>OZ024815.1:151253134-152607327 GCA_964017055.1 Chloromyia formosa | reverse complement strand
GATGAGCATAAGCCGACAGTCAGAAATGACACCCGCGCTGTCATATTCATACGATTTTTTTTGTCAGTAGTCAGTTTTGCGCTGAGGAATTGATGATTTCATAACTGGATGGATGACTAGACGCGACTGTTGTTCATAATACAACAAGCCGCTGCAATGCTGCTTCGATACTGCATGCATGTTGCGATTCCGTTGTGTATTATGAACTGAGCCATTAATTGTCAAGTAAAGAAAAAACAAGCAAAGAAAAAAACAAATTGCAAACATGTAGTAAAGCTGTAAAGGCAACCAAGTTTGCTGGTTGAGTGATTAGAAAAAAAAAGATGTACATGTGTTAACGAATATAACAGAGTCCAAAAATACTTTCTGTATTGTTAATAAAATGTTTACAAATGAGTCATTTACGGAAAAAAATCCATATGACTTATACCACCCCACGGTTCAGTTATTGGCGTTTATTTTAATTTGCTAAGATTGCGAAAGAAGTGTTTAAGTCGTAATACACTCCCAATCATTTGGATAGGTCTATGCTATATCTCGAAAAAACTAACGGCATATTCTCGAAACAACATGACAATACAGTAGCCTACTTGTCCATTTTATTAAGTAGTAAGTAATATCAAATCGAAAGTCCCGTTAGGATTTTATTGGCATTTTTTTAATCATCAGGAAAAAACGATCATTAGGATAGACAGGTCCACTTGACAATTTTGTCAATTAATCGAAAAAAGGATATCTCCGAAAATATTTAGTATAAACTTTCGAGTGTTTTTAAATGCTTGTTTGTGCACTATTACCTAGTCTAGCCATAAATACTGTTACAAACTTTTTGAAGCACTGTTCAATAAAAGAGGTGTTATATGTTAAGAAATCATTGTTTATTTATTAAATGCATTGTCAACAACGGAAATTGCAACAAGTTATTCGAAGTGATTGCCTTTTGCCTTTACACAAGCCTTTAATCGAGCTGGCCACTTATCTATGGAAGCACGCACGACTTCAATCGGAAAGTTGGCGACTGCATGTGTAAGAGACTTCTTTAAGGATTCGATATTAGAATGTCTTTTAGAGCACGTCATTTGCTCTAAGACAGACCATAATTTGTAATCCAGCGGATTCAGGTCTGGGCTAGAGGAAGGCCAATCTTCAGCTTTAATAAAATCTGGAACATTTTCTTCAAGCCATTTTTGGGTTGACTTCGCCTTATGACCTGGTGCAGAATCTTGCTGGAAACTCCAAGGCTGATTTTTGAATAATGACGTGCTGAGAGGTTTCACTACACTTTCAAGGACACTTTCTTGATAAATTTTGGCAGACGTTTTGACGCCCTTCTCACAAAAATGCAACTTTGTCACCCCGTTGTAGCTAACACCCCACCAAACCATTACTGAGGCTGGATGATGACCTCTTTGAACCTTTTGGGCAACTTGAGAAGCTTCTCTGGCACTGCGAGCATAAACCCTATCGTTTTGTTTATTAAATGTTTCTTCGACAGTAAAAATTTTTTCGTCCGTAAACAAAATTTTACGGTGTTCTTGGTTTGCGTACCGGCAAAGTAATCATTTTGATTTTTCCACTCTATTTTTTTTTAACGAATGTGTTAGTAAATGCCCGGTATATCTACGATAAGCACCCAACCCCAAGTCACTTTTGATGATACGTGAAATTGTTCTTTGGGGTATTTTCATCTCACGCGATAACATTTTTTGTTTCCGAAGAGGATTACGGCGAATTCTCTCGCGCACGGCTTTAACCGCTTGAGGTATTCGAGTAGTTCGCGGACGGCCACTTCTTTCACGGTCACTTACTCCAGACGTATCATTAAATCTTTCAATAGCCCGATATACAAACATTCGGCTTATACCAAGGGTATGCAGAGTCTTAAAAATATCACTTGGTTGCATTCCTACTTTATGAAGTGCAATCACAGCAATTCTATTTTCTTTGTCACCCCAATCCATGTTCACTACACTAAAAATTAAACTCAAATGATGACAAATGCATCAAGCACAAGCGTACTATAGCGATTAGCTCAATTTTTAAGAAATGCAATATAACGGTTCCTTTCTGCAGGGTTGCCAAACCTTGTAACAATATTTATGGCTAGACTAGGTATATTTTTCTAATTTCCACTTCAGTAAATGTATGTCAATATATGGGACAATTCACCTTGTGGCAATAATAGGCCCTCTTTCACACTTCGTCTTACAAAAGAGGGTGAAAAATAAAGAAAATCCTTCAGAGTCCTACATAGAGTTTAACCGAAGTCCTCATGCCTCAATTTTTAGCGGCAATAGCGCAGAATCAGTCGATATCTTCTGAATTCCTCTCCCGGTAGAAGAAATCGAAGCACGGGAAAGGCATCATACTCGATTTTTCTCACGAGTTTTGGGATCAACATCAAGAGCATTTCTCACTCGATGGACTCTACCAATTTGTTCCGCAATATTGCGTCTTTGATGTTCTTTTTACTTCTACGTTTCCATATTCATTTTCTCCCTATTTTTAAAAATCATTTTTCCTGACTCGTATTTAATAGAAATAACTGCACCAACTTGTGTTTCAAAACACTCTAAAGTTTAAGCTGTACTACTACATTTTGAACTTACCTTTGAAGCTAATACTGAGTGTGAATGGCCACGTTTATATCGTGGAACTAGAAGGTGATTTAACTTAATCGATTTAGGCCCGTTTTCTCAATGTCCGGTTAAACTGCCAGTTAGCTATCCGGGACACTAAATTTAATCTTAGCGCATGCAACGCTCAAAATATGATAATGCAGTCCACAGCGCAGCTAATGCAGTAGTAAGTCAGCTGATTTTCTTGGCGGAACTCTGCCACTTATTCCACGTCTGTGCCACCTCTCAGCAGCTGAGTTTGTTTCAGATCCGTTTCCTTCGAATGAATATCCAGAACTCTGTTCCTTGTGACCAGTTTAATTGTCTCATTTGAATGTGCAAACGTAAACAGTTCTAGCTGTCAAAATCTCAGCAGTACGTATCAGCTGTTTGGAATTATTGTCCGATAAATTTTTAACCGGAAGATGAGCGCCGGTTAGCGTTTATCTACAGAATAAGATTTAACCAGACATTGAGAAAACGGCCCTTAGTGTTAGTATTTGTTAGTTGTGTGTTTATACCGACCATACGGAGAGGTACTAATTATGAAAGATGTCAGTTGTTGGTTTGTAACTTTGGTTTGGAAAATGTCAAGAGGCTGTAGCCTCCTAATAAAAGTGCGTTTATGCCGCTAAGATCAAAAGATGAAACGAATACAGAGTTCCAAGAGAGGATAACATATAAAATAGAATTATCACCAACACCACAATTAGTGAAGACAGCAATACCATCTAGTTTCAATTTTTCAGTCCAGTTTTGCAGCGCAAGGGGAGCTGAAAGTTAGTACCAAAACTAACTAAACCGGTACGTTTACATCGTTGTGAGTTGGATCGATTTAGTTAAACCTCGAAGATAGTCCGGCGATATAAACGTAGTGAGAGTTAATTGAAAGGCGAGCACTAAATTCGGCCCTAGTGCTAATTTTTGGTGGAAGCTCAACCCAAGTGACTGTTTGTAACGTTGATTTAAGAAAATCTCAACTTTCGGGTTTTCTTTCGGAGTGGGTGGGAAGGGAAGGCAGTACTAAATTAGCAATAAATAAAAAAATAGCATTAGTTAGTCTGGGAGGTGATTTAATCGCAATGGCCTCTGAGGGGCTCAATTATGAATATGAATTTTATTCTGTAGCGATATATAGTATTACTGAGATGCTATCCATGTTGCCCGGTAAATGGTATCCTTACTTTATTTGTCACAAAAATGGTCATAAACAATGTTTTTTCCCTCTGTGTCTTCAATTAAAAAATTCATCAAATATTCAACTCTAAGACGAGAGTCGTATTACCTCAGCCGCACACTATCGAATACGAACAAGCGGACGTTTTTCTTCATATTTGTGTGAACTGTATGTGTGTTCTGAACCATTCGAAGGAAACTTGTACCAAGTTCGTGTTTGACAGTGTGTGACCGTCCTTAATGCGACATGCATATTTTTTATTTGCTGAATTAAATTAATTTCTAACAATATTCAATTCATTATTCATATCTGCCCCACAGTGCACAATCTACCATCACCGCCTGACGCGCCACTTCAATGTTATTAATGACAAATACCGAAAACTTTATCTAATCGAAATTATTCAACAAATATTTTTAAAGTGGCGATAAAAAAAAAACATGTGCATTCTTCCTATTGTACCTTTGTCTTGGCAATTTCACTTTTTTTTCCTGCGTGGGACTTCGTAAGACATGAGAAAAAATTCATCGTGATATTTTATATAATAAAAATTCGGAGGATGTTATTACGCATTATTTTTGGTATACATATTTTATTTTTTCCTAGTAAATAAAATAAATACCATTTTAAATTTATAGAATAGAAAAACGGGGCTTAATTTATAATAGACAAACGATGAAAATAAAATTCAGGGATACAAAAATTCTCCAATGACGTTAAATTTATTGGATTGGATTTTCATTTTATATTTTTGAGAATGAAAGAAAATTTATATGTATACTTAACAGGACAAGGCGTTGCCAGCATAAAATATTAAATAAATTAAAGTTAGTCTAGTATTTGTAAAACAAAAGATTATTGAAATGTTCCGCGAAATCTCTTTTCTTTGTATGTTACCCTTTGCGTAAACCCCTTGCGAGTCAAACTAGCTGTCGTTATAAAAGGTTTCAGATAATTCAAGTTCCTGACATACTCGAACATATTCTGTGCATCTAGTCGAGTTTTACGACAAGCTGTGGCATTATTGGAATGGCTGTGGCATTATTCTTACGTCCCATACCAAAAAGGGGGCGGGGAGAGTATTCGCCTGACAAAACCACTGGTGACATATGTTATGCCTTACCTTTGGCGTCATCTGAGAAGACCGAGATAATTGGAGGGCAACGATCCAGGCGGCCA
This sequence comes from Chloromyia formosa, assembly GCA_964017055.1. Taxonomy (NCBI): domain Eukaryota; kingdom Metazoa; phylum Arthropoda; class Insecta; order Diptera; family Stratiomyidae; genus Chloromyia; species Chloromyia formosa. The sequence continues at coordinate 152,602,353 of OZ024815.1, read as the reverse complement.
AGGCCCGACGTCGAGCTGTCGCGCCACGATCATGATGATTTGGCGTCATCTGTATACAAGGTGTCTCACTTCAGATGGTATATACCTACTTCAATGGTAGATAGTACCGTTCGTACGAAAGTTGACAACAAAATGGACACTTCGTCTGTAACCGTTACAGAACTATAGCATTCTTTGTAAATTGTGTCAAACAGCTTAACTGGCCGAACAAAATCATAATTGGCCACTCTCTCAATCATTTAATCCGAGATTTGACCTCACTTTCTACTTAAACTACATAAAATTTCACAGAAAACGACTTTCCCTATTATAAAATTCACCGTTGCTTCAAAGATACAAGCAACTATTCAAACTTTAAAGAAAATTCAGAATCGACCGAAAATTCAAATGATAATTTTACAACGGTACTTCGAACTGACAAATCTGCAAATTTGACAAATGTTGCCCCAATGTGTCGGCTTCCCAACGTTATTATTTCTTTGGTACATTTGCATTTGTACATTTTTGAATAATACGCATTAAAGGAAAAAAAGAATGGTCTGGAGATGAAACAAATTTACTTCAACCGCGTTAGCTACTTACGCTATGAAGGAAAAATGAAAAAAAAAAAATCGTGTAGTTTTGAAATTTGGCACAATTGACGTGGAGAGCCCTCTAAATAAATGTTCGAAAGTCCCCGTTGGTAGAAGGTCCTGAAGTGTAGGATAAAGGGGAGTAAATGTCAATTTTTTCGGGTTTCCTCGAATACTTCGAAAACTGAGTTCTACAAAAAAAAGTTCTAAAGGCGAATGAAAATACATACGAGTACAAGGCACATTCTATTGCGTATAGTGTAGGGTAACAAGCACGCATTACACAAACAAAAAGTGACTTGTTGTTTGTGTAAGTGTCAACACAGACTGTCGAACTCGAACATGAACCTAGTGGACCGGTTTTCCTCACATCTATGTAAAGTGTGTGTGTGTGTCAGAGGATATTTGTACCAGGTTCGAGTTCGACAGTCTGTGGTGACACTAATGCGTGTTCGTTACCCTACCATACACTTGATAGATACGCAAAACGACGCGCCTAATGCTAAACCTGATGTTATTATTGATACCCGCTTCTGAACGAGGCAAAGCAAGTGCAAGTTAATTCACCTGATGCTTTTGTCTCGGATGGTTTCTACTAGTCTCTCTACTTGGGAGCGTAAGCAGGGGTACCCCTGTAGGTCGTGTTCTCTCACCCCTTCTCTGGAATCTGATGGTCAACAGACTGCTTCTAAGCTTGGAAGGGTTGGGTTGCGAAGTTGTGGCTTATGCGAACGTTATTGCTTCTGCAATCTTCGGGAAATTTCTCTGTGTGCTGAACGATATGATGCAAAATGCCCTCTTTATCCTGGCGAACTGGACTGGCGGGATTGGTGTTGGAAGAAATCCGCAATAAACGGAGCTTGTTCTCTTTACTAGGGGACACACTATACCCTCTTTTGAACCACCATTGTTGGGAGACAAGGCCTATGATGACTGGTAAAGCCAAATTCCTTGGTCTCATACTGGATAGAAAACTATGCCGGAAGACGAACACTCAAGAACGTGTGCCAAAGGCAACCGTTGCACTATACTCGTGCAAGAAGGCTATAGACAAAAAAATGAGGCTTACATCCAAAAGTGGTTTACTGGTTCGACGTATCGGTACCGCGTCCCATAATGATGCATAGGATCATCGTCTGGTGGACGACACTCAGCATCGTGTCGTACAGAACTCGGTTGGAGAAGGTCCAAAGACTGCCATGTGTTGCCATCACAGGGGCTTTAAGAACGACGTGGACCGCTGCTTTAAGCGTATTATTAAATTTGCTGCCCTTGGACATTTTCGCAGAGTAGATGGCGGCAAATATGGCTGTTCGCCTCCTTCAATTGTCACTCCCTTTCAAAAAGTGCTTTACAAGCCTGATAGCGTTTTCAAGCGGATGTAGTAGCAATTTCCGAGGCGCTAGTCTGGCTTGCGCATAATGTTATATCTATTTGGGATATTGTGATCTATCACTGAACACGAGCTTAGTCGGGATGCATGCTAGAAGATTTGGACTCCCGCACAATGATTACTGTAGGAGCTGCGGAGACGAGGAGGAGTAGGAAAGCTACCATCACCTTCTTTGGCGCAACGTAGAAGGAACATTGTTGGGTCCTACTTTTTTATCGATCTGGACGATCGAAAGAAAGTTTAGTGTCGGTCGACTTCATCGTTTCATTGCCAGCTCTGGTCGGTTTAACGAATGAGATAGGCTCAGGTATGCTGAATCTAGGGGGTATTACAACGGATACAGTGGTGGTCTATGTGCGCCTTGCTCTTCAAGGCAGCCCATCTAACCTAAGCTAATCTAACCTATGGCCAGGCTATCCACCCTTGGGACACTCCCTATCATCTTTGGGCTGGTCACTGTGATCAATGCGGTCCACCAGACTTTCGGCTGTAGGCCTCATCTTTATCTAATGGCCTTTTTACGTGAGTTTGAAAGATTCCGAGCACACTCAGCGAAGTAATGCAAAATGCCCGCTCTAGACTTCTCAATTGCACCAGAAGTTGCAGTCACAGTGAATCATCCGAAGAACCGGCTGCCGCAGGAACGTACCCCAGTGCTGCGGGGCGTATTGATAAGCCCCAACTTCTGCCGACTTGTCGTAGGTAGGTAGCTAAATGGGAATAGGAGGTGCACGCTGGCAACGTGCATCGTCCGAAACTGGTTTATGCCAACGAAACGTCAGCTAAGCCACATGGAATAGTTGACGCGCTATGCCCCACTAGGGTTTAGGGCAAATTAGTACTTATATTTTGGGCCTTAGATATTGAAGTCGTCCCGGTTAAATAGTATCGTTTGGAAGGAAAACGTTGTATTTCCAGCTATTGAGTAAATGAGCTACTGGGCGTATATAGTTTAGTAATAGTAGCATATTTTCGTTGGCTGGGGTTTGTCAGACCCCACCTTGTATACGGAGGGTTAGTGATGGTCTCGGAGAGCACTTGTCCACGTTCATTTGTGTTACAGCTGTCCCATACGATGTTAATCGCATTGGCATCACAACAAACCAGTATCAGCCGACGATGGATCGCTTGGTGAGGTGAAATAGGAATACTCAACGTTTATATCGTACGAGTAACCCGAGATTAAGTCATGAATTTCTGTCAAAATCCATTCAAAAATGCATTTAATCCGTATTATGTCGTGCCGTCTAATTGCGGTCAATGCAATCATCAATCTGATATAGGTACATATGCGTTAGCACTGAATTAATAACCGATCATTCGTCAAACACCAAAGCAGCATGTGCGACCCTACAGAGTTACCGGCGCCCGAAAAAATCTCAAGTTCACATCCCAGCCATATCTTCTCCACGCATACCACAATTAGCAGCCAAGGTCTCGGCTAACCAATAAATTCATTCATCACTGCTGTCTTCCTGTTGAGCTAATGAAGACCGGTGCGCTGCGAAATCGATTGTATTTTCGTGGAAAATGCTCCAAAGCCGGCAAAATAAATATGCCAGTTGCCAGCATGTGAAAGTGTTGAGTAAAGCGAGAGCGGGAACAACCTTGCTCCTCGCTAGTCGCCGCTACCAAGCTATACGTTTCTACGTGAGCGAAATCTAATTTTAGTCAAATGACATAATCGGACAAATTGTTCGTTAGATTGGGGGAGGCCGTTCGCTGTCCCTGCTTGCTCTCACATCATCGGCATTTGGATTTGGAAAATCGGAATCATGTGAGCTCTATTGCGCTTCTCTCGTTTCCCTAGCTAGCATGTACATACGTATTTACGTATTTTCGTAAACAAAGCAGCCCAACGGACGCTTCTGCCGATGACAATACCTCATTATGCAAGAACTGAGCGCAATGTTTTAAATTAGCCGGGCCGATCGGATCGGTTGGTACATAGTGCGTTTGAGACAATTTAAACGATGCCGCCTGCGGTGACGATTGTCCTCAAAATAAAAGCTGGTGCTACACAAACTTTAAATTTGGATACATGCAAACAAGTTGTTGTGGCACAGATTTCTATTTTTGCAATATTCCTTGAGGAGTCCGAATTCGACGTAGCTCCTTTTCAAACACATGCACTCCTCCGAAAAAGCACAACTGCAAAAGAAACTGAACTGGAATGACGACCAATTATTGTTGTTATGCATGCGTATTTATTTTCGTGACTGAAATGCTTTTCGAAGGTCAAATTTTTAGAGCAAATAGAAAATAGTTTGAACACATGAAGTCACCATGCAAAACGGGGCGATAGAAGTCGGCACGATTCCTAGCAACACTCCAACTTTGGTGCACATTCACTCGGCTTAAGAAAGAAACAGAAACAAGTAAAATTTGCAAATTACCCTTTCCACTGAAAATCTAAGGTGTGTGCGGTCGAAAAGAAACGTAAAGCACACAGCTATGATAAAATTGTCTCCTCACGACTGGTTGACTGTCTCGCGACAAACGTTCCAATTGGTTTGCAAAATATGCGTGTTCGATGGTATGATGAAATTGGGAAATACACAAAATACACACAAGGATATGTTCACATGGACCACAACATATAGATGGGATACATGGAAAGCGTCAAAACTCACTTCTTGTGGAAAATTACCGACTACGGATCACTTTAAAATTACCACTCACAGAACAACTTCACAGATGTGGTTCTACTTTTCCGGTTTGCTACAAATGTCATGTGGCGCTAGTAGCAATAGAGGTGAAAAGAATGAGAGAAATAGGGGGATTTTCCGATTGAGCGGACATCTAGATTGGAATGAAGTGCGTGATGATGGTAATGCAGGTCTGCCTATTTTTGAAATGCGTAAACGAAGGGAATTGTTTTCAAATTTGTTTTCTTTTTAGGAAATATGCGCCCGTTTAGTATATTGAATAATAAATATATACTTATATAAATAACACAGTTAAGAAAGAGTTGGACGCTGGCCACTGTATATTTTATTTTTTACGAAAAGAGGTTCCTTTTGCAACTATGTCAGGATTTCTTTAATTTTTCTCAAATCAGTGGCTGTGTCGCGTTAATGTGGTACCATATGGCTCAGAAGGTAATATCGAAGAATTTAGAATTTAATATCAAATTTTGTTTCAAAAGTAATTATGTATTTAGGAGCCGGAAGTTGCTACGAGATCTCAAGATTAAAAAAAAAAATAAAAACAGGATGTATTTAAGCTTATAGATACTCGTATGTACATACTCAGAGAGTAAGGTCATATTACGACTGTGTTATGGTTTCTCTCACTGTATTTTCTTTTATATCTGATTAATTAACTTCGGATATCGCTGTTGTGCGCTTTTAACAATGGTTGGGTTCAGAAGATACCGAGCAACTTCTGCCCAAGTGTTGACTTTTTTATGAAGAGTGTGTGACAACGGGTGGGCTCAGAAGATACTGAGCAACTTCCGCACTAGCGATCACGATCAAATAATCACAGAGCAAAAAATATTTTTGCTTTTTTCTTTCTACTTGACTTTCTTATGCAGAGTGTGTGACAATGCCTGCGTTCACGTTTTTGAGCGTTGCGGTTATTCAGCAATTCAAATGCATGTAAACAGAAAAATCAGTGATTTTTTCCGTTTACATGCATTTCAATTGCTGAATAACCGAAACGCTCCAAAATGTGAACGCAGGCAATGAGAGTCGCGTTCAGCCATTGCCATCTTAATAGACAGGCATCCGCTCAGCTAATCGAGACGATCCATGTTGATAGCATGTACTTCCTGCCCATTTAGCCGCATACCTGCTACAAGTCGGGAATGGTTGTGACTTATAGTTACGACTCACACCAGAGGAGGAAGACAACACAAGCATCCATGGCCACAACCTGGACGGACTTGAGTCCCTAATTGATCGGTAGTATGAGACATCAGACTGACGTCTCAACGCACTGAACTACCGGTGGGGGGATTTTGCCATTGGAAAGATTATATGGTTACCCTTTTTTCCTACCGGTTCATGGTTTTAAGTCCTGCCGTGTCCACGGTTGTTTGCGTTGTACTCCTCTTGTGGTGTGGGACCTATGAATAAGACACGGTCGTCCGGCGGAGAGGATGTGTATGTCAGTAACGTGCATTATCCGAATCTGTTACTAGCGAAACATCAATTAGGCCTCTAAAGTTCGACACACACGGCAACCATTTCGATAGCGAGCCAAAAAAGGATCTCCTCTTTTCCACTGTTCTATTGATTTTGACGTGGTTCGATGGTGGTTCGCGACCAAAATGGTTGTCGCAAAGCAAAATGTAGTTATTAAAAGGAACATTTTTCGAAATCCAAAAAATTGCAATAAAAATCGTATCGTGAATCGATGCAAAAATCACAACACAAAAACAGTGACCGAGTCTTCGCCTTTATTATCGCCCTAGTTGTTGACATTCTTGCGCTCCAACAAAAAATTGTGTGTGCCTTGTTAATGAACCACCTGTAATGAACCATATTATGGTATGGTAGTGCTGCTCCCACCGGCAGATCGAAGCAGCACCTGATGAGTAGTGATCTGTTGGTGGTACGAAACCAGAGGCCGAGGGTCCCATTACACCCGGACCCAGGTGCGACCGCGTGGGCGTCTGATCCGTCCGCCAACCATTCCATCCTTATCGACTATTTTTTTTTAATTCCCCATTTTTACCTCCCCTGTTTGTGTTGTCTTCCCCAGGTCTATGAATTTTTGTTAATGCGTAAAGGACAGGGGCAACGAGCGGCGAAAACCCCGCCCGCATCTCCCGAACTGAGCTACAGCAAGCATAGGCCGCTGCTTAGCTCGTTGAGGGGCCTTTTTCTTCGCCAGATAGCACGGCCCGACCTTCACGGTCACTATGCTACCTAGGCTCCGTCCCCACGGGCATCTTCGGATGCCCACCAAACCGTCCGTTACATATTTGGCGCCCAACGTGGGGCCCATTTCTGGTCAAGAACAGGACTGAAAAGGACCTCATTGGGTTCCTTTTCGGTCCTTCCACCGTTATGCATCCCCACAAGCACATTAAGGCTACTTGCTCTAAGTCTTAGGACTTAGCCATCTTTACTTCACGTATTTTCCCTTCAAGTAGCTGTGCTTTCCTCTGTAGCACCCCCAACCTTCCTATAGAGTAGTTTTTCCTTTTAGATTCTGTTTAACAAGGCAGTCCTAGCTTTGTCTTTTGTGGTTTAGCCACGTATCTAAGGCCTCCATAAATGCTTTGAATTACCGGCATTTGGAGCTTCTTCGGTGACCGGACGAAGCGTGGAGGAGCCCTGGATACCTTTTTGTTTGCCAGGATTGTCCTTCTAAGTAACTTTCAAAAATTTTCTTTACGCAGTATTGCATTGGCCTATTATTCATGTGCTCAGCAGCTTACATAGTTTTTGAGTGAATTACGGCAAGGAATGCAGTGTTGCGCCTCTGCTGGCCTCAGAATTCTTTGTAACCTGTTGATCATCTGAATGATTGGGAAATGTAAAATAGTATTTTTTTTTCTCTTTTTGCTAATGTTTCCTCTCTACAATAATTGTCGGCTGACTCCGGTGCTCAGCTCGCTTTTTTTTATTTCTAGCAGCACACTTTGTCCTCAGCCTCTTCTTCTTGGCAGGCCTCGAAGTAGAAGCTGCCCTGTAATGAACCACCTGTAATGAACCATATTATGGTATGGTAGTGCTGCTCCCACCGGCAGATCGAAGCAGCACCTGATGAGTAGTGATCTGTTGGTGGTACGAAACCAGAGGCCGAGGGTCCCATTACACCCGGACCCAGGTGCGACCGCGTGGGCGTCTGATCCGTCCGCCAACCATTCCATCCTTATCGACTATTTTTTTTAATTCCCCATTTTTACCTCCCCTGTTTGTGTTGTCTTCCCCAGGTCTATGAATTTTTGTTAATACGTAAAGGACAGGGGCAACGAGCGGCGAAAACCCCGCCCGCATCTCCCAAACTGAGCTACAGCAAGCATAGGCCGCTGCTTAGCTCGTTGAGGGGCCTCTTTCTTCGCCAGATATTTTTTATATTTATATTTTCTATAATATAAATATTTTCTTAATTCAAAAAGACCGTTACACATAACATATCATAACAATTCCAATATACACAGCGCATGTCCTTCCCATCCCATACGGAACTCGATACATCCCGGACGATATGTCAAACATTTTGTTGCCAAAAGTCCATCAAATACCTCGCAAGGAATTCATTCAACTCGAAACAGATAGAGGTGTACAAGAGGAGGCAGACGAGGGAGTGCAGCCGAGGCTGCGAAATTGGACCACTATCATGTTTCTCAAAGCACTATCGCGTTTTTTCACCCAAAATCGAACCTTCTACTGTTACCTGATTCTCAGCATTTGGATATTTCTGTTAATAGCAGGTGAGTGCAGATTACAAACAAACCCCATCCTTTGCGCACACACACACTCCTAATGTCCTTGCTACAAGTGACCCTAACCTTACAATGAATTCTGATTTCTAGGAATGTATAAATATATTGGAATTACAAATCCTGGTAATTCTTTGAACTTTTTGAATACTAAACCAATGTATGCGGCTTCGAGTCCGGCAGATGAAAATCGGAAGCTTAAGCGATATAAACAGTATTGCACACCCGTAGATGGTATCTATCGTAAGGATGATGGTGGCTTGCTTGAAGGTTGGAAATTGCAAGGTGTTCTGCTCGTCATACGGCACGGGGATAGAGGTCCAATGTCGCACGTTAACGGTATATCGTCCATTAACTGTGGCGTTGAAAGTGACAGCTTAGTCCATCGGTAAGTCATGATTTGAGTTAATCGTCTGTTAGGTGCTTTCAAACGATTTCTTTTTGAATTTTAGATATAAAACTTTTCTGCAGAATGTATCCAGTCCGTCAGGCTCGAGTCATATGTATTGGAATAAGATTGGATCTTTTCACGGATTTGCATTACTTCCTCCTACTTCCAAATCTTGTTTGCTAATGCAACTAACTTACAAGTAAGTCTTCTAAAGCATACACTGTCCTAGTCTGTACTTAAACTATTACAGAGGAATATCTCAACTTCTTCATATTGGCGAAATACTCCACCAAGTCTATGCACATCCACTAGGTCTGCTTCAACGATCACAGTCAACGTCATCCAAATTCACCATAAATTCAACGCCCTTAGCCAACCTTAACTCGGAAGAAGTGGTTGTCTATACGACACGATACCGAAGGACCTTTCAATCGGCAATGGCATTGCTCTATGCATTCTTGCCCACCGAGAAGTGGATTTCCCTGAATATTCGCGAGTCGCATAGCATGTCTTTTTGTTTTTCCGATTGTGCCTGTCCGCAAGTGGAGGAGCTCCGAAAAAGGAGTTCAAAATATGTGAAAAGTCAACTCGCTCAGCATTCTGTTGTTTCGGCTGTTGTACAGTGGCTCGGGCAACTGTTACTGCATCATTCTCCCAATGGAGCAACCAGTGCATATGATGTGAGAGATGCCGTGCTGGCTATATTGTGCCACGAGGCTCCGCTTCCTTGCAAGAAAGCCAAGTCGAAGGATGCAAAAAGTGCCATCACCATTTCGCCCCCAACCACATTAGACCTGAGTGACGTGATCAACATTGACCAAGACGATTCGACTGGCAATGTGGCGCCTGGTTCGGAGGTCGTCGATCGCGATGATACAGAGCCCCAAAGCGAAGGTTGCATCGAGAACAGTCACATAACGGCGTTAATGTCCTTTACGAATTGGCTGTCGGGCAAAGAGGCACGTCAGAGCTACTATAAACGGACTGGTCTTTTGCGAGCTTATGGATTGATTCGACATATAGTCGGCCATATGTTGAAAATGATTTCGGGCGATCGAACGAAATTCGTCCTGTACTCTGGTCATGATTGGACTATGCAATTCTTAACGGCAGCCTTTGGAATCGACACTGAGACAACGTTCATTCCGTATGCCTCGCGAATGGCATTTGAAGTATATAAGAGTGAAAGCAACACCGAATACTATTTTCGAGTTATTTATAACGGTCGTGATGTGACGCAACAAATTGATTTTTGTGAAGGTGGAAAAAGCCTGCGAGTGACGCGTGATAGTAGAGGTAATAAGGCAGACCTTTGTCCGATCGAGAATATTATTCGTTTTATTCATGACGACTACTTCGCATCGTTGAATGCTACGAATTTTAAAGACGCCTGCACTATTCAAACGTTGAATGAGTTTTAAAATGCAGGATATTGTTAAAAGCTTAAAAGAACGGGGTGCATGAGGCGCCTCGCATATTGGATGGCGTTAGTATGTTTTCCGTCAATAGACTGCGTATTTGCTTTGTTCAGTACGTACACGCTTGCCTTGCTCAGCAAAGACGTAACTCGGTCAGCACAACCCAATTTGTTGATACGCTAGCAGCCGAGTATTTGACACATTGACAGAGTCGTATACCTGGTGAACAAAGCAAAAATACAACTCGTTGACAGAAAACACGTGAACGCGATACAAAATGTGGGCAGTCTAATATGAAATTAATTCACACAGATCACAGAAATGATTCGATTCCGATTTGCTGGTCTGAGTTTTGTGTATTGAGAGGATTTGCGAAAATACTGTTGTACTAAGAAAATTGCGAAACGATGACACATCTCGAAAATAAACCTAACTGAGATATTTAACGTTAAATTAGAACAAAAAAGATTCTACTCTTCTAAAGCAGGAAAATTATTGCACCTACAACCATGAAATCTGTGATATAAAATTGAAATAACTTCAATTATAGTTCAATTAAGTAACATTTTATGTTTCATTGCACATTTAATTTCGGTTGAAATTATGGTTGATATTTTATAGATATTCCAATCCTATCGCGAAATTAAATTTGGGATACGATTATTGTATTAACTATGTACCAGCATGAGGAGGCTCTTCTAACCGAAAAAAAAACTTACAATACTTTAAATTTTCATATGCAAAATTTGAAGTATGGTCAGTTTTAAATAATACTCCTTCTGGTTTGGAGTTCTGATAGCTAGATGAACTTCTAGATATAGATACTAGATAGTATAATTTTAATGCGTTTTCTTGTTTCACAATATTGTTATCAACATAAAAAAAATACAAAGCCTTTAAGAAATAACAATTCAAACACGCTCATATCAATTTCCATGAAATGCTGAAAAAAGTATATTTTAATCATAAAATTTTTAGAAAAATGAAAGTAAAAGAAAAATCGAATAAAGATAAATATATATGTATTATTGAAACACATAAATGTATATTTAGGGTAATTAAAATTTAAGTCGATTGTTATGTGAGTTTAAATCAATTGAAATCCTGAAAATATCAAATACATATCATTGTCAAAATACATACATGTACGAGTATATATAAGTTTTGTTAAATATTTTATTTTTTTTTAAGATGAATATGAATTTTATAATTATGTACTATACATAATATTAATAGGGTATTCTTAAATAAATATTAATGTAATATACAAATAGCAGTGTGATATTTTTTCATCTTTTAAACGGTTTTCCAATAGGGGCGGACGGCCATTCCACAGTCAAACCATTTGATGTGTTTGACATAAAATTGGTTTTGACATAAATTTAGTTGCTCCAAGCACACACAAGAGACTATTGTGAATCAACACTCACTTGTGTGGGCTCCGCGCTTAAGAGATCACAACCCTCAGTATTGCATAAAAATACACGCACGCTTTAGTCATTTCCAGTTCTAGACCGATCAGACCAATTTTTAAAAGTTGAAATTTTGTACGAGTACTTTAGAAATTTTTTCTTTTGGAATTAAAAAGGGAAGTCACCTGAATTTCCTTTGTCAATTGGCATCGTAAATTACAAAACACTAGTATTTCAGGCGCAGCAATAGTCCAGTCAGTTAAACAATAATTTAATTTTAAGCTTCTTAAAATCACATGGAGGTAGTATCTGAAGATATGTACATATGTAATCGAAATATATACGAGTATGTGTGCACATGTATAGTACATAGCCCCAAAGCGAGATCAATAGGCGCGTTCTTATGTACTCCAGTGTGGAGTCATTCGGATGGAGGTTAAGCATCGTCAAAAAAAAAACGGTTCGGTACTCGGCTAAGTGTCAAAGTTCAATGGACCCCTGGCGTCAATTTAGTTTTTCAACATTTTTGACGGTGCTCGCAAAATTAAAAATATGGATCAATCTGGAAAATATCTACAATATGTTTACTAATTAATTAACTTGTAGTCCGGATGGCGCAACGGTTAGCGCGTGCGCCTTCTACGCACTGGGCCCTGGTTCGATTCCAACTGAATGCGGTAGTTCTCGATAAAAAAAGGGGATTTAAGTGTCGGACTATGAGCCCACTCAGCTGTTAAATGGGCACCCATTTATTGGGTAAATAACTCGGTTGAACGTGTTGCTGATCAGTGATCACACACCTCTGCACAAGACATACCATCACGATCTAGAAAATGAGATGATGCTAACTCATCTTGAGGCCATAGTTCAAATTGGACTGTTGTGCCTGTTATTTATTAATTAATTAATTAACTAAATTAAACTATAAAAATGTCTAATTTCTCGTAATAAATTCGCGATGCAAGCGCAATCTCTTGATATATCTATCCAGTGCAGGTTTATTAACCTGTAGAGCTATCCAGGTTAATTCAGGTTGACGCATTGTTGTAATTGCGTATTGTTAACCCGAATTAACCTTAACTAGACTACAAAGAACGTACAAAAGAACGCGCCTTATGTTGAGTTGCCGCACCGTATCGATTACGAGTCACAATCGTGCAGAGTACGAGTCGAGGTCGTCACTCCACATAAATACTAGAAATGTTCAATTTCTACTGATGCAAATCATTTTATGAATTTATTTGCATGCATGCTGGAACACATTAAAACTTGCTTGACAAATTCAAAATGATTATATATGTATATAATCAGATCTGTCGAGAGGGGAGGGGGGACAGGGTGATTCCCCCCCGGCCCAAGCTTTTAAAGGGGCCCGTGTCCGAAGCGTATATACCCTAGACTTGTACAGACCTAGTGGTGATACCAAAAGTCCCAATTGGCAACGACCATATGCATTAAAAGTGGGTCTCTTATATGGCCAGTTCGTAGGGGAGATTGGCACTCATTCAGTGGGATCTCGACCATTCTCAAAATCAATTAACTAACCCATTCTACAAATATTTATCCAATTTTTCAAGTCGCTAGCTTCATTCTATCGAAAATTAACTCTTATTTGAAGTTTCACTTGTAGGGGAGGTGGGGGTTCCTTGAGTCGGATCTTGCCCAGCATTTCCATCAACCAATTAGATCCCCCTACAAACATTTAAATAAAATTTCAAGTCTCTAGCTTCATTCTATCGAAAGTTATCGCTTATTTGAAGTTTCTTTTGTAGGGGAAGTAGGGGTTTCGATGGTCGGATTTTACGTATTTTCAATATTAGTCAACTGGATCATACTACAAACATTTAACCAGAATTTCAAGTCGCTAGCTTTATTTTGTCGTAAGTTATCGCTTATTTTAAGTTTCATTTCAAGGGGAGGTAGGGGTTTCTTAGGTCGGATCTTACCCATCTTTAATGCCAACTAACCCAATCTCACTTTCAACATTTTACCAAAATTTCAAGTTGCTGGCTTCATTCTATCAAAAGTTATCGCTTATTTGAAGTTTCATTTGTAGGGGAGGTGGGGGTTCCTTGAGTCGGATCTTGCCCATTTTACCAACAAAGTAGGTCTTATTAGCAACATTCCACCAAATTTTCAACTTGCTAGTATCATTTTTTCGAAAGTTATCGTAATTAAAGTAAAATTTAATTTTTGGAAATTTGTAGGGGAGGTAGGCGTTCCTTTGATCTGATTATGCCCAACTTACATAATCTTAAGCAGCTTCTCACTTCAAGGTTACACGCCAAAAATCAGGTATCTACGTCAATTGGTTCAGGAGTTATAGACAAAAAACCTGAAAAGTAAGGTAGTGCGGGGTTCTTTGTAAGAAAATTACCGTTAGTTTTCAATTTATCAGTTTTATTTTCCCAGGAGAGTATGAGATTACCCTCATGAGTAATCTACCAAAACTAAAGCTTTTCATGTTTCTTTAATCGGGAGTTATAGATACATTTATGTATTTTACATATGTAGGGGAGGTAGGCGTTCTCTTGGCCTGATCATGCCCATTTTCAATACCATCCAACTAGATCACACTTCCAACATTTGACAAAAATGTCAAGGCTCCAGCTTCATTTTATCGAAAGTTATCGTGCGAACGGACAGACAGACGGACAGACAGACAGACAGACAGACAGACAGACGGACAGACAGACAGACAGACAGACAGACATGGCTAAATCGAATCAGGAGGTGACCCTGATCATTTATATATATGCATTGCTATACCTCCGGAGCCTCCTTTAAGGTGTTACATATTTCCGTCGTGACAAAAACAATATACCCTATACTGTAAGTCTAGGGTATAAAAATAGAATACACTATAAGTTCTGTAGTGTCTTGAGGTTGAGGTTCTTCAATATAATAGATTTCACGCTTTGGCGCTAGTGTCGGGGCCCTCAGCTACAGTACAATACATTATACATGTTCCGAACTCGTCTTGGGGCCCCTAATATTTTTAGATTGTTGTCGACTTAGGGCTTTTGTGGTATTTGGACCAAGTTTCTTACGTTGCAATTTCTCTCTTCTCTCGTCCCATGAATTTTGCTTATGGGCCACTCCAACAGTTACTCTGAGTGAATGAGTTCCAAAACCCCCTCATGGTTCCTCATCTTTAATCTGCTTTTAAGAGCTTAACTGATTAAATTGTGAGTTTCTTGAGATTAAGTTCATATGACGTATGCACATTCATAAATTGCGTTCGCTTGTTCACGAATATTGTACCATCTGTACCATGTAAATACCGTATCTGCAGCTATGTACATACGCAACAAAATATCTTGCCATATCTTTTCCGGACAAAAAAAAAAACTTCCCTTACCATCCACCGTATCCAATCTATTGCAGCTATGTACTCGTAGTTATTCTTCCCTAAAATAGAATTTTCACGTAAAAAACGCGAGTAGGCCAATTACCCCATACAATATGCTCGCAATGCTGGTGGTTTTGTTATGTATCGGAGGATGGAGGATATGGTGTGGAATACGCGGCGCGTTGGAAGTGTGGAATTGTGTGTACTGAGCGCAATACATTACATTTCAATTGCTCCATGCAAGTACTGTAACCTATAGCTGCTATCCGTGCTGCTGCTGGCCTGGTCTGCCTCAGTACATTGTGTTACTTTGTGCCGCTGACTTTTCCAATTTTACACGTCGCGTATGTTTTCGTGTTCTTTACAGTGTTGGACCCCGTGTGTTTGTATACTGTGTAGTATCACACCACGTGCGCTCAGATGGAGCAATTGCACGGCTAACTAGAGAAAAGATACTCGTACATACAATGGGGGCCGCATCATGGCAATATATTTTCCGCTGCAATCGGGGAATTGACTTTTTCCATTACACACTCCACCTTTCGCCGCGAACTGCATTTCTCTCGCATGAATGCAAGTGTGCAGTGTTGTAACGGACAGATGCAGTTCGAAGTGCAGTTGTACTGGATATGCGGATTACATGAGGAATCGGAGCGCAGATTCTTTGGATGTGAATTCCCGTGGATTTTTCTTGTCGCGGATGCATACAGCTGGTGCATTGTGCATCTGATGCATTTTCCGGGCAATATGTACTTGAATATGCACTTGTGTCTGTATGTCCGATGTAGAATGTATGATCTCATGTTTGTCATGTTCTATCTTTCCTAATGCCCAATGTTTTCCGCGGTAAAACATGAATCTATTGGTATGTGCGAAAATTGCTTTTAAATAATTTACTTTTTCAGGATTTTAAATTTAAATTTTTTATGTCCCCTTTTAAAATCAAACAGTATAAACCTTGCCGAATTTAGAAGAAAATAAAAAAAAAGCCGGGAATAAATTAATTAAATAAATAAATAACTGGTGCAACAGTCCAATTTGAACCATGGCCTCGAGATGAGTTAGCATCATCTCATGCTCTTCTAGATCGTGACGGTATGTGCAGAGGTGTGTGATCAGCAACACGCTCAACTAATTCAATCAGGGTTCAATATGCATACCCTAGAGCAAGGCACGAAGCTACGAGTCCTTTGGCGGAATTGTGTTCATATCAATCCTTCTTGCGGTTGAGGAGTTTTTCTTGGCGAGGAATTTTTTATAAAAGGGTTTCTTTTGGGAGATATCATATCTTTTTCCATAGTAGTAGTCGTAGTCCGGATAGGGCAACGGTAAGAAGGTTCGCCTTCTTTGCACTGGACCCGGTTCGATTACTCCTGAATGCGGTAGTCTTCGGTAAAAAAGGGGATTTACGTGTTCGACTAATAGGTATACAGTTTATTAGTAGGGATGGTGTGTGGTTGGTAATAGGCGGTTTTGACAAATTTTATATCATGTGAGATTTCGATATGTAGATAATAGGGGTTGTATGATGCATGATATTAATAATATCTATTGGGATGTGAATTTTGCCTGAAAAGAGATCCGTACAATAGTTACATAGCAGTAGTTGCATTACAAATCGAATCCAAAAATTATTAGATGCGGCCTATTGAGATTTTAGCGAAGAAGAGACAATTTAAAAGAATTGAGTCCCAATCATAATAAAACTGAAAAACCAAATAGGCAACAGAATAGTCTCATGTTTATGAGGAAGTTTCCCATTTCATGAAGTGTCGGGTTTCTCCGAAAGCCTGCGCATACCAAATTATCAATGACAGACCCAAAACTACGCAATTAAAATTAAAAAAAAAAAACGACAAACGCCAAAACGGAGTGAATGAAGATATAAACAGGTCATAAATTCAGGAATTCTTCAATTGTTTTCGTTTGTGAATTGAGCTTTTTGTGACAACACTGCACCTTCTGTCCCTAAAATATAGTTGTTGTCATATGATCTGCCTGTAGGTTTTGTTTACGTTAAAAGTGAACTTTTAGCGTATTTTATCACTTCTAGGAGAAGATGAAGATGGAACAGAATCATTAAAGATGCTTCCTTTATTAGTATCTTATTCGTGGACACAAATTTGGGGCAGATATGATTTTACTGAATGCTCGATAACAGACCTCATTTAATCATTTTTCGAAGATACTGAGACCCTAAAGGAAGCCATTAAAAGGGCGTGGACTCAAATCTCCCTTCGAGATATTGGAAGTTATTATGCTTCATTGCCAGACCGGATTTACGAAGTCATTTTGAGCCAAGGAGGTAGTACGCACTATTAAAATATTTTAAAACTAATCACTTTTATGTTACAACCAATGTAAGCTTCAATTTTTGCTTTAGATATGAATTTTTATACTATTTTGCGTTTGAACCTATTATGGTGACCAAAAAAAAGAACTTTTAGTTAAGTTTTTTAGAAAAAAAATTATAAATAAATTATAATGTGTGCTTTAAATCCCAAACTATTTTACTTCATTAACAACATCTTGGGCTATCGATAAAAATTTATTTCATTGACATCGTCCGGTTGGTTACAGAGGTAGGAGCTATTTTACTTTTGCACAAACGTTGAACCTATTCTGGTGACGAGCAGTGAGTCTCTCACTGTTTTCATACTTGGCTTCCATAACTGACAGACTGCAATTTCATTCTGCTTGTTGTGCATTCGAATTTACCCCATTCATACTGAAAATATAATTTATTATTATTATATTCTGCTCACTTAATTCCACCAGGCAATCATAACCCAAAGATAGATTTCTCAAGTTCACGATGTGCATCTTGAATGTGGACGACAACTTTCTGAACCGGCTTAAGAGAGCGCTAACAATTTTTAGTAAAATTTCAGAATAGGCGACCATAACCGTTTCGCTTATAACGAACGCCCGCTTTTCATATTTGAAATGCCTGCCACATACCAGATCTGTACATACAATATGCAACAAAAATATGTTGGTACACAAAACGGCTTTTGTTAAATTTGAAACTTTTCCCCAATTTCTTTCGATTTCAATTGACAAGATTTTTTCAAAAGTTCAGAAAAAATTTTACTGAGCCGCCGTGAATAGTGCAAAATGCTAATTTTTCATTAGGCTAGCAGAAGTGCAAACAAGTCAATTGAAAATGTTTCCGAGTGTCATGAATGTGGTGGCTCATTCAGAAATACTACACTGGGCGTTGTATAATTAAATGTGTTACGTTTTTTTTTCTATGTTAATGATTTTAAAATGAGTAAATATGCTATAGTCCGAGCTATAGTCCGAAATGGTACGAGTACTTTGCCTAAAATCAATCATACACTCATTACGAAGATACAGGTATGGATCGGCCGAAAGCAATGTGTAGTGGACGATTATTATATTTTTTCATTCAAAGAGGCGGTGAATCCAACTGAAACTTTGCTTTGATTACAGATACAGTGTGTGGTCGAGAACGACATACCATCTCAAGAATACGTATCTTTGCGTGGCACAAAGAATTTTCCGGAGAGTGTGAAAAAGTCGAAAACCAGAGTCACTATCGGTAACTGGTTTTTAACCCGTCCCATATAAAACTATAATGGACGGGCATTTTGTCCGATGCATACTGTACGTTTATTCGTTTACCCGGACACTTTTCGTGCTCGGATCTTAACCAAATTTCGTTTGTATGTAGGTTCCTTTTGTGAGTCAAAGCGCGGCCAGGGCACCGCATTTCAGATTATCGACTGGTCTGGTCTGGTTAGAATCACGCGCTAAAGCCTTTCCAAAGATTCCAAAGATCGCTCCTCCAGGTATTTCAACCGAATTTGGTATGCAGCTTTCAAGTGTTGTTATATGTACCACCCGGTGAAATTTTGGTCGCGTGCTGGCGGTGTGCATCAGAACTAAAGGACTCTCCTATTCATGAAATGAAACCAAAACCGAGCCTGGTGAAAAAGAATATCTCCTGAATCGCGGGATTGTAATGGACCATATCTTGGTAGTGCTGCTTCCACCGGCAGATCGAAGGCAGCACCTGATGTGTTCTGATCTGTCGGAGGTACAAAACCAGAGGCCGAGGGTCCCATTACACCCAGACCCCGATGCGAACACGAGGGTACCAGAGCTGTCCGCCAAGCATTCCACCTTTATCGCCCAATTTTTCATTATTTCCCAGTTTTGCTTCCCCAGTTTGTGTTGTTTTTCCCAGGCCTATGAATTTTGTTAATACGTAAAGGATAGGGGCAACAAACGGCGAAAGTCCCACCCACGTCTCCCGAACTGAACTACAGCAAGCATAAGCCGCTGCTTAGCTCGTTGAGGGGCCTTTTTCTTCGCCAGACGGCACGGCCCAACCTTCACGGTCAGTATGCTACCTTAGTCTCCGTCCCCACGGGCATCTTCGGATGCCCACCAAACCGTCCATTACAGGATGACGCCACACACAAATGTTTTGCCACATTTACTTGTTGCAGTTTTGTGTTGCCTCCAGGGCGATTCACGAAAGAAATTCAAGTTCAAAAAAAAAAAAAAAAAAAAAAAAACAGATGCGCTCTCACCTAACCTATCAAATTACTAAACACATTAAAACAAAGAGTAAATTTAATCGCGTTGATAAATTTTTGTTGAAAGCAGCTAAAATCACAGCAAAATTTCTCAAAGAGCACCCTGAGATTTATATTTCAAACAGTGACAAAGGCAATATCACCATCATTGCCAACAAGTCTGAATACGAAACTAAAATGGATGAGATGTTGAATGATACGAATAATTTTGTTAAATTGAATTCGGATCCAACAGCCTACTTACAAAGGAAAAATAATCGTCTAATAAGTACTTTGTGTAATAAATTTCACCAATTTATAACTGAGAAGCAAGCAACAAATCTCAGGACATACACAGCCATTCCACCACGTATTTTTGGACAAATTAAAATTCACAAACCAGATCGCAAATTGAGACCTATTGTATCTACAATCAATTCAGCAGCATACAAAACCTCTAAGTTCCTTGCTAATATTTTACGTAAAGCATTCAAATCTAGCTATGCGCTAAAGAACTCCACCCAGTTTGTTAAACAAATAATTAAGCGGACGATACCCAACGATCACAAGCTCATATCGTTTGATGTAACCAATTGTTTTACCAACATTTCAACAGACTTGGCTTTACGTCTTATTGAAAGAGACTTTGACCGTTGTATTAGTAAACATACACAGATACCAAAAAAGGAATTTTTGAATTTACTTCGTTTCTGTCTCATTGATTGTAATTACTTTGGTTACAAAGATAAGTTGTATTCAATGAAATCGGGATTGTTTATGGGATCGAGTCTAGCACCGATTTTGGTTGAACGTGTTCTAGATGACCTCGTTGATGAAGCGCTCTTAAAATTAGACTTCATACCACTATTTTGGCACTCGTATGTGGATGACCACATAACAGCCATTCCTGAGGACAAAATTCAACAAGTACTTGACGCCCTTCATGACTACGATTCTCACATTAAATTTACATACGAGATTGAACAAGATGGGAGGTTGGATTATTTAGATCTTAGTCTACACAGAACGAATAATCACCGTGTAATAACTAACTGGTTTCATAAACCAATAGCATCAAATAGGCTGCTGAACTATTATTCGAATCACCCCATAAAAATGAAGACGAATGTTGCAAAATCATTCATTAGGAAGGTGTTTCGAATCAGTCACAAGCAGTTTTGGGACGAGAATTTGCAACGTATAAAACATGTGCTAGGGAAAAACAACTATCCTGCCAAAATGATTGAGAAAATCATTGGAGAAGTCAGACAACATCGGAATGTTCCAGATAGAACAAGCTATGCATACCTATCTTCTGACGATAACACAAAAATACCACAGTCCAATGATTCCACACAACACTACTCATCTTTGATATATGTACCAGGAATAAGTGAGTCGATTTCTCAATCATGCAGATACTTTATCCCTAAACTTAACGTATCAATGCGACCGCACAACAAAGTTAGCAACATGTTTACTAATCTTAAAACCAAAATTCCAAAAGAGGAAAGATCCGGAGTTGTGTATAAAATAGACTGCTCTGATTGCGATAAAACTTACATCGGTGAAACCATCCAAAAATTAGGAACACGTGTTAGCCAACATAAAAATGATACGAAGAAGACTTTAAATGTAAATTTATCAGCACTAGCTAAGCACGCAATTGAGAAAAAACACAATTTTAAGTTTGACGATGCAACAATTTTAATAAGTCAACAAAACAAAACTAAGCTTCAAATCCATGAAGTCAACCAAATAATTAAATATGAAAATACTGCTTGCAACGATAAAAATGACAAAAAAGACTATTCAAATACCTATTTTAATTTGATCAAAATGGGATTAAAGTAATTTTGTATTATATTCACGTATACTAAGCTGCTATTCACAATATGTATTTTTAATTATTTGACACCTGTACGGCATTTTTATATATTTGACATTAAGTGTAATTGACATTTTTGCTTCACATAAATTCTGTTCAAGTCGTTGTTCTCATAACTTAAAAAGAACTAAGGTATATTTTTTTGACCGTAGTTTGTTTATTAATATATATAAATTTAATAAGTTGATATGTATTCTGTTTATAGAACCCTGAAGATGGGCATATGCCCGAAATATATTGGTTAGACAAAATCACTCAACTTGAATTTCTTTCGTGAATCGCCCTGGAGGCAACACAAAACTGCAACAAGTAAATTGCATCGATTCCGGCAAAAACAACAAAAACCATCTAGTTTTGCCACATGTTAAAAATGAGTCCTTAGCGACATTCCACCTATCTTCAATTGTAGGATACTCATAAGGTGGTGGTGCATTAGCTCTCTCGTGCAAGGCGGTGGAATATGCACGTCTTATAGATGGGTTTTTAGGCTTGTTATATTTGTTTTTGCTTCCATGGTTGTCCAATAGGTGTTCCAAGCATATAGCATATGTTGTCAGACCCAACTTTGGCATTGAGATCCCCCCCCCCCCTAATAATTGTTATGTCACCTTTGGGAGCTTTGTCGAAGGTGTCGCCAAGTCGGTGATAGAAGGCATACTTAGCTGATTTATCTACTGGTTCAGTCGGGGCGTACACAGGATTTGAATCTGGCTCTGATGATACTTTCGGAAATGCGCTTGCATCTTGTTTCACTCATTCCTAATACATATAGAGATGTTATATGCGGTTATTTCCCGTTCGAATTCAGTGGGCCTTGCACTACTGTACTCGCCCCACATCGTTTGAATGTTCCAAGAACCGATCGGGTCCGTTGTTTGTAGCCGAAAGTCGTTGACTGTGAATCAGTTCGTGGTATCCGAGGCTCGTCTAATGTTTCGAGTGTAAATTGATTTCAGGAACGCAGCCTACAACCAAGAATGGTTACTTCGTTAGGTGTCTTAAGAGTCACCGGGAGCTATTTTTTTATAAAGAGAGGTAGCTCTCCAAGTGTGTTTTTGATCGCGCGTTCTTCTTATGATCTTTCAGCTGGGTGTGACGTGTTGATGTTCCCGCAACTATGTTGCAGCTCCACCGTTCGCCTACTTTCTGAGGCGCACTGGATGATCATCGTTATGTTGGCCTAGTAAGCCGTTCCAAAGGGCGCCCACGAGAAGGACTATGGAAGAGGTCTTTTGCCTCCAAAATTTAAAACTGATATATCGGAAAAATGGTGCAAAAGTAATAAATTATTTAAGTCGAAATATGAATTTCACACAGCTTGGAGCAGTAGCCCGGAGGGTGCAACGGCTAGCACGTTCGCCTTCTACGCACTGGGCCCCGGTTCGATTTCTACTGAAAATGGTAGTTTTTGATGAAGAAAAGGGGATTACGTGTCGGACTATGAGCCCACTCAGCTGTTAAATGAGTACCCATTTATGGGGTAAATAGCTCGGTTGAGAGTGTTGTAACGGACGGTTTGGTGGGCATCCGAAGATGCCCGTGGGGACGGAGCCTTAGGTAGTATATGACCGTGAAGGTCCGGCCGTGCCATCTGGCGAAGAAAAAGGCCCCTCAACGAGCTAAGCAGCGGCCTATGCTTGCTGTAGCTCAGTTCGGGAGATGTGGGCGGGGTTTTCGCCGCTCGTTGCCCATGTCCTTTACGTATTAACAAAAATTCATAGGCCTGGGGAAGACAACACAAACAAGGGAGGTAAAAATGGGGAATAAAAAAAAATGAGGCGATAAGGATGGAATGGTTGGCAGATGGCTCGTTTGCCCTCGCGCTCGTATTGGGGTCCAGGTGTAATAGGACCCTCGGTCTCTGGTTTCGTACCACCGACAGATCCTTACTCATCAGGTGCTGCCATAGATCTGCCATTGGAAGCAGCACAACCAGACCAGAATATGGTTCATTACAGTGTCGCTGATCACACACCTCTGTACAAGATATACCTTCACGATCTAGAAAATGGGATGATGCTAACTCATCTCGAGGCTATGGTTCAAAATTGGGCTGTTGCGCCAGTTATTTATTTATTTAGAGCAAATTAGAATCATGATCACCATTATCAAATCCTCCACATTACGCAAGCGATTTCATTCAAGAGCTGCTCAGTGTCGTCACTTTGTCAAAGACGTTCGGTGTCCATGTCCATCAACATAACAGAAACACAAAACACTGTACAATGGGCAAAGTATTTTAAAATAAATTCACTGCACTCTCGTGTGTTCACAACATGCTCTCCTGTTAAGTGTTTTAGTTATCGACCGTCCATTGGAAAAGTTGCAGCAGACTTGTGGTTTAGAAAGAAGAAGCAGGCAACTTTTGTTCCTATGCTAAGTAGCAGCAGCAACAATCTTCGCAGAATTCCAAAAACGTGATGAAGATTTTTCGTCTCAGTGACGAGTGGAATTACTCGAATAATTTCGGAGCTTGGATGCTCCCAGCGACCGTGGTCCCAATGTTAGATCCACTTCGTTGCACTTTGGCTGCAACTTTTATGTTGCAGGTGAATTGAACGCTTGCTGCCATTTATGGAGCCTTGTGAAATTATTGACGTAAACTGAACATGGTGGATCAGAATGGCGATTTTCTCTTTAAAGAAAAACGTGTGTCATTCATTTCTGATCGTGTTGCGATGTGTTTTGAACCGCCGTCGACTGCAACAAAAATTTGTTTTGACCAGAATGCTTTTGGCCCGGTGGCTCCGCTCCGTTTACTATTTTTCGTTAGGTTATTATGCTTTCCTAAATCAAGTTATACTGCCAGGTGCCCGATTTCTATGAATTTTTGTTAATACGTAAAGGACAGGGGCAACGAGCGGCGAAAACCCCGCCCACATCTCCCGAACTGAGCTTAGCTCGTTGAGGGGCCTTTTTCTTCGCCAGATGGCACGGCCCGACCTTCACGGTCATTAGGCTACCTAAGGCTCCGTCCCCACGGACATCTTCGGATGCCCACCAAACCGTCCGTTATAGTACCCTATCAGATATATTTGAGGATACTCCTTATTTTCATTTGATACGTCTATGATATTCGAATCGTTGGACAAAATGAGGGGATATTTATATTATTGGAGACTTGGATAAGCAGCACAAGCACATCGGAAATAACATCACTGGCTAAGCGAATTTCGCCCTCAAATGGCCCGAATTTTGTACGCAATCGTATTTCTCGTTTGGCATAGACTGCTAATTCTGCAAGTGAAAAAAAAAACTATTACATAAGTTATAAAAAAATGATTGCCTTCTGTGTATCGAACATTTCCATTTAAATGTTTTTGAAAGGATAATTATCAATTAAAACATTCATTGAACGAAAACTATGTTCGTTTGGCCACAGTATTCGAGACCGTGTCATTTACATATGTTCCCATGGGTGCGTTTTTAATGTGGGAAAGGGTTCTATTCCATAATGTTAATACAAAATGTAATGATAGTTCCATTCCACCCCACCTGGCACACAGAAGGCTAATTATAATTTTTCTGTCGGTCGGGACTGAAATCATCGCTCAAATTTACTAGAGAAAACGTAAAACTGGCGCGAAAACCCATGTGTTTGTTCTGGGACTCATCGAGCCACCGCCGGTTGTGGCTTTGTGCGACTTTATGCTCCTCCACTTTGCCACATAACTTTCCAGCTTAATCCAAAGCTAGTACAAATATTCGAATTAACTTTTTTAAGCTGCCCGCCCGTGCCCCCCAACCAACTTAAATAAACAAAGCTCGTAGAGGAACCAAAAGTTGCTCAACAGCTGAATGTTGATGCCAAAGCGGAAAGTTCCGAAAGTCTTTGTCTTTGCGATTTGCGTATCCAAGCCCCGCCGAAGAAGTAGCCATCATTTGTGACCACTTCTGTTGGACTTTTATCAGGAATTTCATATGCAGTTCGTAAATGCTGAATGAACACGAAATTGTAAAGGTAGGTGCTGACTTTGAGTCACATAGGCTATTCGTGCAATTTGAACATGCGTCTATGAGCTAACATATGTACATATGTATGTATGTGTGGTAACAATTAGAGGAAGTTGCAAGCGGTTCCTCTTAGGTTAGTGCTAAGCAAGGAAATTAATTATGCAGGGCACGTCTGACGGTACTGTTATTATTAATATTCCCGGTGTGTGTGTTTATATTTGTAGGATGACTTTAAACGAACATTTCGAATTCAGCTTTTTAACCAAGTGGGAGGTCGACTTTTTGAGTCCCGTCGAGAAAGCGGTCTAGAGCAGCTTTGTGTGAACTTCTTAGAAGCGTCCGATACGATTTTCGCAACTTTTATGAATATGCTTCGAATGGAAGCACCCGGATCGTCGTACCGCGACCGCTGAAGCACCCGTGTCCGTGTCGCTTCGACGACTTGCACTTTACAGATTCCGCAAGTATCCCAAAGCCCTCATTTGTAAAAGTTTTTGGTAATAGGAGCTAAAAAGTAAAAAGGCAATTGGTAGGCATTTCCACTGTTGTTAAGAAAAGTTTATGGACGAGGCGAGACTTTGACGGAATATCGCGAGCGGGCTACGGAGAGGAGGGTTTCTCTAGGTCCGGAACGCAAAGCATTAATTGCACCCAATATATTCAATAGCAAAGCAACGCGCCATTTCTTCGGATACCTCGTTATGAGTGCAGTACCACATGGTGTATCTCAGCCACAGCACATCTTTGTATCGCAATGGTCGCACATGCGAGTCACGGAAAGTTGTGGGGTGTTTGTTCGTTTGTGGCGCCGTCGTCAAAGTTATCCCGCTAATGGCGGCTTCGGCGTACAATTTGTAATCGGGAACAGGCGAGCAGAATGTGAAGATAAGTTAGTGAGACTATCGCCGGAGAACGAACCGAGTGTGCTTGATGACGATTCATCAGACACGGCCGCGAGGGCGATTCCCCATCGAAGTGGAATCACCTGTTGAGTCATATGGTTTGAATGGCGTGACGATGTGTTTACGTTATCAGCGAGTCGCGTAGATACGTATGTACATACGAATGCGAACAGTGTGTGTTGTATGAAATTGGATTTGAAACTTAATATTGGGTTTGGAGAAATATGTTTTGTTGTGTTCTAGCGATGATCAGAGTTCCAGTGTCTGTGTTACATGTTTAATTCCGTTTCGAGACCCTCGGTGTCAAGGCCAGGGAATGTAGCTGCTTCAATGGGCACAATGACCTAGGGATAAGCTGTGTGGGTGCAGCGGGGCACGTGAAAATGTGTTCTACGTCGTGAGGTGTGTGAGGCTGGACAGGTGTTTTGGACGTTTTCATCAATACGGGGACACCGACCTGATCGAAGTAGGGCAAGTATCGTCCTGGTGGCTGTAGGAAGCCTCTTCTCTTCAAGTGATGTAGCTGGTGGTTGCGCCAAAAGAACTGGATATAGTTTAATCCCGTAACTTATGAACGCACCTCTTGTTGATGAAGTACCTAGTCTAGCCATAAATATTGTTACAAGGTTTGGCAACCCTGCAGAAAGGAACCGTTATATTGCATTTCTTAAAAATTGAGCTAATCGCTATAGTACGCTTGTGCTTGATGCATTTGTCATCATTTGAGTTTAATTTTTAGTGTAGTGAACATGGATTGGGGTGACAAAGAAAATAGAATTGCTGTGATTGCACTTCATAAAGTAGGAATGCAACCAAGTGATATTTTTAAGACTCTGCATACCCTTGGTATAAGCCGAATGTTTGTTTATCGGGCTATTGAAAGATTTAATGATACGTCTGGAGTAAGTGACCGTGAAAGAAGTGGCCGTCCGCGAACTACTCGAACACCTCAAGCGGATAAAGCCGTGCGCGAGAGAATTCGCCGTAATCCTCTTCTGAAACAAAAAATTTTATCGCGTGAGCTGAAAATACCCCAAAGAACAATTTCACGTATCATCAAAAGTGACTTGGGGTTGGGTGCTTATCGTAGATCTACCGGGCATTTACTAACAGATTCGTTAAAAAAAATAGAGTGGAAAAATCAAAACGATTACTTTGCCGGTACGCAAACCAAGAACACCGTAAAATTTTGTTTACGGACGAACAAATTTTTACTGTCGAAGAAACATTTAATAAACAAAACGATAGGGTTTATGCTCGCAGTGCCAGAGAAGCTTCTCAAGTTGCCCAAAAGGTTCAAAGAGGTCATCATCCAGCCTCAGTAATGGTTTGGTGGGGTGTTAGCTACAACGAGGTGACAAAGTTGCATTTTTGTGAGAAGGGCGTCAAAACGTCTGCCAAAATTTATCAAGAAAGCGTCCTTGAAAGTGTAGTGAAACCTCTCAACACGTCATTATTCAAAAATCAGCCTTGGAGTTTCCAGCAAGATTCTGCACCAGGTCATAAGGCGAAGTCAACCCAAAAATGGCTTGAAGAAAATGTTCCAGATTTTATTAAAGCTGAAGATTGGCCTTCCTCTAGCCCAGACCTGAATTCGCTGGATTACGAATTATGGTCTGTCTTAGAGCAAATGACGTGCTCTAAAAGACATTCTAATATCGAATCCTTAAAGAAGTCGTGCGTGCATCCATAGATAAGTGGCCAGCTCGATTAAAGACTTGTGTAAAGGCAAAAGCCAATCACTTCGAATAACTTGTTGCAATTTCCGTTGTTGACAATGCATTTAATAAATAAACAATGATTTCTTAACATATAACACCTCTTTTATTGAACAGTGCTTCAAAAAGTTTGTAACAGTATTTATGGCTAGACTAGGTAATGTGAATGTGAGAGTTGTGGGCAGTATCGTCGAAAGCGTTCCTTTCATATCCCTGGACATCGCGCTCAAGGTCCCTCAGATCACGCCGAACATGTCTTGGTGGCGGAGTCTGGTCAATAAGATGGAAGTTAGGGAGTTCCCTCTGGTAGCAGCTTATTAAGTATTGTTTCGTAAAGAGCTTGTTGTGGTCTTTGATAGGCGACGTCTTTGTTTCCTGCTGTAGGTGCTCTTAGGACGACATCAGGAGATTAGATTAGGATCCATTTACAGCGCGGCGAGCGGCGTTTTGACAAGTTTGAATGTGCTTCCACTGTGTTATTCGTTCTGAAACCATACAGACGAGCAGCATATTTGTCCACAGATCCTCCGACTGCTTTGTGTGTGACCAGTAGTGTTTCCTTGTCTTTTCCCCATGTGCTACCGACCAAGGCCTTAAGGATTTTATTCCTGCCACGCATTATATTGCAAATAGTTATTGCATGGGCAGATGAGGTTGCCATGCTATCCAGGGTAACTCCGAGGATTTTTGGATGATTGTTGGTGAGAATGCGTTCGTTGCCTCAGGGCCGTCGAGAGGGAGGGCGGAAGGGGTGAAACGCCCCGGGCCCGTGTTTTTCTCGGGGGCCCGAAAATTTGAAAAATTGAAAAACGTACCTACGCACTAAGCTTTTTTTTGTGGCTGCTTGCCCTTTCATACCACTCTGACGCACTGAGCAATCGGTCGCCATATATGGGCCCGTACAAAAGTTGAGTAATTTGAAAAATTGAAAAAAAAAAAACAAGAAAAACGTACCTACGCTTCGAGCTTTTTTTTTTGTTCATTGAGCTACCGGTCGCCATATATGGGCCCCTACAAAAGTTGTGTACCGGGTCCGGATTTTCTCTCGACGGCCCTGCGTTGTGTATATATTGTAGATCTCAAGCTGAGTTTTTACTTCTTTTGTCCAGGTGGTAAACAAACAGAGTTGCAGATGATTTGATACAGTTAAGTTCTTGTTTGCCGGGGGCGACCGGTAGCGCAGTTGTTGAGGCATCAGTCTCATGTTTGACTACCGGCGTTTCGGGTTCGAATCTCGTCCACGACAACGTTCGTGGCCATGGATGTGAGCAGGTGCATGCTGGCAACTGCATTCTCCGAAACCAGTATATGCCGTCGAAACGTCAACTGGGCCACATGGAACAGTTGACGCACTATGCCCCACAAGGAGTTAGGGCAATTGAGAGATTAATCAGCTTGCACATTTTATTGATGTCGTTCCTTGTTGCCGGAATGGAACAGTCATCAGCATACGTAATTATTTGGAGATCATCAGTTGGTGTGATGTCAGTGTTGGAATTCCTGATAAATACAGATTAAACAAGGTGGAAGATAATTTTCCTCCTTGGGGAACACCTTGTTTAATTTTCCTGAGCTTCGATCTGCTGTTCCTAAATTCCGTGTAGGATTGCCTGCCAGCGAGATAGTTGGCGATCCACTTGACGTATTATGAGGAGTCTATCAGTGGCGTAGCTAAAGTATTCAGCGCCCGGGCAAAACTTCAGTATTACTTCAGATAACGCAAACTATTCGGTAAATATTATTATATTAATTATATAGTGTGCGAACAACGTAAATAATACTACTAATCTATTAGATACCACTTTTCATACGGAAAGTGCAATGATGTCCTTCAGTATAGAATAGCTTGTTAGTGTAACTCTGTGGATTTATCCTGCTCTGTCCTGGTCGACTGTTGGAAAAAACACGCCTAATGCGTAGCTGTAGCCCTGTAGCTTGCTTCCACGAAAACGAGAAAAGCGAGCTTTTAATGTCGTGTGCGGTATCATGGAGAGATTATATTTAAGTTGTTTTGAAAAGTTGTTGAAGTAAATATTTAATGTAATTTTCATGAAGATACATTTAATTTATTTTGTGAAATTGTTGAGGTACATATTTTAATGTTACAAAAAAAATGTTTTTAATATTCAAACAGAGGAAAGAAAAAAGTTAGTCCGTGGATAGCTTTATAACGCACCCAGCCGTTGCGCCCGGGGCAACGGCTCTCTTGCCCCCCCCCCCCCCCAACGCCACTGAGTCTATGTCAGATAGAAGCAATGAATAGTTGACTATTTCAAAGGCTTTCGACAAGCCAAGTGCTAGCAAAATGGTTCTGTGACATGAATACGGGTTGTAATGTAATCCAAGGCCGTTGTTGTACTACGCATCCTTCAAAAGCCATGCTATGCTGGTGATCTTCTAGCTGGATCTGAGCTTCAAAATCGGGATCCCTCTCTTTTCTTCCAGAACTCAGCAATGACCAACGAAGAGATGGACAGGTTGAATGTAGGCGACCAAGAGATGGTGTCTGTTTTTACTTTTAATTGTTAAAAAAACTATTTTATCGTGTATGTTTCTCTCGAAAACTACTAAAGCTTGAAACTTTATTATTTTTGAAAATATATTTTATATACACATATAATATGTATAGTCAACTTTTGAAGTTACCTGTATGATGTATGTACCTTCATTTCGTACTACAACTCGTATATCACCTATGCATTCACCGGACTTACACTTATAAGGGACGTGCGGTATAATGTAAATATTTCTTAGCCTTTTAGCGAAGCTTCATTCTATCCAAAGTTATCGTGCGAACGGACAGACAGGCAGAAAGACAGACAGACATGGCTAAATCGAATCAGGAGGTGACCCTGATCATTTATGTATGCACATTGCTATATGTCCGGAGTCTCCTTTAAAGTGTTACATATTTTCGTCGTGACAAAAACAATATACCCTATACTTAAAAAGTCTAGGGTATAAAAATTAAATTGAACAAAAAATGGCAAAATTTGAATATTTAAAACATCTGACCTCTGAATATGTTAGAAACTTTGTCTAAATCTGATTAAGTCGAACAAATCTTTCTTTGTTCAAAAAAAAGTTGAGTATCAAAAAAATATAAAAAATAAAGGAAAATCGAATGTACTAATAAATAATGGCTGTGTTTCTGCTTAGGTATATTTAGAATCGGAGAAATGTGCGGGAAAACATATGGGAGGGAAGTCAGGAAAATCAGAATCATGATCTTGGATCAAGCGCTCACCAAAAACGCGCCCATTGATAATGGATAAAATCCCTAAATTATTCTGAAGTAATCTAAATAAAAGTCAGTTCACACGTGGCAAATATTTGGGAAAAAAAATCAAATATTCGCGAAAATCTTTTCTGTACGTGTGAACCGCAAATATTTATCCAACTAATTTGTTTTTCCTACACACAACGTACACGTTTTGCTTCAAAAATTAAATTTATATTTTCTTATGGTGAAATTGTACTAAGTTCGTTCCATACTAATTTCTGGGTTTTTGCTGGGCTCTTAAACTTTATAATAAGGCGCGTTCTTTTGTACTTCAGTGGGGTTTAATTAAGTTTAATTTTAATAATTATGTAATTTAATTAACGGAAAGCGACGTGAAAAAAAAGAAACGTTCCGTGCCAACTAACCGATTATGTGTTAAACTGTAATGGACCCCTAGCGTCAATTTAGTTTTTCATAATTTTTTATTGAGATTAGTGATTAAAAATTAGGAACATATCCGGAAAAATATCTACGACATATTTACTAATAAAATAGTCCAGATGGCGCAACAGTTAACATGTTCGCCTTCTACGCAGTGGGCCCCGGTTCGATTCCTACTGAATGCGGCAGTTTTCGATAAGAAAAGGGGATTTACGTGTCGGACTATGAGCCCACTCAGCTGTTAAATGAGTACCTATTTATGGGGTAAATACTTTGAACAGAGAGTGTATGAGGAAATGAAAAAGATCGAGAGAAACGAAGCAATTCGGCACAAGTGAGGAAGTAGGAAGGGGGATGGAAATTTGACATCTCTTTTGCTCTATATGGACCGGGCGGGTGTTCCGCGGCATAGAGACAGACTAGAATGTTATTGTTCCAATTGGAAAAGTAGGAGAGGGGATGACATCTTACGTGCTTCCTGTGCTTTTATATAGTGGAGGGCGTGTGTCTCTCTGTTTACTTTTTACGACTGGAATTGCTTCAAATAGTTCAGTGTTGAGTATATGCGGATTGCTCCTCCATAGGTATTCTTTATGGGTAAATAACTCGATTGAGCGTGTTGATGATCACACACCTCTGCACAAGACACCGTCACGATCAAGAAAATGAGATGATGCTAACTCATCTCGAGGCCATGGTTCAAATTGGACTGTTGCGACAGTTATTTATTTATTTATTAATAAACTTGGTGTCGAAAATAAAATTAAACTACGCAAATTTCTAATTTTTCATAATAAACCCGATAATTGGCGATGTAAGCGATATCTGTTGAATATCTATCTGGTGTACGTCTATAAACCTGTAGAGCTCTCCAGGTTAATACAAGTTAACGCATTGTTGTAATTGCGTGTTGTTAAACCAAATTAACCCACACTGGAGTACAAAAGCACGCATATGCTTAAAAAATGGAAATATGTATATTGGACACATACGAAATAAATATTTGTTTCTGTATAAATATACATAGATAGCGTAGCTTAGCATAAGTTACGCTAATTTCATACTGCCACGACAAGCCCCCAAGAAAAACTTTTTTTTTCTCTTTTTTTACCTTGCGTTTCAAACTTGTCTTTGATTTTATGGT
The DNA here is from genome assembly GCA_964017055.1 of Chloromyia formosa. Taxonomy (NCBI): domain Eukaryota; kingdom Metazoa; phylum Arthropoda; class Insecta; order Diptera; family Stratiomyidae; genus Chloromyia; species Chloromyia formosa. Next base: position 152,569,598 of record OZ024815.1, on the reverse strand, counting down.
TTTCTAGAACAACATTAAAAAGAAAAAAAGAAAACAAACAACAAAACATGTTTTGATTTCAATATCAATGTCGCGATTTCCCGTTAAATTGAAAAAAAAAAAATACTTGTCAAGTCCCCAATACGTATGTTTGCATTTTTCTTTCTTTTGCAGAGCACATGTCAATCTGGGCGTATAAATAATAATAATTATGCTGAAAAAAAAACTAACAATAATATTCGAAGAAACCAAAATTGATATATGTATATATATATATATGGTATATATGGAAATGTCGGACAGGGTTGGCGACCCTATTAACATTTTCGTACCGCGCAGGAAGATGATGAAATTGCAAACTGGAATTTATAGTATAAATTAAAATTAATTAAATAAATATCAGCTACGTATGCATCTAAACAAAGTGAAAAATGTTGTTGATTTGTGAAAAGTCTTTATAAAATTAGTTTTTAATATTTCTTATAAGAAACAACAACATTATTCGGGAATTCCCATACCGGTCACAAGGTGTTTGTTGTTGAGTATATTTACCTATACTAGATCGTAGAACATGGGACGTTTAATTCGAAAGAAATATTTTTTTCTAATTTTTTCCCGTGAGATAAACAACCAAATATGGATAATTTTGATATTTTCAGATAGATAAACATTTGCTGATGCAATTGTTGTTTTTGAATGTACTCATATTTTCGAAAAAGCTTAATTGAATATTTTATATTTTATTAATATCATCTCAATATGAAATATTTGTATTTTGGCTATTTACTTCCTTACGAATACTACAGAGTGTTGTCTCTTTGTGTATTTGGACAAATACTTAAGGTTAGTACATATCTGTTTCTTCTTCTTCGCGTTGCTCTGCCTGTGGTGTTGGTACTTCGCCCATTCTGGCGGTATGATCTCAGCTTCCTGTTGCAGGCAGCTCGGTCTTGGATCGTATCATCGCCGAGATTAATGCGTTGTTGTTGCTTCTTCATCTGATCGATCCACGCGTGTTTCCTTCTGCCTCATATAGTACATATCTGTTTGAGCTGAATTAATGCTGAATTAATTAAGATAGTAATTAACAGATAACCTAAACTCTTTTGCACGAGCAATTGCAAAGGTGACACGACACGTTGATCTAAAAAGTCCATGACATTATTTCACAAGAATTACCTTTCATTTAAACAGCTCAACAGCTCAACTCATTCAATGTAACCGATAGTCTGATATAGCAAGGTAACGGATATGATAGTCTGATTAAATCCAAATAAAAACTTTGAAATTATTTCACAACATCGAACTCTGTTCGATCAAAGTTCTTAACAATATAATCAGGAAATGCATGATACGGAAAAACAAAATTTTCCAAAGTCAACTTAATATGATGACACATATTGAATCCCATCAGTCAGTTGTAAGGCGGATGCAAAACAAAAAATTGCTAGTATTCAAAGTACTTATTGATAAGAAAACACAGGTGTCACATTTGGGGTGGCCAGAGATAAGGTACACTCTTTATTCATTCATTCTTTTTTTTCTTCGTTTAATTAAATGATTGACAACTTCATGGACTTTCCTTATGTGAGTAATCGTGTGATTGATCGAAAATATTTGCAATGAAAATAATAATTGTTTTGATTTGAATTTCATTTTGATTTGAATATTTGACAAAGACCCAAAAATGGTCAGCCAGACGAAACATGATGATAAGTTTGTATTTCCGTCCGTTGTTGTTTTGTTTGTAATGGATTGTTTTAATAGAACATTTTTTTTTAAGATTTGTTTATTATTCATCGAAATGAGGAATCCCTGAATCTTGTTTGTATGTATTGTATTTAATTGAATTCGAATTGAATAGCACGATATTTTTCTTATTGACAATGACCGATTTAATGATTATCATTATCAATAAAAAAGCCAAAAATCGCATATAAAAAATGAATAACTGGCACAACAGTCCAATTTGAACCATGGCCTCGAGATGAGTTAGCATCATCTCATTTTGTAGATCGTGACGATATGTCTTGTTCAAAGGTGTGTGATGAGCCACACCGTCAACCCAGTTATTTACCTTATTTATGGGTACTCATTTAATAGCTGAGTGGGCTCATAGTCCGACACGTATATCCCCTTTTTTTTATCGAAAACTACCGCTTTCAATAGGAATCGAACCGGTTCTCAGTGCGTAGAAGGCGAACGTGCTAACCGTTGCGCCATCCGGACTACAACAATCGTATATAGTGTTCTCAAAAACAAAACATACAAATTAAGGATAAGACCGCATTAGACCATCTATTAAGCTGCACTGATATGTGGTCTAAGTCGTGCCGCATATTGTGCGTGATCTCACTGTTACCGCCCATGCGTGGGCTTGTTTGTCCTAGGCGTGGCGCATATTGCTCCCAACCCACGTACAACCCCTCCGTCAACTCAGAACGGCCACACGCGTGGATCTGCCACGGCATATGGAACCCTACACAACCCGTCGAGAGGGGGTGTGGGCCGTCGGGAATGAATGATAAAATGAAATGAACATAAACATAAACAAATCCAAAAAATAGATAAATATTTATTAGACTTAATTAATTATAAATATAAACTTAGTATGTTTTTTCACGTCATTCATTTTGTGTTATTCGAAACCGCTTGTAGATATCTGAGTTGGACAAATTTTGTTAAATACAGAATAAATTGGAGAATAAAGAAGGGGGTTAACATTTTTTTTTTAATTTTGAAGACTTCATTTTTCTTTGATTTGGTTAGATAGTAGCCATCATCAGGTGTAATTTTTCATCATGAACGCTAACGAATATCGCCGAATACGCTTCCAATTGACGATCATTTCTATTAATTAATATAGCTGTTAGGGCACAATTACATCTTTCTTTCATGGTTCTTACTTATTGTATTTATTAGGCTGGGAATCCTCTGCAGGATTCGGCTTCCGATGACCGATAAAATTATACTGATAAATGCTTATATAATTTTCTTTTCAGTGAATTTATTCTTCAATATGCTTTTGAAAAATTCTTGGCTCGGAAAATGTCGACTGATTACAATGCAGGAACCATGGCTCTGCGAACTATCCCTCCAATTAACTTTTCCCCCGAAAAATGATGAAAAAAGGTTACATTTTCGGGTTGATTTTTCATCATGAATTATTCCCCCAATTTAAAATAAAAAAAAAATAATAAAATAAACAAAAAATGAATTTTTACCAAAGAAAAAAAATTAATAGTTAGAAGCACTATGGGGTACATTCGGCTCAGCTGGAAGAAAAAATGAAACCGGAATATAAAGGGCTACGCCCGCAATCCGAGGGTTTTGTAGCAAGCGCTTATTTTGGTATATAAATATCGGCTCGTTGCTCTTCTTGATACCACTCAGATGGAAAAAAAAACTGGGGGGCAAATTACGAACTAATATTTTTTCCTCCCTCACTATTCCCCTTTCTACAAATTTCAAGAAAATGCGAAAAAATGGAATGTACTCAACATTACCTTTCTCACGACACCTCACTTGCCTATACCAGTCGATAAAAAAAAATTTGAGCTTAATTTCGCCTCTATGTGGACCCCTTCCACTCGATAAAGTTTGCCAATTACGACGCAGCGCCCCCAACTAATCTTTACTCTTTCAAAAATGATTAATTAAATAACTGCAATTCGCACTACGAAAAACAACAGGAAAGTAGTACTCACACCTACATATGAGGCCGGTATGTGTAATTTTTGTGTGGATAGTGTCAAAATGCCTAATTTTAAATCAATGTACTATTATTAAATATTATGTGATTGTAATGAAACTTAAAGATATTATTGCCAATGATGTTGGTTATCATTGGCCATCAATATTTTTGACCTCGGCTGTGCTTAAGGCGTGCAGGGGTATGCTAACTCCAACTATAGAAATGTACTATTATTAACCTTTTTTGTTGAAATATCAAAATTCTACGATTTTCGGTTTTCTACACTAGTAAAATGCCGCCTTTCTGCAAATTTTCATATTTCTAAGTATAACGGTATCGAAATGCAAGGGGGGGGGGGGGACAAACTCGGATCACATATTTTCCCCTCTATCTCTTTTCCACTTTTTTAAATTTGATGAAAATACCGGAAATGAAATGTACTCGATGTTACCTTTCTCATGATACCCCACTTGCCTATACCAGATGAAAAAAAAATTTTGACCTCCATTTCCCCTCTATGGGGACATCCCCTTAAAGTCAGCCTATTACAACGAATCGCTTTCTCCGGCGAATTATAATAATTCTTCATACTCCCACAAAATTTCATGTATGTAGCTTCAGCCGTTCGTGAGATATTTCATGGACAGACGGACAGACATTTGACCGATTTCATAAGGGTTTTGTTTTTAATACAAAACCCTAAAAATGAGTTCATACGAATATTCACAGCCGTTCATTTTATTAAACGAATTCGCAACCATTCACCCGTACAAACAAATGACCTACGCACACGAAACTACCCGACTAGAACAAACAATCCCACGCATGGGTGACGACGACTGAGTGAGCGCGGTTTAATATGCGGCGGTATATGGGTAACAGCGGTCGCCGTCCTGAGAGCTTCTGATCGGGATTAGATGGATATAACTTTTTCAATTTCTCCTCCATATGCTTTCCCCTCCGATAAAACATATACATACCGTCAATTGTGAATGTCAATAGGGGAATATTTTTCAGATTCAAGAAATGACAGTTGACGGCACATTTTTTACCGGAGGGGAAAGCATATGGAGGAGAATTCGGAAAAGTCAGATCCAGAACAGAAGCTTTGAGGACCGCGACCAGTGAAACACCAAATGACTCACGCGTGGCTTGGGATCAATATGCGGCACGACCTGGTCAGACAGTTTCGTGTGCGTGGGTCAGCTTTTTGTTTGGATATGTGATCGTGACGTTTTTTCTTGTGAGGAAATCAATATATCATATGAGGATTTGAAATTCACAACAGGCATATCTGTTCTCCTTTGAGCATACTCATACAGGAAAAATGTAAAGCTATATACTATGCTCTCAAGAAAGACTACATGAAAGACTGTTTTTAATTCCTTTTAAATAATTTAACTCAAAAATTACATTTTACAATATGTAATATCCGTATCTGTATAAAGGAAAAAATAGTTAAAAACAAGCTAGGCTTCGGGCATCATACTTTCGTTATGATTTATGGTGCATTTGCCACTTTAAAATTAGTAGTAAAACTTGTTCCGATTTCACTGTTCCTATGAGAGGTATATAAAATAGTGGGCCGATTTCAACAAAATTTATGAAAGTGGTTTGGCAGTCAATATTATGGAATAATATGAAATTTAGCCTGGACTAATATACGACAGCGACATGTACAACGATAGTACCCCAGGCAAGTCGACCCCGCACACCCATAAGCAATCCGAAAACCATATTCCTCTTGCCGTCCACAACGTCAACCTTTATCAACATCTCGACATGTACACACAAGATCCCGCGGATCAACAAGCAACAGCCGCGTACAATGACCACTTCAGCCAGCCGATATGCACAACTCGCGACTTTAGTAGCGCCCGTGTGAAGATGACAGTCGACTACAGTCTGGAGACTCCAAATCCCCGTCTCCCAACCGCCGAGTATTGCAGACTTGAATATCCCCGTGTGAGCAGTGCCTAAGTCGTCTAAGTCAGAAAAAATAGAACACAAAACGAACAATCGCAGCTGCACTTACATGCTCCCATATCGAAAATCAAAGACAAGACAAGAAATGTACATATGTAGAGAAGGAGGTATAGTGTTGAAGATGCATTCATAAATCGTAGCGATACCTTAACAATATCGTTGTCAATGTCGTTGCTACAAAATGATGGAAAAGTCGTTGCGCGTGGATCGCGCTTAACATACAAAAAGCCCCTTAAATCGTCCCACCGCTCGTCGAGGCCTTCTGGCAACACAAGAAAGCTTATGAAAAAAAATGAAGATTCAGAATTTATTCCTCAACCCCAACCCAATGTTCAATTCAATAATTCTTTAGCAGCTTAAGTGCGAGCTTTCCGCGATTCGGATTGCGTCAATGGAGCAAAATGCAAATTATGAATGTAATCTGGTACCCGTACTATACATACTTATATGTACATATATATTGTATGCATCTATATACCGGTTGTGGTATCGAGATGGTTGGATAAACAATTTAATGCCAATATCCTGAACACGAGCCTGTCTCTGAGAGCCACGAAGAAAAGAAAACAATAAACAATTTAATATATTATTGCCTAATATTTTTAACACGTGTCCGCGCACAATATGAAAATCAGTTGATATGCGAACGGGGGAGTAGTGACGCGTTGGAAGTAAGCTAGCAGATTTTTTTTTTTTTGTATAAATATTATTATCAACAATGTTGTTAAACAACTCGACAGTGTTTACGTGAGAGAAGTTCACTATTTAGCGTTGGAAGTGGGTCATCGGCAGCCATTGATTATTATGTAACCTAATTTTTACGATGTGGGCCACACCATATTTTTGAATCAAATTGAGCGTTTTTAGATTTTTATGAGAAAATGAAATGAGTGTTTTACTTTGTTCACTTCGTTTAAAAAAATGCATTCCGAATAAATTTCAAAAAGTTTAACAGTTATCGTTTTTTAATTTAAAACTCATTATGCGGAAGAGTCTTGTTCTGAAGTAGTGATATGCTGTGGTGGATCTAGAAATCGAGTTCGGAGGGGGGCCGACACACTTATTAAATTTACGACTAGAGGCAGATACAAGGGCTGCTGTGGTTACCACAGAATACATGGACTAAAATAGAGTCCGTTGCCTTACCACTCCAGTCTTATCACCCGATAATCATAATCATTGAACCAGACAGAACTTCCAATTAAACGATAGAGTTTGCCACCATTAGTATTATAATAAGTTAAGTCCAGTTCGGTGAAAAAGTGGGATCCAAGATATGTCTTCCTTCTTATATGCCACTGCCACAGTAGAACAGGGTCAGAGAAGATACAAAATACACTCCTCCTTTTGCATCGTAGCTTCCACAGCAGTATTGTTACAGAGGATAAGAAGTCTCATGGCGTGCTCCGCAACTATAACCAGTTATGACTTCCATAGCAGCTCTGATGTGTTGCCTTTACAACGAAAATAGTGCGGCTACAATAAAATCTGAACCACAGCGGCTTTGCTGAAAGGCATGTTTTATCATTTATCCATTCACAGTTGTAACCTGCTAATCGCTAGTTTGGATATGTGTTCCGACGAATTTGTGCAGCATCGCTTGTTTTTACCCTGTAATGTGAGCTCGTCACTGTTACCAGTGAAGCCACTGTAACTCAGAATCCAATATATAAAATGCTAAAAAGCATTGGACAACACTCTGCCACCGTCTGTGACCCGGTTCGAGAGGCTTAATGACACATGAGAAAGATCGAAGTGTCTGTAATTGCCGTAACCTTGGCCTGGAAAGCCTTACAGTACACAGGGAGACTGAAAGAGAAATTTAGGCTAATCAGAGAAAACTCCGACCCATAATCCGTCTTTGATCCATCCGATTAGATTTCTATGGAATTAGGCAACAGAAACACCTTCTCATCCAATTGACTGCGTGATTATAAGGCTAAGGCCCGTTTTCTCAATGTCCAGTTAAAATTTAAACTCGAGATAAAATTTGTTGTTGTAGTTGTTTTCCCTGTAAAATTTGACAGATGGGTACGTTCAATGTCTGTTTAACTGGAGTTTTAATTTTAATCAGACATTGAGAAAACGGGCCTAAGGCTGTCAAAATGCTTGCAAGCGCATATTTGGGTTGGGTCTATGTTGTATTCATGTCGTTGTACAAATCATTTTCGAGTATTTCCTCGAATTTTCCAATACCAAGCTATACATACCAAACATTTTGGAGGGGGCTGGGGCTCCAAATGAGTAATTTAAAGTCAACCAGTTTCTCTCGATTCTTTCTATCATCTTATAAAGACATTGTTTTGTCAGAGGTCACGATCTGGGACAATGAACCATAATTTTTTACCGGTTAATTTCTCCTCTATAGGTTACCGCGCCGAGGGTTGAACCTTTGTCTCACTAGATGTAGCATGGTAGAGCGGTGACCGAGATCACACGGCTACCGAGCACATTGTGTATTGAGTTCGCAATTCTTTCAACTATATGATGACTGTTTGAGTTCGCTCGTCGGATGATCCGTTCCGTTCTTTTTATTCTTGCTTCAAATGAAATGTGTAAATATTATTGCACGATATCGCTGCATGTACCGTGTTTAAACGTTAGTGCAACCAATGGTTGTGTTCCGTTCGTAAAACGTCTCAATCTCAACACTGTTTTGAAACGGTTTCATTATTTTTTTTGTATGAGAACGCTTACGTTTTCCAGATTCAAGAAATCATGAAGTGGAGAAATCGATCAGAAATTTTTTCCGATTAATTTCCCCTGTTTATAATGTCTAGGGGTTTTCTTCGTTTTGATAGCTCACTCTTGACAAGTTGTGTCACTATGTACGTAAACAACGTGAAGTTGTGTGTTGTCTTGTGTCTTGTTTGTTGCTAAAAGTTTGGCGTCGCTCGTCAATTTGTTCTGTCTGTAAATTTTCATCAAAAAAGTAAATGTGTTCTTACTTAAAGATTAAACCGAAATATCATCAGTTATCAGCTGCTCAATTCGTCAAAAAGATGACAACTGGAAATCATGTCGTTCAGCAGGCAACGTTGACGATTCGGGAAATTGAATATGAAACAGCTCGGAAACATGACTAATTTCGAAAACGCAGCCAATATTATTTCAAAATGGACACACATTGAATTGACTATTAGCACAATTTGAACAGATTGTACTAAGTAAATACCTTTTGAATATTTCAGATGTTCTTGTTTACGATAATTTATAACACATATATGTTTGTACTTACACGAGTATATGAGTGCAAAATACTTATTAAAACGACTTTATTCAAACGAAAAATAACAACAACAAATGAGTTTGCAACAATAGCAGACATTCTATTCGCAATTTTCCAACAATTGACTAAATAACTTCCGGATGAAATTTGCATCAATAACTGTTCCTGAAAGAGATAGGGAAATCCCAAGACTGGATGACTAAGTCACAGTGAATTGAAGAAATTTCCTTTTTTTAGTCTTCATGAAAGGACAATGGGGAAACCCGGTCCAAATTTCCCCCACTGATAAGACCCATATATCTGAATTGTGCGCTAAATATGGAGTAACTTTTACTATGGCAGCAAAAAACAAGCGACAGCCGAAGGTATTATATCCTTCACGCTTCGCGTGATGTTGGAGGCACTAATACGGGAGGCGGGGTCGTCACGTCTTTAAGCACAAATAGAATAGTCGTTATGCTAATCAGTGGCGCAACCACGGGAAGGGCTAAGGGGGCTTAAGCACTTCCCAGGGGAAACAAAAAAGGGTGTTCTATCATTTTGAAGCAGAGATTATGTTAAATATAATATCTGTATGAATTTATTATTTATTAGAACACTTACTGACACATACAAAGTCATCAATGGCTCCGGGGAACTCCCTACAAAATTTGCCCCCATTAATGTAAAATCCCTCTAAAATCTTTGTATTGAATTGACGGCATTTTTCATAATGTCGAACTTCCCCAAATTTGGGAAAATATCCCACAAAATTACCCAAAAATTTGATTTAAGTTTAGGGGTGTTTGCAAAGGCTCATCTACGTTCGGTGACTTGGAATGGAATCATCCACAAAGTTTCCCTTTTTATTAATATTGTATGTTATTAGAGAGTTTTAGAAAGACGTACAAGCTTGTCGTCTACGACAATTATAAACGTTAAACAGGCGAGCTGCAATGGTCAAAATATGATAATGCGATAGAAAGCTCAGCTAATGCAGTAGAAAATCAGCTGTTGTTTGCCGAATTCTGACGGTTGCTCTATCTTATTTTACGTCAGTTCCATCTCTCAGCATTAATTTGCAGCTGAGTTGGTTTCAAATCCTCTTCCATCGAATGAATTTCCAGAACTGTGTACTTTGTGACCAGTTTAATTGTCACATTTGAATGTGTAAACGTAAACAGTTCTAGCTGTAAAAATCTCAGCATCCCGTGTCAGCTGTTTGGAATTATCGTCCAATAAATTCTTAACTGGAAAATGAGAGTCGTTTAGCGTTTATCTATAGGATAAACCTTAACTAGACATTGTAAAAACGGCCCTATGTCTTTAATAGGAATTCCTATTCCTATTCCACTACGGAGCCAGTGGATTAGGGACCAACCTTTGGTGTCTGACTCGTTATGTATCAACACAGATGGACCTAATAATGAGGCGGGCGTTGGAGCCAGGATCTACTCCGATCGAGTGAATATAGACTTACCCATCCGTCTCCTAGACCACTGCAGCGTTTTCCAGGCGGAGGTTTCGGCAATTAAGGAAGCATTGGTTTGGCTGGTTGGTTGAAGTGGATGTCAATATGCTGCTGCGAGAAGGCACAAGTAGTGCTATAGTGCGCCGTTTTGATACCACACGCCTCGTAGGAGGACAAACTTTGGCTATGAAAGTCTTCCACGGTGATCGTCAGGGAAGGTTCTCAGAACCATTCCGCCGAATTAAGAAAACATAATATCTTCGAGGAGATGGCAGATATGCCAGCGAAGAATGTTTCGCCCCTTTCTTGATGCCTAGCTTCAGCTAGAGCCAGACATGCACACAGGAAGTGGATCGGGGTTTATTTTCCCGCCTTATCCTTGCAGCTCCGGTAGTGTGTATTGCACGGAATACCCAGTCTAGCCGCATGCTCTCCCACCGGTTAGTGCCATGTTATAATTGCTCTACCCAGGAGAGCGCATGTCTGTCTACTCGCGCTTTCTCAAAATCGGTGGAGCATTGGTAAGCACGCTAAATGGTCAATTAATATAGTAGCACGTGTCGGATAACGACGCGCTCAGTAGCCGTGAGTTCTCGGTCGCCAATCTACGATTCTACATCTAGAGAAATATAAGTTCAATCCTCGGACAGAAGGTGCATGCTAGCAACTACACCATCCAAAAAAATATGCTATCGAAACGTCAACAAGGCGGGGTCAAGGCAATTAACACATCGCTATCAGCTTGTCCGCGATTAACAAGGCTAACCCAAGATGATCAAATAAGAGCACGTGTCGGATAACGAAGATGATGTGTGTCGTTCCATGAGATTCTTGTCGCTGAGTGGGAGTTATATAAGTGCAGTCGTGGGTATCATAGGTCGACACTGCACAATCGGGGAGGATTAAAAAAAAACTTGGTCTTTCTTTTAATGACTTCTGTAGGAACTCACGCATATTCGAGGATGACATTAGGTGGGCTCAGAAGATACTGAGCATTTTCCGCTTAAGTGGTCATGATCAAATGATAACCGAACAAGAAATATTTCTGTTCACCGCTCACACTTTTTGTCTCTTCTTTCTCCTTAACTTTCGTATGAAGTGTGTGTAACAACGAGAGTCGCGTTCAACAGACATCGACTGCATAACCGACAAGTTGCGGAACTGCTCGCGAGCAGTTTGTGATCTTCAGTAACTTTTGAGCCCATCAATTGCTTGGGACACACTTTTATACCGACTTGGTGGACCTTGCAACGGTGGATGTTGGTCAGCTGAATCGGTTTATTTTTGACTCTGGGTAGTTTATTGGTTAGAATGGACGGGAGTTTTTCACTCCTGTGTGATATCACAACGAACTCACTCGTGGTCGATGTGTGTCGTGTCTTGTCATGACAGCCCGTAAACCTAACCTAACCTACTGATACTCTTATCTGAAAAATATAATGGTCTGTCATTGCAATAAATATTGCCTTAATTTTCTTAAAAATATTCAAATAAATAATGCGATCTCACCTTGTTTTCACCTGTGTATCTAACAACAACCATATGTAGAAAAAAAAATTGGGTCATCTGTGCAATCGTTAATGATAGTCGTATTGAATACACTACAAGTGCAAACGAAATAGAGGCTATCGCATCATCACCGATACTTTCTACCTAAAAAAATGTCAAATTATCAAAAATGTCCTAGTTTTTGAATAATTTGATCATTTTGCACTCAGCTCGTCTTGTCACTAACATAAGGTATTTGGGGCGTATCTGACGTCTTTGAAAATCCTAGTTTCAGTCATATGTACACAATTCCTCTATTTCTACGCGAATTTTGGAAAAAAAATTACCCGATAAGGTGAGCCACGAAGTTTCTATTTTTATGGTGCTCAAGGCCACTCTAATTGAAATAAGGTCAAATGCAATCGACTAGGAAATTAGCATGTTTTATAGGGGTAATCGGGTAATCATACACACAGTAGGTATGATTGCAAGATAATTGATTCCTGCCAAGCTATTGTTTTATGCATTGTGATCGAATCAAATGGGGTTACTAATCACATGACGAAGTCATTTGCAAATGTTGCAGAGGAGCTCGACAAAAAAGGGTGACACCATCTTAATTGTTTTTAATGAAATACATATTCGTACATTCGTAGTAAACATTATCAATGACAAATTATTAAATTGTTTAAGACTTCCTATCTAATCCACCCACGATCAATTATTCAAAATGTCCTGATAAGATACCGTTGACCTAGAAGTCACTATACGGCTCTAATAAACGACATTATGTGTATACAATATAAAATTTTAAAGTGTGTTTACGAAAATAGCTTTTTGCTTCAATAAAGCAAGAATAATTAACCCAAATCATGTGTCTGATGAACAACATTTATCTATGAAATACATTGGGAATAGATAATCCAATTTTTTAGTATGTTTACGTTTAGTTCCGCATTATTATACATGATCAAAACGGATTATATTCTAATCTAAAGAAATTCACCTACATACATACGAATTTGAGTGGATTCACATACATAGGTACATTATACATATTTAGACTATGATCGTACATGACCTACATAGTTAAATTTTCTCGCAAAATTTGTGTGATGATAGCTTTCTTCTTGAAAACATTTCGCTTATCTATTTTTACAGTTTGTGTTTTCTTGACGATTGTTTGGCTTTGATAGATAAGCATCCAATCCATATGCTAGAGAACGTGAGTCTGTGTGAATGATTAGCCTCATTATTGACGCGTGTAAGGGGTAGCTACTGGGAATACGTGACTGCATGAATTCTTTAATTCTTTGTAACAGCTGTTCCCGAGAGACAATAGTTACGCTATAGACATCATTCTTCAATTTACCCCATAAATAAAAATTTAAGTGGATCAAGTTGGGGCTTCGCAGTGGCCATGCGACTAGCCCAAATCAACCAATCCAAATTTCGGGAAATTCACTATCTAAAAGTTCCTTCCTAATTCTGACATTTTGCGACGGACACAACAAATCTGTTTCAATTGAAGACCATGTTTCTTTACCTTCAATGCGAATTATTTTAAAATTTTCAAACCCAAGTGTATGAGAAAATAACACCGTTGGAAAGCCAACAATTAGGACAAGTTTTGTCAAATTTGCAGATATGCCACTTCAAAGTACCGTTACAAAATTTTTATTTGGATTTCTATGAAAACAGATTTCGAAATTTCTTCAAAGTTTGGATAGTTGTATCTTTGAAGTAACGGTGATTTTCGCAATCGCAGAAAAGTTATTGGAGTAGAAAACCGCCGCTTTTTTCGATAATTTCGGGAAATGCGATGGGAAATGGCTTGCTGAGTCACGCCTAATAAATCTGCAATTTCTTGTTGCGTTCGACGATTATCTTCATCCAGTAGAGCCTCCAATTCTGCGTCTTCAAATCTCCATTTTTGAACTTTTGAAACCACTCGCGACACGTTCTTTCACTAATACCAGCCTCACCATATATTTCTACAATTCTACAGATTTTTTCGAATTGAACGCAAAAAGCAACACTTCCCGCAAATGACGCTTATTCGGTTCGAATTTCGACATTTTCACGCACAAAGAAAAAACATAAAAGAACTACGATTGGGGTAAACCCCAATCATGCAATACTCTAGATGAATTTGAACCTGGTTTTGAATCTAACTGATATTGTTAATTAAGTGTTAAGTACAAAATTTCAGCCCGATAAATTGTATAGGTAATGAGTAAATTGGCTTAACGTATTTCATGAAATAGTGCAGTTTGTATGGGAGGGGGTAGAAGGAGGGGGAGGATTACAATAAATTTTATAATGTAGGTTACAATTATCATAAAAGTGATATATTCAAAATTTCAAAGCAAGATGTTTTATAGTTTCTGAGAAAATCTGATTATTGTAAATTATCAAAAATGTGTCATTTTGTATGGGAGGGGGTAGACGGAGTAAGGGTAATCGATTAATTTTTTTGAATCTAACTGATATTGTTAATTAAGTGTTAAGTACAAAATTTCAGCCCGATAAATTGTATACGTACTGAGTAAATTGGCTTAACGTATTTCATGAAATAGTGCAGTTTGTATGGGAGGGGGTAGAAGGAGGGTGAGGATTACAATAAGTTTTATAACATAGGTTACAATTATCATAAAAGTGATATATTAAAAATTTCAAAGCAATATGTTTTATAGTTTCTGAGAAAATCTGATTATTGTAAATTTTCAAAAATGTGTCATTTTGTATGGGAGGGGGTAGAAGGGGTGGAGCGATTTAGCCCGTTCACGAACTTAGCCTTCATTTTTTGTCAAAAATAACGTGTGCAAAATTTGAACTTCATAGCTCAACGCGTTCTCGAGCTAGAGAGGTCACGGACGGACGGACGGACAGACGGACATCCGGTTTTGAGATATTCGAGTGATAATATGAACTTCTGTATCATTCATTTTTTTCTGCGAGCCTTATTTCTTAGCGTTACAAACTTTGTGGCAAACTTATAATACTCTCAGATTTCATCTAGAGTATAAAAATACCAATAAAAATTGACGCGTTTGATGATGTGAAGTTGTTTACTAATGCCTTAGCTTACTATCCCACTATTTGATGCAACGTTTTTTACCGACCATTCTTGTTGACGCCACCTACCGGAAAACGGCGGTTTTCTATTTGTACTCCCAATATTTTATTTGAAATTTTATGTTGTTTTAGAAAGTGATGTCAAATCATAGGTTCGGTGATTGGGGAAGTGGTGAATTTTGTATTTTGTGTGTGTGTATTTTTGACGACAATCACAAAAACAGTTACATCTTGGTAATGGTTAAAGATACGCGAATTTAATTGGTGCCATTATTCCTCAAACTAAGTGTGGTATAACCCCAATTAGTATTGCTCACCTAACGCGGGACACCCTGTATAGCAATCATAAAAATTCCGTTCTAGTTGATATACTTCATCACAAAAATAATGTCAAAGACTAGCGCATGATTACTTTCGTGGCCAAAAATAAGTATGGCTAGGCTATGTGTATGAGTATATTACATAAGTATATCTTTTTTCCACCATGACGAAATAATTGATGAAATCTCATAAGTAATTTGCATCAACCTACAACACATATTTCAGGCTTGCAAATTAATTCATTTTTCATAAATTAGCAGTTACTGTAATGGAATTATACTTGATTGTTTTTAAATTATTTATTTAGTTTTTCTTTTGCGGGAATTTGGTGGTTAATCACTCGTCCAATTTTTATTTTTGTTTTCTGTTTTGTTTTTTGAAAGTCCAAAGTCGAAATAACTGGTGACATCGTTGGAGATTAATTAGAAAAAAAGTGGGTATTGTACATACTACATACATACATACTTATATTATATATACCTATACATACATATTTAAGAGTTGTAGTCCGGATGGCGCAACGGTTAGCACGTTCGCCTTCAACGCACTGGGCCCCGGTTCGATTCCGGGGATTTACGTGTCGGACTATGAGCCCACTCAGCTGTTAAATGAGTACCCATTATGGGGTAAATAACTCGGTTGAGCGTGTTGCTGATCACATACCTCTGCACAAAAAACCGTCACGATCTAGAAAATGAGATGATGCTAACTCATCTCGAGGCCGTGGTTCAAATTGGACTGTTGCGCCAGTTATTTATTTTATTTAAGAGTTAATAATATAATTTTGACACAAAATATTAGTTACTATGACAAGAATAATTTGGTAATTTGTCTTAATTTAAAAAAAATCTGTACTAGAAAAAATCCATATATTAATTTAGTGATACCATCAGTGTTCTGAAAATATTGGGTTGTCCGGAAAGTCATTTCGTTTGTTCATGATTTTTTTTTTTTCATTTTTTTATACAATGTATTTCGGAGCGACTTACTCTCTTCCTTAGTATACAAGTTACTAACCTAATGACCAAATTACAAAAGAATGATGGTATCGTGTGATACCATCATTCTTTTGTAATTCTTTGCCACAGATTAGTAGCTTGTATACTGAGGAAATGAGTAAGTCGCTCCGAAATACATTGTATAAAATACAATTAATAAATTTTGTAATTGTGAACAACTACGTTATAACAATAAACATCGGACAATGCAGATTGTATAGACCGGTATGTTCGGTGTGAAAGTAACCAATTGGAAGTGACTGGCGTAGAATTATTTAATTTTTGCGTCAGAAAATCATACTAAATATTACCCTTTGAATCGCAAAACAATGACGCCCGTTAGAAAAACCTTCAAACGGATGCCAATATCATACTAAAATTCAAAGCCAAAACATCTAAAGTGTACCTCGTATATCTATCACATCTGGCATACGAATATTACCTTATAATATATAAATACAATAATACGAGTATTTAGTTTTTCCAGCGAAATGAACCTTGATATTAACAAGTCTATCTGTCGATTTTGTTGTTTGTAAACAAGAATGCTCCAATATTCAAACAAACATTATCTTCTGTAGTGGTGAAAAGTTAAAAAATAAATCATCACAAATAATGATTTAAATACATAATGCTCAGTCTAAAGTAGCCTCTTCACTATAGCCGCTGTTCGACTAGGGTGGTAGCCACGAACGTGTGGTTACAACAATGCAGCAATGCACTATTTCCTTTTGAAGCATGACGAGAACCGCCGCTTCCAAACTTCAAAACCTGGTTCAAAATCTTCATAACGAATTGACCCATGATGTCAATTCACGTCAACGCCTTCCACACAATGACAACACTTTATTAAAATATATCTTCTACACTGGCTTGGTAATATCAAGCCATTTCGATTGTACAGATAGGCAGATGGCTTCAAATGGTGATGTAAGAGCAATAGGGGCCATGCGCTGGACCATTTTATTAGCAGCTATTAAGGCACGACCTGGACCATTGTGAAAAGGAGCTGTAACATTGTTCTAAATGTATCTCATTCTAATTGCATGTTAAGTGGTAAAGGCTAAGTTAAGATTGCCTACGAAAGCTAACGTATTACACGTAAAGATAATTGTAGTTTGTTAGCGGCACTGGTTTTGTATTTGATGTTTGTTTACGGTTTAATATGTTTAATTGTCATGCCTTCACATTTCGACCGCAGATAATAATAAATACTGAAATATGATGATTTGTTTTCAGGTTTTTACTATACATACATATTATGATGATTGAGGAAGGTTATGGTAAGTGTGGTTAATATTGGGTAAAAATTATATTTTTGTAGGCATAAAATGATTTTTAAATATTCATAGACAGAAACGTTTAGATGTATTAGCATAACATCACTTTATAAACGGTATGACGTGATAAATATTGAAAAAAGCAAACATACTATTCAATAGAGAATTATATTTTCAATACATTTAAATTTATTTGTGGGTGGTATAAAAATTAAGCCCAATTACGGTAAGGAAATATAAACCATTCAGCTGGCAAGGACGAAATCGTACCTATGACTATTAAAAAACCAAAAGAAACATTATGTGTACATTATAAGTATAAAATTTTATCATGCCTCGTAAGAGCCTCCACTCGTTGGACCGCTCGTTGGACGGATTGTGACTTGTAATTGACATGATGTTCTTTTCTTCGCACAATGGTCGACTCGGAATCGTTGCGCCTCCTACATGTACATGTACATATTACATGCCATCACCGAGACATCATCAGACAGAAACTATCACCCAAACATCACCATCAAGCCATCATCTACTTGCCAGCAATAATTAATCATCATCATTGCAATGATTGTTGCGCAAAGTTGCGTTGATGTTGCGCTAGCGTTGCATCAATTTGGCGTCAGCGTTGCGTGGAAATTACGTATGGATGTCAAAGTATCAATATCGCTTCGATCGCTTTGATACTTGATATCAACACCAAAGGGTGAAAACCGCCTTCGTCCTTCGACAACACTCCAGTGCATTGGCTCCATCACTCCGATTCAAACGACACCCGTGATCCCCTTAATCCACCTATCTGCGCCACTGGACCGGACATCAATAGAGTAACATTTAATTCCGCACATTCGAATATTTTCTTAAGCCCACTTATGAAAATGGCCATTGACAATGACATAACTTAATGTGTCCTATCTTCTTCTCTTCATTCCCCGATTGCATCAGCAACTTGGGATTAAAATTCTGAGAATTATTTAAAAATCAATACTATGAACCAAACCCAAGAAATAGGTACTCATAGACAATGTGCAGAATCACCAAAAATTAACATGATTTAACTATATTCATTTGATCGTTTTGTTATGATTTTTTTTCTTTCACCCTACATACATACTAATCGTTGATAACAACAAATATACGAGTATTGCGACGCAGTATTCTAAAAATAAATTATTCCACGGTAACTTTGATAGCATAGCTATTTAAAATAGAAACTATATAAAAAAAAATCCAATAGACGGTGAGACAATACTCCTGCCTTTTTCAAAACATTGCGCATCTTCTCTCGACGTTTTCAATCTACGTCTCGAAAAAGAGAAGCATACCTCGCTACAATCATAAATATGCACATACATACATATGTACATAGTTGACTTACCCCAAAAAGTTTAAAAAGGATTCGTTTATAAATAAAAACATAAATTAATGAAATATCTTCATATATGCAGATTAAGAATGTACGAGTTTGCTACGGGCTTCTTGGAGCCGTTGAACCTGGGAAGATGACGATTTTGAAAATTTATTTTACTCGTATCAGTGCGGACAATAAAAATTACATGGATCGGTAGCCGATCAAAGTGGAAAGCAAAAGAAGGGGGATCAATGGACGTTTGTCTCCGACACTTTTTTTAAAGAAAACAAAAAGAGATTCTCATATTGATGAAAATAAAAGTGCCTCAATGGAGAATATTCTTGAGAAGAATTTTGATCGACAGCATGTGGTGGAAAATGCGTTTTAAGATTGTTTTTAAATTTCGTTATTTGAAGAACGTTGGCTTATAAATGTGGAAGAAAATAAACAAATGCGTTTCGTTAGCATTTCAGATAAGACTGCCCGCATATTGGCATATTTGCATATTGCTTTCACACCGAACAGACCGGCCTAAAGCAGACTAAACCCACATGCTAAATAGTGGCGTTCACACCGAGTAGACTAATTTAAAAGCTCAGTAGACTCGATTAGACTGAATTTCAGTTGATTTAAGTTTCTAATACACAAGACGCGTAAACCTGTCGAGCGCGTCAAATCAGCGATACCGGTCCCGTGTAAACAGCAAACGGGTTTACGACAACGCGTAACTTGTAAGCTAACAACGGATCCCGAGGGGTACTCATTCGCCGTTGATGAGTCGATGAATCCAACAAAAACGCATGAAAAAAGATGATTTCAGTACTCATATGCATATGCTGTCGAATCGTAAATGCACCTCGTGTAAACACAACGTGTGTAAACACTAGCCACGTTTACGTGATTCGGGTAAAAATCACGCGATTGCGCAGACGCGTCCCATGTATCAGAACCTTAAGCTTCTGATACATGAGACGCGTAAACGCTACGCGCGCTTTAAATCTGAATGTTCTTTGTTTTTTGTTTTATCTATACCTTGTAAGGTTTATATACAGGGTGTACCGTTCCTGATGGTAAATACTTTAATGGTATATATGGTAGTGTTCATTTGAGAAAAATTAACATTTGAAATGGACACTCTCTCTTTAACGGTTTGTCAAAAAGCTGAACTGCCGAATAAAATCAAAATTTTCCACTCCTCCTGATCACTTAATCGGAGATTTTTTCTGAAAGTATTGTACATTTTTCATAAAAATGAACTTTTTTCCAGTTACAAAGATCAACGTTACCTCAAAGATTCAACTGTTCAAACTTCAAAGAAATTTCAAAATCGGTTTTTTATCGGAAATTCAAATGATTATTTTACAACGGTACTTTGAACTCCCAAAACAACAAGGTTGGCAAGAGTTTCCCCATTGCTTTCAAATGGGATATAAATTTTAAGGTCTTAGATTTGAAAATTTTAAATTTTTTTTAAAGGTAACAAAAACATGGTCTGAAGAAGAAAATAATTTACTTCAAACTTTGACTTAACAGATAGCCCACGCTACCAATAAAAATAGGAAAAAGAATCTTGTAGTTTCGTCATTTGGCTCAATTGATTTGGAAAGTCCTCTGAATAATATGACCCGGAGCTGTAGGATAAAAGCAGTTAAAGGTATATTCGGTTTTTTAGTGTAGTCGTCGATATAATAACAGGAAAAAAAATCGTGTAGTTTTAGAATTTTGTAAAATTAATAAAAGCAGCCCTCCGAATATATTCTCCAAAATCTCCGTTGGTAGGGGGTCCGGAAGTGTAGGGTAGATGGAGTCAAAACTGTTTTTTTTTTAAAGTTTTCTTTGAATATTTCGAAAACTATGAGTTCTACAAAAAAAAAGTTCTAAAGAGCGAATTAAAGCTAATAAAATTTCCTACAAAATGAAATATCACACATTAGACCTTAAAATTGTATATTATATCTTAGACGAAGGGTTCTCAAACTATGGGTCGACCTATAGTCAATCGAAAATCTGGGGTCGCGAACAAATTTTTTCAAAACACAAATTTGAAGAAATATTTATCTCAATCCCTCCATTACCTTGAATTGTCAAACATTACATTGTTACATTACAAAATCGTTTAGTTTAGTCCAAGCTGAGGTTTAAATTAGTACATTCAACATTATTTTATTAGTTATCCGAATATTTTACAGCGAATTTTGACTTTAAGAAGTTGGCTTGGCTTCGACATTGATGAAATTAATCGCCTACCATTTCAAGCCCATAATGCATTGCAGAGCTATCTAGTTGCTCAATTTCTACTAAAATCTTTAACTGTTATTTTGAATTCTTCTAGAAGTGAAATTCCGCAATTTCAGGAATGGCGTTAAATGTCGTTTGCCATTCAGTACTGCATACTTAAATAAAATGCGAGTAACTTTTTCACATCCAAATATCGTTCAGCACTGAAAAACGTTGAAGATCCTTGCTTTACGTCCAGCAGTGGCAAATATTCCACTAAGATTTGAATTGTTATGTATCCAAAAATAAGACAAGAGAGAGAGGCTATTGACCCAGCGGGTGGGCGCTGTTACCATAGAGAGGTCTATTGTGCCGTAATCCAATAATTTGTCAAAAATATCCCAGCCATTACATTACAGTATTCAAGGAGACAGAAAGAGAAGATTGTTAGGTCCACCACAAAACTCCAACCCCTAATCCTTCATGAATTAGACAAGAGAAGCACGCTGTTCTTCCTACTGACTGCGTAATTTTACGAGAACGACAAAATGCTTGTCAAGCGCATTCATATTTGATTGAGGTGTTATCAGTCGTTGCTGGAATATTACGGTAGCTCAGAATAGCTGCATGTCCAGAGCTTTAACTAAGCCACTGAGCACCATGGAGTCAAATTATCGTATTTGCGGATACCAACACATAATGTTCAAATCACCAGAATTAGTTGTCCTAAGAACACCACGAAAAGCATAGCATATTCGCATCTTTCAGAGCAAACTACGGTTAGGCTATTGCAGTCTACCAAAAAACTACCCCCAAACATGAGTAAAACAGCTAGATAGAAATTTCGCCTTATCAGGAAAAACTAGGCTCGTCCCATGGTGATCAAGAGGCTCGACTGGAGGTATCCTATACTTCTGAAGAGAATAAAATCTAAGAGGAACGCACAGCGCAAAAAAATCCACCCTTGTCGGGTATCTTTTGTTTTGGCTGCCATTTTTATAAATAATTTTCGAGTATTTAATTGTAGGGCCAAGCTCTATATTCCAAACATTTTGGAGGGTGCCCAAAAATGGATAATAATAGGATGTGGTGGTGATGAAGACAATGCCTGCATTACCAAATTGGTAGCGCTATCAAAGCGCTCACATTTCTGTCCCAATGTTGCATTGAATCACAACAACAAAAACGGAAGAGCTCTGGTAGCGCTACGATTTATGAATGCAGGCAATGAATAAAAATGTACAGTACGTTCTAAGAAGTTCTTGCAACGAGAGACGGTAAATGCATCGAAATATAATATATGGCGTATGATATTCATTATCATTATAAAATGTACGTGGTATGGGACTTGTGGCATTATCGAGTATCAAAGTCGTAATTTGTTTGTCAACAGTTTAGTATTATCAGTTTTTTTCATTTTATAATTATTGAGTGTGCTATATATTGTTATTTAATTTCATGCTATTGTCCTTTGTATTTTATTGTATTAACTAATTACGAATTGAAATGCGTCTCAATGTCATCATTTACTCATTCATTGACCTGCAACAAAGTATGCATCTTTACCCGTAGAGCATTCAATTGGTTATTTACAAGTTCATTTGTTTGCAAATTGCAGGTTGTTATTAATTGCCTTTACCCCTCCACGGGCATGGGCGCGGCAACATCTCTAGCATTTCTATGCCTTGTTGACGTTTCGATAGCATATCTACTTTTCGGAAGTGCAGTTGCGGTTTTTTTGCACCAAAAATAAGACAAAAATTGTTATTCTTCAAAATGCATTTAATCAACCAGATATTTTCCGTTCATTTCAACAGCCTTCTGCCAACATTCTGACAAAAGCATGATGCCACATTCATAAAAGCGCTGTTACTTATTGCGGAAAAACTCATCAAGGTCATATTTGATGGCTTCCACAGATACAAAGCTATTTCCATCCAAATGATTCTGAAAGGACCGGAAAAGGTGGTAATCCGACGGCGCAAGATTCGGTAAGTAAGGCGGGCGTTGCATTACTTCCCAGCCGAAGCTCTGTAGCTTTTGTTTCGTTTCCACAGAAGTATGGGGTCTGGCGTTGTCTTTCATCACGACAACGCCGGACGACCCTCCTTCTGTTAGCCAATTTCGGACATTTTCGGCTATTGGTCGTTGCAGCTTTTCCAGGTGAGTGCAATACTTCCTCCAATCAACAGCTGGACCGCGTGGAAGAAGTTCGTAGTAGACTACACCCTTGTAATCCCACCAAATGCTAAGCAACACTTTTCCGCCTCTGCAACGGTTGTGGATGATTCCCCGGGTGAGCACCATGATTTTTTCCGCCTGATGTTTTTGTAGACAACCCATTTCTCATCCTCCGTTACTATCTTCTTCAAAAAAGGTTCCAACGAATGTGATTTCAGTAGAGATTCGCAAATCGAAATTCGGTTTAACATGGACAACTCATGGGGTGCCCACACGTCGGACTTTCTTACGACTCCAAGCTGCTTTAGTCGTTTTGAGACGGTTAAATGATCAATGTTGAGCCTTTCTGCGTCGCGAGTTGTCATATGCCGATCGGTTTTGATTGAATCCCGTCCACGACAAAGTTCGTAGCCATGGATGTGCAGGAGTTACATGCTGGCAACTGCATTCTCTGAAATCAATTTACAGTGGCGGACAAAAGTCTACGACAGCACCTTATATTGAGGTTTTGGTTAATTGGAAGCTTTAATCAAAAATCCGTTGATGCACATTTTTTCAGTAACGTAAATATATTTATAAAAAAACGAAAACAAAAACTTTTCATAACAAATTTAAAGAGAAATCCATAAAAACATAAAAAATTGAATGGACGAAAGTCTACGGCAGTCAGTGCTGGCTGACTTATACACAAAAAATTTCCAACTAAACCTAACTGTATTTCTTCGAAATTTGTTTATTTGATCTTACTGCCATTCAGTACATGTGCGGCTGCAACTCTACTATAGGTTTATCGCTAGTTTCGAACTGTAAGGACCGCAAAATGTCATCGCGAAAAGAAATTTCTAGTGATGTCCGAAATTTGATCGTCCAGTATAAAAAAGTGCTCGGAAATTGCGAAATAGCTGAAACTAAAACGAAGTTCTGTTTATACCATTATCAAAAAATTTTAAAGCAGTGGTTCCATTGAAAATAAGCCGCGAACTGGCCGACCGAAAAAGCTTTCACGCAGAGACATTAGTTCAATTTGAAAAGAAGTGAACAAAAATCCAAAAATAAGTGCTCCAGATTTGGCGAAACAAGTAGCTGCGGTAAGGAAAAAGGATGTCCATGCAAGAACAATCTCAAGAGCATTAAATTTTAATGGGTTTCAAAGCAGAACTTCACGTAAAAAAACCATTAATATCTGCAAAAAACCGACTTCTGCGGCTTGAGTTCGCCAAGGCCCATATCAACAAGGACAATGATTTTTGGAATCGAGTCCTTTTTACCGATGAGTTGAAATACAACATGTTCGGGTGTGATGGTCGCAGTAAAATATGGAGAAAAAAGAATACGGCATTAGAGACCAAAAATTTGATTCCTACTGTCAAGCACGGTGGAGGTAATGTTATGGTTTGGGGAGCCATAGCTGCATCTGAGGTCGGCAGATTGGCTTTTGTTGAAACTACTGTGGACCGCTATGTTTACAAGAGCCTGTTGGAACAACATTTAAGGGCATCAATTGAGAAGTTTTGCCTTGGAGGGAGCTAGATTTTCCAAAAGGACAATGATTCGAAGCACACAGCACTTTTCGTC
Source organism: Chloromyia formosa (assembly GCA_964017055.1). Lineage (NCBI taxonomy): Eukaryota > Metazoa > Arthropoda > Insecta > Diptera > Stratiomyidae > Chloromyia > Chloromyia formosa. The sequence goes on along the minus strand of OZ024815.1, from coordinate 152,544,774 downwards.
AAGAACTGGTTGTTGTACTACGCTCCCAGGCAGCTGAATACGCCTCCCCAAAGTTCGGATTTAAACCCAATAGAACATGTATGGGAGCTTCTGGGGCAGAAAATTCGTAAATGCTGCGTAAAAAATAAAAATTTGTTGAAGGAAGCGCTCATTACAGAATGGGAGAAAATTACATCCGCAGAAACTGGTAATTTAGTCGCATCTATGCCCCGAAGACTACAAGCAGTAATTGATGCTAAAGGGGGTCCAACCAAGTATTAAGCCAGCAAATAATTTTAAAAATTCCGACACGTTTAGTTGGAAATTTTTATTGTATAAGTCAGCCAGCACTGACTGCCGTAGACTTTTGCCCATTCAATTTTTTATGTTTTCATGAATTTCTCTTTAAGTTTGTGTTGAAAAGTTTTTGTTTTTGTTTTTTATAAATGTATTTATGTTACTGAAAAAATGTGCATCAATGGATTTTTGATTAAAGCTTCCAATTAATCAGAACCTCAATATAAGGTGTTGCCGTAGACTTTTGTCCGCCACTGTATGCCAACGAAACGTCAACTGGGCCACATGGAACAGTTGACGCGCTATGCCCCACAAGGGGTTAGGGCAATTGAGTAAGATTACATCGTTTTCAACGGTGATAGGGCGACCAGTGCAAGAAGAGTCGTGTCTGACAAGTGTCCTCACTACCGCCTTCCTCGCCGTACACAGCGCATATCTCTCGTTTGGCGTCCGTCGCCTTTTTCACACCTTAGTTATACAAGAACAAAACAACGTGTCTAATATGGACCTTTCTCTCTTCCATTTAATCTCTTTTTTTTAACTATAAAACAAATTAGATTAAACTAAAAGATTTGATCAAGTTCGAAGTTTCGAAACGCGTCAGGAACAAAAAATTAAAATAGTGGACAAGACAAAGTAAAAAAGTGCATTTGTGTATAATATTTGATAAATATTTGGTTCAACTACACAAAATATATCTCAATTTGTAAATTTTTTTTATATATATCCGCACTTTCCAAAAGACTATTTAACAATTGTTAAATGCCAGATACCAGTCTTGTATTAGACCGGGCGCACATTGGACCGCGCTCGCGAGTCGTGTTCGCATGTTTTCTGTCAAACGCATTGTTTTGACAGCATGTACGCGACTTTGCCATTTTTGCTGAACAAAGCAAGCGTCTTTTTGAAAATAGCAAAGATTCAAACCGTTTGACAGAAAACACGACGTCAATGTGCGTCCGGCCTAAAGAGCTCCGTCGTTGCATAAATTTGCACTAAATCCGAAGAAAGTCACACCAAGCTGTCCGTGTATAATCAATCGACAGCAATAGACAGTAGAACAAAGTCACGTTCCTTTCACATTATACGATTTCTGGCGGACCGGCTAAAACCGAACCAACAGAAATGATGATACATATCTTAAACAGCACTTGCTTTATTTAAATTTAAAATTCGAGCGTCCTTTATGGAAAACCCTATGCAATCCCACATAGACAAAATATTTCTTTTTTTTTAGCAGAAATTGGACAAATATTCTTAGTGCTACTGGTAATCTCATCTGTAAGTCAATGTTCCGATAACCTTGGTTGTAACGTCATTTAAACGATTTCATTTCAGGCAAAGGCTAAATCAGATCAAATGAAATACGTAAGCATGTATGTACCTAAACTGTATATTACTCGTATAAGCAGAAGTAGTTGAATCTGTTTTTTGATTTCACATTGTGCGAGTATCAAATGTGTCATAGAATAAAATTAACAAAACGGAAAATACAATTTATCATCATCTGACTACAGAATCAGCAGATTTTATGCATAAGCTGGCACACAGTTAAATGAACTTGACCAATGGGTTTAAATAATTCTTTAAAATTATCTTTATACTCACAGGTATATACGAGTATATAAATACAGATCGCGATTTAACCGCCAATGAAAACAAAAATCCGGCCTCTCATTCGTTTTCTTCTGTAAATAGGTTCTCGTGTATTTACACTTTACACTTTTTTTTGGTGTTTTGTTTATTATGAGAATTGACGCGATGCAACCGACCGCTGCGCTGTCTTTTATTTATTCATTAGAGAGAGCTATTTTCAGTCTTTCTCACCAATACGCAATACGTTAGATAACTTGCAATATCATCATCGTTGTGGTGCTGCAGCCCGACGTCGGGCCATAGCCGCTGAATCATGGTCCTCCAGTAATCTTGGTTAAGTGACCGCGTCCTCCAATTTCAGGAGCCCAGCAGTTGTTCGGCATTAGCATCTACTGAGTCTTCCCAACGAGCTCTCGCTCTTTCGAATGACCTTTCGTTCAAATGCGTTTAGCATGTTTTGGGAGGTTTCAGTTGGAGTCCAGGTTTCGCAGCCATAGCATAGCACAGGTCGAATGATGGTTTTGTATATGCGGAGCTTCGTATTTCTGTGAGCATGCGGCAGTCCAAAGATCTTATAAACCCCTGCGGCCTCAAAGAAGCTAGCCGCCTGGGCAGAGCGGATCTGAGGTTAATCGTGAGTTACTTTACGGAGCATCACTGGGAGAGATATCACATGGGTCTTTCCACTGAGACGGAATGCTATGCCTGGAGAAAACTCAGTCCACTTAACATCTAATATACAAATGCCCGGCGGTTGCTCGTTTTGAAGGTCTTGTTTATTGGAGACTCCAGCGTAAGCTCCGCCGCCTACAAGACCGCTCCTACAAAGGACCTTCTGGCCTTCATTAGACTGCTTGAGGGTCTTCTAGATTAGTTAATGACATGGCAGTATAGATCTCAGGGTCGCGTAGATCTCATGGTCGCAGTGCCCACTTCTTGCATATCTTAGCTGGCCCTTATTTATTATCATCTACTCAAATTTCTCCTCACTATGTTCTGGTAGCTCATTGACATCGACTTCAATTATATCGTCCAATCCTAAAAGTACGAGCAACGTTTACCAGATATCTTACTCAAAATCATTGGGGGCATGACATTGTCCTTCCATACAACTTGGCCCAATTTTTTTCCAGCAAGCATTCACACTACACGGCTACTCTTGCGATCCCTTAAATTCCATTCCATTCCAGCATGTGAATTACTCCTTAAGATCTAGATTTTGTCTTCCAATGAAATAAACTTTCACTTCAATGGAGGGTTTTCCGCTAAACTCATCATTTCTTAATTAATCGCGCTCGGTGGCCGTGGGCGTTCAGTCACCGCTCTACGATACTAATCTAGAGCTCGGAGTTCAAATCTGCGCGCGATCAAAAATTGTCGGTGGGTACTAATAGAACTCTCACAGCGCTCCGACCTTGTCAGTATAAAGACGGCGCGGATGTGAATGCTAACAACTGCACTTCCGAAAAAAGTTGATATGCTATCGAATGATCAACAAGGCATAGAAATGCTAGAGATGTTGACTCGCCCATGCTCCTGGAGGGGTCAAGGCAATTAACATGCAACGTGCATGTGTTGGTTGATACTCATTTGCCCTCCCCTAGTAGGTTATAGCGCGTCAACAATTCCATGTGGCTTAGCTGACGTTTCGTTGACATGAACCAGTTTCGCAGACTTCAAATGAGAAAAATTACCATATGACGTCATGTAAAGTGAAAAGTTAAAAAACGAATTTTCCCCTATAAAATATTAGACAGATTGGTTTTAAAAATACCAAGAAAGGAGTCAAGCCGTTCCATTTCAGATAATGCGATGTGTCCAGGACTCAGTATATGAACTTGTTAAGAAAACCTATTCTTTGAACACGTTAGCACCTGCGCACTAGATTTGGTGTGACAGACCACTTCATTATAGGGACGTGACGGTGTGATATGTGCACAAGTGTGTGATCAGCAACACGCTCAATCAAGTTATTTACCCCTCATCGCAGTTTTCACTGCCACTGCTCTAGGTTGTTGCTGTTAGTCTATGATTAGAGGAAGGTTCTTCTACCAATTAGTCCTTGAGTTGCGTGGTAATGATTGGCTTGAACCTATGCCAACGCATGGAGCGACTCACTGACACATAATCAAAGGAGACTTTGGGCAGTACAAAATGCAATACACTGATCTTTTGAACGACGTAATAGCTACAACACTCGCTTCGCTCATTTTGTAGAGTTGTTCAAATGAAAATACTATAAATTACAATCAAAAGTTTCTGAAGTTCATGGCAGGGAGTGATCCCCTTGCGCACGGTCCTGTACACAATGAGTCGTCAAGAAAGAAAGAAACTGACCGCGAAAATTTCCTTAACCGTCCCTGCCACTAGTGCGGAGCCTCATTGCCATCAGGGGCCTCCCGTGCTAGTGGCCAGGACAGATAGGAAAATTTTCGCGGTCAATTTTTTTTCGTTTATATATCCTGTGAGGGACCACCCGTTTAGTTGCGACACTCGGGCAGACGCGTGAAATTCTTATTTTTCGTATCGATGACGAGGCAGTTTGACTCTCAACAACCCCGCCCACACTACCGCCAGCTGCACGCGTACTGTAAAAGTGCAAGTAGAAATTGCATCCAATTAAAACTTGGTTGAGGTATCGAAAACCTTCGGCACGCCCCTGCACCTTATCAGTATAATGAAAGGGTAGGCCTCTTTTATGATAGTGGTGGGTCGTGACTTGCGGAAATGATTCATCAAATCAAATATTTAGAAAAAAAAATACATACATATAAACGAGTATAAGTACATATTTTCAAAGTACAGATTGTTTTCCATCTACAAAAGTGCCTTTCAAGCGTGACAACTTGAGAACAACAACTATGAAACACAATAGTTGCAGTTCAAATTATTCGCAATTAAAGCAGAACGCAAGTGTAACCGCACTAATACTCGTAGTGCAATAAAAATTGTTTTCAATTTTTATTCATTTGTTGACTAACAAAATATTTACAACTGTAAATGCATGGCGCCATATCGTGATAAACTACTTACTATATACTATTTTGAGTCATATATTCAAGAAAATACAAGTTATTCCATATCCACACCACACACCCAAATTCACAAATCTAAGTACTCGTAGATTTGCAAATCCCGAAACGGTGAAATTTTTGGATGAAAAGGAGATTTGCTTTGTCAGCAGCAGACAGACAGCTGATGGCAAAGAGAAATCGAGAGAAATTTGGTGTGCTGAATATAAAATAGCAGTCTCCAACGTAATTAAGCGAGATTTGTCGTAAATCTCTCCCCAAGTCGAGATTTTCTAATCTTTAAATGTATGGAATATCTGGTTGATTTTGTAAAATCTCATGTGGTGTGAATATGATTTTCCTATTTTTATTCGATCACCTCATATTTATGCATTAGTAGAATGTGTTCTTGCAAAGTCGGCACATAGTGCGGAAATGGAGCATACGAATATTTATATGTATGTTTGTACCTTTTATTTGTATACATAGCTTCTGTACGACGCAGAAACACAAAGAGGCTTGTCACACTATGAGGCTAATAGCCCAATTAACAATTCTATATGCGACCTCACCAGCTTAGAGTCTTAATAAATCTAGCAATTAAGTAAATTCTGTGGACTCTTCTTGTTTACAAACAGTTCTTAATGAATCAGCCTTTGAAAATGTTTCGTTATCTTCATTAATTCAATTACGAGTATGATGTAAGTTTATATGGGCCGGTTCTGCCTCTTTCAATATGGTCTGAGCCCAGTAATGTATTAACTTTGTTTTTTGTTTTGACGGTATTCGATCACATACGAGAAGCATATGGCCACTAGGCAAATTGATGTAAGCCGTCTGCAAAAGAATTATTTTTGTTTAAATAATCCGCGAGTACATACAATAAATCTTGGAGAATTAACGTCGAAGTTTAACACCCACCAGACTAGGCTGCATGACTTGAATTAAATTGAGTTAAATTGAAATTGTCTGGAGCATTGGCTTAGCATACATAGGAACGACGAGGACTGTATAGAACCAGACAAATTGATGAAATAAAAAGCAAGGCTATTGTCAATTCAACTACATATACTCATACTGCAATGCAATAAATATAAAAAGCAATTGAACATGTGGCCAGGCGAATCGATTCAGAATTTTAAACAATGTCGTCATTGCAAAGAGACATTCGCATGCGAACAAAGCGCCCATTCGTTTATGCTGGACATTCACTGACGGTCCAAAATTTCCCTGTCAAATCCATACATCGACCGGGGAAATTTTGGCTTCGACTAGGGTAGATTTGCCTTTTGGATGTCCCTGAATGTCCAGCATCACACTTTAAGTGACGTTATTTCTACAGGGCAAACTGACGAGAATCTTGTAGAATAAACTGAATTATTAAGTGCTGACGAGAATCTGTAGGAAAAACCAACGATATTCCTACAGGAAAATGTCGATTTAATCCTATTTGACCGATTGTCTTTAGTTTTTCCTGTAGGACTATCGTCAGTTTTTTCTATAGTTTCGCCAGCACTCGAGATTATTGTCAGTTATTCCTACAGACAGATTCTAGTCAGCGCATGAAATTATCGTCAGTTTTTAAATACAAGTGAATGAACTCTCGGATTATCATCAGTGTATTAGATTAGATTAGATATAGTTAATGGGCCGTGGCCTGTAAAAGAGCCACAAGCACTGTGGCAATTAGTCTATTGTACGATGCCCTGAATCTAGAGGGCAGGACTAGATCTGTTTTTCCAATCTGCTCATCTTGAGAAATCGACTGAGATGGCCGAGTTTGATCGAGGCTGCGTCCTCGGTCATGGGGTAAGCAAAGTTGAAACACTCTGTTCGACGGCAAGCATCAAGCAAGAGCTTCACATACATAGAGAGATGTGCCCAAGGGTTTTGTCGTCGGCCTCACAAAAACGACAGCTGCATCTGAGACGTTATGCATTGTTTTAAGGTCGTGACCTGTGAGAAATACACAGATAATTCTGACTCTGTTTCTGTCAAGTTGAGTAGATCAAGGGAACTGTTACGAGAGTAGCCCGTGATGAACAATTTTGATTTTTTCACACCAGAAAGAGCTTCCCACGACGAGGCGGCTCTCTCTTGCTCCCAATCCCTGATCCACTGCCTGACCAGGCAGCTTGGTATACCGCAGAAAAAATTTGGACCAATGTAAGAGGCCCGTCCGGCAAGCTCATCTGCTTGTTCATTACTTACCATGTTGGAGTGCCCAGGGGCCTTGTTGATTGAGAGGTTATTTGAGGCCACAACGATGTTAAGGATATCTTCACAAGACTAGTCTTGAGTATACCGATATACTAGTCAGCGCCATGATGGCCGCTTGACTATCAGTGAAGATTCCTATGTTCCTATTGATGTAACCGGTCGCCTAAAAAGTCGCGCACAAACTTCAATGGGATGCATTTCCTCTTGGGATGAGAATTCTGTAGCCTGGGCCGTCAATACCCGAACCTGATCCATGAACCATTTTATTGTGTGTATGAGGAGAGTTGTAGGAGTCCGTCCACTGTTCTCTATCCTACACAGTTGACTGAAAGGAATGTTCGAAGCATAGCTCCTAATCAGGTGATCAGATAGCATGCTGTGTGTATTGTGAGTTAGCAGGCAGCTGCTAACTCACTTTATTGTAACCAGTCAGTGTGGAACTATATACGAGTAGATCCAACTCGCCGTTACGCTTCGCTCTATTAAACAATTGTCTTGTACGTTTCCCCAAGCGAGAGAGTTCGGTGTTCCACCATGGAACTCCCCTTAGTCCCAATAGTCCTAAAGCTCGACATACATGACAAGCATTTTGGTCGCGAGCATGAATCGAACCATGTCAAAGTTGATATAGTATAAGAAAAATTTCCTCATTTCCACTGTTCTATTGATTTCTCATGTGGTTCGATGCATGCTCACGACCAAAATGCTCGTTGTGCAAGTCGAACTTAAGAGCACAATTTTCTTCGTAAGCCTGGCATTAAACATTGCGAATAGCAATCCCGTAAAAAACGCATTATCGCAGAAAAAGAGGAACGCGTACATTTAAATGGAACGCTTTACACTTATGCGTTACGAAAACGCTGCAGGTTCCTACCGCAATCGGGAATCGTTTTACTGAAGCAAGTTCAACGACAACGGGAAGAATTATCCCGTAAAAAACGCAGTGAGAAGATAAACACACGGTGGCTTATGAAACGCATTACACCTTCCGTTTTTTGGTTCAACGATCGACCTCCCGACTTACTATTGCCACAAAAATAAAACCATCGATATCCTCACTGGGATATAATGTGAACGTTTTATTTCTTTCACAATCTTTTCCCACAGAAAAACGCAATGTGTAAATATAGGGTCCTCTTCTTGTACGACCATGCGTTTTTTTTACGGGATAGCTCTTCCCGCAAAAAAAACACAAAGTCTAATTTCAGGCTAAGAGGTCAGGATAGCTAAGCTGACATCCGTGGCCAGTCTTTCATGACTAAGGGCCATCGAAGCCGTCTTCTCAATCATTTAGAGTTTTTCCCGTAGTACTTCAGCATATTTTGGCCAGTCTGTTCGATACGATACGTCGATTTGTCTTTCAGCTATCAGTGTATACGTACACCCCCACACCTACATACATATATTTTTAAATAAAAAATTTATTTAGCTAGTTTTATAAAACAATCATGACAAATACAAATAACGATGATACGCTATCTTCTCTTTGCGTATTCCAAATTGTAGAATTATTCTGATTATCTTCTCAACAAAAAAAAAATTCGAAAATTCAAATATGTATTTTGCGGAAGCAAATCTACGCAACATTAGTTTGAGTGCATATTTAAAACTGATTTTATAATAAACAAAATAAAATGTTACATTCAAATTGTCTCCATGTTATGTACATCATTCATTCTTAATATTTTAAAATCTTTTAAGGCCGATTTCTCAATGTCTAGTTAAAGTTTGCGGCAATCGGTAGCTCAGTTAGTAAAGGCGTCAGTCTACTACGGTCGTTGCGGATTTAAGTCCAGTCCACGGAGCTCGTGGCCATGGATGTTTGTGTTGCCTTCCCCCTGTGGTATGTCGCGTAATAATAAGTTACAACATCTGCCGACTTAACGCAGGTGGGCGGTTAAATGGGAACAGGAGGTGCATGATGGCAACGTGCATCGTCCGAAACTGATTTATGGCAACGAAAAATCAGCGAAGCCACATGGAGTAATTGACGCACTATGCCCCACTAGCGGTTAGGGCAAATAAATAGTTAAGTTAAAGTTTATCCTACCGATAAACACTAAACGCCACCTATCCTCTTGTTAAAAATTTATCGGACGATAATTCCAAACAGCGGGCTGCTGAGATTTCGACAGCTAGAACTGTTTACGCCTGCACATTTTAATCAGACAATTAAACAGGTCATAAATAACAGAGTTCTGGAAATTCATTCGATGGAAGAGGACTTGAAACCAACTCAACTGCAAATTAATGCTGAGAAACGGTAGAGACGTAGAATAGAAAAAAACAGGCAGCAGAATTCAGCTGATTTTTTACCGTATTGTCATATTTTGATCATTGCATACGCTTATAATTTTAGTTTAGTGTCGCAGAAATCTAACTGGCAATTTAACCAGACATTGAGAAAACGACCCTTAAGTGATTTTGGGTTCATTTTTTGTTTAAATTAAATATGTATACACACGAGTATCGCAATAAGGAGTCAATAGTTATCACAATCTTCTCAAAAGTCTGGGAAAAAAAGTAACAAAATAAGGTAGGTACGTGAACCGAGTATCTTAATGTTTAAAAGATTTTTTTCGGTGAAGATCACAATGAATAGTGAATGAACTTTATTTCACAAGAACGCACAAAACACGATTGGGGACATGAAATGGGGAATAGTGTCATTGAAATCGTCAAGGCCAAATAAGGACTTCACCACCATGGTGGCTGTTACATTTTAATAAGTTCCATTGAATAGGGAAGGTCTAATGGATTATTCAGATGTACGTAAGAAATATATACATACATTGTTCATACTCATAGATAAAGTGACGACTTTGAAATTTTAGAGCGCATTGTTGAGAAGTAGTTTTAAAAAATCGAATAAAAGAATTTTCAAGTGATCCATTAGTGTCGCCATACACGGTCGAACTCCAACTCGAACTCGAGCATGGCACAAGTGGACCGGTTTTCTCCAGATTTATGTGAAGTGTGTGTGTGTGTCTTGAGCTATTCAGAGAACATTTGTATTAGGTACGTGTTCGAGTTGCAGTTCGACAGTGTATAGTAACACTTAGACTAGGTAGAGAGACTGCCGTGACTGGCACAGCACGCATAGATCACATCTGGGTCCTTTGTGTTACTACTGGGAAGCTATCCAACCAGCCGTTCTATGCAGCGAACCAACCGGAACACATTATCAATGTATGTACTTGACCGATGTCAACGCTTGATAGATCGCTCAATTCGTAAGAGACGTGGGTACTTAGATATAACCTTCTACTCCTTCTCAGCGCTAGATAGGCGCAGAGCAGATGAAAAGTGATCTCCTCATCATCCGCGTCATCACAGTTTCTGCAGAAGTCATTAAAGGGAGCCGGAGTCGACTTACTTGCTCTACAGCCAGAAAATTACCTGCATAAGGCTGCGCGCACGTTGGCACGCGTTCACGTGTTTTATGTCAAACAGTTTGAGTCTATGGTTTGCAACCAAAGACGCGAATCTGTCAATATGACAAATACTCGGCTGTTGTCGTATCAACAAATTGGGCTCTCCAATATCCTCACCGACTAACGGGAATGCCTCCACCAGCTCCGCTAAGCCTTCCTCAGCTCCTTCTTGTATAAATTAAGATGTTTTCTATAGGAGATCCACTCCACTCAGTCGTGTCGATTTGAGTTTATTGAACGCTCTCCTGCAAGCGTACTCTAAGTCTAATTAATGCATTAGAATGAACAAATTACTACTCGCGCTTTGTCAAAACATAAGGTAACTGCGAAGTTGTAATAGCTCATTTTTCAGATACAATCCAAACCACGATAATTTGATAAAAATATTTTAAATTGTTCAAGTGCCATATCTTTACCTTAGTTACTAAAAATAATTATTAGGCGCGTTGCTTTGCGTATCAATCGAGTGTAGTGTAGGGTAACCAACACGCATTACACATACAACAAACGACTTTTTCTTTGTGTAATGCCTGCTCGTTGCTCTACCCTACACTGGGTAGATACGCAAAAGAACGCGCCTATCATTGTTTTCGGGTGGAAAATTTTCAAATATTTTCTTCCGCATTTAATCAGTTGATCAATTTATTGACTATTTATTAGCGCCATGTCATTTCTCTCTACAATCTTTATGTATACATTTTTTTTCTTCTCACCTTGAAAATTTTGTAATCTGCGAATCGAAAGATTTGCTTTGTTTCACAAAAAGCCTTTTTCACGAAATTTCTACCGTACAAGTGACTCACACATCTTTTTCTTATCAGCATTTCCTTGAAACCTTACCATTATGAACTCATTGATTCCGATCAACACTTAAAGAACAACCTGCTCGAGCCAGTTTTGACTGACTATTGATAACGATTTTTAAGACAGAATTTCAGCTAATAACCAAAAATTGGAGCAGATATGGGAGCACCTTCAATCTGGATTATTTGTGCCGGCCTATTCATTGGATTCGATAAAGCAATATTGGCAACAACTGATGAAATATTTTTTGATTCAAGTGCAGAAGACCTTTGCAATTATTTTATACGCAAAATCGAAGTGAACATGGACTATGGATACAGATTTTAAACTACGGAGCTTAGATTTAGACAAATAGAATAATAGATGTTGGAACTAGGGTTACCAACTCTTCGGCAGATCAGACCCTAAGATCCGTTTGGTGGCGGTCGTATTTTTTTATAATAAAAAATATTTACTACTACAACATTGCCTTAACTAGTGGGGCATAGCGCGTCAACTACCATTATTTACGACACACGTTGTTTATGTTAACTCGAAGAAGAAGAATTTCAAAACTACACGATTCTTTTTCCTAGTTTTCATTCGCAGCGTGGACTAAGTAAATTGGTTTGGCTTCTTCTTATGACCATTTATAACATGTAATTTTAAATATCTGACATCTGTATGCAATTTTTAAGTTTGTATTTTAATTGTATTGACAGTTTGCTTAAAAATTTTTTCTTCAAACTAGTCTTTGTTCATGTGTTCAAAAAAGATATAAAGCAAAGTATAATCTTCTTTTGTGCTTCCTAATTAGCGAGACCTCTTGGAAAACTATTCAATCTATCCTACTCGACAGGGGTATTTCCATCATCAAGGGAAGCTAGCTCATATCCAACCAAATCCCAAAAAAGGCGAAGCTTGTGATTCCTTCCTCTAACTATCGACCAATAGCATTGACTTCCATCCTGTCAAAAGTCTTTGAAACCCTGGTTAATAACCAACTTATGAGCTATCTTGATTCACACCATCTCATCAGCATTCGCCAGTAAGATTTTCGTTCTTCGTGCTCCACCGGGGACTTAATGACATATCGCACCGAAAGATGGAATCGCTGTATTCATCTTAAATTACGTTTACACTATCCGCAGATTACTTCATCTGCGCCGGCTGAGATAATCTGCGACTGTCAAATACATACAATTTTGAACTCACCACACCCAGATTACGCAGCAGATGAAGTAATCTGGGGATAGTGTAAACGTAATATAAGCTAAGGTGAAATCATTGCCCTCGACATTTCGAAAGCTTTTAACAGAGTTTGGCATCCGGCTCTTTTAGCTAAACTTCTGGCTCGTCTTAGTTGAATGGATTGAAAGTTTCCTCCACGACCGTTCGCTTCGAGTCATCCTTGATGGAGATAAATCAAATTGCCATACCACCAACACAACCCTCAAGCTACTGTCCTATCACAAACGCTCTTTCTTCTGTTCATCAACGATCTTTTAAATGTTACTTCACAGTTTTGCAGATGACAGCACCCTTGCTTCTACTTACACTTTGATTCTGTAGCTAACTCCCACCAAAATGCTACATCTATCAACCGAGATCGCATATCTGACTCACTATTACTACACTAAATTATTGCATGGAGGAAATCGAACGAAACGTACATACACCGGTACCTCATTCAAACTCAACCCATCCCAACCCCACTATCCTAATTTCCTACCCACGAAGGCTATGCTCTCGCATCAAAGGGTATCCCCTAAGCTTTAGAATAAACATAAAAAAGTACAATAGAACCCCGAAGATATGGCATATGCATGGCATATAAATCTGTTTCATCTTCAGACCAAGTTTTTTCCTTTAATGCGTATGATTCAAAAAAAATTAATTCCAAATGTATCATAGAAATATACCGTTGGAAAGCAAACACATTGGGGCAACTTTTGTCAAATTTGCAGATTTGTCGGTTTAAAGCACCGTTATAAAATTATCATTTGAATTTTTTAATTTCTTTTTTGTTTTTCTTTTTTTCTTTTTAAGTTTGAAGAGTGGTATCAACAGTTATTTTATATGAAAGTAAGGTCAAATTTCGGATTAAATTACTAGAAGAGAGCATATATTGATTTTGTTCGGCAAGTCAATCTTTTCGACACAATTTACAAAAAATGCTATAACTCTGAAACGGTTAAAGACAGAGTGTCCGTTTCGGCGTAAATTTTCATAGATGAACGGTACTATCTACCATCAAGTAGTCCGGATGGCACAACGGTTAGCACGATCGCCTTCTATGTACTGGGCCCCGGTTTGATTCCTACTGAATGCAGTAGTTTTCGATAAAAAGGAGATTTACGTGTCGGAGTATGAGCTCACTCAGCTCGTGAATAAGTACCCATTTATGGGGTAAATATCTCGGTTGAGCGTGTTGTAGATCGAACACTTCTGCACAAAACAAACCGCCACAATTTAGAAAATTAGATGATGCTAATTCATCCCGAGGCCATGGTCCAGATTGGACTATTGCGCCAGTTATTTATTTATCTACCATTAAAGTATTTTCCGTCTGTATCGGGACACCCTGTATAAGTCGGAGCTTCCGAATTAGCATTTCCGAGAAGAAGGCTAAAAATTTATTTGTATATGCAAATTTTTCAGTTAGCGTTTCAATTTGGCGTTTAAATATCATGCTCGGTTGGTTTTGTGTTAAGAAATTGTTCAGTTGATTTTTGAATATCGTTTATTAAGCTTGATATCTCGAATTTATTTTTAAAATTAATTGATATTGTAATGGACGGGTCGGTAAGCATCCGAAGATGCCCGTGGCGACGCAACCTAGGGTTGCCATAATGACCGTGAAGGTCCGGCAGTTCCATCTGGCGACGAAATAGGCCCCTTAACGTGCTAAGCAGCGCGCGTGTTAGCTTTAGCTCAGTTCGAGAGATATGGGCGGGGTTGTCACCGTTGCCCCTGTCCGTATATTTTAAAGGGAATTTACAGGTCCGGGATAGATAACACAAACAGGGGGCGATAAGCATGGAATGGTTAGCGAACGGCTCTGATGCCCCTCGCGCTGTGTAATGGGACTATCGGTCTCTGGTTTCATTTCACTGACAGATCACAACTCATCAGGTGCTGCTTTCGATCTATCGGTGGGAGCAGCACGACGTGAATATGGTTCATTAAAATATCTCGAAATCTTGACACGTCGAAATATCGATAACTCGAAGTAAAACCTCCTTCTCTATCCCTTCTAGTTCGAGTTTTGAGATTGTGAAAGGGAAGCCTTAACCAACTCCTCCAGTCGGACACGGGCGCGTAAAAAATGCCTTGTTGACGGTTCGTTAGCATATAAATTTTGAATGATGGAGTTGCTATAGCATACACCTCCTATTGGTATAACCGTCTTTTACTCACAAGATTGGAACGCAGTGGGGGTTCTAGTAGTACCCATAGGCAGTTTTTTTTTTATTTTAGTAATCCGCGGAGGAGATGAACCCCTGATCGGCCGAGACCTCGCGGCTACCGGGCACGTGAGGCTGGCACAGTTTTTCTTCTATCCCCTCGTTTATCTTCTGTTATCGTTATCAAACAACATCTTTCTAATCGCTTTTTAATTTACGAATCCTAATATATATTAACACCCATGAACCCGATCGAGTCCCTGAAATTGACCTTATCGAATATCTCGAATAATAATCTGAGAGAATACGAATAAATCTATGAAAAAAGTCTAAGTCGCAGCTCATGATAATTCCGGCAACGGCCTTAATCAAGTCTATTGCACCCTCCCAATCAAAAAAAA
Organism: Chloromyia formosa; assembly: GCA_964017055.1. Classification (NCBI taxonomy): domain Eukaryota; kingdom Metazoa; phylum Arthropoda; class Insecta; order Diptera; family Stratiomyidae; genus Chloromyia; species Chloromyia formosa. The sequence continues at coordinate 152,529,646 of OZ024815.1, read as the reverse complement.
ATATATTCAATCTGAGCGGAAAGATTTTCTTTTTCTTTTTTTCTTTTTTTGTTAGTGTATGTACGTATACATTGTCACGTAAATATTTATTAAACGCTATTTCCGTAATAATTTATCAATTAATGTGTACATATGGGTATATCATAATGTCTTATGATTGTCTGTTAAGTGTTGCATATATGGTATAATCGTGTAATGAAAATATATCGGACCACGTGGGGGAGATAAAAGTAGCAGGGAAAAAATAAAAACATTTAAAGATTAAAGATCTTAAAACCGAAAGCTAGAAGAAATTCTGTGTAAATATGTGTATAATATTTAAAAGATAACAATGCCAAGTTTTGTTGGCTACAGTACGAGGTTTTCGTACACAAAATATTACACAAACAAAAAATAACTATTCGTTCTTAAGCATAGTACTAAGGTCGGATTTTCGTGCGAAATCTCACACAAAAACTGTCAAAAGTTTCGTCCAAACGAAAAATTTTGCCTCTCTCAGTACTAACATATATCTTCATCATCATCATCATCGTGGCGCGACAGCCCAACGTCGGGCCCTGCCCGCCTGGATCGTTGTCCTCCAATTATCTCGGTCACGTGACCGCGTCCTCCAATCTTGGAAGCCCAGTAGTTGCACGGCGTCCGCATATACTGAGCTCTCCCAACGAGCTCTCGGTTGTCCTCACAGTCTGGCTCCGTTGACTCGTCGTCCGTTCATTACTCTCTTTGGCATGCGATCATCGTCCATTCGTTGTACATGCCCTGCCCATTGAAGTCATTGTAGTTTGACGATTTTCTAAACTTCTAGCTCATCGTATAGTTCATACAACTCATGGTTGTACCGGATGCGCCCTCCATCTCGATCGCAAACAGCCCCGAAAATTCGCCGCAGAACCTTTCTAATGTGTCTAGAACTTTTTCGAAGGGTTCGCAGTCATAGCATAGCACTGGTCGTATGATGGTTTTGTACACGCGGAGCTTCGTGTTTCTGTGCACATGCTTCGATTTCATTATGGGGAGAACCGAGAGAAAAGTCTTATTAGCTAGCTGTATCCGTCGCTTGATTTCGTCAGTTTCGTTGGTGTTCCTTGACAAGTTGCAACCCAGGTATATGAAGTCGTTCACGAACTCGATTTTGAGGTGCTCGATTGTGCTGGCGTCCATGTCCTTGATTGCATCATTATTTTAGTTTTACGTCTGTAACTTTAGCTCGGCAACGCACCAAGCATTTATTGCTACTCGAAACACGGTCGTTTGAGGTTCAAGCGCCTCAGCGGGACAAACACTTTTTATTCTCCAATTCCCTCTATTTAATTTTCCCAAGCTTAGTGGTTTCGTACGAATGGAAGCACTCATCAGGTATTGCTTCTTTGCAGCTATTCGTGTGCAAGACGACCCCAAAAGTGTGAGGATTCCGTTAGAGCAAGCCGTGAAGGCGTGATTTTTACTTGAAAACTTGACCGCGGAGGTCTAGATGGTGTGAATCACCTTATTAACTCACTAGAGGGGATGGAGAGAGGGTGAGACGAGGAGATATTTGTTCCCTGGCAATTTTACTATATGTTTTCAATGTTCTTGCAATGTGTTGTTGTTGTTAATTGCCTTGACCCCTCCAGGAGCATGGGTGCGTCAACATCTCCAGCATTTCTATGCCTTGTTGACGTTTCGCTAGCATATTTACTTTTCAGAAGTGCAGTTGCCGGCATGCACCTCCTATCCGCGCCGTCTTTATACTGACGTACTGACGAGCTCGGAGCGTTCTATTAGTACCCACAGGCAGTTATCGATCGCGCCGAGATTTGAACTCCGAGCTCTAGATTAGTATCGTCGAGCGGTGACCGAACGACCACGGCCACCGAACGCCAATTATATTTTGCAGTGAATTTGGAATTTTTGTGACCCTTGGTCAAACGACCGTGTTTCGAGTAGCAAAAATGCTCGGTGCGTTATCGAGCTAAGCTACAGACACTAGTACTACGCTAGAGTTACCCATTGTCCGAGGAATTTCACTACTCGCTAGTGTGTGGGTTGCCTAACAAAACAAGTCGTGTGATATGCAGTTGCTAGCTAGTGAACTCGCTTAATGTAATCGACGCTTAATATGTACTCATATTTCGTCAGATTTTCTCTAACAAATTTAATTTCTCTTTTCTTCTTTAGCATCCAGCGGGAGCGTCAGTTTCACAAGTTTCATTCAAGCTGACTCTTTTTTTTTTGAGAACACAGCGAAAATTGACGCGACATCGGTGTGATTTCAGTTTATTTTTTCGCACTGATACTTGTGGCAGTGTCCTGAATCCAATATCATTAGAATTTTCGTGACATCTAATTATCCCAATTTTCTGCTTTTTTGTGTTTACACTTGCGACAGTGTCCTGAAACGAGGTGCGTTTGAGTCAAGTGCGACCGGTAGCTCAGTGCGTAGAGGCATCGGTCTCATGACTGACTACGGTCGTTTACGGGTTCAAGCAAGCCACGTCCACGGCGTTCGTGGTCATGGATGTTTGTATTGTCTTCCCCTGTGGTGCGGGGCGTAATAATAAGCCACAACATCTCCCGACTTGTTGCAGGTAAGCGGCTGACTAAGAGCAGGAGGTACATGCTGGCAACGTGCATTTTCCGAAACGGGTTTGTGCCAACAAAACGTCAGCTAAGTCACAAAGAATAGTTGACGCGCTATGCCCCACTAGGCATTCGGACAAATGAGTATGTTGCTTAGTGGTTTTGATGACGGATGCCACCGCCCAAATGATCTGCCATCTAATTTTCCGTTATGAGTGGAGACTATTGCTTACTAGCATGCAAAGACCGATCATTGAGCAAATTACATTTTTAGCAACAATTTGTGGAAAATTAAGTGCTGTTTGGGGGTTATGTATTGTAACTGTGAGCAAATCCTTCGGCTTTTGCCTCTAGGTCACTTGTGAACTTCAAATATTTCTACAACCTATAAGATTGCACTTGTGGGCGTTTACAGCATGCTCACGTTTCCAACATCCTGGCTTAAAGTGTGAGTACATAATTCTTTTTTTCTTCACGGGTCGCACGAAAACTTATGGAAGCTGCATGCGGCTCTCGTGCGGTCCGCGTGCGACTGGTCGTCGACTCCTGCATTAGTGCATTCATTCTTACATACTATCCACACGAGCAGAACGTATTCGACCGGTACAGTCAAACTTATCTATGAAATCACACAAATCCAATTTCCCTAAAAAAATATCACATCACTTCCTCCAAAAAAATATCATACACTTCCCCTACCGAACCAACTACAAATTTCTTGTTTAGTAAGCACATTTTTCCAAAAACCCCAAACATCCGATTGCAAATTACTTTCTGATTCACCTTGACAAATACTCGTAGCTTGATATTTATGTTTTATTATCAAATGAATTTGCAACGTGCTGATTGATTGTGAGTGTGCCGATTAAATTTTCATATGAATTTAAAAATGAGAAAATCGTGAAAACAACAAGCATAACATAAAATAGTATTGAAATATTATTATGTCGACAAGTTTGGAATTTAAATACATATTGTAGAATGAGACTGAACGGGTGGAGATGTTGGTTTTGTGCTTGTCCGACGACCCGGCCCCGAACTTCGCTTGACATTGGAAAGGGCTCTCGATTTCCAATGTAAATGAATGGACGCCCAGGCACTAGTCGGGTCGATCACAACTCGACTACGGCTCGAACACTGTTTGACATATGAGTCGTCCATTTGCAAAACTCGTTAAACGCCCCATTTTTTTTTTTAGTAAACCGCAAAAAAACGTTGACGGGTTTATAATTGACTCATCATAACGAATTATTTTGAAAATATATTTCGAATTGTCATCTAAATACATTGCGATGGGACTCTAAAATCTTACATTATAATGTTCCTCAAAAATTTAAAAAATAGGTTAGACTTAACGTTCTTTGCCACTGTAAAAGGTTGTTAACGACTTTTGCAACTCAAATCGAAGGAATGAAATGAAAATACCTTGGTTTTAGACATTTTTATTCAAAACGAAATATGATTTTTTTACATTTTTGGTTGCTGTATAGCATGGAAAATATTCAATTTGGGTTTTAATTCAAAAATTAATGAAATGCATGTGTAAAAAAAAAAATTAAAAAAAAATTCCCGTATCGATATCAAATTAATCGGGAATTTCTTGCAGATCATCATCTGAATTTATTTGGTCATCGTTTTCCAGACTTGGAACTTCCTCAGTGATTAAATTATTGTAAAATTGAAGATTCTGAAGCTCCTTCCATTTATCTCCAAAGTGTTTTTTGAGTAAAAAGTCTATGTCCACAATTTTTGAATGTCTCAATTGGACAGAATTTGCAGGAATGATACTTGGCTTGAAACTTGAAAAGTTTTTTCCACGTTTAAGTACTGGTTTTGCCTCAACAATATCAACATTATAGTTTGCTTCTCCTCTGATTAAAGGAGACCCCTTCGAAGATTTAGTAAAAAATATTCTTTTTGCCTTTTGAAATGCAAAATGCCAGTTTCCTGGGGGTCTCATAGTATCCTTGGTCGCAGCTTTGAGGTCATATACAGGGCAATCAAGCCCCAATTTGAATATTGTAGCGACACTTCTAACAATTCCGTCGTATTCTTCAGGTTGGACAATCAAGGGTTTGCAACGTATTTTCTTTTCCAAAACTCCGAATACACGATCTGGAGGCAGAAAAGAATGTCCGACAATCGGAAAAGTGAGAACAATTTCTTCAATTTGCGTGGGTGCAGCCGAATACAACCAATTTGCTAGCATTCCCACCATAGTTGAATTCTTATTTTGGCCTCCACATCCATCTGAAAACAAACAAATTTTACGTATTTCGTCAATGTTAATAACGCTCAAACAGTGAAGTAGGGCAGATGCTATCTCGTTTGAGCCTTTTCTGTGAACGTTCTCAGTCCACACATAACAAAATGTATTTTGCTTGGTGCGGGGAACAGTTGAATGTCCAATACAAATAGTAAAGTTATAATAATAGGCCTGCCTCGTAAAATAAGCCGCTTGATCAGCCAACTTTGGAAGAACCAAATTTTTTTGGCAGTCAAATGAAATTTTCAACACTCCTTCTTCAACATATTTTAAAGCTTTATATAACAGTTCTGAGCGTTCCTTATGAAGAGCTAATTCAATTTTTAACTGAGATTCTTCTGGCGGTTTACTTTTAATACGCTCTTCCAAAGATATGCACGTAGAGCAACAATCAGTGGCAGGGCTTCCAAAACCAATATTATAGTCACCGACAAAAATTGAACGAAAATATTCATACTTTACCGTTTCAGTATGAATTTTGTCATTATTAAAAATGTTCCACAAGGCCGTGATGCTCAACTCGCTCCCAAGGTAATGTCTCTTAGTATTTTTTGATCGGCAATAGTGACTCTGGAGCGGCTTGAAAGATTCTATAAAAGATTTCACTGCTAGTCTTTTACTATGAAATGAAGAGTTTGTTCGATTTCCTCCTCTAGTCTCCTGCGGCGTTAAACCAGTTTGCAAAAATTTGTTGCAGAGATTCTGCACTCGGTCACGTGATATCCCCAGTAAAGAAATGAAAAAAGCTTTGCAAACTTGAAGATGATTAACCGTGTTTTCCCGTCGCGTTGGAAAATAATATTTTACTACCATATCTCTTTTCTTAACGGGGTTTTGTGATCTTCTACGCTGGGAAGTCTGTGGAACAGCATATTTTAGAATAAATTCGTTATGATCTTGCCTATCGGCAGTTTTGTAGAAGCTTTGGTGAATTTTCCGAACATCCTGTAAGCTTATCTCGGAACATCGATATTTACTGTTTGCTTTATGGCAGCACTTGATCGGAGAAGGAAACCCTTTCGATGAATACCTAGAAATTAAAGGAATTATTTTCTAGCAGTTCGGGGGAATTAAACCAATTGTAACAGGATTTGGTTTAATGGAGTACGTAGATACCTTAATCGTTTCTCCACATTTCTTCGCCATTCTTGGGGACGTTTTAATTTTTTCCTAGAACTTCCAGCCACCGTTGGAGTAATGTTTTCATCATGGTTTACTAAAATTAACGATTCTAATGACATTATTCTATGACTGTTTCTCACTAATTACTGGCAAGAAGTATAAACATACAATGACTATCGAAGACTAACTTCTGAAAGAATAACGGTTCCAAAATACTGTTTTTGAAACAACAAATAAAGACGGAATCAAGAGCGCTTCGCTCTCAATTCGACGCTTTTGAATTGAGCGTTAATTTTTGGATGCAAATATCGACTCCTCACACTTTTTTGTACCCCTTCAACAACGGGTTAGGGAAAGTTAATTTGTGAAGCAAAAAAATCGATCGAGGGCATCTATCCTGGGGCCCTATTCCAGCTATCGCTAACGCCAAAACTCTACGCTAAAATCTTCGAAATTCTTTTTGGCTTGAGATACATTGCAAATTTGATTAATTTATCCAGCTCAATTTATTCAGCGCAATAATTTGGTATCTTAATAAATCAAAGTTTACGATGTATTTCAAGCCAAAAACCGTTTAGCGATTTTTAGCGATAGCTGGAATAGGACCCCAGGGCCCTATTTCACAAAATTTGACAATTGTCATGAAATAACAAAGTATGTGGTCGAATTTTTCTTCGGAAAACCAAATTGTCACGTGTCTTGAGAACTTTTCCTCCATATAAAAATTCGCCTACTTCGTCATTTTTCGAGAATTGTCCAATTGTCACGTTTTATGAAATAGGGCCCAGGTTAACCTTTTATTGTAAATGACATGTCCTGCCAATCAGAGTAGACTGATTGGCTTTCAAAACTGAACGTAGGGAAAAGTAATTATGAATACGGACGCTGAAATATTTGAAAATTTAGCGAATACTACAATAGTAACGAGAAAATGGCTAAGTTCATAACACACAGCGGAATCGCAACATGCTGTGGCAACAGTATCGACGCAGCATTGCAACACGTTGTTGTGTTCTGAACTGCACTCGCATCTAGTCATCCATCAATTGTCAAATTTCCAGTTCAAAACTGACTTACATGAATATGACAGTGCGAGTGTCATTTCGGGATTGTCATCATATGCTGGTCCTAGCTAGCGGAGAAATTTTTGTGATAGAGAAAATGACATTATTCGCAGCATGTTGCGTCCATCAAAAATTCAGTGGAGAGAGTTCATAAAACAAATTGGCAACAGTATGCCAACTGTTGTGTGATATGAACTAAGCCAATATCAAATGTGTAAATTACAGATGAACTGTCATCGGAGCTTGACAGCAATTGTCAAATTATTGCAAGCATACCTATAGTCGCGTTCCTCTGTACAATTTTTCAATCTATCGAGTGTTGGCTAGCCATCCTACTGACCCGTACAGGCTTAAGTTGTTGTTGTAAACCATGAAAATGAACTGATTTGCACCGGATAAATGTTCAAAAAACACACCTACGAGTAATTCTCTGTCCAATCGGACAGACAGACAGGCCGACCGATTACATAAAGGATTACTATTTTTGCAAAAACCATAAAAATTCAGTTGTGGATTTGACGCTGTTTGCACCTGTGACATGCCCATTCTAGAAAAAGCACGGATATCGTGGATTAAACGAGTTTTGAAACCACAAATTCAATATTGGATACAACGCATTTTGCAAATCAACAGATGATGGATTTAACGTATTTTGCAACAGTTTCAATTTAAAATGCCATATAACATCGAAATAAGTGGTTATTATAACGGTATTTTTGTAATTTCGTACAGAGCATCTTGCATGGAATAAAATGGCACCACAGACTCGTTTTTTGATAATTTTGGATTTAACGGCTTTTGCAAATGGACGACTCATATGAGATTTAGCACATGCTTGGAGCAGAAATGTCGAGCGAGCCAAGCATGACGTACATCTACATTTTTTCAAATTGTTTGTTACAATGTTTCTTGTTTTCGTAAACTGCCATTATAGAGATATAGGATTAATTAAGAAACTAATAGCTACGACGTAAACGTACCATAATCCGCCAGCGAATACAAAAATAATCCGAACCCCTGAAGGCGTTTCATTAATGAAACATTTCTCGTTTAAATTACGAAATCAAATCCGAAATGTCAACAATAACAAAAATAATCGTCATCCCATCTCATATTTTTCTATCTAGTACTCGTATTTCTGTATGTGCATGCACCCAAGCCTCAGCCCAGATACTCTATGCTTACAAGTACATATTACATAGACAGAACAGAACCTCCTGTCTAGTAAATCAAGCAAATCGAGGTCTAGACGATAAAAATAAGATGTTTTCACTATTCATCATGCGTGAATCGTTGCACGTAAGAATATGTGTAATGTAATTCATAGTGTCCAGCCCGAATATATTTATTTTTTTCTAGAATTTTACAAGATCTGCAATGATTACCGGCATTTCCAAAAATACAAAAAATACCCATATGTACATACATATATGGGTCTGGTGGAAAACAACAAAACAATGAATGTGTAAAACAGGTGAAACTGGATGAATTAAACACCTGGCTCAGATATCTAGGTAAGCGAAAAAAAAAAACAGAGTATCTTTCGAAATTACTCAGAACTAAGAAAACGTTTTTCAAGAATGTCTAAAAAATAAATAGAAAAAAGTAATATACATACTTAACAATGCTTGATAAGACCAAACAGGCGTATACGAGTATGTACATTTGACTACATAGCACATAACTTACGAGTTTAGGTACACAAATAGCCTCTATCAATCTTTCTAGCCGGCAAAGATCGGCAAAACAAACTTCATAATGTAAACACTAGATGGGCAAACGTGTGGAATAGAAAAACCGGCGCCGCCATAAATGCCTGTCCACTAACACATACTTATCGTAGAAAAATATATTTGTATGTATGTATATGTAATAATAAGCCTACAGAATTCTGCTCGTGCAAAACCTGAGTGTGATAATAAAAGGAAATTAGCTTCTTTTGGGTTGACAAAGAAGTGTATTCCAGTATTTTTTTAAATACATTTTTTTTAATAATTTCGACGGTAAGCAACATAAAAGGACTCAGCCTTGCAAAATATAATAGAGAGATGACGTTTAGTATGTATTTTGGCGGGTCCCATACATTCATTTTAAGAGATGGAGCCACCTTCGACCCTGTGGCAGAGCAGCTGTGCAGGCGAAAAACCCGAAAATTTTAGCCCATTTTTTAGACCCCTTCCGAAATATTTTTAATTTGAATGAATGTATGACAATATCGGTAGGTCCGACTCTACCATATGCGCAGGCTGTTGTTTTGAATAGGGTGTCATCTGTCATGCTGTAGGGTTGCAAAATCTAAAAAGAATTCTTGGTTGTTTCTTTTTCTGACGGACTTCACAGCTAGCTAGTTTCGGATTCAATTACTAGATAAAACAAGCTAGCTTCGGCTTCGCGTGAAGGGTATCATGCCTTCGTTGTGACTTATGGTGCATTTGCCACTTTGAAATTAGTAGTAAAACTTGTTCCGATTTCACTGTTTCTATGAGAGGTATATGAAATAATTGGCCGATTTCAACCAAATTTAGGAACGTGGTTTAGCAGTCAATATGATTGATTCACAACCTCCCATGTCAATTTTTGGGTTTTTTCTTTGTCTTTTTCTAACGTGTTTTTAAAATATTTATACATCAATTGTTCAACCGCTTATGTTGTTATTTTCAATGAAAAACCGATAGAAGCAGCAACATCCAAACTCTGTATGCCAATGTTGTGTTTTACAATTTTTACAACCTAATATGTAAGCCGACTGCAAAAATTCCATTTTTGACATAGAAGGTTGCGTACCTTCACCATCGATATATAGTTTATATGGTTGGAGATGCTTCCTTCTGTGCGTTCCAAACTTCATGACAAAGTTAATATACCCTATCACATCCGTGAAGAGTATAAAAAACACAGACCTCACGGATAGTACCATATTTTCAGTCTCAGGTCTGACTACGGTCGTTACGGATTCATGTCCCATCCACGGCGTTCGTGGCCATGGATGTTTATGTTGTCTTCCCCCTGTAGTGCAGGGCGTAATAATAAGCTACAACATTTCGCGACTTGCCGCAGGTAGGCGGCTAAATGGGAGCAGGAGGTGCATGCTGGCAGCATCGTCCGAAACTGGTGTATGCCAACGAAACGTCAGCTAAGTCTCATGGAATAGTTAACGGTCTATGCCCCACTAGGGATTGGGGCAAATGAGTAATAGAATAGCAATATCAAATTCGTATGCACACACTCCCTCCTGTTCGACACTTTCAGATTTTATTGCAGTCTATTCACGACTTTGAAGAGAGAGTATATGAGGAAATGAAAAAGAGCGAGAGAAACGAAGCAATTCGGCACAAGTGAGGAAGTAGGAAGGGGGATGGAAATTTGACATCTCTTTTGCTCTATATGGACCGGGCGGGTGTTCCGCGGCAGAGAGACAGACTGGAATGTTATTGTTCCAATTGGAAAAGTAGGAGAGGGGATGACATCTTACGTGCTTCCGGTGCTTTTATATAGACTGCGCCGGTGTTGCGCAGTGGAGGGCGTGTGTCTCTCTGTTTACTTTTTACGACTGGAATTGCTTCAAAGAGTTTAGTGTTGAGTATATGCGGATTGCTCCTCCATAGGTATTCTCTATGATTCACGACAAAGTCCCAGAGAAAGATATGTGATCAATGAGTGCGTTCAGAAGGTGGCAAAAGAGCAGAAACCGCTCGCGAGCGGCTCTGCAACTGCTCGCGAGCAGCTCCGGAGCTGCTCGGTTTGGAGTCTGCACCTGCTGAACGCTACTTCACCAGCTGATAAATCGACCAGCTGAAAGCTGACGATGACAATTTTAGACGTCAAGTGCCGAAAAGTGGAAAATACATGAATCCCACGCTGTCCATTACAAAAATCACGAACAACGTGAAAACAAATTCAGAAGCACCCGAAAACCAAAGAACTAGAAGCCGAAAACGGCGAAAACACAACAACCAATTTGATAACTGTCAAAACTCGGAAACTCGCAACATGAGCGTGAGGTTGAAAAAGAAGAAGAAGAACCTGAGCACTGAGCACTGATCAGTGACCAGAAATATTTCTTGCTCGGTGAAATTTGATCATGATCACCCGAGCGGAAGTTGCTCAGTCACTTCTGAACCCGCTCGTTCTGAACATGTTCGCTGAGCGGAAGTTGCTCAGTTCCTTCTGAACGCACACAATGATCATAAGATGTTTCCAGAGAAGTGTGCCTACACTAGCACCATGAATTTCGGAAAGAAAAACCGAAGAGGAACGCGTAGAGCAAAAGAATCAACCCTCGTTGGGTATCTTTTGTGTTTTTGTGTATTCGCTGCAATTTGTATATATCATTTTGAAGGGGGCCCGGGCCCCCATGATCCCTCCTCTAGATCCACCATTGAATATTTATTTTCTGTTGTAGAAACGACTGGGTTGTGTTGGGTTCAATATGCGGTTACAGAACCACGCGTAGGCGTGGGTGCGTTCAGAGTTAGCCGCGGCTTGCGCGTGTGCAGGGTTCGATATGCAGTACGCCTAAAAAGTTGTATGCTGTATTTCAAACAACCAACAAAGCTTCCCGTCTAAATTGCGGATAGAACTTTCATACGCACCTATGCCGCGTATTTGCCTTATTTACCTTACTCACTTTATCGCATTAGCTCTACTCGCCACCTTAAGTCAACTTCTCAGTCTCTGTCGCACATACTATTATCATTCTTTTTTAAGCTCTTATTTACCTTTAAATTCGTACATTGCTACACACCTATGTGCGTGCCTCTTATCAACAAAAATGTTTACACATACTCCTAGTTTTATTTTTCAAGCAACTTTCGCGTGTTTATCGTTGTTGTTGCTTTCGAATGTGGTTTTGTTGTTGACTCAAAGTTTATATTTTTTTTTTCATGATTTTGTTTTTCTTCTTTCTGTTCTTTTCAATACTGTAATCGTCAACTCACATGTATGTGCTTTCAGACGATATGCGGACATGCGCAATTTCACGACGTCTTCAAATCATTTATAAGACGATCGCTCAGCCGTATTGACTTTAGTTTGAGTTCAAATCTCAAAAAGTTCGTGAGCTGAGTTGGAACGATCGAATTAGATCATACGTTAGAAACGGACGAATTTTAAAAGATTTGAAATCGTGTTCAGATTGTAATATCAGACCGGCCTAGTAAAAGTGTTAATTTTAACAAATATATAATCCCATATTGTGCTTTAAATATAAAAAGAAGAGGTGTTAATACTCGTTTAATAAACAAAGAAAAAATATTTTTTTTTGACAATCTAAATCTAGTGATAATTTTCTGACGGACAATACAAAGTTCCATAAAGGAAAAGTTTTAATAATTCGTTGAAAGTACAAAGTCAAATAAATAACATAAACATAAAAATGTCGGCTTCACCAATGGCAAGACAAGCATACTCACATGGCCAAGCTATTCCTACGAGGAAGATCCTGGTAGCGGATGCATCACAAATGCCCGATGTATACTCTCAAACACCTGGCGGCACCCTCTACTCTACCACTCCTGGAGGTAAGTTCATTTAAATTTGTCTTTCTTGTCGTCAGATGAGTCAAAATTGCGTCAGATTTTTTTTTTATGTTTCGGTATATCTAACAGCGGATGCGTACTATGACCAAAAATTGGTAATATGCGATGGCGCTAAAACTAATCATGATTAATCAAGTAATCAGTATATTTTGAGATATTAAATCTTTCTATATTTTTCACGCATAAGCACATATCTAATTTTTTTAAGCATAAAGTGAAAAGGGTTACTGTTAATCCAAGGTAACAACCTAGCATAGCTATCCACTGCCACGAAAATGATCAGCATTTAAGCCAATTCTATCCTCTGTCTCTGGTTTCGTCGAGCTGCTTCCCCGATGTGATTAAAGCAGCTCCTGATGAGTACAATCCATCGTGTGGACGAAAGCGAGGACAGTAGATAGAATTGGCTTAAATTTCATTTTTCGTGGTAGTGGATAGCTGAGCTAAGTCACTGACTTAACCTTCTTATTTTGACAAATACTTTACTAATACATTATTTCCAAAATGGATCGAAAAATCTGCTATCGGTACGACTGTTTCTGAGTCACTAATACTTTCGTCTTTCCATTTACGCCAGTCTTGTCTAGCGTAACCGAATTTCGGTGTGGCTTATCATTATCAATATCGATAACCGGTATCACTCAAACGACCACGTGTTTCGAAAACTGCGCGGTTATTTTAATCATTCTGTAATCTGTGAGTGAATATCAAATCTCAGCATAACACATTTCAAAGAGGTGTGTCCCAAACTGTGCAATTAAAAAAGTACTTCTAGCTCTATGTTAGTTTAGATCAAATCAAAATAAAACGCAATTCACCCAATCACCACCTTTGGTCATTCACACTTTATTGATGCAATCAATTATCATCTGTCCAATGCCAAAATTTTGTATTTATCAAAATCTGTTTACAAAAGTTCTAGATAAATATAGCAAACGTGCCAGATCTTATGTAATCATGAACTATCAAATTAGAAAAAGCTCTCGTTCTTTTACCAAATACATATGTATGTATATACATAATACATATATACATAAATTATTATTAGTGTATACTATACTGTACATATGCTTTGGTAGAAACACCATGGGTCAAGTACAACTGCCTTGTGGCACCGCGGATAATATATAGAAATATATACATATGTATATATTAGGATTTTTTATTATTATTTTTTCTCGTTTATGGGTGTCGGCACTTATAAATTGTATAATTTAAAGTGTTTATTACATTCTGTTAACGATTGCGTCCCATTATAATAAGGTGACAAGATAATTTTCACCATTTTGTAATTAAGGCATGCGGATCACTTTTTCGTACAAGATGTAGACATTTTTTTTGCGGACTTTCGAGATTTTTCTGGCATACGATGTATGTAGATATTTCGTTGAGATTTTAAATCAATACAATAACATCCTATTATTTTGGGAGTCAATAACCTGATTGTGTCTGTTACCTTTTATTAAAATAAAATCTTTCAACCCAATTCAAGTAAAATGGCTACTTTTCCGTTGCTAAAATAAAAACGAGTTTATTCGTTCGGAAACAAATTCGAAATTTATGATGATCGTCATTTTGATTTCCCATACTATCGTCCCAGATAACTAAACCGGCACACCAAACTCCACAAGAGATAAAAGTCGTATTAAATGCTTTTTTTTTCTTTAAACTTTCATTCGATATAAATAGATTCTAATTTGAATCAGTATAGAAAGCATGCATGCATTCACGTATGTTGATGAGAAGTAAATATGTTTCGATTGACGTAGATCAGAAGCAATTCAGGAAGCAAAATATTGTACAAAAAATGATATGCGGCAACAGAGCCAATAATTCTGACCTATTTTCGACCCACAATCATAAAAAAAATTTTATTTTTTTTTACGGATACTAATTGAAAACCTGATATACTCATAATTTTTTATTATTTTTTTCCAGGCACTCGTCTCATATATGAGCGTACCTTCATGATGAACTTGAAAAGTTCACCACTCAGTCAAACCCCACCGAAAAATATTCCCACCTGTCTGATGCGTGGTACACCCAATACACGATTCACCAAGAAACCATCACCAGTGTCGCGATCACCACCCAAACAAGAGGAACAACAAGAACAATTCATGATGGATCTGTAAAAATTAAAAAATCAAAAACTCATTGAACTTATCATTCAACAGAGAGAGGGCTTCTGCACTCTCGTATGGTGAACATAAATCGTGGAGACGCTTAAGTAATGAACCTTAGTGGCTATATATACTTGTACAACGTTTCTTAATATTTTTTTTCATAATTTAATAACTATTGTTTTTACGATAAGAACAACAAAACATTATGCATGTGCGAAGTAAAAAACAGTATAAACATATGAAGCCGTTCCGAAAAGTTCGCCAACCATATTGATTTAGCAAAAAAAAGAACACTATTTATTTATCAAAAATGAGGTTGTCATAAAACTATTTAACATTATTCAGAATTAAAAAAAAAAACTCAAAATTATTTAACATAAATTTAATACTGTTTTTTACTTTTCGTAATATTATTTTAGTCATATTGACTTTACTTTTTTTCCTTTAATATTGCTACGAATATCATATATTTGCCTTCATTTAAAGGCGTATAAATACAAAAAAAAATTAAAAAAATAATTGAAAATAAAATAAACCAAAAATAAAAAAGCACTACAAAATATAGTTTAGTTCTTTTATACACGAGAAAAATAATAGAAAAAAATATAATAATAAAAAAAAAAACAAATGACAAGAAAAAAATACAAATTCTCTTTAAACAAAAAAAACAGCTTTCTTTCTATAAATACAAAATAACAGAGGCAACCCTAAAAATCCATTAGCTTATATAAATCTTACATATTAGTGTATCGAATTTTTCTCTACAGTGGTTACTTTTGTTAAAATTTGTGATATTATTTTTTAAAGTTAACGCTTACATTGCTTTATTTGTAAATTTCTCAGATGTATTTAAGTTTTAATATTTCCAATATTCATTGGATATAGGTATCGTATCGACTACTTAATAGATAGTTAAAAGAGAAACAAAAAATATTGGTAATTTTAAAATAAATTAACAATACAAAAATTACAAATTTTTAACTTTTTTAAGCAGCGTGTTCGAATCCGCAGAAGTAGTGCTAGGTTAGGTTAGATGGCAGCCTAACGGCTCCGCATAGATCACTTAGCTCCATAGCGATACCTCGTGATTCCGATACCCATTACGTTCCGGTGTTAGTCGTTACGAAAAGGTCTTTGTTATGCTCGAAGCATCCTGACTCATTAGCGAAGATCCAAAGACTTATCAAGCTGAGACCAAAAAATAGGCCCCCAGGCATTTTACTTTTCTCCTAGCGTGCGCTGGACAGTCGCATAGAAGGAGCTTGCAATTCCTGCATCCACTACCAGTGATCAGTTTTAATCTGTATGTGTGTTCCACTAACAAGCAGTGCCCCGTTAGTACGCCCACCAGGCGCAGATCTCGAAAATGCGCGCTAATTGAACTATATAGGTAATAGGAGAGATAGGGGCTCTGAGCAATTAAGGTCCAGAAGCAATGAAGCCGAGTGGTCTATTGTATGTCACTTGGGTAAGTTTTAATTTACCCAAGTTTGATCGCATTGACGAAACTGCTCAAACGGTTCAGCGGATCAAAGCTGCTACTTTATCTTAACACCTAGTGGGGCTTAGCGCTTTAACTACTCCTGCGCGCCATCGTTCTCCGTTCTGGGCAATAGGACGCAACTCTCCCCACTTCATGCCCAGTGACGCAAAATTTTTCGCTACATATCGGCCGCCATGAGATTTTAGGACACCCCCTTGGTCGGCCGTTATTAGGAATTTCCATTTCATGCCATGTAGGTAAAATAGAGCAGTTATCACCTTTCCGCAATGTGTTACCTTAGTCATTGTCATTTTCGACCCGTACGCCGATTCAGCTCTTCATTTGATATTGTTTCGGGCCAATAAATTCTTAAAATTCGACGATGACATGAGTTGAAGAAAACGTACAGCTTCCTGGTAGGTAACACCTACGGAAACTTTCCATGGGCTGCTCCCATACAACAGTAAAAACAGTATACTGGGGAGCGAAATAAGCTTGGTCTTTATACTAATACTGGGATAATTGCGTTTCTAGATTTTGAACAGCATGCCGAATGCGCATTTAGCCTGGTTGATATGACGAGCGATGTCCTCCTCCATACCACCATTTGAAGTAGCTAGGTAGGCGAATTGATCCACCTTTTCCACAGGTGATATTGATGGCAAATAGGCTAAGATTTCTTTTTCGCAACGGCGCGGCGGTCAAAGAACTTTGGTTTTGTTGGTATTAATCTTTAACCTAACCATGCTTGTCTCACTCTCAAGATCTAACGCCATTCCGTTCAGATCCATGATTTTATGCGAGAGTAGGCAAATGTCGGCAGCATAGTCAAAATGTATAGGTCCATTGAATTCCTCTGGTTCGGATAAAGCTGCATGCTACATATCACCAATCACTATGAGAAATAATATTGGTGAGACGATTCTCCCTTGCCGTACTTCACTTCGAATCTCAAAGTCCCCCGAGACCTTACCTCCTTTATGTAGAACGACACATTTCGCGCCATCATAGGTTGCCTTAATAATAGCCACAAGCTTCTCAGGAATGCATCTACTAAGCAAAGCCGCCCATACTGTCGAAGGCCTTCTCGAAATCAATGAAATGCAAGTGAAGCCGAAAGTCGTACTCAGCGCATTGCACGATGATGACTCGCAAGATGTTAATGTGATTGACACAGGTGAATCTGGATCGACAACTGGTCTGCTCTTCATCATTTGTGTTTTCTACAGGTGCACACACACTTTTTTTCAAAATCCAAAATTTCCCCGGTCAATGTATGGATTTGGCAGGGACATTTTGGATACGACCGGGTAAAATTTGGATTTTGGACGCAA
The DNA here is from genome assembly GCA_964017055.1 of Chloromyia formosa. Taxonomy (NCBI): domain Eukaryota; kingdom Metazoa; phylum Arthropoda; class Insecta; order Diptera; family Stratiomyidae; genus Chloromyia; species Chloromyia formosa. Next base: position 152,512,152 of record OZ024815.1, on the reverse strand, counting down.
GCGTGTAACTGATTCTTTTGTCTTTCCAGGACAATTTCAGCTTTTATCTTGGGAACGGCAGGAAACACACAAATGCCTCTCAAATTATTGCAGTCTGTAATGGTGGACATTCACTGACGTCTAAATACCAAATTTTTCCCAGTCGAAGCCAAAATTTCCCTGTCAAATCCATTCATCGGCCAGGAAATTTTAGCTTCGACAAGGGAAAATTTGGCTTTTGGACGCCGTGAATATTTACCATGTTACCCTTTTTTGGAAGTTTAATGGTCAATCCTTCCTTCCACTCAGTGGGATAGGTCTCTGTATTCCACGCTTTATCAATAAGTGGGTGCAGCAACTTGGCAGTTGGCGCTGCTTGATAATGTTCGGCACGAATACCTGTAATGAACCATATTCTGGTCTGGTTGTGCTGCTCCCACCGGCAGATCGAAGCAGCACCTGATGAGTAAGGGTTTGTCGGTGGTACGAAACCAGAGGCCGAGGGTCCCATTACACCTGGACCCCAATACGGACGCGAGGGCAAGCGAGCCATCTGCCAACCATTCCATCCTTATCGCCTCATTTTTTTATTCCCCATTTTTACCTCCTTTGTTTGTGTTGTCTTCCCCAGGCCTATGAATTTTTGTTAATACGTAAAGGACAGGGGCAACGAGCGGCGAAAACCCCGCCCACGTTTCCCGAACTGAGCTACAGCAAGCATAGGCCGCTGCTTAGCTCGTTGAGGAGCCTTTTTCTTCGCCAGATGGCACGGCCCGACCTTCACGGTCATTATGCTACCTAAGGCTCCGTCTCCACACGGGCATTTTAGGATGCCCGCCAAACCGTCCGTTACATACCACCGAGTCTGGCGGTTTTAGCTAGTTGTAGTTCAATAATTGCAACGACTATTTCCTCTTTAGTCGGGGCAGTTGACCGTATACGCAGATTTTGATGGTTTGCTAAATTATCCACATGAGGGGGAAACTTCACTAGAAGTTACACGGTTCAACACGGTGGCGAAGTGCTTTTTCCACCGCCTCATCTGATCTTCCTCTATGATAAGTAGGTTTTCATCACCATCATTCACCGGTTGTTGGCAGAGTTACCTGTTAACTCCTTGATGACACCGTATACGGCGTTTAGGTTGTTACTCCTGCCGCTTCTTCTACTGAGGCTAGAAGAGAGTTCGCATAATCTCTTTTAATGCGTCGCACACACTATTTTGTATGAAATACCTATATACCTTTATGTCAGAAACTAATTTTTAAAAATATTTTATACTTTTTACGTTCTCTACAGTTCTATCAAAAACGGTCGCCTTTGCTTCCTTATTCGTTTCAGTACGAAGAATTGTAAACTTTGCGTTGCGTACACTTTAAACGAAAATTTAAGTGTTAATTTTATCAATACATAACTAATTAATGTGCAAATTTATCTTTCCCGAAGCACCTACCTGACGATTGTTTACTATGATATGGAAACTGTAAGCGATAGTAATATTACACCTACACGGCTACTACATATATTTGAATGTTATCTTCCATTTCTAAATGTTTCTCGTATACTAATAAATTGTCCTTCAACTTGAACCTCCTAAAAATTGAAGTTAATAAGCGGGTTCAAAATAACCCGTTTTCATAATAAATTTGAAAATATATTTATAAATTTTTTTCTTATTACTTCTTTTGATGGGACAAAATTTGGCTGATTTTTTCAATTGATTGTGGGAATTTTTGGTTTTCCCCACAATGTACTCGTATATGCCACTATACATATGTATAGAATTAAACATTATAGTTCGTCGTACTCGCGAAATGTTGAATATTGTTGATTTTATACTAGCGATCGGATCGATTAGATCCATCCTGAATTTTTTGTTTTATATACATGTCATATAAACTACGCCTTTGTCGTTAATCTTGAAGACAAAAAGCTGGAATGAATGTAAACAAGATTTAGTTATTAATTTTGCAGCTGCTTTGCGATTGACGATTAGAAGAGAAATTAGCTTCAGGCGTTTCGAAGCTAAGAGTATATTCGCACCAAAACCATGTTCGTACGGCTCCAAATTACAATTCGTTCGCACCTCAGAGAAGGATCTTTAAGACTGCCTGCGTTCAGAAGTTACCGAAGAGCGCGAACTGCTCGCGAGCAGTTCCGGAACTTGTCGATTATGCAGTCTGTGCCTGCTGAACGCGACTCTCGTTGTCATACACACTCCATACGAAAGTCAAGGAGAAAGAAGAAGAAGAAAAGTGCGAGCGGTGAGCAGAAATTTTTCCTGCTCGGTGATCAATTGATCATGATCAGTTGAGCGGAAGTTGCTCAGTATCTTCTGAACCACTGCCATCTTTACTCTCAGGCCGGAGTGTCAGCTGATTGTCAAAGCACTAACGACATGACAAGCAGTCAACGAAGTGTGAACGCGTGCGGTCGCACGGTGAAATATCGCGATAATTGTGTGTAAAAGTGAGTTTAGTGCCGGAATTTTAAGTGTAACTAAAAGAAGTGGCTATCAGTGCCGTGTGAAAGTGAAAAAAAACGCGAAGTGCCGGGAAATATCGAGTAAAATAGTGTATTGAAAAGTGCGAGGTTAGGAAAGTGCGACACGGGAAATTTCGCATTTTTCGTTTATTTTCCGGCAATTCGGCAAGTGTGAATGGTACAGCACTACCCTGGGACGAATCCTTGGGCCGGTGAGTTTAGCGGAAACTCCCGGAAGTGCCCCAGAAAGTGAATTCAAAGTGATTGTCAAATGACAACATTACAGGTGATTTCCGGCCTTTTCATCGGAATTCATAGGGTAACTATGCGTTTTTTGTTGTGGTAGAATTTAAGTGGATTGATGCGCCCCAAAGTGTGGATTTTGACCACGATGTTGACGAACTGGACGAAAGTTTCACTGTTAGGCATCTAGTCCTGTTAGCTGCAGTGAAACTTTCGTCTGGCTCGTCAACAACGCGTTTAAGACCCGTATTTTGGGGCGCATCAATTCACTAAAATTTTTACACAACAAAAAATGTATAATTACCCTATGAATTCCGATGAAAAGGCCGGAAATCACCTGTAATGTTGTCATTTGACAACCACTTTAAATTCACTTTTTGGGGCACTTCCGGGAGTTTCCGCTAAACTCACCGGCCCGAGGATTCGTCCCAGAGTAGTGCTGTACCATTCACACTTCCCGAATTGCCGGAAAATAAACGAAAAATGCGAAATTTCCCGTGTCGCACTTTCATAACCACACTCATGTCTCGCGCACTTTCGAGCAGTTCATTTTGTTCGGAAGTTCGCGGCACCTTGCGTTTTTTTCACTTCCAAATATCAGTGACAAGCACTACTTTCAATTGCACTTAAAATCGCGACACTAAAATCACTTTTACGCACGAAAATCACCAGATTTCAAGAGGTCGACTGCACGCGTTTTTCACTTTGTTTACATATGGTTCACTGCTTGTCATGACGTGATTACTTTGACACTCCGGCCTGAGGATAAAGATGGCGGTGTCTGAACTCACACTATTCGTTTTTCTATGGTTCGCACAGGACCTCAAATTAATTTCATGTTTACACTGCGGGCAAATTACTCGATCTCAGCCACTGCCATCTTTACTCTCAGGCCGGAGTGTCAGCTGATTGTCAAAGCACTAACGACATGACAAGCAGTCAACGAAGTGGGAACGCGTGCGGTCGCCCGGTGAAATATCGCGATAATTGTGTGTAAAAGTGAGTTTAGTGCCGGAATTTTAAGTGTAATTAAAGAAGTGGCTATCAGTGCCGTGTGAAAGTAAAAAAAAACGTGAAGTGCCGGGAAATATCGAGTGAAATGGTGTATTGAATAGTGCGAGGTTAGGAAAGTGCGACACGGGAAATTTCGCATTTTTCGTTTATTTTCCGGCAATTCGGGAAGTGTTAATGGTACAGCACTACTCTGGGACGAATCCTTGGGCCGGTGAGTTTAGCGGAAACTCCCGGAAGTGCCCCAAAAAGTGAATTTCAAGTGGTTGTCAAATGACAACATTACAGGTGATTTCCGGCCTTTTCATCGGAATTCATAGGGTAAGTATGCGTTTTTTGTTGTGGTAGAATTTAAGTGGATTGATGCGCCCCAAAGTGTGGATTTTGACCACGATGTTGACGAACCGGACGAAAGTTTCACTGCTAGGCATCTAGTCCTGTCAGCTGCCGTGAAACTTTCGTCTGGCTCGTCAACAACGCGTTTAAAACCCGTATTTTGGGGCGCATCAATTCACTAAAATTTTTGCACAACAAAAAACGTATAATTACCCTATGAATTCCGATGAAAAGGCCGGAAATCACCTGTAATGTTGTCATTTGACAACCACTTTGAATTCACTTTTTGGGGCACTTCCGGGAGTTTCCGCTGAACTCACCGGCCCAAGGATTCGTCCCAGAGTAGTGCTGTACCATTCACACTAGCCAAATTACCGGGAAATTAGCGAAAAATGCGAAATTGTCCGTGTCGCACTTTCATAACCACACTCATGTCTCGCGCACTTTCGAGCAGTTCATTTTGTTCGGAAGTTCGCGGCACCTTGCGTTTTTTTCACTTCTAAATATCAGTGACAAGCACTACTTTCAATTACACTTCAAATCGCGACACTAAAATCACTTTTACGCACGAAAATCATCAGATTTCAAGAGGTCGACTGCACGCGTTTTTCACTTTGTTTACATATGGTTCACTGCTTGTCATGACGTCATTACTTTGACACTCCGGCCTGAGGATAAAGATGGCGGTGTCTCAGCCCATTGATATACAAAAGAAGAGGATGGAGACCAACGTATGTGTGTGCTGTATGTGTAGGGAACCAAACTGTTGTTTTCTTTTTTTGGCTACCTTCAGCAATTTTACTTTTGATGACAATTCTAGACGTCATTTTCGTGCTGATTGAAATCCAATTGTGTGATATCAGTGAAAATTGATTGATTTTTGAGTGAAAACGCGGTTAGTTTAATTGTAATTGCCACCGGAACTGTAAATTAATGTTTCAGTGTCAATTTAGTGTACTCAGTAAGTTGATTCAATGTGCAAAACCGTGTAAATATCACTGAAATATGGTGTGCGGTTGTAGTTTGCGCGAAACAGATGAAATTCTCGGCAAAGTTGAGTGTCGGTTCTCAGGTAAATACCCTGATTGCTTTCAAAATTTAGTGTAGTTTCGCTCCATGTATTTCAAATTCCCATAGTGTAAAGATATTTTTCGGAAACTAAATGTTTTTGCGCGCGGTCCATCAGCCATCAAATGAAAATAAAAGTTGCCCACGTGGGTTATCAGCTGATTTACTTTTGTTTCAGTGGCGTAGCGTTTAAAGTGTGATGTGTGGGTGAAAGAAAGTGGGAAAGTTTTGTTTTTACTAATGGTCAATTAATTAGAAAGGGCCAAATCTGGTCAAATAATTTTGTATGAAAATGTGAGATCCATACAAATGTGATTTTGCGGTTCACACAACCCGCCAAATCAAGTGATTTCGCCTGTAGTGTGAAACTACTTTCTCAATTGCGTATAGTGACGAACGGTTCGGTACGATTGCTGTGGCGAATATATTAATATAAAATAAACTGAGCACCATAGCGACTGCATCTGCCCTAAAAACGTTTATAAAAAAGTGGAAGTGATGAAAATTTCACAATCGTGAACGAACGAACGAACGTTTGATCGATCGTCTGTTGCGAACTTTAAACAATATTCATACTTGCAACAATAAGGCCGGCCGCATCTTGGACGTAGGCAGGGCAGCGCAGCGCGCACATGGCATTATTGTTGTAAATTCAGATTTTGACAATTGTTACAACAACAATGCTATGTGCGCGCTGCCCTGCCTACGTCCAAGATGCGGCCGGCCTAATAAATTTCGTAACTCGCATCAAATTTTCCCAGTCCCCAAAAATATGGTCACCTACGCCATTTGTTAAAATGTAATAGTGGTCGTGTGACAACCACATATAGGCGAATGGTTCCCAAATTTTTCGATATGACTACTTCCTGTGTCTTCTTCTTCATTGTCTCAGCCATTGCCATCTAAAAATACAGGCCTTCGCTCAGCTGTTTTTAACGGTTAAATTACGCAATTATTTCCTTTGATGACGCCATCGTATCCACAATCCAGTGGTCGGCGACTGATGGCGGCGAGTCCCCGGCATTTGTGCGTTCTATAGTATAAATTTTAGTGTAAACCTAGCCTAACACAAATATAACATGTAAACGTAGCTTTAGGAACCTCCATTTTGACGATTGTAAACTAACTTTAAACAAAAGAAGAAGAACAAGAAGAAGAATCTGTCATTCAAGAATCGAACATGGTGGTGGTAGAACGTTTAAAGACAATAAAAACGAAATCTAACGGAATCATCCCGTGTGTTTGAAATTGTTAAAAGTATACTACAACTTCAGAAGTGGGATTGAAGGACCAGCAAATAAAAAAAGTGATATTTTGAATCGGAACAACGAGAATTCGACAGAAAATGGAGAACCGCATGAATCGTGATCAGTTGGTGAATGCGTTAGTAGCCGCTGATCTGGAAATAGTTGGACGCCCGACCGTAGCAGAGCTCCGCCGAATATTTGCTGAAAACCGATCCAGAGTAGAAGCAGTGCTGACCGATCAAAATGAAAGCGCCAATCGAGATGACGACGAAGATACTGCAGAAGAGGTTAATACCGAAGATAATGTGGGAAACGAAGACAAACAGTTGCCGACAATCAACAACCCTCCGCCGCCGCAGCGAAACAACCCGTCACCACCACCGACCTGTGATCATCCGCCGATATGTAAGCAGCTGCCGCCAAGGGAACAATGGGGCGCTACACCGACTCATGAGCTAATGTCAGAAGCCGATAAGGAGACAGAGGAGTTAGAAAAGGAGCTCGCCAATTTGCGCCGCCGACGGGAGATTTTAATATTGCGACAGGAAATAAACAGGATGGAACGAGGGGAAGTTTTGGAAGAAGCTCGAGCGCCTGCCGCAACCGCTGCACATGCTATACCGAATGAACCGCCGATGAGAAAGGTCCATTTCCAGGACATTGAGCATGCCATAATAAAGTTTGATGGGGAGGACCGGACGTATAGTGTCCACGATTTTTTTCGGCACTTAGAGCAAATCTTCAATCAAACAAATGCCGACGAATTGCTGAAATTTCTGGCACTACGGAATTCCATAACCGGTTCCGCTCGAATTCTGCTGGCACGAGGCGCGTTGACGTACGAGGAGTTAAAGGCGAGCCTGATGAAAGAGTTTGGACGGACGGTGAGCCGTCAGGAGATCTACCAAACGCTGCGAAACCGGAAGAAGAAGCCAAATGAAAGTGTCAGGCGCTATATAATGGAGATGGAGTCCATAGCGTACCGGAGTGATGTAGAAGAACTAGAGCTGGTGGCATTTATTCAAGAGGGTATGAGCTATACGACGAGTGATTACGCCTTATTTGCGACTGCACGAACCATGCGTGAGCTGAAGGACGCAGTAAATATGCTCGAGCAACGGCAAGCAATGCGAGGGCCGGAGTCACGGCCGTATGCCGCAGTAAAACCGAAGAGGACAGATTATACTGCCGACAAGAACGCTGTTGTAACCACTCCGCCCGAAGGAGACCGCTGTTTCAACTGCTCACGAATGGGACACCGAAAGCCGCTGTGCCCTTATGAAGAAAGGCCTCGAGACGTCTGTTACCATTGTTGGAAACCGGGACACGACCGACGTTCGTGTACAGGACCTAAGTATTATCAGAAGTTGAAAGCAAGTTCGACGATAGCCGCAGCCACCGATGTTAGAAGGAAACAAGACGAGAATGACGTTGAAGACGATGATGAAATTAAGTCGCTTAGCGCTTTAACTTTGGTAAGTGTTGCCTTTATTGATGTTGAGGTGGGGTGTAATAAGGATAAAACTCGTTTGTCTCTTCTCGATACCGGCAGTCCTGCTAATCTAATTCGACGATCCGCTGTCCCCGGTAAAGTTCGAAACGAACTGATAGAAACCCCGTTTTGTGGCCTTGGAAAAATACCAATCAAAACATTCGGTAAAGTGGAGTGTCACATTACCATTCGAAACCGATGTCAGAAAATCGTTTTACTTATTGTGCCCGACGAAATGATACCGACACCAATACTCCTTGGAAGAACAGCTTTGTCGAAATTCGGAATAAATTTAAGAATGAGTAGTATTGAAAAATTTCACAAAAATACGTTTAATAAATTGAATGGGACAGTGGATAATAAAAATGACGAGTTGAGTTTTTGTTCACTTCATCTCAACATTTCAGAAAGAGTTGTCTTATCGAATGTCGCCTTATACCCTTCTGCTCTGTTGAAACCAGAAGAGAAATTAGAAGAATTCAATGTGGGTAATGTAGGAATGTCCGCTGATAAAATATTACTCGTCGGTATACAACCCGAAGGGGACGTGGAGTCGGTTGATTTGATGCAAACGGAATGTGAGAGTATTATGGCGATTGAGCATGAGAAGGAGGATTGTATGGATGTGAATCCGCGGTTAGGGAAAGAATGCATTAGAAGAATTAAACAAGCGATTTCTGTTGAATACCTAAATAAAGACGCTATCCCGAAGGAATGTGATTTTGAAATGAAGATCCGATTGGAGAACGATGTGCCGTTTCATCACTACCCAAGAAAATTGTCTTATGAGGAGCGCGAGGCTTTGAAAGGAATTATTGGTGATTTACTACAAAAGGGAATCATTCGAACAAGTGAATCCCCTTATACGTCCCCGATTGTGATGGTAAAGAAAAAGAACGGAAGATATCGGAAGTGTGTTGATTATCGTAGTTTGAATAAACTCATGATTCGCGATAACTACCCGATGCCCCTGATCGAAGATTGCCTTGATTATTTGGGGGGAAAACGATTTTTCACGACGTTAGATCTGGAGAATGGGTTTTTTCATGTTAAAGTAGCTGAAGACTCCAAGAAATATACATCGTTTGTTACACCATATGGCCAATACGAATATAATCGAATGCCGTTTGGCACGAAAATAGGACCTGCTGTTTTTTTTCGTTACATTCATTGTCAGTTGAGGGACTTGATAGATGAAGGAAAAATTATTGCATACATGGACGATATTACCGTAGCTACCGACGATTTGGAGTCACACATCGAAGTACTTACCGAAGTTATGCGCCGTTTAGCGGAATGTGGATTAAAGTTAAATTTTAAAAAATGTAGATTTGCGTACGAGACCATTGAGTTTTTGGGATATTCCGCGAGCAAAGAGGGAATTAGACCCAGCGATGCCCATATCAGCGCGATAAAAAATTATCCGATGCCCACTACGATTAAACAAATACGCTCGTGTTTGGGGCTATTTTCATTTTTCCGCCGATTTGTACCTAATTACGCTAAGATTGCTCACCCGCTGCAACGTTTGTTAAGAGAAGATGTAAAATTCGAAATAAATGATAAGTGTAGACAAGCATTTAAAGAACTAAAAGAAAGGTATATGTCTCCGCCCGTATTAGCCATTTTCAATCGGTTCAGAGAAACTGAGCTGCACACCGACGCATGCAGCACCGGATATGGCGCTATGTTAATACAAAGACAGGAAGATGGGAAGTTCCACCCAGTTTATTATTATTCGAAGGCCTCTTCACCGGAAGAATCCCGCATGCACAGCTATGAGTTGGAGACGTTAGCTATCGTATACGCAGTAAGAAAGTTTCGAAACTATTTACACGGGATAACATTTAAAGTAGTGACGGACTGCAGTGCATTGTCGCTTACATTTGACAAAAAGAACATATGTCCCAAAATAGCCAGATGGGCACTGGAATTACAACATTTTACGTTTGCAATACAACACCGCAGTGGAGTTTTAATGGGGCATGTAGATGCATTGAGCCGATGTTTTAAGCCGCATGGTACCGAACCGGTAGACTATCAATCTGACATAATGAAACGTATGGTTGCCGTGTGCGAGTTGGATGAAACGACTGAATCAGATACTGACAGCATGGAGGAAGACGAAACCGACGACACCGCAGACATATCAAAGAAAGTACTTTGTAAGATGGCCACGGTAGCAAATCCGAAAGAGGTAGATTTTATGATACAAGCCACTCAAAACAGGGATGCGAAGATTTCAGCATTGCGCTCTAGACTAGAGGAGGAGAACGTTGAAGGATACGAACTGAAAAATGGACTGGTGTTTCGACGGGATAAGATGGGTCGGCCGCAGTTGTTCGTCCCGCATGAAATGGAGGAGAATGTAATTCGAATGGTCCATGAGAAAATCTGCCATCTAGGAGTTGATAAAACTTACGATCAAGTGAAGAAACATTATTGGTTTGAACACATGAAGCCAAAGATTCAAAAGTTTATAAGGAACTGTATTAGATGTATTATGTGTTCACCACCGGCCCGAGTAACCGAAAGAAATCTGTTCAGTATACCGAAGAAACCCATTCCGTTTGATACGATACACATAGATCATTTTGGACCGTTGCCGTCTGTCCGAGGGGCTCGGAAGCATATTCTATTGGTAGTCGACGGATTTACTAAATTTACAAAGTTATTTGCCGTCAAATCCACCGGTACAAAAGAGGTGGAAATTTGCTTGGACAAATATTTCGCGATGTATAGCCGACCGCGACGAATCATCAGCGACAGGGGAACTAGTTTCACATCATCAAGGTTTGGAGAATACTTGTTGAAACGGAATATTGATCATGTAAAGGTGGCGGTGGCATCACCACAGGCTAACGGACAGGTTGAACGTATAAACCGCATCATAACCGCCGTGTTAAGTAAAATTTCGGAGCCCATAGACCACGCCGATTGGTCGAAGATGTTGGAAGAAGTAGAGTTTGCTTTAAATAATTCTATAAACCGGTCAACGAAAAAGACCGCCAGTCAACTGCTGTTTGGGACAGACCAACGCGGAGGCATTGTTGACTATATGACCGAATTCCTACAGGAGAGGTACAGTGATGATGTCACTCAAAATCTAGAAATAAAAAGAACCGAAGCCGCGAAAGAAATCCAGAAATCTCAAGAAAGCAACACTAAGTATTTCGCAGCTAAAAGTCGACCGCCTCCAGTGTTCTCTCCGGGTGATTTTGTTGTCATTAGACATATAGACACCACAGCGGGAACGAATAAGAAGTTCAACGCAAAGTATCGCGGACCCTACGTTATCCACAAAGTGTTACCAAATGACCGGTATGTCATTCGCGACATTGAGAATTGTCAAATAACGCAGCTACCATATGATGGTGTCGTCGAAGCCTGTCGGATAAGGAAATGGATAGAGCAGTAGGGGGTGGGGTGCGTCATAAGTTGCTCATGGCCACACTAACCGAATATTTAAATTTTTGTAAATCAATTCTCATTATACTCTTGATTGAGGGCAATCATATTGTCAGGACGGCCGAGCTATAGTATAAATTTTAGTGTAAACCTAGCCTAACACAAATATAACATGTAAACGTAGCTTTAGGAACCTCCATTTTGACGATTGTAAACTAACTTTAAACAAAAGAAGAAGAACAAGAAGAAGAATCTGTCATTCAAGAATCGAACATGGTGGTGGTAGAACGTTTAAAGACAATAAAAACGAAATCTAACGGAATCATCCCGTGTGTTTGAAATTGTTAAAAGTATACTACAGTTCCGTGTTTAGTTTTCGTTTTCCGCGTTCAGTGTATACTCGTATTTGTAAAATTTCATCTAGTGATCCGAGACAACAAACACGTGCGCGATGAATGTGTGTCGTGCGGTCCAAAAATGTATTTTGTCAAGTGTGAATTGTTCCACGATACTCTGCGATTGATCCCCGGGGCTGCGGCTTCGACCAAATTGCTGCAAGTGTCCAGAAAGTGTGTTTTTAGAAAGAAATACTAGCCCAACAGCTGGAGATGTTATATTACGTTTACACTATCCCCAGATTACTTCATCTGCAGCGTAATCTGGGTGTGGTGAGCTCAAAATTGTATGTATTTGACAGTCGCAGATTATCTCAGCCGGCGCAGATGAAGTAATCTGGGGATAGTGTAAACGTAATATTATGTTATCAACGTTGGACTTAGAGCGCGTTGACACGATCAAACTACGATTTGACAAACCACCTACTTGAACGTGTCAACCCCTTGTCAAACTGGTTTGATGTCTTGTGCTTCTGTCAAACCGTAGTTGGACGGTGCTCAACTTTTCATCAAATGCTAGTTTGTCAAATCGTAGTTTGATCGTGTCAACGCGCTCTTAGTAGCATTTCTAGGGAATTCACACCAAAACGCATTCAGACCACCATAAATTGAATAAAAACCACCAACACCTCAATATTTTCCGCTCCAACAACTTTTTTCTGTGAACTTATCGATTTACAATGAATTTTTTTTATGAAAAGTTGAGCACCATCCTACTTTACTTTGATGGGACGCTAGAGACATCAAAGCACTACTGGAAACACATCCGGTTTGAAACCGAAAATGCACATGCATGCACAATTTCCGTATGCACTACTTCATGGTTCCAAAAAATTCCTACGATTGTTCCGAAAATGGTTGACGTCTCCGGATCTCAGCTGTTATGAATTGTCAATGTGAAGGCTGTCACCTCATCTGTCGTGGGAATCGTTAAGAACATTTTCTTGTATCTCACCGTAAACTTTCAAGTAAGTGAAACGGGCAAATTAATGATATCAATTGCTTCGCAACTAACAGTATATTCCGTTTTCCCCCACAGAATGCCTGAAACCGAGGGTAGATCACCTCTCGAACGGTTTTCTAGAGCTGTGTTTGGTATGGTCGATGGGCCGGTGACATGGTTTCGAGGTATGTAATTTCCAATACACATATCTGATTCATTTAGTAGCAAAAATTCAGCCCTCGATATTCGTTCGTTTGCCGGGTTATTACAAAAAACAGCAGACCCCCTAAAAATTTATTATATAATTGCATAACCTCAAACTGGACAACATTTTGTTTGTATCCGTAGAGTCGATTGTCGAGCCCAATCAAAAGAAATCCACTTGGTACCACCAGAAAATGCGTCGTGTTCCCACCATCGATGAATGCTACACGGACGATGCCGTGTGCAAATTCGAGGCCAATCAACAGTTCAAACGTGATCGTATGGTGGACAATGAGATTCTGTCGATTTTGCGACAACGTTTCGAGGATTGTGTGATGTACGAGGCGCCCGATCATGTGGTCAAATGCACTCCACTGAAGGAGATCTACGAACATGCTGCCGGCAATTGGTTTGAAAAGTGTGAGTTTCAGCTGTACCACTGAAATTGATTGCTTTACCGTTGCGTTGATGTATCTTCCGATTGTTTACATTGCAGATGGTGACTTGGGAGCGTACGGAGATGCCAAAACTGCTTACATGAAGCAAAAACATCGAATGATCTGGGAACGACGTCACGGTCGTGTCGGTTCGGGTATGAAAACTCAGGATGAACATGCCGAACACTGAGTGGTATGTTTAGGGGAAGCAATAGTGAAATTGTCCGTAGGAATTACAATTATTGAATCGTGATGGGCTTTTTAAGATTTAAAAAGGATTTCCAAAAGTCGGTAGCATCTGGACTGTATTAAAAAAAAAAGGTTTAATAGAAATTGTGTACATTGTTTCAATCAGTTATTGTTCAAACAGTTCTTCTATTGTAAATAGTCCGCTAGGTTTCGAACCAGTATGAGGAACATCACAATTATACAATGCTCCAACTGAACCCGACAATGTTGTGACAAAAGATTCCTCCTACGGACAACTTAACGCCGTTCCCAGCAGAACACCTAAAGGTTATGGAAGATTTGAATGATAACGTGGGAATTTCCTGGCCCGAAACAATATTAAATGAAGAGCTGAGTCGGCGCACGGGTCAGATGCCAATCGACGAACTGATTCGCATACGAAAACGACTTGTATGTCGCTTGCCTTTCCCACAGGAATTGCCAGTTAGAGCTTTGAGGACTATGTTCCTGCTTCTCATCTTGTCACAAATGGTTGACCCATGGGCTGAGCAGGTAGCCATGCAGTCAAGGGTGGCGCCAAGAAGTTATATTACATCTACTGCGATATTCAGTTGTTGCCTTACTTCTGTGGTCCATGTGGTAAACAGGGTAGCGGTAGACTTCGGCGCAGAGAGAGTAAGGTTTTTGCTGATGAAGATGGTGTTCAGTTCGTCAAGATACCTACCATATTTATCTGATCGCACATTTGAGTGATGTCGTTGCCGGTTGCCAAAATCGAGGAGTAATCAGCATAACTGACGATTTCGGGTCCACCAGGGGCGTGGGGAGTCCTGACATGTAAAGGTTAAACAGGGTGGGATATAAGACTCCTCCTTGGGGGACACCCTGTTTAATTCGGCAAGACAGTTGGCGATCCACTTTGATATATGCGACGGAAGCAATGTCAGACAGGAGAAACGAGTGGCTGACAGTGTAAAAAGCCTTTGACAAGTCTAATGCCACTAGAATTGTCCGTTGACATGGACGTGCTTGTTTGAGGCCATTGAGTATTTTTGATCTGATGGCATCCAAAGCCGCCGAGGTGCTGTGCATCCAAAGTAATGTTGGTGGTCTGCCAGTTGAATGTGAATCTCAACCAAACAGGCAGTCGATTTCGCCAGTGTTCTAAAAACATAGAAAAAAACACACAAACACCACAAGTAATGAATACTGCACTTTATTTGCGACAGTTATTATTTATCTTTATCGCTTAGCTCTAACTATGCCCTAAACAAATGCGTAGAAAAATATTCGCTCTTTTTCATAGGGCCATGAATTTAAAATAAAATATTGAATCTATTACATAGTAAATATATTGTGAATACGACCATTTGCTACGTAGTAAATCACTTGCGACACAATCTTGTCAGCTGATCGTCATCAACGGCTTTGCCATCAAACTCTTCTTAAACTTGACCAACTTACTCTCCTTATTGGCACCCGACGACTTGGCTCCGCCACGACCATTCTTCTCGCCCAACGGAATGATGGTCATGTCGTGAATACGACGACGGAACAATTTGTAGAATCTAAGAACTTCGGCATTGGCCCAAACCTGTTTCTTGTCGAAATCCAATACACGAATACTGTCCAAGCTCTTGGCACGACTTAGTGCCACGTACGCCTGACCGGCCTCGAACACCTTCGACAGCGCCATCTCGACACAGTCCAGCGTCAAGCCCTGCGATTTGTGGATGGAAAAAGCCCACGCCAATTTCAGTGGCACCTGCCGTCGCGTTATAATATTGCCATTGGCTGCGCGAATCAGAAACTTTTCCGACTTGCACACGTACTCCTGATTGCTCTTGAACTTGACGACTGGCACGCCGTCCTTGAATTTCGACACAACGCCGCGCGCTCCGTTTACCAAACCGGCCGAAACGTTGATGTTTCGCAACAACATTACCTGGGCTCCCAATTTGAGCACCAGCTCGCCGGGAACTTGAAGCTGACTGTCCAACTGTTTGGTCATGCTCGGATCGCTGTCCTCCGCCCGAAAGACAGTCCGGTCGCCCGGCAAGTTTTCCAGTTTTGATTCGTTGATGGCATTGGCATCGTTCGTGTGCGAGCACAGCTGAGTGGCTAAGATGCCGTTGCTTTCGATTTTCTGTCGGGACGTTGCCAGCAAGCGATCTGCAATCTCGTCTGTGATGTGCCCTATGCGAATATGATTCAGGATACGCACAAACTCGGCGTCTGTTTGGCGATGAACTTGTTTCAGTTCGAACACAATTTGAATGCATTTGTCCCAGGAGTCGGCTTGAAAGCAGAACCGCTTCTCCGGTGGCGTCCCATTGGAACTGAAATCCTCGCGTTTTATGACCGGAGGAAGTTGGAAGAAGTCGCCGCAAAGGATCAGCTGAATTCCGCCGAATGGTTTGTCGTTTCGTCGAACGTGTCGGGCAACAGCTTCGATTTTCTGGGAAAGAAATAAACAGTATGAAATCGCACGATTTGCTGCTATTCTCTTAAACTTACATCGAAATACTTCGAGTCCACCATAGAGATCTCGTCGATAATTAGCCGCTTACATTTGCGCCAGATATGAGCTGACCTCGCGGCCATTTCGATGCAACGCGTTAGGCTGGCGTCGCCTCCTCCGATACCAGCGAAATTGTGCAAGGTTGTGCCACCTGGAATGGAGAAAGTTTTGTGGTAATTAAATGCTCGTTGTGTCATTAGGCGATCCTGTTACCGATCAGACATGCTGCCACGCCTGTGGACGCTGTCGCGACCGTTCCGTCTGGTGGCAATGTGGAAATGATTTTTCGCAGCAGCAAACTTTTACCCGTTCCTGCCGATCCGGTGAAGAAAATACTTTTGCCAGTCAGACATGCCTGCAGCACGCCATTTTGCTCGTCGTTCAGTTTGATATCCTCCTCGACCAGGGGCGACGATTGATAAAGCTTTTTCGGAGCGGGCAATCTGCCGTCCGCCTTGAGCTCCTCGAACTTTCGTTTCTTAGCCTGGGGTGGCGACGGGGTCGTCACTGTTCCCTTCTTGACCAGACCCGCCGCCTTTCGGGCCATGATCATTTCCGCCGTCGTCACTGGACTGACGTCTTCAAAGGTGCTGGGCTTACCCGACAGTAAATGCGCCCGCAGATTCTTTTGCACTTGAGCTTCATTCTCGCCAGCGTGCCCGTCCAGCTTAATTATCAGAGTTCGCAGGAAGGCGATCAGAGGTCCTGGCGGTGCGTTCGACAGGAACAAAATGCATCGTTCGGCGTTGAATTTGATACTCGCCTTGCCTTCCGTCATGAATTTCTTATGCACCGTTACGTCTTTTAGTTTCAATTTGGTGGGCTTGTGTTTGTCCGCCGACACTTCCACGTACATTTCGCGTACATCGTTGCGCACCAGACGCAGTGTGGCAATTTTGTATGTTAACTTGCGGCCCGTCATTCCTGTGGCCGTTTGCCATTCAAGATTCACAGCACACGTTACCACAGATTCGGAAAGATCCATTTTCGCGACGTTTTAGGGAAATTTTCAGTGATGAAAGACGAATTTTTACGGCACCCGTACGAAGAGAATAGAAACGCGCGCGAAACACCAAGAGGGAGTGACGGGTAGACAATTTTAAATGGTCGGGTCTTGCATTGATATAATTCCAAGGGGTCTTGACCTAAACAATTGTGAAGTTGGCATCGGATGGAGTGCGAAAGCGGACGAATGGTAGTGTACATTTCTGGTGGAAAGTCATGTGTAAAGTGTAGGCAACGAACATGGATTCAGAGGTTCTCGATGTTCGTTGTGTAGGTAAATTGAATGGCCGTTTGAATCGGAAATTGGGGGCTGTGTTGATAAATACTGATATTTGGGATACGCATTCCTAGTTTAGATATTGGTTCGTGTCTAAATACTTGACGATTTTTTGATTATTTTTTGTCAAGTTCATGACAAATTAACAATTGTGTTGATTGCCGCTCTTGCACTCAAAGCGAGGGAAACGAGCGTTTATATTTCTCAACGACAGTTAATCATCATATGTTGTTCGTTCCTGCGGCAGCCGGTTCTTCGTACCGGAACGACCCGTTTTTCAACTTCTAAGAGCTGCCAAACCCCCTCGATGCAAGAAGAACTGCAGTATTCGAAGCATCGCTACCACAACAACAATAGCGTTTAAATTTTTGAGATACTGGGGGTTGTGATCCTTTAAGCCCAGAGCGAGCATAGTAAGCAGAGTCAATTAAAGAGACTGTTGTTCTTACGGCAGCCGGCTCTTCGCACAAGGGTGATCCGTTTATTACAGCCAAGAGAGCTGGCTCAACCGCACTTCAATACAAGAAATGCAATGCAGGCATAGAGGACAGTAGGTGGCAACGTCATCCCAAAAACCTAACGCATTACCACAAGTTCGCGTACAAACAGGCTCTCAGCTGTCCCCTACGACTCCAGTGAACAACATTTCCTGTAAGATTCCTATGAAGCACAGCCTTAAGGTCGCCACCCATTGACGAGCACAACCACGACCAAACTTCCATCGAACCTTCAATTTCATAGGACGTGTGGAAAAAAAAATTCCCCCTATTTCCACCGTTCTATGATATTTGATGGTTCGATGGAAGTTTGGTCGTGGTTGTGCTCGTCACCTTTACACCTGCGCCAATTTCAAACACTGTTTCACTTATACTGTAATGGGTTGCAGCGCAAAATCGTTGAATTAATGGCATTCTTGGATAGACATCGCAACATGGTTGGAGCTCACCCGATAATCACGATTGCTAGCGCTGGTCTAATCAATGATGCTCAGTGGGATCCATATAGTCCTGACTCTATCCTTTGATCGTCTTTGATGGATAAAGGCGCGTTGACATGATCAAACTACGGTTTGGCAAACCAGCATTTGATGAAAAGTTGAGCACAGTCCAACTAGGGTTTGACAGGAGCACAAAACTTCAAACCAGTTGACAAGAGGTTCACACGTTCAAGTAGGTTGTCAAACGTGGTTTGTCAAGCCGTAGTTTGATCGTGTCAACGCGCCTTAATCCACTTAATGTACGGATTGATGATCATCGCACGTTCCTTAAGGCCGCCACATTCGCGCACCACGATCGAACTTCCATCGAATACCATAGAACGGTGGAAATGGGGAGGCTTTTTTTCTATTGAGGATGACCTGGTTCGATGCACGCTCGCGATCAAAATGGTTGTCGTGTGTGGCGACCTTTAGCCATTGACAATTTATTTGACACTTTTTAATTCATAGCACATTGTAAATTGCGTTGACCACTCTAGGGGCAT
Source organism: Chloromyia formosa (assembly GCA_964017055.1). NCBI lineage: Eukaryota > Metazoa > Arthropoda > Insecta > Diptera > Stratiomyidae > Chloromyia > Chloromyia formosa. Next base: position 152,493,431 of record OZ024815.1, on the reverse strand, counting down.
GGGCGCGTCAACATCTCTAGCATTTCTACGCCTTGTTGACGTTTCGATAGCATAACTACTTTTTCGGAAGTACAGTTGTTGGCTTGCACTTCCTCGATTAGATTAAATTTCGATGCAGTGTTTACTACAACTTCGAAAATTAATTTTTATTTCTACCAAAGAGGGAGTTTTTTAATAGAGTTTTTGATTCGTTGTAACTAATTTTGAAATTTACTACTTTTTATTCATATCCATTGGGTGCGTTCCTGCGAGCGGATCAGGATTTGACATTTCTTGAATTCTCCTCCATATGCTTTTCCCTCCGGTAAAATTTGTACAGGCAACTGTAAATTTTGGGATCTGACAATGCCTGCATTCAGGAATCATCATCGCTCCCTGAGCGGTCCTTCCCCTCTTGAGCGCTGTGAAGTGCTACTGTCCCAATGTCTGGTGAATGCAATCGCTCCATGGAGCCGTTGCTGAGCGGCTACTTCTCCTTTTGAGCGACAATTTTCCACGCTCCCTTGGCTTGGAGCGTGACCTCGGAATTATACTGTGCGCGAATTACGTCCACAAGTCGCAGCCAACGAAAATCAGCTGTTCAGCCAGTTATAGTCAAATCTCTTGTTCGCGTTCGTTTGACACATTTGAGCTGTGAAAAACTGGCTTCCTAACAAACTTGAAACACTTTTTTGAATTAAGAATGGAAACATGCAGTTCCAAGCGCATAACAGTAACTTACAACAAAACAAATGATCACCCACAGTTTTAAACCACATGCCTATTGTGAATTGATACTTCGCGGCTCGTTGATTGCGACAAAGTTGAACTCGTCTCAACTTTTGCGACGTGAGCGACGTGTTGTTCGCGCACAGTATACTTATCGCCATATGAAATACATTGGTTCAACTTTATTTGGCAGCAGGAGCCGCGTTGTTCGCGCATACTCTAATTCAGCCATGATACATTTTTGTTTTCACAATTCGCATCACAGATGGTGCGCGCATCATATGTCATTTGATTGAGTGTTGAGTGTTTGACAACACAACGTCCTGCGTGTTATTTTACGGGAATTTCGCAGCAAAATTACAATTAAAAGGTGAGTGGTGTTTCAATTAATTGTATATTTGTATAACCCGGCCAAACCAAACAATTTAAACAGACAGCCGTTAGCCGTTTGTTAGACATTTGCCATGTCAGCTGATTGTCTCAAATTCGATATGTAGCCGGTGTATTCACAAAACAGGTGTGTGACGGTTGTGACAGGGAGCAGTCGCTCCGTGTGACACGGAGGGGAGATGTCGCTACGTAGCTGCTCAATGTTTTGTGAATAAGCCCAATGTTCCCCTCCGGGTCAGAATAGGTTTTGGATCCGGAGGGGAACATTTTCAGATCCAAAAATTGACAGTTGTCCGTACATATTTGACTCTCCTATGACAGTGATCTGTCTGACTATAGCTATGATGGAACGATGGAACGCGGTCCAAGTGTTTCGTACAAGAGAAGAAAAAAGAACCGATGTTTTACAGATAACTTGAGAATACAAATTTCAAACGATTCCCCATCCCTATACGCTCTTAACTCATTTATCATGTCCCACTGAACCGCTATTTAGCACAATTAAAAAAAAAACATTTCAAGATTTGCCGCTAAAAGTGCTGTAAATCTTTTTCACTCTAAATAATCTAATCTGATCTAAAATATCGAAATGCAACTCGCCATAGCACCACCATCCTCACATCCATCGCGTCTGAAAATTTGCACAAACTTCTGACAACCGGCCGCCCGAAAGAGACCGACTCCCAATTGTCCATATCTCCATTTCGTTACATCGTCAACAACCGACACACGTCCAATCCGAATGCTATTCAATTCGAGCAGCACGACTGCTCGCCATCGCGCCACATGTGCGAGCGAGAGAGCGCCCCTGTGTTTTGATTTGGTTTCGGATGGCGGCTGGGCAATGTCGGCGCTCGCAATCGTCATCGACGTCAAGTCGCAACGAGAGATGTCGGCATAGCGTTCGTGTGTTCGTTCGCTCCACCGTTCGTTCGTTGTGTCTGGCTCTGTGGCGTTTCGTTTGTGTATCGTCTGTGAGTGAGTCGAGTCGTGAGTTTGTCAGACGAGACGGTCGTCTTCGCGAATATTTTTTTTCCGGGCTCGCACACATTTTTCATTGTTTAATTTGCCGTCGCTGTCGTCTATTTCGGAGAATTCTGCACGCAGCCGTTGTTCCGCTCCACGGCCGAGCGAGTTTACGTTTTACTAGAAAATCATTTTCGTGTGTTGGTTCCGCGTGGCCCCCGGTGGCGACTTTTCTGTGTGCCGAAGGAAATCTTCGAGTTTCCTGTTGTGTGACGTGCGGTGGCTGCTGCTGCAACCAAATTCGCCTGGCGACGAAGGGTTGTTGTCAAGTTTTTAGCGCGCCCCGCGTAGTTTGTGCTCTCGTTGCATCATTTGTCGAAAAGCAAAATTGTCGCCACACAGCAAAAGAAAAATGCAAAGAACGAGCCGCCCAGCGGTTTGGAGAGAATCGTAGCCGCGTGTCGGATTATTGTGTGTTGTCCCAACGAGGAAAAGTGTTGTGCAGTAGTTTTTTTTTTGTGTTTCGTTTTCGTCACTTCCGCGAAGACCCAAGTGCAGTGCCTGGCCAAGTTGTTACAGGCGTGCAGTGAACGACGCGCGAACCGCCGGCAACCCTTGAAACCAAGTGCAAGTGTACTGTGAGTGAGTGGCCTGCAAGCCCCCCGGCGTGACTGCTGCTGGCACCAAACGTGCCCGGTGAAGGAGCAGGACTCCCACCCGTCGCTGTCTGTCAAGTGTGAATGACCGCCAAGGTCTCGAAGACGTCGTACGGCCACAAACATCCACTTCCTCCAGTGGGCCCCGTTGCAGACGCCCTTAAATCCACCCGGGCCGATTGCATTGTCCAGTTGTGCAGTGAAACGTCAGCGGATGCAAAAATTCTAGCCCGACACCCAGGGCGCCCCTTAAAAGTGCTCCCCCGAATGTTTTTCAGTGTTGCGTAAGCGAGCGATTCGCCTTGTGTCTGCCAGTGCTGGGCTTTCGAAAAGAATAACAACAAAGTGGCCATCCCCGTGCGAGGGTGGAGTGTTTTCGTGTGTAATTTGTGTCCTGTCTCGCCCGTCAACTGTGCGTGACACTTGCAGACAGGACGTCCATGGGATCTCGTGCGCTCCCAGCACCACCCCCCAAATGCACCGATCCCAGCGAAAGATGTTTCCGACTTGGGCAAAGATGTTTCTGAATATGCGGGAAAGCGCTCCGCCAACGTACAATGTCAGATCAGCGTTTGTTCGATACTCCATCCTCTGCCTGGCCGTCGATTAAGGACCAGGCGACCGTCAAACCCGCCCCACGGTGACAAAACGCGCTGGGAAGCAAACAGAAAACGCCGCCGCCGCCGCCGAGCGCGTGAACAGTGCGCGAATTAAAAGAATTCGGCGAGTGTGAAAATACTTGAGAAATTGGAAAAGGTCTGTTCGTGCCGTGACAAAAATAGTGTCGTCAACGCCGGACCGCGTAGAGCGAATTCCTCGGGGGTTTCGCGCGACTATTTGACGGCCGGAGGATCAACGCTCAACCGATTTTCCTTTGCCCGTGTGTTGTTGATCTAATTTCGGTCGGTATTTTCGCGTGCGAGCGACGAAGTCGAGCGCGCTCAGCTGGCGGGACAGGAGGAGCCGAATCTTCGCGTCTAAAATTAGAATTTTTGTTTTCGCGCGATTCAAGAGCCATCGATCGACCCGTTCGTTCGTAGACCACGGTGAGTGTGTGTCCGTCTCACACCCGCCTCCGTTAGGAATAACAGCAGCTGCCAAAAGTCGGGCACCACTCCCCGCCACTTACCTGCAGATATTTAGATTTCGCGAGGAGCACACACAGCAGCAACAACAATGACGGAATTCGTAACGCACAACATTCGCACGGTGCTCAAGACGTTTCAGAGCAGTGCAACGAATAGTCTGCAAGGACCCGGACAATCGCTACCCACACAAAACCCCACCTCCTCTTCCTCCCTGGCGACCATAATCAAAAAGGAGCCGCTCAGTTCGCCCGAGCCTATTGACACGGTGGATCCGCCACCGATCCCGCTACGTCCTCCCGAGATTCCGCAACCCATCCTGACAGCGCCCGATCCGGGACGCGGTGAACTCTATCAGACCGAGCTGGAGGGCAAACCGATCGGTTGCTTTCTGCTCGGCGGCGAAATGCGCCTCTGTTTGCCCCAATTTCTCAACAATGTCCTCAACGATTTCTCGCTGGATCAGATCAATCGAATTTTCGACGAGTTGCGAATTTTTTGCTCGCAATGCACGCCCGGCCAATTGATGGAGTTCAAAGCTGCGAAAATTCTGCCCGACGACGTGAAAGCTAGTGGTCTGATAACGCGAACTAACGCGGAACGATTGTGTAGCGCGCTATTGCATCGTCCGGAAATGCGCGCTTCCAACATGGACATTCCGAAAGGTGCCATCTCGTTTAAGGTCTACCATCGATGTTTCGGCAAATGTGAGGCAATTTGCACGCCCGAATTGTACACGACGTACTTGAATCCGGCGTGTGTTATGTGCATCGAGTGCAATTCGATGTTTACGCCGCAAAAGTTCGTCGGTCACGTGCATCGACAAAGGGAGAATCGCACGTGCCATTGGGGTTTCGATTCGCGAAATTGGCGCGACTATATGCATGTGGCGTTCGATGCCGACAATCGCGAGAAATATGCCAAAATGTTGGATGAGATGCGCGATCTGGAGCAACAGGAGAGACGTGACGCTTGCTTGAAAAGAAAGGTGAGTTCTTGTTTTTTTTTAGGTTCTTCGAGTCACTGGCGCAGCAGTTCCAGACGATCCCATTCATGACGCAGAAACCGTTAAGTTTGTGGGAGTAAGCCTGGCATTACACTTTGTGTTTTTCTGCAGGAAGAGCAATCCCGCAAATAACGCATTGTCGTAGAAGACGAGGAACGCGTACATTTAAATGGAACGCTTTACACTTATGCGTTACGACAACGCTGCAGTTTGCAGGAATCGTTTTGCAGCAGCAAGTCCAACGACAGCGGGAAGACACCTCCCGCAAAAAACGCAGTGAGAAGATGAACACACGGTGGTATATGAAACACATTGCCACAAAAATAAAACCATCAATATCCTCACTGGGATATATTTATTTCTTTCACACGCTTTCCCCCGCAGAAAAAACGCAATGTGTAATTAGAGGGTCCTCTTCTTGTACCACAATGCGTTTTTTTTTGCGGTTGCGGGATTGCTCTTCCTGCAGAAAAACGCAAAGTGTAATGCCAGGTTAATGTGGTGCAAAAATGGGTACTACTTTACATTTGACGAAAGTGTGTAAAATGCACTCAGGGAACTGTTCTCAGGCTCCACTATATTTGATCCATTAGGGTGGATTCAATCTGTTATCATTCATTCATGTGGCCCAATTGACGTTTCGTTGGCATAAAGTAGTTTGTTGTTGTTGCAGTTGCCAGCATGCACCTCCTGCTCCCCCATTTAGCCGTCTACATGCGACAAGTCAGGAGATGCTACGGCTTATTATTCGCCCCGTACCACAGGGGCGAGAGAACACCAACATCCATGGATACGAACGTCGTCGTGGATGGGACTCGAACCCGAAACGCCCGGTAGTCTGACCTGACATGAGACTGATGCCTCTACGCACTGAGCTACCGATCGCCCCGAAATACATAAATGAAATGTAATGTTTTGAGCCAGTATTTTCGAACAGTAAGGTGGCTTTCACACGGAACGCACGATACACGAGATTCTAGTTGAAAGCACCAGTGGCGAGCTTTGCATGTCCGACGATTAATTTAAAATTGCACTCGTATAGAAAGTTCGCTCGCCGCGGGTGCTTTCTGCTAGAGTCTTAGGTATCGTGCGTTCCGTATGAAACAATATCAAATGACGAGTTAAGTCAACCGGGTCCGGAAGGAATCACCCCGTTCCTTCCCACCTCTCATCAGGCCTGGTTATAGTTATAGGAATCCGCAAGACAATAGCCGTCAAACGTGTGTAACGGACGGTTTGGTGGGCATCCGAAGATGCTCGTGGGGATGGAGCCTTAGGTAGCATAATGACCGTGAAGGTCGGGCCGTGCCATCTGGCGAAGAAAAATCCCCCTCAACGAGCTAAGCAGCGGCCTATGCTTGCTGTAGCTCAGTTCGTTGCCCCTGTCCTTTACGTATTACGAGTAACAAAAATTCATAGGCCTGGGGAAGACAACACAAATAGTGGAGGTAAAAATGGGGAATAAAAAAAATAGTCGATAAGGATGGAACGGTTGGCGGACGGATCAGATGCCCACGCGGTCGCACCTGGGTCCAGGTGTAATGGGACCCTCGGCCTCTATGGTTTCGTACCACCAACAGATCACTACTCATCAGGTGCTGCTTCGATCTGCTGGTGGGAACAGCACTACCAGACCATAATATGGTTCATTACACGTGCTTTCGAGGATACCCTTATACATGCTATGAACGCTGTCCAATTTTTCGGCAACTGGAGCATTTTCAATTTGTGGAAATCCGCTCTTGAAAGGTTGAGGCTTTGTGACAAGAAATGGATCGTTCAATTCCAGTCCAGATGACCGAGAAGTGAATCGGCATGCAGAACGACACCCGGTCGTTGAACAAACGATTCTCGCTTCCATTAGAAAAACAGCATCCTATAACACTTAAATACTTTGACGAGCAGTTGCTGAACATAAACGAACACTTAGCTAATAGGAACACCAGACAAGCGTACAAACTAGTAAATACAATTAAGAACGGCTACCAACCCAGGACTAGCCTTTGTAAGGACAAGGATGGAAACATCATCAGCGACACCGATGGTATTAACAAACGATGGGCCTCTTATTTTGAAGAGCTTCTAAACCGACCATCTAACATCCCCACACAGGAAGCTCTCGATGATATTGTTGATCTAGGCCCACCCATTCAACCCCCGACAGTAGAGGAAGTTGATCTCGCGTTGCGGTCACTAAAACGAAATAAAGCGCCGGGCGCTGACGAGATCCCAGCTGAACTGCTAAGATTCGGTGGAACGAGTCTAGTTGATGCCATACATCAATTACTCCTGCGAGTATGGGAGAACGAGGAGATCCCAGACGATTGGCGCAGAAGCATCATCTGTCCAATCCATAAAAAGGGAGATAAATTGCGGTGTGAGAATTACAGGGGCATCTCACTAGTTTGTACGTCCTATAAAATTTTGACGAAAATTCTGGAAAATAGAATAAAACCGTACGCAGAACGAGTCATTGGCGAATATCAAAGCAGTTTCAGACCTGGTCGCTCCACAACCGATCAGCTCTTCTCAGTCAAACTGATACTCCAGAGGTGCTGGGAATACAACGTAAACGTATACCAAATCTTTGTCGACTTCAAGCAGGCATACGACAGTATCGATCGTGGAGTACTGTACAACATCATGCTGCAATTTGGTATACCAGCAAAATTAGTGCGACTGACAAAGATGACGATGACCAACTCCATCTCACAAGTCAGGATCCAGAATAGACTTACTGATCTATTTGAAACACGCATTGGTTTGAAACAGGGCGATGGACTGGCACCGACGCTCTTCAACCTAGCACTGGAATACGTTATTCGGGCCATGAATATGGACAACAGCAAGACGCTGCTCATCAAGTCGACACAATTAGCAGCGTACGCCGACGACATCAACATCATGTCCCGAAGATTGGCTGACGCAGAAGAACTTCTGCATACGCTCGATACCGCTGCAAAGGAAGTTGGATTACGTATTAACGAGGGTAAAACTAAAATAATGATGCAATCGGTGACAAGGACACCTGCACAACCGAGCATCAACGTGGGGGACCTCAACATCGAGTTCGTGAACAACTTCATCTACCTGGGTTGCAACCTGTCAAGAGACGCCAACGAAACTGACGAAATCAAGCGACGGATACAGTTAGCTAATAAGACTTTTTTCTCGGTTCTCCCCATAATGAAATCGAAACATGTGCACAGAAACACGAACCTCCGCGTGTACAAAACCATTATACGACCAGTGCTATGCTATGACTGCGAAGCATGGACCCTAACTCAAGCCTCCGAAAACATGCTAGACACTTTCGAACGTAAGGTTCTACGGCGAATTTTCGGGGCTGTTTGCGATCGAGATGGATGGCGCATCCGGTACAACCATGAGTTGTATGAAATGTACGATGAGCTGCAAGTCTCGAAAATCGTCAAACTACAACGACTTCAATGGGCAGGGCATGTACAAAGAATGGACGATGATCGCATGCCTAAGAGAGTAATGAATGCAGAACGAGTCGACGGAGCGAGACTGCGAGGACGACCGAGATCTCGTTGGGAGAGCTCAGTAGGTGTGGACGCCGCGCAGCTGCTGGGCTCCCAAAATTGGAGGACGCGGTCACGTGACCGAGATAATTGGAGGACAATGATCCAGGCGGCCAAGGCCCGACGTCGGGCCGTCGCGCCACGATGATGATGATAACCACTTACTTCTCCAGCGAAATCATTTTGATAGTGTTTTCATAACATCATACCTTGGTTTTTTTTTCAATTTGTGTTTTTCGGCGTGCTGTGTATGTGCTCCAAATTGTACAAATTTTGACACAGTTTAGTCCGAATATTGCCCAGCTGGCAGCGGGGTATTCGAATGATTCGGTGGCTTTGGCTTCTGGATATTGGCCGAGATGAATATTCAACTTGGATTCCGCAAACGTCAGTTGGACACCCCAACTCTCTCTAATTGCCTTGACCCCTCCAGGGGCATGGGCGCGTCAATATCTCTTGCATTTCTATGCCTTGTTGACGTTTCGATAGTATATCTACTTTTCGGGAGTGCATGCACCTCCTATCCGCGCCGTCTTTATACTGACAAGCTCGGAGCGCTGTGAGAGTTTTACTAGTACTCACAGGTACTTTTTTTTATCGCGCCGAGTTTTGATCTCCGAGCTCTAGATTAGTATCGTAGACCGGTGACCGAACAATCACGGCCACCGAGCGCTACGATGGATACCCCAACACACGGTGAATTTTGGCTTCAAGCGAAGTCACTTGGCTCTGTGGCCTCTCTGTGAATGTCAACCCTTAACTCTTTGTTGGATTCGTAGTCGCTATGACCGACTTTATTGGAAACTGCAGGGTGGATGGGCTGGCTCGTGAGGGCACAACCAGCATGGTCGGCGAAAGTTGTTGTAATATAAGGATGACTTTGGCAGCTTGTAAATTTACCTTGAAGGCTACAGCGACTAACCGCTCTTCAGGATTCCTGTTCTGGGATAGAAAGCACATTAAGGTGGACACACATTAGTGTCGCATTGCACCCTGCAAACGGTCGCGAAAATTAAGTTGTTACTCAATTGCCCTAACCCCTTGTGGGGCATAGCGCGTCAACTGTTCCATGTGGCCCAGTTAACGTTTCGTTGTCATAAATTGGTTTCGGAGAATTCAGTTGCCAGCATGCACCTCCTGCACATCCATGGCCACGAACATCGTCGTGGACGGGACCACGCATCGTACTACATATTTCGACTATTCAGAACTAAATGAGGGCTACTTTACTTTTGGGATAATAATCCTAGGGCAGACTTTCATTCAGCCTCCATGACATTCCTGGATACGACATAGTGGCATATTATCTATTTACTGAAGCACAATATACGAATCCTAAATTGCAATGCTCACAATATCTATACGACCCAATTACATTACATTAACTACGAGTACATATCTGCTGACAATATTCTCAGTGAATTTGACGAATGTGCTTGATCCATTTCATGCTTGCTTCGCCAGCGAAATGATTGATTGACTCCGTATACATTTCCAGCTGATTAATAATTTCAAATCGCAGTGCGATATCGTCGAAAATTGCAATCGATCGATAGCCCCGGCCCGGCCTGCAATAACTGCCTCATAAATAAAATCGGATTGGCATAGAGAAAAGTTGAGGATTAATCGAATGACAACAGCAACAGACCATCTCTAATCCCCTGGCGCCTTCATCAGCACTTAATTGATATTCTTAGCTTGAATCACTGCACACACACTCTTGGTCTGGAAAGACTAGAAGTTGTATCGCATAACGAATCGGGTCGCACTTTATCTATATGTGATGCATTTTATGAATTTTCATCTAATTAGGCACTGGTATCCATCCATTTATCGGCTGCATCTGCCGCGAACCATTCCATATTTATATGCCGAGCCAGCGCGCAAACACACAAAGTTGTGGCTAAGCTGGCGAAATATCTTAGCCAAGTCCGCGGTCTGATATCCATCTTTCTGCACCTAACATTTTTCCTCTGGATTTTGCTTCCGATATAATTTTCTCACGCCTCAAGGCTTCATTTCACACTGTGCGTATCGACGTTACTAATTGCATTGGGGGGCTTTGCCTCCTTTTTTCATTCTATCGTCGAGAGTTTCAGTTCGTACGGTTGCAAGTCTGTTTTTCAAATGCACCACCAAAGACGTCGTCGACGTCTTCGTCCACCACACGTTGCCACTGCACATGCATGCTGATGACTGGATGACGGACTAACTGGTATTTTTGCATTTATTCATGGTATGGTGAAGACGGATGGAAGCATGATGATGATGATGATGGTAGTTTCTTGGAGATGATTGAACGGCTAATGCGGTAGTGGTGGCGGCGGCGGATTGGGTTCAACAGAGGTGGCGAAGAAAGTGGTGAAGAAATGCATGAAGCTGTGCGGCTACGATTCCAAGTTTATTGGAAGATTCACCGTCGAATGAGATGTTTTCCGGGTCCAATATGCAATATACTGTGAACAATATTCTAGTTCAAAGTCATGCGTAGCGAAAGAAGCAATCGACTGTTCTAGATGTGTAAAATGATCGCATTCGGTTGCAAGTATTTTCCCATGGTGCTGCTAGGGCGTTGTAGTTAGTAACTTGATTTCCACATGCAAAAGTCATCTCTAGAAAATGAAGCGGCTCAACTCGTCCCGTCAGTCCTGAATGAACCGTCCTACGTAGAGCGAAAATTTACTTTGGCTTCTTTAGTCGAGTTCTGTTTTAGGTAGTGTCAACTAGGCCTGTTTCGATACTGATTTCAGTACCAGTTAAATCACTCAAAAAAAACGGAAAAAACAGTGGGAGAGGATACTTTAAAAAACGGTGCATGGTAAAAAAGCTCATTCTAAGAAAAATGATTGAGATGCATAAAGGGGGTGGGCCGTGGTTCGTGTTAAAACCACAAACACTGCGACCTTGGGTGTGCTGGAAAGCCCTTTATATCGAGAAGCTGAACTAGATCATATGATTCAGTCGACTCTTCTCCACCAAATGACTGATCTGGCCAGGTTTAATAGAGGAGATGTGTTATGCCGAAGCATCCCGTGCGTCGTTGTGCACTTGCAAAGGATGTGCTGTTAGGTCATCATCAGCCTCCCAAAAGGGACAACTAGCATCTGATAAAATCATTATCGCCACAAGCCGACGTCGGGTTTCGGCCGCCTGGATCATTGTCCTCCAATTATCTCAGCCAAGTGACCGCGTCCCCCAATTTGGGAAGCCCAGCAGTTGTTCGGCGTCCTCATCTATTGAGTCTTTCCAACGAGCTCTCGGTCTTCCTGGCATCCTTGCTCCGTCGATGCGTCGTCCGTTCTATATATTGTTAGGCATGCCGTCATTGTCCATTCGTTGTACATGCCCTGGCCATTGTAGACGTTGTAGTTTGACGATTCTCGAAGCTTCCAGTTCATCGTACTGATCGTACAGCTTACGGTTGTACCGGATGCGTCATCCATTTCAGTCGCTAACTGCTCAGAAAATTTACCGAAAAACCTTTCGTTCAAATGTGTTTAGTATGTTTTCGGAGGCTTAAGTTCCAGGTTTCGCAGCCATAGCATAGCACAGGTCGTATGATGGTTAGAATACGCATGGTTTTAAGGTGACCCCACATACGTGAGTGTTCTGACAAAATTCCACAAATTATTCTGACCCTGTTTTTACTGAACCGCAGCAATTCCAAGGTAGGAGTGCGTGAGTAGCCCGAAATGAATAGTTTGACCTGTCTCAGGCCTGGAAGGGTTCCAATTGGGATGTGGCAAGTGCGCTTTCCCAGTCTCTTTATTTTGTTTCTGTAGTCGCAGAGGGATATTCCACAAAAAGGTTCTAGGCCATGGAAGAGCTCTTTAGAGACTCGGTTTGCTAGCCTATCTGCTAACTCATTGCCCAGTAAAGTATGAGTTTGTCGTTGAATCGACAGTATGGAGGACTTATAGACAGCACCAGCTTAGAATTGATAGGGGAGCATGGGTGCGTCAACATATCTTGCATTACTATCCCTTGTTGACGTTTCGATAGCAGGGAAGGGAGGTCCTTCCTAAAACTGACCCGACGTTCCTATTTTTTCATGGATCTTGATAACCAGAAAGATACAAATATTGGTCCGCTTCATTATGAGCTCTGGATGGTAAACGATTGAGTTGGTCTGAGGTTGCTGAGTCTAGGCGTAACACAACGGACCCAGTGGTGGTCTAAAAGTGCTTAAGCAGGCCTTTGAACCTAACATAACCTGGTAGGAACGTACATTTCTAATGAAAATAAACAATTGCCTTAAAATTGCGTGCGATTTCTCATCTTAAAAAATAAAGTTTGGGGCGATAATTCATTTGGATCAATTGCCCCAATTTTTATAAATATTTTTTCTTCAACATGTTGCGAGCTATTGCCCCAAATGTGGGATAATTTTTCATGGTGAAAAATCGCCGCTAACTCACAATATATTTAGGCCAATTTTTCATTTTCATTTTGGGGCGATTGTTCCTGGGGCGATATTTCATAGAGCCATTTTTCTTTAAGCAAAGCGTATTATCTCAGATGATAACAAACGAATTTTCATGACTGAATGAAGACTCTTCCACAAATCGAGAGATTTCTATTATAGAACGAGTGCCATCAGTAGCTCACCTGCGAATACGATCAGATTCTTTCTTAACACAAAGCGTAACATGCTTTGTATGCCCGATTTCCATTTTGAAGATTTTGTGACGAAACCACCATCGTCGTAGTCATTTCCACGTTCAATGACACTTTCACTGCCGGCCTGGGCCAGACTTTATGGTGACGATGATGGCGGCGCGCGTGAATTTCTGTGGATTGCCGATTGTGGATATGTTGTCCAGAGCATTTCGTTTCTATATTTACTTTGAGCTCCATCAGAACAGCATTAGCTTGCCACCGGCAACGCGCCCTTTAGAAGATGACTGCCTCAATCCGGCTTCAGTCGACTAGGCTTCCATTTTAAGTCATCGCAACAATGTAACATAGAAGGAACATAACACACTTTAGGTATTTTTTGTACATATATAAAATGTTTTGTAATGTAGGCATATGAATCGGAGGAAATGAAAGATGGAAGAAGTCTGGCTATTCTTTCTCGCTGTAGACGTTAACACTGAGGTGTAGAAATGTTGGAACACTACGTAAATGTTGCATGTCGAGAGGTTTGCCTGCCTAAAAACGTCAGAGTGTGTGACTAAGCTATGCAAGCAACAGATTGCGTAGTTTGGTTTAATACAAAAAAACACGCAAAGAACTACTAAAATGTAACTTAATTTAAGTCCATTCTACGAAAGAAATAATATCTTTTATCTCCTCCTCACATCGCCTTTCCAGTTGTTGCCCGAGCACTATCCTCTCTCTAATTATTATTATTAATTGTTATAAATTCGTAAGATTCCATTCGACGTAGAATGAGCATGCGAGGCAAAAAAAAAATAATAATAAGGTGAAAAGTCTTCTAACGACATTGTGGTTCAATTTATTGGTCACGCTTGTCATACAATTGCAACCGGAAATTCCGACGGTCCTTTGTGCATATTTCTATAGTATCTCCCAGTCAACTGGTTGTTGGCATAAGGTATGGTACTGTATTGATGATGGCACAATGCGTGTAAAGGTGGTTGGTTGGTTAAGGTGGCTGTTTTCTGTAAGAGAAAAATCCAGTTAGTGCGGATATGCGCGGCGCTGTTTTGATGCCACAAATTCTAACAAGAGCAAGACCGTTGAAATTGAAGTTCGTTTATTTTGTTAACGGGGGTGTTACCTTAAATCCAACCTGTGGAGTTGAGAAAACAAAGTATCTCCTCTATTCCAATGCAGGCGATCTCCGATATGTCTTTGAAAAACTGAATGCCTAAAACTCGATGCCACGCTCTGGCTAGTGTTGAGTATTCTCAAAGGAAGTGTGTCAGGATCTCCGTTCCCGTCATATCCTTACAGCAGCAGTGCTCATTGTAGTGAATGTCCAGTCTAGCCGTGTGATCGCAACAGCCACCACTGTACGGGTCCTATTTAGAAGGACATTAGTGTTTTGTGCATTGTCGGATGGCCATGTGTTCCTAGTTGTAGCACACGTCGTCAGCACGCTCCATTTGTCGTTTGCCAATTTCATGTAGTAGTAGTGTAAGCTCCACTTTATAGCCCCGAGTGGCGCGTCGAATACCATCGCGTAAGATAAGTAAAGGGCAGAACCTACTACTTTGCCTTCTCCTCAAGTGGGGCATAGGGCGTCAACAACTCCTGCGCACCACCGGCTGAATTTCTTCCAACCCTTGTTAAGTACTTGGAAAAATATATTTTGGCGAAGCACATAGCCCGTGTTCATAGTGATATCTCGATTGTTTAAATTTGGCGAATGTCCGGTGTTTAAAGACACCCACTGACCTGTTTTGTTTCGTTTATTAGAATTGGACTTCGGTTATCGGAATCATAAATCAATACTATAAAGCTTTCGGTGCGGGAAAGGACACAGGAAACCACGGTGAAACTTCAATTTTCGGATGTACATATTTACTTGACTTTGAACTCCTGAAGTAAGATGACTAAAAATGCTTAAAAAATCTAAGTTAGTGCTTGAATCTATTGTGATACCATAGAAAGAAATAGAGTGAAGGTTTAGTGGAAAGTAAGTCTCACTTAATAGAATCGCCGCATAATCGAATCAAATAAAAAAAACAATGTGATTCTAATACCTGGCGTCTACTGTTCTTCGAATTAGGGGAAAACGTACCAGAAATGATATGTATGGTATGTAGTGCTCGGTGGAGGTGGTCGTTCGCTCACCACTCTACGATACTAATCTAGAGCTCGGAGTTCAAATCTCGGCGCGATCAAAAACTCAGTATAAAGACGGCGCGGATAGGAGGTGCATGCTAGCAACTGCACTTCCAAAAAGCAAATATGCTATCGAAACGTCAAGAAGGCTTAGAAATGCTAGAGATGTTGACGCGCTCATGCCACTTGAGGGGTCAAGGCAATTAACATGTACATACTCGACATGTACATACATACTCGACATGTACATACTCGACTAGCAATCGTTCGCTCTTTTTACGGAATATACGAGTATCTCCGTGGGTGAAGGTAAGGGTAAGGAAGGATGGTAATGCGAAGTTGTCCATGCTTTGTTACGAGTAAAAACAATTAGACTATAAGCATTAGCAAAGAGGGAGATGTGGTTGTTAGGGTTTCTTCATCACCTAGGAAAAATAATCGCTTGCCTACTTGTAAAATGAGTAGTTCCTTTTACAGGTATGAATGGTTGATTCCGGTAAAGCCACTATTAACCAAGGCGCCACGATGCGCCGCCTTAATTTTTGTGGATTGTAAACTTGTGGATTTCGTAGGTAGCCCCACATCGGTATTGTGGGTGTACTGATACAACTGCTAATATGTTAGCAGCTGCTAAAAGTTGTTAGGTGCTAAAAACAATTGCAGATATGCTAATACCAACACGTCGCGCAGTCCTTTTCAAGTGCGTAAAAAACGACGGTATGTCCTCGGCCATTGTATGTGGCGTTTTCAAATAACGCCCATTTGAAAATGAATGAGTCGTTGTTAAACTTATATTTCAGCTCTGCGCCGTTGGACATAGGTGTGGAAGTAACATTAAGCAATTTTTTTTTGGTAGTGTGTGTCAGGACCTGATGGCACTAATAGCTGCATCCAAATTCATGTTATATGTACTTGTACAATGTGCTGCATTCCTCCACTGTAGTTCAACCAGTCGCACCATACCATTCCAAGAACTTGATGTTTTCTTGAAATTTGTTGTTGACCAGGTTGTGGGGTATTATGTGTACATACAGGCCCATTTTTCCACAATCGACATTTTCTTATGCACCAAGACCCTGTTTTCTTTGTCGTCGTCACCGACACAGTGTTGTCAATGACAGTGGTTGAGCATGACTAGTGTATAGTACGAATCGGTACGGGATGAGGATTGGTTTTGGGTATATTGGAAGGAATGGCATCCCCCGACTGCTGCCATTGAACCAATTATGGAATCCTGCAAGTTCTCATGTCCTACTGGGGGAAGTCGAAAGAATGTACGTGCATACTTACCGAGAACTAGAATCACGAGTGAATGTGTCTATTTGAAAGTGACCTCGTAAACAAATTTCCATGATAAAAACGTCAACCAGCCATCGAATGGATGCCAGTACAAAATCTTAACAGAATTAAAATGCCAAAAAAATTATCCTGCTCTATCAATCGAAATTTCAACCAGTAATGGTTTCGCAGTAGCCCGGAAGGCGCAACGGTTAGCACGTTCGCCTTCAACGCACTGGGCCCCGGTTCGATTCCGGGGATTTACGTGTCGGACTATGAGCCCACTCAGCTGTTAAATGAGTACCCATTATGGGGTAAATAACTCGGTTGAGCGTATTGCTGATCACATACCTCTGCACAAAAAACCGTCGCGATCTAGAAAATGAGATGATGCTAACTCATCTCGAGGCCGTGGTTCAATTTGGACTGTTGCGCCAGTTATTTATTTATTTAATGGTTTCGCAGCGTCGTTTATCAACAGACCAGAATATAGTTGCTATCTTGTGAATATTAATAGGTGCGTTCTTTTGCACTCCCGTATATTGTAGTTTAAACCGCCGCGCAATAAAAAACCGCTCTGGGTCAATTCGGGTTAGTTCAAAAAGTCTAGTGAACCTCTGATGTCATTTTATTAAGGTTTTGTAGATAAAACAAAACCCTTATGAAACCTGTCAAATGTCTGTCCGTCTGGGCAGAGAATATCTCCTGATTGAATGAGCCTACATGCATGAAATTCGGTAGGGATACATATTATAGAATTAGGCCTTCTCCTAAAATCGGTACACCGGTTTTGGTACCAGTACCATCCTCAACTCGTAACAGTTTTTAAGTACCGCTTCTTTTTAACCGTGAGCCGTTTTTTTTCAGTTCGTTTTTTACCCGTTTTTTTTTCATTTTTTTTGTACCCGGTTTTGTGTGTACCGGTTTTTACCCGATTTTTTAACCTACGCGGAAGTACAAAAGAACACGCCTAATGAAGAGCGAGTGATTCCCTAGCATCTATCGTTTCGCATGGAAATGTGTTATCTAGTGGCCGGTCATACCTGTCTTGTTGGAGCTCCGTGTTTTTTTTTTCTTGCAGAGATATAGCCTTTTCAATGCTGCACTTTTGCAGCCATATCCATCGCATCAAGTCCTTTGCTCGGTAATCTTTTTTTCTTGTTTTCGGGACAATTTCGCGCTATCGCTGCTGCACGCATTTCCTTTGACATTCTTAACTCTTTTTTCGGTGAAATCTTGACGACGACAACGCTCCAACGTTGTCCACTGGGCGGAATTGATTTCCTTTGTGTTGTCTTGTCTCCCCAACATTTTTTTTTTATAACGTTCTTTTCCTTTTATGCTGATCGAAGAAGAAGACGAGACGCGAGTCCAGTTCTGGTATCTGGTGTAACCAGCCGTCTCGTTGGCAGTGATCATCATCATTGGCGACATTGTCGTCGTTCGCAATGGCTATAAAATGCAAGACAAGAAGTCGTAAGACATCTCGACACTGTCATTGCATGGTTGGACGATCAGCATTTATATTATGGCCAACAACGAAACATACAGTAGAGTAGAGGAAGACGAGGACGACGACGGTGTCGAAAAAACAACAACAACAAAAGGCAACAATAATAATAAGAGCACTGGCACGGTGGCGACGCCAATGATGACGCACGCAGTTCATTACCCTGGAAACCGCACGAGCATTGCGTGGCCCCAACACACTGTCTTCTTCATAGTCGTCGTGTTGCCACTTACTCGCAATTGATAATGTGCAGAAATAGCTCATTTTGGCTATGCGATTTAATAATACATACTTATTAATGCAGACTATACACAATGCGTCGAAATCACTGATTTATTTGTCGTGATGCGCATGTGGTTTCGTAGAATGAAGCAGAAAGATGTGCAGTGTGCAATTTGGATTAACCCCCGACTACATATTTCAAACTTAAGTTTTGTATTGCTAGAAGCTGGCCAACAATCATAAAAGCGGCAATCATAGCCCTATTTGTGTATACTTTAAAGTTTCTGCGATCGAACTCTAGCCGCAGTTGCATGTATCAAAACACCTCCACGTGTTCTTTCATGATCGTCGTCAAGCTACTGTCGCTCTTGAACCGCCTTTAACAATACAAACCTCTACACAAAATATTAGTTCTTAGGTTTTTTTTACTCAAAATCCGGGCCTAATCCAAAGGTTAGGTTAGGTTAGGTTAAAAGGGAAACTAGCAAAATGTCGTTCGACTGGAACACGACTGCTCACTGAATTCGCTTGGAACTCTCCTCTCTCTCTCTAACATGATTGCCAAAAATAGATGCCAATTAATTATTTTATAACACTTTATCGACTAAATTTAATGTAGCTATTGATTCCACTCGTTAATTAAATATTTTTTTCCGCGTTGCTTGAATGCTCACTTTCTTCGTATACGAATTAAGTTGCCTGGATTTCCAATGAACGAAAAAAAAAATTACGAAATTGGATTCTTCGACGTTGCAAATTCAATGCCCAAAAAATATGAAACACCGTCTCACAGCAACCGCTATAATAAAATCGTCTTAATAGATGTGGGCGATACATGACTGTCGACTCATATACAATAGTATGTACAGGATCAGCAGAAAACCAGCGATATTATTCGGATTTCATTGAAAAAATAACAACTGATTCGAATCTGACAAACATACGAATCGTGTGGAGCGAAAAAAGACAGGGTGTTTTTGAAATTACCGCACATAAACTATTCATCACGGGATTTCAAAATCACAATCTCTGTGGGGCGAACGCACCTGGTTGCCACTCTGCAATGCTAGATCTAGAGCACATAGGTTCCATCCCCAGTGCGTTTATAAACACTGCCTGTGGGTATTATTAGAACTCCCACTGCGCTCCAAGCTCGTTAGAACGGTCGGTGCATGCTAGCAGCTAGACTATTCGTAATGTAAGTATGTGCTATCGAAACGTCAACAACGCATACCTATGCAAGCGGCCATGCCCCTGGAGAGGCCAAGGCAATTAGCAATCCTGGGGGGGGGGGGGGCGTCTCAGTACGATGTTTCTTCCTAACGGCTCGTGAATTAGATTTCGGGCAGTTACCGGCCACATCCTTAATTCGCACTGCCTATAAGCAGAAATCCACTTGAAGGTAGGCCCGCTCCATATGCGCTTATGGCATTACGAATTTATTGTGTGTAACTATATCTGGAATTGCTTCATACGAAAAAAAAACTGCTAAGATTAGCAAATTTTCGTTTTTAGCAAATATGCTTTCTGAATCCTTTTCTTATGGTTTATGGTGTTGTGACGTACGAATGACTACGTTTAGACCGTAAGCAGTAGGTACTGCGACCGTGCGATCTATTGTGCCATAGCGTTTGGTAATCCAAAAGACCCTCAGCCAGCCTGAAAAAGGGAGCAATTCTAATGACAACGGAGCCTACAATATAATCTCCAAGAAACCTAATCCTGGAAAGGGCAACCGCCGGACATTTTCAGCTATCCATGAACGTGGTATATAGCTCAAGCTGTGGCTGGCTCTTAATAAGACGATGAGAGAGGAGATAATGAAATTGAGGCTATTTTGCAGGATGGCAGGGAAAATACCATCAGCAACTAGGTGTCTTCAAAGGTTCAAACGACATTTGACCTTTTCTTTATCGAAAGTGATCCCAGAGAGGCTTCTTAAGCGGTTCAACGAGATCCGGTGTTCAGGTGATGAAGAAAGACACATAGAGGTCAGCTTGGACTGAGTCAGGAAAGTGAGTATGTGGGAGGAGCTCCATAGTTTCCTCCGGGCTCTCAGTAAAGGAATCGTCTTGCTCGTCTACCTAATCAGTTTCTTCGTATTAGTTAATACTTCAAGTAGTTCGTACCATCAAAGCCGCAGCATAGATGTGGTGTTATGACATTTTTAATGTATCAAAAAGGTATTTAGGGTAACGGTATATATGACACGTAACTCCTATCTCTATATCATCGCATCAGACTAATAATTTTCTATGAAAAGTCACTGTGTTTATTCACGCATAAGCGCATTTTATAGTTTTTAAGAATAAAATGGAGTGGGTCATTGCGAGTCTAAGTCAAAAATGACTCAAACTCGCTCTCCACTACCACACAAAAACTATCAGCTTAAAGCCAATTCATCCTCCTGTTACTTGGTTTCGTCCACACCATGGATTCACTCTTCAGGAGCTACCTTAATCCATGGAAGAAGCAGCAATGACCCACTCCATTTTATTCTTAAAAACTATAAAATGCACTTATGCGTGAATAAACACTTTTCATTGGATGAAAATTCGCACTCGTGTCGTATAATGCGCACTAAATAAGGTGTTAGCATTCCACTCAGGGACGTATTCCGATTTAGGTCGGAATAAAAACTCCTGGCTTGGTGAAGCTGCTTCCCCCATGGATTAAGGCAGCTCCTGAAGAGTGAATCCATGGTGTGGACGAAACCATGTGACAGGAGGATGAATTGGCTTTAAGCTGATAATTTTTGTGTGATAGTGGAGAGCGAGTTTGAGTCATTTTTGACTTAGACTCGTAGAGACCCACTCCACTTTATTCTTAAAATAATAATTTACTAGTCTGAAAGATTAAATTCTTTTTAAGGAATACAGTGATTTCATTTTGATTGAGATGAGGTGTTATGATGATGATACTTGCTAATGTGATATATTTTTAGGATTACCGTTTATTTTTCTGCACCCTGTATATGTGTACATCTACGTGTACATTCTCGCCGATGGAATCAGAAATTTTGGCAATTGATCAAAAAATTTCACTTGAAAAGAAGAATAGTGTTGAAGAGGTTTTTAAGACGCTTTGGGTCGAACATACAAGATTAGCATAAAATTGTATGCGAATCCATAAAATTCAAAAGGCGAGAGTGTTTGTTACAAAATGCTTTTTTTAATGTGTCTATTAAAAATGCTATCCTTGAATTGCGTAGATTAATTCATAGATGAAATGCTTTATGATTTACCGACGACGACAAATGCAATATTCGCCGAAACATTTAAAAATTTGTATTTGTATTAGTTGGATGTTAACTTAATTAAGAAATAGGCGACATCCATCAACTTCAACTGGGGATGAATTAGTCGAAAAAAGGACAAAAGAGGCATGCAGTTCGAGGACGAAAAACAGTTAATTGAGACAATTCAAGTTGCTAATGCTAAATTACGTAAAATCATTGTACGTATACATATCGAATAAAATGTTTGACGCAGTTTTGAATCAAGGAGGAAGTACTTATTACGAGGGTTGCCTTTTATATTTCGGGATTAGAGAACAAAAACAAATATTAATCATTGAAAATCGCTTTATTGTTTTTCAAAATATTTCCCATGAAGATCTATACAGTTTTGCATGCGTTTGAACCAATTGTCAAAGCACTTTTGCCACTCTGATTGAGGTGTCTCCAAAACATGCATTCTGAACGCAGCAATCGCTTCTTCAGGTGTTGAAAAACGTTGACCTCTCAGTTTGTTTTTTACGTACCGGAATAAAAAGAAGTCATTCGGTGCCAAGTCAGGACTATACGGCGGATGACCCATCAAATCTATGTTTTGAGTGCTCAAAAATGCAGTTGTTTGAGCTGATGTGTGAGAGCTCGCATTGTCGTGGTGAAGAGTGATCCGTCTTCGGCGGTTGGTTTTCCTGATTTCTTGAAAGACAACTGGCAAACAAATGGTGTACCACTCAGAATTGACTGTTCTGCGTTGTTCTAGTGGTACGGTTGCGACATGTCCAGTTTTTCCGAAAAAACAGGCGACCATTTGCTTGGAAGTGCTTCGTGCGCGAACAATTTTTGTTGGGTTTGGCTCATCTAGAAACACCCATACAGTCGACTGCTGTTTACTTTCGGGCTCATACGCGTAAATCCACGATTCATCACCTGTCACGATGTCATAGACGTGTTTCGAAGCACCGCGATCGTATTTTCTGAGCATTTCTTTCGACCAATCGACACGAGCCTTTTTTTGAGCGATTGACAAATTGTGTGGGATCCAACGCGAACAAATTTTTTTGACAGTCAAATGTTCATGCAATATTGAATGTATGCTGGTCCCACTAATGCCTAAGGTTGTCTCAATCTCACGATAGGTCACATGACGATCTTGCAATATCAGTTCGCGCACAGCATCAATGGTTTCCGGAACAACAACTGATTTTGGACGACCTTCACGAAATTCGTCTTGGAGTGAACTACGACCTCGATTGAATTCACCATACCATCGATAAACACTGGTCCTTGATGGAGCTTCATCGCCAAAAATTGAATTCAGTTCATCCATGCACTGTTGCTGAGTTAATCCACGTCGAAAGTTGTAAAAAATAATCGCACGAAAATGTTCACGATTGAATTCCATTATTTGGCCGAGATTAATCTTTTAAGTTACTGTAAAAAACACAAATAGCGCTCGTATGTCAAAACGTTCTGAGTACGTATAACCTCAAAAATGTCAAACTTTACGATAGAGCTGTCAGTTGCCAGATTGCAATACTAGGGTTGTCCAATCCCAAAATATAAAAGGCAACCTCCGTATTATACGAGTATATGGTGTAAAAGCAAAATTTTGCCGTGAAACCTTTCTGGAAGTATCGCCACCTCTTCCGGGACAACCGAGCGATAAGCAGGGATTGGATGAAATGCTGCCTACCCTTACGGATGAATAAAGCTACGACTAAGGCGAAATTCACACACACGACACCGCGCTGCACGACTGCTTGAAATTTCAGTCGAGATACACAGCATCAAATGGGCGGATTCACACTCATCGTTCAGCATGCGATACGATCGACTATGCTTGGCTATTGTGCGTGGCTGCGTCTCGGAGCTGAAAATGTAGCTAATCTGAATATCGCCTAAGGCGAAATTCACACACACGACACGGCGCTGCACGACTGCTTGAAATTTCAGTCGAGATACACAGCATCAAATGGGCGGATTCACACTCATCGTTCAGCATGCGATACGATCGACTATGCTTGGCTATTGTGCGTGGCTGCGTCTCGGAGCTGAAAATGTAGCTAATCTGAATATCGCCTAAAGCGTGCCCCGCTGGCAGACCAAATGGTAACAAAAAAACAGAGTGGTGAAGTGCGCTGATAACTGAATGTGGAATGATATACAGGAAGGCTTTTAACAGAGCAAAATCATCGGAGAACGAATCGGATTGGTTTATCTACAAGAAACATCTTAGTAGTTTAAAAACGAAGTGAGGAAATCGAAACTATGTTCGTAGACTTAGACTTACGATTAGTATAAATTCCTCAAAAATGGTCAACAGTCAAAGTCGTTTTTATTCGCAAGACGGGTAAAAGTTCAGACTCGTTGAAAAAAAAGACCTAAGACCCATCAGTCTGTCCTCAATTCTGTTGGAAAGGCCGATAGATATACACTTACGAAGCAGCATACCCGCGGAACTTCTGTAGTGCTGTCCTATGGCAATCCACGCTTTCAAATCTCAAAGAGGATTTCCGCTTTAGTGTCACCATACACTGTCGAACTCCAACTCGAACACGAACCTGGTACAAATGTCCTCTGAATAGCTCAAACATTTCACATAAACCTGAAGAAAACCGGTCCACTTGTACCATTACCATGTTTGAGTTCAGTACTAGGGAAACCCAGTCGGGGAAATTCCAGAGAGCCGCTTCTGCTTCAGACAAGATTTCCGCTTAAGACAGTACCAACATTTTAGGCGAAGTTTTATTTTTTTGAGGACGATGGTTCGTTCGGAAATTTCGGGTCGTCTTATTTAGGAATGAATGATTATTTAGGAACTCTTCGCGGACTCAGCAGGTAATAATTACGATTGGGAAATCATTCTGCCTGCGTTTGGGGGACTGCATAATTGCCCAGGGGCAATTAATCATTTTTGTCTGTGACAATTGTACATTTTTCAAAGACCTCAATTTTGCCAATTAAATATGAAAAATGTTCTCTTCAACACAACAACTGACATTGTTAGCTAACACTCATACATTTATATCTGTTCGAATATGTATTTCGTCCGTTTTTTCTCATTCCACTATTAAATTGCACACATACGTATATACCTATAGTACATTTGCATCCAATTGACAAGATATTTTATTACTTCTTGTTGCAAAGAGTTGTGTATATCACTTAAATTAAAAAAAAGACTTGAACAGTCTTTTATAAAAATAAAAACAAATAAATACAGAAGACAGCTCAGAGTAAACCGTTGAGAAAAAAATAAAGACATGCCACAAAAATGGGACCTAGCGAAAAGACAAGAAATTTCTGTACCAGCTACAAAAATATGCAGAAAAAAATATCTGAAATATCCATTTATATATAAAAAAAAGTGCACTATTGACACTTTAATTGTACGAGTACGTGGTTGAGTCAACTTTTGCTACTGGTATCGCAATCGCGGGTAAGTTTAAAACTCGTCCATTTAAATTTCGCGATCCGTGACGGATGGTGGACGCAAGAGCTACGCGGGTACATAGTCAATCGTCAACCCAAGGCCGCCGCATATTGTCGTTGATGATTCTTTCCATGTTCATTTCAATTAAACTGGTCGACCAGTCAGTCACAGTGTGACAGCCATTGCACTCAATGGACACGATATTTAACCCTTAGATTTGGCATTGCAATTCATAGTATGGAAAATATTCGGTGTATTTCTATTTTACTGGGCGACGCACGTGGTACGCGCCTTGGCTAATGCATAGTGGTTTTACCGCAGAGAACAGAGAGGTAAGGACGGATAATCACAATCCATGTACACTAAATTCAATTTCACCTCATTCCGTCTGCTGAAAAGTAAACAGAGAGACACGCACCCTCTACCCTGGAACACCCGCGCGATCCATATATGTAGTCCCAAACCAACCTGTCAAACTCACATTCCTCAATTCCATCTCATTTCGCCGGAACACCCGCCCGGTCCATGTAGTAAAAGAACCAGGCCAAAACAATGCTGCCGAAAAATTGCTTCGTTTCTCTCGGGTAATTTCATTTCCTTATTTCTCTCTCTTTTCTGTTTTACCGCTATAGTGGTCGGCGCACTGAGGGTTGCAACCCCTTAAACTGCGGAGCCCCCGAAAGGGGAGTGCGAAATCATCTCAATTAATATCCCACTATTGGTCAAAGACGCGAACTACTATGCGTCGCCCGGTCAAATGTTCCAAGTCAAGATACACAGAGGAATTTGTCGGTCGATCGAGCGATCGATATATTAATCGGCCGATATTTTGATCGCCCGATAGACCGCACCGTGTAGGTGCCTATCGTAAACGATCTGATCGCTAATCCATTCCATATAATACAATATATTCATTGGGCGATTTTTATGACGTGCGTCGGTCGATTGCTCAGTGTATGGTCTTTAGGTATATGTGATCTTCAAGCGAACAGGTATCTACAATATTATACATTTAAAAAATAAATTTTTTATTCATTTTCCCTGAAAATGTGCCAACTTTTGAAGGTCTTGTCACGGAGACAAACTCGTCGTAAAATTAAATTTTATATTTATTTATTTATACTCTCTCCATCTTTTCACATAATAATAATTAAAAATATTTTCTTGAATGGGTCAGGGAGGGTTAAATCTTATATAGTTTTATCTGTTTTTATGCAAATTGTCGTACATCGTACGCATACATTCGTTTGACTTTTCTATTGCATATATGCATGATGATTTCGCCAGTTGGCTTAGCACTATATGTACTAGTGAGTGTGAGCAAACAAAATTTGTATTTATGTGTTTTTTTATAATCTAACCGAGCAACAAAAAATATCGTATATATCTTTGACATGGCTAGTGTTCTCTAGTACAAACGCAACGCATCGTGGTGGGTATCTTTTTCTCGCTAGTTCGTCCAACTCGTATGCACATATTTAAGTCAATCAGCCAACCGTGAAATAAATTAAAAAAGTAAAAAAAAACGTCGACGTCTGTCATTTATTGTCTCGTCACTATTTAAGATGCAGCAGCAGGGCTTTTAGTATTCCTATGATCGTTTCGTTGTTTGTTATGCCCGAAAAAAAAGAAAGAAAAATGTGGAGTTTGAATTAAAAGAACCATTAGAGGGCATTTTGAAATGTACGCTGTTGCCTAGGTTACTATCTTATGAAGATGCAAGCCACAAGATAACATTCTTTATGGAAAGAATTTTATTTGTGTCCATTATATTCATGCAGGATGGTAGAACGTCAAGGGGAAATAAAATGGATGAGGTGTGCCTTAGTTTGCATTTACATTCATATGAATGGAAACCCCGAGGGAACAGGGGATAGAAAGTAATTTTGCTTTTAAAACAAAGCACATGGTTATATCGAATTCTGTATGTGCAATTTGATTCTCCACACATTTGGCTTAGAACATTCGCGAAAAAATTGTTTGTTTGTATTGTACAAACGAGTATGTATGTATGCCATCTCAAAGATGCACAGGTTAAGCGCACCACTCATGGGTCGGAGCGACCTCGACTCGGACTCTGCTCAACATCATTCTTTTCTCCGTGTACGGATTGACGCGAAATCGGCGCAACATTGCCCAAACCCTTTTTTAGAATGACGAAAAATCGCACCAAATTTTAGTACTGCCTAAAATGAAAACTTCATCTTTCAGAGTGAGATTTCCCGGTGTAGATTTGCTCTTTAAGTAGTACTATCCTACGGTAATCCCGTCTTTCAAATCTCAAAGAGGTTTTTCGCTGTAGGCAGTACTAGGGAAATTCAGTCTGGGAAATTCCAACGGGCATTGCTAATTTAGGCAGTACGGACATATATCTCAGAATGGATTTTTGTGGAAGATTTCTACTTCAGACAGGATCTCCGCTTTAGGCAGTATCAAAATTGGATGCGAATTTGTATACCCTCCCATACCTTATAAGGTATAGGGTGTATTGTTTTTGTCATGACGAAAATATGTAACAGCTTAACGGAGACTCCGTTGGTATGGCAATGTGTATATTTCGTAGGTTTCTAGCAAAATTCGTCATTTCGTGAAATCGCCCGGTAAATACTGTGGAACTTTAACCGCATCGTTTGCCGGCGGTATTCCATGCAGTGCCGGGAAATATGGTAACCATGCCATTGCATTGCACACTATATAGCGGTGACCGTGAGCTTTTTGCGTAGAGGCGTTAGTCTCATGTCTGACTATGGTCGTTACGGGCTCAAGTCCCGTCCACGACGTTCGTGGATGTTTGTGCTGTCCTCTTCCAGTGGTGCGGGGCTTGATAATACAGTCATTTCCACAAGAGCGTATACTTTGTAACTTTTTAATGCACCATTTCTCAAAGAGTGGTGGGGGACTTTTAGTTACCTGCATTTTTTCCTCTTTTTCGCATTGTATAAATTTGGTCATTCTAAGTTCAAGTAGGAGAGTGATAAGACGTCAAGTGAAATGAGTGCGATTTACAAAAAACGATTCGAAGCTGTGTTTTTAGTAAGTCATCCGAAAGGACCAAAAATGACACCTGCATCGGCCGGAAAGTACCTGAAAGTTTCGACACAGTTTGTGAATAAGTGGATAAAGCGTTTTAAAGATACTGGAAATGTAGACGATCTACCTGGTAGGGGTAAAACCCGAAGCACTTCAAAAACCCAGGATAAGGCCATCATTGATATTTTTAAGAAAAATCCGTCCGTTACTACCAAAGGAAATGTTATCGAAGAAGAATATTTACGTGTCCTTGAATACGATTCGGCGAAGATTACAAGAGGAAAACATCAAAACCAGGTATGCCTTGATGAAACCATTACTTACCGAAAACCAGAAGCGAAGACGTGAAGAGTGGGCTAAGGAAAACATCGATCGTGATTGGGACAACGTGATCTTTACGGATAAATCAAGTTTTGCTGTAAATACGTTCAGGAGACGAGTGTGGTCACAAAAAGGAGAAGCTGTCGTGAACCGAACCTTTAAACACCCTGTGAAGGTCCATGTTTATGGATGCTTTTCTGCACGCGGTTTCGGAAAATTAATAACGTTTACCGGAATTCTTACTGCTGAAAGGATGATCATTTTGTACAAGAAAGGATTATTGAAGTCTGCTAGGATGCTATATGGCAACGACAACACCGATTGGTTTCTACAAGAAGATAACGATCCGAAACATAGAAGCCGGTTGTGTACACGCTGGAAAGAAGAAGTACTTGATTGGCCTTCGCAATCGCCGGATGCCAATCCTATTGAAAATGTTTGGTGATTAATGAAGCAGAAGCTTCAAGGAAAGCAAATAAAAGGAGCAGCACATTTAAGGCGAACGCTACAAAAAATTTGGAAGAACTTATCGACAGACTACGCGGAAAAATTGGCCGAAAGTTGTCACCGAAGATGCCAGTCAATAATCAATAGTGACGGCGATTGGACCATGTATTAAATATAATTGCGAAAATGTATTTTGTATTTACTTTCAATAAAAAATAAAATTTCTTACTTGTAACATTTTGTTTTTATTTTGTGAGGTATACGGTCTTGTGGAAATGACTGTAAGTCACAACACCTCCCCCACTGGGAGCAGGAGATGCATGCTGACAACGTGCATCGTCTGAAACTGGTTTATGTCAACGAAACGTCAGCTAAGCCACATGGAATAGTTGACGCGGTATGTTCCACTAGGGGTTAGGGGAAATGAGTAATTTTAAGAAACTATAGGTATATGCCCATCGAACTGTTATTATTTGATTAAAACTAGAATAAAAATAATGATGATGTATCTAAGTTGGGTTTGTACTGCCTAAAGCGGAAATTCCCGCTTTAGGTAGTACGAACCTACTTTGTATACATACATCACACTTGGCGGCAACAAATATCACACTAAATGACGAGCATGCTTAAATTAGTCATTTAGTGAAGTGGAAGTTTGCAGCATTTTATTCGCAATTTGCCGGAATTCCCTGAAATGACGACGATATACAATGTAATCAAATCAGTACACTGTTTGCCGGTCGTGAAATGACGTGTGATCAAGGTCACCTCTTGATTCGATTTAGCCATGTCTGTCTGTCCGTTCGCACGACTCCCTTTCTCCTACACTTCCGGACCCTCTATCATCGGGGACTTTTCAGCACATATTCAGGGGCTGTCTTCTACAATTGTGCCAAATTTCAAAACTACACGATTTATCTTTCCTATTTATTGCTCCTAGCCTGGACTGATAGATAGCAACTTAAAATTTTAGTCAAACGTTTGTAGTGTGGGTTAGTTTGTTGATTTTGAAAATGGGCAAGATCCTAAGTCCCCTAAAAACTTGTGGTAAAAGGACACAACCGTCTCAAAGTTGCGCCTACCTTCCCTACATAAGTTCCTTCATCGTAGCTTTAGCGGCTGACTTCTGTTCAAACTGACCATATAGGAAACACGCTTTTAATGTATATGACTGTTTCGTATTTGAAGTTTTGGTGTCACCACTAGGTCTCCACAGGTCTAGGGTATATACGCTTCGGACTTCGTGATCAATAAAAAAGGGTTTGACGGCGATGGTTTGTTCGACTATTGCTCCAAATTTCGTAATTTTTAATTTTTTTTAACAAAATGTTGGGCAATCGTTTATAATGAACCTTAAACTCATACAAAATGTTTGAGATGATAATTAATTTTCTTTTTGGGACGCTTTTGGCTATTCAATACGTTAAAGCATTTTTTTTTTTTTAAATATCCATCCCACACAAATTTGGAAACCATCAATCGAAATGGACAGTGACCACTTTTCGTACCTCCGTGTTATTGTTTTTTTTTCTTGTCCACTTCCTTTGAGTCGCACTCTGCTGGACTACTCGTACAATAAATTGCCCGTAAGTCAAGTAAAGTATTACTGGTGTCTCTTGTCGCGTTGTCTGGCCCATCTCCACCAGCACCGTTTGTCCAAATCACTCGCACCGTATGTACATCGGATGAATCTATAAATCCGTCGCAAGTTTAGGTGGGAGGAATATGGTTAATGGTAAGACCGGAGGATCGAATATAAAGACGATAGCAAAGTATTTTCATGTGTTATTAATTTTATTACGACTTTAAGGTTTAAACCTGTTTTTATTTGGCTCGTTATTCAGCATATACGAGTATCTGGCAATCTTCAAATGCGCGCGGCTTAACTGGGCTAAGCCTAGACCTGGAGTTTTGCGGATATGCATAACTATTTTATCTACATACTGTAAGTATAGGTATGTACGTGTATATGATTCCGGCTTACATGAATTGAGCTGGGCGAAGAAAACGTTTCTGCCCAACGCATAGAAAATCCATAAACGGGTGAGATATGCTGATGACGATGATGAAAATCATTTCAATGTGAACTGGCACATTAAATTCATAGTTGAACCATTAAACACCGGTAGCATATTTATGTGTAAGAAAAACCGTATACTAAAAAGATGGTTGGAGATATTTATTAGGTTTATTGTTTTATTTATACGCGTCATTTTACGATAGAGCTCATGGGTAGAGTATAAACAGATTATTGATTTTGCCGATATTTTTTATTTGGGTTGATTTATTATTTTTTATTGTGGATTAGACGAATTTTGTTATCTTATCGCATGACCGAAAAATTTTGCACAGAAGCTTAGAAACTCCCATCATTGGTTAATCTGGATATGCTGGAAAGCACTAACTGACCTTAAAGTTTATTATACATGTAGTTAAAAAAATGAATTTGTGGCACTATCGTTAGTCATTATACCTTAGTTAGATCTGGGAGAGTTTCTGTGTCTGCTTAGTATGAGATGCTTTAGCTGCCAGTAGTAGTTATGGTTGTCAATTTCCGACCCTATTCCGTACACTGGGTCGACCTACTCCGCAATCGAAAAATTAGCATTTTCAACAGTTCTACATATTTGTCGGCGTCGGAGTAGAACTTGAAAAATTATTGCTGAGCAGGTTCCTTTCGTCATGGAGTCGAGCCTGGGATGGCAGTGAAGAACAGAAGAACTAGATATGAGCTTCGTCAAAGGTTCATCAAAGTCTGAGTCGTAAATAAAAGAATAAAGAACTGAACTACTGATTGGATTAGGAGAACAGAAGATCAGGTATGGCTGGATACACAGGTTTTGAGAGAAACAGAAGATCAAGAGATAGGTCTGCAGGTCTGCGTATGTATTTAACTTTTCAGAAATTATTGATTGATTTGTTGTAGAAAACATACGTTCAATCTTGCTGCATGAAACTAGTTGGGAATTTTTTGGGTTTGTGGTTGCAGATCCGAAGTCAAAATTAAAAAAAAACGAAGTGGGGAATGCAGAATGGCAACATACAGTCAATTTTGCTGGAAGAAACTAGAAGGGGGTTGTTTGGGTCGCTGTGATTGCGAATCTGAAGTCAAAATTGCAAAAAAATATAGGGTTTCAGAACGGCAAGCCCTTTTTTTTCAAAAACACGCTAAATCTTGCTGAAAAAAAATGGTAGAAATTTTTCTTGGGTCGTTGGTTGCAGATCTAACGTCAAAATAGCAAAAAGCAAAATGGGGAATGCAGAATGGCAACACTTTTAAAAAACACGGTCAGTCTTACTGGAAAAATGGTAGGGTTCCTTTGAGGTCGCTGATTGCAAATCTGAAGCTAAAATTGCAAAAAAAAAGGGAATCCAGAATGGAAACACTTTGAAAGGAAAAAAACGGCCATCATGCTGGAAGAAATTAGTAGCGGGTTGTTTGGGTCGCTGATTGCAAATGTCGATCCAGAACGGACACCTTTTTTTTTTAAAAAAAAACACGGCCAATCTTATTGACAAAGAAACTGGTAGGGTTGTTTTGGGTCGCTAATTGCGAATCTAAAGGTCAAAATTGGAAAAAATCCAGAGTGGCAACATTCTTTTCCTATTTTGACGTTTCAATCTTACTGGAACACCACGAGAATCTGGACTCACACTCTTATCAACACATAATGCCTACGTCTTGAACTTACTCCGTTGTCGGACTCGAAATAGGTTCACCTGATTTGCAACATGACCAGATCATGTCATAACTGGCCAGCGATCAGAAGTTGTGTTATGTTATGACACAGTGAGAATGTCAGACCTAAGAACATCTTTTCAAATATTTTTGTAATTAGCAAAGTGTGCAAACTTATTAATTTTTTTTCTTTCCATTGCAGGTAATACAATACAACAATATCTTATCATTTTATAAATAGCGGCCTACATTTTCGTAAGTGAAATGTTCCAAATATAATTAATAATTATCAGTAAGGATAAGCCATTTGAACATGCTAACCATCTTAACTTTAGAGTGGCCACACACTGTCGAACTCGAAAATGAACATGGTACAAGTGTCCTCCAAATAGCTCAAGACACACACACACTTCACACAAATCTGTAAAAGACCGGTTCATACCATTTACCATATTCGTGTACGAGTTCGTGTTCAGCAGTGTGTGGCCAGAGTAAGTCGTATACAAATTCACAATATGTCAAGGCTTGAGAGTAGGTATTCGAAATATTCGCCTAAATTATGCGAGGAGTGCTCTCATATGACATCATACGATTCGCGAAAATTCGCTTAAAAAAGAGAGTGTTTCAATAAGTCTACTTTATACTTAGAGGCCAGGGTCGAATTCGAAATCAGGAGATAAAAAAAAAATGATGACAGAAGATCGTTCACCGTGGCACACCCCTCCACCCAAAAAGTAACAAACGAGGGTTCGTACTGCCTAAGGCGCTGCGTACTTAATACATCACGCGGTTTTTGGGACATTTTCTATCCCCGACTTTCGGTTTCGACTCATCAGAAAGTGTCTGTCCTAAGTCTTTTCTAGGAAGGTTCTCCTCCGGGCATTTCCCGTGGTCCGATTTCAACCAAATTTGGTACATATGTAGTTTTTTTGCATAATTCTAAGCATTACCTGACGTTTTGGTGATGCTGCTGATGGGCGTCAGGACAACTGGACTTTCTTGCGAATGAAGTCAAACGAATACCAAATCCAGCAAATATTCCCTGAATCGGAGTGATGAGACCAATTTCCTACTTTTGAATGCATTTTGAGTCCTTAAATCAGGCCAAAGGAAGCTCCCTGGGCATGAAGTGAAACCTAGCCAGTAAGAAACTCTTCTGATTCGGCGTGATAGGACCAATGCTCTGGAGTATTGTCCAAAGCATTTTCAAACCTTTGGTCAGGATCCTCTTGGGCATGTAGTGAAATGGAAGCCCAACCTTGATCTTGATTGTCTTCCGTTTAATATAATTTATTGTATGTACTTGATATTATTTGTATATATACTGTAATGTTAAATAAATACGAAAATATAAACGGAAAATCTGTGTCACTATATTTTCAAGAACCCCTATATTTGAAACTACTTATTCCCACTATAGCGAGTGTGCTAGATTTCGCCAACAAAAATTCGCACACCTTTCTTTACAAATATCATCATGTCTGTTTATTTTGAATGCAATCATCAACAAAATCTAGGGAAATCTTTAAATGCCACCAACAAATTACAAATGTTTGGGGACATTGCAACAATTATGATGATGATGATGGTGCTACGATGACCGTGCATGGATTTCCCATTGCCACTGGGCATTAGTAGCAAACAGCGTTCCACGGCCCATTGATTTGGCACACTCAAATGTTTGTTGTATTTTGTGCTTTGTAGTTTTGTTAGAAAGTGCAATGTTGAAATTTCGCGAGCTGGCTGGTCGCAGAAAAAAGTCAAATCTTTGTTTCTGGAGCAACGACCGGCAAAGCATTTACTCGAGCTACAGAGTTTGCTAATGCACAAACAGATTTGGCAAAATTCATAGATATTATGTTTTTGTTAGATTTTTGCGTTGCCTTGGCTTGTAGTTGCCTACTACGCTTGCTTTTTGGTCAGTTTGCCAGCAAACGCTCGTTTACCCTCAGTCACTTATAGCCCCCCTCTGGTTTCTTTCGCCAACAAGTCAAGTTTTTGCATAAAATTGATTTCATGTGCGTTTCCGTGATGTAGTTTCCACTTAACTTGAGACGTTTGTCTGTCTTCAGTTGATTCGCGTTTAAAATCTTACGTTTGAATACGAGGCAATCTTTTCTGTTTTTAGCAGCAGACACTGTGAAATTTTATGGTTTTTGAACTTAAGTAGAGGTGCGAAGAAGACACACAAATCTGGAACATGTTTCATTGATCGACTCTACTGCAAGAGGCATTCGCAGCGTTCTTTCGGGCCGATGCGGCTCTTTTATTTATGATTATGTGTGTAATAAATAATTTGTTGTACATCATAATGGTGGGTGATGTTTAATGGTGCACTAAGTGCAACAATAATTAATGGCGTCAGCTCTATACTATTAAAAATAGTTGGCTAAAAATGGAAAGATTGGAAGATTAGTGAAAACTGCACTGCACTGTACTGCAGTCTCTGGTAGGTTACATCGAAGTCTCTTGGATAAAGGAGAAATTACAGTCGTCACCGTCAGGTTGATAGTCATTATGCCTACCTACATTCAAAAGTTCCATCCAGGGATGTTATTGAAATTCGCATCCTTATCCGCAATTGGGGATTATCCTCATAAAAAATGCTCATTTTGTCATTGCCAAACATCCTCATTCTCATCTGCATCCTCATGTTTGTTTGATGAAGTGTATCGGGATATTTTTAATTCATGTTATCAATATCTTTTACGGTGTATTATAACACCCAGTTAGTTGTCCAAGAAAAACACCGAGCGGAGAATTATTGTATTAAGATTAGGTGGACCGACAGCTTATTGCCTTGAGGCGTCAATCGGATGTTATCATTCCTAAATTGGGTTCAAATACCACTACTGCAAAAAATCTTCTTATGTACCACCATTCTAAATTTTCCTCCTCGGCGGAGGTGTGCATTCTGAGAAAACCGCACAACACTGCGTGACGTTCTGTGAAAACCTCATGAAACTGCGCGAAAAATGCTTTTTTCCATTTTTTAGGGTTTTGTAGTAAAACAAAACCCTTATGAAATCGGTCATGCGTCCGTCTGTCCGTCTGTCTGTCCGTCTGTCCATGAAATATCTCATGAACCGCTGAAGCTACATATATGAAATTTTGTGGGAATATGTAGAATTATTATAATTCGCCGGAGAAAGCGATTCGTTGTAATAGGCTGACTTTAAGGGGAGGTCCCCATAGAGGGGAAATGAAGGTCAACATTTTTTTTTCATCTGGTATAGGCAAGTGGGGTATCATAAGAAAGGTAGCAGTACATTCCATTTTTGGTATTTTCATCAAATTTGAAAAAAGGGGAAAAGAGGTAGAGGGGAAAATATGTGATCCGAGTTTGTCCCCCCCCCCCCCCCTTGCATTTCGAGACCGTTACACTTAGAAATATGAAAATTTGCAGAAATGCGGCATTTTACTAGCATAGAAAACCAAAAATCGTAGAATTTTGATATCTCATCAAAAAAGGTTAATAATAGTACATTTCTATAGTTGCAGTTAGCACGCCCCTGCACCCTTTAAACGCATCACAGGTCAAAAATATTGATGGCCAATGATAACCAACACTATAGGCAATAATGTCTCGAAGTTTCATTACAATCACATAATATTTAATAATAGTACATTCATTTAAAATTAGGCAATTTGACACTATCCACACAAAAAATACACTTACCGGCCTCATAGGTGTGAGTACTACTTTCATGTTGTTTTTCGTAGTGCGAATTGCAGTTATTTAATTAATCATTTTTGAAAGGGTAGAGATTGGTTGGGGCGCTGACTAATACAACTTAAGCGGGTGGGGGGGGGGGGGGGGGGGCGGAAGGGGTGTCCACATAGAGGCGAAATTAAGGTTAATTTTTTTTTTATCGACTGGTATAGGCAAGTGAGGTTTCGTGAGAAAGGTAATATTGAGTACATTCCATTTTTTCGCATTTTCTTGAAATTTGTAGAAAGGGGAACATTGGGGGAGGAGAAAATATTAGTTCGTAGTTTGTTCCCTTTCCCTTGCAGTTCGAGACCGTTATACTTATTGCAAAATTATGAAAACTTACAGGAAGGTGGGTTCCGAAAAAAAAATGGAAAATAATGGCATCTGTATATCTTCTCAGAATAGGTCAATAATAGTTTATTTCTATAGTTACAGTTAGCACACCCCTGCATGCCTTAAACACGTTCGAGGTCAAAAGTACTGATGGCCAACGATAACTAACACCTTAGGCAATAATATGTTCTAAGTTTCGTTACAATCACGTAATATGAATTGGCATGTAAAATGTAAACGAGTAAGTAATTTTAATTATGTTTTTGTTTTATGCATCTGAATGGTATCAGGAAGAGCAAGGAGCCGATATTTATACTCGTATACCCAAATAAGCGCTTGCTACAAAACCCTCGGATTGCGGGCGTAGCCCTCTATATTCCGGTTTCATTTTGCATGTAACTTCAAACTACATATTTATATTGGTTTCGATTGGCACCCATATTGCTCTTTTTTCAAGCAACTGTCCCAAAAAAATGCTTTGGGAAGATTTGCTCAAATCTAGTTTTTAAATCAGAGTTCTTTTAAATTCTACTCACACCAATCTGTTTGAAGGCCCTCCTACAACAGGCCGAGAAAAACAAACTGAGCATCACCGCAGTCCAGGAAACAAATTGGCTTGGCAGCGAGATCAACGACAAGAAGTCGCACAAAATTTTCAAAAGCGGTAAATCATCTGGTCACAAAGAGTTTGGAGTTGCGTTCACCGTAAACATTCATCTCAGGACTAGCTCAAGAAACAGTGAAAGACGAGTTTTACGACCGGCTGGAGACTCGCTTCCAACAAACGACGTCAAAATGCAATGCAATGACAACGGTCAACGAATAATCGACTTCGCATTCAGTAGGAAGGAACCTTGTCGTAAGCTTAACATGCCTTCCGCACCGACATATTCATAAATAAACCTGGAAATCTCCAGGTACACGAACCGTCAATCTGATTGACCACGTCCTCATATGCAAAAGATGAGCTTCAAGTGTAATGGATGTCCGATCATGCCGAGGTAAAGACAACCTATCGGTGTAGGATCTCTTCAGTGCACTAATCAAGAATTAGCCCTCCCAAAATCTTTGCCGTTGACAAATTTTTGAACGATGCTACGGCGCGGACTTATACGGCCGCCCTTGAAGAATAGTTGACACCTATGCTACACAACGTCGGCAACATAGGTGTTCACGGGTTTTGGGAAGAACTAGAAAGCTCCATCAAGTAGGCCGCAAAGAAGGTAGTGGGACATGAAGCTGGCATGGGGAAAACTTAATAATCGATTTGACGTGACAACGTATTTCAGGGGTGTGTCGTCAAAATGTAGGACGGAATCGGAAAATCCGTTAAAATATTTAAAATCCGATTGGTGATTGCTGCGCCCCTGTAATCCATTTTCATTTATTGCATATTCCAACCATGCTTTATCCAAAATCCCATCCCAGAATACCAAAACTGGGTTGCCGCCTTTTTACCTATAGCCAGCGGAGAGAGCATTCTATAGCCGTATTCTGAGGGTAGAAACTATGTCCAGAAATTCCATGCAATCCTTCACAAATATGTTGAAAACATAAGAAACCAGTCCGAAGCGTATATACCCTAGACTTGTACAGACCTAGTGGTGATATCAAAAGTCCCAATTGGCAACGACCATATGCATTAAAAGTGGGTCTCTTATATGGCTCATTCAGTGGGATCTTGACCATTCTCAAAATCAATTAACTAACCCATTCTACTAATATTTATCCAATTTTTCAAGTCGCTAGCTTCATTCTATCGAAAATTAACGCTTATTTGAAGTTTCACTTGTAGGGGAGGTAGGGGTTCCTTGAGTCGGATCTTGCCCAGCATTTCCAACAACCAATTAGATCCCCCTACAAACATTTAAACAAAATTTCAAGTCTCTAGCTTCATTATATCGAAAGTTATCGGTTATTTGAAGTTTCTTTTGTAGGGGAAGTAGGGGTTTCGATGGTCGGATTTTACGTATTTTCAATATTAGTTGACTGGATCATACTACAAACATTTGACCAAAATTTCAAGTTGCTGGCTTCATTCTATCAAAAGTTATCGCTTATTTGAAGTTTCATTTGTAGGGGAGGTGGGGGTTCCTTGAGTCGGATCTTGCCCATTTTCAATACCAACAAAGAAGGTCTTATTAGCAACTCTTTCAAATTTTCAACTTGCAAGTATCATTTTTTCGAAAGTTATCGTAATTAAAGGAGTATTTAATTTTTGGAAATTTGTAGGGGAGGTAGGCGTTCCTTTGATCTGATTATGCCCAACTTACATAATCTTAAGCAGCTTCTCACTTCAAGGCTACACGCCAAAAATCAGGTGTCTACGTCAATTGGTTCATGAGTTATAGACAAAAAACCTGAAATGTAGGGTAGTACGGGGTTCTTTGTAAGAAAATTACCGTTAGTTTTCAACTTATCAGTTTTATTTTCCCAGGAGAGTATGAGATTACCCTCATGAGTAATCTACCAAAGCTAGAGCTTTTCATGTTTCTTTAATCGGGAGTTATAGATACATTTATGTATTTTACATATGTAGGGGAGGTAGGCGTTCTCTTGGCGTGATCATGCCCATTTTCAATACCATCCAACTAGATCACACTTCCAACATTTGACCAAAATTTCAAGGCTCTAGCTTCATTTTATCGATAGTTATCGTGCGAACGGACAGACAGACGGACAGACAGACAGACATGGCTAAATCGAATCAGGAGGTGACCCTGATCATTTATATATATACATTGCTATACCTCCGGAGCCTCCTTTAAGGTGTTACATATTTCCGTCGTGACAAAAACAATATACCCTATACTATAAGTCTAGGGTATAAATATTACAAACGAGATTACACTACGTTGGATTTTTCGATGGCCATGGCATTAACTATGAGTTAGGAGCAGTTCCTCTCCTAAAGGAATGCTTATTGCCGTGCTGACCCAAAAACTTGAAAGCGAGGGGTTTTCAGTGGGGGCGACCAGTAGCGCAGTGTGTCGAGGCATCAGTCTCATGTTTGACTACCGGCGTTTCGGGTTCGAATCCTGTCCACGACGACGTTCGTGGCCATGGATGTTGCAGGTGGTGCATGCTGGCACCTGCATTCTCCGAAACCAGTTTATGCCAACGAAACGTCAACTGGGCCACATGGAATAGTTGACGCGCTATGCCCCACAAGGGGTTAGGACAATATAGTAGATCGCTTGATAATCACAACTGCTATAGCAGCTACTGAGGGAAATGAATGTATTGTGTTTGTAGGTGAAGACACAGATCTTATCATGCTTACGGCATTGGTACCACCAACGGCGAAGCTGAAAACTTCTGGAGGTCAGCGAAGTTTTCATGTTGGAAGATTCTCATTCGGGCACTGTTGCTGACGCAGGACAATTCTTGGTAGCACTATATGGAGGTAACAGTGGTGAAGCCCTAAATGGATAACGATTCCATTTGTTGCCAATAGCTCTTGTGAGAGCCAATCTCACTTCCCTATCTTTAACCCAAGAAGCAGCACATCAACACAATTTAAAGAGTAAGGTACACTCAAATATGGTTAAACAAGAAAATGAATCCCATAAACTCCGGTTTTTTAGATTACAAATTATGGTTTAGTTTCTATTTCGACCAAAAAAAGATACTGCTCCACAGTCGCTTTTGGACACCATTGCCTGTAAATACATACCAAAGAGGAGTTTGCAAATATAAGAAAGCAGGCATTAACTGCTCGACCATTTGTGGAAAATGCCAAAGCAAGCTGCAATTGAACAGGATACCACAGATGATGACATCTGTGAACAATCACTTATTTCGAATTCGAATGGAGAAGAGGAGCTGCCAGATAATGATGTCAGAAGTAAACCGATTCCTTTAAATCTGGCGCAGTTGGATTACTAATTAACCTCTTTTGGAATTTTCGACAGATTTCAACGCCCTCTAGCACCCAAAGAGCATTTTTCGCGCAGCTTTGTGTGGTTTTCTCGGAACGCACATCTCCGCGGGGTGGGCATATTCAGAATAGTCATGATGGGACGCAACTGAGGCAATTATAGCAATAAAATCTTTACCAGGGATTTTATTCGAGCAGAAACACCCAATATGTACATATAGACCAGTATGTACTTTCATTGAAATATTATTCGGCTTCCAACACGGTATGAGCAATGACACAGAAGCAAGTCCATTATCTTATTGGAGCTCTAATGAACGTCTCTTGGTATGCAAATTGTTTTAAAAAAGGTAATATTTAAACCGAAATGGATTACATTCGTGTTTTTTTTTATTAACACCTTCCGCCGGAGTACTGTTTACACCAAAAGGGGCTGGACTGGAATCAGTCCATGGTACACTGGTTCGGTATTGTATTCACACCGGATTTTTTGCTGTTTAGGATTACAAATCGGGTAGTGTATTTGCTTCTAAAAGCCGAATGTTTCTTGAATAAAATGTTTGTAACACATTACATTCCATTTTATGGTAATTACTGATAATCTTATTCTTGAAATAAAATATCAACTTCCAGTTTTAAACTAACAAAATTTTGCGCGTGTTCATTAACAGCAGCTACATACATCATAAAAGCCATTAGTGAAAATTTATGTACACCCATTTCACTCAGCTTGTTCATAAATTTAGGAAAACACATTAGCTGCGTTTTATTTGTACAGAGCAGGATAGAGCGGATCAAGAGGAACAAAAAGATATGCTCTAAATCTTTTTTTCCTCTTGATCTGATCAGAGTAGCGGGACATGGGTCATGTCTCTGCTTAGGAGTGTGTCTTGGTTTAGTTAGCATTCAAACGTCAACTCAAATTTCAAGAGGAAACTTAAATCCTTATAGTATAGATACAATCTGACAAATTTCCTTTAGGCAGCAGACTCATTTTGTATGTTTACCACTCCATATAATTACATAAAAACAACCTTTTATTGACAGGAAATTAATTTTTTTGTGTTTCTTTCCAAACTTTAAACTTACCAAAAACTTCGACACCGGCGCTGCCTGAATTGCTGCACTAACGTTCTATCCAAAGCAACTCAGTTCAAGTTGTTAGTGTAATTGTATGGTGTTAACCTGCTCTGCTCTTAATGGCTGTTAGAAAAACGCTCCTATTGAGTGTATCCGTAATGTATATTCGTACACCAGGCTTTAATTTCCTTCTCTGTCTCGATTAGCACTGCTGGTGGTGTAAAGGCCTCTTTAAAACGTTAGGCATCTTTGCATTATCCTTTTAATTGAGTCGAAAATTTATCTGTTCTCTACAAAGTTTTTTTTCTCATACGGCTTCGTCGCCAATAAAGCGGCCGCCACTAATCCAGATGCCATAAAAGTAATGGATGCTTTACACGTGTCTTTTAAATGAAGCCATAATTCAAATATCTCCATCAGATGAGAGTTATTATGCGTGACGGTGTGCATATAAAGTTGTCCTATTTTAAGAAAAATCGCTAAAGAAAGAGACAAAAAAGAACAATCTTTGTATATTTTAAATTGTTTTTTTTTTTTCCTCCTGTTCACCTATGATCTGTGTACTTGAGTGCAATATCGCAGTCAATCAACTCGCAGCCACTCAAATGGTACAGACTATAAGTGCCCCCAGTCGCCGTCTCTTTAAATATTTCAGTTTTTTGTAAAGTAAAGCTCAACATGCGATTTTTTCTCTGTATTTGCAGTTTAGTCTGTTCTTTTGTTAAGCAATTTCCATTTTTTAAATTATTGCTATTGCTATTTTTAGCTCCCCGATGTCATGGTGAAAAACTTGCGGTAAAAATGTCAGGAAAAAAATGGTTTTTATGTTGGCAAATTTTGTAAACATTTATTTGGATGCGATTTGTCTTTTTTATTTAAATTTTTGAATTTATACTAAATTGATGCTACTTTTGAAAGCTGTCGACGAAATGAAAGTGTTTCTTGAAGTGTTCATGCTGCACTTTAGACAATGAGGTCAGTCACATTTGTTTTTTGACGGGAGTAAGATGGATTCAATCCATGGACTTTCGTCATTTTGTATTGTAACAGTAGCAAAGTTCGAAGCGGTCCTTGGACTCAAATCGTTATTGCTGAATTATACTGAAT
Source organism: Chloromyia formosa (assembly GCA_964017055.1). Classification (NCBI taxonomy): domain Eukaryota; kingdom Metazoa; phylum Arthropoda; class Insecta; order Diptera; family Stratiomyidae; genus Chloromyia; species Chloromyia formosa. Next base: position 152,451,052 of record OZ024815.1, on the reverse strand, counting down.
TTCGTCACATCAACCGCGTCTTAAAATAGAATCTTACGCCCTCTTTTGTTGGTATCGGGCGACCTACTCACGGCGCAAACTCGTTTTTATACTCTACGTCCACTGCAGACAAAGCCATCAGAAATTCAGCTTTAATTGTGTTGAAAATGGAGATCATTTTACAAAATCGGCCAATTAGGCCTCTGAGCAGTAGTTGACTTGCTCCCACAACAGCCCCAGGACAGTAAATTGTCCGTTTTCAAATTGCAGCATATTTTTTCTTAGGAAATTATAGAAAGTTTCACAAAATTTCGCAGCATCAAATCAGATAGCTGCATAAATTTTAAACATTATTTTCAGCAAAAAACTAATATTCAACGCAAAATAACAGTATCAAAAAAATAAACCTTTTTCTCTAAAACTGTCATCAAAAGCAATAGAGCTGAATAAACGGTCATCGAAAAAGACAACTGAAAACGAAACAGTTGAAAACACTTACAACGAAAAATACACCGAAAAACATTTTATCTGAGTAACTGATTTCCTGAAAATTAGCAACCGAAATCGGAACAAACACGCAGTTTATTTTCGATAAAAAGAAACAAAGAAAACCGTTAAAAAAAAGGGTATGAGAAAAAGCAATCGAAGCCGCAATAACGTTCAGTTGTTGTAGTAGCAATGGTCAGATATGTGTTTACCTATATATCGGAGTCCTAAATATCTCCGTTTCGCTTTCCGGTGTCGAGGCAAGTAATGGAGGCATCCAAATTAGCCATGGCGAAAACGGCCATCCGAAATAATCCATATAGATACTTACGTCTTGAACCGAAAGTGTATGGACAATACCGGCTTCAAATCGAAATAGAGCATACGAAAAAAAAGAAACAAAGTAGCCATGCAGTGTCCATAGGCAAATTGACAATTTTTTTGTTGCCGCCCTTGCACACAGATCGAGCGAAGCGAGGTGCGATACTGGGGGTTGCGATCTTTTAATCGTCCACACAAGAAATTGTTGCTTCCAGAGCAAGCGTAACGAGCGTTCATGTTTGTGCGATACTGAGGGTTGTGATTTCTTAAGCGCGGAGCGAGCGTAGCCCACTCAAGACACTCTTGTATCTAGAGGAGCGAGGCGAGTGCTTATGTTTGTGCGATACTGAGGGTTATGATCCCTTAAGCGCGGAGCGAGCGTAGCCCACACAAGGGACCGTTGATTCACAACCCTCGCACAAAGTGTGCATGCATGGATTATTTCGTTTTTCCTTCGTGGAGAATTTCGGGTTGGTTGAGACCCCCGGATATAATCCTAGGTCCCTCGTTTCACTCGCTCTATGTCTAACAGCATCTTTTTTGTCCTAACATATCAGCATCTACCATTTTTTTGTCTATGTAGAATTTCGTTTTAGAACGAAAGTGTGCATATGCCCCATTGCACAAACATTGATGGTGCAAGGTGCAACGACGGCAACCCCAATCAATATCTATCCATACATGGACAATATCGGTTATTGTAACTTATGCGAAGGAAAGTGAAAAACTCACTTTTGTTTTTAAACGAAATTGAACATTAAGTGTGAATGAAAGTGTTTCAGCCGAATTAAATTAATTTATTATGCAAACCCTCCTCCAATGTTGGTCAGCCGGTCTTTCCTAATAATACCGTAATACCGTAGTTGTAATACGGGTCGTTCCGGGTGCGAAGAACCGGCTGCCATAGGAACGTGAGTTTCATTTAGATATCTTCGTTTTTTTTTTTAATATTTGACCGATTGCGGAGAAAAGGTTGGTAACGTCTTATGAGGAGGAAATTGATAGTTGAGGACGATCGAATATTTACTGTACGCCGGCTACAAGTAAGACGTCGAATGACTGCTACCTAAAAGAACAATTTCCTAAATTTTATATTCACTTCAATGTGATGCTTTCAACGCACATGAGTCGTCCTCGGGTTTCAATTCTCTGGAACTCAACAACTGAGTCCCTGCCAATCGAGTGGGAATGATGACTCGCCCGCCTCATTCCCACACAAACAAATATAAATCCATAAATCACTTCCATTTCATCGATGCCCACATTTAAAAAAAAGGCTTAGCGAATAATCCATCAAGCAAGAAAAGCAAAAAGAAAACGAATGTGTAAGGCTGTCATCGACGTCTTTCCAATTCAAGAATTTTGCCCCACACGACAGACATCAGGCTTCACACGAAACCTACAGTGCATACAAAATAATAACAATGCAAGACGCACGAAAGGGTTCCGATACGAAAATCAAATCACGTACTACACATCACTTACACGCACAATCTGTACTTATTCCAAGAATTTAAGAAAGAAGTAAGCAAAAAACAGAAATAAATAAATTCTACTCTGTGTTTGAAAATAATAATAAAAATATTGAGGTGAAATGAACAGAAGCTCTAGAAACTACGAAGTTGTGCCATTCAATATTGTTTGACAAGAATAATAGATCAACAGCTCCTATCCGATTCAAAAACAAATTTTTAAAATGCTTTGTTCGTATATTCGGATCGGAAATATTCTTCTAAGGAGCAGTTAAATGACACCTACTCTGTGTAATCCGTTTCTTCAACATGTTCTCCAAAATTTCCAGTCGAACGGCACATTAAATCCAAAAATGTAAACGCCTAAAGCGGTGTTCACACTGCCTGCCTGTCATGCGATAATGTTTGTTTTTAAGATTTTAAAGTTGCGATGTGGCGGATGTTCATTCACATGCGTATGCGATGCGATATTCATTTATTTCACCTACGTACTCGATTTAAATCGCATAAATTCACACAATGGTTTGTGATTGAATTTTGCTCATCGCTCGAAATCGCGCGCAGTGAATTGTATACTTCTATTTTTCTTGCGATGATCGCTTCCAATGTTAATGATGATCGCTTCCACGGAGCGGCATCGCAGGCAGTGTGAACACTGCCATGTAAGATTATCGTGAATATCAAATTGAATGCTGCAATTTCTTATGTAATACGCATCTATGTATACTGACGACGTAACAGAAAAACAAGGTCAATGAATTAAAAATTACTGACATAATCGAGAAAAAAAAACAATCTACAACTTCCACATCAATTAATACATCCGTCCATTAACCCTTCCTTCCAGTATACACGCCTTGTAAGATAATAATTTCCTTGTCCCTATTAAAATGTCATTAAGATTTCGCATCTGGTCCTTGCTATGTTCATTCACTGTCAATATCAATAAGTACGTTATATCTACGAGTACTCGTTGTACAAGATATCCGGAGAGATTTTAAGATGAACGCGACAAAAATACAGAAATGCAAGAAGTTGAACCTCCCAGTAGAAAAAGATACCACCATGGGGTCTTAACGTGCTTATAAGTAAAATTGAACCGCGTATGTACGTAGTTTACTTGACGAGGTTTTTTTGTTTTCAGCAAGTAAGGTAGACTTGAGCTTATACCTTCCGCGTATAGACGACATCCATGTTGTTCAAAGTTATGCGTGTCTGGAATGATTATTATTAAATTGGCTCGTAGATGCATTGATGAATGTAGGTAGGTATGGCAGAATTCAATACATGTTGCAAGTGAACGCAATCATAATGACGTTAACCCGCAAAAGGACATTACCCTGAATTCGCGGAAAGAACGTGCGATTGTTGTGCTTAATGATGTGAAGGATAAATTCCAGTTACTGAGTCGACATCGAAAAAATACTACTTTGCCTTCGACATAGCGCGTCAACTACTCCTGCGCATTATCGTACTCTATTCTGGGCAATGGAACGGATCAGGTTCCAGCACTTACCCAGTGACTCACTCTTTCGCCACAGATCGGCGTCATGAGATTTTTAGACGCCCCATTTGTCGGCCGTCATTGCAAATGGGGTCCTATTTGATGGCATGTCCAGCAATGCGATTATCACCCTTCCGCACTGTGTATTGGAAGGGATACTCTAGGTCCCCTCTACTTAATTGAGCTGAATGACTTGAAAGACATATGTACATACGAGTAAGTGCTGGTCATCTGCATCACTTTATTGACAGCTCCGGGTGGTTTGACGACTAGCTCTCACGGCGTTTGAGCTTATAAGGTATAACAATGGACCCAGTGTTGGTCTATGTGTGATGAGTTTTCCACAGGAATTGATCTGATCGTCATTAAATTTTTACAGGTGTAATCGTAGACCAGGAAATTTAATCATGAACTACCTATATATTAACCAAAAATAATGTAAAAAATGACCGAGATTAGTATCAAATATTATGGAACTAATAACGACACTCCCGATGCCACTAAAGTCTAAATTTAGTCCCTACCGGCATGGGACTGACGAGTGGAAAGAAGCTCGATGGATTCGGAAGAAAACGACCCAAGAAACGTTTATACTTTTTAGTTGTTGTCTTTAATAATTATTGGCAATATGTAGTAGTTATACCTGTTATATTTTAGCTGCTAATCAGGATTAGCGCAGTGAGTAGAACATACAGGTACAACGAATGGGGCAAAAATGTCGTCGGGAGGTAGCAAAAGCTAACTGGAATGAAATTCGCTGAATGACACGCGAAGGATTCGTTTCATCAGTTTGTTTTACAGGACTAAACACTCAATCCGTCGGTTTCTTTTTCAAACTTCTCCCTAGCACCTACCTAATCCAAACAATTGAGCATTTCATTTCACTATTTTTAAATCATCCATGTCTTTTTCGTATTATAACACCAAGTTAGCATATATAGAAGTGCTAAAATCCATCGAGCTTTCAAAAGGATTAGTCAATGCTGCGCGCGTTTATTGAATGTTCCTCCAACTGCCAATGTCCATCTCTGTCCATGTCTGCTCGTCTATATATCAGTTCATCCTATCTACGGATTGCATGCATGTTTCAATTGTGTAATTTTTGTACAAGTGCAACATTTCTTCATGTCGATGTCTCCCGTAATTCTTCTCAATGCATGTCCGTCGTCCAAATATTTTATGTCGGCTTGAACTTAAGTAGCCATAGAATGCATTCCACTGTCCAGTTAGAGGAAAAAAAGGTGTTCAACTGAAGTGCAAAGTATTTAAGTGCCAAACTGAATAGTGGCTCTATGGCATGAATAGTAGTGGCTTGTAGCATATTCTACTCGACAACGTTTCCATTTCGCAGTCATCTGTACTACCAACATTTTCAACTAATCGACCACAAGTGTAAAGTATTACGTTACAAGTTTGAAGTTAAACACCGATAGATGCAGCACTGGAATCATCAATGACGAGACGGGCAGAAGGACCACGGTGCCCTGTATTTTTGCCTCACCCAACAAAACGTCCATCTCAGCATTCTGACAGGCAGGCGTATCTATTCCATTTGCCATATTGCAATGGATTAAAGTGCAACTTTGTATGTCGCGTCTATACCATGTCTGACTAAATTGACTATTGTGTAATCACGCAATTTGCCGTGCATTTCCGAGCAATGGAATATTGAGGCTGAATGGAGTTCGTCACGCCACCAACGAGAATTCAGACATAGGCAACAGGAACTTATCGCCCATTTGGCTATAAGGTTCCTTGGAGAGCTGAAGCAGATTTGTGCTGTACATTCTAAAAGTTCACGTTTCACGTTCTTGGATTTCTACTGTCAACACCACACCAATATATTTGCGAATAGCGGCTCGTTTAGTTCGGCTGTTCGTTTTATTGCAAGATTTTACCTTGCACTTGTGATGACAATACATTAAATGTTAATACACAAGTTCGTTAGTTAATTTGCTGTTGCGCAACAATATTTGCTTAGGATTTTTAGATTTTGCATGAAATGCTGCTCGTGTATTTAATGTTGTCCTACAGCCGGCTGAGAAACTACTGTTGTACCCGTATAAAAAGGCAATAAGTAGTAAATGAGGCCTACAACCGAGGGCGAGGATGGTTTACTGGCACTATGTGTCGGTTTTGCGTCCCATACTTATGTATGAGATAGTGGCATGGATGTTGGAGAAAATTAAAAGGCTTGTTTGTATCGCTATCACGACCCTTGAGCCCTCCTGAATCCTAGCCACTGATTTTGCTGGATGGGAGGCATGTTAGCATTATGACGAGTCATTGCTTCATTGAAGAGCATGCCAGGCGACTTCGATTAACGTACAATGATTGCCATAGAAGCTGTAGGGACGGGGATGAGGAGGAGGGCTCCTTTCATTTGCTCTGTACCTGCCCTGCTCTGGTTGGTAGGGGCAGGGTCATACTACTTCACCGACCTAGACGACTTGGAGGAGGTAAGTGCTGGCCAGATTTATCGTTTATTTGACCGCTCCGGATGGTTCGCGGATTAGGTTTTTGGTCGGAAGTTTTTATGTTGAGATACCAGTAATATACAACGGATCCAGAAGTGTTCTATGTGGGTTCCGACTGTCAGAGCAACCCCTATAAACCGAAAGCTATACAAATCTAATTCTTGCCGTTTCAGTTTAAGCCGTACGGCTGAAACCGGGTAGGGTGAAAGCGGTGTTACTCTTCTTTCACGCTACTTGGTTTTAACCGAAACGGCGAAAACGTGTGAAATGTGTAAAAAAAAAAGAGTTTTTACACATTTCACACGTTTTTGCCCGGAACGACTAAACATCGAAAGCCCGTCGCGAAGCAGTCGTCTCTGCTGCCGCTTTAACTCACGTCGCGGGTGTATGAAATTATGTCGTTTCAAATCGATTCGGAATTTTGACGTTTTTATGAAAATCGTGTCAAATGTGAAAGGAACGTTACATTATTCAGACTTCAACCATGCTCTATTATGCATAAAATGTTTTCACAATTCGCAACTTGATTTGTAAATAAAAACACATGTTTTCCACAACAGAATTTTGAAATTATGTATCCTCAGCGGATACTCGAGTCTGTCCTAACATTTCAGGTGAAATTTTATTCAATGAAAAGAAAATTTACAAGAACGCTTGTCCTGTTTTCGAAATGGGTGAAATTTGCAAATAAATTCAGTCTCACAGGGTTTCATTTTAATGAGCGAACCATCAAGACGGCGCGGCGCGGCGTCGTGTAATTTGTGAATTCCCTTTCGAATTACAAAGTTTCACGTTGATAAATGCTGACTTATTGCCATGATGGAAGGCTACCGGGTTCCAGTAACCAAGAAAATTGAGAGAATATTTTATTCAAATGTAAATATACGTAGTGGGTGGCACTTTTTCTTTACTTAAACACAAATGATTAAAATGGAATAACATCCACCAGGGTTTGTTGATTTTGACTTCAGCATTTTATTACGCTTGACGAGTTAGCTCTGACATTTAAAGGTAGTTTCCAAGTCAGAAATGTGGATATGTAAAGGAAACTAGACTAGACCAATTAATGCCGGAGTCACGGTAAATAGTGGACTGTCAGCAAGCATATCATTCCCGAAAAAGAACTTCATCCAACTATACGAATTTATCGAATTCGACTTTAACTTGCTAGGCGCACGGATGCGGAAAAGTGTTTTTTTTCGGGCAGACAAGCAGCGCGATCTCCTCTTTCAATTTCTCGCCCCACCACAAAATCGTCCGACTGTTTGCTGCCATCGACAAAAATGATACTTTTGCACAATATATAGGCCCATTGTTTGCAATATCAACGTGACAAACATAAATATCTTTACTGGCGCCCGGTATTTGACAGTCTTTGGCGACACTTGCTAGGCAAGGGGGGAAAATGTGGCGAATGACTACCATGGTGGCACGATGTTGCTGATGATGATGGCAATGTTAAGTTGTTGCAGAAAAAACATGGGGAGGCACAGCCAATGTTATGTTCTTGTATTCTGAGTTTTATGTTCGATTTTATTTTCTGTTCCCTTCACTTGTTCGTTCTGCAATTGAAATTAGACTCTTTGTACGAGCTGCTCAACCGCATAGTTGCGGAAACGAGTGTGGAATAGCAAATGTGTAGTGTTTGGATGGTCTGCCATGCGAAAGAGCGAAATTTTTAAATTCATATATACTCAGTGTATGGAGAAAGAGTCATGTTTAGAAGTAAAAGTACATTCTGGAGGGCTGTCGCGCCATGAAGCGTAAGATAGTCGGTACTGAAGATGTTCCTAAAAATGAACTTTAAAATTATTTTATTTTTTCGTACAACTGTCTCTGTAATATGTACAGTCATTTCCACAAGACCGTCTACCTCACAAAATAAAAACAAAATGTTACAAGTAAGAAATTTTATTTTTTATTGAAAGTAAATACAAAATACATTTTCGCAATTATATTTAATACATGGTCCAATCGCCGTCACTATTGATTATTGACTGGCATCTTCGGTGACAACTTTCGGCCAATTTTTCCGCGTAGTCTGTCGATAAGTTCTTCCTTAAATGTGCTGCTCCTTTTATTTGCTTTCCTTGAAGCTTCTGCTTCATTAATCCCCAAACATTTTCAATAGGATTGGCATCCGGCGATTGCGAAGGCCAATCAAGTACTTCTTCTTTCCAGCGTGTACACAACCGGCTTCTATGTTTCGGATCGTTATCTTCTTGTAGAAACCAATCGGTGTTGTCGTTGCCATATAGCATCCTAGCAGACTTCAATAATCCTTTCTTGTACAAAATGATCATCCTTTCAGCAGTAAGAATTCCGGTAAACGTTATTAATTTTCCGAAACCGCGTGCAGAAAAGCATCCATAAACATGGACCTTCACAGGGTGTTTAACGGTTCGGCTCACGACAGCTTCTCCTTTTTGTGCCCACACTCGTCTCCTGAACGTATTTACAGCAAAACTTGATTCATCCGTAAAGATCACGTTGTCCCAATCACGATCGATGTTTTCCTTAGCCCACTCTACACGTCTTCGCTTCTGGTTTTCGGTAAGTAATGGTTTCATCAAGGCATACCTGGTTTTGATGTTTTCCTCTTGTAATCTTCGCCGAATCGTATTCAAGGACACGTAAATATTCTTCTTCGATAACATTTCCTTTGCTTGCACTAAGGTATAGTAACGGACGGATTTTTCTTAAAAATATCAATGATGGCCTTATCCTGGGTTTTTGAAGTGCTTCGGGTTTTACCCCTACCAGGTAGATCGTCTACATTTCCAGTATCTTTAAAACGCTTTATCCACTTATTCACAAACTGTGTCGAAACTTTCAGGTACTTTTCGGCCGATGCAGGTGTCATTTTTGGTCCTTTCGGATGACTTACTAAAAACACAGCTTCGAATCGTTTTTTGTAAATCGCACTCATTTCACTTGACGTCTTATCACTCTCCTACTTGAACTTAGAATGACCAAATTTATACAATGCGAAAAAGAGGAAAAATGCAGGTAACTAAAAGTCCCCCACCACTCTTTGAGAAATGGTGCATTAAAAAGTTACAAAGTATACGCTCTTGTGGAAATTACTGTATATCATTTAACACACAAAGTCCCAAGAACACAACACTGGTTTTCGAGACACTATGTTTTCTATTAATAACAACCTAGATGTAGCTCGCTGTATGTGTTTCTAGATTTTGGTTGCTCATGAGTCTTTTGAATCGAACTTAAGTGGATTTTACATACACCACCAATCAGTAGCGAGGCATGATGTGATGCCTGTTCGTCAAAGGGGGGTTTCGGACCCGACTCGCTGACTCAGGAGCTCCAAGAAATAAAACTTATTAACTTAAACATATTTTCCCCAGATCATTTATCTTTACCCAATTAATTTAAACTTTTTCCCAATTGATTTGAACCTTTTCCAAAATCGTTTAAACCTTTTCCCAATTGAGCTGGAAATTCGACGAATTTAAGAAATAGAACATACTCGTCATCTCTTTTGATTTGGAAAAAGATGTACATTTAGGAAAAGAATTACTTCAGTTGGGAAAATGTTTAATCCGTTCGGGAAGTTCAAATCAATTGGAGAAAATAAATAAACGAAATGCGTTGGTAAAAAGTATTTACGGATGGTACAGTGGTGTTCAGAAAACAGTTGCTCGAGACTATTTTCTGCCATAAAACAGTGTTAATTGGAAAAATTATCATATATTTTAGTAAAGTTGATTCATTGCATCAATTTACACAATAATAACGGGTTTTTCGACAAAAATTTATTTTCTACCTTAGATTCCGAGGGATGATGCAGAAAAGACCGCAAAAACAGAATTTTGTACGTGTAAAAGAGTTGTTCGGGAACAAAAAACAAACAATTTTTTATTTTTTATTAGTTTATATTTATAGGACTACACTTACTCCAATTAATATTTAGTTGGCCCTCCTTTGGCTTTAATTACGACCACACACCTTCGGTTCATAGACTCCGATAAATTCTTTGATGTGGGAATTGATACCCAAGTTTTCATTGTGTTGTGTGTGGACTCGTTTCCTAGCCGCTTCAAGCTTCATGATAGACCAGATTGTTCTTGTCGGATTCATATGGGCGGTATACGGGGGCCAGTCTAAGTCGACGTCGACATTTTTCCCCTCGAAGTACTTCTTGACCTATAGAAAAAAAAATACCGATTTTAAAAATAAATTTAGTTGTTAATCTCAAAGTTTAAACTCGTATTAACTTAATACTTACATCTTTCGCAGTATGACATGGTGCGTTATCCTGTTGAAACACAAACCTTCTGGTAACACCAAAAAGCTCTAACGCACAATGCCCCAATTCGTTTTTTAGAACCTGCAAGTAAACTGCAGCTGTTACTTTTGAATTGAAAAAGCATATTCGACCCCTTTGTTGATCAGAAAAACATCCCCACACCATAATTGCTTCTGATTTCGCAGAGATTTTTCAAAGGCATTCATCGCTGAGCCTTTCTCGAGGTTGCCGCCGAACAAGAACTCTTCCGTGGCCCAGGTGTAGCTTAAATTTCGACTCCTCTGTAAAGATTACAAAGTTCCACATGTCCTGAGTCCAAGTGACAAGCTCCTGATCCCATTGCAAACGTTTGCAAGTTCTGCCTTATGCACTGCTTTTGATGCGCGTGAGCCTTTCACAAGCCTCCTTCTTACCGAACTCAATGAGATTTGCTTACCCTTTGCGCTGACTAGATCGTTCCTAATATCAGATGACAGTTCCGAAGGCTTTGTAAAATTAACCGTGAAGTTTTTTTTCCGTCAAGAGTCTTTCTTCCGCTCGGTGGCTCCCCCTTTTCCGAAATTTCTTCAAATGCCTTGCCATAGTATGCTGGGGAAAATTCAGTCTTCCACCTATTTCACGAAGGATTAGATTTGCTTGCGCCAAAATCAAAATATTGCTTTTGTTTTCCTCACTAACTTTTCCCATTTTTTCACAGAAATTCCACTTTGTGCTTATAACGGTATGATCACCAACTAAATAAATTTCAGTCATACATTTTTCACTATTTACAGACAGGATACGCATTATTTGTTATTACCTGAGCCAATAAAGCACCGGTACCCCAATTTATTTTTGCTAAAAAGGCAATAAAATGGTTCCAGTAACTTTTTTTTGCACAGCGCTACTAATACAATCGGCGGAGATATTGGCAAACGAAGACGATGTCGACATCACGGCTAGCTCACTACCAATTAGAAGTCAACGAATCGAAACCCAAATGAGGTATGACTCAATCTCGAAGAACCGCGCCAAACAGGCAAAACATTGCAATGAGCGAGTACAACTTCGAGCAAGTGGAACAATTTGTTTTCTTGCGGGCCCTACTATCCAGGGACGGTAACGAGAAACATGAGATCTAGCGACGAACAGCAGCAAACAATTAGGAGACGTATGGCGAATCTGATACAACCATAAGTTGTATGAACTGTTTGACGATCTGTGCGCCTCGAAATCCGTCAAATTCCGGAAACATGATTGGGCTGGCTATTTCGAACGAATCGAAACGAAATCAACCGCACGGAAGACCTCGTGTGCGATGGGAGGGTAGGACTCAATTGACACAGATTTCATGAAGCTTCTACGATTGTCGAACTGGAGCACGCGATCGCGTGATCGAAATAGTTGGAGGAGCTGTATCCAGGACCTGGAAGCCAAAGCCCAACGCTGGCTGGAGCACCCATGATTATGAGGGGTTCACTGTACTCCTGATGCGTATACTTACTTGGGAATTCCCTTAATAGCTTGAAGATTTTGGAAAAAACTCTAAAAAAAACCAATACGTCATTCTGCAGTGGCAATATGATTATACCCTAGACCTATTTTTTTAATATCTTCCAAAACTGATTGATTAACCACTTGGTGGCAAATATATTCTTTTACATTTTAAAGTCGTGCTGTTTACCAAGACTCATTAAGACTCGAGCACGCTGCGATATTTCCATTGTCTTTAAATGAAAAAAAAAAACTGAAAAAAAGTTTGAAATTACTCTATTGTTAGAATGATATGTGTTAAGTACTTTTTCTTCGTCACTTGTGCCACGCCTCCTTCCACCATCAATTCTCGAGTAGACTGGCTTTTCAAACTCACTATCATTTTATAAATCGATCAGTGTGCAAGGTTTATGGTCTAGTCACGACATGATTTTTTTTCTTACTATAGACAAAACCAGCCGAAGAAAATCTTAACAAAAAAACCATATAGACAACCGGCAAAAAATACAGACAACAGCAAACATGTAGACTGTATAGATATTTAGATACATACATACTTCTATTATTATCTTTTTTTCCTATTTACTGTCTGCATAGTGTGACTGGATACCATAGAGACGACGCTGTTTTACTACAGTCTCGCTAGTCAAAAGATAGTCAGTCTGTAGATAGTAGAATGTGGATTCTATCGCTCTTTTTTATCGCTTTTTCGTGAGCTTTTAAAATAAATACTTATTATGCTTTGTTTTTTCTTTCATTTTCTTGAGGTGGTTGTTGTTGTCTTCTTATTTATGTCTGTCTCTCTCAGGAAATCACATATTGTCGCCAGCCTGACTGCCTTTTAATGACGACATAAACTATCAAAGTTTTCACGAGCTATTTCTGCGGAACATGTATTTCAGATGTTTACGTGATGTTGGTGTAGTACGCTGAAAATATTGAGGCCGATTGAATATGGTGCAAAGCAAGCGTCTTTTTGATTGATAGTAATATCTTTCAAAATGCAGGAGTATCATTGGAGCAGGCGAACATATTTTTTTTTATCCCATAACTGACCCATTGAATTTTTTTCCAGTTAGCACTGCTCTACACCAGTTCTAAGCATGCTGGTATCTAGACTGTACTTTTCACCAGTGAATCTTCCAATGAAAAAAAAGAAATCAAACGAAGAGAGGTCAGTCCCACATAACCTTTCTCAGTCAAGACGCCACAAACATGGTCTGGTCATCACATCACAAAACACATACATACTGGGGTCGTATCGACAAATCTGATCGTCTCGAAACCTCTTCATTCGGTGCCTATCATTCGAGGCAATGCCTCCCGTCAGCACTCTTGGAGACTGTCGACCTTTCTTCTGTGTCAAATCTTCAAGGCCTTCTATGACGGCATAGTTTTGCATTTGGTTATAATAGTCGTGTTTCTTTGTAACCAGAACAGAATAGCAGCAAAGAAACGATGCAGAACAGCAGCGAACGGGAAATTTATTGAAAAATTGAGTATTTTCTTGGTTAGTTAGCCTTCTTTTGTTGTCTTGGGTTAGTAATCCTTCAAACCACAACACAAATATCAAGAGAATGCCTAAATTTTAAGAATATCTTCAGTGAAAATATGTACAATCTAACAAATTTTATTTTGGGAGCAGAATATTTTATGTAGACACGCTTGTTGGGTGTGTTCGTTCGGTCACCGCTCTACGATCTAGAGAACGGAGGTTCGATCCTCGGCCCGACCAAGAACTGCCTGGGATACTAATACAACTCTCACGGCGAAGAGGTGAATGCTAGCAACTGTACGTCCGAAAAGTTTATATCGTCGCTTTAATGTAGAAAGGGCGTAACTAACATTTTGTTCGAAGTTAAGTATTTTGTGATATATTACCCTCAAAATACATTCCCCTTAAAAATTTATATTTACTTTAAATCTGTTACGTATTATTATAGCTTATTAAAATTCTCAAGGATGGCGAGTTTGGAGAGCGATCTACCCGAAAAGACAAAAGTTTACTCCGCAAAGAATATTAGTTATGCCCTTCCTACATTACAGCGATGATATGCTATCGAAACGTCAACAAGGCATAGAAAAGCAAGTGCCCATGCCCCTGGAGGGGTCATGGCAATTAACAGATATCAATACGCTAACATCAAACTTTGTTACCCCCGGCTTTTGGTATTTGTAATACTAAATATGGCCGAAGGAATAAGGCCACAGTAGAGTTAGATAAAGTACCCAGGGAAGAAGGGGCGTCGTCGCGAACAATGTGCGACGATCCTGTGCCTGTCTAGCAAGACGAACCTGTGCAGAACAAGCTTAGTCCACCAGCCGTGTAATGCGTGTTAATTGTTCTATTCTGTATGCAAAGAAACGCATCTATGTATTATAACATTATTCAACAAAATTAGAAATCTCTCCATTGCCTGTTTTTTTTTACTTTTTTTTTTGAGTTAGTTATCTATACACGAGGCAGAATGGAGTATAGCATGATGAATGATTACTATAGTCACATCTTTACTCCATTCTCCTACATCTATTCCATTCCACTTGTTTGTACGACTTTGATGTTGTTGTTCTAGTGAAATTTGTTCGTTTCAGTTTAGTATCTGCATTTTTTTCCTAGTTTTGTGACGCAGCTCGTAGTCAGACAAGTAAGGGAGACAAGTCAAATTTAGACAAGCCTTTTGATACTACTGTTTTTTTTTTTGGTCGAAAAGATTAGTGCAGGAGGTGCATATTTTTTATTATTGTTTTTTTTTTCATATTTTCTGTTACGTGGTATTAGCAGAAGGTTCAGGTCAGATTCTTTAGTAAACTTTATCGTCCATACTTTAAGCGTGACGATTCTTGGCTACATTTTAAATAGAGATTATAGAAATTTCATTAAGGATGCTCGATTTGATGTGTGATCGATGTGTGAGATATCAACTAATTTTTTTTTCATTCCAAACAACATTTTATGGCATTAAGTATGGAATATGTGGTTTTTCGTTCGTTTAGAGCACTAAATAGGAAGGTACACTCGACGCTATTTTGTTGACGACAAATGAGAGTGGCAGGCATGTACACATGACAGTTCCCAGCTATCAACATTAGTGCTGTCTGCTGTAGTTAATCTCCATTCGATGTCAACAAAATGGCCGCGCGAGCGTACTCTCCTTTTTAGAGCATTACTTCGTTCGTTCGCCTGGCTTTGCTTGGTGGTACGTATTCGGGAGGTCCAATTTTCGATGACTTTGTCGCATAAATCTGGCTGAATCCAGCAAGGATGGCGTTCGTTATGTTGACTTTGAGAGCATTAATTGTTTGCGGTTTATTCGCATAGACCTGCGATTTAAGATAGTCTCGAAGGAAGAAGTCTCAAGGCGTTAAATCGCACGATCTCGGTGGCCAGTTTAACTATGCCCTCAAATCTCTCGTGCAGAATGTCTTTCGTGGCATCCTAAAACCCACAATTTTGCTTGTTCATAGATCCATTCATGCGAAAATGAGCTTCGTTGCTAAAGATGATTTTTTTTTGCCAAAATTTCAAGTTCATACTATACGACTAAACCATTTGATACTTATATGTATCTGAATGTTTCGGGTCAAGTGATTTGGATAGATCAAGTAATTTGGCCTCAGTGTTTATCGAATGTAGAAGCAGGCTTAAGGGTGCGTTTTGCTAAGCACCACTCTGCGTCGATAATGGACGAGATACATACAAATAATGCTCCGTGCTCTACGGCTTGATCGCTAATCGCGAACAAAATGCGACGATCGTGTGTCTAGCAAAACGCACCTTTAGGTGTTAGTTCCTAGGCTGCGACTTGCGCTTGAGACTGAAAAAAATACTATCATAACGGAGCATTATTCGTGTGTATTTTATTTGAATGTACAGTTGTACAACTACAGCCTGCATTCGACGATCCTCTAAACTTTAAAATACACACGTTATGATCGTTTTTTCGCAGTCGTAAACGTAAGTCGCTCGGTCTCGGCCTAGGAACTCACACCTTCAGAATAATGGAAAGTTCTGCCTGCGAATAACAAACGAGCAGGACAGTGAATGGTTAGCTTTTATCGACACATCATGACACACTAAACCCTCGTCAATTTATTGATTAATCAACTTGATCTAAATACATATCGACAAATTTCGCTATTTTACTTTACAACACTCTCACAAACGATATCTATGCAATTTCAATGTCATTCTTATTTATGACTTCCTTTCGTTTCGACCTCTTTGCACGCCCACAACTTCGAAAGGTTGGCAGGCTGATTGTAACTCTTCAATTAACATAACAATACCATTCTTATAAATTGGAGAGTCCAAATAAAAACAAAAAAAAAAGGTTGCACACGAATTGCACAAAAAGTAAACAAATCAGCGAAACTGTCGTTGAGTCGATTGGCATTAGGTGACGATAGAAATACGCTTGGCTGCTTGCACACGGAACAGACTAAAAAGACATGGTAAAGCAGACTAAACTTACAGGGTGGTTACCTCGAGCAGACTGTAAAAGCCTAATATCCTCGATCAGACAGAATGTCAGTCGATTATGTACTTTGAGTTTCTTTCTGTTCGACTGCTGTCAATCCGTCAATTAGAACGTCTTACTTTGTGTAAAAGCCCTAAAGTTTGTTATCTGCTTTAAGTGGTCCTCACATGAGAAATATGTCCACGAGAGTTGTCAGGATACGCATCGATGTGAAGAACACAAAAAGGACAAAATAAAACGATCATCGGCACTTTATACCCGTCCAATTAAAATTTTTGCTTTCAAGTTGACGCGCTTCATGGCCATGTTCGATCGGTCACCTTTCTACGATCTAGAGAACGAAAGTTCGATCCTCGACGCGAACTAAAACTTCCCGTGGGTACTAATAGAACTCCCACTGCGCTCCGAGGTTGTCAGTATAAAGACGGCGCGAATGGGGGGTGCATGGTATCAACTGCTCGTCCGAAAAGTGGATAGTGCATTCGCCTCAACACCCTCAGTCACGTGATACCCATCTTGCCAAAAATGTCCTTTTCCTAACCAAAGGATTCAAAATCCCTTTAAAAGTAGTCTAGTGCATTCGCGCATCACCCCAGACATGATATCCACCTTGCCTAGATATCAGTTTATTACCAAGAAGGTCCTGTTGTACTCACGCGTACCTGCACCAGCACCAAAACGTCACCGGGTGATGCTTAGAATCACCCTAGGAAGCTACATACGTAACAAATTTAAGTTATATCGACCCACGGGAAATGCCGGGAGGAAGGAACATAGAAAATACAGACGTAGGTGAGAGGCTTTGATTTGAGTACAACACAGCATACCGTTAGTCCAGTCGATAATCGGAATTGTTGCCACCGATCCGTGCTTAGGGTCATCCAAGGACCTACATACCCAATTCGGCTAAGATCGGACTACGGGAAATGCCCGGACCAACGAAGAAACGCGTAGCATGCATCGGACTATAAGCCCGTCCAGTATATTTATTTATATATGGGACGGGCAAAAAAAAACACACGTCAAAATTCGCTGTGATTTTTAACCTACCCACACCGGCCGGCAACTATAGATAGTTGGTTCGACTTTTGATGTGTTTACTGAAAACTATGGACCAATGAGAATGACCAAAAAATGTGTTCCAACACAATTACCTCAGAGCTCAGAAGCAACAAACAACCAATCAACAGCTTTTGTTAATCTTTTTACGCCACGGATTTCGCGGTGCGCTTTTTTTCGCGTCGGTGTGCTTTTTTCGCGTCGGTGTGCGGATCACTTTAGTTCTGTCGATTAAAACGGTCTGTTCGGTGTGAGAGCAACCTTTGGATAATAATATATATGCTCTTAAAAAAGGGGTGAGAGGACGCAGCAGGCAATGAAAACATCAAGCAGTTCAACACATAACAAACGTCGCGTCGCCAGCCTTATAATGGAACCGAACCAATGCAAATGTTAGGAAAAAGATTTTGCTATCTGCTTCTTGTGTATACATACTCGTACATATTATTGCTGGGAATTTATTGCGCTGTTAGCTCACGATATTTGTCCGGTGTTTTTTTTTTAAGATTTTTTTAGTTACCGCAGTTTTTTGTTTTTTTTTTTTTTTTTGTATTACCGGGGGCTAGTGATCAATTTCATCTACAACCGTATACATGTGTTGAGCGCTTCTTTGTTCTTGCAGTTTTATTGCTGTCAGTCAAACGTGGAATTCCGGGAAGAGTAATTTCATTCCAACTAGAAACTCTGAATCGGAATTTAACGTTTTTTGATGGAATGGATTATACTCCTGCAGCAGGAAAAAATATCTAACTTCTCCGAAATTTTACAAAATCAAATGAAAACAGCTTGAAAAACAATAGCTCGATGTGTGAAGGGTCGATTTATCAAGCTAGAGGTCGCACGTTCAATTCCTGTCACAAGCATATTCGAACACTGTTCGTTCGCTTTTCTCTTTTCAATTAAACATTTTTCTCCCTTCTTTCAAATGAGAATTTTCCAAATTCCAATAGTTATCTCTAACCTCACACGCGATCAGTTTAATTTTCTTTAATTGTCTTGGGCGAGCTTATTTTTTTCGCAGCATGTGGGCTAAACATTTAGAACCGAAGAGACCGAACTCGGTAAAGGTCAATCTTCTTTACGAGTAATACAATACCTTCTTGCTAGAAGTATTTTTATATTGTGTATGTGTGTTTTTTTTTTCACGGAATCCCCTTGCGTTAATTCATTGATACGCACAAGACACAGTCCCAGACAGTAAGAATTCCAGCTCGAAAAAAAAAGAGAAAACCTAAACTGAATAAAAGTATATAAACAACAAATAAAACTATTCAACTCGTAGACAGGCCCAAGAATCAGCGATTTAGTATGACTATACTCGTATATCTAAAAAAAAACAAGTACACAGGCATATGGTGAGATACAACAAAAAGCACCCGTTCACTGATATACTATATGATTCATATGATTGTGTGACGATTAAGAGGAAGAATCGTCTGTCTGTTTCATTTATGGTCTTCATCATGGACACCACGGCTCACGCAGATGTATCGAATTCGAGAACGAAAATATGTAATACTCGTAATTACCAGAAATTTTCTGGTAAACACGAAAAAGGCAATAGGCGATGCGGTACCTCTCAGGCGACCTGTACGAATGGTAAGGACTTCGTTTGAAGAAAAAAAAAATACTCCACACACCCCAATTGTGATGCTGATGACAACACGTGATAATTGGCGACGATCTTAATAATCAGTATTTAAAAGATTGGAACATTCTTGTTTCCTGTTTAATAGATTTCTCTCTATTGCTTTTAGAGAGAATTTTCAAAATTCTTCGAGTGCGGCTGCAAAGTGCATTTCCCCTTTAGGTGGTCCATTTTTGGTTTAGGTGGTAAGAATCTAGAACCCTCACACAGGAGATTTGTTGTTCCTAAATGCTGGTACTAACCTTTTCGTAACACTTGAATGTGCCCTTTTCACTCAAAAGAGAGCGATCACCACTGTAAGGCCGCGTTCAGATTGCCGAGCGATAAGCATGCGACTGAGCGCGTAAGCGACTAAAAAAAGTCGAATGCATTCTTTCATATGTTCAGATTGGCTAGCGCGTGAGGGCGCGATATTCCTAAGCGCGTAAGCGACGCACTCAGCAATAAAAATTATTTGATTTTCTGACGACTTTCCAAGCGCGTAAACATTATTTTCAGATTAGATTAGATTAAGTTAGGGGCGGTGGTTTGAAGATCCACAAGCACTGCAACCTAAAAGATCTAGGGTTGACAGTCGAGCTTGAGCAAGCCCACAAATCTACTCAGCTACAAAGGTCTGACTGAAGCTGAAACTCTCCAAACGGCAGCGGCGGGCGAGTGCCTCACCTTCGCAGAGGATGTGCTGAGAGGCGATGACATACATCGCTCTCGCAAAAACAATTGAGATCAAAGACAACACCCATTTTGTGCAAGTAACTCCTCAGGGTCGAGTGCTCTGAGAGGAGCCCGCGGATGATTCTCACCCTGCTACTGCCGAAGTGCAGCAATTCCAGTGAGCGATTGCGAGAATGACCTGAAATAAACAATTTCGATTGTCTCAGGCCAGGGAAGTTTTCCTAGTGTGCAGCCGTTTCTGAATGTTCCTGCTCCCTTATTCGGTTGTCGGTGATTTCTGCAATTTCATTTTCTGCAAAGCTTCTTAGCAGTTCAGCACAAGTTTTGATGACAAGGAGAATATGCTTAGTGGCTTGACGGTAGCCTGACTATCAGTGAAGATTGCAGTACTTCCTACACGGTAACCTGTCTCCAGGCATAAGTCCGCACATATGCGCACATATCGAGCAACGCATCAAAGTCTGCTGTAGTGCAGCTACGGATAGCCGCAGTATTCAATTATGGGTCTTACAATCGCCTTCTAGATCCAAAGGACTATCCAAGAGCTTGTTCCCCAAGTCTTACCTACAAAGTGTCTACAGATTAATAAAGCTTTAGTGGCTTTATCAGAGATTATTCTCATGTGTTCCATTCGACGAGTTTATTTGGCGGAATCCGCCAGCAGTACTGGAGTACCACCATAGAACACTTTGGAATTCTTATTGCTTTGGTGGCAATGATGGGTGTGTATTTAACTTCAATCTACTTTGGCCAATTATTTTAGAAACCATTGAACCTATAGGTATTTCTACCTAAATAGGCTTCATGACACTGTGTCAGATTTCATTCACAAATGGTCTCTTCAGAATATGTTGTGCTGCCAAGTGTCAATGCCAACAACCAACATTCTCGTATGTCACGCAAAAGAAACCGCAAAATATTGCCTGATGCTCACCTAAAAGGTGTTCACAGTTGAAGAGTTGGAGCCTTGAACAAAATCCAGCTAATGTAATTACTATATGTACGTCTATGATGGAACATTTGCACTTCTAGCGCTCTTTGAAGCGGCCAAAGCCTATAGCATATTTGCGCCATAGCATGCATACATGATTGCGTTGCATTGCGGCTGGCTATTGTGCATTTCTTTTGTTTCACCCATGCACTTTCTTTCAAAAGTCTTTTGAAATTCCCGCCACATAAGTTTGGCTTGGCGTTTGAAGGCAGTTCAATTAACCGCCGCGCCGCCTATATTCTGCCTGCCAGCAGCGTTAGCAATCGTTACAGAACGGGATCAATGCAAAGCACTTACATTGGTGCGGCATGCAAAAGTGCATTGCATTATAAACCCAAGAATGTCCATGCACTGGTTTTCTATTAGACAAATATATTATATTCACATTCGTAATGTATCTTGTGTTCGAATGGCATATCGAAGAAGACAATGCGAATCGTGTTGATGAGGGCGACGATGACAACAACGGCTCTGATGATGATTATGATAGATGACACGAAAACATTTTTGCGGATATCTACAAAAGAAAAACAGCACAAATCTATTATGCATCGTGAATAAACATTTTCATTTGATTGAAAGTATCTTTGTGTAAGAGGTGTCTAATTTGAATTCCGTTCTGGTTCGAAGATCGAGTAGTAATTATTCGAGAATAAAACTTGCCTTTGAAAGGAATGCATATCATCTGTGTGTTTATTGGTTGTATTTTGCCTTGACCGCGTCGATGGTTGCATAAACAATGGCAAGCATACAATTTTTTAAAATGGCAGTGATGACAATGAAGGATGATTGATGAAATCCGTGGTCCTACGGACGACTAATGTGTTTTCCAGTTAGTTATACTCGTAGATGTTGTATCACTGCCTATCTTTTTATAGTTTTAAGAATCTTTTGCAGACTGCAACAGCTGCGATACTTCGTACTAATGAATACAATTTTTGAATTCTACCTCTGAGGCAGAGACGTACATACTATACAACATTTTCTTCAAATACGCTACCATTAACTAGGGATGGGATATGACAGCCAGATATGGTATCAGGTACAAGTTGATACTGATACTTTGATCTGATGCTTTTTGTATCAAGGTACAATCAAAACAATCACAGCTTATAAATAAAAACGGCAACCTTTTAGTTTCCGGGGCCCCGGCTGGGGGAATCACTTTTCACTCGGATTTTTGTCACTTTTCACTCGTGTCACTCTAAAAGTCAAGAATTTGCAAAAAAAAAAAAATTTTTTTAATTTTTATTTTTAATTTTTGTTTTAAGTTTTAATTTTTTTTTATTTTTAATTTTTTTTTCATAATTTATACTGAGTGTTTGGAATATTGGAGGCATGGAAAATTGAAATATTCGCAAATCCCCTTGCGTGGGCTCCGCTCGCTACGCTCGCTCCGCGCTTAAGGGATCGCAACCCTCAATATCGCACAAACATGAACGCTCGCTTCGCTCGCTCTGCGTGCAACGGCGTTTTGATCAGTTTTAAACACACCAAACACTCAGTATAAATCATTAGAACAAGAAAATAAGGAAAAAAAAATTAAAAAATTAAGATTAAAAATAAAAAAAAAATTAAAAATTAAAAAAAAAAAATTTTTTTTTTGCAAATTTGAGAGTCTTAGGGTGACGCGAGTGATAAGTGACAAAAAATCCGAGTGAAAAACGATTTTTTCACCCCGGGCTCCGGAAACTAAAAATACCCCCCGATACTTTTAAAACTGTTGGAAAAATCTCATAATTCAAAATTTACTAATGAGTACAACGAATATCTGATACTAACTAAAATGTATGGAAACCTCATGATCCAAAATTTACCAACAAGTGCAACGATACATCGGGTACAACGAGTACAGCGGGTACAACGAATACCTGATACTGGAATTTATCAGATACTTCGGCGCGTCAATAAAAAGCTAGTTTTGGCTACTACTAGAACTCCCGCAGCATACCGAGCTTGTCAGTAAAAAGACGGCTCGGCTTGCTAGCAACTGCATCATCAGAAAAATATGCTATTCAAACGTAAACAAGGCATAGCTCTACAGGAGATGTTGCCGCGCCCATGCCCTTGGAGTGGTCAAGGAGATTAACACACATTTCCCTGCCAATGTGCTTACTATTCAGCGACATTAGTGTGGCAGAGTGGCTAGGATCGAGTCTAGATCAAATCATCCTAGTGGTTAGAAATGTACTACCACTGAGCCATCTTACGAGTATACTAGTTCTGTCGAATGAAGCGAACTTAATTTCCATTTTATACTCAGCAGTAGGCTGTTTTAGGTTATAGCGATGCCGATGCCATTCGGACAAACACATCAGCATTGCATTTTGCTTCAAAGACATGGTGCTCTAACCCCTAGTGGGGCATGTGTTGTTGCTAGCTAGCTAGCACCTCCTATCCGCGCCGTCTTTATACTGACAAGCTCGGGACACCGTGAGAGTTCTATTAGTACCTACAGACAGTTTTTTGATCCCGGCGAAATTTGAAATTCGAGCTTTAGATTAGTATCGTAGAGCGATGATCGAACGACCACGGCCACCGAGCGCGTTAACTATTCCATGTGGCTTAGTTGACGTCAACAGCTTGATAATTAACTCACAGAGCACCCCTTCGACATGCAGGCTCAAGAGTGCCTTAGTGATCGCGAGAGAATTTTTAATAAGTCTGACAAGAGAATGAAGAGCCGTATCCTCCGGCCTACCCTTTCAGTGGGCATACTGCGAAACAGATAGAAGGCGTGACGGAATGGTTTTTCGCAGATCTACGTCATCAGTTTTTCCAGTAATTTTAGCATGGTTGAAGAGATGGTGAAAGGTCTGAGCTGAGGTCTTTTGGACGCGCTTGTGAACTTCTACCCACATTCCGGCCGACCAGCACTGCAGTCCCGACAGACCGTAAAGATGGTCTCTATCCATGAGTGTAAAATATCTAAAGAATACTTCAAGTTCGCCAAAATGGTACCGTTCGGTCCAGCAGATTTAAATGGTTGGAAGCTAGAGGCCATCCACTGAGTCTTATCTTTAGCCCGAATGGATGCGAGGTCATACGACGCTATCCGATCAACGGCTGAATCCTCGAGCGATTTAACTATCGAGCTACCGGGTAAAATGCGTGTGAAGCGTATACTCTATAGTTATTATTAGAAATTCCAGCTTCCTTGGCAGTAGTTCTAGTCATTTATGTGTTATTGGCAGAGTCCCCGAACGAATGAAACTAAAATCCTCTTTCCAAAATGTACTCCCGTTTTATGGAGATGCGTACCGAGACCATGGAAACTATAATAAAATTTTTGATTTTCGTAAGTGCCTCATACAAAAGTTGCATTTTGATAGAGATTTTTAAAAAGGATATCAGTTTCGTAAAGGCAGGCGGCCAAGACCCAATTGCGGGCTGTCGCGCCACATCAGTTTCGTCCATTTGGAAAGTTTGGCAAAAATTAGGGTCACGGAAAAACACAAAAGCAGAGTACCAAAATTTGGGGCGATTTTTCATCATTCGAAAAAAAGGGGTGGGGTGGGGGGCTGTGGTTCATAAATTTCGTCTTCTGTTAGGGCGAAAATTCCAAAATTAGGCCGATTATCAATTTTAGATTTGGGTATGATAATTCATAGAACCGTTTTTTATGTCAACGCGATAGTAGGACTACGGGGAGAGAGTCGCTTTATTTTAGCAAGTGAGAGATTGGGAGTTTCGATCCTAGTACTTCCACAAGATTCAGCTGTCAGCGTGTGTACATAGATTTAATGAAAATTGGTGTTGTAAACGCAGGACGAATGTAATACTATCGTGTGGGAGTGCTAACCCTTAGTTTGGCCTCTACACGAACATTTCTCTACATTAAAGCGTATGACTTTCGAATTCTTGCGTTGCATCTATCACATTTTGAATCTAAGTTGTACGGTATAACAAAAATGTTCTTTCTGAAAATTCAGGCGATATCATCATTAAAATTTACAAACCCATGCCCTGAATCTCCCTCGAAATTTTACCGCTGCAATGCCGTGTATATTATTAATTATCCATTGTATTGTATTCACTGGTGCTCTCAAGACCACACCAACTGCTGCTCTTAGTGTAATGCTTAATTTGCTTCCCTTGAACATCTTGGCCGAACAGTTGGCTGCAATCACGGCCATTCGTCTTCGGGAAACGGGACAGTGGAAAATGATTACTATTGCCCACTCGACTATAGTGGACAATCTTGATATTCCAGAAGAAACAGATTACACCTCTCCAGTGTACTCCTTCGACAAAGGCTATATCAGCCTAATACCCTCTCGACAAGAGTGGTGCGTAAACGGTACTCCAGAGTCGGAAGCTTTAAGCTTTTTTACGGATGGCTCGAAAACAGAAGAAGGTGTAGGCGCTGGTATCTTTTCAGAGGGACTGGATTTTGGCTTGTCACTCCGTCTTCCAGCATGCTGTAGTGTCATCCAGGCGGAGATCACTGCAATTACCGAAGTTTTGGCTTGGTTGGGCTGCAATGTCGTATCTGCTAGGACTATTCCTATCTATCTCGATAGTCAGGCGGCGATAAAATCCCTGGACGCTGCACTTTCTACTTCGAAAACCGTGGTGATGTGCCGCTCTGCTCTCAAGGAACTCAGCGACTTTTTCAACATCACTTTGTGCTGGATACCAGGGCATAGTGGTTTCAGCGGTAACTGCCGGGCAGACGAGCTGGCTCGGGTGGGTACCACCAGTGTGGACATAGAGTGTTTTCGCCCCGTCAAAATACCGATGGCAGCTTGTAAGAAGGTGATCAAGACAAACGTACTAAACCGTGCTAATATCGAATGGCTAAATGGAACTACATGCAATGTTACAAGACAAATTTGGCCGGCCTTTAATCCTAGCCGCTCTTTAGGGCTGCAGATGCTAGAGAGAAGGCATCTAAGGAAGGTTGTGGTGATCATTACAGGACATTGCTTGATAGGTGAGCATGCCTGGCGTCTTCGGCTTCCGTATAATGATCACTGCAGAAGCTGTGGAGACGAGGAGGAGGAGGAGACAATAGCTCACTTCCTGTGCTATTGCCCTGCTCTGGCCGGTAGAAGAAAGGACACTCTAGGTTCCCTTTACTTTCTTGACCTGGATGACTTGAAGGACGTAAGTGCTGGTCATCTACATCGCTTTATTGATAGATCCGGGTGGTTTGACGACTAGGCTCTTATGGCGTTGAGGTATCACAACGGACCCATTGGTGGTCTATGTGTGCTGTGTTCTATACAGCAGCCTTTTTAACCTAACCTATTAATTATCCAAAGCCATTCAACTCCCCACGATTCTTGCACAATGTCAAAACAAAAGCCGGGCGCGTATTGCACAAATATCTGGTATATTCCTATCGAGAAACGATGTATATTTTAGGACTGGTTTTAATTGCAACCAACCATATTATATTCTCGCGCCGCATTTCAGCACAACCCCTAAAAACAGCAGGGACTTTGTTTACCGCATGCCCTATAGAATCATTGCACATAGCAACAGAGTTCCTTTGATTTTTCCACCCTTATCAAATTTCTGGATTTTTTTTTTTGTTTTTGTTTGTTCGCTCGTGCATTTTTTGCATTCATTTGCATATACATGTATATCACGTGTTTCT
Source organism: Chloromyia formosa (assembly GCA_964017055.1). Lineage (NCBI taxonomy): Eukaryota > Metazoa > Arthropoda > Insecta > Diptera > Stratiomyidae > Chloromyia > Chloromyia formosa. Next base: position 152,424,614 of record OZ024815.1, on the reverse strand, counting down.
ATGCAGCCGCTATTCACTTTCCACCTTTAGCATTTGATATGGAAAAATTGTTCTACAACCCTTCTGATTCCGAAGGACTCGTAGTCGTGAAGAAAGCGCCTAACATTTTCATTTTCAATGGCTTTCGGGCAAGGAAGTCGAGCGGGCAATATGATGAAATTCAGAACGATTCTTTAGCAGCAACCCTGTCCCCCTGCTTTATATGTATGTATGACACTCGCGAGTTCCCTGCCACAACACCGAAGCTTGCCGCTGCTGCTGTTATTGTCAAGTGCATTCATTTGCAATTTATGCTTGCAGGGTACTCCTTTGCATCGGTTCGTTTAATTTTTTTTCTCTTTAGGTATTTTCCCCATTTTTTTTTCTTGTAGCGCTAAAGTTTTTATCCATATTCATGGTACCATAGCCGTGTCCTCATCAAGAACTTGCTTCATACACCACCTTCATACCCGAACCTCTTAAGCCGAAAGAGTGTCAGAAGCTGCGGCGGGTGTTGGGGATTGCAACTTCTTTGTATAGCCAAAGTGGAATCAGATGCATATATGCATGAGGATTTTTGATGGATGTGAAGTTTTAGGTTGACAAGGACGTGTGCGAGACAGAGTATACTGAATGAATGGATCTATGATTTCATTTTTTTAGTTGTCAAATCCTCCCCTTCTCTTGTCGGTATCACGTGATCATCGTTCTTCTGACCTTTCCTGGTCGTTTGTTGTTCTTTGTTTTTCGAGCTTACAGCAGCAGCGGGTAGAATAACGACGACGGCGACTATACCGGGTGGTGGTTGGTGAAACAACCTCTCGACGATGATGACACAAACACAGCGAACGAGCTGTCAGCATGCAACACTCCCTCGTTCACGGACATGAGGTCCTTGTTTTGCACGTGATGCATTTGAAAAGAATAATTATTCATTGAGATTGGATGCTTTTAAAGTGTTGCATGTGAATATGAAGTGGATTTGAAGAGGCGCATGCATGCGAGTGAAGAGGAGATTGTTTCGTCTCTAGGGGGTAGTCGTTCCTTGTTGGAAATATTCACTTTCCCCGATGTCAATTAACGTTTTCTCAAGAGTCTAGTTTCTCCTTACGGCTAGAAGCAGCAAACAAAAATCTACCATTCGTCCTTAACTGCTTTTCGTTGTGAAATTAAAACTCACTGTACGTTAATATTGCACCAGGCGTTCGTTTCGGCCTCTGGTACTTTTCACTCTTCGACTTTCTGGAAGGAACTAATTTTCACCTTGGGTTAGCCTAAACAAATGTTCCAGAATTTGTATAGATCCATTACGCGTTTATACTCTTCTCGTTATAAAACACCTCTCTCCTTTGTAATAGTCGAGCACGAGATGATGCACTATATGCATTTATAATTGCGTTCATCTTCATCCTTTGTTTGGAAACGATTTGAATAAAGGGATGGTTTCATGTTTGTAGTCCTCAATCAACAAAGAATCGTGCATGAAAGCACCTTCCCAGGATAAGAAAAAATGAGTGGAAAATTATAAATACTAAAAAAGGAGAAATACATTTTTGTCCCACTTTCATATAATGGTTGTGTTATCGTTCGTTAGGGTTTAGAATATTCTGCCTGATTCTCTATTATTCGTTTCAAACCGTCCTTTTCAATACACCTTTTGACAATCAAGTGCTCTTGCATGCATTCATCGTCGTCACATAATCTTTTATGCATCATTTTTTCTAGTTTTTATTCGCACATTCATGTCGTGAAAAGCATACCGTAGACTCGTAATGTTGGTCGTCTTTCTGATTGATTTTGACTGATTGTGAATTGAGGGAATGCTGAAAGAGAGTTGAAACGCATTTTTGCAGGAACTACAAAATGAGAACCGCATTTGTGTGTAATTCAGTTGTAGTATATAATAACATATATTCTTGTCAGCTATTACCTTGGTAGCATCTCTAACCGCTCTTCCATTTTCACGGACTCATGGTTAATCTTTGCCTGCAAGCGCCTCTGTGAACCATCCCTCCAAAAAAGGAGAACCAAAGCCCCTATTTTTGCGGGCAAAGTTCATTATCAAAAGTGAATTTTGCCCCCAAAAAAATTGTAAATTCCCCTAAATTTTGAGGTATATTTTACTTGAATTTCCTAAACCTATATCTCGAACGAGCCCGTGCTGGCGGTATAGCGATGGATACGTATTGGACTCACATCCGTAAGGTCCTCCAAATCCTGGAAAAAAAACACGAATCCAGAAACTTCCTTCGTCTCTCAGCCAAGGCCGAACAATGACAAAGAAGGTGGAGAACGCTCTCCTCCTCATACACGTCCTCACAACTTCTGCAATACTCATTGTGAGGAACACGGAGTCTCCAGGCAAACTCAACGATAGGACAGTACCCTGTGATAACCCCCACCACCCTGCCTACTTATTTCCTGTTCAGTGACAGTTGTAAGGCAGAGCGGTTAGGGCCAAGTTTCGGCCAAATAATCCGCGTCGTTTGGCACGTGCTGCCGCGGAGCGATCTTATGTTAGCCCCGTCCACCAAAATGGCATTTTAATGTGTTCGCGGTCCCCCTCAATAATACTAATTGTCCCCTCACGAGCCATCTCATCCGTCCTGCAGTTGCTTACGAAGCCACTATGGCTCGGTATTCAGCAAAGGGTAATATTGAAAAAGATGAAAAAGCCACTCATCTCTCTGAGGACTGAGCGACAGTTCTCAATAGTTTTCAATGTAGGATGGATTCAATTGGTCGAATTGCAGCCTGGCTGTCCGTATAAATAGTAATGTCTCTGACAGTCACGATGTGATTCCCTAGTCTAACTGGAGCTTTCGAAATCGCCGAAACCTCCGCCTGCAGGACACTATAGAAGTCGGGAAGATGGAATGACAAGACAATGACGGAGGGACTAGGGCTCCGAGTAAATACCAACCCGATCATGATACATAGGCTAATTTGTCCTTCTGCAATTTATACGAGTGGTAGGTAACAGGTAAGTCGTCTTTCATTTGACGTCTATTCATAGCTTCACGAAAGAGAACCGTGGGTTTTTTTTCGTTTTCGAGTGTGACACAGACTGGTACAAAAAACGTTGTGTTTTTTCATACCGCGTTTTCCAGAACTCTAACTGTAAATAACTTCCAAGTGACAAGGAACAGACCTAAGGGCAAGCCGATTTTCCGGTTTGCTATCTATCTATCTGCGTCTTAACGGCATGACTTGTGAGTAAAATCTCGGAAAAAAACTTTGTCTTTTTGATGACACTCCTATTTCCTAATTTGTCCGGAAGCCAACCAAGGGCATGAACCTTTTACTTAACTGCTGTCAATAAATTCAATTATCCCTAAATCTCTCTAACAAATTCTCCCTCAATAATTCAGGGCTTTAAGATAATTATCCACCCTGGAAACATTTCAATTTCGCTAATTTGAATTCCCAATCATATCCCATTTGCCACACTAAACGAAATGTTAATGTTGTTGGGGAGACGGCAATGCGATTCAAGTTGACGATAACAATGACGCGATATAGATAGAACCGAGATTTCGAATCATGGGTTGAGGAGAATGATGACGCGATATTGGTTCTGTTCGCGCGCGTCGTTGGACGTTGTTGCTTCCTTTCCCCATACATCTCATTAGCCACCATGGCAACGTGGAATCCGGGGCGTCTAGTCGCCAGCCATAACAATTATGTATTATAATTCTCAGTGTCCTCATTATGTCTGCTGAAATTTCTCTGGGCTTTTTGCATACAATTTTGTCAGAGCTACCATGCAGGCTATCTGTGTGAGTATGCTGAAATCATGGGTTGATGATAATTCTACTACAGTTTGCAGTTTCACGAGCAAACGTTCCCTAGCTACTGCAACCATCTTCCAAGTAGCGTTCGAACTCGTGAACATTTTAACAACGTCAGAAACATTTGGATTTTTCACGAGAGTCTTCAGCAACTTAATTTTCCCTTACATGAACATTGCTGACTTTGTATTGCAGCCGCTGTTAGTATGTAAGAAGAGGATGTTCTCCGCAACCGTTGAACTCACTGTATCAATTGGGGAAAATGTCGCTGAAGAAAAAGTACTCTTTCCCGGTTTTAAGATGCATGTGCACGTTTTTAGCTCTGCAGATACCTGTCAGTATACCCAACTACAACCACCGTCGCATTTGATGAAGCTAAGGATAAAGCAATGTTCACGATCAAGGTGTCAGCGTCCTTTGCTTACTTGGAGGTAATATCTGCTGATGAGAATTTATCAGTCAGTATAGATATTAACCGACCAGTGTTCTTGGGGGTTTGGAAGAAATTTTTCTTTGGACATACAGGGTGGGCCAAATACAAGTTTCTTTTTAAAAATGCAATAAAATGAACAAAATTAAATTTTTTTTTCCATGTATTATGGCTTCATTAGTAAGAGCAAACATTCCCATTAATGATGAAACACAACTTCGTTCAAATGGCTGCCTCGGCTGGCTTCGCAGTAGCGCATTCTGTCATTCCAATTCTCCAAGATCATGCCAATGGTTTCGGGCTGTAGCTCACGGATTGCTTGGATGATATTGGCCTTAAGGGCTTGAATCGTTTCTGGATTGTTGGCATAACATCGGTCCTTCACGGTTCCCCAGAAAAAAAAAAGTCCAAAGGGGCCAAATCACAGCTCCGAGGCGGCCAATTGACATCGCCAAGACGGCTGATAACACGATTTGGGAATCTTGTGCGTAAAAGATCGATTGTGGCATGGGCTGTGTGGCATGGCGCGCCATCCTGCATGAACCAGAGGTCGTCCAAATCCATGTTTTTAATTTCAGTAAAAAAAAAGTCGGATAACATGGCTCTGTAACGTTCACCGTTGACCGAAACGTTGTTCCCAGCCTCATTTTCGAAGAAAAATGGTCCAATAATGCCACCACTCCACAATCCGCACCAAACTGTCACTCTCTGTGGATGCATTGCCTTCTCGACAATAACGTGCGGGTTTTCCGAGCCCCAGATGCGGCAATTTTGATTGTTAACGTAGCCTCCGAGATGAAAATGCGCCTCGTCAGAAAAAATCGTTGTCCATTTCAAGCTGCTCTAAGGACCAAACTGCGAAGTGATAACGAAACGGATGGTCGTGCACCTTCAATTGCTGAGTCAATTGGACCTTGTAAGGGAATAATCCGAGATCTTTGTGCAGAATTCTCCTCAGGCTAGTGCGTGAAATGTTGAGCTGTTGAGATCGATGGCGAGTTGATGTTCGTGTAGTGAGTCTCACACTCTCGGCTACAGCAGCCACATTCTCGTCTGTGCGCACCGTACGACGACGGGGACCATGAGTGTTGTCCACTAGCATGCCAGTCTCACGAACTTTTTGCACAAACTTGCGTACAGCAGGCGCGGTGGGTGCTTCATTTCGGCCAAAACTTCTTTTCAAAAAACGCACTGTTTGGGCTACACAGCACTCACTTTGGAAATAAGTTTTCAATATTTCCCAACGTTGTTCAAGTGTAAAGCGACTCATTTCGTTCTGCAGAGGTATGGTACTGATTTTCTGTCAAGATTTCGAGCGGGAAACAGCTTTCACTGTCAAAATAACCTATGATTTAAAAAGAAACCACTAGATGGCCCACACTGTACTTGGGTATCATTCTGCCATCAAACACTGTCAGTTGAAGCATGTTTCCTTGATTGTCTCATACGCTCGGCGGTTTGTCTCTGATCTCTTCGAATATTACTGAGTTTCACTTGATATACTAAAAGCTGGATTTGTATTTAAATTAGATACAATACTACAATTACAACGAAAAAAAAAATTAGTGCCACTTCAAAGAAATCAATTAAACAATTTGATTTGTTGCATTAGCACATGGTCTCCCCTTGCGTCTCCACACGTTGTCTTACCACTGTACACCCTTTAGTCCACTCACCCAGTGAACTTTTATTCCAATTGCAAAACAGCTAAGACCATTACTTGCCATTACTACAATTTCAACAGACGAAATTCTATCTACAGCGGAAGGGTGGGTATCTAATTAAATTCAAAAAAATAAAAAAGTCTGTCTGGAAGTCTAGTTGGAATTTAGTCTGCGCTGTGTCGCACAAGAGTGTTCAGTACATTCTCTAAGATTGTTGTCGATGTGATGTGAAGCAACAACACACGGGGGCAAAGTATGCATTGTCATCATTTATGTATGTTTGTAGCAGTAGCAGTATGCTTCCACCTGCTGGTTAAGATGTCGTCAGTAAACATCTTCACTAAGGTAGGCACAATTATACGATTACATTTCACATATCTACCGTAACCGTTGTTCATTGGCTTATGTAAAATGCTCGGGGGCAAGTATGTAGGTAAGTACACGATACGTTGAGAAAAAAAAGAGTTCAATTACTTCAGCTCCTCCAGCTATCCGCTAAGGTATTATGGTGGTGGTTCAATCTTCTTCGGAATAGCCGTATTCCATGGTCAGACGTTGAACGATTGCGTGCAGACAGCATGACATATAAGTAGTAACATACATTGCACTCGCTGCATGTTAGTTAGATACATACATACATACATAGATCGGCGAAACCCGTCAGCATTTTCAACCTTCTTCAACCTTGGTTTGTCGCAGCTCGTTCGTGCATTAATGATGTGCGAATGCGTTTACGCATATCTTACTGTCAGCTAGCCGTGACCGGATATTTCTTTCGTAATCGAAGAGTTTATTCCGCCAAGGTACAACCGTAAACTGTTTATGAAAGGCATACAGCAAGCTATATACGATAGGTGTGATAGCTGCATGGAACGACAACACGAGCTTCGTCAGATGAGAGACGGTGCTACCTAGCAACTGGAACTTGAATTACCATGGCATAAAACCAAACCGGCAAACGTGTATATACTGCAGTTTGAGGTAGGTAATAACATCATGTCTTATCTAGGGATACTGCACGCATTGCAGCTTTCAGATACAAAGACAGCAACAAATGTTTTCAGAAATCTAAATTTTTTGGAGACTATTGTTATAGATGAAGTACTTTTTGGAGAACGCAAACCAAAACATCCTCAGATTCAACATAAATCCCATAGTGCATTTATGACGCGCTCGGTGGTGGTGGTGGGGGGGGGGGCTATGGACCCCTAAGTAAAACTCTATATCTCTTGATGTTTAAAATGGTAATGTAAAAATAAAATATAAATAAAGCATTTTCACATGTACAGTCATACAAAAAAGTATTCGTACACGCGTCGTATCGTGCTTTACTGTCCTGCAACAGTTAAAAGAGCTACATTTTTTTAACAAAAAATGTCTCTAACTCTTTTAGCAACACTACTTTCTTATATTAACTTAAAAAAAGTACTCTTTTCTGATCGTGTCAACAGAAAAGTGAGAAACAGTTATGCAATTCCCGAGAATTGAATCAAAAAAGTATTCGTACAGCAGCAGTGCAGAAAGAATAATGCCGTTATTCCGTTGCCGATGGCGATCATTCGTATTGGGATCAGTCTTGTGATAATTATCAAGTATTTATCAATTGTTGTTAGCAAATTTGTAGTGGATTTCCATTAAATTCTTTATCATGGGACGAAAAGGTAAAGAAACGACAGAAGGAGAAAGGAGAATTATCCTTTCCTTGCCCAATCAATGCAAATCATTGCGTGAAATCAGCGTTATTGTTGGGAGACCACGCACAACCGTTCAAAGCATCATTGATAGATATTGTGTCACGGAAAGTCTTACGAATCAACCAAAATCAGGACGATCAAGATTATTAACGGCCAAAGATGAACGCAGTATATGTAGAAAAGTGCGGCAAAATCCGAAAATTACAGCTTCAGCGATTGCGGCAGAGGTAGCGGAAGAAGATAAAATAGACGTTTCCGGAGAAACAATCAGAAATGTGCTCCGCCGTACCGGTTACAACTCTCGAATCGCTAGAAGAAAATATTACATAAGCGAAAAAAATAGTAAGGATCGATTAGAATTCGCCAAAACGATGCGAAATCATGGAATAGACTTCTGGGAAAAGTTATATTTGCTGATACGACGTGTGTACGAATACTTTTTTGTATGACTGTATGTATGTATGGAGACACTAACAATTTAAATCACGAAATTGTGATGTACTTTACAATGACCTCTTTAAAGATAAACTGGAAAAATGGACGAGAAACTGTAGATGTACCGATTTTCGTCAGCACTTGAATTTATGGTCAGTTTCTCCTGTAGGAATTCGTCAGTTAAACTGATAGTGAATGGCCTGCTTTAGAAGTAAGAACCGTAATCGGCCAATGTCTAATAATTGTACGTATGTACTCGTGTATGGAGAGACCTGCAAAACATAAGACAAAATCTACATATATCTGGCTGTGGTCATGTATAGCATATCTGCTATTCGTATGTAAACAATTGCTTACATGCTTCGATTATGCCAATGTCGTGTTTGGAAATACTTTTTTATATGTGCGAAGCAACGTTCATATATTACACTAATTCCTTTTTTTATGTGATCGGGTCTATTGCATAGTCGATGGCTGCTGCTCTTTTTGAGGTTCTGGTGCATCTTGTTGTGGTTCTTATGCTGTTCACCTGCCTGCACAAACGTTTCGAGGTCTTGATTTTTCCATTCAGTATTTATTGAGAAAAAGTGAAGAGTTCCAAATTAAAAATACAAAAAGAAAAAAAAAACGTTTTTTTTTTTGTACCGGCGTTTCTTGTTTTTCCTTTCACCTGTGCATTGACATAGATAAGCTGTACATTTTGTACGATAGGTCGTTAGCCATCCTTCAGTCGATGATGACGGACCCAAGAGTGTGTATACGCAGCATGTCGTGTTTTTTTATACCGTCAAAGTGCGTTCAACTCTTTTGAATGCATTTTTCAGTAACTGAGTGTTTTCTATTTTGCTTATGACATTAGCTGGGTGAGTCGACGTGAATGTTTTTCTGAAAATGAAAAAAAAATTGAGAATTGAGTTGTCATTAAATATTTGTTTTTGAAAGGTAATTCGCGAAAACTGTCTTCAGGTTGGGTGCCGTTTTGGAGTCGATTAATTACTGTAGATGAAAATTGGATACACCATTATACCCCAGAAACAAAAATACAGTAGTCCCTCGACTTACGTCGGAGTTAGGTTCCGAGAATTTGCGACGTAAGTCGAAAACGACGTAACTCGAGGGTAGAAACAACTTCAGGCGATAAATGTATAAGCTTTCATTTTTTGAATATGAATGTATTTATTATACCCTAGACTTTTAGTATAGGCATAGGGCATATTGTTTTGTCACGACGGAAATATGTAACACCTTAAAGGAGGCTCCGGAGGTATAGCAATGTATATTTATAAATGATCAGGGTCACTTCCTGATTCGATTTAGCCATGTCTGTCTGTCTGTCCGTTCGCACGATAACTTTCGATAGAATGAAGCTAGAGCCTTGAAATTTTGGTCAAATATTGGAAGTATGATCTGATGATCTACCTCCCCTACAAAATTAAAAAAATTAAATATTACTTTAATTACGATAGCTTTCGATAGAAATAACACTAGTGAGTTGAAAATTTGGCAGAACGTTGGTAGTAAAATTAAGTTTGTTGGCATTGAAAATGGGCAAGATCCGACCCAAGGAACCCCTACCTCCCCTACAAATGAAAATTCAAATAAGCGATAACTGTTGATAGAATGAAGCCAGCGACTTGAAATTTTGGTCAAATGTTTGAAGTGAGATTAAGTTAGTTGGCATTAAAGATGGGTTCCATCCGACCTAAGGCACCCCTTCCTCCCCTAGAAATAAAATTTTAAATAAGCGATAACTTCGACAAAATAAAGCTAGCGACTTGAAATTTTGGTCAAATATTTGTAGTAGGATCCAGTTGGCTAATACTGAAAATACGTTAAATCCGACCAATGAAACCCCTGCTTCTCCTACAAATGAAACTTTCAATAAGTGATAACTTTCGATAGAGTGAAGCTAGAGACCTGACATTTTTTTTAAATGTTTGTAGGGTGATCTAATTGGTTGGTGGCAAATAAGCGATAACTTTCGAAAAAAATAAGCTAGTGACTTGAAATTTTGGTAAAATATTTGTACTGGAATCTAGTTGGTTGTTATTAAAAATGCGCAAGGTTCACCAAACGAAACCTTTACCTCCCCGTTAAGTGAGACTTCAAATATGCAATAACTTTCGATAGAATAAAGCTAGCGACTTGAAAAATTCGACAAGTATTTGTAGAATGGGTTAGCTAATTGATTTTTAGAATGGTCTAGGTCCTCCTGAATGTGTGCCAACCTCCCCTATAAACTGGCCATATAGGAAACTCACTTTTAATGCATATGGTCGTTGCCAATTGATACTTTTGGTATCACCACTAGGTCTGTACAAGTCAAGGGTATATACGCTTCGGACTCCGGGCCGAAACGAAGCTTCGGCCTGGTTTTTTAATTGACATTTCACTGTTGTCCCCCAACTCAATAGCTTCAATTAATTGGTGAAATGTACGCCGCAAATAATAGGCCTTAAAGGATGCATTAACACCTTGATCCATTTGTTGAAGAATCGGGGTCGTATTAGGAGGCAAAAAAATCACCTTAATGGCATCATTGTTGAGATTTATGGGATGACTTGGAGCGTTATCTATGATTAGTAACGCTTTATGAGAAAGATTATTGGCTTCCAAATATTTCTTTATTTATATTCTTTATTGTCGGACAGAAATATTGATCGAACCAATCACAAAATATATTAGAAGTAACCCAGGCCTTTTGTTGGACCTCCAAATAACCGGTAGATCTTCCTTGTACACATTTTTGAAAGCTCTTGAATTTTCTGATTGATAAACAGCAAGAGGTTTCAGTTTCAAATCACCTAATGCATTCCCTCCGAGAAGCAAAGTAATCCTGGATTTTTCTGCCTTAAAGCCAGGAGCTCTTTTTTCTTCAATCGAAAGAAATGTTCTTGAGGACATGCGTTTCTAATACAGGCCTGTCTCGTCAACATTAAACACCTCCTCTGCGCAATATCCTCCATTTTCAATAATATTATGTAAAGTGTTTGGAAAGATCTTCGCTGAAAACGGCGACGTAAGTCAAGGGACGGACGACGTAATTTCAAGGGTTTGGTCTCAAAGTAATGAACGACGTAAGTCGAAAAAACGTATAACAAGGGAGACGTTAGTCAAGGGATTACTGTACAGTCAAAACAGTGGACTGCGAATGGGTAATCGGGTAATCGGCTCCAAAAAAAAAGCAAAAACTGTTTTTTTTTCTCGACTCGGAAAGTGATGGCGACGGTTTTTTGGGATAGTCATGGAGTTATCTTAATCGATTATTTTCAAAAAGGAAAAACCCTTGCAGGAGCATACTACGCATCATTACTTGATAAGCTGAGGGCAGAAATTGCGGAAAAATGACGACATTTGCAGGAAGTAAAAAAAAACCGTTTCACCATAACAGTGCGCCATCTCACACCTCAGCGTTTGTCATGGCGAAAATCCACGAATTACGGTTTGAACTGCTTGGCCACCCGCCTAGACTTTTTTTTGTTTCTTAAGCTAAAAGTTGCGCTCGGAAGACAGAGATTTTCGTCAACTGAGGAGGTCATCACCTTCGTAAACAATTATTTTGCAGAGAAAGACGCCGAGTACTATTTGAACGGGTTAAAGAAATGGAAACACCGCTGGGAGAAGTGTGTAGACTTACATCGAGACTAATATGGAAAAATAAAAATTAATTTGAAGAAAAAATTTCTTGTATCTTGATTAGGTCGGAAACTTTTCAAACCACTGTCGTAAACGTGGAGCGAGCGGAGCCCAAAAAAGACTATTCCGGACTATAATTATTCACAGTAGATTTTCGTAGTACACGCTTACACAAGAGACTATTGTGAATCAAGAGGTTTTTTGTGTAGGCTCCGCTCGCTCCGCGCTTAAGGGATCACAACTCTCATCATCGTTCAAACATGAACGCTCGCTTCGCTTGCTCTAGGTGCAAAAGTCTTTTATATGAGCTTCGCTCGCTCCGCGCTTAAGGGATCACGACGCTCAGTATCGCACAAATTTAAAGTATCGCTTTGCTCGCTGTGGGTGCAAACAGCCAGTGGGTGCAAATAGCCAGAGATTTTCAAAAGTGAAATAATGTCAATTGACGTTATTCCCCTTTCAATAGTGAAACGTCAAATCGGAATTACTTGATGTTATTATACTCCACCAATGTATAACGGGTAGTTTTATACTGTATAAAGCGGAAATCCACTTGTGGGTGTGCCCAGAGTTTATATCCGTTTTAGAAAGTACAAACCTATCATATATGCATCATAACAATAGCTTGAAATCGAAGAATGTGGGCTCGTACTGCCTAAATCGGAAATCTACTTGAGAGTGAATCAGAGCTTTAGGCAGTACAGACATCATAACAATAACTTCACACTAAAAACGTTACGTTCGGAGCGAGCGTATCAAAGATTCAAGGTTCCTACATATGAAAACATTTTTTCAAATATTTAGACGAACAATCCCTCTAAATTTACAAATTTGGGGGATTTTTCATGTGGAACTCCTCTCCACCTCCCCCAAGCAAATCGATTTTTGGGAGAATTTTGGAAATTATCACTCCAAATTTGGAGAGATTTTACATTGGAAAAATCGCCCCAATCTCATATAATTTTGAAAGGGGGGGGGGGGATTTTCTGACTTTATATTCAGCCTTTTGAGAGGATTTATCACAAATGATTTTGGGGAGGACATAATTCATGTGATATATCCCCCAACGTTTGGGGGAACAATTTTTTGGATATGTAACAATGAAAAAAATTGCTTGTGTTTTTTTTTTTTGTAATTTGTTGGGGGCTAGTTCGCAGAGCCTTTTATTAGCCACTAGATCTCCCTTTTTTTACAACGTTGCATTGAAACTAATTAAACAAATTCCAATTAAATTTACTTCATTTAAAATGCCACAAATCAACGTGCAATCAAAGTGAAACAAAGCGAAATAGAGTTTATTCTAACTTGGACCGAGATCGGCGAACATCATCAATTCACCCCGGACCGCACTGCACTGCCACAACTACCTACATATACCCCATGCTATGCACATAGCAAATAGCAGAATAACACAAAGCACATGTATCTCAACTGTTCTCTTGCAATCTGTGCCAAACTCATCAACTTCCTCAATCGATTCAATCACAGGTTGTGTGTACTTTTGAAGCGGTACGAGTATGCATGTTTCATTCAATCCATTAAGCGACAAAACAAACGACTCAACACAATTCTCTCGTTTCATGTTGATTGACTAATTTCCCGGAATCTGTTTCGATTGAATGACGGAGAACGAGTGGATTCATGAAATATATATGTTAGGAGGATCCACGATCCATGGATATTGGTAGCCGTGCACCTGATCTTTGCTATGTATAGAGTACTTTGCATGCATGCATTTCATCTTCACCTGTCGACTGTCGAATGTTCAGAATACATATTCGGATTCTACAGGGCAAGATGAAATATACCAGAGTGAAATTAGATGGCTCCCTAAGCACTCCATCATGCAATACATTACGACGATTGCTTAGACATTTTAGATGATATGCTTGTCCTATGCATCCTGCAGCCACCTTTTTGGTCGGTATACGTTGTGAAACTATTCCATCTCGCATACTTGACTAGTTCTCTGGTAGACATGCCGACGTGGCTCGCAATACGGAACCATACCCACCCAGCCACCGCATGTTCTTCCTGTAAGAATCTGAGATACTAATGGCAGTTCGTCCTGTAAACATGCATCCTGATGGGAATCATATTCTGATGGTGTTGTTTGAACGGGGTTGGTTGGTCGGTCTGTCGTCATCAACGTCAGTTGAAATGGGTTGCATAGCAACGTACAGTCGGAAAAGCTTCCGACCCATTTTCATTTTCCGTCTCTCATTTAGCGAGTGGAGAAAAAATCATATTTTTTTTGCCATGGTCGCATTTTTCCCCGAACATGGTTTTCATCATCATCCCACTTTTCAGTTTGTGTGGCATTCAGAAGTAGAAAAAGTGGTATTCTGTTTAGTATAGAGCGCTGGAAATGTTTGTACGGGGGGGGGGGGGGGGGGGGGGGGGGGGGGGGGGGGAGTTACATTTCTTTCACTCTTGGCACTGATGACGGCATCCATTTTCATTTCTTTTGTTCTCTGCTTGTGCCTTGGCTAGGCTGGGGTTATAGTTGGCGGAATTATTTCGAGATTTATGCAACGCCACTTTCATCTTATGCGTTAAATCTAAGAAAATACAAATATAATAAAATACAATATAAATAATACAAATAAATACAATATATATGAGGGTTACAGTGACAGGGTCGTCATTGCATGGTGGATTATTCAAAATAGGATGTTTTCATTGCGCACCCATCTATTTCCTCTATACTCTATAGCAATGCTACTCAAGAATCATGATCTTCCATTCGCCCGTGTCTTTGTCGCCGCCGGCGTCCGTCATGCCATGATCTCGTAGGCTTTATTACCCAAACTAAAAACCGATCGTTGTCATGCAGTCAAGTTCAAAATATGTAGAGTGATGACTGTTTTTACCGTGCCGGTATATAAGCACAGACTCTTTTAATGAGTCGTTCAAAAAGAGTCGTCCAAAGATTCGAGAGAGTATTCAAAATATGTGTACGGGGTACCGTATCTGTGCAAAGGGGAACGATTTAAAACAAATCGGTTAATATCTGCAATTGAATTATAACTTTCTATCAATTAAAATTCATGTTTGTTTTTATTTTGCAACTTTGACTTCAGATTCGCAATCAGCAACCCAAAGAAGATTAACCGTGTTTTTTGAAGAAAAAGGGGTTACCGTCCAGGATCTTCTTTTGTTTTTGATTCTTGGCGATTTTGACTTCAGATCCGCAATCAGTGACCTAAACAACCACATATCAATTCTTTTTCAGTAAGATTGAGCGTGTTTATAAAAAGTGCTGCCATTCTGGATTCCCTAATGTGCACATGGACTTAAGGTGCTTACCGATTGCCGACTAGTGTTACTGGATTTCTGTAATGAGGAATTCTGTATGAGTGAGGATACTGTCTGTGTTGAGTAGTACTCATGCAGTTTGGGAGCATATATTGTATATACGATGTTTATGTCGGAGGACAGGTTTGGGAATTCGTTTCACAATGTGCCATTCTTGAAATGAACCAGCTGACAGTTATGTCATTGTGCCGATTCTTTCGCTCATTTTGTTGAGTCCTTCATGAAGAACACCGTAGCGTATAGAACGACGACTAAGTTTGGCAATCGCTATATGCGGTGATGCCTTTGGATAGTGATTTACCGTCGTACCCTATGAGTTAAATTGTAGATTTATTTGAACGACAGTGGTTCTGTTGGATCACAAAATTCCCCATTTAAAACTTTTGAACGAAGGAACGCGTCCAAGTGGAGGACTATCCTGTTGAACTCATCGCAGTCAATAAAATTAATATTTAGATTCATTTCAACGCATATCCTATGTAAACCTGACGCCCTATGATCGATCAAAAGTGAGTATATAAATACATTCCAGGCTGTGATTTTTGCTACTTTTTTGTGCAATTTAAATGCTGAGATGTTTGTGCTATTATCCCAGCCACCGTCGTCTGTCCTCTATTTTCGAGTGTCCTTAAAAGCAGTGCACTATCAGTCAAGATTTACTAAGTTCTACAAACCAGCAGAATGTACATAGTCTCGTATAGTATACGCGTACATAATGCGGATATTTAAAAGAGACAGCCAAAGTAGCGAGAAGCAAGCAAGGACATTACTTTGCTACGGTTCTATTCTTGCTCCCGTTATCGCTGATTTCAGTGTCCCTCGAGATGAGTTGGATTGGCATTGTTGCCACTTGATAGTCGAGCCGAGCGCTATGAGGAGAAGCCTGCTTGCCTGGAAAAAAACTTGCAGAAATTGTAAAGGTATTAGTGTAGTAGTAGTGGTAGCTCTGTCAACCACAAATCCTCCATTTGCTGTACTATGTTCATCTGAGTAGTTTGCCATTACACCGTAAGCTGGCCGTGCTATTACTATTGCCCGCTGCTATGCCTTATTGAGAGTGAGGGAGCCCTCAGTTAACCATGCTCACGAGCCACCCTTTTCATGTACATGTTCTTGGTGCATTCAGTGCTGCGGCTTGTACCTTTATCAACCCGCATAAAGAATTCACAGGCACAGGCCTCTTTGAACAGAATGCATGGCTCTGGTTAAATCGTTCTCGAAACTAGGTCATGTCGAGTAGTTTGAAAAGCAACGGACGGATGTTTGTGATAATGGCAGTTAAGGGGAGTAGAGCAGGCTGTATTTTTTCTCCCTTTTTTTTCTCATTTGTCCGCAATATGGCTCAACTGTATGTAGGCTATATGCAAATATGTTGCATGGATTTATATAAGAGCACATCATGCACAATGGAATTTTATGTATACACGCTGAGAGAAAGAGAACTCTGGATGACTCTAGCCCCGATCCAAATATTCTCGACGGTTGTGGCGGCGGTGGTGATGGTAGTTTGCATTGTTTTGCCGACATCCTATGTCGATCCTGAACAACAACAAAGCTAGAAACATTTTTCTTAATTATTGTGACTATTTCACAAAGGCAACTACAGAGAGAGTTGTATTTCTGAAATAGTCACCATAATGAAAAAAAAAATGTTTCTAGATTTTTTTTTGCAAAGGGTTGTTTTGTATTGTTTTTCGTTCAATTGTACACCGAGAATTCAAACGAACGTTAGGCATTGTACTGGATTTGATGACAAAAGTTTGTATGCTGTTTTTACCGTGCATAGTTGGTCTGTATTTCAGTTGCAACTTCGTTATTTTTGCAAAATAATTTGAAACTTATTTCATGTTTTAGATTTTTACTGGACTACGAAAAACTCGCATGTAAATGTACAACGGATGGGCCATAACCGCATGTCTAAACGAATATGAAAGGGACGCATCGGCGGAGATGCGGTGGAGACCGAGAGCTCGTTGGGACGACGTTGGAAGTAGATGCTGACGCTGCACAACTGCTGGGCTCCCGAAATTGTAGGACGGGGTTACTTGACCGAGATAATTGGAGGACAATGATCCAGACGGCTAACTACAGCGCCACAATTTCCAGGTCAAATACGTTAAATTCCGAGACAAATAGATAACTTTCCGGATCAAATAGAATTTTCCTTATGAAATAAATAAATTTCTTAATCAAATAAGCAATTGATTATAATTCACGCTCCCATGGTTGCCGGTTCTATGCACCGGAGCGACCGGTTCATCAGCAATTGCCAAAGGCTGCCAAACCCCTTCAACGCCAGTAGGCATTACTACAACAGCAACGACGTTATTTACACTAAAATGCGAACTATATTGAATTATAATGTCGAAAGGTTTTGCTACATCATGCGTGAATTAATGGAAAAGCTTGGCAGAAAGCTCTGCTTTTTATTCTTACATCAATCTCACGATTATGAAGTGGATAGGGGGTAGATTCTATGGCAGCCAAAATGCCACTATCAATCTCAGCGACCCCGAACACGATAGATTTGAGATTAATCTCAGTGATTTTGGGTACTGTATTTTATTTGATTTATTTTATCACGCTACAGCGTAGATATTATCCTAGAGACGAACACGGATTGCCGGCACAAGCCTTGGATGTCCGATGCATCATGGCAGCGGATTGTTGGCAGAAGGCAACTGAAGGCACGATTAGCATCAGACGACAATCGAAGTAGCATCAAGCTCCTTTACCGTCAGAAAGCTCGAGAAGTTCAGCGTAGTGTGCGACACGATAAAAAAGAATATGCGAATATGCCCCAACTAATGAGGAAATAAAATAAATAAAAATAACTGGTGCAACAGTATTTGAACTATGGCCTCGAGATGAGTTAGCATCATCTCATTTTCTAGATCGTGACGGTATTTCTTGAGCAGAGGTGTGTGATCTGCAACACGCTCAACCGTGTTATTTACCCCAGAAATGAGTACTCATTTAACAGCTGAATGGGCTTATAGTCCGATACGTAAATCGCCTTTTTTTATCGAAAACTACCGCATTCAGTTGGAATCGAACCGGGGCCCATTGCGTAGAAGGCGAACGTGCTAACCGTTGCGCTATCCGGACTACTTATGAAGAAATAGTCGCTGCAATTATTCCACCAAAACGAGGTAAGGTCGCCGAACTCGACGGCATTCTTGTCGAACTTCATCAAGCAGCGCTGAGTTGTAGGAAGGCTTCATAATCAAACTTCCAAAAGAAGACAGCCTTACAGATTGCAATAATTAGAGAGGCATTTGCGTACTTCCTGCCATTGCAAAAATAATAGCTAAAATTGTCCTGAAAAGACTAAAGGATCACTTAGAAAGCCCAATTGATGAAGAGCAGACTGGCTTTCGATACGGATTCTCCTATGTCGATCACATTAACACCTCGCAAATTATCATTGAGCAATCCGCTGAGTGCGATTCTCCGCTTCGTTTGGTTTTCAATGATTTAGAGAAGGCTTTCGACAGTGTGAACCGGGATTTTGTATGGGCGGCTTTGCACAGGAGAGGCAACCCTGAGAAAATTGTGGTTGTTTTTAAGGCAACGTACGATAGCGCGAAATGTCACATTTTGCATAAAGGTAAGGTGTCGGGGGACTTTGAAATTCGGAGTGGAGTTCGGCATCCTCTCACCGCTCCTATTCCTCATGGTGATTGGATATATTTTGCATGCAGCCCTATCCGGATCACACAAAGGAATTCGATGGACCTTAACAACTTATCTGCAACATCGCTCCCTGGTACTGTCTGTGCTGTTGTAAGTGAGCAGCATATGGAAAGTTTCCGTAAAAGTTACCAGCAAGTTGCAACTTTTTGTCAACTCACTTCTTCGAATTTTTTTCTAAATTCCCAATGATGACCGACGAAGGGAGTGTCCTAAAATCTCGTTACGCCGATCTGTGGCCAAAGAGTATGACTCGCTGGATAAATCCTGGAAGCAGATGCGTCTCATTGCCCAGAATAGAGTGCGATGGCGCGCTGGAGTAGTTAACGTTTTTTTCACGCTCATATGGATGGGGAGGGGGAGGCTATTTCCGAATCGGAAAAAAAAAATTAAAACCGTAGAACCTATCCTGGATCATAAGGGAGCTGTTTATGATTTTTTTGTAATCACGAAACACGAACAAACATACATTTATATATAGATAAAAAATTAATTAATACTTCTTCAAACACTGTAAAGTGAATAAAAATATGGAAAAATATAAGTATGTACAGAAATTCAAAATTCACTACTAATTAATTATGCTTTGACCCCTCCAGTGGAGCATGGATGCATCAATATCTTTAGCAATACCTTGTTGACATTTCGTCATCATATAAATTTCATATGAAGCAGTTAGTAGCATACACCTCTTTTCCGTATAGCCATCTTTTACTGACATGCTTGGAACGCTGTGGGAGTTCTACGTATGTAAGTCCCACAGGTAGTTTTTTATTTTATTAACGCGCCGGGGATATTTACCCCTGATCGTAGATTAAAGTATGGTAGACAGGTGACCGAGACCTAACGGCTACCGAGCGCGTCAAAGACTATTTAAGATTATGATATCAAATTAAAATTTTAATAAATGTGTTCGGGTTTCGAATCGAAGTATTCTGACGCTACTGGATATTTTTTTTTCTGTTTTTTTTCATCTTAACTATGTATCTTCAGTCCAAAATCAAACAATCCCTTAAAGTTAAGAGTTGCTTCAAAACCCAAGTGGAGTGCTGATTTTTTTATATGGCAACAGATGATAAAATTAAAAAAAAACTAAGCTCCTAATTTTTGTACGTTTTCACTTATCTTCTTTACTCTATCGCTAAGCGTAAGCGTCATAGACTGACATTCATTATCATTAGACAAATGATAATTTTTAGTCACAAATCAAACTTATCGTAGCCAAAAAATTTCTCAACTAACATGTTTCCATCACATGCAAAATTTTAGAATACATAGCTGCAATATGCCATGTGAAAAGCTCAATTTTTGAACAAAAAAAAAGTCCAGACAAACAAAACATCACATCCAGAAAACAGCAATAAAAAAAAAATCCAGGTCTATGTATGCTCAGATAAATAATCGCAATATATTATGGGACTCCGAAAAAATGTTGTATAATGTATGGGTATACCTATATAAATTGTGCAGACCCTAAAAGTTTGAATATTTTGTCAACAATAAACTTCAGCGACCATTAAATTAAAATATCAAGCGCAGTAGAGGAGAAACTCGCCCCATCAAAATCCCAAATATGCAGTGAGCGAATTGAGGCCAATGGGCAACGCAGACTAGACAACCAATACCACCAATCCATCATGTCAATATTTTTATTAAGATAAGATTCATTCGTGTTGTGATAATTTTCAAATGATAAAGAAAAAAATATGCAGGCTTAATAAGATATGACAGTATTGTTTGTAGAATACTTTTATAATGTTTCGCAGGCATTCCATTCTATTTTTGCCAATTTCCTGGCATAAATAAAATATTATTTTAAGAACAAATAAATTATAAAATGCTTTAATAAACACAATCTTTGACTTGTTTTGTCCGTAAACTCGTATGTTGCGATCACAAAGGGAAAAGGAAACCTTCGTCCATTTATTCATTGTCATAGTGACGCGAGCGCCGTAAGTTTAGGTTTTTGACAAGAGTATTCCAAATTTTGATGATGTTAGTGATAGTGGTTAAACTAAGAGCGATTTTTTTCACATAAGCGAAGTTTTCAGTCTACACTTGGATCGTTCGAAGCGATACATATTGTTTAACTAAATGCAATAAAACCTAAGTATAAACCGGAAACCTGGCTACCCGAAAAAAAAAATCTGTTGTCCTCAGTATTTAGTCATGATTTTCATATGACTTGAACCTGCCGGAACCTGTAATACCAAACTAGGGATAACTTGGTCGTTTAGAACTTGTATAACACGGAATTGTCCTCTTATAAAACAAGATCGATAAAAGGTCTCTGAAAAATTCTTGTGAAGGAGAATAGGATGAGATATTCAGATATCTATTGAGTTTGGGGATTGTGATGGATTGGTATTTTTGTAACAAGTCAACTTTGTGGAAAAAACTCTTCAGGCGAGAGGTAAATTTGTAGGTTATTGTTCAATTTGGTGGATAGGTTTTTATACGCTTGTCTTGGGTTTTAGTTCTTAACGGGAGGTCCATTGAGTTTACCGGACGATATTCCTGCAGGAAAAACTGACGAGAATCTTGTGAGATGAACTGGCGATTATTTCAGGTACTGACAAGAATCTATGGAAAAAAACTGACGATATTTCTACAGAAAAAAATTGAAAATAACCGGATAACTCCACACTCCTCAGATCTTGAGATTGTCGTCAGCTTTTGCTATGGGTTAGGTACAAAATTCACCTATTCAAAATCCACCAATCAATTGATTTTGATTGGTGGATTTTGAATAAGTGTATTTTAGTTCAAAATCCACCAATTCAAAATCCACCAGTTCAAAATCAATAAATTTTTGTATGGAAAAGTATCAGTACAGCCCCCACACTGTGGATTTGTAGTTTCTAAAGCGGAAGTTCTTCGAGTGCGAGTTCACAGCCCATTTCCGCTTTAGGGACTAAAAATCCATCGTACGTGGAGCATCAGAATAAACTAGGTGGATTTTCAACTGGGCTACATGGATCAGTTTTCGCGCTAGGCAATTGAGTATACAACATAAAAGCTATTGCCAATCCGATTGCGGTTATGAATATAAGACTGTTTGCATGTCATAGACAATAAGGTTTGGACAGAAGTAGATAACACCACGTAGCTCCATCTACCGTTATGTCAGAACCACAATCGGTGTTATTCGCGATAAAATCAATTTGCAGTAGCGAGTCTTGTGTTTATGCGCCTCTGCATCTGCACCCCTTACAATGTGACAAGTTAATTTTCTCGAATGGTTAACAATCACGTTCATACCCAAGAAACAGTCTGCCTGCACGATATACTACGTTTACACGTCCTAATACCATTTCATTCGCTTACAAATAATAATTACCTGGTTTTGGTCGATGTATTCTGAATGCGGTATCAGAAAGGTGATTTAGTCATAAGACAGCTTTAACCCTTCAATTAGCATATTCTGTTGCTGTCATTCATATATGTACACGTGCCACCACCATTATCGCGTATCCTGTCTCTTTTTGATGCAAATATTGACAAGAGTGGGTAAAAATGTAAATTGTATTTCATACAAGTCCATAGGGTCATATAATCATCTTCAGTATACGAGCGTTATGGCATGTTGCATTGCATACCACAACAAGATCCATCTACTTTCAATCAAGTCCTTAAGGACAACACAGTAGGTACTGCACGAGTATATACCGCAAGCATTAAACTAAAATACGTACACCCTTGCTGAAGCGTTGCAGTAAGAATGCGTTTCCATAAGGACTTCACATACTTCTTAGGGTGTATGGAATTAAATCAAAGACGACATAATCTTCACGGCAGCGCTTGCAGAAATCTCTGGAATGCAACACTGACCTCATTCTGCGTGAAATATCGTTGACAAACAGCTATCGACCAAGAAGTATGGGAAGATGAATATGATTGCACGTCCCTCCGCCTCCTCTTTATGGAAGAGCATGGTACATGGCATTGCACCCTTACTAATTGTGATGATGATGTTGCAGATGATAAGTGCCAAGTCCTTTTTTCTGAATAGATATTTTATATTAGAAAACGACAAAAAATGTGGGTTCATTTCGAAGATGAGAAAATGACGACCTCATTATGTTGTGCAATGGTGAAACTACAAGCTTTTTAGGTTAAGCATAGTACTAAGTGCGTCTTCGCACGAAATCCTGTACAAAAACTGTAAAAAGTTTCGTTTGCACGAAAAATTTTCGCTAGCGCAGTACACAGTTGTGAGCAATTTCGCTGCGAAAAGTATTCCTTTGGATTTGCTTTCGCAAAACCTGTCATCACTGTTTGAGCTATTGATCGCTATCATTTTGAGTGGCAAGAAGAAATTTTAAGCGCCGTGATCGCTCTCATTGGCCGCATTTTGGCGAGCACCTTATCAGGCATAATGATTCTGTTTTCTCTTCCAGACACTTTATGCTGCATTTCTTATGCTTCTGATACTGATCCTGAATTATTCGAAAGTATAGTTTTATTGTCTAGAAGTTTGTTTTTTTGTTGCCATTGGGCGTGTTTTTTTTTTTGAGAATTTATCGTGTTTGGGGTAAAATAACACACGCGTTACAGCAGGAACATTAACCTGGATAGCTTAGTAGGGTGGCTAGCCTTCGCTCGATAACTCCTCAATAATTTCCACATGCATGAGACATAGGTGGCCTTAGTGTCGTGTTGAATTTAATATGTTGATTTTGGCACGCTTGTGTTTTTGCCAATCGGCCAAGTTTATTAGTAAACTAATATTACTGTATGCTGTAATATTTTGCTGTGATGTGGAAGGTGAAATAATAATCCAACGGATATTCGAGTATCAGATTTCAGATTTCGCACAGGCGGACTCAAAAAACGTCCTTATTAGGATAATAAAATTGTTATATCCGACTGTCGGTGTAATTTCACACCGCGTTTTTTAAACGGTGTGTTTAATTATTGTTTTCAGATACAAGAACTAGAACGAAATTCCATATATCACAAAACATCAACATTTATTTTAATATTCAAATTATAATTATAAGCCCGGCCCCACACTGTCGAACACGAATATGGTACAAGTGTCCTCTGAACGGCTGAAGACCGACACTTCACACAAATCGGAAGAAAATCGCCCACTTGTAACATGTTCGTGTTCGAATTCGTGTTTGACAGTGTGTGGCCTGTGTAATAGTTAACATTTCCTAACAAAATCTCCTTCTTACTTTTTTTCAGGTATGTTTGCCATTACGGCGATTGCTACAATATTAGCGTAAGTACCTCGATCTGGATACGGCATCAAATTTGTATGTTTTTTTTAGATTGCTGGCGCTTTCTTCGTAATAACTGCGAAAGCAATGGCGATTACTTTGGTAACAACTTTTTTTTTTGCAGAAGCTGTCCTTTAATTGAAAACTGATTTTCTTAGTGTTTCATACGTAGGGCACCATCCTACATAGCCATGCAGGGGCAAAGTTCATCCAACCTACATATCCTGCTGATCTACCCTCTCTATATGCATACGGATGATTCGTTTCCGCAAAAAAAAAGTTTTTGAAACAAAGTACACTTAGGTAAATTTGATGAAGCATAGATAGAGTTCGCATAGTACATATAAATTCACATGAAGGAGTCATAGTACCAACTTTTCTTTTTTCCATCATCCCCTGGCACTAACCATTTCTTGTTTTTCATCCATTTAAGCTCATGTCGAACGAGAAGCGTATAAGGAAGATTGCACAGAGCAAAACTTTTTATGCATCCAATATAGAGTGAAATTCTTTTTCAAAGTCATTCTTTCGTAAAGCAATTTATTCGTAGTGCGGCGCGGCGGGGGTTGTTGAAACAATAGCGCATATACGAAAAGTACGATGAGAGCGGACCAGAGAATGTAATAATTTCTGAATACAATAGATATGCAATAGAGAGAAGGTTCAATGCTCTTATGAGATGAACCTAGTCAGATGGGGATCTTTATCTTTCGGATTTAGGGATGCCTGCGAGGAGTTGAAAATGTACGCGGTAAGGTGAGAGCCAGGATACGAAAGCATTGTATCCTGGCTCGCTTTAGGGTTCATGAATTTCGTTTCGTAGTGGATAATTGAGGATTGTGATGGATTTGCGAATGGAGGGATTTTAAAGTACTAAGTACGTTTAAAATGGATGATATTTTTAGCAAAATTTTTGGAATAACAACATCAAATGTCAGATAGGTAAGTTATATGGCTCTGGTGTAGAGTATTTGGTGAAAAATGTTTGACTCCATTTTACTGTAATACGACCCTACCGGATTTGTATTATAGTTGGAGGATGCTATTCACGTGAAGGTGCCCTTGACGATGAAGAAGAGTTTGATTCAAACGAACAATCTTCTGTTTAACCATATTTGATCCTTAATCAGATGGGCATTAGTTGCATGTCAGCGGGAAGATGGGAAGATAGTAGGTTAGGTACAAGGGCTGCTGTACGGATATTAGCTACAGCACCCATAGACCGCAGTAGAGCGTTGTGATACCACAAGGGAAGTCCTCACCATACCATCTTACCCCATGGGGGGATTCAAGAAAACTCTCTCTACTTTTTGCCAGAGCAGGACAGGAACAGAGGAGATGAAAAATACATTCCTCTTCGTCTTCGTTATCGCAGCTTCTGCAGAAGTCGTTGTGGGGAGGCGGAGCCTCCCTACCTGCTCGCCTAGTGATGACTCCCACCACAGCTCTGATAAGAGGCTTATTCAACGACAGTAGTTTGGCGGAGCGCCTAGGATCCAATCTGGGCCACAGTGGCTTAGTTTAAAGGCATGTGTTAGTATTTATCCATTTAGAGTTAGTTCTGCTAACCACTGCGGACTTTGGGGCTAGCTTACAAGCAGCGATAGGTATACAGATGGTGTGATGAATTTGTGCAGCCTCATCAGTGGCGCCCTACCTGGCGAGTTCATCTGCCCTGCAATTACCAGCGTAGCAATATGACTCGGAATCCAGCATAAGAAAATATTAAAGAAGTCACTCATCTCCGTCAGCGTTGAGCGACATTTCGCCACGATGATGATGAGCTTTGATGTAGTCAGACGCGGTTCAAGGAATTTAATAGCAGCTTGGCTATCGGTGGAGATTATTATACGAGAATCTCTAGCTGATACCACGTGACATCCAAGTCAAGTCAAAGCTTCGGTAATGGCCGCAGCTTCGTCTTGTAGAGCACTGCAGTATTGCAGTATTCAGCGTCACTAAAGGAGATGCTTATGTTAAGTGCATCAGAGGACAGAGTGAAGTGGGCGGACCTACTCCGTCTTCCATCTTGGATCCATCTGTGCAGAGTTCAATTGAATCGGGCAGCGGGGTGACGTTCTCTTCCCATTGATTGCGTAGTGGTACCAGGCTGACGAAATTCTTCTCAAGCTTGTATTTAAGAGTTGTTGAGTTGTTGTTAATTGCCTTGACCCCTCCAGGGGCATGGGCGCGTCAACATCTCTAGCATTTCTATGCCTTGTTGACGTTTCAATAGCATATCTACTTTTCGGAAGTGCAGTTACTAGCATGCACCTTCTATTCGCGCCGTCTTTACACTGACAAGCTCCATTATGTTCGCGACGTCCAAAACGGAGCCCACGGCTAAGTGGATTTCCGCTTTAGGAAGTAGGAAATTTGGTGATTTTGTGGCTATATATTTTGTATGTTTCAGTTATAGATCCAATCTCAATAACCTCAGTGCAATATTATATGTACTCGTAATATAGTTATTTACAACCTTAACACATTCAATACTATTAATTGCGTTGAACAATGCTTGAGTTATCCGTCAGCGAACTATTGTATATATCGTACAATACCCGGCTAAAGGACCATTCGAGACATCTAACTTGTTTAATCTATTACTACAATGTAATATATGCTTCTTGGCACTTGTGTATCCCACCAAATTCTATTTTCTCGAAATCCGATATCTATCCAATCCATCAATGTTATCGCCAACAGTAAACTCTATCTCTCCATCATACTATATGTACATATATTCGTATAACCATGCATTCTTCTTCACCTCAGCGGTATGATTCTAAATTTGCTAAATTTACACTTGAATTGAACGAGAACTGCAGCGAGTGCACGGTCACAATCAGGAAATATTTTCGGTTAATTTGTCTAATTGCAATTTATATCTATGATAGCTGGCAGTCGGTAAACAGTATCGTTTATCTTTTAGGCAGTAATGTGTAGAGTGCAGGGTGTTTTGCATTTAATCAATGTCGAAGGAAATTACGACCAAACATCGCAGAATGATGATCACTGTGCAAATTTTCTAATTCGCCAATCTTAAGATTGCACATAATGTTGACGACGAGTGCAAGGTACAAGAAGTTTAACAATATTTGTTGATGAAAGTATACAGTGAATGGTGGTGCTGTTTGAACAGAATGGAAATAAGGAAATCTAAGTGCTCGTACGTAGTCCGATTGCCATAGCTATCACACACGTCCCTGGTTCGAGTCCAATGGCAATCGTTTTTTTTTCGGAATAAAATGGATGTATGTGACGGTCTTTATGGTTTTCAGCCACCTCTAGTGAATCGGGCTATACTTCGTCTGCTATAAATCCAAAAACATGCCATCAAGCCTGCCGTCAAACCTACCATCAGACCTGTTGTCAAACCAAACCAACCCCAAAATATGAAAAACGCTTAGCTGGTCTGGATCAGTAGCAGGTCTGATTGCAGTTTTGATAGCAAGATTGATGGTATGGTTAATAGCAGGTTCGACGACATGTTTGATAGCAGGTTAGATGATTCGGTTGATAGCAGGATTGTTGACATATTTGCTAGCAACTTTGATGACAGGTTTGAGATCTGACATGACATCTAAAGACCCCTTTAAACTAGTTAGCGTTGATCGTGGGAAATGAAGCTGCACCAAAATTCTGGAATTTATCATTGAACATACAATGTATGTAGTAATTATATTCGGATTTTGATAGCATTGCTATTGTACATTGTTTTAATTTTGACCGCAATCTGTAAACAACGCATTTCCATTCAGTGTAAACTCTTCTGATCTGAACAGGCTACATCTAGCCAACTATCTGCAGATTTCTGCTACATATAGTTACTACCAGGCCAGGCTAGGCCACACTAGCCAAAATAACATGACTAAGAAATGGACACGAACGCGGACATAGTCAACACAAGTGTTCAACGTCAAAGCAGAGCATTTCTATTGCTTGTATCTATTCGTGAGTATCTATTTTAGATCTAACTAAGGAATCTCCACAAGATATAAATTGAAAATACACTCATTCGCGCTATGTTTTCGTTCGAAAAGAAGAAGAAGAAGAACAACAACAATACCATCTCATCTCATCCATATACCCACACATCGCATAACACATTTTATTTATCTCGACAACTAGATGAAGATGGAAGAAGAAGAAGAAGTATTATCGCTTCCAAGCACACCAAGAGTGCCTCCTCAGTAAAATATAAATGTCTTCTATTCATAGACAGGAGACAAGATAATTTCTTCTCGGGGATTTTAAACTATACTATCTCAAGGAATGCATGTAGTTCTAGTATGTTGCTTCTACGTGGTCACGTACAGAGAGAGTCACTCTTGTAGATAGTATGTAATGGACACAACACACCACTAGATGTAGATCTCTAAAACAAAAGAAATTATGAAGTAGGCAAGCGAAATTTGTTATAGTGTCTGTTGTCGCAAATTTACAATCTATATAGGTAGGACGATTCGATAAGTATGTATGTATGTGCTCATATATGCAAGCAAAATACAGAATATTTCGTGTTTTCTTGGACAGATCATTAATTTTCTTGTATATTTTGCTGTTTTATTTAGGAGCTCGCACTGGCGTTTGAGGGCTTAGGTAATTAACATGTTCAGCTGGTAAACTAAACTTTGCTATTTGCTGTATGGCATTTTTTTCAATTTACTGATGATGATGACTCTTTTTTTTTATGAATTCCCCGAAATTGGGTATTTCCAAACTCAAGGAGACAGCATAAGCAACGTCCAAATCTTTGGACTGGCACTCGTACAACTCTGCTAACCATCGCTCATCAGTCGACCACTTTTCTTCCGCGGACGAGTAGCGTGCGAAACAAAATTATGCAAAGATGTTTGTAGACATACACATGCCCACTTATTTCGTTTATGTAGCTTTGTTTAATGAGTTTGAGTGGCTTAATAATAAATGGAAATCTCGAAAAAATGGCGAAAAACGATATTTTTTTTTCTTTTTTTTACTTTTTTTCCTTTTTTCCTTTTTTCCTTTTTTTCCTTTTTTTTCCTTTTTTTCCTTTTTTTCCTTTTTTTTCCCTTCTTCCTTTTTTCCCCTTTTTTCCTTTTTTTCCTTTTTTTCCTTTTTTTTTTCCTTTTTTTTCCTTTTTTTCCTTTTTTTTTTTCCTTTTTTTTTCCTTTTTTTTTCCTTTTTTTTCCTTTTTTTGTCTTTTTTCCTCGTTTCTCTTTTTTTTCTTTTTTCTTTTTTTCTGTTTTCTTTTTTTCTGTTTTTTTTTTCTGTTTTCTTTTTTTCTGTTTTCTTTTTTTCTGTTTTCTGTTTTTTTTTTCTTTTTTTTTTCTTTGTTTTTTTTTTGTTTTTTTTTGTTTTTTTTTCTTTTTTCTTTCTTTTTTTTCTTCTGCATCGCAACGAAGTGCACCCACTTCAAACCGCAGTACCCTACAGTTCGCTCCCGACACGTCGAACCACTGCACCGAGCCGCTAAATACCAGCTATCATCGTGCTGTCAAAAGTTATTTCGCCGCTCCTTTCAGCTGGATTTGTAATATTGCTCCAGTCGGCAATGTCACTCTGTGACACTCTGACAACCCGACTAACTGTTGTCAGAAGTTATTCTATCCAGCAATGCGTAGGCCGATAGTGACGAGTAGCGTCAACCGACATGACCGCCACAGTTTCACTCACACAGTGCCAGCTATCGGCTATTTGCGAAACCACTGCAGTTGTTGTTTTGTTTCAATAGACTTTTGTCTGTCGGTGAAAACTACAACAATCGTTTCTTCCGGGAGTTATAAAATGCGCACTTTGATTAGAATTTTGTGTGCGAAAGGATCTTCATCTGATGAAACTCATCGCGAGCTGTACCTTGTGTATGGACCTACAGTAATGAGTGAAGAAAAGGTTAGAAAGTGGTATCGAAAATTTAAAAGTTCACCAAAGCCGAAAGCAGGCAATCTGCGTACTCAAGTCGAAAATGATGGCTAGCAACCGTTCTTTGGGACGAAAAGGGTGTCATTTTGGTTGATTTCATCGAATATGTGTCAACAATTACAGCGACTACTTCCTCTTCTTGCATTTGCAACATTGGCTTGGTGGACAACGGTTTGAAAACAAAAAAGAACTCAAGACTGCCGTTGTCACTGGTGCAATTCCCAGACGGTGAACTTCTATGTAGAGTTAATGTTAATGAAACTGGTACAGCGTCACGAAAAGTAAAACTGAATGACGATTATGTAGAAAATTGAAGTATTGTAGATATGAAGTAAACTAAAACTGTAAAATAAACATTTTCTTATGTGTTTATTATTTTTACTTAAGGTGACTTCACACGTCGCAAATATTTGTCCAAATTTTTTTTAAGGGAATATTTGTCTAAATGTAGCTATCTGGCAAAGCAGTTTTCTCGCGTGTTCACATGGCGGTAAGTATTTGTTACAAACTTGTTCTATTTAAGTCATGGCAAATTTATAACATAATCAATTGCCCCAACACTTTGTGGGCATAGCGCGTCAACTGTTCCATGTGGCCCAGTTGACGTTTCGTCGGCATAAACTGGTTTCGGAGAATGCAGTTGCCAACATGCACCTCCTGCACATACATACATGGCCACGATTGTCGTCGTGGATGGGATTCGAACCCGAGACGCCGGTAGTCAAACATGAGACTGATGCGTCAACACACTGCGCTACCGGGCGCCCCATTAATTACAGCTAATTAATTTACAGTTTTCGCAGCAAATTAAATTTCTCGTGGCTGTCATGGTAGCTCATATTTGCCCAAATAACAAAAAACAAAAAACAAATTAGTTGGGTTCATATTTTGCGGTTCACATGAAAAACTAAATATTTTCCTGAATATTTCCCTTTTTTTGTTAAATATTTCATACTCGACTGACTGACTCGATCGACGACTTATCTTAACTTGCGGAAATCCATTTTAAAACCAAAAGAAAAATACCGTACTTTGTTTTTTCCACTTTTTATTTTATTATTCCTAACGCGTTTCACTCTTCGGGCATCATTCCTCTGATGAATTTTTCAGGTCACTAGCTTCATTCTATTGAAAGTTATCGCTTATTTGAAGAGTCACTCGTAGGGAAGGTAGAGGTTTCTTTTGTCGGATCTTGCGCATTTTCAATAACAACCAACGTGCTCCTAGTACAAACATTTGAACAAATTTCAAGTCACTACCTTCATTTTATCGAAAGTCATTGGTTATATGAAGTTTCATTTGTAGGATAAGTTGGGGTTTCGTTGGTCGGACCTTACGTATTTTCAGTATCAGCCAACTGGATCCTACTACAAACATTTGACCATAATTTCAAGTCAGTTGCTTCATTTTATCGAAAATTATTGCTTATTTTAAGTTTCATTTGCAGGGAAGCCCTACCTCCCCTTCGTTCCTTGGGTCGGATGTGGCCCATCTTTAATACCAACTAACTAAATCCTACTTCAAACATTTGACCAAAGATTCCAAGTCGCTGGCTTCATTTTATCAAAAGAAGGATCATTTGTAGGGGAACTAGGGGTTCCTTGGGTCGGATCTTGCCCAATTTCAGTAACAACTAACTAGATCTTACTATCAACATCCGACCACATTTTCAACTCGCAAGCTTTATCCTGTCGAAAGTGATCGTAGTTCAATAATATTTCAGTTTTTGCCATTTGTAGGGGAGGTAGAACTCAAGCAGCTTCTCATCTGAAGTTCTAATAACACCCACAGACAGTTTTTATTGACGCGCCGGGATCGAACCCATCGTCTCTAGATGAAGTATCGTAGAGTGGTGACCGAGACTCCACGGCTACCGAGCGAAAAACGGAGGGGGATAAAAATAAAAACTATTTTTTGCGACCCCTCACTCTGCTATGGATTACTTCAAATTAAAAAAAAAAAAGTAAAAAAGAAAAAAAAAATACAAAAATGGAATGTGCTAATTATGACCGTTGATATGATATCCCACATGCCTATACGCGAGGAAAAGGATAAAATGTCCTTTTTTCTTCCTCTATGGAGAGATCCTCTCTCCTTAAATTTGGTCTATTACAACGAAAACTTCGAGCCACGAATTGTAGCAATCCTCCATATTCCTACCCAATTTGGTTCATGTGGTTTCAGCCATTCATTCTTTCAAACAGACAGACAGACATTGGACCAATTTCATAAGGTTGTCTTTTTACAAAACCATGGAAAAGTTAAAAATGTATTGAAAACAGGAAATTTTAATTTTACTGATATTGGGAAAGGTGGTGAAGCGGGCAGCCCCTATTAAATACTAATAATAATCGAGGGGATTGGGATTAGTTTACGTGTGTAGTATCATATGATCAGTTATCATATCGCTATCATTCTCATCAATTATTCATTATTTGCCAAAGCAACAAATGCACAACTCCTGTAGTCGCCTGAATTCTATTTGTGTCTGTCAATTGCAACTTTTTAATTAGAATTTCTTTAATTCAGAGCACGAGCACCATTCATCATCAACCATTCATCGCTTTTGTTTTGCTTGCAGATATTTTACTTTTTGTTTTTGTTCTTCTTGTTTTTTAGTCCACAATGTTCTACCATAAGACAGAATCGTGCTGATAGCTGAACTAACAATAATAAGAAGAAAATAACAATGAAATGAACAGAACAACAAATACCAGGGAAAAAAGTATTTGGACAAAAGTCTGGATAAAGAACATCACCGGGGCATTCCCCGGCTTGATTTAAAAACATTTGTGCGCATGTGACTATGACGCAAACTCCCAAACTAACTTCTAACGACCACCGAATAAATTATATAAAAAAAAATGATAAATTCTTGAAGCAAAAGTCTAGACGCTACACAGCCTGGAATCATTTCTTCACAATATCTTTGGGATTTTATTATTTTTCTTTGCCTCTCTCTGGGTGTTCTTTTTTCTTTGCATATTCAATTGAGAAAACTAATAAAAATTAAGAGAGTGTGTTGTTTATGAAACTGTGCAAACGGCAACGTTTATTTTTCGTTTATAGAAAGAAACAAACAATTTTGCATGATCACTCGCGTATAGCGCAAACACCATTGGCTTAGAATGGAAAAATAAGTAAACAGTCTGGAAATGTGCTGGGATAGACATATTTATTCACCTTCAGTTGGACAGTCTATTTCGTCTGAAATTACCTGGTATTTACAAGAAACGTGTTGTTCTGTATATTTCAATTAAAACTTCCATTTATATTTACAACTGTATCTGTCTTATAGCACTTTGATACTTAAAACTGTAATGAACCGCCTTTAATCGACCATATCCTGGTAGTGCTGCCTCAATCGACAGATCGATGGCAGCACTTGATGAGTAGTGATCTGTCGGTGGTACGAAACCAGAGGCCAAGGGTCCCATTACACCCGGACGCCAATGCGAGCGCGAGGGCATGCGAGCCATCCGCCAACCATTCCATCCTTATCGCCTCATTTTTTTTATTCCCCATTTTGAGCTCCCTTGTTTGTGTTGCCTGCCCCAGGCCTATGCATTTTTGTTAATACGTAAAGGACGGGGGCAACGAGCGGCGGAAACCCCACCCACGTCTCCGGAACTGAGCTACAGCAAGCATAGGCCGCTGCTTATAAGGTCTAGGGTGCGTCGCATGGCATCGCGTAACATTGTGAACGCCGCCTTATTGTGAAACATGCAGGCTGCTACTCCCCAAATTTACGTTGCAAATGGGGATTAATTACCGATCTTCGATCGTAAGCCGAAAAATCAAACTGGAAATTTTACACCTTAAGTTAAAAATCTTTAAAGTCCTCTCGAAAGTAAGTGTCTTCAAACTGAATCTCTATGAGGACCCAATAGTTAATATGTATTGGGATATTGAACGACTCTCGAAATAAAAGATTTTGACGAGCATTCCGTGTGGATTAACTAATCAGAACACATTATGCTATTCGTATCTTAAGGGGTTTATAGATGGTCACATTTGATTCTGTTTCAATTCTCCCTTCAGTCGAGATATCAGTTGAACTTTTTAGTCGAACTATCAGTTAAGCTTTTAGTTGAGTAATCAGTCGAGGAGGTATCAGTTGACCTATCCATTCTGACATTCATTCTCCAAACTTGTGGAAAACGGATGGAGCACTGACAGCTTGACTGATAGTTCGACTGGATGCAATTGCTCGACTGATAGTTCAACTAATGGAAGAACTGAAAATGATATGCCCGTCTAAAAACCGCTTTCGTATGTCTCTGCAATCTTGAGGAGGGTGGTGGCTATGTTTTCAAATTTAAACTTCTACAATCAAAACACCCAGCCAGCGCCATTAGCATCATTAGTATATATTCCAAATGAGCCATATGGATTTGAAATGCAGTCAAAACAAAATTCCAAGGCCTTCTAAACGATCTGTGTCTGTCTCTGTACTGGAAAAGTTTAATTAAAACAAAATATGGCAACGACAACGATATGGCTGTTAAGTGAACATTTGCGCAAGGTGGTCTCCAAAAAATAGTCACCAGACTACATATGTATCTATGTACATGGGTATAGAATCGTATGGCATATTTGAGTTAGATTAAAGCTTGTTTTTAGAACACGTTCTCGAATTTCTTAGAAATTCGACGATAAATCAAAAATGTTCAGACAAAAATTCTGTATCAACTTTTGATGTTAGGATACCTATAGTTTGTTAGATAATCGAATGTGAATAAGTGCATCCAAACATTTATATTTTTCTTGGAATTTTTGAACCCAATTTATTGGGATGAAAATAGAGATTCTGCATACACTGCCGCTCAACTGAATAGGTTCAAAAATTTTCGCCTTTTTGTGATCCTTTTCTCTCTCAATGGGCGTCCGGTTGCTTAGTGCGTAGAGGCGTCAGTCTCATGTCTGACGGCCGTTACGGGTTCAAGTCTCGTCCAC
The DNA here is from genome assembly GCA_964017055.1 of Chloromyia formosa. Classification (NCBI taxonomy): domain Eukaryota; kingdom Metazoa; phylum Arthropoda; class Insecta; order Diptera; family Stratiomyidae; genus Chloromyia; species Chloromyia formosa. Next base: position 152,389,886 of record OZ024815.1, on the reverse strand, counting down.
GGCGTTCGTGGTCTTAGATATTTGTATCGTCTTCCCTATTGTGCGGGCTGCGGGGCGTAATAATAAGCCAAAACATCTTCCGACTTATCGCAGGTAGGCGGCTAAATGGCAGCAAGGGGTGCATGCTGGCGATGTGCGTCGTCCGAAACTGATTTATACCTACGAAATGTCGGCTAAGCCACGGAATAGCTGACGCGCTATGCCCCACTAGGAGTTAGGGGAAATGAGTATACCTATATTTTTATTGCATGCTTAGAACCTTCATTTGTTTACACTTAATATGTCAAAGAGATATCATGGCATTTTTCCAACGACAGCTTAGAAATTCGCTTCGATGGTTTCGTTCGCTCAAATCTCTGCACTTTTTTGGCTCGTCATCACAATAGATTCAAGAGCAATTTTTTTAGTGCGTGATGTGCAGCGGCTATTGAACGATGTCAATTCTTTTGCTTTTCAGTATTTTAAATGTTTAACGCGGTTTATATGTAAAATTGGTCGCGGAAAGCAATTGAACGACTCAGAAAAAGGTCAAATAAATGCTTTCCTCGAATGCGGCCTAAAACAGCACAAAATCAATTTGATAATACTGTGACGGTAATTGTGCCTGGTCTACAATTTCCCTTCAAGATATTGAGAACTGTTATAACTCTTCGGCAAATCGTATGTATGAAATTATTCTGAACAAAGGAGGGAGTGCCCATTATTAAATTACCTTAACATGTATTTACATTTATGTTTAAAAGAACGTAAGCTGTCAATTAATGGTTTATATATGTATTTTTTAATATTTAGTACCTGAACCTATTCAGTTGAGCGGCAGTGTATAACTTGACACTATAATCCCAATACATACATATTGGCGATAGTCGTGCCTAAATTTCTGCTACAACTTTTCGGCTTCGTTAAAATTATTAATGCGGTTGATGGTCTGAAAAGTTTCATTAAAGCCCATGTTAAAACCATCGGTTGATGAGTCCATGAGCCGGTGAGAAATTCACGGTTCACTGACTCATCCCTGTGAAAGCGCTGATTTAACTTTGCCCATGGCGAGCTCAGGAGTATTTTAAATTGTGGACTTACCAGCCCATCGACTTATTAGATAAGATTCGGAGAAGTCCCAAAGCGTTGAAGAGTTACATGTTTCGATTAAGCATCTGCTGTTGAATCTGCAACACAAACCCTCTGCAGATAGCTTGCACTATGTACAAATAAATATCGGTGAGACAATAAAAAATACTACTGGGTAACAGTAGTTTGATGGAAGAACCTTTGAGAAATATTCGGAGCAGTTTCTGACTGAAATGGATGGCACATCCAGTACAACCATGAGCTGTACGAGTAGGCCTATTCCTAAAACCGGTACACCGGTTTAAAACTGGTCTTCTGTTAGTACCGGACCCGGGATTTCCAAGTACTGGTTTAAAAAAAAATCGAATCATCAAATAAACCGGCTTATGGTAAAAAACCGACTTATTACGGGCTACAAAAAAGAAACCGACTCATTAACAACCGAGTACAGCTTCTGAGTAAAAGAGCTACCGGGAGTAAATAGTTTAGTAATAGTACTATATTTTCGATGGCTGGGGTCTGTAAGATCCCACCTTGTATATGGAGGGACTCATTACAAAACCGAGTACTAAACGACTCTAAAACCGACTCGTTAAAAACCGGGTCCTCGAATACTCGAAAATCGACTCGCAAAAAACCGACCGACTCATGGCTAAAAAAAAAAACAGTTAAAAACTGACTCATAAGAAAACCGAGTACTAGAGTACTTAAAAACCGACTCGTTAAAAACTGGGTATTCAAAAACCTACTCGCTAAAAACTGATCGGCTCTTGACTAAAAAGAAAAAAAAAACAGATTAAAGAATTGACTCATTAGAAAACCGGGTACTCAAAAACCGACATGCTCTGAAAAAAAAACCGAGTTAAAAACTAACTCCTTAATAAAAATGAGTTTTTAACTTGACTACTCTCTCAAAAACCGACTTGTTAAAACCACTCTAAAACCGAGACTCGAGTACTCAAAAACCGAGTACTCGCACTCAAAAACCGAGTACTCGAGTACTCAAAAACCGACCTGCTCTGCAAAAAACCGAGTTAAAAACCTACTCAAAAACCAATCATTAAAACCCGTTGAGAGAATCGAGTAGGTTTGTGCAGTAAAGGACGGAATTATTCAAGAAAAGGTTTTAGCTTTTGATCTAAGCGTGATTTCGCATGTCCACATTTTCGATCATCAATTTGGGATGTCCACATTTTCGATCATCAAGAGGCATGCGTTGGATAAAAGATTGAATCGCATTGGAAAAATGTCGGAACCGAAAGAATATTCGATTTGCTCATCTGTTTTTAATGATTGGTTTTTGTTTTTTAACCGAGTCGGCTTTTAATGAGTAGGCTTTTAATTGGTTTTATCGAGCCGGTCGGGTTTTAAGTACTTGAATACTCTGTTTTTAACAAGTCGGGTTTTAACTCGGTTTTTTATTTTAACCATGAGTCGGTTTTTTTTAACGATCCGGTTGACCGTTAGAAAAACCGGTTTTCACAAAAATCTAAAACTGTTCTTGAGATCTTAGGACCGAACATGTGAAGCTGTAACGTAAATGGGCAGGGCTTATTCAACGAATGGACGACTGACGTAGTCGAAACGATTGTTGAAGGGACGCATCAGTAGATGCGGATGACGAAGGACCGACGTCGAGCTGTCGAGGCACAATGATGATGATGACCAATATAAAAATCTGCTGTTAAAGTTAAGCATCTTTCAATCAAACTCAAACCTTGCCTTACCAATTTAAACAGAAAAAAATCTTCGCATTATAATTAGTGGCATGTTGAAATTTATGTCTACATTTTGACGTAGCTCCTCAGCCCTCATGAGCTAGCCGAACAGCAAACAAATAAAACAGTCAAATCTAAAGTGAATTTGTCACGACAAGATATCGTTTCATGTGCGGCGATTTTATTGTCAGCCGTGGTTGGCCGGTCGTTAATTTATGTTCGCTATTTAACCTATGTGCTAGCCTGACACTTATTCCTATTGCTATTGTGGCGCGTCGCGCTTCTTTGATATCTTAAATGCAATATAAATTCTCTTTTGTATTACTTATCGTCATTGCAATGATGGCCATCCAGCCATCGTCTTCATCACAAAGATTAGATACTATGTGCGAGTACATACTACACTACACTATTTTAGTACAAGTCAACGAGCATTGCTTCGTATAGTTGTTAAATTATAGCGCGACTATCTCATGAATTAGAATTAGGTTAAAAAACCATTACTACCTCTCACTACTGTTTGGTCTCTGATGGTGTTCCTATAAAACTAGAAGTGCTCGGAACATGCTCGTGCATATGTATGTATGTATATCAAAGTGTTGTTAAAAGATGAGTCTGTCGGTTTCATAGTTATTTTCAAAGTATTTTCAATAATTTAGTAAAAAAAAAATCCAGTTTATGTGTTAGAAGATTAGTATCTCAGTACGTACACAAAGAATTGCGTATTGTCTCGACGGTAAGTTCAGATGATAAACAATTATAGAGAATTTTCGGTAAGGACTTTTACGCACTTAGTGGCCGTGTTCGTTCGGTGAACGCTCTTTTAATCTAGAGAGGGGAGGTTCGATGCTCGGCACGAACAAAAACTGCCTGTAGGTACTAATCATGCATTATAATGCTGCAGTATGCATCTTCGAATAGTGGAACGCAATGCTTCGTTTACACGTGAACGCTGAGCCGAGCACCGAATATTAAAAAAATGCATTGAAAAGCACCAACAACAACCTTTTCAGCTCTTAGTGTCACCATACACTGTCGAACTTGAACACGAACCTAGTACAAGTGGACCGGTTTTCTTGACACCTATGTGAAGTGTGTGTGTGTGTCAGAGGAAATTTGTACCACGTTCGAGTTCGAGATCGACAGTGTATGGTGGCACTTACATGGCCAACATGAATTAATGAGCATTCGTGACCATTTTTGTCGTTCCCACAAGAGATATATTTCAATATTCGGTGCTTGGCTCAGCGTTCACGTCTAAACGAAGCATAAGGCTTCGTATACACGTCATGGCTATGTAAGAGCAGAAAGGTATCTTTTTATTTTTGGTACTTTTCAACGCAATTTTTCAATGTTCCGTGTTTTGCTCAATGTTCACCTGTAAAGGAAGCATAAGAGTGACCGCATATTGAGACCAGCACACGCACAAGCCTAGTCCAAAGTACGCGTAGGTCATTTTGTGTTTCACTGTTGACTAACGCATATTGTATTGTATTTAGCACACGGTCAGCCCATTCAGTCGTCACCCCTGCGTGACGAAGTGTATCCTAATCATACAGTTTTCGTGTGACATATACAGAAGAACACTATACAGAGACTCATTCATGGAATGAGATGAATGATTCTAGGTTAGGTTGAATATGTGGTTCCAGAACCAGCCGCGAATCGTTTCTTTTAGAACTTGAGAGTATGATGTGTCGTCTTCGCTTCAGGTCGCTGCATATTTTTTAATTAAGATCTCCGAATCAGAGAGTTTGGAGAAAACGAACCGTAACAAATTACGGAGAATGTGCATGTACTTATTGTATGCATGGATGTAGAGTACATAATGTCAACTATTATTGCATATGTTTCGCATGGAAGTAGTGATGATTGGCAGTAATTTGTGGAGAGCTGAACTTGAAACTCATGTCAAATCCATTAGCGTCTGGATAAATTACAATTAAGAGAGCGAATGAAACTAATTGGGGGACTTTTTTATTTGTTAAAACGTAACAGACTATTATATAAAAGTACTAATTAAAAAAATGAAACTTCTTAGAATAGAATACCTACTTATATAAAGATACTTCCCTTTACTTTAAAATAAAGAATTTTAGCTTTGTGATTCAGAGGAATCTGACATCAGAGGACAAGGTGTTCAAATCTCCGTCAAGAGGCGGGACGTTCCCACGGCTCTAGGTTATTCAAATAAAAAATTTTGGCGTTTCATCTCATCGCCCCCCTTCCACTCTTTGCCGACTAAACCGGGTTTTGCTCTCTCCGTTAAGAAAATCGTCCCAGTCCGCCCTTGGATCAGCAACTCACGCACTCAAGTTTCTTTTCCGCCAGAAATATAATTTTCTTCTTGGATGGATAATGGAATAGTATTGTAAGTAGTGATGGGCACTATCGATAGTTTTTAATTATTCGATAGTTTAAAAAATTAGTAACTAGTAAAAACTATCGATAGTTTAAAAAAATTCGTTAAAACTAGTAACTACTAAAAACTTTAAACCTTTAAAAACAAGTAACTAGTAGAAAACTATCGAATAACTATCGGACGAAAATTCCGATAGTCCCGATAGTTTCGATGGCCCGACAGGCTGATAGTTTGCTATTGAATAACTTTTTCGAATGAATTCAAGGGAAATTCGGCTGACGATGGATACATTTCTTGCATGAATGAATGAATATGATTGCACATATATTGCGTAGGTAGATGCGGTGTTAAAAAAAAAGTACATTCTTGGCGATGAAGTGAGGCTAGATGGGTATCATAAAGACTGGTAGGAGTAATGAAGCGGATGTACTGGACTACTGTTGATGGCATTGTGACTCCGACCCAATCAACCTCCTACCAGTTTTTTTTCAGCAAGATTGGCCATGTTTATAAAAAAAGTGTTGCCATTCTCAAAAATCTGAACCTCCTACAAGCTTTTTTCAGCAAGATTGGCCGTGTGTTTGAGAAAAAAAGGTTTGCCGCTCAGAAACTCCTTTATTTTTGGATTATTTGGAATGCTGACTTCAAATTCGCATTAATCGACCCAAAAAACCCCCTAACAGCTTTTTCCAACAACATATGCCATGTTTTTGTAAAAAAGGGGTTCCGTTCAGATCAGAAAAAGATCTAAATTCAAGTCAAGTTTGTAACCAATCACACACTTGATCTGTATTGACTTATAAATCTAAAATCGCATGCACATGATATTGAGCCAGCCAACATGCCAAAGTACATATGTAGTCATTCATTCGACTAAACTTTTTCTACATAGCAAACTATCGGGCTGTCGAATAAACTTTTAATTCAAAGCATACTATCGGGCTATCGAAACTATTCGCCGATAGTCCCGATAGTTATTCGAATAACTATCGATAGTAAAAACTATCGAATAACTTTCGGATAGTTATTCGATAGTGCCCATCACTAATTGCCGGTCGTGTGAAAAGGCCCCAAAGTTGATCCAAATCTCCAATAAGGTATCGTAACAGTACATACTTACATTTGAATAATTCTATAATCAACTCGAATGTGTGTGTCATCATTACTACGCCAGACTGATTGAATTTTTGGCCTACCATCAGCGGATTTAGGAAAATTTCTCAGTCCAGACTAATTCGCAGACAATATTCCAAATAATTACATCACAACTCCCACGCACATACACTCCTCCCTACTACCTCGACCGACTGTCGCGCCGCTCCTATCAATGAAGTATAGTTCCATCCAGGAACCACAGAATGAGATCTCATGAGTGAGTATGTATATAGGTATAGTAACATCTAAAATACGACAAATATCTATGCATATGGCATGCATGTGTGACCTCTTTGACTGCCTCTAGACTGATAAGAATTTTCGGTGGATGCGATAAAATTTTAGGCGAACAAATGCCAAAGACGCGAAAAAAAAATCGCTCAAGGTTATTGCTGACGTACACTCTAGCTCTCTACGCCTTTCTTTCTGCCCGCCCCCAACGCCCATCATCAGTGCCGCCATATGTAAACCATGGACTCGGCGTCTTTCAAACAAAAATTACATACTCGTATATCATGTGTGCACCTCCTCATACTCGTATCTACTGAATTGTGCTTTTTTTTAAGTTGCATATTAGACATTTTGGGCAGTAGCGCCCATTGTATTTGAGACCTTTCTCTTATTTTTTCTGGCAGATATTAGATGGAGTGTTGCCAGCCGAGCGGAACCAGACTAAATAGGATGAGCTTCAGAAGTGGCGTTGACCAAAAAGAAAAAAGTGTCGAAAGAAGTGTCAAAAATCACGATAATATCACACGAATTTAGTGATGAAAATAGGCGGAAGATTTTTTTGCTTTATATCAGGTAAAAATAGCTGTCGGCGGAGATAAGTTTAATTGGTATTTGATAAGAGGGTCGCGATAAAAGTACTGTTGATGATATTGCAAAAAAAAGTACTAAGAGAGAGCTTTATCAGGTTTTTTGGATTTTTTTATTGTTGCGTTTTATGTTCGAAACTGCAAACGAACTAGGAAAAACACACATACCATACATGTATGCATAACTGTAACTTAAATCGATGAGAAGATTAATTAGTAAAATTTGGAATAAATGTTTGCAGACAGACCCAATTGTATATGGAGACAGTTTACTCTATCTTGGATGATAAGCTAATTATTAATGATAGGGCGATTCGCAGCTTATCTGTATCTCTTAGTGGCTATCTCTGCAAAAATATCGATTTCGAGTTGCAGTCGCACCGATTCCGAATCGACCTGTGTGTATACTATTTTCCCTAACCCCTAATGGGGCATTGCGAGGCAACCATTCCAAAGACGTTGACGTTCGTTGGCATTAACTGATTTCGGACGTTGCTAGGATGCACCTAACATTACTTGTGTGCGAAGGAATGAATATTTCGTCAATTACGAGGCATAGTGAGCCAACCTTGTAGGCAGAAGGCACTAATAAACCAAGATGTGCATTTGTGAGGCTTCAGTGGTACAGGGTCAGGTATGAACAGGATACCATAGTGCAACAAACACCATTAATCCAATAAAAAATCATAGTTTGTTCTGAAACGTTCTGATCGTCATCAAAACCACAAAATAACATCCCACCACAATTTCAGAAACCCAATGAAATAAATATCCAAGATCAGTGATCTATTAACGTCAACTTGAAGCCGTCCGTAGTTTACTCTTCCAATTCCTCTACTTTGTACATATTTAGATGAATTGATAAGGTGATGAACGAAGTTGGATTCACTGCAAATCGCAATACCGTTAGACTCATTTCGATTAAACTACCTTACCTTGAGACCATTTCCCTCCCATCCGCCATAAGCCTGTTGACTTTCATGGACAGACACGCAAATAGCGCTACATACCTCCAGTCGCGCCGCCATGCTATTTCAGCCTAGTGCGGGGTACTGTCCAATTTATACAATGGTAACGGACACAACCGTAATCCGCGTCAATAAACAGCGCAATGTTTGTGAAGTTTGCAAGCAGTTTACTGCTTTCATTTTTATCATAGGTTACCCAGCGTTACCTTTTTGTATAGTAACTTTTCATCTCTTCCTGACTGCGGCTCCAATGGCGTTTTCTTGCAATATATCAGTGTCGGCAGCCAGAAGTCACCAGCATCCACCTTCTCCGTCTTCTGGGCTCAACTGACTTGGCAAGCTGCTGTTGGTGCTGCGTAATGGACTACATTAAGTGGCATCCGGGCGCACAGTTCAATGTCTGATCATGGTGATGATATTCCTGCTGCAATTACGATGATACATCGATTTCAATGGCTTAGCAGAAAAGTCTCTGGGGGGGGGGGGGACAATGATGTTGGCTTTTCCCTCCTGAGATGATATCATTGCTCTACGAAAAACAACAAATTCGACAATAAACCTGCCTTTTGTAAAACATGCACACAATACAGCCTTGGTAGTGCGCGGGCTGGAGATACAGAAGAAGGATGGCATCTTTCGATCGAATTTTAAGGAGGCATTCGTGGTGGAGAGTCGAAATTATTAAAACTTGATGGAAGTTGGTGTGTAAGACCTCCTTGAATATATTGTACTTCCACTGAACAAAAGGCCATAATAACTTGAATTTCTCAAACCGCACCTTGCTAGCTACAAATCAACCACCACCATTATAACAAATTTCGCTACTCAGAACAATTCGTCTTCATTTTGGCCCTTTCCCATTTTGATGCCAGATTAGTGTGCAATTTAACGATCGCATCTTGCGAAATGATGATGACAATCATAGAAAGAAAATTATTAGTGATTTGTGGATGGTCGATAGTATAACAAAGGTGGTTGCTGAACGGGTTGGCTGCTGGCTGGTCAACTTCAATACTTGCGAAACTTGCAACTGCCCAAGATATCTTTCAGATATTGTAGCGAAGCAATAGTAGCATTTATAATCGAGACAACAAAAACTGATGCAGTTGAGCGTTAGGTTGTATTGCAAGCCTCCTCTTTGATCAGATTACAACAAGCATATACGCACGCATATAGAAGAAAATTTCGCCATGTGATACGGAGAAATAACCTGTGGGTATATGTGAAGAGGAAGTAGGAAATTGGCCATCATTTGAGAAATTATATTTTTGCCTTTGTATCTATGCGATACAGCGGGAAAACTATCTTTCGAGCAGTCGAACGGTTAATTAAAATAAGAATGTATCATTTCAGTAATCTAATAATCAGCAGTTTAAGGATGACATGAGATGCATATATGAGGAGGTGATGATATAGTACACGATTAGCATGCTGAGGGAACAATTACCTACAAGTGGACTTACAGAATCGAAGGCTATTGAACAGTAAAGTGGAGCATATCCTCAAAACCTAGATTACATGTTCGCTGCATGTACACAATACGGAAATGACAACATGAAGCCTGTTGAATGACTTATCATAATTTATATATCGATAGAATGAAAGTAGGTTTCCGGGCTCTACTCGTGCTTGCTTGACCCAACTAGCTCTTTTGAATAATTCTTGCCTTCGATAACTTCAATGAATATTACATTAACGAACAAGATAGGCAGAATCTACCATTATATCCTTGCTGTTTAGAGGGCTCCTGTGTTAACGACACTTCTGACTTGCATGTCAACGGAAATGTGCTCTCCCCATTTTTTTTTTTCAAAGTACATCCGAACCACCCCCAAACACTTTTGGCTGGATATCGAATAGAATTATCACGACCCATCATTATAGGTCAAGTTTTCTATCGATATAGGAAAGAGAGTCGCGTGTAACTAGGACTCCTTCATTATGTTACATTCAACGAGTCTTTTCTCATTTCTAACCCCTAACCAAAACGACGCTTGTCATTTTTATATAACATATGACACAAATAGCATTTTGTGTATTCAAGCTCTAGATATGAGATCATAGAAAGGCAACTCTAGTTTGAGTTTGGTATATTTATGGCAGTCGGCTAAGCTTTATCATATTTAGTTAACTAGATGACGACTCGCTGACTACTGGTTGTACGCGTTCTACCATTTCTACCGAGGTTGTCACGAATCTATGTAATTGTATGTACATACTTTCGACCATATAGAAAAGAACGTATTGGGTAGACACACGGCAATAACTCCAACTAGCGCTGCCGCCGCCGTCTTTTGCATTTCAAAGAACCATCAGAAATTCTAGTCACGAATACACGAGACACGTCGCGTCCATGTTGGGAATGATACGGTTTGGTTAAGGAAACGAATGGAATCTAGAACTAGGTCAGTTTCATCATATCCTTAAATATGGATGAATATATTATAGTCCTTATGACGATATCGTTGGCGTACTATTTCCAATTAGTGGGCAATTTGAATGACAAAGTGTCTATCCGTTGGAAGAGAATAAATAGTAATTACCCAATCAACAAACTCTTAAGGTAACTACAGATTGCTCTGACCTGCCGTGTTCCCACGTCAGCAATGATCGCATATTGAAAATACTATAAAAAACTCGGGAACTTATGAACTGACCTGATACTTTGAACAACCGCTAATACAGGGAAAACTGCCAACCTTCCTAACTCCCAAAATCTCAGACTCAATCTACCAGAACAATCTTACTCATTTGCCCTAACCCCTCGTGGGGCATAGCGCATCAACTATTCCATGTGGCTTAGGTGACGTTTCGTTGGCATAAACCAGTTTCGATGCGAACGGTGGCGGTACGATTCTGTTCTATGTCTCTTCCGTCTGTCAGCATTCGTTTGCAGCTAAGGCTCAATTTACATTGCCGCATGAACCGCATGCTCTCGCGCCACAACCATCTGCTTTTGAGTTGGTCACAAATGTGGTTTTGCTCATGCGACTCATCCGTTTCATCCGGTTCATGCGGCAATGTAAATTGATCCTAAGTTGGTTCCAAATCCTTTTTCCATCGAATAAATTCCCAGAACTCTGTTCTTTATAGCCAGTTTAATAGTTCTCATTTGAATGTGCAAACGGAAACAGTTGTAGCTGAAAAAAATTTCAGTAGCCTGTACCAGCTGTTTGAGTTGATCGTGTAGTTAAATTTTTAACAGGAGCATATGTGGCGGTTAGCATTTATCGTTATGTTAAATGTTAACCGGACATTGAGAAACCGGCCCTTGCTCTTGTAATAAGATCTTCTATCGTCATGCACTCTCACTGAGCTCTTTTTATGAGAGTTGAACTCTAGAATGTTCAACGAAACGTCAAATCGGCGACTCCGATAGGATTGTGGCTTTAGGTAGTATCCAAAAAGGGTTTTGGCGACAATTGATTTGGAGCTATTACCCTAAATTTTGTAAACGTTATCTGCAATTTGTTGACGATGAGTTCGATTTTTGGCAATAACTTTTTGGCCTGTCCCATGTAAAAATATAATGGACTGACATACGAGTATAATCCGTCCGCATGTTGTATGTTGATTAGTTCGGTGGTTCGTGTTCTAATCGTAACCAATTTTTTCATGTAGGTTCTTTGTGTGACCCTGAGCACAAATTGGGGACCGCAATTTTGATCATCGACTGGGCTAATGGTATATTCTGTTGCTTTCAAATCAGAGTTACTCGCCTAAGTCTTCTCAAAGATCGCTCCTCCAAGCATTTCCCGTCGTCTGATTTCAACTAAATTAGGTATGTAGCTGCCTTGGGTTATTATAAGCACCACACGGTGATATTTGGGTCCTCTTGCACAAAAGGACTCTCCTGATCATGAAAAAAAAGATACTAAACCTGGTAGATATGGGTATTGGAGTGCTATTAAAGGCATTTCGAGTCCTTTAGTAAGGACTGATAGCATTTTGAGTCCTTTGGTGTTGAAAAAGGACATTCTTGGCAATGAAGTGATATCTAGGCAAAAATGACAGGGGGTCATGAGGAGAATTCACTAGAATACAGTTGAAGGTATTTTGAGTCCTTTGGTGTTGAAAAAGGACATGCTTGGCAATGAAGTGATATCTAGGCAATATGGGTATCATATATCATGATTGGGGTTCATGGGGCGAATGCACTAGACTACTGCTGATGGTGTTTAGAGTCCTTTGGTCAGGGAAAAGGACATCCTTGCATTCGCCTTGGGTGTCACTTGGGTGTCTCCTGAATTAAGCGATAAGGACAACATTTTTCAAAGCAAATCATAGACAACTTGAAAGCAACTGGATCAAAATTTAAATATCTGTTCTTGCATGGGACGGGCCTAAAGTGCCGATGAACATCATCGCTCTTTTTGTGTTATTGAGGTATCATCTCACCTTAGAATGTCGTATTTGTGCAGTGGCTGATAGGTCAAGGAATTGAATTATCTAAGAAATATTCTGCTGGAAAATTAATACAACTCGCACACAGAGCTTCGTTTGGTTGGTTGAAAGCTCCATTCATTCCGCAGCGTTCAATTTAAGGGAAGCAGCATTTAACTCACCGAGAAGAATATGAGTAAAACATACTTCATCCTTTTCTTGGTGTGCTGCGTCGGGTCGGTGGGCTCATTTCATTTTCCCGAATCTGAAATGGATTGAAGCCTGTCAAACCGATCCTTTGTTGCGTATTTCGCTGGAATCTCAGTTTTTTTTCTTTAAATTGAAGTTTAAAAGATTAATTATTTTAACATCTACGTAAGTAGCACTTTAAATGCCAGATGCCAAGCACAATCCTCTTATCATAATTGAAAAATAGAAAAGAAAAGAATTGGAAAAATCACATCTCTTTGTCTTTTCGTTGTCCTTGGTAATCTTACGTATGATTGCCAGCGGATAAGAAAGAAGCCTATCGGCAAAAAAGCTCAATTCCAATTGTATTTGGTAATTTAAGAGAAAAAAACGAACATAGCTAGATACTGAGTATCCATTAATGTGGTGCATTGTTTTCGAAGCAGCAAAACAAACTTCTTCAGAAGAAATTTCCATTTCTCTTTGTTTTTTTGTGTGTGTCTTTTTTCTGGTGTTGTCCTTTTGTCAACAATATACTTGTCTAGTCTTTGTAATCCTGCGCGTCTATGCTTCCATTATGTCGCAACCACTGTTTTCAGTCATCAGATAGCAGGGATATTTTCTGTCTATAGATGTTTTCGAGTGATTCTTTGCCACTTGATAAAACATGGAACGATGATAGTCGTCAAGGAAATATGTATGATTTCTTATCAAGGACTATACAGATAAAGCCCATTATGAGCCGCAAACAAGGACAACGCACATCGGGTTTCGTGGCGAAATTGTTAGGCTCCTTCTGTGTGCTGTATTTGTTTGTTTGCGAACATTTCGGCACTGACGTCCTTCAATTCAACGCGCAATTCGTGTTAGTAGGCGTCATCTAAAATCATCAAGAATGATATTATTTTTTTTTGAGATTTATTCGCGTTTCTTTTTATACTATAGCTGGTAGATATGCACAAATGACAAGTATGATATCAAGCACAGGTCTTCATTTTCATTCCGCATTTATTCGGCAGATAAGAATAGTAGAATAAGTATAGATCTCTGACTGTAGTGCGGAAAAGAAGTGTGTTGAAGAAAAAAATGTATTCACCACCTATTTCGACTAGGGGAATAGCTGTCCATGAAGAGAGAATAATGCGTCTTTGTCACGAAATTTATAGTGTACAAAAAGTGTGTGTCCTTTCTGGGGGATGTTTGTCTGTTTTCAAGACTATAATGAATACAAAACCCTGATGAATTGCCGCAGATATTTAAAATATATTATACATTATTGTTCTGCGTTTACAGGCATAAATCAAGTGACAAGAAAAAAAAAATCGTTCACGTTAATAAAAGAAAGTAAGCGGGGGGACCGGTAGGCATCAGTCTCTACCGGCGTTTCGGGTTCGAATCCCGTCCACGACGTTGTTCGTGGCCATGAATGTGCAAGAGTTGCATGCTGGCAACTGCATTCTCTAAAACCAATTTATGCCAACGAAACGTCAACTGGGCCACATGGAATAGTTGACGCGCTATGACCCACAAGGGGGGGGGGGGGGGGGGGGGCAATTGAGTAAGCACGGCCGTTAAAAGAAAAGTGAAAAAAAAAATCATTAAATAAATAAAATATGGTATAAAGATAAAAAAACACTCAAAATATAAAACTTACTCCGCATCCTCGATGGCCATCACGAATCAGGATCAAAAAATTACCAAAATTCACAATTAACGGAAAAAAAATTAAATAAAATGGAACGAAAGCGGTGGTGATTCAAATAAAATAAAATACTAATTTCCTTGACGGACATGGGCGCGGCAACATCTCTTGCATTTCTACGCCTTGTTGATTGTCAATCATAGTGCAACTGTGGGAGCACTGTCACGGTCCCAAGCTGGTAATAGGAACCTGTAAAGAAAGAAATAAAGGAATTAGTTAGGCGGAAAATTAGGTGATGGTGGTAGTACTTACCTCTTTCTTGCTTATTCCTCGCTTATCGACGACGACTGCTTATAAATCTACGTAAATACTGGTAGCATCCTACGGCCGATATTGCTGTTTGCATTTCACTTTGCTGTTTACATTTCGTCTAGGTATAGAAAGTCCTCGCCAATTATTTTGTCTCAGAAGGTCTCGTTGTCGAATCGCAGATGGGCCTCGTCTCATGTCTCCGATCCCTCGACGCCCGCCTGAGTCATCAGATCGGCAATGCTCTTCTCCAGATCGTCTATCCGATTGCCCATGTCATCGATACGGGAAATGATTTGATCCGACATCGATTGGAACTTGTTCTGGACGTTTTGCAGTAGATTTTGTACATATACCGTCAATTCTTGCATATTTTTCGGATCGGCGTTGCTGTTGAGCGAGTAGTTTTGATCCAAATCACTGTCGACGTCGGGCTTTAGATCAGTCATTGTTCACAATTGCGCGTGAAACTTGCAGAAGGCGAATGCAGAATGCCAGGGATTACCATTTTCCCAGTTAGTGCGGTGTATATGATTATTCCAGTTGATTTTCCAACGTATTAAATTATTTAAATCCATTTGTATAAATTAGGTTTTTTTAACTTCACCTCCTCTTCTATTCCACCACTGGTATATGATGGCAAAATTTACAGTGAACCGCAAGACAAGGCCAACCTGTTGGCCGAAACTTTTGTTGCAAACTCTTGCCTACTACCCACTACTCAGAGTCCACCAGCCATACCCTTATGTGATTCACACCAGAGACCTTTGCATTTCCGCACTAGGGAAGTATTTAAAGTACTCTCAAAACTCGATGTATCAAAATCGGCTGGACCTGATGGCATCTCCCCCTTAGTTCTCAGACACTGCGCTTCCTCGCTAGCCAAACCTCTCCGAAAACTCTTTTACCTGTCCTACGCAACAGGAGTGTTCCCATCATCGTGGAAACTAGCTCATGTCCAACCAATCCCCAAGATCTATCTAACTACCGACCAATAGCACTAACTTCGACCCTATCAAAAGTCTTCGAAACCCTGGTTAACAACCAACTAATGAGCTACCTTGACTCACATCATCTCATCAATGATCGGCAATATGGTTTCCGGTCTTCGCGCTCCACCGGCGACCTAATGACATACCTCACCGAAAGATGGAATCGCTGTATCCACCAATTTGGCGAAGCTAAAATCATTGCCCTCGACATTTCGAAAGCTTTTGATAGAGTCTGGCATCCGGCTCTTCTAGCTAAGCTCCAGGCTTTTGGTTTGGACCTAAAATTAGTTAAATGGATCGAAAGTTTCCTTCACGACCGTTCGCTTCAGGTCGTCCTTGATGGAGTAAAATCAAATTGCCATGCCACCAACGCAGGGGTCCCCCAAGGTACTGTCCTTTCACCAACACTCTTCCTTCTCTTCATCAACGATCTTCTCAGCGTGACTTCCAACTCAATCCATAGCTTTGCAGACGATAGCACCCTTGACTACACTTACTCTTTCAACTCTGTAGCTGACTCTCGCCGAAATTCAACATCTATCAACAGAGATCGCATGTTTGACTCACTAAATGAAGACATTTCAAAAATTATTGCATGGGGGAAAGCGAATCGAGTAGAGTTTAACGCCTCAAAAACTCAATGTTGTCTACTTTCCAATAAGCGATGTGCTCCACCTACCGCCCAACCCATTCTTGTCGATGGGGTCAGCATTCCTGATTCGCCCATACTGAACATACTAGGTATTAACATCTCCAGTAAACTAAATTGGTCCGACCACATTTTTTGCGTTGCAAAAAACGCAATGAAGTGTCTGGGCTTTCTGAATCGCTGTAAAAGATACTTTTCACCATCTGATCTGGCTCAAATTTACAAGGCTCATATAAGACCGAGACTTGAATTTAATTCCCACATATGGGCAGGCGCAGGTAGAACCGCATTATCCGCGTTAGACAAAGTTCAACGGAAAGCCTTCAAGCTTATTGGCGAGGAACCCATAACATCTAAAATCGAACCGCTTGAACACCGGCGAAGTGTCGGCTGTCTCTCACTCTTCTATCGCTACTACAACCGCCGTTGCTCTGATGAAATAGCCAACCTCATTCCTGAGCGTACTTTTCCTTTACGTAACACCCGACTAGCCAGTCGTGTCCATCCTCATCTTCTAGAACTCAGCAATAGTCGCACCGCCAAATTCCATGACTCGTTTGTATCTAGGACAACACGAATGTGGAACGATCTACCATCTTTTGTTTTCCCCCGCAACTATGACCTACAAAAATTTAAACGGAATGTACACCGTCACCTTATTCAAACTCAACCCATCTCCCCACTACCTTAATCCCTTACCGCCAATGCTGTGCTCTCGCATCAAAGGGTTACCCCCTAAGCTTTGGTATAAACATAAAAAAAAAAAAAAAAAAAAAACGTCAAAAACAATATTAACTTTCGGGTCGGATTAAACCCAGAGGCGGGCTAGGATTTTGCCCGCGGGTTGGATTCTACCGAGCCCTATTCTATACAACAGCAGTATTGAAATGACAATAGCCAGCGACCAATGCACTTCATAATCCGCCAGGAGTATGTACTCGTATAAAAACTGTTAATAGCTTTCCGAAAATCCATAACAGAAATTCAAATTCCGCATTCAGCCATATTCCGCATGGAATCCTAATGGAGCCATCTGAAGATATCACCTAAACAACCAATATAGTAGGGATGGTCCTGAATATATGCGGCGGTCATTAATTCTGTGTGTGTGTGGTAAAAAGATCGATAAACATACGGATGTCCTACCATATAACTCTTAAGCCAGTCCTCATGATGGCCATTAATCAATTGTTCCACCACGAATCGCCGCCCTCCCGCCGGTATGTAATGCTTGCTGTGAAAGGAAAATGTGAAGGTGGCGACAAAATCAATGAATTCAGGGATAGTCCGAGATGGGTCTAGCCATCCCATACATAGTTGGTTGGGGTCTTCTTTCCCCGAGGGGATGGTCTTCGGTCTCGGTTCCGGAGTTCCCTAATGGAACCTAATCAAATTTGTGACGGCGACGATGAATGTTTTTTAGAATTGCGTCGAAATTCCCTTGAACAAACACAGACATGGTGAAGAAAGGAAGGTGGTGGGGGGGGGGGGGGGGGCTGATTATGCATGCTAGTAGGGATGATAAATTATCCATCTAACCGACTGATGACGGTTGCGGATATCTTTTGATTGAGAGTCTGCTGTCTGGAATTGATTTTTCAGATGACGATACGATATGTGATGGTATAATTAGGTTCGCTGCAGGCGAACATCTGTTGGTGAAAGATTTCGAAATTCATAGAACGATCTCATAGCTAGCCAGGGCAATGGATTTAATTCAGGAAACCCTGAAGGATAATTTTGTGCAGAATTGCAACATATAATGGACGGGCATATAGCCCAATGCATGTTGCGCGTTTGCCCGAGTAGTTCCCGTGGTCCGATCTTAACCAAATTGGGTATGTAAGTTCCTTGGGTAAACCTTATCGACTGGACTTGGTATATTCTGCTTTGCTCAAACCAGAGTCACTCGCCTAAGTTTTTTTTAAAGATCACTACTTCAGGCATTTCCCATGGTCCGATTTTAACAAAATTTGGTACGTAGCTTCCTCGGGTTTTTATAAATACAAAAAGATAAAAACAAAACTCCTGAAAAACTTTCCATCTCAACATCCCAGGCACTTCGGCATGTTGAGGTCTTTCCCGTCTCATAGTTTTAGAAGCACGGAACTATTTTTTACCATCCCATTCCCGAATCATACGTGATCATCTAAAACAAATGAATAGCTCAGGTTCCAACTACAAAAATATGTATTTGGCGTAGCGCTGAATGAAAAATTCCTGGCATTTAATCGCAATTGTTTTTCAAATGTGTACGAGTATGTTCTTTCATAAGTGCGTACTCATTCAAATTTTCAAATCCATTCACACACTTTTTCCAGCAACTACAATACCTATATTTTACACAAATTATTTTCTCATTGACACCTTAACAACGTGTAAATTATGAAATATCTGACGAATTCATCTTCATCATCACGTGTGAAAACGAGTAATTCTCCTAAGATCTGTCAACAATAATTCTTCATGTAATGAATCGTACGCAATAAAATGTAGCGCTCAACTGTTCGGGGGTGAAGATATCGCCAAGAAACACGTATTTGTATACACAAACGACAAGACCCACTTGATATTTAATCACCTGCTAACTCCGTTGAGTATTATTTGTTAGAATGCAGAAACTTAGAAAGGTCTTTTAAGATACTCCAGGTAAAGTCTAAAGTGAAATGTTATCTCACTTATGGCTTCAGTATTTTCCGGGTTCAAATTGTCATCGTTGCATAGCGACACTGTATCAAGATCATTAACAGCAACTCTTTTTTTTCCACCGCACAGATAATCACATTCAGGAGAGAGGATTTGGGTGTTCTTTTTCATTAAGATCCGACATGGGGTCCCCGTGGATGTTAGTTTTTTAAATGGCATCTTAATTACCTGAAAATTTATGGAATAGGACCTTGACTTCTTTGTAAGATACACACGAATAATGATCGTGATGATGGTGTAATTTTCCAAGAGAACGAGAAAAACGCAATTTCAGCAAGTGATTTAAGATCGGTACGTACGGACAGAAGGAATGTCTTCTTT
The DNA here is from genome assembly GCA_964017055.1 of Chloromyia formosa. Taxonomy (NCBI): domain Eukaryota; kingdom Metazoa; phylum Arthropoda; class Insecta; order Diptera; family Stratiomyidae; genus Chloromyia; species Chloromyia formosa. The sequence continues at coordinate 152,370,606 of OZ024815.1, read as the reverse complement.
GATTAGATAACGTCGTATGAATCGCAAGACTCGGTATCTTTTATTCAGATAGCGCGTTGCATTTCGATATTTGAAAACTGTTTTTTTTTTTTTTAATTGGCTATTCCGAACAGTGGTCAGAGTGCTTCTCCACTTAAGGATATCGTGTCGGCATATCGGTCGATATTTTTTATCGTCACCTAAAAAGCTTTGTACTTAAAAGCTGTTGAAGCTTTGAAAAAAAAACGCTTTAATGATTTACTTCAGGCGAATGCAGAAAGTAGCGATGTTTATTGATCGTTCCTGCGGCAGCCGGTTCTTCACACCGGGGCGACCCGTTTTACAACGGCCAAGTGCTGCCAAACCCCTTCAATGCAAGAAGGAAAATGTGTTTATCTGTTACATGTTCGTGTCGTTTTTATGTTTATTGGAAGCAACACAACTCGGCGGAGCTGCTCTTGCTACTACTTCTCCGCGCTGTCATTGAGCGTAGTCCTGGTGTATGGATCCGTTGCATATGCAACAGAGAGCTGCACCCCAAGAGACGCAACTGCAGCGACGAGTGGTGTCACCTGAGGAACCACTCCGGATAAAACCATTACCGGCACTGGAATTTTTCATTTACTGCCAGTCAGTGCAGGGACAGAGACTACAAGCAGCGAGCTCGTCTAACAAGCCAACACCACTGAGCTCCCAGACCAGCTTCCAGTCAACTCCAACCCCTGCGAATAGTTCCAATAGGATTCCCTAACAAAACAACCTTACTCCTGCATCAGCGATCGTCATGCAAGTGCAGTCAAAAAAAGGGCAATTTTGACATTGAAATTTACAACATACCTATATATATATATTGCACCGGTATCCAGCTGTCCAACAGGTTACCATGTAAATATCAACACTTTTCTCACTGGTCAACACCGTCTCCTACTTGGTGACTTTAATGGTCGCCATCTCTGGCACTTACACCTTAGCAACGACCGCAGAGGTATCTTAATAACGAAACAACTTGACGCTTCAGATTTCTGTATATTGAATGACGGCACGCCCACTCGTATTACCGCTATCTGTTCTAGTTCTCCAGACATTACGATTGTCAGTGCTAGCCTCATAGTCCTTACGCTATCTTCGGACCATTTTCCTATCGTAATGAGGCTTGACAAACCGACAAATGTCGTATTTCCCGAATATCGCACTTCTGTCAACCACAATAAAGCTAACTGAAATGGTTTCACTGAATATACCAATGCTTAATTCCTCGCCCTGCTGACTCCTACCGACGCCAGGTGACGTATGCAAGGCCGAATTCAACACCAGGAAAGTCCTAAATAAAGCAGCTGCGAAATTCATTCCTGCAGGACGTATTCCAAGAGGGAGACAACAACAGGAGCGCAAACCCAGATGATCCCAGAATTCACGAAATGAACTGTGAAATTCATAGACAAGTAGCCGAACGCAGGAGGTTAAAATGGAGTACTAACCTGAATAACTGCAGCTCAACTACGGGTGACCGGTAGCGCAGTGTGTTGAGGCATCAGTCTCATGTTTGACTACCGGCGTTTCGGGTTCGAGTCCCGTCCACCACGACGTTCGTGGCCATGGATGTGCAGGAGGTGCATGCTGGCAACTGCATTCTCCGAAACCAATTTATGCCAACGAAACGTCAACGGGCCACATGGAACAGTTGACTCGCTATGCCCCACAAGGGGTTAGGGCAATTGAGTAACTACGGGTGTGAGCGAACTATGGTCGACAGTCCGTGCCCTTTTTAATATACCAAAACAGAGAGGGAATGTCGCCATTCAGTTCGGACACAATTCAATTAGCGATCCTACTCACTGCGTAAGTCGTTTAAAGAAACATTTTATTGATCATCTAATCCGAAGGAGGATCCATAGCCAAACCGCAAACAACGTACCTGTCTTCACCATGGATGAAATGGTTGCAGGTACAAGGAAGTAGAATAACTCGAAAACCTTGGGACCTGATGGAATCTCAATGGCAATGCTCAAACACCTCGACATACCAGCTATTCGATAGCTGGGTTGATATGGAATAAGGGGCTTTTTCACACGATGGACGATTCACGGACTTATCAATTTATCGACTCATCAACTCATCGACTGATAGATTGAACATGGGGTCAAAAAGAAATTTTCGCATGGTTGGCCCATGAGTCCGTTTAAGAGGTCGTTAATTTGACTTGAAAATCCGTTAATTTTTTTTACAAGAGCCTTGATACTGTATTTATAGCGGATTTCAACCAATTGTGTCATATCCTCTTTGCTTAATATAAATCCACGTTGTCCATGTTTACTGTGCGGTCACGCCCATCTCTCAATCTTTCTTGTAAATGGTAACATCTCATTACCATTGTTTCACCAAACCATTTATGTACATACAATTCATTCAGAAAGCTACGATTTAATTACATGTTTATTATTCCGTCAGTCCTATCGCCCGTTCGGCAAACGAATTACATAACCATTCATAAACGGACTGTGCTGATTTATTTCGTAGCTATTAACATTCATAAATTTTCCTAGCAACACAGACACTTTTCATTGCTAGCTATAAATATTATATTGTCAGGACATGACCAACACGAGAAAAAAAAATGGAATTATATTTTGTTTATCTCTCTCAATTTGAGCAGCATATCATTTTACAGTATTTTCTGTCGAAATTTCATCCATATATCGTCCCGATGTCAGGATGAAAAGCAGAAAAAACAATATCGGAACGTATGTATACCTATACATACAGCCGAAACATAAAGAAAAACAAGCGGCGGCATGGCAGCAGCAGCAGCTCCATCGTGACGAGCACAAGAGGCGCTATTTTTGGCAAGGACATTATCAATCTCAAACCCGAAACGGTGTGTGTGTCCCATAAAAGCATTGCCATCGACATGGCTGGATGGCTGTAGTCGTTTTCGACATCGTCGTTGTTGTTGCCGTCAAAAAAGCCATGAAGTGGAAAATATTCCTTACACGTGTCACAAAACTGAGCCAGTCGGCCTTCCTTCTCGTCCTAGGGTCCTTGTGAATGACTGGGTATTTGTCGTAACCTCTCGCATTCCACCTTCATCCACTATGTCTTGGTTGTCGTCGACAACCTCGTAGTAACGGATGTGAGTCCTGTGCCGTCAATGTCGGTCGGCTGTTACCAAAGAATGTAGTCCAAAGCCTCCCTTTCTCATCCTTCAAGAACATGGCTTGGCTAGTTCTGACGTCCTGACCTGAGGAGGTAGTAGGCATACAAAGTTGTCATGACATAAAGGCGTCTACGCATATATGCCACCCATTCGTCCCACAATATATCCTTGAAAGACTACTCTTCCTTCGAACGACAACGGCTCTCTTACAACTAAAAGGACTGAAGGCAAGCGCTTTTTGGGGATGTTGGGAAAATATCGATCGCAGTCTATGTCTGGACGGAATGAGTGGTGGTAGTCGCCACGTGTACGCTTTTCTTATGTCCCTTTTATGGAACGACCGAGTAAACAGCTGCCTGATATAGGGAAACCGCTTCGACCTCAACGTGGTGGTGGCGTCGCGTCGCGTCGCGTTGTCGTCGAATGTTGAAATACGGATGGAGAGATTCCTCATTCTCTGGAACACCTCCATGATTCCCCAACTTTAAACGCATTGTGACTCGACTACGGATTTTGTTCATAATTTAGTTTGTCTAGTCCTGTCTGTACTTATTTATAAATGTATATACACTAACGTATATACAATACAATAATATATATGTGTACACAGTCTGCCCGATCCGGGGGTGTTGGAACCGAGAAATATCTTCTGCAAACGTATTTGTGAAGCCGTTGGATATGAATTAGGACGAGTTTCAGTGTATGATATCCTTCACTCTGTTATCACGGGGGGACAATGGAAAACTGGTGAAATAAATTTGGAACGATATACGAGTATGAACAGAGGGAGAATAGCGAATGTCTTGGACATGGTATGCTGGTCCGGGAATAGTTGGACGACAATGCAAGCTAGCTCAATTGAAGTCGATTATATGGAGCAGCAGTAACGTTTGATAAGTAGCCAAGTTGGTCAGGCCGCTTGTATGAATGAAACGTTGCGCCGGGTAAAATGAGGTTCTCCGAGATGTTTTTTGAAAATATGTACATATATAGTGGGTGGGGGGTGTTTCTTCAGTTTCATCCTGTTTAGCCATATCAATTTACCAGTGACCCGCTTTTTTTTTCTTCCTTTGCCATAGTAACAGCGTTTCCGTCGTCGTGTGCATACAGAGCGTTTCGACATAAAAGTGACACTTTTAATGCGGATGTCAAACTGAAAAATTGAGAATTTTATGGAAACATATTTTATGAAATATGTCGATGGAAAGTTTTCGTTTGATTGTCAAGGTAAAAGTTGGGGGAAAAACAGATTCGCAGTGGCACTATGAAATGCCATATACATAGATTGATTATTAAATGGGCAGTCATATTCATGAATGATGTTCGGAGTTGAAAGTCGATTTTGAAAACTATTTCCCTTGAAACAAAACAGCATTTTTGTAGTAGTATATTGCATGCTTTCGAACAATGAAAGAAAAATACAATACTATAAGCTTGAAATTTACCCGTCTTTGTTGTTTAAATCAAGACTAATAAAGAGATTGCCACGTTGCTGGTGGGACCGTATTACCTATCCATAACCCTTCTCCCAATCTAATAAAAAAAGTGGCGAATCCGAAAACTAGAACTCGAAGACTTAATTAGAAGTAAAACATTATCATCCGTCATTCGTTTTCAGTCATCAGTCATCAGTTCGATACAGCAAAGCTACTTTATTTCACCACACTTTCTCCATTGTGTCATGATGATACCAACCTGATAAATAACCCATTCATCTTATTCAGCCATGGCCGATGAATGGTTATCTTAAGGTTACCTTGGGTCTTTTTTCCACGTTAATGAAAATTTACAGAAAATAGTGCAAAAAACACGAAAATATTCGGCGCCCAATGTGGGGTCATTGTGATTTCAACTAATTAATGAAACCGAGATGGACAATCGAATAGGCGCATGGTACCGTTAGTTACAAAACTCAAAAACCGAAATCTTTTTGGGCCTTTCTTTAAAGCTACCTTAAGGTATTATTCACCTTAAGGCTATCTTTAGATACCTAAAGGTTACGTTAATGATGCGGTCAGATACACGCCAACTTCTGAAAATTTTGCTCGCAGTGGGAAATAATGCATGTGTTGTACTCATCATATTCTCGCGCTTTTGTAAATATGTAGTTTTTTGTCGCACCTGGTGTTTACGGTTCATTTATACGCATTTGCCTTAACCCCTAGTGGGGCATAGTGCGTCAGCTATTCCATGTGGTTTAGCTGACGTTTCGTTGGCACAAACCAGTTTCGGACGATGCACGTTGCCAGCATGCACCTCCTGCTCTCATTTAGGAGCCTATCTGCGGTAAGTCGGGAGATGTTGTGGCTTATTTTTACGCTCCCCTCAACAACATTGGAGACAACACAAGCATCCATAACCACGAACGTCGTGGCCGGGACTTGAACCCGTAACGACCGTAGTCAGACATGAGACTGACGCCTCTACGCACAGAGCTACCGGTCACTCCAAATTGCACTTCTGTTTTATTTGAGAAGCGCGCTCAAACGATTTTCCAGCACAACAATGATTTTATGCTGCTCTCGTAGTGTCAATTCCAGCTAATTTGGAATTTCGTCTACTCGTCCTAAGTGCGCACATTATTTCCCAATGGGAGCACGGCCATCTAGTTGGGCGTGTATATGACCGCACCATATTTAAATCCTACGTCAGTGAAAAATTGTCAAAAAATGGTCGAACAAAAATGAAAACATTCGGCGCCCGATGTGGGATCAGCGCGAGTTTATTCAGTCCAAATGGACAATCGGATAGACAAGTGATAATGTTACTTTCAAGATAATAATGCATATTAGCCGTGTTCGAGACAAGCGGACAGAGATCAAGAAGGGATCGGGCTTACACTTCACTTTCAACTCTGATGCAGGTGTGATTCCATACGAGACCCGGATCAAAGGGCGGTCAGTATTGTATGAAAATTGATCTTGTCCGAATGAATCAGTGTTAGAAAATGTTTGGGACGATTGTTCATTTCCGTTTTATTGTTATTGCCGCACATACAGCCAACGAAACGTTGCTGAAAAATTCCATTGAGTCGTTATAATTTCACTTGAGAGCACTCTTTTACTCATTTTTTTTTACTACTTTACGAATTTGTGAAATGTGTGCCACGCCTATCATTTCCAACTTTTTGCACCCCAAAATGCTTCTTCGAAGTCTTCAAACTGTCGACAGCAATGATGGCATGGAGCCGTCAACGGCAGCGACAGTAGTAATAAAATCGCAAAAGAAAAATACAACAGAAAGTGTATGCAGGGAGGAAACAACATTGAAAACCGTATCTGTATCTCCCAGCATGCCATTTTAAATTTCCGGACTGGCGGACGCTACCTAACCACACTCTCGCAACACCATCATCAACCCCCCAATCAGCCATTCTCACATACAGTAGCAAAGCTGACGAATTTCGTCTTCCTAAATCTCCCGTAAACTGCAGACAGCAACAGAACAAACTTGTCTTCCGATTTTCTCTCGGCAGGCCAGACAAGGAGCAGTTTTGCAAAAGACTTTTCCGAAAAATACTCAAGAAAAATCCGACAAAACAGAAAAACTTTCAAAGTCTCCCTCGCCAGTCAGCCCCCACCCCTTGAAAGTCCGTGCGGTTTTTTTTCTGTTGGCGACGCGAAGGCCGCTGGTGAAGTGTTCCATATTGAAGTTGTAGGGTGCTTAAGACGGAGCGATGAGCAGAGGGAAGCAGCCATAAGCAGCCTTCGGCAAATTTTGGCGACTAGTGGTATGTGAGATGATAACCGCCTCACGATGTCATGGGGGCGCGGTGGAATAGCTCCCGGAATAAAAATAATGGAGCAAATAGCCTCACTCAAACCGAAGCTCGTTGGCGGTGATTGAAGCGATAAATTACGACGCAAGCGTCGTTGTGGGGCCCCCCCATTTCCCAGGCGGCGGCAATGCTAGCGCAAAAGCAAAAGCTCCACAACATTCGCCGACCACGACGTTGTCGGTTTTCAGTGATAGTGTGGTGGCAGCAAAATGGACGGGATTTGGCGAAGGAAGAAACATCCTTTTCGCCTTGCCTCCCGCAGCCGGTCGGCAGACGTGTATTATCGGTGCGCTGATGGCAGCGAGGTTCCACGTCTCTCCCCAGACGTGTATAGTCATCCACGTTTTCGAATAAAGCCCCAAAACTCCAATTCATCGTCACTGCAGACATATTCACAGACATGGAAAGCGCCTTTTTTTTGCTCAATTCAGTGGGCCAACTCCCCCGCAATACCAGACATAACACAAACGGACGGATGGACGGTCGAACGGGTGGCAGCCGCATGGGTGGCTGGGTTGTTGTTACGATGGCTGTAATGGCACGTGGAGTCTTGAGGCACGTGTAAGGGAACTGTATGGTTTCGCGTATCCACGGCCCCCGGTTCCACCGCTGACCGTCCTTCGATGACCTACTGCTAATGGAGCTCGCCCACCGGCAGACAGTGCCGAGTTGGTTTCGCGCTGGTAAGTTTTTCGTCATTGCTGTAAATTTCACTCAATCCCTTGGAGGGTGGATGAGGCTATGTTGAGGGTTGTCGTATGGGGCTTTTCACAAAATTAAAGAGTTTGTTACAATCAACTCTAAAGCAAATTAACGATCGGATGCAGGCATTGGTTGTTGGTACAGGACACTGAAATTTCACCACAATGAGAGATTTTCCTACTGTACTTGAGACTGTATCAAATCGCAAGCTACGTCAATAGGAACATAACAATCTTTACTGACAGCCAAATGGTTGTCAAGACGCTGACTGGTACATCAGCCAACTTAGAGCTGGTGCAGTCCTGTTAGGATATCCTTCGTATCATAAGATGTTACACTCTACTAGGTCCCTGTGCACTTTGGCATCGATGGCAACGAACAAGCTGACGAGTATGCCAGACTCTGGATTACCAATCCGACACGTCAGAAAACAAATCAGGGATTAGGAGCAACAGAGAGCTGCCACTCTGTGGTAAACTCTCTCTGATAAGGCGTACCCTGGGTTTGCCCAATTTGATTAGGAACATGGAGGATTATATTTGGATTTCTCAGAGATCACTCCAGTCTTTGAGGACATCTCAAAACCGTGCACAAGGTATAGAATGTCAGCCGCCGTTTTTGTTAGTCCGACGGTATTTTTGTTAGTCCGACGGTGTTTTTGTTAGTCCGACGGTGTTTTCTCGTCGTGGAATACATCCTCTGCCGTATGAAGCTCTTTAGCGGAGTGGCCTTCCATCTATCAATCTATCTAATTATGTAATTGCATTAGACCAAAAGACCACTCATCATCTATTCTACAATAAGCAGAACCATTCTCCTAGCATATGAGGAGTCCTTTTTTTTCGATGAGAAATTTGTGTACAGTGTCTGGATTGACAAATATTGAGGTCGACCCGGAAAATACAACCCTCCATGACCATTCCGAAGTGTGCTACGATTCTCAGTTGTCTTTTTACATTTTCGAGTCGTATCATTTGCATTGCAGATCAGGCATAACGAGGCCCAAGAACAATTGTCATTCAGTGCATGTGGCAACACCCTCTTTTAAATTCTCGACCACACTAACCAACAACCCGTTCCTTTAAACTAAACCATAAGTGGCGAAACACTCGCTGACTGCACCAGAGCGGGGCGACAATCGAAAACCTTTCACACCCTACACAACACTTTGTTTGGGTGGTTGACAATTCACAGACGACTACGACGAGGACAAACATGTCTCCAGACTCTTATACTCGTACCATACACCAATAATACGTTGCCGAGCCTGGATTTGAAGTCATTCGCACAGTATTTTCTACAACCTTGTCGGGATGGAATGCAATGTGGGGTCAGCAGGGTGGTAAATCGGCATCTACAGTGTTGTTTCTGCGCACGTAATGGAACGGTGGCATGGCGAGTTTCTAACGACCTTCAAAAAATCAGGTCAAATGGTGTCATTCCGAGCCCATGATAAAATATCTGGCACGATACAGCGACACCACGACACGTGTCGTTTAAAGGACTAGTGCGGACAAGCGAAGGGTGGGTGCCAGCCGAAATATCACACACCTAGGGGCGGCTGACTGGATACATATATAATGTTATTTCGCCCTGAATTGGGACGCACAGGGTGCGGTCGGCGGCGACGGTGACGGCGGTGAGTTCAAATAGGTCGACGACGACAGGAGGCCAAGAAAAGGAGTTTGATAGCGAAGACGGCTGGGAATAATAGCAGACAAATACGCGCGTCTATTCACCAACAGAATTTGATTGTGCTTACTCTACAGAATTGTAGAAACACCAGCACTAGTCACACATAAATAGTTAAACACACTCTCTTGTTGTTTGGCTCGTAAGAAAGGATGAGTAACGAGAAGATGTTTTATTTCGACACAGCTCGGTTGGTATTCTTTGTGATGCTTTCCCTGATAAATAGATTGCTGATAAGTGAAATATGAAAATTTTATCGTTGGCAAACATTATTTTTCGATAGACACACCTAAGGGGATATTCTGAAATTTTAGAAAAGAACCCAGCCTCTGGGTCCAAGAGGCTCACCACACCAGCTTGCTTTGTAGCGTGGCACTCTTGTTTCCTATAGGTTCGACGCTTTGTCTTTCCAAGTGCTTTTTTTTTCCTTGGTGTCCCGTATGGGATCAGTGGCTACCCACATGCTTGATGTTGTGTTAAAGATTTGATCCTCTTCGAACGAATCTCGATTCGTCATGTGTCACTGCTCTCTCTATTAGAACGCGCTCCCGTCGGGGTCCGGGTGTAATGGGACCCTCGGCCTCTGGCTTCGTACCACCGTCAGATCACTACTCATGAGGTGCTGCCTTCGATCTGCTGGTGGAAGCAACACAACCAGACCACAATATATTTACAACATATGTTGTGGTCCTGCTTTGCGAATTATATCGTAAATTTGCCTCGCTCAACGCATTTACGCGCCTCTTGTATGAGCAACTTTATGCTGCTTTCTCATATTCCACCCTTTTTTCTGTGACACACCCACATGTTCAGAATGCTTCCTAACGCAAATTTCAGATGAAAAATGACAAGTATGGCGTGCTGATATTTCACTGACATTATATGATGTGCAAAACTCATCTTCACGTCGTTTTTAACATGGCTTTTCGCTAGCTCAAGAAATGACTGCAAAACCGCCAGTGAACCTTTTTGCTCTCTTCAGCTAGTACTCGTAGTCGTCGTGCCAAATTGCCAGGCTGTAGTAAATGTCTCCTTTGGGAGAGCTACTGATATGTGTAGTACTCGTATATGTGTACACCAGCCGTAATGTCTGTCTTCTGTTCCCATTTTGTGCACGTAATGATGATTGGTTTGGTTAAGTGGTAGACCTACTTTTCACTGCTATAGTCGTCGTTCGTACCTGGTTTCATCGTTGTCGGGATAAAATACGTCCTGCCATCGGCATAGGTAATCTTTTGGGTATTGATAGTCGTTAGGGTTGTCACTTATGGAAAGCAAATTGGTGGCACATAGGTATTATATAGGTTTTTTGGGTGGTTGATAAGGCCGAGTTGTTCCTCATTAGGACATTGGCTCTACGAATGCGGGAACTATGCTTATTTTGGGTCTGGCTGATTTCTTTCGTTGAAACTGCTCATTCTCGTACTATGGCAATACCGAAATTGTTCAATTTCTAAGATTCTCGATTGTTGTACCACACATAATATATGCTACTTAGATTAGTTTTCCCCTTTGGTTCTCTGCACAGATGTCATACATGCTGTTCAGGAATGAGTCTGAAGGATTGTTCTGAAAAGTAGTTCCCACGCGATTTCTGGTTTCCCGTCATTTGGCCTTTTGTGTTTTATGTCGCAGGTGGTACTTTATATTTGCCAAAGGAATTATTCAATGATATCTAGCAGAGTATGAAGCAAATGTTATTTGTGGAAGGTCTGCAAATGTAGGAAGGGTTAATAAAGGTCTATTTTAGTGGAAGGCAGAACACTTCTGCCCATTGAGTACTCAATTGCCCTAACCCCTTGTGGGGCATAGCGCGTCAATTGTTCCATGTGGCCCAGTTGACGTTTCGATGACATAAATTGGTTTCGGAGAATGCAGTTGCTAGCATGCACCTCCTGTACATCCATGGCCACGAACGTCGTCGGATTCGAACCCGAAACGCCGGTAGTCAAACATGAGACTTATGCCTCAACACACTGCGCTACCGGTCGTCCCAAGAGTGGGAGGCCTTTGTACTCGTAATATCAGCGCTTAAAGCTTCCCTCACACGGACGTGATTCAGTCCCGTTTCCTGTTTTTAGATTCCAGGCTAAAATGTTATCTCTGATTCGATGTTTAAAATATTTTTTTACTTGGATTGTTTTTGATTTATTGCGTTTGAATTGAGGTCTATGTGGATTTCTCTGTAGGTAATACATTTTTCAGAGTGAAATTATTCTAACGTTGAATTCACGGTACGTTCATACTGAGCAACTGGAAATTGGGGCGACCGGTAGCGAAGTGTGTTGAGGCATCAGTCTCATGTTTGACTACCGGCGTTTCGGGTTCGAATCCCGTCCACGACGACGTTCGTGGCCATGGATGTGCAGGAGATGCATGCTGGCAACGGCATTCTCCGAAACCAGTTTATGCCGACGAAACGTGAACTGGGCCACATGGAACAGTTGACGTGCTATGCCCCGTAAGGGGTTAGGGCAATTGAGAGAGAAGTTTGAAATGACTGACTGTTCGGATTTAATTGTTTTGCACGTGGTGTTTGCGCACCTTAATTGTAAAGTCTCTGGAGTCTAAGTGGAGTGAAGCTTAAATGGTGAAGTCGCAAGATACTCAAAAATTGTAGGACTTGGTTGTGTGGCCTAAAAACTCAAGATTAAAGTTTACACTGGGCTTGTACTTAGTGTTTTATCACTTAGTCCTTGCCAAAAGTGGGTTCCATGTCGGGCCCCAAAAAAGTAACGGTAGCAGACGGTTGAATCTTCCTATCCAAATTGGTTAACAACGCAATAACTAAAAACCTCCGCCGGGTCGAACTTTTTAGAAATTATTAAAAGTTTTCAATATTTTGAAAACCTTTCCTTTTGCTTCAAACGGTTCTACGAGACCTTCAAAGAATATTAAAAAAAAATGAAATATAAATTGTTAGTGTTAGGCCCCCATTACTCATCCTACAATCGGCAACCGTCTTTTTAAACTTATTTCCGTAAGGGCTTATTAATTTCCAATATACTTTCTTAATAAAATCCGATAATATGTTTTCAAGAGATGGGTACCTCTCGCTCGACTCCTTCAATTCGAACACGCCCCATTTCAAATGTTCAATTTGATCAAATTGCAATTTCCCGAAGAATTATTAAGCTCTATCATAAAACATTATACGAGCATCTCGGAAAATTCACTTGCTGCTTGCACACGTCTGTCTCCATAGCGAATTTTTAACTATCTTCTTCATATCAAAGTTCATTCGGTTAGTTGAAATTTATAAAGTTTAAAGAAAAATTTATCTATCGCCAGATAGTTGCCATAACTAATGGTTAGTTATACCCGCAGTTTTCCTACTACATATTACATAAAACGTAGGAACTTGGTAGAATATTTTTGTAATCTTGATAAGTATGTTTTTGCCACACACTCAAGTGCATTGTCGGTATACATACTCCTGATCGATAAGGTATCTAAATACTTAAGGTAAGCTACTTCGTTGAGATCAAAACAAAGTGACTTCTTCGAGACTTCGAGACGCGTTGAGTTGATGGTAGGCATAGCCGGTGGTTTTTACAATAGCCTTGCGATGCATATCTCATATAAAAGCTATAATATCTCACAACGTAGAAGCATAGTGATTAAAGTCAATTTAAAGTTTATGATAATAAGATAGAAAATATCACGCGTTGCCCGTTTCTATTCTCAATCAGCGATGCCAAAAGCCAGTGGCAATAATCGTATATATGAAGAAAGTTCAGGTTCAAAACAGCTGGGGAAAAGAAGGAAATCTTACAGATATCAAAGTACTCTTTCTCATGAGGTTGGTAGGGTAAGTTGGGGTCTCACAGAACTTTACCAAAAAATTACATATTCCCTACGACCAAAGGGGTTCAAAGAAAACGAAGTTCTTTTTATTCTATGAATACAGTATGGAATTTGTATTGAGATTTTCCAAAATCACCCCAATATCTCTCCCAATTGCATCCCTACCATGCAATTCATGCTATGGACTTTTTGCTTTCACAGAGCGCTAGAATCTTAGGAATTCAATTATCATCGGTATCTTACTCTTGTACATTGTCTGTAGTTGTTGACTGCTTCTGCTTGGTGTTTTTTGTTCTCGGCTTTTGTTCGGACAAGAGCCAACAACCAACATATCGTTTCTAGCCCCGATAATAGTCGCACACATAAATTTGTTACAAAACTCCCATAAAGTACAACATAGTAATGTCGGCCGACAATCTGATTGTTGTAGAATGTAGATTGTGCCGACGCCGATGTAGGAAAAAGCACCCAAGACAGACATTCAAGCTACAGCGCGTCACACATTATATGCATTAGAAGATTTTTCTCCCGATTTGCGGAAGTTTTATCATTTTGTACTATAAAGACGATTAAACTCGGTGTCTTTTTATCTTAGAAGGCATGCAGAGTTTTTAAGGCTCGAGAATGGAAATGGAGACTGGAATGACTCTCCGTCTTGTGGCGAATGATTCCAAAATAAAAAGAGAATTTGAACTGGAAAGATTTACAATGTTTCAATATGCTTGTTCCATTAGCAGGAATTCTTTTTGAGTATGTAGAATCAGAACAGTTGTCCTGAATGTGCCTCGGGCATACATAGGTCATGCAATCGGCCAGATCTAAGCTTTCCGTTGGCGGGTGGGCTCGACCTCAACTGAAACTCTGGGCGACTGTGAATCGCAATCGATACGATATTCTTCTCTCGGCACTAAGGTCAACTTGGAATTGTTGCATCTGCAAGTCAGAATCGATCCCATTTTGGGGGCCCCTCTTGTACATGCATTGACACAGCAGCTAGATGGGTCGATTAAATAATCGAGAGATCGCAGGTTCGATTCCTTCCACAAACATATTCAAACAGTCGCTTTTCTCGCCGCCTCCAGTCGACTCAGCTGTACATGAGTTCATTGATTTGATTAAAATGGATGAAAAAAAGCTGCGTCGTGCGAGATGCTGACCATATTACCTTTCAATTACATTATTATCTTCCCATAATAACGGTCTCGAAAATCAATCTCTACTACACTTCCTCCTACCCCATGACTCGCAAATTAGACGGGGAACTTTACTTTACATGATAAGATAGGAAATATGTTAGATACACACCGAATCAAACGTCATCATTTAGCGATCATCGCCTTGCCATCAATTTTCAATCATCATCGCGATGATTGTTGCGCAAAATAACATAAGCTTGCGCGCGGGAAGCTAATCCACAATTTCATACGAAGAATGTATTTCTCATATAGTTAATTGTGCATCGAATCCCCTAAATATAAACATACTTGATTTTCAATTATTTTTCGCAAATCAGTCGATTCAGTTGACATTTCTGTTGCAAACATATCGCATATGTCGTGTAGAGTCCGAAACGTAGTCCCGTCGATATCAAACCGATAAGTGTACGGGGCTTCCATTCATTCACAATGGATATCTAGTCGAGGTTAAGCCGACCAGTGAACGGAAACCTTAGTGTCATCATATACTGTCGAACTCCAACTCTAACTCGAACATGGTACAAGTGGACCGGTTTTCTTCAGGTTTATATGAAGTGTGTGTGTGTGTATGGCTTGAGCTATTCAGAGGACATTTGTACCAGGTTCGTGTTCGAGGGCGAGTTCGACAGTGTATGGTGACACTTACACCAACATCCATGACTAGACATTTAAAAAAACTATCCACGAGTATTTGACATTCAAACTGTGCAGAGTTGACTGATATGGTTTTTACTACCATTTAACTACCCTCGAAGGGAAGCAAACGCAATCAACGCAGATATATCTCCACAACTACTGCCTTTCCACAATCGTAAATAAACGTTCATCCATAAAATCTGAAAATCACTTAAGAAAAGCAGGGCGGCGTAGAATACTTAATGGGCTTTTTGGCAGACACCGAAGCCATTCGAAAAACGAACGCACGCTATGCAATTCTATCGTCGTCCATTCAGCAAAAGTGAAGAACGGAAGCAGGCGAACCAACTAGTAAAACGTCCATCAGTTCTCAAGTTCAACATCTTTCAGGGACGCGACAAAACCTCCCCATAATAAAACGGGGTGTTGTATCTTGTGTGTATTGAAGATTAAGGACGAAAGATGAAGATATTCGTGGGTAAAAAAACTAAAATAAAAGAAACATTCGCATAAATTGTTGAAACAATTGATGACAAGGGAAAGTGATATGGGTGGTGCGGATAGACAACGAGAATATGTGGGAGAGAAGGGTGGATTATGATTGACCGTTAAATGGAAAGCATCTGATAATATTTTATTTGCACCACTTGTCAGGTATGTGACAAATTTAAATTATTGTAAATCAAATTTTTTATCAATTTGGTCAATTGATCAAACAATTTTGACTGAGGCGCCAATTTATTATGTGTTTTATCCATCAGCCCCTAATTTGTTTTCAAAGTGAATATTTGAATTTTTTGAATATTTTTATCCTGATACTACTTCACAATGAAATTGAAAAGCTTCTAAATTATAATCCGATTCATTCTAAATTATTAACGTAGCGATCATTTCATTCGACTATGTAATGGACGGTTAGATGGACATCCAAAGATGCCCGTGGGGACGAAGCCTAAGGTAGCATAATGACCGCTAAGTTCGGGTCGTGTCATCTGGCGAAGAAAAAGGCTCTGGTTTCGTACCACCGACAGATCAGTACTCATCAGGTGCTGCCTTCGATCTGCCGGTGGAAGCAGCACTACCAGATCAGCATATGGTTCATTACAACTATAAAATATCAAATAATTTCCATTTAAATATTTTGGAGCCATTTACAAATTGTCTGCCTACACATAACATTGAAAAATCTAAACACGCACAAGAGATAATTCGATGCGGGCATTGAAGCTTACAATTATCCAGCGGAAGAAAGGGTGAATGTTTCTTGCATGCCAGACAACGAAGTGCCAAAATCTCCCCAGCAAGTGACGGAGTGAGTGTGACGCACTCTCGGTGTCGTAGATCATTCATTGTTATAAAAAAAAAGTAATTCACGCGTAAAAATACATAGTAAAGTGGACTAGAATGGATTGAAATTCGAAATTTAAAATGCGAAGATTATAAAGAGAAAATTGAAATTCGAAAAAAAAATTCGAGAATTGAAATTCATAGTTGGGAAATGTCACATTTATGACAGTCACAATGTCACATTTGTGACACCTCGAAAATTCATACTCAAATCTCCCGCCATTTTGAAATTATTATGATGTATGTATTTTTTTTTTTATGCGCGCAGTAGCCTTGAGGACTTGGTTGCAACTTTACGATGCTTTAATCTCATATTCTGGGGTTAATTTCCATAGCGGGTTGGTAAAATATGACAAAGTTAAAATACCGTCTTCGTGAAGGGCTTAAAAATTACCGGTGGATAGAACTCCCAAATCATGCCAAGCTTGTCAGTAAAAGATGGCCATACGGATAAGAAGTGTATGCTAGAAACTGCACAATACGAAATCTATATGCTAACGAAACGTCAACAAGGCGATGCTAGAGATGTTGACAAGGCCATACCCCACTGGAGGGGATAAGGCATTTAGTATGATGTCATGTATCAAAGCTTCAGCTCGCGGAACCATACGGATAATACGGATAAGATGACGTCACCCTGTGGAGCTGTGAAAATTTATACTCAAATCTTCCGCCATTTTGAAATTGCTGTGACGTTATTTATTGAAGCTTTAGATCGTGAAACCATTTGCGACTCTTCTATACTGAAACTAAAAGCATTATTCAATGCTTAAAAAAACATTACACAATGCTTCAAAAAGCATTTTTCAATGCAAATAGTTGAGAGCCGCTCCGTTAGGTATTGAACCTGGAACCCGTGCGATAAGAATCCACTCGAATACTCCGACTGATGCACCACCTTGCACTGCGTCTCGTTTACACCTTAAATACGAGCGAAATATTCTTGGGGCGTGCATATGTGCATATGAAAGTCAAGCATACGGCAAGAGGATAGCAAGGAAGCGAATGAATGCTATGAAGCTTCAGCTTGGAAATTCATTCCCAAATTACTATGACCCTTCTTTTAAAGCTTCTGCTCGTCAAAATCGTATGCGACCCCCTGAATTATTCAGTGTTATAATCACAAAATCAAATGCGGTAACACAGAAAAAAATCCCATTCTAACAACTATAACTGCTATAGAATGAAACAAAAGGAAACCACATCGCCGATCTGCTCTGCAGCACAATCACCACGAGTCGGGTAGAATCATCGTCAGTAGCGCCATGTAATAAAGTAATGACGTCGTTTATTATGATGAAACTTTGTTTGGGTGGTTCGACTACTCCCAATGCTGAAACAACTGCTGCTTTCTATACACACATATAGCATCCATAGTATGTTCGTTCACCATAAAAGCCAAGTCCAAATCTACCCTTCATCTTCCTGCACCATCGTCGTCGTCCGTTTTGTCGTTTCATCCCTTGACTGCGATTTTGTGTATTGAAATTTCCTCTGCAGGCATGGCAGTGAATAACAACAACGACACGATGACGACCATGTCGTCCTTGATATCGCTCTTTTGGATCGTTAGTATGGATGAAGGCACACTGCTACCAGACCAAATCACACCATGATTTCCCACTCGCCGACGACGTGGCATACACCCTCTCTGTGCCACCCCCTCCTGACGTCCTCTACAGCCACCCACTATACGTACATATCTTTGTTCCGCAATCTCGCATTTCTCATTCGAAAACAACACTACTAGGATTCTGACTGTGCAGTAGGAAGGGAAGACTTTCTCCCATCCATTAGTGCCACCCACCGTTTACTCTTGTTTGCTTCACATTTCAGGACTTCTCTTTTTCCCAATCCTCCGAATAATCTGACACACATAGTCGTCATCGACATATACACTGACGGCAATTCGAGTCCTGTATATACTTTGCTACGGTTGCAAAAGCATATAGTGTATTGTCAGATTGCGAAACCATTACATTATCCTTGTGGAGTTGCCTGTCGTGGTGGAGAGATATAATTCAGGATCGCTATTCAGCCACCAGCAGGACGTAAAGGGTGCGTCTATGATGGCTGGTATGGTTGCCTTTCCTTGCACAGAGGAAAGTTTGTACATATATACGTTTTATGTCCTGTGAGATACTATCTCAGCCTGTGTGACCTCAAATACTTACTGGTATCCTACTTTTATCATTCCACCCGAGACCCGGGTTATATGCAGAGAAATTTTGCAGACAACGAATGGTAATGGTGGCGACGACGACGACGTCGGGACGTTATCCTTTCTATAGACTGTAACATAGTGTCTATAGGCGATACCCTGCTTTATTCCATGGTGTGTACTCAAACGAAAATCTAACATGTGCTTTCCTGCTGTGTGACAGTTCAGACCAGATGTTCGCAACCCAGTAGATTGGCGGTCGAAGAAATCGTATAGCTTCTGTGGGCCATATAGCGCGTCAACTACTCCTTAGAGACATCAATTGATGTTTCGTTAGCATTTAATCAGTTTCGGATGATAGCTAGCATATAAATGTGAAGGTGGTTTTTATCCCGAAAACGCTCCTGTCCGTTTTCGGGATAAAACGCATCCACTTCCAAAGGACCTCCGTCTCATAAGCTTTCCGTCAACCTTGCCGAAGATGCTGAAGTGTCTAATCAACGTACACTTACTTAGTTATTTGGAATGCTTTTCTGAGAATGGGTGTAGGTGACCCACATCTAGATTTATTAGTACCAGTTTGGGATCATCAAAACTATGCAGACAGCTGTGTAGAGCACGCAACTCAAGTAGATGTCCTGTCCCCCCTTTTTGAAACTTGCTGGTTAACAGGTTGCATCTAGATTTTGAGGGGGTGGGCTGCGAGGTCATTGCTTATGCGGATGATCTTGCGATAACTATCTCAGGAAAATTTCCCAGGATCCTAAGTGATATTATGCAAAATTTGCCTAAATATTATATCTCAGTGGGCTAGGCTAGTGGGTATTTTGGTCAATCCGACCACTTCACCAGGAGGAATATTGATACCATCATTGCTGCTCGTCCCACCACCACTGGGCGTTAGCGTAAAATCCAGATTTCTGGGACTTATATTCAATAGGAAGCTAAAATCTTCAGGACCGCAATACTAAGCCAACAGTTGCTCTGTACACTTGCAGGCAGGCTATTGGCCCGAAATGGAGCATGCGACCGAAGGTGGTCTTTTGGTTTACGTATCAGTCATACGCCCTATACTAATGTAAGGGGTAGTACTACTCATAGTTTGGTGAACGGCACTAAACAAGGCATTCTACATGACTCTATTGAATAGAGTTCAAAGATTATCCTATATTGCTATCACTGATGCTCTCAAGACCAAATCAATTGCTGCTGTTAGTATACTGCTTAATTTGCTTGTCTTGGACATCTTGGCCGAGCAGTTGGATGCAATTACGGCCATCCGTCTTCGGGAAACTGGGCAGTGGAAATACTATTGACAACTCGGCTCTACTGGACAATCTGGATATTCCAGAAGAAACGGATTACACCTCTTCGGTGTACTCCTTCGACAGGCTATACCAGCCTAATACAATACTAATGGCTAAACGGAAGTACATGCAAAAAGCACTTCTAATGTAACTCGTCAACTGGATCATGTCGGTCGACAGAAAAGCAAATAGAACTCCACTGAGATCATGATTCGCGGCGTCAAGGTGACAGTGCACGCGTTTTTACATAAATTCTTCGCAAATACCACATATAAACCACGACTGTGTTTTATGGGGGCGAAAAAAGATGAAAATCTCCAAAGTATAGGACCACAGTGCTGTTTTGTATTGCGAAAGGGAAAATCCCATGGAGTCCCGCATCGCATAAAATCGTTGGCTAAAACGAGGACGAAAACGATGGCTTGATAATTTATATGTACAAGACACTGCCCTTCTTGCGTCCTTCTTTCATCTACTTTAGAGCAAACTCCTTTCTTCCTCTCATCTTCAACGTTGACCGTTCGGTTTATGTTGATGATTCTTGAGTTCAGACTCGAGCCTCCTTCGTCCGCTCGGCGACTCAGTCAGTACTTTCATGCAGGATATTTGTCTCTAATATTATACGATTGGGCCGCTTTTATACAACTTTTTCTGCAAGTTATTCTTAGTCCTTGTAAACGGGCGGTCTAACAACACCACGGAGCATGGATGAATGACTACTGAATGGACGAACAAAATGGAAAACATGCAAAGAATGGCCAAAGGGGATATCCGCGCCCCGGCATTGTGCCATTGTGAAAGTGGGCGTTCAGGATACCAACATCTTCATCTTTGCTGTTTGTCGATAGGCAGCACTAAGCTGAGCTGAGCACTACTGGTAAAAAGTTGCTGATACTTCATAACATTCTTCTTTATTATGCCGATGTCAGCCGTTCTATGGCTATGTCCGAACAGAAGTGATATATATCAGGACTGAAAACTAGGTGTACTCGTAGACATGAAAGTTGTTTTTTTTTCGCTTTGTGTTGTAAGGGCTTTTGTTTTTCTACGATTAGTTTTGCTGACAGGAAATTAGGAGATGAAAATGTCTTTTTATGGTAGTTTGGCAAGATTTTGTGAAAAAGAAGAAGAAACGGTCGGGGATACGATAACAAAGGATTAGGGAATTGGTGATGAAGTCGTACTATAAAACATGAGAATGACTGAATGTCATGTATGAATGAAAATGTAATGGCATTGATACTTGTATCTCGCATGTGGATTTGTTTGAAGGAAAAATCAATTCAATTTTACAGGACTGCACCTTGTGAAACTCACCATAAACTTTTTTTTATATCATGGATATGATTATGCTCCAGGGTTAGCCAAAATTCTCAAAAAAATGCGAATACTTTTTGCGTTACCATCCGCGTTGTCGCTATCCTCTTGACCTATGATTGAGCTGCATATGCAGGAAACATGAAGACTTCACTCTTTTGTAAGCGAAATGCACAAATGCATAGTAAGGGCCGGTGATACCTATAAATGTGATAAGGTTTGAATAGATGAATGTGACATATCTTAGTGGTCTTGTTGTTAACCGAGTGTCTTTCGGACGACGAAGCAGAGGGTTCCTGGTTCAATGCCTGATGGCAGCGACTTTCACCTTCTTTTTGCTTTTTTTTTATAAATTGGATTGTTTTATACTCGTATGTATGCCTAATATAGTGTGTAAAGGAAAATAGATATTAGTGAATTTTTTTTTTTTCATCTTTTTTCTTTCTTTTGTTTGCTCGAAACACCTACGTCTCGAGTAGGAGTAGTTGACGCGCTATATTTAACGAAGGGTTATAAGATGACAACCTCTCAGGGTTACGATAAGATCGACACGCGACCCTCTGCGTATGAAATGAAATTCGGGCTTAGACTTGAAAATTGAAATTTTGCGCGCAAAAACACTCTGTTTAGCCGTCTATTTTTTATGACCTCAAAATAGTCCAGTCACCTTTCGGATTATTCAAGATGAAGCACACATCAGTCGCCACCCTGGAGCTCGAAGAAGTTACTTGTACAAAAAGAACAACACACATTATTCAAATATGGTAATTTCGCTGATCAGTTTCCAGTATGTACCTAAAAAATAAGTTGGAACCACGACTCAGGCTAGCCGTGATTGGCTATAGTGTTGGTTACTGTGCTTTAAACAAACATCGGTTCAGTGTAGAACGCAACAAACTAAAAATCTGCAACCAAAATAAATATCATTGATGAGAAACACTTTTGCAATATACTGGCCTCACTGACCATCTCTCTGTATACTCTCATTTGATCCCTTTCTTATGTTTTTATTTGCATGACTTGTCCATTTCGTGGACGAGCTTTATCAAGAGCAATTTAAATAGCAAATTGGTCGCATCAATTTCATATACGGATCAGTACCACCGAACAGATATAAATTGAATGGACCCCAAAAGGAAGGAGTCATGGACAAAAGGCAAATCACGAATTTAAGATTGCATTGTTGTTGCTGTCGAATGGGTCTTTCTTGCGGAAAATTGAATCTGTAAATATAGCATATTGCGCCGAAAACGAATCTATACATATGATGTATACTCTGTATACACATATTATACAGAGTTCGATTCTGTACAATTCGATCTAATGTAAAACTTCAGTTAAGATCAAAGTGCACTACATATGTAGAGGACGGCCAAGCGAACAAGCAGTTCTTTTACTGTACACTATATTTCTTTTGAATTGGTTGAACCCGATCCGAGTAGGAGATTTGGTGTTGATTCGTTATGCCTAAGAAAAAGACCTTTGTTATAGCAGGTGGGGAATCTTACATAAGATACCGACTGACTAAACCTGAACACCTGCTTTCTTCATAGCCACCCTGCGTGGCCACCTCTCGGTATTACTTCTCTGAGCTGAATTTGGCTAATCAGCTGTCATTCAAACGTGTCGACTTTCGTCTCTCTACCTCTCTTCGGAGTTTGAATGTCACAAATAATGCGACTCACTGCATCCTAATTGCTTGCTGATCTCAGTATGAGCTCCATCAAGTTTTCTGGGTTAATAGCTTCGTCCTGTTCTTCTTACGCTCAAAATGTGACAATGCAGTAGACAAATTAACTGATTTTCTTAGCAATAACTTGCGGCTGAGTTGGTTTCAAATCCTTTCCACCGAATGAATTTACAGAACTCTGTTATTTATGACCAGTTTAATTGTCTAATTTGAATGTACAAACGCGTAAACGGTTCGAACTGTCAAAAGCTCAGCAGCCTGTATCATCTGTTTCGAATAGCTCGATAAATTTTTAACTGGAGGGTGGTTAGCGTTTAGCGTGTATCTATAGAATAAATTATAACCAGATATTGTGAAAACGGTCCTATGTCTATTTAATGAAACCAAAATAGATAATCAAATAGTCACGCGATACCGTTAGTTATAGCGCACAAAAACTGATACAATTTTAAACCTAACTTTAAGGTTTTGTAACGGACGGTTTGCAGGTTGTTCATTACAGCTTTTATGAAGCAGGCAGCTTAGGGTAGTCCTAAGTTAGATTTAAGGTGGCTTTAAGGTATTGCCGGATCTTGAAAAATTTCAGATCTTGTGTCTAACGGTACCGCGCGCCTATTCGATTATCCGTAACATACATTTATATACACTTACCAGATAAAATTTCGCTGACCGCACATTGGGCGGCAAAATATTCGGACTATTAAATCATTTTTCAACAATTTCTATAAATTTTAACCGACGTAGGAAAAAAGCCTCAAGGTAGCCTATGGTAGCCAGCATCAAGCAAAAAGAACGACGGAACCGAGAAAATGTGTCGAAATACAGTGGTTTCCGTATATCAAACTGGTGAAGGGTGACTTACAACGGACAAATAATAACTACTTCTAGTTCAGTTGTTGTGATTTAGTTTTAAATGAGTTTGAGATTTAAGTTAAAATATCCTTCTGTTAGCATGAAGGATATTTATTTTGTTATGAGCGTTAGTTGAACAGGGTGCTAAAATAGTTTAGGCCGGCATTGGCGACCCGGACAGTACGGAGGTTGCCTTTTATATTTCGGGATTGGACAACCCTAGTGTTGCAATCTGGCAACTGACAGCTCTATCGTAAAGTTCGACATTTTTGAGGTTATACGTACCCAGAACGTTTTGACATACAAGCGCTATTTGTGTTTTTTACAGTAACTTAAAAGATTAATCTCGGCCAAATAATGGAATTCAATCGTGAACATTTTCGTGCGATTATTTTTTACAACTTTCGACGTGGATTAACTCAGCAACAGTGCATGGATGAACTGAATTCAATTTTTGGCGATGAAGCTCCATCAAGGACCAGTGTTTATCGATGGTATGGTGAATTCAATCGAGGTCGTAGTTCACTCCAAGACGAATTTCGTGAAGGTCGTCCAAAATCAGTTGTTATTCCGGAAACCATTGATGCTGTGCGCGAACTGATATTGCAAGATCGTCATGTGACCTATCGTGAGATTGAGACAACCTTAGGCATTAGTGGGACCAGCATACATTCAATATTGCATGAACATTTGACTGTCAAAAAAAATTTGTTCGCGTTGGATCCCACACAATTTGTCAATCGCTCAAAAAAAGGCTCGTGTCGATTGGTCGAAATAAATGCTCAAAAAATACGATCGCGGTGCTTCGAAACACGTCTATGACATCGTGACAGGTGATGAATCGTGGATTTACGCGTATGAGCCCGAAAGTAAACAGCAGTCGACTGTATGGGTGTTTCAAGATGAGCCAAACCCAACAAAAGTTGTTCGCGCACGAAGCACTTCCAAGCAAATGGTCGCCTGTTTTTCGGGAAAACTGAACATGTCGCAACCGTACCACTAGAACAATGCAGAACAGTCAATTCTGAGTGGTACACAACCATTTGTTTGCCAGTTGTCTTCCAAGAAATCAGGAAAACCAACCGCCGAAGACGGATCACTCTTCACCACGACAATGCGAGCTCTCACACATCAGCTCAAACAACTGCATTTTTGAGCACTCAAAACATAGATTTGATGGGTCATCCGCCGTATAGTCCTGACTTGGCACCGAATGACTTCTTTTTATTCCCGTACGTAAAAAACAAACTGAGAGGTCAACGTTTTTCAACACCTGAAGAAGCGGTTGCTGCGTTCAGAATGCATGTTTTGGAGACACCTCAATCAGAGTGGCAAAAGTGCTTTGACAATTGGTTCAAACGCATGCAAAAGTGTTTAGATCTTCATGGGGAATATTTTGAAAAACAATAAAGCTATTTTCAATGATTAATATTTGTTTTTGTTCTCTAATCCCGAAATATAAAAGGCAACCCTCGTATTTCCGGAGTGAATGCTTGGGTACAACTTCACTATTTATTATCTAACCTACCTACATATTTTGGTAGCTAATATTTACGAGTGTATTCTGGGGAAAATATATCTGATTGAAATGGACAGCCAATATAAGATGAATGATCAACAAAAATAAAAATCAAACTGTTTCAAATCATCACCCAAATCTCCCCTATTCAGGTATCTGGCTTTTGTTGTTATTTTATTTGCATCTTCCCCTGGGTCGTTCAAATTGAGATGCATGAGAACAGGATGCTGACCAAAATTGCAAATTACAAGCATTGAAATACAGATACATTTATATTTGTACTGTATACAAGCATGCATGTGCGTTCTTTTTGGGGGGAGTGTGCAAAAAACGTGTCGCTCCAAAAGACAAAAACAAGGCAAAAGCAACGGACGACATACAAAATGAAAACAACAAGATGGCAAGTTTGCAAGATTGCCGCATTATAGAGAAGAAGAAATGGCAACGAATATGAGATTTTGGCATCAATGTGGCTCCAAGGTCAAGACCGGAGGAGCCCCCATTAAAAAGCGCATTCGATATCACAACATACAACAGCACACAACCAGAAAGATGTCATTTTTATACCCTTCACGAATGTGATAGGGTATATTAACTTTGTTATGAAATTTGCAACGCACAGAAGGAAGCATCTCCGAACATATAAACTGTAGACTATACTATTGAATTGGTTGAAATTGGACTACTACATCATATAGCTGGCATAGCAGCGACCGGTCCAAAAGTAAGTTTTTGACAGATTTTTTTTTTTAATATTTACCAAATTCCACATGAATCGATCGTAGTTACAGCCAAACAACGTTTCTAAATTTGGGTGAAATCGGCCCACTATCTCTCATACCTCTCATAGGAACAGTGGAACCGGAACAAGTTTTACCGCTAATTTCAAAGTGGTAAATGCAGAATGGTTGATCCATTCTGCATTTACCATTTATAGCAACACATAATATTGAAGGTGTGATACTTCGCATGAAGGGTATCATACCTTGTTTTTGTATAGGTTCTTGTGTTTTTGTTCATTCGTTTTGCTACGCCGTCTTGCACAAAATAACGATAGCACTAAGCGACATAAAAAGAAATCATCTTTTTTCTTTAACATCTTATTATTATACATACCGAACCGATTGTATGTATGAGAGTCCCAAAAAGTGCGCAACTTGGACCTTTGGTGTTTTTATTGCCTACATATATGGCGAGGTCCGGTTTCTTACTCGGTCGGTATTTTTGCTAATCTTATGCTGTTGTAAACAATTTTGCAAGGAACACATCAAATTCTTCTTATTTTGGAATTTGATTCGGAGGTTTCCTTTA
Organism: Chloromyia formosa; assembly: GCA_964017055.1. Taxonomy (NCBI): domain Eukaryota; kingdom Metazoa; phylum Arthropoda; class Insecta; order Diptera; family Stratiomyidae; genus Chloromyia; species Chloromyia formosa. The sequence goes on along the minus strand of OZ024815.1, from coordinate 152,344,158 downwards.
TTCGGGTCGCTTAAATTTTTCTTAGGACTTTTTGTGTTGTTTGAACTTTTTTTCAACCAGTGATCTTACGAGCCTAACCTTGGTTTTGGGGCCAACTAGTCATGGTTGTGGTCGGGATTTGGTCGCGCAGTTGCCATTGTTACTTTTATGCAACGCCAAGTAATAAACATCAAACGATGGGGCCGTTTCGATGGCAGGTCAAAGTATCTGTACGTAGTCGTATGAATAAAAGACAGCTCTTTTTGAAAGCGGATGACGACGACGATGAAACGTTAAAAAAGATTGCATGTTTGGAATCGACATTGTTTTTTTTTTCGTTTATTCTGAATTTTTATTTGGCTTTTGTTGAACCTTAAATTATTTCACCGGTATCTTTTCCTTCAGAATTCACTAAAAATAGCCTAAACGATGACTTCCTGGAAGAGAATTTGTTTTTTTTTGTGATTTTGCTGATGATGATGATCAATGAATCGTATCATTTTCCACTGAACTTTAGATTTTTTATCGTTAACTATCGGGGTTTGAAATTGACACCATCTACATATTTTTAACGGAACAATAGGGGAAAAAGAATCGTAAATTATATAGATCTTGTTTTTTTGTAGGTTAAGGCTGGTACTATCCTTTCCATGCGAAAATGTTGCACTTATCTCTCCCACGAAAAAGTGACAGTGTAAACTTGAACACAGCACATATCTGCGACGCTCTACATGACACTTGAAGTTCCCTTCCCTCAAAAAAGCGGGTTTCAAGTGAAATAAAGTGCGAAGTAATTATTTTCGCGTGTAACTTTCGCATAATGATATGGAGACTTATTTCTTCAAATGAAATATATGGGAAAGCGAAAATTTTTCGTGCGGACGAAATTTTTAGACAGTTTTTGTATTGGATTTCGGCACGACAAACAGAGGTTTGTACCTAGCTTTAAACTGTAACATAAAATCACATGGATACATCTTTCACAATACTTTCTGATAGGAGTAACAGTAAAAAAGTACGATCAGAACTCAACTCTAACATTTAAGGTTACAGTTTTGAAGACATGATTTTGCGATAAATAAATAAGTAAATGCTATCTGTAATTAATCAGTTAGTTTTACATTTTAATCTAATTGTTTTTCTTTCTTTTTCTAGGTATGTGATGAAGATTTTTTCCATGTGAGTGTCGTTTTAAGCTTCTTACTTGAATGCTTGGTTGAGTCCTTAGAGTAAATATCAACTATGTTTAAGTCCAGATGGGCAGACCCGTATCAAGCTGAGCCCTTCCGCCTAAACAACATTTTATAATATTTTAATCGGTCTTACTAATATTGGAGTGGTTTTTGCTTTTTAAACATATCCCAAACATCTATGTTTTTTTTTGTGCGATATTACTTGTACAAACTACACTCGATCTGGATAATTGCAAAAGAACTCACTCATATGATTCTTACGAAACTTTATGGGATCATTGCCTATTAGTGTTGATTATCGTTGACCATCAATATTTTTGACCTGAATGTGTTTAAGGGATGCAGGAATGTGCCAATTTCAACTATAGAAATATACTATTATTAACCTATTTGAGGGGGTATCAAAATTCCATTATTTTCCATTTCTATGGAAAGTTGCAGTTCACTGGCAACTTTCCTGTAAATTTGAATATTTCTAATTGTAACGGTAACAAATGATGATCTCATATTTTCTCCTTGCCCTCTTTTCACCTGCCTTCAAATTTGAAGAAAATACCAAAAATGGTATGTACTCGACGGTACCTTCCTAACGATACCCCACTTACCCTCCCCCTCTCCTTCTTAACGGTATATTCCGATGCTTTCTCCAGCGCAACATAATGTTTTTATATATTTCCACCAAATTTCATGCATGCAGCTCCAGCGGTTGGTGAGATATTTTGTGGATAGACAGACGGACGGACGGACGTTTGACCAAATTTATAAGGGTTTTGTTTATACTATAAAACCCTAAAAATTTATGTAGTTCGGTAGGTACCTCCGAAGGTCAGTACTCAGTAAAAAAAAAATAACTAGAGAAAATTACCCGATTCGGGGCGCCATTACATTATGACAACTTTTTTCGGATTGACTCGATTGACGACTTGCTTATTATTTTTTTTTCGGTGTAAATAAAATACTATCTCTGCGGATAATTAAATCAATTGAATTTCAAAATATCCCGAATGGATGAAATATTGTCCATCGAAACGACTAAGTGGATGTTCACACTGCGTGCGATGCCGAGCCGAGCCGGGTCGAGCGATGCAATGCGATTACAAGCTTTTAAAGCAAGAAAATGGAAAGTCTTCAATTTTAAATAGAATCACGCTTTGAGTGTACACACTGCGCGCGATGCAATGATGAGCCGAGCGATGGCCCGATGTTTTCACAAACTTCTTTGCTTTTTCGTGCGAGTACCGGCTGCTGATTTTTTGCGATTGAATTTAATGGGCTTTGCGATGGAGTTTATGGGCTTTGCGATGCTTTGCGATGTGAAGCTTTTTGGAGCCAGTATGGTGCAAGTACGAGCTGTAAAGTAATATTTGATGTAAGATCACACTGAAAAAAATGCATGTATGTCTGCTTTTATACCCTAGACTTTTAGGCGCGGCGGTGTGGCAGTGTATACATGGAAATTATGAGGGTCATCTCCTGATTCGATTTAGCCATATCTGTCTGCCTGTTCGTTTGCACGATAACTTTCGATAGAATGAAGTTAGAAACTTGAAATTTTGGTCAAATGTTTGTAGCATGATCTAGTTGGTTGGTATTGAAAATAGACAGATGAAATTTCAAATGAGCGATAACTTTCGATACAATGATGATAGCGACTTGCAAAATACGACAAATATTTATAGTGTTGGTTGGTTAGTTGATTTTGAGAATGGGCATGACCCTATTGAATGAACGCAACCTTCGCTATAAACGTTAGTTCAAATGTAAATATCCAAAATTCGAATGGATGAACGATGAAACTTTTCATTGGATTAAACTGACTATATGGAAAATTCACTTTTAATGCAATGGCCGTTGCCAGTTGGAAGTTTTGGTATCACAACTAGGTCTGTACAAGTCTAGGGTATATACGCTTTGGACTCCGGTTTTGATTCAGTATGGCTCAAATGAAAGGTTATTACCACCGTAATAAGGTCGCGTTTAGAAGGCGTGGTTTCACAAGCGGTTTGAGAAGCGGACACCGCTGCGTATAAAGGCATAGAGCAGAAGCGGCGGTTTACATATTTACTGCCGGTGCACATGGACGTCCAAATGACGCCTGACGCTGCGTCACTTTCAATCGGTTAGGAAGAAATACATTACGGGCAATGAAGCGATGCACATGGCCGCAGATAGCTATCTGGGATGACGCTGGTTTCTGCTCCTATCTGCGTCATTTCACGCGTCCGCATATCAATTTTTAATAAGCCGGCCCACATACATTCGAACCCGGAACACGGACACGGTCACAATTTCTGATTTGTATGATGTTTCTTAAGCCATTCGCTTGAGGATCACTTTTAAGTGCCAATTAATTAATTGTTAATCGTTGATCGTGACTACTACAATTGACAATTAATTTTGAAAAAAAAATGGTGGGGAGGGAGCTCTCAGGGGTTTGTAAGGGGGGTGAAAATGCTGTTGCTATTCCTTATATTTTAGAAGTTATGGCCAAAAAACAGTTTATTTGAAACTAAAAATAACATAAATTGTAAATTCAGGTTCGCTATTATGTGGCCCGGCTTATATAATACAGAGTGACGCTGTGTCCTATCGCATCTTGTGAATTGAAATGCAGATAGGTATCAAAGAGGGAGGAGCTTAAGTGACGAGGCGTCCGGTGTCATTTGGACACTGAATTCAAATGCAATCTTGCCGCTCCACAAACCGCGGCGGTGGCCGCAACGGCGAGTCGAGCGGTTTATACATTCATCGTCCTAAAGCCGCCGCGGCTGCCGATTTTTGCGTTTATACACATCGGTGCGCCGCTGCTCAATCCGCTTGTGAAACCTCTCGTCTGAGGTCGCGGAAGAGATGATGAAATTCACCAACACTGGGCCTTTCTTCATTAATGGGATGCACCCAATGGCGACGCCCTTCCATTTTTAGAGCACTGTTTTCAAACAGAAATAAATTTACTGGGTCAAGCACAAACGACATGATGTCGAACAGATTCTATTCCTTGAACTAAACTGGTCTCTACTCTCCATCATTGCGTGCAGTGAACATCCCGGATCATCTTTGCATCGCAAGCCATCGCTCGGATCATCTTTGCATCGCAAGCCATCGTTCGGCTCGGCATCGCACGGCGTGCAATGTGAACACCCACCACATCGCATCGCTCGACCCGGCTCGGCTCGGCTCGGCATCGCACGCAGTGTGAACATCCACTAAAACAATTTAGGTATCGATAAAGTGAATCATTGCCAAATTTGTATTCAATCGGCATAAAAGTTCGAAAGGAATAGAGCTAATATGGTATAAACACGAGTGTTGGATTAATAATATACATAACGCCGATTGGATTTTTTTGCTTCTGGTTTTGTATTTTTTGTTACCATATTGTGTTTTAATCCATCTGTATTTTAGATTAAATACACCAAGTGAATGTATTAAATTTAAAACAGTAAATTTCAGGAGCATTAATTCACCTAGTGGATATAAAAAGACCATTATTATCCAGCCGCAGGTGTAAAAAAAAGATGATATTAGCAAAGATATTAACTTCCGGCCGACATTGAATCTGACATCAAAATAACGACTGAGATAAGGTTTCCTCATCACTATTATATTATAAAAGTCATGACTACATGACCCTTAATTGCAACATGATATCGAAAATGCTGGTGCGTGTGCCTCCTAGTTTACTGAGAAATGTAATAATGTGTCAGTCATCTTTCTATATGTACTCCAGTCAGTTCCCATTCAATCGCTTATTTAACTTTTGTTTTTGTTGCTACTTCTTCCCCGTTTATGACATACTAATAATAATGATACTGTCAAGTCTGGCGACTAATGAAATTGTCCGCACCCCGCTCTGCCATACCAGTCGTAGGTGTCGTTCCTACTAATATTGTATAGAGATAAAATTTCTTTCACTATTGGATTCTTTGCTCCGCGGCCTGCTTTTCTATCGACACGGCATTATTTTTAGAAATTGTTTTTGCCATTATCAGTGAGAGCTGTTGAAAACAAAATAAACCACAACATTAAAAAAAATGCTATATGCCCATATAGCAGATATATGTATATAGGAGATGTCTTGTACAATGCACAGCGCTGACATACACATTGTAAATATCTACTGAGAGTGCTTCTTTATCGCAGCTACCTTTTTTTTGTTGCATCTCTAGACATTATTGTGCTCATGTATATGAAATTGATAAGAGTGCTGCTTCTAATAACTTTATTGTCTGTCTGTCTAGCGGAAAAAATGTCTATTATCGTCGACTATAAAAAAAAAAAAACAATTGCAATTTCCCACTAGGTTGACTTTGTTATAATTGGCAAGTTATTGTGCGGTTAAATTAATTTGTTACACAATGTGTAGAATTGATAACAATAGACGTACATTGTAATGTGTATTAACAATAATTGTTAAAATTGATTAGACTGTAAAGGCACACGTTTTTGATGCACGTTCTTTTTTTTATATTAAAACAGAAAATATATAATGTATGTATTTTGCTCAAAACACAAATAGCGCTGTTGTAGTTTTACATGCAATGACACAAAAAGAGCGATGATGTTCATCGGTACTTTAGGCCCGTTTCATGCTAGTACAATACATTTTAAACTTATCTTTTTGCTTTCAAAACAACAACAACAACATTTTTCAAAACAAATCATAGACATGATTTGTTTTGAAAAATGGTTTGTGGGCCCAGCTTCATCATTTGTTGTTTTGATTATCCCCACCCCAAGGCACATGATATACATACCAGTGACGTGCACTCGTAGTAAGCAATTCCAAACTGCTTGACTTACCGAAATAAGCAATTCAATAATAAACTTTGCTTACACCAATACACATATCATCATTTCAGTCAATGTTTTTCTTTAAGCTGAAGAATACATATTATCATTCAAATATTCCTTTACACATTCAAATTCTGATCCGCGCCTTCTTTTGGTTAAAAAACATTCGTTCAATTACTTTAGATAATATTCAAACCTCCCACATTTTGCACACCATAGACACCAAACTTAGAATAGGAAAATGTGCCTAGATCTTTAGATGCATGTACCATGTGTGCATCCAAATACTAGAGACATGTTGATTCCAGAAAATGGGAATCTTGGATTTCGGTAGTACATTGGGCAACGATTTTTTTTTGTTTTGTTCGCAAATTTATATGAGACAAGTCAAGCACTGGCGTGACTGCTTTTGTGTGTGGGATAAAGCCCAATGATGCTTGTTAATGAAATGTTGCCAATGCAGGGAATGTTTATGGGAATTTTATTTTTCCAGTAGAGCTTTTGTTTTTGTTATGTAATGGATTTTCCGTTGCAATTTAAAAGAGGAAATCAGTGCAATCGGGTGATTTTGATTAAATTGTGATTTGAAGTTTTTTTGACCGTTTGTAGTGATTTAATTGATTTGATTTGTGATAAAAGTGGTAAGTTTTCTTTTCGCATTATGTCGGAGTATTGCTGCGCGACGGATTTCGTACTAAAAGCGGGATTTTCAACTCTTTCCTTTGCCAAGAAAAGAGAAATTATAGAATCGGATAGACCGAAGCCAGATCTTAGTTTAGAGTTTAAATTAAAAAATATTACGCGAAAATTCCATATCGAAACGTATGAAAAGTACATTTGGTTAACGGGAAGCTGTAAATTAAATAAGTTAAAATATTTTGCTGGCCGTGTCTTTTGTTCACGAATGAAAAATCTGTTTGGAATAAAGCTGGATTTAGTGATTTTAATAATTTTACGGGCTCAGCAGCAAAGCATTCAAGTTCCGAAAAACATCTTCAGTCGTTAATTAAATTAGATAATTTTGGTTCTCAGCGTATAGAGTTTATGCTTAGTAACCAGGTGGCAATATCTGTTAGTTTGCATAATGAAAAAGTTGAGCGTAATCGTAATATTTTGAAACGTTTAATCGATACTGTAATTTTTTTGGCAAAACAGGAGCTTCCTTTTCGCGGAAATAATGAAGACTCTTCTTCAAATAATCGTGGTAATTTTATCGAAACCGTAAATTTCTTGAGTTTGTACGATCCGATAATTGAGTCGCACATAGATTCTATAAAAGCAAATGCAGCGTTTTCGGGTTTGTCTAATAGAATCCAAAACGATCTTGTTTCCGCTATAGCTAATGTGGTTCGAAATAAAATCAATTTGGAAATAAAGGAGGCTCCATTTGTAGCTGTAATGGTCGACGAAACGCCAGATGTTAGCGGTCGGGAACAATTAACGATGATTTTTAGATATACAATATCAAATGAGATTGAAGAAAGATTTATCGGATTTTTGGATGTAAGCGCTAATCGTACAGCTACAGCAATAAGCTCTCACATTTTAAAACAATTGCAAAATTTTAATATCGATAAGAAATTAATTGCACAATGTTACGATGGCGCAGCAGTAATGAGTTCTCAAATTCGTGGAGTTCAGACTTTAATTCGGGAAAAACATAAATCGGCAATTTTCGTTCCATGTTACGCTCATTCACTAAATCTAGTATTGTCTAAAGCAGTTGAGTTTATTCCGGAAATTAAATTATTTTTCGCGCACATCAATAAAATCGCATCATTTTTTAATACATCCACTAAAAGGTCGGACCTTTTTGCAAATATAGTAAATCGTCGTTTACCATCGGTTTCCAAAACGCGTTGGCATTATCATTCGCGTATTATTAACGTTATATTTGAACATAAGCATGAAATTTGTACAGTTTTTGAGACAATTTCGAATGGTTCTCAACACTGGGATGGCGATTCCTTGACTTTTTCCGATATATTACTTACAAAAATTCGCAGAGTCAGATTTTCAATTATATCTGTTAATTTTTTCTGAAATTTTTTTGAAAACTGATATATTATTTAATATTATTCAGAGCAAAGTGGTAAACATTTCATATGCAAGCCAAAAAATTATTGAATTTGAAAATTGGCTTGAAAATGACTTTTCTGAAAAGTTTGATAATTTCTATTCGACAGTTACAGCAGAATATCAGCCACCACGTAAGAAATGTAGAAATGCGATAGATCCTTTACAAAATTTACGGCGGATATTTCGGGAGATTATAGATGTTATTCTCGGGCAAATTCGAGATCGATTCCATTCGTTTAAAGATCTTTCATTTTTAGAGTTGCTTGAACCGAATTATTTTTCTAAATTCAAGTCAAATTTTCCCGATAAAAATTTTGACTCACTTATTGAATATCACGGTCAATTTTTCGACAGAATAAAGTTGAAAAATGAGCTAAAAGTTATTTATTCTTCAGATGAGTTTAAAAACGCGAATCCTAGTAAAATTCTCGATTATTTTCAAAAACGGCCTTATGTCGCAAACGGTTTTAAGCAAGTTCATATTTTAGCAAAATTATTAACGTCAATTCCAGTCACAGTGGCAACTGCGGAAAGGTCATTTTCAACACTAAAGCGCGTTCACACATTTTTGAGAAATCGCCAATCCCAAGAACGACTTTCGGATCTTGCTTTAATTGCGGTTGAAAAGGATCTTCTTATACAAATGCGAAGAGAAAACGATTTTTTTGATAATGTGATTAAAGAGTTTTTACTTAAAGAACGGCGCATAGATTTGGAATACAAATAAATGGCAATGGCGAAAGAATATTTATTTATTTCAAATACCCCTGAATTTTTCTTAGTCTTAATTAACATAATATTTATTTATCATTTTTTTTATTAGTAATATTTTATTTATTTTTTTTTTTTGTATTCCGAATATATGTGCCAATATTTTATTTATATCTTTCCTGATTTCTTCTTTAAGGCTTAAAGCCGCTTGGTATAAATGTTTTTGTGACTGTCCATATTCTATTATACAGTCCATTTTTGTTTATGCTAAATTGGCTTTAGGGCGCCCAACTGCTTGACTATGAAAAATTTCCACTGCACGTCACTGATACATACATATGTTATCTGTGTAGTGGTTGGGGCAGCGAGCGGGCAAAAACTCCGAGCACATCTCCCGAAACTGAGTTGGGATAAGCAGGTGCCCCCGCTCAGCTGGTTGTAGAGCATTCGCTCAAAGCGCCGCCGGACCTTCACGGTCACTTTGCCAAATTTTCGTTTCCTTCCCCATAAACATTTCATATACCTCTCATAAGAACGGTGAAATCGGAAAACTTTTACTACGAATTTCAAAGTGGCAAATGCACCATAATGCACCAAATGCTTCGCGTGAAGGGTATCATACCTTCGGCTAGCTTGTTTTTTGTTATTTCTATTGTATTTCGTCCTTCTGACTCGAATCAGATCAACCACATTTCGATACGATCATTAGTTTAAAAGATATTGATTTTTGTCCACTTTTCGGCCATTTGGTCCCACTGTGCGGCGCTGCGGCCTGACGAAATTTTGTATAAGCCCGGTGGCCTCGAATTACCGGTGCAGATTGCAACTCTAAATGATGTGGAATAAATTATTCTTGAATTACAAGAGAAAAAATGAAGATCCTGCATTACGTCTCCATCAATTAATTTATTTAATGTACCTAGTAATCTCAACGTTATTTCCTTCTTAGGGATCATGGAAATTACCACATTAATTATAGAGTACGGACGAAAAAGCGTAAAGATTCTTACCAAAAGTTTTTCTTTAACATGTTATCTGTGTCTCCAGGTAAAAAAAGTCGCATAGTATGGTCATTTTTCATTCTTTTCAAAAAAATTTGACCGCTGATAAACATAATGTTTATATAATTTTTAATAATAGGCTTTATGCAGACGAAGCAATCCACTAGAACGGAAACCCATTAAAACGGGTAAAATTAGAAAAAGAACCCTTTGTGATCTTGACCGGCCGAGCCAACAGATGATGATTTTAACATACATCTGCAACCGATGCTTTTATCTGTCCGCTTTTTTTTAAGTTTCACTTTGATACAATTTTGGTTTCTTTGTGTTTTTTTTTCCTTGTCAGATTTTCTTATAATTTAGGTTTCTGTTTTAATTGGCCCCGAAATTATCTCGAGAATCGACATAGACAGACTATGCTGTTGTGTAGGGTCGTTATTAGGAAAACCATGTGTCAAGTTCCCATAATAGAAGTTCTAATGTGGCTGTTAGCAGCACAAAGACAAATTCGAATGCTTCAAGCAGTTATAGAGTATCTTTAGCAATTGAATTAGGAGTATAAATTTAAAATATAGTATGCCAAACATATGTTGTACACTGGTCGTTTTTTAGCTCTTTTTTTTATACACTAACAGATTGTTTTTCTTTATGGGAGCGCATGTGAAGACTTCGGATGATTTCAATAAATTTCTTGTTTATATAAAATATTGTATTATTGAGATACTACAATCATCTCTTGGGTATTGCATTAGTATTAGTAGTATGTAGTAGTATTATGCATTTGTTTTCTTGTTTCATTAACACTAGCGATGGCAATTCATCTCAATATATCGTTATATTATATTATAATTATCATTTTTTTTAAATTTTTTCCGCTTAATCGAAAACGTAAGTTGAGATTGACAAACTGCGCGAATAATGGAAAAAAAAAATGTTCATTTGATGTAAGGTTGAATCGTCCCTCCATTCCATAGAATTTGAACTATTTCCTTTTTTACTTTAAATTCCAATAATTAATAATAATAATAATAGACAACTGAACGATCCGGCCGCCGATATTGTGATCGCCCTATGGATCGCATGTATTGTATGTGTCATTCGTTATCAAATTCCATAATAATTTCTTCCGAACGCAATATTCTGACATCAATTCTGCAACGTATTAATCTCCTTTTATAAAAAATAAATCACAGAAAAGAAGTAAGTAAGTAAATGGATAACCTTTGGACATTTGGACATTTTTATCACTCTCACCGATTCCCAGGGGAAGGATGGAGAAGGAGGTGTAGGAGAGGGGGGGGGGGGGGGGGGGGGCTTTGGGAATACTATCCTTCATCTCAGCGACCTTAAAGACCAATGGTTTTGATACTAATCTCGGTCATGAGGAAACGACTTTGCGATATCAAATTTATTGGAATACATGGTAGCACACGAAAGGAATGACCTTTCGTAGAACTTAAATAGTTCTGCATCGTCATCCTAGAAGCAGTTAGTAAGACAAATTTGCTGGTGTCTGCAAAAGCGTCCACTCTTTTGGTAGCCGTACAAAAGCGATTTATTGCGAAAGATTTTTTCAACTTGACCCTCTCATTGTCTATGTTTGTCCGGGAGAAATATTTCGATTTGGTTTTCGCTATAAATCGCACAAAGGAAATTTTGGAATTCCCCCTTCTTCACTTCTGGTGAAAGTTTGGAGAAAATTTTTCAATCCGCATCATACTATGCGAAGGAGCTTTTCGATGTAGACTATGCAGGCAGTATCACGGCAAACGGTACGGGCAAATGTGCAAACTTTCTCTCCTGTTACCATTACTAAGTTCTTGCGTTTACGAGAATATGAAATTTAACTCACAGATTTCTCGACAACGAGGATATTTTATTTCAACTGCTCCTAGCAGGTTTCCCAACAACCAACAAAGTTGACCAATTGAAATTGAAAAATTTGACTCAATGCCGTGAGCACGAAATGCTAATGTCTACAGTGAAAGCTGAATATATTTCAGGGTGCGAAAGGAAATGAATCATCCAGAGAAGTTTTAAGGTATTATTAAAGAACTTCGATGGGGTGCGATATATCAACTTCTTAGTCTTGGCTACGCTGCCAGTAAGAATAGCCAGTGTCGAAAAATCATTCTCGACCATGAAGCGAATTAAAAACTAAGGAGTGTGATGAAGCATGACGGACTTAGTGCTGTAGTTGATCCGGACAAAGTAATCAACCTTTAGCAAAAAAAAAAAATAAAGGAAGATATTTCTTTAAGCAAAATACATAAGAATTTGCATATTTGTTATACAATAGTAAATCTCTAATAATTATTAATATTCGTACAAGAGTCAATGATTCTATAATTTTTTCTAACTCTGAAGCACCCCCGAAGAAAATTTCTGGCTACGGCCCTGATCACATTAGCATAGTACATATTACGTAAATATCTGTAGAAAATGGCTCAATCATGTATCTTGACAGATTTCCTTAATAAATACTTTTCTGTATAAATTATAATTTGAAGTCCACCAATCTTCTCTTGTGGATACTATTCCACAAGAGCACTTGACGTACCCATGTCGCTTCGTTTTTCCCGGGCTAGAAGGCAGGAAAAATTATTACGACGACTTTAATCAGAAGTGCCGCCACCGCAATTACTATTGCACCAAAGACTATCCATCTGAAACAATCATCTCTTACTTAAGATTCGCGCTCTTTAATACACTTTTTAGTATATCTTTTCAATAGGTACATCCACTTCCGCACTAATATATTGTATTTCTTCCAGGCAAAAGGAGAAAGGCTTCTGATAGATATACCGGGAAAGCCTACAGAACGTGGGCTTTAACTTTAATGCTGATATCGAGAGTTATTAACCGAAATAAATGAAGCAAATTATCTTGTCTTATTCTCGATCGTTGAATTGCAACTGTACGTCTTTGAAAAGTTCTTACTTAGATACTTTAGCATCTTGCCGATTAGGCTATTAGACAGTCCTGATGGTGTTATATCTTACCCGTCATTTATTGCTATCAGTGAAATGGTAAATCTTATGACGGAGATAGGTAGAATTTATCTGACGATGGTGGTTGCAAGCATTTTGTAGATTGCTAATGTTTTTATAAAGCATTTGGGAAAGATGGGGTGATTTGGGTCAAAGTGATTTTGAGTCATTTTTCGAAAATCGGAAGAAGGTTATGTTGGTTTAGGAAGGCTATCGTAGGAGTTGGTTCATTGGTGTTACTATGGTATTTCATTTCTCGAGGCTTCATATGATGTTGAAGCAGCCAAGGTTAATGACGAAACAAACTCGAAACTTGTAAAATGAAAAGTACTCAATACATCAATACTAATTAATGTTCGCAGGATAAATTATCATAGTACTGATGCGAATAAATGTGTGGCCATACTTTCTGTATGTATTAGAAATACACGACCATTTTGTGAGTTTAGAATATTTCTAACAATGCCCATGTCTCCCCTATCACGAAATGAGTGTTCAACACATAAAATAGATTGAACTACGATGTTGCACCTGCTCTTTCAACCTTGGCAACTACCTGGCTGTAATTTTCTTCGCTTTTGTTGTACACATTTTTTATTCTCTGGTCGAGAAACGGCAGGAAGTTTAGGGTGCATTATAAAATTGAAATTCTTTACAATTACCCGACAAGATTCATTGGTTTTTTGTAACGAATTATGAATTGACTAGAACAAAACAATCGGGAATCCCATTAACGATTATTCTCTAGCTCAGACACTCAATCTCCCATATGTGAATGTAAACTTGAATGTACAGATAGAAAAACAATTGAAATTATGTATTGATGTTCTTTCGTTTTCAAATTTTAATTAAATCTATGGGTTACTATTGTACATTATTATACTTATGATCAATGGTTGGACTGGTGTTGTGCGATTTTGTCATCGGAATTCATATTTTCATGTGAATTTAGTGAGATGCTCTGTAAATTAAAGATACTACAATACTAGGTTCAGGCACACCTTATTGGAAAACTGTTGATTATCTTTCGCAAGATATTTGCTACGAAATTATGTGACTTTATTAAAGAAAATCATATTTCTAATGATGGGTTTCTGAAGACAGCTGACCATAGAGCAGAAAAAAGATTTTTTTTATCGGGTATATGCATCTCACATGCAAGTCGTATTGAGCACGTTCCATTTCTGGTATTTATTTCCTAATTGAAGTAATCATAGCAAAGTAAGGAGGCACAAAATATGTTTTTTTTTTGTTTCAAAAACACACTCGCACTGCGAGCGCAGCCCTATGTACTTAGGGTTCGTTTCCAATTGCGGCGAAATGAGGTGAAACACGAAGAGACACAGATAATTATTAGTCCGATGTAGTGATGGGCATAATGACTCTTTTCACTGTGCCAGTACATAAGCTCTGACTCATTCCAATGAGTCGTTCAAAAAGAGTCATGCAAAGAGTCTGAAATTTGGTTAAAAACATATTCAATAAAAGTCGTAGATGGGCAACCCCAATATTTTTTTCTCTTTTTTGACCCCATATTCGGAGTTGGTGACCCCCCAATACCCTTTAGTTCGAGCCAGTCCGATCGGACCACTATTTCCCATGAAAGGGGGCTGCCAGTCTGGGATGGGCGACCCCAATTTTTTTCTCTTTTTTGACCCCAGATTCGGAGTTGGCGACCCCCCAATGCCCTTTAGTTCGAGCCAGCCCGATCGGACCACTATTTCCCATGAAAGAGGGCTGCCAGTCTGGGATGGGCGACCCCAATTTTTTTTTCTCTTTTTTGACCCCAGATTCGGAGTCAGCGACCCCCCCAATATCCTTTAGTTCGAGCCACCCCGGTCGGACCACTATTTCCCATGAAAAGGGGGCTGCCAGCCTGGGATGGGCGACCCCAATTTTTTTCTCTTTTTTGACCCCAGATTCGGACTTAACGACCCCCAATACCCTTTAGTTCGAGCAAGCCCGATAGGACCACTATTTCCCATGAAAACGGGGCAGCCAATCTGGGGCGGGCATACAAAATCAACTCGCACAAAAAGATTCGTTCAAAAAGAGCGATACAAAATCGAACCGCACAAAAAGAGTCGTTCAAAAAGAGCGATACAAAATCGAACCGCACAAAAAGATTCGAAAAGAGTCAATTGACTCTTTTGACTCTTTTTGAACGTGTCGCTCCTTTTGAATGTCGCTCTTTTTGAACGTGTCGCTCTTTTTGAACGTGTCGCTCTTTTTGAACGAATCTTATTGTGCGGTACGATTTTGTATCGCTCTTTTTGAACGAATTTTACATAGAGAAGGGAGAGGGATAGGGAGGGAGAGGGCTGAGGAGCATCCAAATAGTGGGGATGGATGCTCCTCAGCCCGGATGGGGGTTCTAAAGGGGGGTCAAAATAGTGTCAAAAATGCGAAATTCCTTATATTTTAGAAGTTATGGCCACAAAACAGTTTATTTAAAACTAGGGTATAGTAGTGGTGTAATTGCTTGAAACAGAATGATTTATGGGATAAACTAAATAGTGGTCGTGTGAACGGTCCACAACCCAAGGCAAAAGCAGTTCACTTTCCAGTCCACGCTCGATACAAGCATGAGATCGAAAGCCTGCCACGATGTCATGTATTGGCCCCGTCAGAACGCTGCTTTACACTGTAGCTGTAGTGCAAGTGGAAGCTATGGGTTTTTGTTTGGTTTCATCTAAAGTTGAGCTTGAGACGATGATACGTAAGACGAATACTTTTGTTTTAGAATGTTAGGATTGTTTTCTGTATTTGGAGAAACTTGGCTGTGCGGTGGGACGCGACGTAAGTAAATTATTTTTGATATGTTTGCATTTGCAGTCAGCATGGGTTGTTGCGTATATATTTAGAAGTATACACAATGCGTGCATTGCATACTGCATAGAGATGAATATGAATGGATTTAGATGGGATTGCTTTGTTAGATAAATGATGGTGGTTTTGCTTTTAGATAGATACTGGGATGGGATATGAGTGAATGAATGTATTGTATTTAGTACATTATATGTATTGAGAAATGAGCGTGGATTGGTAGATAAATGATTGTGGTTTTGCTTTTAGATAGATAATGGGATGGGATGTGAGTGAATGAATGTATTGTAGAACATTATATGTATTGAGAAATGAGCGTGGATTGGCTATGCGTTGGGTAATATTTATGCGATGGGCTAGTTTGGGAATTAATTTTACAGTGAGTCATTCTTAAATTGAACGACTCGAAGGCTATGTCGTTGTGCCGAATCTTTCGCTCATCCTGATAGTCGTTCAAAAAGAGCGACTCGTTACTGTGTTACACATCACTAGTCCGATGACCTATGTTTTAGTTTCTAACACAGTGGTCGCAAACTTTTTCTAATAAGAGGCAGATCGTTATCACTTTTAGACTCAGCGGGCCAGATATTGAACTGGAGGTGTAACAACTTGCCGGGGTGCTAAGAGGAATTTTGAAATGTTGAAAAGAATTTTTCAGTCGCAGTTGCAACATTTTTGGCTATATAGAAAATATTGATAAGCATATTTAACGTAGCCAACGAAAACCCACTTCGCAGGAGTCTTCTTGACCACAGCAGTGCTTACGCACGCCCAATGCTCTCCAAGGATTGATTTCCTAGACAGAGTAACTAGCGGGCATTCACCAAGAGGGTATTTGGAAGTGGTCTTGAGGTTTTCAAGCAGAGGCCATAGTTAATTACATTGGACATCAGCTGCCATAGAAACAACCGGCCCAAAAGTTCGACTTTGTGAGAAAAACTTTGTTATTTCTAAAGATACTTTTCTCAAATTTCATATTATTCAGTAGTATCTTTCGCCAAATCACATTCCCGAATTTGGTTGAAATTGAACTACGACTGTTCAAAAAGCGAGTTTTTGTTAGAAGATATTTTTACCAAATTTCAAATAGTTCAATCATATTTACCGCCAAACATTCCTAAATTTGGTTGAAATCGGCCTACTATTTCATATATTTTTCATAGGAACAGTGAAATCGGAACAAGTTTTACTACTTAGTTCAAAGTGGCAAACCCACCATAAATTACGCTTTGCGTGAAGGGTATCATACCTCGGCAAGCTAGCCGAGCTTGTTTTTTTTTTCCAAAATAACTTTTTCGATTTCTGATAAATATCTTCCAAAGTAGGCATCCTAAAGAAATTTAATTCTCAAGTTTCATATATGAAATAAAATAAATAAAATTAAAATTAATGACTGGCGCAACAGTCCAATCTGAACCATAGCCTCGAGATGAGTTAGCATCATCTCATTTTCTGAATTGTGACGGTGTGTCTTGTGCAGAAGTGTGGGATTAGCAACTCGCTCAACCTTATTTACCCCATAAATGGGTACTCATTTAACAGCTGAGTGGGCTCATAGTCCGACACGTAAATCCCCTTTTTTCGAAAACTACTGCATTTCAGTAGGAATCAAACCTACTGAAAGGTAGTTGAATTATTTGTAAACTAATTTCTCATGTAAGGACAAGGATGGAAACATCATCAGCGACACCGATGGTATTAACAAACGATGGGCCTCTTATTTTGAAGAGCTTCTAAACCGACCATCTAGCATCCCCACACAGGAAGCTCTCGACGATATTGTTGATCTAGGCCCACCCATTCAACCCCCGACAGTAGAGGAAGTTGATCTCGCGTTGCGGTCACTAAAACGAAATAAAGCGCCGGGCGCTGACGAGATTCCAGCTGAACTGCTAAGATTCGGTGGAACGAGTCTAGTTGATGCCATACATGAATTACTCCTGCGAGTATGGGAGAACGAGGAGATCCCAGACGGTTGGCACAGAAGCATCATCTGTCCAATTCATAAAAAGAGAGATAAACTACGGTGTGAGAATTACAGGGGCATCTCACTAGTTTGTACGTCCTATAAAATTTTGAGGAAAATTCTGGAAAATAGAATAAAACCGTACGCAGAACGAGTCATTGGCGAATATCAAAGCGGTTTCAGACCTGGTCGCTCCACAACCGATCAGCTCTTCTCAGTCAAACTGATACTCCAGAGGTGCTGGGAATACAACGTAAACGTATACCAAATCTTTGTCGACTTCAAGCAGGCATACGACAGTATCGATCGTGGAGTACTGTACAACATCATGCTGCAATTTGGTATACCAGCAAAATTAGTGCGACTGACAAAGATGACGATGACCAACTCCGTCTCACAAGTCAGGATCCAGAATAGACTTACTGATCTATTTGAAACACGCCCTGGTTTGAAACAGGGCGATGGACTGGCACCGACGCTCTTCAACCTAGCACTGGAATACGTTATTCGGGCCATGAATATGGACAACAGCAAGACGCTACTCATCAAGTCGACACAATTAGCAGCGTACGCCGACGACATCAACATCATGTCCCGAAGATTGGCTGACGCAGAAGAACTTCTGCATACGCTCGATACCGCTGCAAAGGAAGTTGGATTACGTATTAACGAGGGTAAAACTAAAATAATGATGCAATCGGTGACAAGGACACCTGCACAACCGAGCATCAACGTGGGGGACCTCAACATCGAGTTCGTGAACAACTTCATCTACCTGGGTTGCAACCTGTCAAGGGACGCCAACGAAACTGACGAAATCAAGCGACGGATACAGTTAGCTAATAAGACTTTTTTCTCGGTTCTCCCCATAATGAAATCGAAACATGTGCACAGAAACACGAAGCTCCGCGTGTACAAAACCATTATACGACCAGTGCTATGCTATGGCTGCGAAGCATGGACCCTAACTCAAGCCTCCGAAAACATGCTAGACACTTTCGAACGTAAGGTTCTACGGCGAATTTTCGGGGCTGTTTGCGATCGAGATGGATGGCGCATCCGATACAACCATGAGTTGTATGAATTGTACGATGAGCTGCAAGTCTCGAAAATCGTCAAACTACAACGACTTCAATGGGCAGGGCATGTACAAAGAATGGACGATGATCGCATGCCTAAGAGAGTAATGAATGCAGAACGAGTCGACGGAGCGAGACTGCGAGGACGACCGAGATCTCGTTGGGAGAGCTCAGTAGGTGTGGACGCCGCGCAGCTGCTGGGCTCCCAAAATTGGAGGACGCGGTCACGTGACCGAGATAATTGGAGGACAATGATCCAGGCGGCCAAGGCCCGACGTCGGGCTGTCGCGCCACGATGATGATGATGATGAATTCCTCATGACTTTCCTCGTGAGATGAGCATTTGCCCCGATATTTGGCAAAGTATTCAAGCTAAAAATGTTTCACTTTTCGCAAAAAGGAAATTCGAATTTTTGAAGAGCTGTTATAAGGAAAGTTGTGAAAGTACGGAGCCGATTTTGATATTGAACTTTAGGAAATATAATTTACTTTGAAAAATGTTGAATTCACTTTGCTGTAAGACGCTTGTTTTTCCCGAAGACCATTTTTTTCCAGAAATTTTTGTTTCTCGTCTTCCAAGTAACTAAAGAGCCTGAGGGATTCGCACTTATATGAAATTTATTTAAACTATTGTACAAACGAAAATACGAGTATTTAATTTTTTGAGAAAATAAATTTTGGAAACGCTGTTTCTTGGAAAAGTCTGAACGCACGGAGCCGATTTAGATAGTAAGTCTTAAATTTAATATATCTGCAAACAGCTAGGGGTAGCTTTTTCAATAGAACAATATTTCAGTAGATATTTAGTCATGTTTACATTTTTCTTTTCAGAAGTTCATTTTTTTTTAGAAATTTGTATTTGCTATTTTCAAGTAAGTTATGCATGAGCTTACGGGCACACCTCTCACCTCGAAATGAGGTTATGTAAATAAATTGATGCTTATAATTTTCCTCCTTTCCGTACGACGTATAATTTGGGAGATATTGAGCAAAAACTGAAAAATGAGACAATTGACGAGATAAACCAGATTGGGAAACTTCAGATTTGTGTGCAGCACACCAAATACCATAGGGGTGCAAGAAAATCATATTTTCTTTCGCCCAAAAGTTTGACGAAATCCATTATTTAAAGTAAAATCTAGGAAGTTCGGGTTTCGCTTGAATCGGCGTGATGAGGTCAGTGTGCTGGAGTGTTTTTGAAGGCGTTTTTAACCCTATGGTGCTGACATAAGTACATTCTCGGACATGAAGTGAAATCTAGGCAAATGCGGGTGTCGCCTGAGTCAGGATGATGAGGCCAATGGACGGTTTTTGGAGGCGATTTTTTGCATTGTTACATAAAAATCGTCAATATTAGTGTTAAATCTATAGTTTTCGTAGTCGCTAAGATGAATTGTGGGGCTCTTGATAGGGTATCTTCCATCATCTTCATGAGTTAGGGGGAGGGGGTGAAAAGCAAAATCTTTAAACACAGGATTCAGTATGCTGGTAGTTTTTAAAACATTTTCTAAAAGTTACACTTTTGTCGCGCGGTAGTCCTAGCACGCATTTCATTTTTTACGAAGAGCGTATACTCCCTATCCTATCACACACTGTATATTAGTTCAAAAAGTGTTCAATTTTTGTCTTTCCAATCAATATCTTATCTTCGCGTCACAAGGATGTCTATTCCGAACGGCTTCTTGTAAAATCCCCTGAAATTCTTACCGGTTCCATCATCAACCAGACCTAGTAGGCACGTGATTGACCACCAGCTATGCCGCAAATCACCCACACAACACAAGAAAGAGGTTTCGTGTGTCGCCATCAGAAACGTCTCATATTTCAACACTCCTGTGTAAATGCTTTGAACTTGCATTTCAAGTTTTTCAAATCATTGAACTGAAATGAACTGAACCAAACATATTACGGTCACCGCATATATTTTCAGTTCATATTAGCCAAGGTCGAACACAGAGTTTATGCTACTCTCCCGGTATAGATACTTGTATATTATTGTATGAACCTACTTGAAAAAGCCACCCAGTCTCCTCCGTAATTTCTTGCATGCAAAACTTCTCTAGGTGCAGTCTAGTGCATACGGATACATCATACCCAGTTAGTTGTATCTACTCGTAAATATGTAATGAAATATTTCAGCCGTGACTAGATTGCATTTCTTGTGTGAAATAACAGACTTGGCTTTGGCTTGGGATTTGTGAACCTATTCGCATACACAATGAACAAAAACAAAAGCCGACGATAGATAGTTAGATATCGATAACTTTACAATGGTCGAGCTCCTAAAAGCAAGACTGATTGTGGTACCGATCCGGTGAGACAGAGATGTAAAATGTTTTGTATCCGTTGGTGAGGGAGATCTGCGGTATGAACCCGAATCATGCTAAATGCCGAAAGCAGAATGACACCCGGCCTACTTTCGTTGGCGCTGCCCCTTACTATTTTACTAGTATAGAAAGTGCAAAGCGAGAGTAGACTATAAGTACATAGTCGGTTTCTCTCAATTTTCTTTTTCATTCTGTACAGAGATAGCTTTATTTAGAGATAATAATCTGGGGAAACGATCCATAAATCGTTTCCGGTCAATTAAACGTCTAAAGGTTGCCGTAGCTCGGGGTGAAATATCGGGACTCTCTTTCGCTCACTCAACCACGGATGCACATTTTACATTTCTGTCACTCTCGATCGGTACCAAAATCACTCCTTTGCTTTTAGGAACGCGGCCATTGGTAGCAATCATGATATTTGATTCTTGACGCTTGATTTTCACAAAGAAGTTTTGTGGTGGTCGATTTAAAAGTGTGTAGTGTATGCCGAGAGACAACGACAGTCTTTTCCGTTGGCATTGACTTCATTACTCGATCAGGCATAACGTTCATATAGTTGCATTGTCTTTAGAAGGTGTCGAAGGTTGTTTGAAACGGCACACTTATTATTAATTTTTTTTGGAACGTAATTTTTAAAAAGAAACAAATTAATAGCAACCTCAGATTTCAAAATCTTGCATCGTGAATGTATCATATTTATCATTTAATTTTTGAAGTGAGATTCCTCAAAATAGCCTTTCCTTGTTCTTTCGCACGTTTCCACTACCAAAAATAACTATGGCATCTCATATCTAGCTTCAGAGAACTGTTTTTTTTTTATGGACCACAGTCAAATTCTGAATAATACTCGTAAATATTCGCATAAATATAATGAATATATCGCTTTTGAAGTGTTATAAATACATGTCAATGTACACACGTACATAGCATGATTTTTTTTTTGGCACGCGTCCAGATTGGCTTTTTGTCAAGTGCTCGTCGACAACGAACTATGAGACGAAGAAATTTCCATTTTATTTCCAATTTTGTCCTGTTTACCTTTTATATTTATAT
Organism: Chloromyia formosa; assembly: GCA_964017055.1. Classification (NCBI taxonomy): domain Eukaryota; kingdom Metazoa; phylum Arthropoda; class Insecta; order Diptera; family Stratiomyidae; genus Chloromyia; species Chloromyia formosa. The sequence goes on along the minus strand of OZ024815.1, from coordinate 152,322,160 downwards.
TATGTAGATACATGTAATATATATTTCTTCGAAATATTCACATATTTCTTGTTTGTTAATTGATCACAATGTCGTGCCAGTTTTCTGTAGTTAATTTATTTGGAGAAGAATGCCTGGCAGGAGCAGCTATGAACTTCGTAGGATGATGCATTTGTTATTTTAGGACGATCCAAACCTTATTATACACGAAGTAGTCGGGGGGAAAGTGCTAATTTCGGTAAACAGCTAAATCTGCTAATGCTAATACTAAAAATAGAAAAGCATAAACATTTCTTGGGTCTTCGGAAACTATGGATTTGACATTAATCTCAAGAGATTGGTTGCTATTAGTAGTTAGCAGGTGTGGCAGCACACAACTCTTTCAGAATCAATCATATCATACGTACTATAACTCCAAAATGCTTTACGTTGCACGCGTTCTTTAAATAAGTAAACCAGCTGGCGCATGTATCCAATCAAAATACATATTCTAATTCGTCTGGCGGTTTGCTTTAACTAAACCCGCTTATTTGTAAACTTCAACCAGCTAATTTGTCAGACTGTTAATATGAAAACTTGATAATTCCATAACTTGTTAATTTATCAAACTGTTAATATGAAAATTCGTTAATTCCGTAACCAACTAATACTAATTTAACAAACACTGTTAATTTCTATAATTTTTTTCTATCTGCTTTTTCTGCAAACGCTAATCGCGGTTCTCTAATGCTAAAAGCAGCCCATTATGCTATAATTTATACATGTTAATGAGGTCAACAACTAATGTTAGCAAAATGTTTTTCGGGTTGAAGTATGCCTACGATGTGATACATTCATTATAAATGATATGAATGTGTCTAACGAAATATTTCGGATGAGTGAAAATTGGGTGAAATTTAAATAGAATGAATGGCTATGGTTCAATAGACCTTCTATGGTCGCAATACCCACCATTAGGGTCAGCAGCCGCACTTCTTTATTCTATTTTATTTTAAACAAAACGTTGTGGGAGCATACATATGTATCACATATATGTATGTATGATATATCAATCTGTGAATGAAGGGATGGTTTTTTGTTGGAAAGTTGTGTTGAGTGTGCTTCTTACAACTAATAATATGGGCTTGTTATTTTTTAACGTTGGCAAAAATCTGCTTATGCAAAAAGTGATTAGCTGCTAAAAAATAACAGATAAACTAAGCAACCCGCTCGTTGGCCGTGTTCGTTCGGTCACCGCTCGACGATCCAGAGAATGGAGGTTCGATCCTTCGCGTGAACAAAAACTGCCTGTGGATACTAATAACTCCAACTGTGCTCCGAGGTTATCAGTATAAAGACGGCGCGGATAGGAGGTGGATGCTAGCAACTGCACGTCCGATAAGTAGATCTGTAGAAATTCAAGAGATGTTGACACGCCCATGCCCCTGTAGGGGTTAATGCAACTAACAACCCATTTCTATTTCGAAGACTCCTACTTTTGACTACACATTTCGAATCCATATGAAAGAACAAGACAATATCCAACAAATAATTTATATGACAACTTCATTCAGAAATTCGTTCTATAAAAATATAATTTTATCTCATTTTCTCATAATTATTTTATTTTTGTATTTGCTATATCAAACGAATAGACAATCAAAGAACATATTGAAATTGAGGCCTATTATTTCGCGCGACCACTTCTATCATACCATGAGGTTTTTTCTATTCATCCGTTTTTTTTCTATTTACATATCTGATTTTTTTTTATTTTCCACCGTTTATTTCAGGATTTTAAAGTGTTCCGATTTTGAGGTTATTCTAATAAATCAAAATGCACTTATGGAATTCCAATATTTTCACTCGAGAAAAAAAATACTTGTTGTCGAATGCGGAACAAATGTAGATAATTTAGACGTAGAGTATTTATTATATGATGTTTGTAAAAAAAAATATTAATTATCTCATGCCTTTTTAATGTTGTAATTATGCTGAAAATTTTAAACAACATACTTTCTTAAACGCGCATAAATGCCAATGAACTGACGATGATTATTTCGTAGTGTTACGCTGAGTGTTAGTCGGCATAAATATATTGATATGAATAATATTTAACATTTATGAATAAATCTTGTAACGCGGAGAAAATGTGCTTCTTTTTGTAGTTTAACATTTAATTATTTTTCGATTTTTCTCTCTAAAAATTGCATTGTTTTTAGTGAAGCAGTTAAATACAGCGAATAGATTTGTTGCAGTTTAAACAGTCTGCAGTGTTGAACAGATTGCATGCATACTTAAAACCAACGATGCATTTAATATGTTTTTAAAATTATCGGATGGTTGACACATTTAAATAGATTTCGAGGCTTGATAGTCGTGTTTTTTTTTTGTACTGTGCAGATCCTAGCAGAACGGCAATTGCATACGTTACACTAAACAATACCTGCTCTCCAGAGCAGTTGTTGTTAGTGTAACGCGTGCACTTGTTGTTCTGGTATGGTCCGTCGCTATTGGTTGTAGAAAAAAACTTGTCAGATGAAATTTGTAGTAAATTTTGTGCTCTACAAAAATGGAATTAAATATATTTTGCGTTAAAATAGACTGGAACGGAGTTATAGGCGTAAAACTGATAAAAGTGTCAGTTTTTCCAAGATAGTGGGGGGAACACAGGGGCGAGAGTGATGCAAACTTGGATTTTTTTTTACTACCCCACCGACCTATACAACATATCAAAAATTCAGAACTACCGCACCTTTTGCACGCTAACCCCCCTTATTTGGTCTCTATTTATTGGATTATGCCTAGAAACTTTTTTACGATCAATTTTACAAATGGTGCCCAACAAGATATAATTCAACTCAACGACAGACATCTTGTCTTCTTTGCCTCATAACGAACGGCATATTTTCAACCTTGTCTGCAATTTACAGATTTACAACGGCCAAGAAAGGAAAATAGGGACATGCTGCTGCTGTTGCAACAAAAGGCATGTGTTGAATTATATGCACGCCTATAATTTGAATTTGCCTATTCAGAAAGTCATTCCGTTAGTGAAGACAAAACAACAGGTGGCTCGCTGACTTTGAGTTATTCAGAGGTGAGGCATAATAGTGGAAGCATGCTCTGTGGGCTTTATCAATGCACCACAAAATTGCACATCGTCTCCATTACCTCCATTACGCGTGTTCTATAAAACTGTTCTGTGTAGAGTAGATACTCCAGCACAGGTGGTGCAGATAGATGCATACAAGTACGTATGCTAAGCGAGCACCAAGCAGCCACTAGTCAGTCGAGCTGTCTTTATTACTATGTTGACTATGCGCACCTATTCAAGGTGCATGCTTTATTATTTTGCATTCATTGCTATAATGTACTATCATTAGGTTTAGTTGAGAGTTTACAATTTTGATTTGCATATAGGGCAATAACCAATGTTGAACCAGAAGCAGACTATGATCGCGCCACACTGATTGTTTTGATTTTAACCCGCGACGACATTGATTTGTTAGTAATGTTTTTATCAAATTACCCAAAGAAGTTATCTCGATTCTGGGTTCTCAGAATAGCACTAATACTTCCGTTGGCTAAAAAATTGTCATCATCCTTGGCCCTCCAGGTGACCGTATTCTTCAATTTCGGAAGGTCAGCATTTGTTCGGCGTTAGCATCTACTGAGTCTTCCAAACGAGCTCTCGGTCTTTCTCGCGGACTTTATCCGCTGATGCGTCCTTTCAATATTCGTTAGGCATGCGATTATCGTCCATTCGATGTGGAAGTCTGCCCATTCAATTCTCGAAACTTCCAGTTAATCGTACACTTCGTACAACTCATAGTTGTATCGGATGCAAAAATCCGCCGAAGGACCTTTCGTTCGAATGTGTTTAGCATGTTTTCGGAGGCTTGACCTAGGGTATAGATTTCTCAGCCAGCTTTGATTTCATTATCGTAAGGACTGAGAAAAGAGTCTTTTTTGCTAGTTGTAACCATCGCTTGATTTCGTCTGATTGCTACCCAGTAACCTATAAAGTCATTTATTAATTTGATGCTGAGGTCCCCGATGTTGATGTTCGGTTGGGCTGGCATCTTTCTTGATTGCAGCATTATTTTCATTTTGTCTTCGTTAATGTCCAGTCCAACTTTTTTCACAACGGTGTTGTATTTCTACATATACATATATTAAATTCTCCTTAACATCTACACGTTGTGCACGATATCGTTAATTTTTGCACACACTTTTCATTCTCATAAATCTGTTCAAGACTGAAAGAGGATAAAATGAATGGTAGATGTCTTTTGGCTCTCCTACTATATCATTCGCTTCATCCAGAACAACACGATTTCCGACCAAGCAAGGAATTTTCCACAAGACTGTTAAATATATAGCATTAAGAAACCAGCATGAAATTATGATTTGTAAATATAACCATTTGAAAATTAGTATTTGGCCTTGGGCTGCTTGCTTTGCTGCGAATGCATAGAAGAAAGCAAGCAGTCAACAATGTTGGTGAAGCCAAGTTTGTTGCCAGAGTTCGAATTCAGTTCAACATGGCCAGGCACTGACATATTGGTCACGATACGGCACGGATACGGGATTGGGTTGGTCGAGGCATAGAAGGCTATGGGTTCTGGACAGCTTTTTTTTCCAAACCTAAAAGTACATACCGTATACAAAGAGGAAGTTAACATTACAGGAGACAACCCCAAGAATCAAGAAAATGAATGGCTTTCTCTTAGCAAGGTCTTGCTTAGGGCCACTTTATCTTGAGCACCGGGAAACGAATCAAATGCTCGACAAGAGCGCCAAACAAGGCATTCTCAACATTGATAGATTATAGGATTAATTTGGAAAATATCTATAATGATATTTTCAAATTAGATACTTTTTGCTACCTGTAACGATCCATATAGGATGTCATGTAGTAGTTATATTAAAGGAGATATCTTTGAGATTATGGATAAATTGTGGAAGGTGGAGCAGAAATTAATATGATGAATGGACCTTAATTGCAACCTTGGCGAGTGAAATTGTAACACAAATTTTGTATGAGATAAATATGAAGGAGGTTGTTATAGGTGAAGTTTTGTCATTTGTAGCAATTATTCATGGGTGTGCATAAGAAGGAAGAAATATGAGAAAAGATTTTTCAGCAAGTACGATATATAACAAGAAAAGCAATTGCTCGAATATGCTTGTGGCGCATCTGAAAAGTTACTTTTCACGCCGACCTTCAGTCGATTCCAGCAGCCAATGAGTATGTACATCTATGAACGGTGTCCTGTTTCAAAATTGCCATAGAGCTAGGGCGTATTGTACACTCTGTTGAGGGGGAAATCGCCGCCCGAATGTTCGTTCCCTCTATCTTTAACATTTAAAGAGTTATTGCATTTTTTGTCGTTTTGTCAAAAAGCTTGCATCCGCACCGTTTTTATACTGACAAGCTCGGATCGCAGTGAGAGTTTCGATTCCCTTGATCTTCAAGCTTCGGCTATAGTTCTTCCATGCAGAAGTTTATTTTTAAGGGTGTGCGCTTATGTTGAAGCGGCGATAAGAGCGTCGTCGGGAGCAGCTCTTATTTTTGGTCGGAACAAAAGAGAAAACAAACGCACCGCTTCAACATAAGCAGTTTGTTGTAAAAGTACGAGTATGTATCTTTTTTCTACGCTTGGCTAGTAGCGCTGCTCTTATCATTTATCGCAGCACCAAAATAACCGCACCCTAAATCACAGCAAACAGTAGGCGTGTTTTTTTGTACTGCGGTGCAGGTTAATTGGTGGCTATCCGGGTTAACTTACACACATTACACAAACAACTAGGGTATGTTGTTTGTGTAATGTGTGTAAGTTAACCCGGATAGCCCTGAATTAACCTTGACCGCAGTACAAAAAAACACGCCTAGTATCGGTAATATTTTCCGATTGATCAAGAGCCAATAAAAAGGCTTGTAAGTCTTTCGCTGAAACCATCCTGATCACAACAGTGTTCAGAAATTCACCCTGAAGAGGAAGTGATCTTGAAGGTCACACCTGATAGGTATCTCACTAACTGTATCAAACCGATTTAGCATATGCGTGTGGTGTCAATTCTTAGATCTTTCGATTACCGCAGTCCTGGAAGATCAGTCCACTATTGTTGTTATTTTGTTAGTATTGTAGATTATGACCTAACCCTATTAGGGCTCCAAAAAAGTTCCCTTCCGGTAAAAGTTTGAGAATGAATCCCGCGAAGCGAATTCATGCACAACCTCATATCAATCAATGGGAACTTTCATTTTACTCTGTGTGGGGTCGACAGTTGAGAACCATTGAATTGTACATGTTTGTGGTCTGAACAGTTGAATCCATCAGACGATGATTTCACTTAAAACGAGTACTTTGCGATCACACTACTGTGTTTGTAATGCTTGTTTGTCATAACAGAAGAACTAGGGTATACAAATTACTTTATGGATGGCGCAACGGCTAGCACGTTCGCCTTCTATTCACTGCGCCCCGATTCGATTCTTCGACAAAAAAGGGGATTTGCATCGGACTATGAGCCCACCCAGCTGTTAAATGAGTATCAATTTGGGGTAAATAACTCGGTCGAGTGTGTTGCTGATCACACACCCTTGCACAAAACACACCATCACGATATAGTAAATGAGATGATGCTAACTCATCTCGAGATCTTGGTCCAAAATTGGACTGTTGCGCCAGTTATATATTTTTTTTATATTGGACAACCTAAACAGAAAGCGTTCATAAAGGAAGCACTAAACGGTTGTAGAGTTAGGTTAGGTTAGGTTAGGTACAAAGGCTGCCGTATTAGCTACAGCACACATGAACCGCTATAGGGTCCGTTGTGATACCTCAGGGGAATCCTCACCATACCATTCTACTCGTTGAACCAGCCAGTGCTGATAATGAAACGATGGAGTTTACCAACATCAACATATGCCAAGTCATCCAGTTCAAAAAAGAACTGGGATCCAAGAAATTTCTTTCTTCTTCTAGCAAGAGCAGGACAGGAACAGAGGAAATGAAAAATGCATTCCTCCTCGTCCTCATCATCGCAGCTTCTACAGAAGTCATTGTAAGGGAGGCGGAGCCTCCTTGCATGTTCTCCTAGTATACAATGCCCAGTGATGACTCCCACCACAGTTCTGATGTGTTGCCTATTCAGCGAAAGCAATTTGGCGGATCGCCTAGGATCCAATCTAGGCCACAGTGGCTTTGTTAAAAGGCATGTGTTGCCATTCAACCACCTTAAGTTAGTTCTGTTAGCCGCTTCGGTTTTCAGAGCTAGTTTACAAGCAGCCATAGGCATATAGATTGACCGACGAGCCAGTGCAGCCTCACCTGCTGCGCCCTGCCTAGCGAGCTCATCCGCCCTACAGTTACCCGCGAAACCACTGTGACCCGGAATCCAGCATAAGAAAATATTAAAGAAGTCACTCATCCTCGTAAGTGAAGAGCGACATTCCGACACGGTCTTTGACGTAGTCAAGCCCGGTTCGAGAGACTTAATTACAGCTTGGCTGTCAGTAAACACTATTATGTCTCTAACTGATACTGCGTGACACCCCAGCCAAGCCATTGCTTCGGTAATCGCCAAAGCTTCGGCCTGAAGCACACTACAGTAAGTAGGGAGACTAAAGGAAAGGCTGATGTGAAGTCCAGCAGAGAACACACCAGCTCCTACTCCCTCCTCCGTTTTGGATCCGTCTGTATATATTTCAATTGCGTTGGGTAGCGGAATTGCATTCTCCTCCCATTGATTGCGTGATGGTATCAGGCTGAAAAAATTTTTCTCAACCATGCATACAGGAGTAGTGTAGTCAGTTATTGCCGGAATGTCAAAGCTGTTCAGAATGGCAGCATGTCCAATATCTGAAGTAAACCATTGACCAGTATCGCGAAGCCGGATAGCCGTGCACCCGGCCATCTGTTCGGCAAAAATGTCAAGTGGAAGCAGATTGAGCAGCATGCTAAGAGCAGCAGAAGGCGTAGTTCTAAGAGCTCCACAAATAGCAATGCTGGCCAATCTTTGCACCTTTCCTAACAGGCAACGGTTAGCCTCTATACTCAGAGCAGTCCACCAGACCACCACACCAAACATTAGTATAGGTCGCAAAACAGCCACATAGAGCCAATGCAGCACTTTTGGTTGCAGGCCCCAATTTTTTCCTATGGCTCTTTTGCAGGAGTAGAGCGCGACTGTGGCTTTATTCACCCTCTCCTGTATATTAGGTTTCCATGATAACTTCTTATCTAGAATAAGTCCCAAAAATTTCGCCCTGTCTACAAAAACAAGGCTCGTACCATGTAGAATAGGAGGCACAACTGGAGGTATATTATACCTCCTTGTAAAAAGAACAAGCTCCGTTTTAAACGGATTTATCTTTAGCCCGCAGTTATCAGCCCAATTTGTTAATAGTGAGAGAGCGTTTTGCAACACCTCACTAAGTACACTTGGAAATTTTCCTGATACAGCAATAGCAATGTCATCCGCATAAGCAACCACCTTGCAACCCAGCCCTTCCAGGTCCAATAACAGTCTATTGACCACTAAATTCCAGAGAAGGGGAGAGAGCACCCCACCTTGCGGGGTACCTCTGCTCACAAGTCTACGCTCAGACGAAGCACCCATGCAAGTATGTATAACCCTAGATGTTAGAACCAGGTTAATGAGCTTGCAGAGGGATTCGTTCACGTTCAGACTAGAGAGTGCATCAGTGATGGCTTCAGGCTTAACATTGTTGAAGGCCCCCTCGATGTCAAGGAAAACAACCATAGAATACTCCTTATCGTCCAAGGATTTTTCGAGTTGACTAACTAGAGAGTGTAGAGCTGTATCGACCGATCTACCCTTAAGGTAGGCATGTTGGGAGGTAGACAAAAGATTAGATGGAATACTACCGCGCAGGTAAACATCTATAAGTCTTTCCAATATCTTTAGAAGAACCGATGATAAGCTGATTGGCCTAAGGTCAGCAGGACGTACGTGTGAAGCTCTACCCGCTTTCGGTATAAAAATCACTTTTACCTCAGTCCATAATTGAGGGATATACCCTAATTCTAAACAGGCTTTGAAAAGTTGTAGAGTTACTACTCTATTTTTTGAACGTATTCAATGAGTGACTCGGAGATTGAACTTCGTCATTTGTTAACCGAATCTACCAAGTCCCTAACCCAGTGACGAAATCGATACGTGTTTATTTGTCTAAATGGCCGTATCAATATCGTTCATTCGAGACGAGAGAAGTTTTCTAGGGATGAGGCTAAATATATTACATCTATGATAATAGATATAACTAAATAATAAAACAGTTAACAGTGGTACAATCGTTACTTATTCGTCTCGAAATAATTGCTAAATTACGAAAAATTGCGATTTTTGTTGCACTTATATTACATTGCTATAAAAAAACTGGATTGCTTTCTCAGTTTTTGTTTTCAACATTAAACCTTACAAATTTTTCGTCAAAACCAGGATCAATTCGTTTGACGACGTAGTCGTTTTTACTTGACAATGATTTAAATTCATTTCGAACAAATAAAAATTCTATTTAAAAATATTTATAATTTTGACTCAGGCATAATGTATACTCTCGGGCCGGATAAAAGTCAGAGGCGGGCCGGATTTGGCTCACGGGCCGAAGTTTGTCGACCTCTGGGGATTATTTATTGAAATATATGAAAAACAAGGGGATAACACAATTCTAATCCAATCCATTTACATTCACTCTTTCAGGTAATTGATAAATTGTTAAAGCAGTTTTCAGGTAATGTTATAGTCCATCGTATGGGACTTAAATAGTTTCCCGGATAACTGGTTGTTGGTCCATAAGGGATGGTTTTTGGGATAAGGGATGTTAAGAGGGGAAGCATGACGCATTCTGAAATGCAGATATTATGACTACATACCGCAAAAATGTCAGCTGTAAAGCCTAGTCGTTGAGCCGTATCTGTGTAGTTTTCAATCAAGAAATGTTTCGTTGTTTTTTAAGATAATGTTTATTCTACCACAAATATCTTTTCAATGAGCATCATGTATCTTTCTCAGTGATACCGGAACAGTTATTTATTACTGACATTTACAAAACCCGGCCTATTACAAATTAGTGCCTTGATTTAAACTCTTATGAATTCATTGTATCTCATTGTTAGGTTTACTCACGTGATTTACACTTCGCATGCATATCATGCGCTACCATTGTGATACATTGTAAACGTCTGTAATGTTAATGTATAAATTAACAATCTTTTATAATTACATATTTGTATCGTGTGTGCTTTATACTGTGCAGGAAAAAATGACACTTAGACGGAGGAAAAAGCAAAGAAAAAACCGGTCCGAGTCCGAAGCGTATATACCCTAGACCTGTACAGACCTAGTGGTGATACCAAAAGTATCAATTGGCAACGACCATGTATTAAAAGTGAGTTTCCTATATGGCCAGTTTATAGGTGAGGTTGACACTCATTCAGGAGGATCTTGACCATTCTCAAAATCAATTAACTAACTCATTCTACAAATATTTGTCGAATTTTTCAAGTCGCAACCTTCATTCTATCGAAAGTTATTGCTTATTTGAAATCTCACTTGTAGGGGAGCTAGAGGTTTCTTTAGTCGAATCTTGCTCATTTTCAATAACAACCAACTAGATCCCAGTACAAACATTTGACCAAAATTTTAAGTCACTACCTTCATTTGATCGAAAGTTATCGTGCGAACGGACAGACAGACAGACATGACTAGATCGAATCAGGAGGTGACCCTGATAATTTATAAATATATATTGCTATACCTCCGGAGCCTCCTTGAAGGTGTTACATATTTTCGTCGTGACAAAAACAATATACCCTATACTTACAATATAAAGTCTAGGATATAACCAGGCCGGCCCGGAGTCCGAAGCGTATATACCCTAGACTTGTACAGACCTAGTGGTGATACCAAAAGTCCCAATTGGCAACGACCATATGCATTAAAATTGGGTCTCTTATATGGCCAGTTCATAGGGGAGGTTGGCACTCATTCAGTGGGATCTTGACCATTCTCAAAATCAATTAACTAACCCATTCTACAAATATTTGTCCAATTTTTCAAGTCGCTAGCTTCATTCTACCGAAGATTAACGCTTATTTGAAGTTTCACTTGTAGGGGAGGTAAGGGTTCCTTGAGTCGGATCTTGCCCAGCATTTCCATCAACCAATTAGATCCCCCTACAAACATTTAAACAAAATTTCAAGTCTCTAGCTTCATTCTATCAAAAGTTATCGCTTATTTGAAGTTTCTTTTGTAGGGGAAGTAGGGGTTTCGTTGGTCGGATTTTATGTATTCTCAATATTAGCCGACTGGATCATACTACAAACATTTGGCCAAAATTTCAAGTCGCTAGATTTATTTTGTCGTAAGTTATCGCTTATTCTAAGTTTCATTTCTAGGGGAGGTAGGGGTTCCTTAGGTCGGATCTTACCCATCTTTAATGCCAACTAACTCAATCTCACTTTCAATATTTGACCAAAATTTCAAGTTGCTGGCTTCATTCAATCAAAAGTTATCGCTTATTTGAAGTTTCATTTGTAGGGGAGGTGGGGGTTCCTTGTGACGGATCTTGCCAATTTTCAATACCAACAAAGTAGGTCTTATTAGCAACATCCTTTCAAATTTTCAACTTGCTAGTATCATTTTTTCGAAAGTTATCGTAATTAAAGGAATATTTATTTTTTGAAATTTGTAGGGGAGGTAGGCGTTCCTTTTATCCGATTATGCCCAACTTACTAGAACTTAAGCAGCTTCTCACTTCAAAGTTACACGCCAAAAATCAGGTGTCTACGTCAATTGGTTCAGGAGTTATAGACAAAAAACCTGAAAAGTAGGGTAGTACGGGGTTCTTTGTAAGAAAATTACCGTTAGTTTTCAACTTATCAGTTTTATTTTCCCAGGAGAGTATGAGATTACCCTCATGAGTAATCTACCAAAGCTAGAGCTTTTCATGTTTCTTTAATCGGGAGTTATAGATACATTTATGTATTTTACATAGGTAGGGGAGGTAGGCGTTCTCTTGGCCTGATCATGCCCATTTTCAATACCATCCAACTAGATCACACTTCCAACATTTGACCAAAATTTCAAGGCTCTAGCTTCATTTTATCGAAAGTTATCGTGCGAACGGACAGACAGACGGACAGACAGACAGACAGACAGACAGACGGACAGACAGACAGACATGGCTAAATCGAATCAGGAGGTGACCCCGATCATTTATATATATACATTGCTATACCTCCGGAGCCTCCTTTAAGGTGTTACATATTTCCGTCGTGACAAAAACAATATACCCTATACTATAAGTCTAGGGTATAAAAATAATAATAACGACACATGAGGATTCACTGAATATTTTAAAACAACGACACAGCAAAACTACTCCCCCTGAATGAATGTAGGAATGTCATGCAACATTCACTCAGCCGGTGCACATATTAATTGTGTTTGGTGCAATTTATTTTAATGATTCGCTTGTTTTTATACAAAAATAAATAAACTTTAGCGGAAAATTAATTGCATTCAAATACAAAACGTGCGACATATATGTAGGTACTGCAACGATAAAGATGACGACGATCGTCTACGGATGGTGATTGCCAGGGAATCGCTCAGGTTAAATGTAGCAATAACGGTTAAAAGTCGTTAGTTGTATCCTGTTTCTTTTTTTAGAGCCTAAGATATTCTTTTTAATGACTTTATTCGTTCAATTTGCGGAGACACTGAACGTGTATCTTTTTTAGTAGTTATTTTAAGAGGGGCCATCAAGCAATAAACAGTAGGTCTTTCCTGATTTTGCTCAGTATCGTAGCCTGGCAGGAGTTATCTGTAATTGATACAGTCAGAAAATTGGCTGTAGATTAAACACCGAATCGGTGTGCAATAGAGTTCAACCCTTTTAGGTGTAATCAGTGCTCTAAAAAGTGGTAAACACTTTTATGATAACCGAAAGTAATCCATTTCGATTCAAATGTTACTTTTTCTGATTAAAAATTGAAGACCAATTGTTTTCCAAAGAAAGAACCTACTACTATTTTTTCACAGTGGGATTTTTACCCATTAACGCCTAAAGCTACTGCCCCAATCGATAGTTTGATCGCTAATATTTCATTAGAATTCATAAAATAAGCAGGCTTGTATATAAATCGAAGCTTGCTTTGTCATGCATTTGGTAATAGTTCTCCGTTTGGAGTTTTTTCGTCTTCGAGTCAATTATTTAAATGGGTATTAATACATCGGAAATGGTATTTATTAAATAATAATGTATTTATAAAATAAATAACTTTTTACATAAGATAAGGAATAATAAACAAAACATCTTTACTATAATAAAATGTTCATATCCTACACTGTGTCGTTTTAACTATTTAAAGTCAGAACGCGCGTGAAACTGTTGGTTTTCTAACACAATTTTTTTCCTTTAACTTAAAAAAAGTAGGATGCGTATTCTTATCTGACGTGAAACTTATAAATCATTCGTTCCGACATATTTGCCTATACATATATCATATTTTCTATATGTAATTAATATTACAAGATTTGGCACTAGAATCACACATGTTTACATGAATGCAATACTTGTGGTGTACATATGTGTTGTTAAATTGCCAATAATCGCATATTGCGATCCTCAAAGACTCCACCGCCTATACAGTACAGTAGCTGCGATTCAATCTCGCCATTATATAGTAAAATAATCGTGCATGTAGGTTTTGAAAGCTAATCTTGTAGTCAATCTTGTGCTCGTTAGAAATCTCATGGTTTTCAAAGATTAGAAGACAAAAAAATGTGTACTCCTAAAAACTGCAAGAATGAATCCAACTAGCTCTTAAGTAATCGCTAACAATACGCTACGCGCACGTATGCTATGCTTATGAATGAAATCGTGGGCGCTTCTGAATATTATGTAAAACCAACCAACGTTCCGTTCCATTCCATTAAAAAAATCTGGGCTTGGTCCAGGGGTATTACTAGACACTCATTACAGGCCTATTAAGTGCACTTATTGTTATTAACGACGTTTACGTTTGAGGTAGTAGTGACATAACTAGGGTGGGCGAAATTATTAATTGGGGTCAGACGTTAACTATGAATTGTTATTATTGAATTTTGATTTGCTTTTAGTTATATAGTACATAAAATATATTTAAAAAAAATAATGTATTTTCCTTTTTTTCAGGTATGTATTTTATCTGAAGTAAGTAAAATGTAACGATTAATTTAACATCCTTACTACTGAAAACCATCGAGAGGTTACATCGAATTTATCATATCAGACACAAGATGGGATGTTGGAAACAATTCAAAGAGTCAACCGTCAACTGTAGCTACAAAGCCTTGTAAAGTTGTGGTTTCCAAGGAAAGAAATGTCGTGTCGTCAAATAACGGTTGTTAGTTAGTGTCATTTTATGGCGCCACCACTAATTAATTAATTATTATGCTTCTATACTATCTACAATATATTACTCATAAAACTTCTCTGCTACATGAGTATCATTGATCCGATATGAATATCATTGATAAAGGGCCGTAGCTGTCGAAATACTTGATGAGAGTCATTGACAAGGAGACCTTCCTTGTCAGCAAGGTAATTAAGACGAATAAAATGTGCTTTGAGTTGAATTTGAACCTGCCTGCGCGACCTCTCGATTAAGAGATCAACTCTCTACCCATCGAGCTACTACAGCTATCTTTCTTGTCTATTTGTCTAAAGATAGCTCAGCAAATAGCAAAGCTCTCGCCCTCGATGAGTGCTTCGATGGAAAATAGGAAAAATGCATAAACCAAGTTATTGACTAGCAGAGTAAGTTATTGGTAACTTACTCTGCTTACTTGATGATTTTGTCCCGTTTTTCATCGAAGCACTCATCACTCTTTGGGGCGGCCGGTAGCTCAATGCGTTAAGGCGTCAGTCTGATGTCTCAGCATACCGGTCAGTCACGGGTTCGAGTCCCGTGCACGTCGTGGCCATGGGTGTTTGTGTTGTCTCACCCTTGTGGTGTGCGGCCTAACAGTAAGCCTCAATCTCTCTCTACTTGTCGCAGGTATGCGCTTAAATTGGCAGGAGGTATATGCTAGCAGCACGCATCGTCCGAAATCAGTTTATGGTAAAGAATCGTCTACTAAGCCACGTGGAAATAGTTGACGCACTATGCCCCACTAGGGGTTAGCACAAGTAATTCGACAAAAGTGCTCAAGCGAAATAAGTGGGCATGTGTAGTGTACGTCTATAAAATCTTTGCATAATCTTTCGTAACTCGCTACTCCTCCGGGAAGAACAGTGGTCAACTGATGAGTGGTGGTTAGCAGGGATTATTCCACTTTAAGAATAATTCTTATTGGCTGCTTATTTGGTTGCCAATATTTTTTTTATCCCTCCAGTTTTTATTGAATCTGTTTTATTTACACACTTATTTCCGACATGTGCGTTTTTATTTTTTTCCGAAACGATCCACCACCATCTTTCAGTTCAAAAATTCATTAATTCAAATAATTTTCCTATGATAATAAAAAACTCGGCCTAAATATCGTCCAACACACAGCCAAGGAGATAGGGTTGCTTTCGATGAAAAGGAATAAAGAAAAAGCGCAATAAGCTTTGTGGAGTTAAATTGACAAAACTATGTGCGTATGGCGTTCTTTGTACTGTCGTCTTATATACATACACAAATAAAATACAACAACAAGAAGAACCACAGCGAAGGAGGGCAAGAAACAAATCATAATATGGGAACACAAAGATTGAAAAAGGAGGGGACTTACCCATGCTGCAACAAAAGCATAATGTAGTACAATCTAATATGTCTTTTAAGTGGATTGGACAAGCCTCTTTTTGTTTCTTTTGTTTCGCTGTTGAGTTTGCGGTGGTATTGTAGGAACTCCGACTGATGTTTTTGTCTGAAAAGCCTGTCTTCCTCAATGGAATGTCAAGACGCCATTGGACTTTGTAGTAACTGTGGGAGAGTTTGCGTAAAAGGAAGCATAAAATTACCAATGGCTTAGAACCTGTGCATCGGCTTAGAACAGTTTTTCTCTGAGTACCGAAATCGAGATTCAAAAGTATCGGTTTCAATAAACTGAGTGATACAAAAATCTGCTTATGGTTAAAAAACCGTTTTAAAAAGAGGTTAAAAGATCGGTTTTAAAAACATGAGTCTTTAAAATCCACATTAAAACTGAGTTATTGAAAAACCTCATTTATAAGTCGAGTTATTAAAAATGGAAACCAAAACCAAGTCATTAAATCGGTTTAAGAATACTGAAAAAAGACAAACACAAATGAATCTTCTCTTGAATAATTTCATTCCATATCCCATACAATAGTCGAGTTTCTCGCCTACGGTACCGGTATAGATTTTTTTTCATGGCGCAGTTTCGGTTTTCTAGTACCGGGTTTTATAGCGTCGGTTTTGAAAACCAGTTCTGATGACTCGGTTTTTAATAACTTGGCTTAGAACCTTTTTTTTCAATTTTTCATGGGCCGCACAGTGTTGCGAAATATATGAGACAGTGGAGAACCGGTGAACCGATTTTATTGAAATTTGGTACATATATTAAGTAGTTTGTTATCTTAATAGTAATTGTATTCCGGGGATATCCGAAGCAGACCACCAATGTTTTAGGTCCCTTATCGCCCCGTTTATAACTGAGTACCTTTTTCACTTCCCTGCCTAAAGGGCTGGTCATTGCATTCCGAACTTGTTTGCAAGTGACTAACTCCTGCCATTATCGTTGATGCATGGAGTCCATCCACTTCCCGATCTTCGCTCAATCATGCCGTTCCCCAGAGCAACACTGGGTTCTGGTCCAGTGAAAGTCGCCGTAAATCCCTGTTCTGCTGGGGCATCCGCCGCCTCATTTCCTGTTGTATCTATGTGTCCTTTTATCCGCATCAGTGTAACCTCATTTACTTTGATGACGTTGTATTTAGCAGATACAGTCACTATTGCGCCGAATGTTAGAAGTAAAAGCGAACTTAATTTAATATTGAACCGATTTTGATGACACTTGGTACATACACATAATGAATAGATTATCTTAGCTTAGATTGTCTTCTTAGAGTAGAAGACCGTATCCTCGCGATCTCTGAACACTCTGCTAAACCTGCCCCAGATCGGCCTATATACGGTATGAGGCAGCTAAATGTGTCCTAAGGCTCATCGAAGTAGGGCACTTCAGACAAAGGCCATATGGCCATCGCAGTATTAGGCTACCTCCTAATAATACGTACTATACGAAACCACAACAGAATTTTAGCATAAATTTCATGTTAATATTCCAGATAGAGACCATTCTCCGACAGTTGAGCGTGGACATAGAAAAACTCTGAACCTCTTCACAGGCTCAAAAATAGAAGCTCGAGTTGGTGCAGCAGTCTATTCACCAGAACTCGCATGCAATCTATCCTTTAGGGTGCCAGATGAGTGCAGTATATCCCAGGCGTAGGTGCTTGGAATTCAGAAGACAGTTGAAGCAGTTATATCGTCTCGGAAGAAGATCAGAATCCTCTTACATCCAGACAGTCAGGCTGCGCTAAAGGCGCTACAGTCCGTTACCATTAAGTCGAAGACAGTACATAACTATCTAACAGGCGTCCAAATGTTTGGGACCGCTTGAACAGTGGAGCTCCGGTGGGTTGCCGGTCACAGCAGGGTTCTAGGTAACGAAATCGCGGATGGAATATGTAGCTTAACAAGGGGCTAACCTCGACCGAGAACCACCTAAATCGTTTTTGGACGTATTCTTTAATCCTTACTTAAAGTTATTTTTCTTTTAATTAATTTCATTTTGCTATTTATTTAATACTTTTAACTTTTTCCGCTTTTTTTTTGCTTAGGCTGAAGGCCTAGTATCCAGACTACCCGAAAAATATAGCTTTGGGGAAGCAGCAGCACTTACAACACATTAGAACCAAAAGGCGGCAAATCGTAATTCATTGATTACTTGACCCATATTATATATATTATAACCAACATAAAAACATGTTTTTTGAAAGCTCTAATGTGTCCTTTGGCGTTCTCTGTAGCCGTGTGGTCACGATTACCGCTGTACGATGCTACTTCTAGAGAGACGGAGGTTTAATTTTTGGCGCTTTAATGAACTGATTATGGGTATCTACTACTAGAACTCCCACAGGGCTCCGAGCACTGAGCTTGTCAGTATAAAGATGGCGCGCATAGGAGGTACATGCTAGCAACTGCACCATCCGGAAAATATATACTATCGAAACGTCAACAAGAGGGGTCAAGTCAATTAATAAAAAATGTCCTTTAAGGGATACAATCATACAATATTTTCAAACTTAATTAAAAGAACAAAAAAGAAATTTCGATTTTTGTCTATTTGGCGACACCGTGGGCTGGTTGGTCGCGTTTCTAAGAATTGCGAACAAATCACTGACTCGGATTCACTGAGTAAGAGAGAGAGTCGCAGCCACGATGTTGTTAGTCTGAATCAGAAACACTTCTCATTGCAGAGCAGAGATAGAACTATCAGTTCTTACCAACTGTTGGATGTTTCAGTATTCATATTCAATTTTCATTCCAGCAGTCTACAGAATGGAAATATCGATTACACTGCATTGTGTTCAAACGTCTTGTAAATTTATCTACTTAAAATAACGCAACAAGGTCACATGCTATGCCCAACACTCATTTGTATACTCTGGCGTAAAGTGCAAATCTCACATGTCCCTCCCATGATTAATTTCTCTAAAAATAGATGATTGGAGTGAATACTCGTAACGCTTTCATCGAAAGCATCTGTCGCCAAAGAGATCGTTTCATTTTAATTTCAAATGCTATTAAAGTGCGCATAATAATTTAGTTTTGATTCGGAATTATTTCTCACATGACCAATTAGATGCCAAAATTTTGGATGAGCTCAAATGGGAGAGTTGCCAGATTGTCGAATTTACTAGCATTCTAAAATCAATATTTTATCGACATAAGCGAGTGCATATAGCATTTCCAGTTCAAGTTCATGTCGCTGATGATACTCCAAACTATCAAATAGAATGATGCTAACTTGTCTTGGGGCCTTTGTCCCCTCTCGGACTGTAATGTCAGTGATTTATCCTATTTTTTATATTAATAAAGGATCCTTAAAAAAAATTGTGTGACAAAAGACTATGTATTCAGTCCAGCGCTTTTCCATAAAAGAAACAGGCTACTTTGTCTATTTGTCTCTATTTCGGATGCTTGTCGTACGAATCCAATAGAAAAGTTTGTATCCTCCCATAATCAAACCCGTATGGGAGTGTATTTTCACCACTTTTTGCAATAAATTCACTGACGCCAACAAACTGGCGCGGAAGAGAATAGATGGAGTCGTCATCGTTGTTGTCTCTTCCTTTTGCTTTTTTGTTGCCATCCAGTGGCGACGAAGACGCCACATTGCCACAAAATGTAGAAAACAACGAAATTCCTCGTCGCTGTAGGAATGAAATCACAAGTGAGATACGGCGCCATTTAGAATGAAAGTAGGAACAATTTTTACAGGAAGAAGATATCAACCACGAGATGTCTGTCGACGATTTTTTTTATAGAAATCGCAGTAATACATATACTCGCATATATTGTGATAATGTGATGGGCAAAACTGATATGTCGAAGAAACACAGAGGCCTATAGTATGTACATGTTTGACTTGAAACCATCTTAGAATTTTGATTGTTTTTGTCGGAAAATCTATGGAATTTTCATGCTACTTTTTCGTTAAGATGCTGTAAAATAGCCATCATATAGGTTCAAGTGGCTAATTTATTTATAGGTCATCTGCAAAATTCCTTGGGTTTCTTCGTTCTTTTTTTCTATTGGAAAAGTTTTAAATAGGAGTCGAAAATTTATGAAAATTACGAATGCCATTATGGGTAGTGCTGTCCATTCGCTGATCTACGAGGAGCGATTCAATGGGATATAAAAAGTCTTCCTTCAAGTTTCCAGTCTGTTTTAAAATAACATTTGAAGATGAAATATTCACCGGCTGAAGTTCAACACGATGGCGAGTGTTGTAGCGGGTCGAAATTCTCTATGAGCCGCTCGCAGGTTTTTTGGACGTGCATTGGCTGACGGGCCATGCCCCCCACTAGTGTTTAAGACACGCATTAGTATTGGCTGACTGACTGCAACACATGGTGACCTATTAATGGCGGCATGGTGTACATATCTAAGGTCACAACTGATAGCGGACAGTAACACATCTCAAACGTCTGAAATTCAGCAACGATGGACTGACAAACTCGTTCAGAAGCATTAGCTTGTGTCGAGCAAAGAGCTGTGTATAGGTGATTTACATCATATCGATCCAGCAGCGAAAGCGTGAGATTTGGAATTGCATGCCATTATTTATCACCAAAGTCACTCTCTCATAGCGCTTGGGGCATAGCGCGTCAACTGTTCCATGTTGCCCAGTTGACGTTTCGACGGCATAAACTGGTTTCGAAGAATGCAGTTGCCAGCATGCACCTCCTGCACATTCATGGCCACGAACGTCGTCGTGGGCGGGATTCGAACCCGAAACGTCGGTAGTCAAACATGCGACTGATGCCTCAACACACTGCGCTACCTGTCGCCCACCAAAGTCTGATGTATCTTAAATATAGGAAATATCGTGAAGCTCTCAAGTCAATTGTTCAGAATCTCAACGGTAAATTGTTGATTGGTTCGACAAAAGTGAACTTATTGGTCCAAAGAACAATTGTTCCTGTGGTACCGATCTATCGATGGTGAAGATTCACAACCTCCTATGTAAATTTTTTTGAATTTTTTTTTCTCTTTTTCTAACGTGTTTTAAAAGTATTTATGCATCAATTGCTCAACCGCCTATATGGTTATTTTCAGTGAAAAACCGTTAGAAGCAGCAACATCCAAACCCTCTATGTCAATGTTGTGTTTTATAACTATTACAACCTCTTATTGTAAACTGACTCCAAAAATTCAATTTTTGACATAGGAGGTTGGCTACCTTCACCATCGCTATGTTTATTGCCCTGACCCCTCCAAGGAAATGGCGCGTCAACATCACTTGCATAGGTATGCCTTGTTGACGTTTCGATAGCATATAGATTTGAGATAGTGCCGTTGCTAGCATGCACCTCCTATCTGAGCCGTCTTTTACTGAAGAGATTGGAGCGCTGTGGGAGTTCTAATAATACCCAAAGGCAGTTTTTATTAACGCCACGGGGATCGAACCCATGTTCTCTGGATGCAACATCGTAAAGTGGTGACTGAGACTTTTCTGCTATCGAGCGCAGCAGTACCCATTTTTAGATCTCACGAAAAGACACAATTGCCTCTGAAATACTAGATCGGAGGTGAATTGTGTTTTTTATTGGTGGCTGAAGACTTAGGGCGCTTTGAAGGATTTACGTTTCTCACATGTAAACATGTAATCCTGCCTAGTCCTTTTAGGTTTAAAAAATAACGCACGAATGCATTTGAGCATTTAATAGCCCCACGATGTCCAAGGAAGTCATGCACTCTCTTCAGTATTCTCCCAATGAGCACCTTAAAGATGGTAATGCACTCTGTTCAGCAAGTCCATCGTATCTTCGGTATGTCCAATGGATCTAGAAGGTCATTTTGTTGAAAAAATCAGCCACTAATGAGCATAGAACTTTACTGGGTAAGATCCAGAGACCAGCATGTTCATGCAATTGAGGTTTATGCAGTTGAGACTTGTACCAACTTATAACTAGGTTACCGTGGCAGGAACATTACAATCTTCTGACTAACAGACAGCCAGGCGGCCATTAGGACACTAAGCGACTTTACCGTTTCGTCAAAAATGGTTCTAAATTGCTACGAAGCTCTACTCCAACAGCAACCGTACCGTAACGAGACTGCCGACTTAGTTGTAGCTAATCCATGACATAACGCATGGATTAGTAGTGGCTCACTCCACTCAACTCGATTCTCAAAGTATTTTATCAACTCTGGTGCATCCGGGTCTACTATATTTTCCGCTAACTACTTCACACTTGTTCATCCGTTATTCATCTTGCTAATCTAGATTAGCCATTTTAAGTCTTTCGTTTCGTTTGTTATTGTCCTCGGTCCGTCAAATATTCCCTTTCGTTTCATGTTTAATTTGATGTGATTAATGCCAACGTGTCATTGAACCAAAAAAAAAACTCAAAAGGGGCACAAGACTTGTTCTGCGACAACATAACATATTTATGTGCTGATACCTGTGGGATTTTTTTAGAACTGAATGTGCACTAACGTTTGTACAAGGTATGTCGAAACTTTCATACCTGCCACGTATATCTAAATATTGCGCTCGTATATACTCGTAGCTTCGGGGGTAAAATAGAAACACCAGAACTCGAAACTAAGCCGTTCCAAACGCTAACACGAACAAAATTCAAAAGGTTTGATTCAAGCCAATCCTCTTGGCTTCACCCACACTCAATCTCTGTCATTTTCATCATCTTCATCAACATCAACAGCAGTAGCAGCAGCAATCATGTGCTATGGTTAAATCTCCAACCAACTTAAAATGTTAACGAACTCTCGACGACTCATCCCGTCTCTCCTTCTCTCGATCCTTCTGCTTGTTATCCGCATAGTCTCAGTGAATTGCTTTTTCTGCTCTCGATGAGAACCGAGCAAGGAATAAAATGAAAAAAAGCAAAAAGGTCCTGAAGTTTGAAGCTTGTTTCCAAGTGCCATAAATCCTCTTGGCTCGTTCTCATTTCAATGCTTTTATCCGACGATATTGCTCATAGTACAGTATCGTACGCTACTATTGCGCTGCTCGTTGTCTACTCTTCTGTTGCCGCTCAGTGTTGGCGGTGATGTCCTGAAGATGATACTTTAGGATAATTAAAAAAAAAAGGGAAAGAATTTCCAACGACCACGAGAGGCGACCAATGGCATGAGTTTGTATGAAAGTATCACATTGCCCTAGAAAATAATTCAGAAGCCAATTTTTCGTTCATTTCGTCCGAGGCACGTTGACAGAAAACGTGTCCTGCACTAAATTCAAAATGAAATAATTGCTATGAGCTATTCTTTCTTTTAGTATTTTTGCGTTTTTTCCCTCTGGTCAGGGACTTAAAGACAATACAAAAATTCCCCCTTGGTCTCTAGCAAAGGCGAGGGTTCCATGAACTTTGCAAATGTATTATGGTATTATCTTCGTTAAAAAGAAAAATTGTATCTTCTGTTGTCCTGTTAACAAAAAACGGCGTCAATTAGAAGGATGTTAGAAACATTGGTAGATGCCTATTTTACCGCGAGACGCATAGTGGTTCGCATCTTGGCTGATAGCGGCTTTACGGCTGTAGGCGCATAGAGCGAGTGAAGCGAGCGTTCTAGGGCGGTTCTAAGCTACTGAGGGTAGCAACCGCTTAAGCAGAGCCCACGCGAAGGTAGTGTCAAATCATCGCAATTTAAAAGTCACAAATGTGACGCGAACCACTATCCCAGTGAACTAGGAATGTTCGAAATATTAGGATAGAAATTGCTGGTAGGTGATTGATGATGATCAGTAGAGTACAGTTATATCATAATCCCCCCCCCCCCCCCCCCACCTCTCTAGTAAGTTAATAAGTTGCTCCACACCATCTAGACCTTCAGGGTCGCGGTGAAATCACGTATACGGAAAAAAAATCGTACAACGAAACGTTCCGGATTTTTATTACATAAATATGTATGTGCTCTTTAAACATTCTTGTGATATGTAATGTTCCAATTTAGCCTAAGATTGCTGGTTCATATAAATGACCGAGATGGAAAGTTTTGCAGATTTTTTTTATGTACTTTTATGTTTTTGGGGGTGCTGAACACGAATCCGGAGTTTGTCAAAAAAATTTCGAATGGGACATTTTCTTATTGGCAAAAATAACGTTTTTTTGGCTAACCTCTGGGCGATTATTTTAAAACGACTATTTTTATTCTTTCATAAAAATTTTTTTATTCCAATGGTATTTCGGTTGCTAAAGACAATTTTGAGGTTTACCAATAACAATTTTGACCAAGTAACCCTTTTATACCAAAAAGACAAAATTTCACGTTTTCGTCTTTTTAGCATTTTTCGGTTTTTGCTTACTATCTCTCAAAGTATACGCCCTAGAAGAAAAGTTGAACTCACATTTCTTAAAGCACACTAAATTTGCTAAAGCTTCATACCAAAATGAGCTTCGTATATTCAGAAGTTCCTGATAATAAAAAAGCTCTTCAAAAATATGTATTCTGAATTTGTGAAGAATGTCCGTTTAAGAGACGTTTTTTCCCAATATCGGGAAAAGTAGGGATCCCATAAGGAAAAACATAGGGATCAAATTTGATAATAATTCAAATGTCTATAATCTGAGATCAGTAAGGTGCCCGTTTGTTTATTAGTAACTTAGCAAATGGCAACACAAATTTGACAAAAACAAGGTCTTCATGGGAGACAGGTGTGAACATTGCTAAATATTTCTTGAAGTATGTGTCCTAGACAAAAAGGGATTCCTATCTATTTGAAGGTATATTAAATTTGCTGTAATATTTAATTAAAATTTTTTTCTTAAGTCCATTCTTTTCAAAAACACAGCTAATCAGAATTTGATTTTTGTTTTCAAAAAATGAAATTTTTATAGTTAAAATTGTCAAATATTGGGTACCGACGAAAAAAGTAATCAAAAATGAATTTATAGTAAATTTTATTATCTATGATTTCATATAAACACGAATCCCATACTCCCATTAGTTACAAAGAAAATGACATAAAACCAATATCGTAAAAAAACGATTTCGGGAAAACTATCGTTCCAGAAAATGTTTTAATGCGCAATATCTCCGTAACTAAGCGTTCTACGGAAAAAGTTATCTGAATCTTTTTTAAAGTGCACTAAATTTTTTAATTTTTGATATAAAAATCAGCTTCGTGCGAGCACGATATTCGGAAAGATTTATCAACGTAGCGAATATTTTTGACTTTTTAACAAACTTTGAAGAGCTGCTTCTTGAAAAGTTTTGGGGGTACTGAGATATATTTTGTATCAAATTTCACGAAATTTAGTGTATTAAAAAAAAATGTTATTGACTTTTTCTATAGGAAACATGGGTCAAAAAAAAGGCGTTATTTTGGACAATATCGTAATTTCCCAGGCGAAGTTTTCTTGGAAAACCTCAGATCCGTGTTCAGCAGCCCAAAATACGTAAAGGTACAGAAAAAGGACAAAAGGTCTGCAAAACTTTCCATCTCAAAATGCTAGGGTTCTGAAGTAATTGTTGTCTTTTGGCTTATACTTCCTTCACTTCTCCCAATAATTACATAATGTTCATGAACTCCATTCCGTTTGCAGTTCAACGTTTACCATCCATAAAACTTTATAGTCCTATCCGGGGACGATAAGAAATAAATGTTCCTTCTTTCCACTCGCTGATGTTGATGACTATTTTATCTTATGTTACGCATCAAAACCACCCGAAAAAAAAAACGAAAAAAACATCATAAAGATACTTGTCTTCATCTCATTTCAGTACAACACCCTTCGCCTTGAAATCAATTACCCCCATTGACTTGTCAGTGTCCAATATCAGTACTCCCCAGAAAAATTGCATCGACTGCATAAAACGTTATCTCATAAATTGAATGATACCCCCTGTGTGTTGTGTGTGAACGCCACTCTTCATTGCACATTTGCCCTGAAATGCAATGAGCACTCAAATCGGAGGAAATACATACCATCTATATGTACATATATCCTCCACTGCTGAAAAAAATAACACTTTCTGGTCAGTGCTCCCCTATTGTCATTACGTTGAATATCTGTGGAAAGTTATCCTTCAAGTTCGTTGCCTCCTTGATATTGCTCCGCTAACAAGAAGATTTCATATCGTTTGTCAGTTGCTTCCGTGGAATAAGTGACGTCTCTAGGGACGACAAGAGTTCCTAGGACCTTTCTCTTTGTTTGATGTAGTAGTTTTAAAGCTTGTGGAATGCTATACATGTGATTGCAATAGATTTTAGGGTAGTATAGCAGACAAATTAAAGATATGATTAGAAAATGTATCCACCTGTGCGGAATCTAAAATCGGTACACCTTTTGGGTGTAATTATTTCATCAATACCTTCTATCTTAGTTGACTCGAAAACAAAAAAACACCAAACGCAGAAGTGTTTAGCATCAATTTTTGTATGTTATTCAATCTGTCTGTCTGTCCGCCTGTTGGTGCTCAAATTTTTATCCAAGAAAGTAATATTTAAACGGAAATAGATTATTTTCTGTTATCGTTAAGGTGTTTTCTTTTTATTTGGCCAGAGTACTGATTACACCTTAAAATATCTACACCATTTTTTTACTGTATACCTATACTATGGCATTTTTCTGTACGAAAGCTGGAAGTTTTATTTGTGGCCAAAAAAAACGTCCGGACATATTTAAAATATACTATAGATGCCGTTTTCAAGAAATTGAAAAACTAACATTTTTCCTACCATATAGAAAATTTTACACCTTTTTTCATTTCTTAAATAGCAATTACCTGCATACAGTTACGACTAATAGCACATTTCCTTATTTTCTGCAAGCAAACGAACTCTTAAATAAAATACAAAATGAAAACTTAGAGTTGCTAGTTACCTGCTAAAATCTAGGAAAAGATGAAGTTAGTTAAAAGTTGATAGAAATTCTAGCGATATCTTGGTATAAAGTGGTGTGGATACCGTCACATACGATCATACTATATTACACATCGTTCTCAATATCTATGATCATTTATGTGTATGACTAAGAAAGGATTAAATAAAACAATCTTGCAAATCGGGAAGTGCATTAAATCGCCAAAGGCCAGAAATTGGACATTGAATACATATCATCAAGCAATGCATCAAAAAAATACATTTTAATGATCCGTCTTCGTATTGGATATGGTTGTCTAAGATAATAATAACACATCGTCCATGATCTGTACTTAAGACAGTCGAGATGTACTGCGCTAGATGTCTTATATGCCATATATCTTTTTACAGATCGTAAGTGCGAATATAAGATGGTTTAATGGACCTGCATGTGAAAAGATATCTGGATGCCTTGCAGAACAGAACTGCAATGTGGTAAATCAAAGTCGCCTGTATAAAATTTGCTTTCTTCTCTAATGATAATTCAAATGTACGTTAATCTAGACCTCGAGCCATTTAAAGGATGTTTGACGAGTTGTTTGGAAATGGTTCATTGCGAACGTTGGCATTCCGTAGAACGGGAACAATCTTTAATTGCTTGATAATTGGTGTAGAGTAGATATACTACGTATAGAGATGAGGGTCTTCTGGGTTGGATACGAAATTCCGAATCGCACAATCCTCGAAACAAAATCCCCAAACACAAAATCCCAAAATAAAGTCTCGAAAAACAAAATTCCCAAATCCTGTTCTAAGATCAAACCTCAAATTGCGACTTGGGGGATTAGTATTTTTATCATTTCATAATTTTCGTCACTCAAGTCATTCAACTGATGACACTTCTCCGATGTGTTACTTTACAGTCAAAGTGTAAAAACTGAGAATAAATATGAAGATGTATGTTTACATTAAAACGGAAAAGCACTTGAGGGTGAACCAACTACTGCCTAAAGAGAAAATCTACTTGTCTGGTTTTTTGAATCTCATATTCGGGGATCTTGCGTTTGGGGACCTTGTGTTTGGGTATCTTGTGTTTGGTTAATTTCTTTCACTTAGAGAATTTGTGATTTGTTACTTGTATTATTTATAACAGAAGCATTCATCCCGGGACTGGCCTTCTCTGCATCTCTTCACTTTCTATACGTGACTAATCAATCAATAGCACTATACTATTGTGATCCCGAGAAATTAATTGAGTCATTAAATGTGAAATAATATAGTAATTGCAGCACCTTGGCATGCAATTTACGGGAGTGTTGCATGAGAATGGGACATCGTCCACTATAGGTATGAATGATTGCTAGCATAACATTCATCATCGTGGCGTACAACCCGACTTAGGACTTTGGTCGCCTGGATCATTGTCCTCCGATTATCTCGGTAAAGTGACCGTGTCCTCCAATTTTTGACGCCCAGCAGTTGTTCGACGTCCTCATCTACTGAGTATTTCCAACGAGCTCTCGGTCTTCCCCGCAGCCTTGCTCCGTCGATGCGTCGTCCGTTCAATATTTTTTTACGCATGCGGTCATCGTCCATTCGTTGTACATGCCCTGCCCATTGTAGACGTTGTAGTTCGACGATTCTCGAAATATATTTTCGGAGGCTTGAGTTAGGGTTCAGGTTTCGCAGCCATAACATAGAATAGGTCGTATGATCTTTTTTTATATCCGGAGCTTTGTATTTCTTTACACATATTTCGCTTTCATTATTGAGAGGACCCAGAAGAAAATTTTACTTGCTAGTTGTATCTGGCGTCTCGTTGGCGTCCTTTGACAGTTTACTACCCAGGTATGTGAAGTCTACGAATTCGATGCTGAGGTCCTCGACGTTGACGTTCGGTTGTTCTGGCGTCCTTGTTCTTGATTGCATCATCATTTTTGTTTTGTCCCCTTTAATACGCAGTCGAACTTCTTTGGCTTAATTTACATTGGCCGCATGAATCGGATGAATCGCCACAACCATCTACTTTGTTGTTGGTCGCCAATATGGTTTGCTCATGCTACTCATCCGCTTCATCCAGTTCATGCAGCAATGTAAAGTTAGCCTTTTGTAGCCGTGTCAAGATTATGTAGAAATTCTTCTAGGACAGGTTTCGGAACATTATGTTGATGTCGTCTGCGTACGCTATCAATCGGGTCGACTTGAAGAGCGTGCCGCTGGTGTCCGCATTCATTACCCGAATGGAGTATTCATGTGCCAGATTGAAGAGCGTCAGCGCCCGTCTATCGCTCTGCTTCAATCCAGTACGTGTTTCAAACAGATCAGTCAGCCTGTTTTGGATTCTGACCTGTGAGACGGAGTTGTGTTCCTAACACTTTTCCAGGATTTGCTTAATCGTGAAGAGCTGATCGGTTGTGGATCAGTCAAGTCTGAAACCGCCCTGATACTCGGCAATGATTCGTTCAGCGTACAGTTTTATTCTATTCTCAGAATTTCGGTCCGCATTTTGCAGGACGTACAGACTAGTGAGATGCCTCTGTAATTCTCAAATCGTAAGTAATTCTCAAATCGTAATTTATCTCCGTTTTTGTGGATGGGACAGATTATGCGCCAATCTTCTGGGATCACCTCGCCATCCTAGATTCGCAGAAGTAGTTGATGTATGGTATTTAACAGACCCGTTCCACTGGATTTTAGCAGCTCAGTTGGAATCTCGTCTGCGTCCGGCGCTTTATTTGTATTCGTAATTACAATTTGATATTAAATCACGGCTCTATGAATTATCGCCACAGGTACAATCGCCCAATTACCTAAAATTTTGGGGCAGTAGTCCTCAGTACTGTGAACGAAAATTTTGCAAAATTTGAAGAAGTCGTTTTTAATCGAATCCCCCTCCTTCCAATCCTTTTTTGAGAAAGATAAAAAATTGCTCCAAATGTTGGGGTAAATTTTCGTTTTTCTTAAGAATTTACAATTTTTACTTTGTTTCAATGCTTGCGCCGGACTATATAATCGTGCTGTCCAAAGTCAAAATTATGTCTGGGCTTTCCAAAGGTTAATTTTTCCTAGTTTCCCTTACTTAAAACAGAAATCCACTCTGGGATTTGCCAGATTGGGACGATAGCTACTTTTTCCTTCTGATAATAACATACATCAATTTTTATTGTTCAAGACACGAGTCCTTTTTGAAATATAATAAATCATCTGATAATCATATGATAATCGACTCGAATTTAAAATAAATTCTATTCAATATTCTTAGGTTAGGTCAGGTTAAAGGGCTGCCACGATAACCACTGCACACATAGACCACGACTGGGTCCTTTGTGATATGACACTGGATAGGTAATCCCGGCGATCCTATGCCTCAAACCAGCCCGAGGACACGATAAATCATTGGAGCTGGCCAATATCAACGTTTTCCAAGTCTCTCAGCTTGGCAAAGAAGTAGGCTCCAAGAATTGACTTCCTCATACTTGCCAAGCCTGGACATCCACAGAGAAGATGGAATGTGCTCTCCTCCTCGTTCCTACAACTTCTGCAGAAGTCATTATACACGGAAGCCGAAGCCTTCTGGCGTGCTCCCCAAGGAATCCAACACAGGACAATGTTGAAGAAATTGTCCATTTTCAAAAAAGATGCGCGACAATCCTGCACCGCTCTTGGAAGTGGTAAGTACGGATTGCAGGGTTTTAATCGCGATTTGGCTATCCGTAAAATAATAATGTTCCTCTTGGTTATGACAAGGACACGAATCGCCACAAGTTCTACCTGGAGAACGCCACAGTGGTAAGGAAGTCGAAACGAGAGGTTTAGATAAGGCCCGTTGGTATGATCGCCAGTTCCGACGTCAGAATCAGTCTTGGAACCATCAGTGTAAAACCACATCGAGTCCGGGGTTAAAAGAAGGTCATCGTCCTATTGTGCTCGTGGTGGTATCAAACTTGTGATGTTCTTACCAAACAAATATTTTGGCGAAGTATAATCCGTCGTTGCAGGGATATCTGGATTGTTTAGAACTGTCGAGTGCCCGGCGTTAATGTCTGCTACTGACCTGTCTCGCGAAGGCGGACAGCCGTACACGCAGCCTTCTGTTCAGCGAGAATGTTTATGGTAAGCAGGTTGAGTATAATATCTAAGGTATTGAGAGCCTCGTTGATTGCCAGTGTCACACTAGCGGATCTTTGAATTTTTCCCACCAAATTGTGGCTAGTGGCTGTGCTAAGTGCATTCCACCAAACGACCACGCCGTGCAAGAGTATAGGGCGAATAACCGCCACGTAGACTCAGATCTCAGCGTCATGTTAATAAGTTTGCAGAGCGAGTCATCCACTCACTCCTTACGTGATAGTGCATCAGTGATGGCATCAGTCTAACGTTGTTAAAGGCGCCTTCATATCTTTCTCAATATAGCCTACGATGGGGTGTAGGGCTGTATCTACAGATCTTCCCTTCCAGTGATGCTGTGAATTTGATAAAAGGGGCGCAAGTATATGCATCCCCGTAAGTGAGTATCTATAAGTCTCTCTAGCATTTTAAGCAGAGTCGGGGATGAGCTGGTGGACCTGAGAACGTTTGGGCGTGAGTGAGAAGACTTCCTGTTTTTAGAATGAAAACTACTTTGATCTCTTTCCCTGTTCGAAGGATGTAGACTAAATCTAGACAGGCCTTAAAAATGATTTCAATCCAGGAATATACAAAACCTGCATTCATAAATTGGTAGTGCTACTTGAACGCTCCCATTTCTCTACTTTATCGCAACAACAAAAATGGGAGCGCTGCGGTAGCGCTACAATTTATGAATGCAGGCAATGTCGATCGCGTGCTGTGTATCTGCAGGAATGATGACGTCTGGCCGAGCGGATTTAAACGGCTCAAAGCTAGAAAAGGTCCAGAGAATCATCTCCATTGATAAAATACAATATATGAAGAGTCACATGAAGATATGTACAGTGCAGTCCCTCCTGCGTGTGTCCGATTGCAGTTTCCGGCGAGATGTCTGCTGTTTCCTCTTTTCAGTAATAAATGGTACATTTTTTGGGTGATT
This sequence comes from Chloromyia formosa, assembly GCA_964017055.1. NCBI lineage: Eukaryota > Metazoa > Arthropoda > Insecta > Diptera > Stratiomyidae > Chloromyia > Chloromyia formosa. Next base: position 152,290,566 of record OZ024815.1, on the reverse strand, counting down.
ATTCATCGAGACATGAATGTATGTTAATTGCCTTGACCCCTCCCGGGGCATGGGTGCGTCAACATCTCTTGCATGTCTATGCCTTTCTTGACGTTTCGCTGACATATCTACTTTTGACGTGCAGTTGCTAGCATGCACCTCCAATCGCCGCCGTCTTTATACTGACAAGTTTGGAGCGCAATGGGAGTTTATTAGTAGTAGCGCTCCATAAATACATAGTAGGTTCGTACTGCCTAACGCAGAAATTCAATTGAGCGATCATCATCTAAACCTCCGATTTATCCTACTCAAGATTTTCCTTTAGTAGCATATCGTGCAATTCACCATATCTGATTTGAATGCAATAAGCAAAATTCCTACATATCCGAACTTATCATTTTGGTGGACTTACTCGTACTTATAAATATTATTTTATGGTTCATGGCAACAAGTGGAGACCGATATCAGTTACATTTGAAGCTGCGCTAGGAAACACTATAAATCCGCTAGAAGTCAGCAACAGCAGCACTGAAGATGGTCGGTGGTGGTATATTGCACCCGATATAATGCAGAAGTAGGCTAGGCTAAGAGAGTTATGACGAATTAGGAAAGATGCCTGGATAATGAAGGGACAGTAGGAGATGCTGATGATTATCAATGCTGCAATGAATATTTTCTTTCTTATAGTACTTTTATAAGAAGGAATTCATTTTTTAATAGTGATTGGTAATTAAAGATGCTGAAGTATTGTGTTCGCAGTGGCGAATGCACAGAAATGGACAATTTCGTTTATGGATGGCTAATAATTCATCAAGTAGCGGGTATGTAAGTGCATCTGGGTGAAATTTAAATCATTGTGTGTCATAAAAAAACAAGAAATCCGATTTTAATTGTCATGTGAATTTATGGTTACGGAAAGAGAAACATGGACTCGGAGAAGTAATCGTAGTTGTTAATTATATTTAGAATTTTGATTTATTAGGAGGTATTTATGGTAGATAATTGGTTTGCAATGAGCAAAGAGCTGTTATAAGATATAAAGTGCATACTAAGATATAACTTGGAATGTCATTTAAGACCCGGAGCAATAGATCTATACAAAAATGAGTGTGTGCCTGTATATGTAGATGTCCCAAATGGGAAATCGAAAAGTTGAAAATAGATTGGTCCGGTTGGGGTGTATAGTCAGGTTGCGGTCTGGGTGGTATATTGAAAATAGGAACGAAAAAAGGGAAATTGAATAGTCCGGTTGAATTTATGAGTATGGTCTGTGTAGTAAATTGAAATTCGGAAACGGGAAGATAACAAAGATATCTGTAATTCAACATTTTCCCACAATAAGGGAACAGTTTCTGTATTATTTATCCCAATACTCTGTCAATTGACAAATTAATAAAACGCTGGCATTGTTTTTTTCTAGTTAATGCAACATGGTAGAATTTCATCGATCTTTCAGGTTTAATTGAATTAGAACGTTATAGCTTGTTGCTATTATTTTGTTTCGACAGTCGTATGTATTTTACGAATCCAAGTTTCATGTAAGTTCAATGCCTAAGGCCGCATGATTATCGAATAAAGATTATTTCAACCTTTTCTAATATTCTTAAGCCCTTCCTACTTGCCTGTTATCGCTTCTAATGTTTATAATCTATTTTATAAACAACCGTTCCATTCGATTTCCATTCATAAATATTATTATTGCCTGTTACGAACAATGGTAATCGGACATTGTCTTCTCAGATATCTTCTATATTAAATCTAGATTGGACGTCATGGAATCGATCTTAGCATACATCTAACAACTAACTACTACAGTAGTTAGATGTGTGCTAAGATAGATTGTATGACGTACGATCTACTAAATGAAAATTATTGCTAATGTATGTATGACCGAGTGGTAAACAAAATGCGCATTGTTTTGTTACGGTTTGGATGTTCTGTCTTAGCAGGCAGTGTGAACACCGTGTAATGAATGTTAAAACGTATGTTGTTTTTGTCTGCATACAAATCACAGCTTATCAATTGGGGTGTTTTTATTTTAGGTGATGCAAAAGTTGTCGTGGTTTATTCTGTGTATTTCGGTGTTTTTTTTTCTTTGCTCTGACACCGTTTAAATAAATAGAGCAACACTGAAAATGTGCGATACAGTATCACGACACATGTGAAATATTGTTTTTGGATATAAAAAAAAGATTTTGTTATTAAATGAAGATAGAACTTTTAGTCTAAGCACTACGTGCTCCGAAAGGGCAACTAAAGGAAATTTTTGGTGGAGTTTTGATTTTTCGTTCGGTCGTCTGTGGCGACCATTAGAGTCAGCCAAGTACCGATGTCGAGCTGGCTGAAATTATGTTGATCATGGATTAGAGTCACAGTCAGCATCCAATAGCCTAGATAATTATTATGGAGTTCTACTGTACTGTAAACCCAAAAACAAGGGTCGGTTGATATTTATGTTCTGTTCAAGTGTGTAATGGACGGTTTGGTGGGCATCCGAAGATGCCCGTGGGGACGGAGCCTAAGGTAGCATAATGACCGTGAAGGTCGGGCCGTGCCATCTGGCGTAGAACAAGGCCCCTCAACGAACTAAACAGCGGCCTATGCGTGCTGTAGCTCAGTTCGGGAGACGTGGACGTTGCCCCTGTCCTTTACGTATTAATAAAAATTCATAGGCCTGGGTTAGACAACACCAACAGGGGAGGCAAAAATGGGCAATAAACTAAATAGGGCGATAAGGATGGAATGGTTGGCGAACGAACCTGATGTCCTCGCGCTCGCATCGGGGTCTATGTGTAATGGGACCCTCAGCATCTGGTTGCGTACCACCGACAGATCACTACTCATCAGGTGCTGCCTTCGATCTGCCGGTAGAAGCAGCACTACCAGACCAGAATATGGTTCATTACAAGTTCTCATCAGCAGATATTATCTGCAAGCTTCAAATGAAACGGTGATTGTAGTTTGGGAGGATATAGACGTCTTGGTTATTTTGACAGGTATCTGCAGAGCTGAAAACGTTTACTTTTTAAAACCAGGAAAGGGTACCGTTTCTCCAGCGATATCTTTCCCAATTGAGACTGTGATTTCAACGGTTGCGGAAAACATCCTCTTCTTACATAATTTGTGTGGCTGGATACAACGTCAGCACTTCATGCAAGGGAAAATTAAGTTGTGAAGAATCTAAATGTTGCTGACGTTATTATATTCAATGATTCAAATGCTACTAGGGAGATGGTTGCAGCAGCTGGAGAAAGTTTCTTTGTCTCACTACGGCTATAGTGGGAAGAATGTCTCTTCGTTGAACTTTCTAAAGTACATTTCGTATAAAAAGTGATCCTTTAGGTACAGGACAAACATTGCTGCTCTACCATCATCTGCAGCTACAGCACGACAGCACTCTTTAAGAGTATATCATCAGATTCAGCAATGGTTGAGGGTTAATTTTTTTTTTTTTTTTTAATTAGGGATGGAAAACAAAAAATTCTGGCCTTGATCCTGATACCACTCTACTCACCCTGCGCCCCGTTTTTGAATCTTATGTACCACAAATGCACAAAGAACTTTTGACGAAATTGTGGGTGCAAGAAGGTAGGTTTTTATTGCTCCCACAAGCGTCTCAACTGTAAAGGGAGCTGCAACAGCTTGGCAGTAGTGAGTTAAAACCAGGAACACGAATTACTTCTTGAAACCGAGCTGGAGATGGATAACACACCCATTGAACCTGTAGACCCAATGAGTATTCAATATAATAAATATTTACCATTATTGGCACAAAACAGCCCCAACCCATGCAAATATTTACACCTAATCGATATGCCAAAAGCCGTTACCGGGTGGTGCTTAACTGTCGCTCAAGGAAGCTACGTTCAAATTTGTCTTTTATGTTCATCTTGTGCATGATAGCCTTTGTTACTGTTCTGTCCATTGGCATTGGTCTCATCAGACCGATTCCGAAAATACACATATTAGCCAGGTTTGATCTTAGTGCGAGTGGAGCTGCAAAAACATTGAAACCGAACTGATGATGGATTTCCATTAAACACGAAGACCCAATGGAAGAGGAACAAGCCGTCACATGCGAAGACACATAATCGATATGCAGAAACCCGTCACCGAATGATGCTTACGGTCAGGGGTGAAGGGACAAGATTTGCGTTAAATGGGTATGGGTTTCCGTGCTACATGGACTTGTAGTGTCGTAATTCTCGTTTTTAGTTTTTTTTTTTTTGTTTTGGCACCCATTTTAGCGACACTGTCGCGACTAAACTCTTGATGAGAGAGGACTTTTTGTACCTAAAGTGTAGGAAATTTTATCCTCTTTAATTTTATAGTCAACTTTTCCGTAAAATACGTACTTTCTGAGTTATTCTGGAAAAGCCGAAAAAATCCTATCAAAACTCCACTAAAACTTTCTTTTATTTTCTACCTAATTCCTATACTATGGGGGATATAGGAGTCTTTCCGGCAGGCTCGCTATTATTTAAGAATGTATTTTTATTAATTGCTCTTTTGGATAAAAAATAAATAAATAATAAAATAACTTAGATGAGTGAGCATCATCTGATTTACTAGAGCATGACCGTGTACTTAAATGTGTGTGATCAGCAACGCTCTTAACTGAGTTTTTTTTACCCCAAATGGTTACTCACTTAACATCTGAGTATGGGCTCATAGTCCGACACGTAACTCCCGTTTAATCGCAAATACTACTGCCTTCAATAGCATTCGAAGTAGGGGCCCACGGAAGGCGAACGTGTTCATCGTTGCGCCATCTGGATTACAACTAATACTCTTTCTGCTAATTTAAAATTAATTTAAAAATACAATATTCAAATCGCCCGGATCTAATTTTCCTTTGAAATTGTTTCATTTTAGGCGGAAATTTTGGAAGATCCACTCACCACCGTCTTACCACCAACATCCTGCAAACGTGATTCATCGCTAGACATTCCAACAAAGAAATCGAAAATGATCGATGAAGCATATTTGCTCGAATATCAGCGATATCAGGCGCTCCTGTACGCCCAAGCCCACTATGCACAACACGAGCAGCTCTCGGCATTTCGTCCGTGGACACCGAAACCGCCTCTCCTTCATTTGCCATATAGTCCAGTGGCGGCTGCAGCAGCAGCAGCCGCCAACTTGCCATATCTAAGTCAAGAACCACCCGTGTTACAAAATCCCGAACGTGTCGTTCGACATACGGAAAGTGAACGTTTCGAACGAACGTTTCAGCCCAATGTCGCACTAGCACCCCGCAAAAGTATTCTTTCGAAAGAACGGGAACGGGAACGAGAACGAGAACGTGAACGAGAGCGTGAGAAGGAGAAAGAACGCGATCGAGAACGGGAGAGGGAACGTGAAAAGGAAAGGACAAATGCTGCCATCTCGAATTTCTCTGAAACTGAAATTCACATTAAGCAGGAGCGACCCAGTACGCCTGATATTATTGCACAATCTCCCGAGGAATTGCGACTGGCCTCGCCAACCAGCAACATTGGTCATCATACTCATCGGTTGCATCAGCAGCGATCCGTACAACGTTTACAACATCAACGGTCGCCCCACAACCAGTGTACAACAACATCATTGCCGTCAGCCCATCTCCAGACACTACAGTGTAGTGGATCGGCGGTTCCAGTGAGCCCCGAAGAATTTTCCGGCTCGAATGAGATAACTTCGTCAACATCGCCAGTACCAAATGCACTGAATGTCGATAGTGCATCAACAACACCAACGCCAATTGTGCAACATCATCATCAGCACCAGGATCAACAGGCGCTCATGTTGACCACAATAAACCAGAATCATCAGAAAACTGCCGATAATAACAGCATGATTGTATGCAATCCAAGTCGTATTCATCACATCAATAATAATCTAAGTAGTACTAGAGTACGTTCACCAACACCGCCATCGATACGAGAGCAATATAAATTAGTTAATAATTTAAGTGCTACGAAGCAGCATTTTCAGCAGAGGAGCGTTCTGCAAAATCAACAACAATCACCACCTCAATCAACAACGGCATCTTCATCATCGACATCATCATCCACGAAAACCTTGTCGTCTTCCAATATTCTAGTTAGTGGTGTAAATAGCGGAAGCAACGGTATCGGCGGCGTTGTCGTGAAGAATATGACCAATGGAGTTTCGCTGGGAAGCAATCCGGAATTTGAGCTATCCACCGACACAGACGACGACAGTATAACTGGCGAGCCGGACAGCAGCAATATTCCTCCTGGTCCGTGGGAATTGGCATCGGATGCACTAAAAGACACTCGACCTAGTGATCGAGACAAAATCCTGCACATAATTCGAACACTTATTAGCGAGAATGCTCAATTGCGACATTATGGAGTGGAGAACGTCCGGCTGCTGGCCGAACTACGTATTCGAGATGAGCAAATCGCCGAGCTTAGACAAGAATTGTATCACAGATTGATGCTCGCCGCAACAACGACAATTACAACGAAAGCGGTTGACGATCGAAGATCTCCCACTCCAAATACCCTTAACGCGGAACCCGCAAGTGTGGGAAGCGTCATAACAAAGGCCGAAAGTTGCTGCGCCGTATCACACAATGACGTGACAATTACACCAGCGTATAACTACAGTCAACCGCTAAAACGCATTAAATCTGAAACAGAGCCAATTAAAGTCCCGCTGAAGAAATCTTCACGACGAAGTCCCGAGGATACAGTTGTCGTTCTCAATCACAACCATCGTGACGATACCATTGGTGATCCGAAACTTCATCATGAGCCGTCAAATAATAAAGCACCCACGACATCTGCAACGGCCACCTCATCGTCATCGAATACAACGACAAATAGCAGTAACAACAATGAGTCGCAATCACCTGCATCGCAACAAGCATCACCCACAACAACAACACCAACAACGCCAATATTTGCATCATCGTCAACATCATCAACCACATCATCATCGTCGTCGTCGTCATCGTCATCGTCATCATCATTGTCAGCAGTGGAGTCGAGCGAATATGATTCGCCAACAGGGAAGCCTCACTCAAAACAACAGCAAGCCCAGAAACAACCACAACAACAATCACTTCACCAGTCGAGTGGTGCAAGCATTAAATGCGATTGAGTAGTGAAGGGATTTAGCAAGTTTTTACTGAGTTCTTGTTAAGTTTACAACTCTCTTGTCCTACATTGTAGAGTGATTTTAGTCTTTTTAGTGTATATAGATATTATGTGATTAGTTTCAACAAATTTAGTCCCCTCATGTCATTTCATCTCTAGCCCCCCAAACCATTAATGCCTGCCATTCGATTTTTCACAATCTTATTGTATATGATGTTTTTTTTTGTATTCTAGTTTTTAATTTAACGACGAGCAACTTAGTTATTTGCTTCTTTATTTTTTCTTAATTTCGATATAATATTATTAGTTTTTAGGGCTGTCATTGTAAATTGTTGAATTCTTGTTGTAAAAAAGCAGAGAGAGCTGACTTATTTTCTATGAAAATAAATGATCGACTTTTCGGGACATTGTGTGGAAGAGGGTAAATATAATAAATTGTTGATAGTATCTTATTCCGTTGTAGTTAGGAATATGAGATTGGAGTTTTGGTTTTGGAAAGAAACAAATTCGTTGGGTGGCAAAATCAAAACAGACAAAAATATAAATATGTGTATTTTTTGGTTTTCTTTTTGAAAAAGAACTGATTAGATAGACGCGTTGATCGCTCTTGGAAAATTTATTTTTCTTTTTAAGGAGTTGCTTTATATTGCGGCAAAATTAAATGTTTAAGTTCTTTTAAATTATTTGGAATTGACTGCTTACGTTTACGAATTTAGGACACTTGTATAGAAACAGTCACCAACGTTTTTTTAAACTATTGGAAATAATGCAAAAATACTAAAACAGTGCCAAAGAATGAGATATCGAAAATGAGTGAAACAAGAATTCCTCAAGAGAAATTTTGTTAGTTTTATTTTTTAATGTTTATTACAATATATTTTTTTATCAAATGCCAGTTGGTTAGGGGTTTCTTGCGTATGGGTTCTATGATCAGTATTTTCAGATTGTAGCTGAGTGTGTTGAAAGTAGCCGTCGGGTATGGTAAGATTGGTGTTTATCAAAACAGCCTGTAGCGCCATCAATATAATATTCTAATCGGACTCAGCGATAGGAGTATGCTATTTCTTTTTTTTTATTGGCAGCCTTTTTGCTCCTTTTAAAAATGATTTCTTGTTGAATGCACGTGAATACTTAGTCACGTGCATTCAACTCGATTAGATTTACGTTCAGTTTTGCGTCACGCCTGGCAGTGGAACTTCTTTACCAACACTTCTGTTTTCAACATTATAAAAGCCATAAATTCTTCTCGTATATAGAGAAAATCTCTTCTGCAGATTACCTCCGCGAGAACACCTGCTGTCTCTTTACCCTCATCATTGTGAGGCAACGGCCCATCGTTGGATCTTGGTCGTCTGGATCCAGTTGTCTCGGTCAAATGAACGCGTCCTTCAATCGATAGCCCAGTAGTTGTTCTGCCTTCGCATCAACTAAGCCTTCCTATCAAATTGGGGGACTCCTCTCAGCATTGCTCCGCTGATGCCACCTTTAAAAACTCGCTTAGGCATTCGGCTGCCGTCCATCCGTTGCACGTGTACTGCCCTTTGCAGTCGTCATTTGATTATTTTCGAAACTTCCAGTTCATCGTAAAGGTTGTACAATTCATTGTTGTATCGGTTTCGCCATCCATTTGGGTCAAGAACCGCTCCGAGTATTCTTCGAAGGACTCTCCGTTCGAATGTAGCATGTTTTCGGAGTTTCGTTTTCCTGCGCACATGCTTTGATTTGTTTATTGGAAGATCCGAGAAAAATACCTTATTTGCTAGCTGTCTCTTTATCTTACCCTATTTTTATCTTTTTTATCTTTATCTTACCCTATTTTTATACCCTTCACGGATGTGATAGAGTATATTAACTTTGTCATGAAGTTTGCAACGCACAGAAGGAAGCATCTCTGACCATATAAACTATGTATATTCTTGGTCAGTATGATGAGACGAGTCGATTAAGCTTTGTCCGTCTGTCCGTCTGGTTCTATGCAAACTAGCCCCTCAGTTTTAAAGATATCGAGCTGAAATTTTGTACAAAGCCTTCTTTCTATTGCACGCTGTAAATATGTCGGAACCAACGGAATCGGACCACTACGTCATATACCTGCCAAAGGAACGACCGGTCCAAAAATTCGTCTTTGTGAGAAAAACTTTTTTTTATTTCTAAAGATATCTTTTTCAAATTCCACACTAATCAATAGTATCTTCAGTCAAATCACATTCCCGAATTTGGTTGAAATCAACCTACTCTATCATATAGCTGTCGTAGGAACGACCGTTTCCAGCCTCAATCTGTCAATCAATCAACCTATTGTCACCATGTTAATTTCCTTAACCCTTCCGTGGAGCAAGGCCGCGTCAACATCTCTAGCAATGCTATGTTGCCGTTTCGTTAGCATATGTATTTCGGACAGTGTAGTTGCTAGCATACATCTCCTATCCGTATAGCCGTCTTTTACTGACAAGCTGTGTGAATTCTAATAGTACCCACAGGTATTTTTTTTATTTTATTAACACGACGGGGAAATGAATCCTTGATCTCTAGATGCAAGCGTCGTAGAGTGGCGAACGAGACCCCACGACTACCGAACGCATTTTAAAGCCTCTCTCTCTTTATAATTGCCTTGACCCCTCCAGGGGCATGGGCGCGTCAACATCTCTAGCATTTCTATGTCTTGTTGACGTTTCAATAGCATATCTACTTTTCGGAAGTGCAGTTGCTAGCATGCACCTCCTATTCGCGACGTCTTATACTGACAAGCTCGGAGCACTGTGAGAGTTCTATTAGTACTCACAGGCAGTTTTTGATCGCGCTGAGATTTGATCTCCGAGCTCTAGATTAGTATCGTAGAGCGGTGACCGAACGATCACGGCCACCGAGCCTGTGAGACGTAACTATTCATGTTGTTGCAGCAACGCGTCAAATTTGAATATGTGTGTGTGTATTCGTCAAGAACAGTTCCTCCTCCGATATCGAGGCTAAAGAAGATTGCGACTTCGATTGGAGCTTCCCATAGAGGTCTGGATGTTGGTGGCGTGGGAGCTGCTGGGCAATTAAAGATGTACTCAACATTGTAGGAGGTATCATGTATTAGGAACAACTCCGATCCGGGACAGGTACGAATTTACCCGGGAGCACTAACTAGAACGGAGTTGTGCCAGTGTGTGTTGATCTGGGCAGTCTATTCTCACTCTGTGAGAGGTGTTTGAAGTACTGGATTGTGATTTAGTTCCGCAATCGATCCACTCAATGGCAGCCTTGTAAGTTCTTCCTTTTTTATCTCTGGACTTCTCTTTCGAGGTCCCAGGTCATGTCTGATGTTACAGGGTGGCGGCGCAGCGTCTCGTCCATAAGATGATTGTTAGGGTGACCATAGCGGTAGCACCCCTCAATATGTTGCTTGGCGAGGAGATAGTTGTGACATTTGGTAGGCAGCTGCTTGTTTCCTGGTGGAGGTGATCTTGAGAGGATATCAGATGACAGCCTGTTATTTTACATTTGACATGACTAGATATGTCTCCAGTGTGTGTCGCTCAAGTTCAAAGTCCACGTAGGCGCTGGATAGTTAGCCACCGATCTTTAAATTTTTGTACGTAACCAGTAGGGTTTCCTTATTCTTCCTCAAGTGCTACCAGCGAGCGCTTTGAGATCTTTGTTACGAGTTCTTATTTTATTGCAGACCCTTGTGCCATGGGCCGATGATGTTGCCAACATGGCAAGGTAACACCAAGGATTTTTGGGTGGTGGAAATAGGATGATTGCTCACGGATATGTCCAGGAACTTTACTTTTTTGATTCATGAGATAAAGAGAGTCGCTGAAGATTTATGTGCTGAAATCAGTAGGTTTTTGTTGACGAAGAAGGTGTTAAGTTCGTCTAGGTAACCATTGATCAGTTCGCACATGTCTGGGATGTCATTGCTGGTAGCCAGAATCGAATGGTCGTCAGCATAGGAGATGATCTGGAGCTCATCAGGCGATTTTGGGAGTTGAGATAAGTAGATATTAAACAGGGTTGCCGATAAAACTGCTCCTAGTGGTTCGACCTGTTTGAACCTCCTACGTTTGGATTTCTTACCCCTGAATTCCGTATAGGACTGTCTGCCATCCAGGTAGTTAGCGACCCATTTTGTGATTTGAAATAGGGTTGATGTACTGTTGATATCTGAGGGAAATGCTGAGTGGTTGACTGTGTCAAAAGCTTTTGAAAGGTCAAGAGCCACCAAAATCGTTCTGTGACACGGACGAGATTGATGTAAGTCTCTGTGGATTTGTGATGTCATAGCATCCAAAGCTGTTGTCGTACTCCTGAGGTTTTGTTGGTGATTGGCTAGTTGAGAATGGAGTGTTAGCAATGACAAGAGTAGCGCTTCGAGCGTCTTGGCTATAGGTGGGAGCAATAATATAAGGCGATATGATTCACCTAAATGGATCTTTTTCCCTGTTTGCCAATCATCCATATTTCGGGAACCACTAACGACGAAAGTGATAGGTTGAGGGTGGTCATTTGGCAATCAATGGCTTGCGATTCAAAATTCTTGTGCATAGTCATAGAGATGCCATCAGGTCCGGATGCTTTGGAGCTCTTCGCTTTTGTGATGGCTGCAACAACTTCATTTGGGGTAAAGTGGAGCATTTGGTCAACAGCTTGGTTTCGGATCCTTCTGCGTATTATGCGCTTGTGTTTGTCAGGAGATATATGTTCGACATCTGCCTGTTACAATGGGTGGGGTCACTAACCGTTTTATTGCTAAATTCAATGGCAACGTTCCCTTTGTTCTTAGCCGGATTGGTTAAGGCTCTGCCTGTAGATCAAAGCTTAATGACACCAGACTTAAGGTTGCAGCCTTTCATGTGGGCATTATGGGCATACTTAGGAATTCTCCCTGCAGGAATAAATCTGGCTGCCGCTTTGTTCAGCACTCGCCTAAAGTTGAATTCAGCAATTCAGCATTACTTTGAAAGCTGTTCCAATCAGCTTTGTTGTAATTAATGAAAATGTGGTATCCTGCAGGTTGAAAGTTGGCCTGTCGAGTCTGATGATGATCGGAAGATGATCAGAAGATAGTGTGAGAATGGGCTCCCAGTGAGCATCGTTGATGAGGCTTACTACTCAATTGCCCTAACTCATTGTGGGGCATAGCGCGTCAACTATTTCATGTGACTCAGTTGACGTTTCGTTGGCATAAATTGCTTTCGGAGAATGCAGTTGCCAGCATGCACCTCCTGCACAACCATGGCCACGAACGTCGTCGTGGACGGGATTCGAACCCGAAACGCCGGTAGTCAAACATGAGACTGATGCCTCAATACATTGCGCTACCGGTCGCCCCTGATGATTATGATGAGGCTTGCACTAGCGATAAAGATGTCAGGAGAACTAGAGCATGATCCCGCAATACGAGCAAGAGTATCGTCGTTCAGAGAACAAAATTTAGATCAGTCCAGTTGTTTGGCTGTAACGACTCCTCTGATATCGTTATCGAGATTAGACTGCTATAGCTCATAGTGTGCGTTAAAATCACCGAATACGAGGCGGCGTTGACCGGTGAGTAAAGGACTAAGATTGACCCTGTATTCTGAGGGACAGGTGAATACCGGTGGAATGTAGACCAGTTTGATAGCTATGGCCTGCAGTCCAAGGAGATTATCACTGTCTTTAGGTGGAGCTAATGCATGATATTGCATAGATTGGTGGATTAGAAATGCAAGTCCTCCGCTAACGTTGATTAAACAGTCCTTGCGCACAATATTATAATTTCCATGAGAGTTGAGATACGAATTGGAGTTGACTTTCGTTTCTTACCGGTGGTTGAGGAGAATTGATAGCAGTTGCTCCCAATTAACATAAAAAATCGATGCTGACAGATACAAACACATATATATATTTCCTTCGGGCGTTGAAATGGTGTGGCAGCTCTTGACCGTTGCTGATGAACGGGTCGCTCCGGTACATAGAACGGGCTGCCGCAGGAGCGACGTAATGAACTCCCAGCACTTTTCAAAATTCGTTTGACCGTAAATTGCTTATCCGTTGTTGTCGTCAATTATCTGCTCACCGTGGGGTCTTATTCTATTTTCCAGAATTTTCGTCCGATTTCGTTGGCATATACAGACTCTGTTGAAATACCTCTGTGGTTTTCACGCCGTAGTTTATTTCGTTTTTGTGTATAGGATTGCCCCATTGCCCAGAACCGAGTAAGATGGTAGTAGTTGACGTGCTACGCCAAATAAAGCAAACTAGTAGCATAGGAGCACTAATTTGCCTTATTTGGCGTTGCACGTCAACTACTCCTGCGCGCCATCTTACTCGATTCTGGGTAATGGGACGCACCTGCCCCCAATACTTCCCAGCAACGCACACTCGTCGATCACAGATGCTCCTATGCTAAACCTATAAAATTGTTTCAGTCTCCCAGATTCTATACTCATTTCGGTTCGACCGAGAGCTGCAATTGTTCCGATCTAGAAAGTTGATTCTTACATCGGGCCTTTAATCACAATTTCAACGCAGTCACTACGTTTAGACCGCGGGACTATCTTCGAGATCTAACTAAATCGATCTAACTATCGACGATATAAACGTATCGATTTAGTTACTTGTAGTTTTGGACTTAGCTTATCTCTACTTGCGATGCGGAACTGGACTAGAAAAATTGGGACTATGTCGCTGTCATCGCTAATGTTGACTCGGTGGTTGACGTTTCCTTTGTTGTCGTTTTTTTTGTTCGGCGTTTGCTTTGTTTGCAATTTCAGGAAAGCAGTGCGTGATCACGGGCAGGAGAAAGTCTTTTTCTGTCGTAAAATTTATATCTGTAAAATTTATCTGTGCTGTCAACGGAGAAAGAAGAAGAAGAAGTACCTCTCCGTATGGTCGGTATAAACACTCCACCAACAAGTACTAACACTAAAATGATTTAGTTAAATCGCCTTTTAGTTCTACGGTCTAAACGTGGCCATTGATACATATGAATCAATTCTCCGAACATACGCAGTATTTTCCACTCCATTGCCTACTCATAAGCAACACGGGTTTATCATCATTTCATTAGTGTGCACAATAAATTATTTCAATTTGATTTTGATCTCCCCTCCTTATTACTCCCATTTATCAATTTATCTTGTAAACCCACCAAATTATCCAAAATACAAACGAAATGTGTATGCTGAAAAATTGCATTTAAGAATGTTTAATACTTTTTTCGAGTGCAAATATAAAGAAGCAGAGAATGAAATGCAGTAATTGTTTTATAGATATTACAAGACATATAAATGCAGACAAACATATAATCATAAATGTTGACGTTGACATTACAACAAAAAGTGTTGGATGCCCGAAACCTCCGACATGTTAGAAATACCAATAAGATTAGTTATAAAACAAAATCGTTCAATAGAGTAAGTGCATATTCATCTACATTATTAGGAAGAAAATTAGTAGCAGTCAGTTCACCTTTTTTGGATATCGAAACAACCAGAATAAAACAATAAAGAGATTTACGAGTACAATCGTTTTGGAAAAGCAACAAAACAAATAGAAAAGAAAAACACACGTTAATCTTAAAGTATAAGAAAACCCGAAACCTCTGTGAAAATAAAATTTCAAAAATTATTGTATATGTATAAAACTGTTTAATATAATGCATAGAAATTACATTAGCTTATAAGTATAATTTATTTAGATATTAGATATAAATATATATATATATATAGAGATTCTTGAGATAATTAGTCACAAAGTGACAAGTTTTATTATACATACATACATTAATTTCATTATTATACACACACACACACTACTATGTATAACACATTACACATTGGTCGGGTTTTCGCGAGCCCGATATTTTATAACTGATTTAGTTAATGGCAGTGAGCAGTAGAGATGGTAAAGCATTGTGTATTCCTAAGTTAAAGAGAGACGCATTTGACTCACGCATTCACATATGGGGCGACCGGTAGCGCAGTGTGTTGAGGCATCAGTCTCATGCTTGACTACCGGCATTTCGGGTTCGAATCCTGTCCACGACGACATTAATAATAATAAATGCCCCACAGGGGGTTAGGGCAATTGAGAGAGATTCACATATTCGACGCACACGGCTCATACTGAAGCATCTACATACGAATCACGAGAGCAGAATGACAACCGACCAATTTTCGTTATCCCTGTCCCATAATAATTATACTAGAGCGAAAGAGACAGAGAGGCCGGTAGATTATTTATGTAGAAATAATGGTCTGGGGAAACGAATCAAAAGTTTTTATCGGTCGATTTCACCTCTAAAGACCGAAATACATACATATAGACAGACGGACGGACGGAAATTTTCGATTGATCATCTTTTTGATCAATTATTCTCATTCGCAGTCAATTTTGCACACACCACGTATGAATTTTTTTATCATACTATGCAAATTCCATAACAGCTAGTGCTTGCAAACAAAAGCTTACAAATTTTATTACTCTACGCGCAGAGTCGACGAAAGCGATGCATGCATCATTCATACTGGATGGATACGTACGACGATGATCTGCGAAGATCTATTTCCCCATGAGCAACAGTGAGTTTCCCACCAGTGAATGGTAAATGCAAGCACAACGCTCTGAAATGTTCGCCTCGTGAGGAAGTATCATACGTCGCAGCGGGGCGTTAATAATAAACTTTTAAAAAATTTAGTTTCGTGAGAGATCCAAAGGGAAACAATTGATTGTCGTTGAATGAAATTGAAAACAAATGAATTCAACTGAATTCATGAACGTCTGCCCCCTGACCGCGTGATAATACCCAAAAGAAAATACGTCCGTCCGTCTATGTGTGCATGTATTTCAGCCTTAAAGATCCTGTCAGATACAGCGGCACTCTCTCTTCCACTTTCAATATATAATATACAATATACAATACTTTACATCTCTGTTACGCACTGTGATTCTCTATGTTTCTATCATATGTTTGCCAAAACGCAGCCATTGCAACGAGACAATTTTAAATGCAAATAGCGTATGAAGAAAAAAGGCAAAAACATGTGCATGAAAATCAATCGAGTAAATATTAGATATATGTACCAGTTTTTTTTTCTGACAAGCATAACACTATATAAATAAAGTATCCTTTCATCCTTACATATGCCGACGAATTCAAAATACGATGTACATTTTCCCCGTTTTCCCAAGCTAAGTTGCAACTACAAACAAGCAAACAGTTATTACGTTGATAGTATGAATGCAAAAACTTAAAAACAAAAATATGCATATAAAAATAATAGTTCACAAACAAAAATAATTGAATGATACCTAAAGTGATTGAGAGAAATATACATATGTATGTAATTCTATTCAATTCGATTAAAAGATATATATAAATAATGTATGTACTTTAGAATGAACAGAATGATTTACATAAAAAATAAAAATAAAAACACACACACACAGATAACAAAGACACAAAATTCATTGAAACAATCGAATTGTTCCATGAATTATCAAAAAAGTAACAGTTTACTTATATATACATAAAAGCTAGTGAAGTAGAATAATAGAGTATAGAAAATGTGCATTAGTGTTTTCTTTATATTTTCTCTTTGATTTCGTTGACTTTTTCAATTTTCTCGAATTTGATTTTGGACTGAAGTGACGCGACGCGACGTGTTGTGATTTTTTCATGTTCGATGCAAAACAATACAAAACAGATAAAAAGACTTGAGAAGATGTTAAAATGATCTTTGCTACATTTTTCGTTTTAAAAACTAAATGCTGATATATTTTAATGTAATTAAGCGTTTATATTATGTGGAACATTTATTTTCAGGCACAAATAAACGATGTAATCATTAATCATTCACGTTTATTCTTCGATTTGTAGAATTTTCGGCATTTTTTGTTGTATCGGTTTTGATAAGACTCAGATCCCACCCAAGTCCCTGATTAGTTCATTATTCACATCATTTCATTCACTTAGTGATTTATTATTTTATTTGAAAAACGACGAGGTTAAAGCGCCGCATAAATCTTGTGATTGTACTTCTCCCTGAAATATATAATTAGTGGATATTTTGAGTCTTTAGTGGCATCCAGCTCCAATTTTGACAGAAGTCATGAGAGTGTTGACGCTGCCTTAAGGTCGCCACACATGAACGCGCACAACCACGACCGAACTTCCATTGAACCATCCACTTCATACAACGTGCGGAAAAAATTCTCCTCATTTCCACCGTTCCATGAAATTGATGGTTCGATGGAAGTTCGGTCGTGGTTGTGTTCATGTGTGGCGACTTTTAGGCACATTGTTAAATTTGGTTACCTTGAACATTTTCGGGAAGCAGATGGTGACTGTTCACCTCCAGGCAACCGGTCAGTGGACTGCGTCAATCGGAAGTCACTCGGCTGTATTGGGAAGCATTGACATTCCCGAAGCGACAGACTACACCTCTTCAAAGCACCTGTTCGACAAGGGCTGATCCCATCGAGGAATGAGCGCTCAGAGAACGCCATAATGGTATCTGATGTCATTAACTTTTTCATTGGCGGCTCTAAAGGTCGCCACACATGATCGCGCAGAACCACGACCGAACTTCCATTGAACCATCAAATACGAGGGTAATATTACGTTTACACTATCCCCAGATTACTTCATCTGCAGCGTAATCTGCGTGTGGTGAGTTCAAAATTGTATGTATTTGACAGTCGCAGATTATCTCAGCTGGCGCAGATGAAGTAATCTGGGGATAGTGTAAACGTAATATAAGCTGAAAAGTTCTCGGCCTGACACAGAAATACTGTCACATTCAGCAAATTTATGTTTCCTGCCTGGGTGCACGATTCATTAGTTCGTATGACAAGTTTCAACTTGTTCTCTCAAGTACATAGTTTGTTTACACGAATTTTTACAGTAGACGTCTTAACGTGTTTTTCGTTAAAATGGAGAAACTTGAAGATCGTGCGGTCATAAAATTCTTCGTTTTGGATGGATTAACCCCCGAAGTTAACAAAAGTTTACGGCTACTCTGCTCCTTCGATGTCAACCGTTAAAAAATGGGCAGCTGAATTTAAACGTGGTCGCACGTCCCTCGAACACGACCAACGTGAAGGACGGCCAAAAACCGTAACCACACCGGAAACCATCGATATCGTATTGGACGATAGGCGAATGAAAGTGAGTGATATTGCTTAGGCTGTGGGGATACCGGAAGAAAGGGTGCGAAACATCTTGCACAAAGAATTAGAGATGTGAAAACTCTGCGCAAGATGGGTGCCGCATTTGCTGAATGCTGATCAAAAGCAAATGCGCCAATGATTTTCGCAGCAAACTTTGCACCGATTCAATCGCGATCCGACCGATTTTGTGCGGCGATTTGTCACCATGGATGAGACTTGGGTCCACCACTATGCGCCAGAAACGAAACACCAGTCGAAGCAGTGGGTGGAAGCCGGTGGCTCTGCGCCAAAGAAAGCGAAGTCGATCGCATCTACCGGAAAGGTCCCGGCCTGCGTGTTTTGGGATGCGAAAGTGATCCTGTTAATTGATTACCTTGAAAAGGGTAGAACAATAACAGGCGAATATTACTGCATACTTCTTGGTCAGTTGGATGCCAAAATTCGCGAGAGGGGCTTGAAGAAGAAAAAGATAATCTTTCACCACGAAAGAGAACTGTCAGGCCGAGAACTTTTCACCTTACCCTCGTATCATAGAACGATGAAAATGAGATTTTTCTATTTTGTTTGAAGTGGCTCGATGCATGCTCGCGACCAAACTGGTTGTCGTGTGGCGACCTTAAGACTGATGAATATTCAACTTCTCCGAGTATACGGATACTCCAGCCCCAACGGGTATACTCGGAGAAGTTGAAATTGGTTTGTTGTTCCGCCTTCTGGAATACAGTAGCGTTTTTCAGGCGGAGGTTACAGCAATTTCCGAGGCGCTAATCTAGCTTGCGCAAAGGGGTAATTTTTCTACTAGAAGGGATATTGTAATCTACACGGATAGTCAACCGGCGATTAAATCGCTTACTTCTGTCCTGGTTATGTCAAATACGATACTGGACTGTCGCAAACTTCTCATGCTGATGGGAGTTTTTTCAACATTTCTCTGTGTTCTCTGTGCTGGATACCGAGCCACACTTCGGCTCGCACACGTTCATTACTGTAGGAGGTGTGGGGACGAGGGGGAGGAGGAAAGTTGCTCTCACCTTTTGTGTTCTTGCTCTGCTCTGGTGCGATCTAAAGAATGTTAATGTCGGTCGGCTCTATCGTTGTCAGCTCTGGCTGGTATAACAATTGAAGTGGGCTCAAGTATTCTTTTGTATCACAACGAACCCAGCGGTGGTCTATGTTCGCCTTGCCCTTTGTTTACGGCAGCTCGTCTAACCTAACCTACCGATGTCCGAACACAACCATAGTTCCGAGTCGAGATTTGCAAATTTTAAAAGATTCGATTGCATAAGCAGAAACTCATTCAGCAATTTGATCGAAAATTATTATCAGTTAAAAAACATTTACCTATATATTATTTCAGAGACCATCGATAGATGTATTTCACAGTGTCGAAAATTTCTTCCAAAATAGCTAATTATTCATTTAAGACAAACATCTTTTTAGTGCGTTTTGCTTATATTCTGCTTTTTTTATCGATCGACAAAGGTGGAAAATGACGATTAAGACGCTTTCGATGTTTGTTCGAATTTGTTAGCAGCTAGCACCCTTCACCATTCAGTATTAAATTAACAAATATTTAATGAAGCATAATTTAATAATTTAAAGCGAATTCTTACAAACGACTGTCTTCTCTGGGAAACGGGATTGGTATTCGTGGGGCATATAGAAAAATCTGGCTCATATAACAAATTACAAATTACTTTAATCGAACTCTGGGTGTGTTTTTTTAACATCTATTCGGTGCAGATAAGGGTATCTCCATGCAGTGCAATAACAACTTATACCGGTACGAGTCAGTGGGATGCCTGAACCCCACTCGATAGGACTTATGGTTGAATTATAGTATGCGCGAACAACGCGGCTTCTGCTGTCAAATAAAGTTGAACCAATGTATTTCAGATCGCGATAAGTATACTGTGCGCGAACAATACGTCGCTCAGGTCGCAAAAGTTGAGACGAGTTCAACTTTGTCGCAATCAACGAGCCGCGAAGTGTGAATTCACAATATGCATGTGTTTTAAAACTGTGGGTGATCATTTGTTTTGTTGTAAGTTACTGTTATGCGCTTGGAAGTGCATGTTTCTATTCTTGATTCAAAAAAGTGTTTCAAGTTTGTTAGAAAGCCAGTTTTTCACAGCTCAAATGTGTCAAATGAACGCGAACAAGAGATTTGACTATAACTCGCTGAACAGCTGATTTTCGTTGACTGCGACTTGTGGACGTAATTCGCGCACAGTACTCGTATGTATTGTATAATTCGGAGGTTACTCACACGACATGTATGCAGTCAGGCAATTTAGGAGAATTCCATATGTTGATTGTACAAACGCGTCTATTGGTATGCATGTTGTTAATTTGACAATTGGTGTCAAGTTCCGACGATGATGCATTATAGCCGCCATACATTATCCGATCCGTCGTCCGATCGATCGGCCGATGGATCGCCACAAAATATCTGCCAATCTCCACTGCACACACACTGAGCGATTTTCGTGCGATGCGATAACGAATGACAATTCAAAAAATAGGTTATGATTCACTCCCAATCCAACCTAGATTCATTTTTGTTAACTATTTGGATGTGTGTGGTATTTTCGTATACCACATATTTGATATTTCAATTGCAGTGCCATTTAAATCATAAGAATCCTTGAAATTTCATAATTTAATAATTTGGTAATTTGACATTCACTTGCGATAATCACATACACTATCCAATCGATCGTCACCGATCGATCGCACAAAAATATCGGCAGATCAAAATTGATCGGCCGATCGGTGCGATTTCCACATACACAGGCCGATCCATCGGCCGATATCGATTTCGGGCGACGGATCGGCCGATCGATCGGTGTGTGTATGGCACGTTTTAATCAATTCGTACAGTGCCATTCATAATTTCTACATTTGATTATTTCCTGGCCACTACTATCCATTAAAATCAGATATTTAGGCGACTGTATCCATAATTGCTTGTCACATGAACAGAAATGAACAAATTCTAAAAACAACTGTCTCTTTTGAAAGCCAATAAATTTAACCTGGATAGCTGGCATCGATCGTTTTTTTTGCTTCACACGTTAACTACCCTAACCCATTGTACAAAAAACGAACCTTCTATTATTTTTTAATACATTTCTGACTTTAATGCCATTTTTAAAAAGATACATAACTTCATTGACAATCTGACGACTTACTAATATTTCGCCTATTTTTAAATTTCATCACCTGGGTGGGGTCACTAAATATTATCCGATCGCAACCAAATTATCCGGCGGTTTCAAATCGGAAATAAAAGTTCAATCTGAAACAGCGTACCAAAGTCTTTAGTAATTACCGAGTTTCTCTAGATCTCTGGCATGAAGGTCCTTCAATTGAATCAATTGTGAAGATTCAAAACAGCAAATCAAACATGACGACAATAGGCGCGTTTTTTTTCAACAGTCCAGATCAAAAGCAGGACAATTGCACGCATTACACTAACAACCTGCTCTGTATAAAATAATTTTGTTAGTGTAACGCGTTTAATTTTTGTTCTGCTCTGATCTGGGCTGTTGAAAAAACACGCCGAATATAAGTTAGTCACAGATTTTTTTTTACATTACTTCCCAAATTTCTTCCTTAGACGATCTATAAAAATTAATGTAGTTTATGCTTCTTCAAAGTGCAAATAAATAAATAATAATAAATAGCAAATGAGTGATGAATATACGAACAATTTTATATTCACGTACATGTAAAGTTGATATAAACGTAGTGATATTTAAAGTAATTTTTTTTAAGATGCTCATGTTTTGCCTTGCATAATTTCAGTTCTATATTTTTAAATGTTTACTTTCATGCATTTAAAAGTAAATGGTTCATTAAATATTTTTCTTATATCAAGTTTCGACTCTGTAGCCCACTACTTTAACAACAATCAGGGGTTTGCTGCAAAAAGAAGATAGCTCCATTTCTGTAAATTTTTTTTGGCAAATTTTCAAAAACGTCTGGAAAATCGAAATTGAGAGATATGTAAAAATTCTAAATTTTATAAATTTCCTCACTTGTCCCGCATATCACGATCATATTTTCATTCAAAAATATATTGTGCAGCGATTTTTCAAACGTTTTGTTTTGTTTTTTTGTGATTTTCTAAAAAATTCAAAAAACAAAAATGGAGCTACACACCTCTTTTTGCAGCAAACCCCTAAATCCCTATTGTACAAAGAATATCCCAACATGTTAAAAATGATGATTTTAATTTTAACGTGTAATATTGGGTTCACACTAGGGGCTAGATCAATTCGATCTCGCAAATCAGGTTGTGTTAAGTTTAAATTTGTATGTATCTGACAGTTTCAGATCATTGCCTAGTCATTAAATGCTTATAGGGACTGTTGTAAAGCAATAAATGGCGTAGTTTTTTTTATTTATGTTTTTGGAGTGCTAATTACAAATCTGAGTTTGCTACCAATTTTTTTCGTGGAATTTGAGCTATAGTCAAAAAATCACAAAAAAATACACCCATTTTTTTTTTATACATTGAAAACGGTTAACCATAGCAAGAAATTTTCTGAAACAAAATGAAAGATTTTCAGCATTTCAATAAAAAGGACTAAGACCACTTTTTGCGTATATTTAATGGCTCTTATTTTTCATGCTTCTTTTTTTCGTCCCCGCCAAAAATAAAATCATCGCTTTTCTGATGTATTTTACCAAATAAGGAAAAAAAGTGCATGTCGTACGAGGAAAATGATAAGGGATAAATTTTTTTTACCTTAATCAGGTTTCATTTGAGGCAAGTGAGATGCATGTCGAAAAAATAGTTAACTAAATAATGGCAAAAATAATTTTTCTCTCACTTGAATAACATTATTTTTTATACTTCTAACTATCTGGGTGACTGTTTTTTCTACGCGCATCTGACTTGTCTGAAATGCAAGCTTGGTTAAATATCCAAAAATTATAGAATTATAATTTTTCTCGTAGGCTATGTATTTGTTTCGTTATTTCTTGGGAAAATACATCAGAAAAGCGATGATTTTTCTCTTTGTGGGAACAAAATATAAAAAATAGAAGCATGCATTTTTTTAAGTGAGAATACCTACCTAATGATACGAAAAAAGTGGTGTGGTGCTCAAGATCTCTCATTAAAAAAAAACATTTTTTTTTATGGTTTTTTAGCTATAACTGAAATTCCACCAAGAAAATGGTAGCAAACCTCAGATTCGAAATTAGCACCGCAAAAAACGTAAATGAAAAAATCGAAACTACACCACAATTTGCTTTAGGCAAACTACATGATGACTAGACTGTCAAGTGAACTGGCCAGATCGAGCTGAGATCGAGTGATTTGCCCGCAGTGTGAACATGAACTAAGACATGAACTAAAAATAAGATGAGCGAAAAGAAATTGAAATACAATATTAAAGATCGTCAAACACATCTTCACCACTCACACACATAATAAAAAAAACGGGATACAATATTAATTAAGAAGTCCTAGTTTTCTTATTCTGAACGTAAAATAGATTTGAAAAATCAACAGATAGCTCTTACATTCTCTTTCATTCACAAAACAAAAACGATAAAGAAAACAAATTAAAAATTCAAAGAGATTATTTATTAAACTGCATACATACGAGTATATTTTTTCTAGATTTGTGTACAGTTTATTTTGTAATTTTGTCATCACCGATTTTAACTGATACATAGTTGACTTACGTTCCGTAGTTGATTAAGACATGAAGAGTTAAACACCCGAAGAAAAAGAAAATAAACAATATTATAAATTACACACAAAAAGAAGTATAAACTTAAAGAAAATGATAATGCAAATAATTAAATATAGATACTTATATTAAAAAAAGAAATACGGAAAAAAATAATAAAAAAATGTAGAGAAAAGCAAACTGAAACCTCTTCAATACTATTATATTCTACTATTGATTTATCATTATACAGAAAGGAAATACATACAGAAATATGAATATAATATAAAATGTTATAAATTCTTCGCTTTATATATTACACATATATAAAAATATGAAAGCTTCATTTTTTTCCCAAGAAAAAGTGATGAATTTATGAGACAAATGATAAAGTTGAAAAGCAGCATTATATGCAAATGAAATTCAAACTGATTTTCTGTTTTTGATTTTTTTTTGTTTTGTTTATTATTATCTTTTCTGAACTGAAGAAGAATCGAAATTTTATTCTATATTTAGAGTTAATAATGAAAATAAGTTAATTATGATAAATAGATGAAAATAAAATGAAATGAAAAAAGAAATATTATCACAAAAAAAAAAAGAATGTCTTTTATAACTTTTGACTTCAAAATTTTGAGAGGTTACCGATGCTATATTAGATACGTTCCTTTCGTTTCGATCTGGATCAATTTCTATGTAAAGCGACTTTGGTCCACACAGATCCAGGTCTGATATGAGATCTGTAACGAACGCCCGTTTTTTTTTAACTTTGTGTGCGTTATCCAATCACTACATGTTAGTTGGAGATCGGTGTTGACAGCCGTCAACGGAGAGTTGCAAATCACTTGCCGTTTCCGCCGTGCGGACGCGAAGAAAATTGCAACGTCAAGAGCACGTTCCTAAATGAAGATGTGTTTTACTTACCAGGACTACACCGGTCCAAATAACATATGCGTTAGCTGGATAATTACCTATACAATACAGGAGTGCTTTTTTCAATGCCAAAGAAGTCATCAAAATATAAAACAAAAATTCGGATCTTTATGAAATTAAAATAATAGCTATATTAAAACATCTTTACATCCTTATAGTCCCCATATACGATGCAATCCGTCATCAGATCGATCTGACGGTATTGTGATCGTCAGATCGATCGCACAGTGTATCTGACTATCTTTGACGATTTTTGTGACAGTTCCATTCGATCATCAGATATTTTGTGGCGATCCATTGGGCGCGGTCCTGGAAGCCTTCTGATATGGATCTGACTTTTCTGTTTTCTCCTCTATGTGCTTCCCCCTCCAGTAAATTTAGTACAGACAACTGTCAATTTTTGGATCTGAGAAATATTCCCACAGACGGCCGTGTCTGCCACACGGCCGTCTTGTCAAAAAAGATCTGTAAAGTTTTTAGTTTCAAAATGGAAAATTTAATTATTGCGGAATTATTGGATGATTTCGGTGATATCCAAATTGCAAATAGTGTGCAAAGCATACTAAATATAGTGCGCGTTGTCATGGATAACAACATGACAAACGATTGGAGTTTGTTGGACGGGATTGAGCGCGAAAACCGACCCAGAAATGCAAATTATTTCGAACAAACAGTTCCCCGATACGACGACTTCCTATTCAAGGAGCAGGTTTGTAAGCTAAATGCGCAGCAAACTACCAATAAACACTTCGCAACACGTCCTGCACGCTGGCCAACGGATGACTGGCTATGTTGCTTTGGTGACAGAGGCGCCGGTGACATCTGAGAACTGTCAAAATTGCTGATTTTAGAAATTGACCGGAAAAATATTCAGATCCAGAGGGGAAATTGTCAGATCCAAAAGTGTCAGTTGTCTGTACTAAATTTACCGGAGGGGAAAGCAAATGGAGGAGTATTTGAGAAATGTCAAACCCTGATCCGCTCGCAGGAACGCAGATCGATCTGACGATGGATCGCACCATCTATGGCGGGTCTTAGAGTAATGCTTAATGTTCGAATCTCCTGAAAGGAGATCATTATGTCATGAGAACATTGACAGAGAGCTAAGACGTTGTCAAATTTTGAAAAAAAAAAATCTTTTGAAATTTTGTTTATTTAATTTTTGTTTATTCTTATTTTTTTTTATTTTTTGTTTTAATGATTAATACTGAATATTCGGTATGTTTAAAACTGATCAAAACGCTGTTCCATGCAGAGCGAGTGCTCATGTTTGTTCGATACTGAGGGTTGCGATCCCAAGCGCGGAGCGAGTGTAGCGAGCGGAGCCCATGCAAGGGACGAATATTGCAATTTTCCATGCCTTTAATATACCAAACATTCAGTATTGTAGTATACTTTTAACAATTTCAAACACACGGGATGATTCCGTTAGATTTCGTTTTTATTGTCTTTAAACGTTCTACCACCACCATGTTCGATTCTTGAATGACAGATTCTTCTTCTTGTTCTTCTTCTTTTGTTTAAAGTTAGTTTACAATCGTCAAAATGGAGGTTCCTAAAGCTACGTTTACATGTTATATTTGTGTTAGGCTAGGTTTACACTAAAATTTATACTATAGCTCGGCCGTCCTGACAATATGATTGCCCTCAATCAAGAGTATAATGAGAATTGATTTACAAAAATTTAAATATTCGGTTAGTGTGGCCATGAGCAACTTATGACGCACCCCACCCCCTACTGCTCTATCCATTTCCTTATCCGACAGGCTTCGACGACACCATCATATGGTAGCTGCGTTATTTGACAATTCTCAATGTCGCGAATGACATACCGGTCATTTGGTAACACTTTGTGGATAACGTAGGGTCCGCGATACTTTGCGTTGAACTTCTTATTCGTTCCCGCTGTGGTGTCTATATGTCTAATGACAACAAAATCACCCGGAGAGAACACTGGAGGCGGTCGACTTTTAGCTGCGAAATACTTAGTGTTGCTTTCTTGAGATTTCTGGATTTCTTTCGCGGCTTCGGTTCTTTTTATTTCTAGATTTTGAGTGACATCATCACTGTACCTCTCCTGTAGGAATTCGGTCATATAGTCAACAATGCCTCCGCGTTGGTCTGTCCCAAACAGCAGTTGACTGGCGGTCTTTTTCGTTGACCGGTTTATAGAATTATTTAAAGCAAACTCTACTTCTTCCAACATCTTCGACCAATCGGCGTGGTCTATGGGCTCCGAAATTTTACTTAACACGGCGGTTATGATGCGGTTTATACGTTCAACCTGTCCGTTAGCCTGTGGTGATGCCACCGCCACCTTTACATGATCAATATTCCGTTTCAACAAGTATTCTCCAAACCTTGATGATGTGAAACTAGTTCCCCTGTCGCTGATGATTCGTCGCGGTCGGCTATACATCGCGAAATATTTGTCCAAGCAAATTTCCACCTCTTTTGTACCGGTGGATTTGACGGCAAATAACTTTGTAAATTTAGTAAATCCGTCGACTACCAATAGAATATGCTTCCGAGCCCCTCGGACAGACGGCAACGGTCCAAAATGATCTATGTGTATCGTATCAAACGGAATGGGTTTCTTCGGTATACTGAACAGATTTCTTTCGGTTACTCGGGCCGGTGGTGAACACATAATACATCTAATACAGTTCCTTATAAACTTTTGAATCTTTGGCTTCATGTGTTCAAACCAATAATGTTTCTTCACTTGATCGTAAGTTTTATCAACTCCTAGATGGCAGATTTTCTCATGGACCATTCGAATTACATTCTCCTCCATTTCATGCGGGACGAACAACTGCGGCCGACCCATCTTATCCCGTCGAAACACCAGTCCATTTTTCAGTTCGTATCCTTCAACGTTCTCCTCCTCTAGTCTAGAGCGCAATGCTGAAATCTTCGCATCCCTGTTTTGAGTGGCTTGTATCATAAAATCTACCTCTTTCGGATTTGCTACCGTGGCCATCTTACAAAGTACTTTCTTTGATATGTCTGCGGTGTCGTCGGTTTCGTCTTCCTCCATGCTGTCAGTATCTGATTCAGTCGTTTCATCCAACTCGCACACGGCAACCATACGTTTCATTATGTCAGATTGATAGTCTACCGGTTCGGTACCATGCGGCTTAAAACATCGGCTCAATGCATCTACATGCCCCATTAAAACTCCACTGCGGTGTTGTATTGCAAACGTAAAATGTTGTAATTCCAGTGCCCATCTGGCTATTTTGGGACATATGTTCTTTTTGTCAAATGTAAGCGACAATGCACTGCAGTCCGTCACTACTTTAAATGTTATCCCGTGTAAATAGTTTCGAAACTTTCTTACTGCGTATACGATAGCTAACGTCTCCAACTCATAGCTGTGCATGCGGGATTCTTCCGGTGAAGAGGCCTTCGAATAATAATAAACTGGGTGGAACTTCCCATCTTCCTGTCTTTGTATTAACATAGCGCCATATCCGGTGCTGCATGCGTCGGTGTGCAACTCAGTTTCTCTGAACCGATTGAAAATGGCTAATACGGGCGGAGACATATACCTTTCTTTTAGTTCTTTAAATGCTTGTCTACACTTATCATTTATTTCGAATTTTACATCTTCTCTTAACAAACGTTGCAGCGGGTGAGCAATCTTAGCGTAATTAGGTACAAATCGGCGGAAAAATGAAAATAGCCCCAAACACGAGCGTATTTGTTTAATCGTAGTGGGCATCGGATAATTTTTTATCGCGCTGATATGGGCATCGCTGGGTCTAATTCCCTCTTTGCTCGCGGAATATCCCAAAAACTCAATGGTCTCGTACGCAAATCTACATTTTTTAAAATTTAACTTTAATCCACATTCCGCTAAACGGCGCATAACTTCGGTAAGTACTTCGATGTGTGACTCCAAATCGTCGGTAGCTACGGTAATATCGTCCATGTAGGCAATAATTTTTCCTTCATCTATCAAGTCCCTCAACTGACAATGAATGTAACGAAAAAAAACAGCAGGTCCTATTTTCGTGCCAAACGGCATTCGATTATATTCGTATTGGCCATATGGTGTAACAAACGATGTATATTTCTTGGAGTCTTCAGCTACTTTAACATGAAAAAACCCATTCTCCAGATCTAACGTCGTGAAAAATCGTTTTCCCCCCAAATAATCAAGGCAATCTTCGATCAGGGGCATCGGGTAGTTATCGCGAATCATGAGTTTATTCAAACTACGATAATCAACACACTTCCGATATCTTCCGTTCTTTTTCTTTACCATCACAATCGGGGACGTATAAGGGGATTCACTTGTTCGAATGATTCCCTTTTGTAGTAAATCACCAATAATTCCTTTCAAAGCCTCGCGCTCCTCATAAGACAATTTTCTTGGGTAGTGATGAAACGGCACATCGTTCTCCAATCGGATCTTCATTTCAAAATCACATTCCTTCGGGATAGCGTCTTTATTTAGGTATTCAACAGAAATCGCTTGTTTAATTCTTCTAATGCATTCTTTCCCTAACCGCGGATTCACATCCATACAATCCTCCTTCTCATGCTCAATCGCCATAATACTCTCACATTCCGTTTGCATCAAATCAACCGACTCCACGTCCCCTTCGGGTTGTATACCGACGAGTAATATTTTATCAGCGGACATTCCTACATTACCCACATTGAATTCTTCTAATTTCTCTTCTGGTTTCAACAGAGCAGAAGGGTATAAGGCGACATTCGATAAGACAACTCTTTCTGAAATGTTGAGATGAAGTGAACAAAAACTCAACTCGTCATTTTTATTATCCACTGTCCCATTCAATTTATTAAACGTATTTTTGTGAAATTTTTCAATACTACTCATTCTTAAATTTATTCCGAATTTCGACAAAGCTGTTCTTCCAAGGAGTATTGGTGTCGGTATCATTTCGTCGGGCACAATAAGTAAAACGATTTTCTGACATCGGTTTCGAATGGTAATGTGACACTCCACTTTACCGAATGTTTTGATTGGTATTTTTCCAAGGCCACAAAACGGGGTTTCTATCAGTTCGTTTCGAACTTTACCGGGGACAGCGGATCGTCGAATTAGATTAGCAGGACTGCCGGTATCGAGAAGAGACAAACGAGTTTTATCCTTATTACACCCCACCTCAACATCAATAAAGGCAACACTTACCAAAGTTAAAGCGCTAAGCGACTTAATTTCATCATCGTCTTCAACGTCATTCTCGTCTTGTTTCCTTCTAACATCGGTGGCTGCGGCTATCGTCGAACTTGCTTTCAACTTCTGATAATACTTAGGTCCTGTACACGAACGTCGGTCGTGTCCCGGTTTCCAACAATGGTAACAGACGTCTCGAGGCCTTTCTTCATAAGGGCACAGCGGCTTTCGGTGTCCCATTCGTGAGCAGTTGAAACAGCGGTCTCCTTCGGGCGGAGTGGTTACAACAGCGTTCTTGTCGGCAGTATAATCTGTCCTCTTCGGTTTTACTGCGGCATACGGCCGTGACTCCGGCCCTCGCATTGCTTGCCGTTGCTCGAGCATATTTACTGCGTCCTTCAGCTCACGCATGGTTCGTGCAGTCGCAAATAAGGCGTAATCACTCGTCGTATAGCTCATACCCTCTTGAATAAATGCCACCAGCTCTAGTTCTTCTACATCACTCCGGTACGCTATGGACTCCATCTCCATTATATAGCGCCTGACACTTTCATTTGGCTTCTTCTTCCGGTTTCGCAGCGTTTGGTAGATCTCCTGACGGCTCACCGTCCGTCCAAACTCTTTCATCAGGCTCGCCTTTAACTCCTCGTACGTCAACGCGCCTCGTGCCAGCAGAATTCGAGCGGAACCGGTTATGGAATTCCGTAGTGCCAGAAATTTCAGCAATTCGTCGGCATTTGTTTGATTGAAGATTTGCTCTAAGTGCCGAAAAAAATCGTGGACACTATACGTCCGGTCCTCCCCATCAAACTTTATTATGGCATGCTCAATGTCCTGGAAATGGACCTTTCTCATCGGCGGTTCATTCGGTATAGCATGTGCAGCGGTTGCGGCAGGCGCTCGAGCTTCTTCCAAAACTTCCCCTCGTTCCATCCTGTTTATTTCCTGTCGCAATATTAAAATCTCCCGTCGGCGGCGCAAATTGGCGAGCTCCTTTTCTAACTCCTCTGTCTCCTTATCGGCTTCTGACATTAGCTCATGAGTCGGTGTAGCGCCCCATTGTTCCCTTGGCGGCAGCTGCTTACATATCGGCGGATGATCACAGGTCGGTGGTGGTGACGGGTTGTTTCGCTGCGGCGGCGGAGGGTTGTTGATTGTCGGCAACTGTTTGTCTTCGTTTCCCACATTATCTTCGGTATTAACCTCTTCTGCAGTATCTTCGTCGTCATCTCGATTGGCGCTTTCATTTTGATCGGTCAGCACTGCTTCTACTCTGGATCGGTTTTCAGCAAATATTCGGCGGAGCTCTGCTACGGTCGGGCGTCCAACTATTTCCAGATCAGCGGCTACTAACGCATTCACCAACTGATCACGATTCATGCGGTTCTCCATTTTCTGTCGAATTCTCGTTGTTCCGATTCAAAATATCACTTTTTTTATTTGCTGGTCCTTCAATCCCACTTCTGAAGTTGTAGTATACTTTTAACAATTTCAAACACACGGGATGATTCCGTTAGATTTCGTTTTTATTGTCTTTAAACGTTCTACCACCACCATGTTCGATTCTTGAATGACAGATTCTTCTTCTTGTTCTTCTTCTTTTGTTTAAAGTTAGTTTACAATCGTCAAAATGGAGGTTCCTAAAGCTACGTTTACATGTTATATTTGTGTTAGGCTAGGTTTACACTAAAATTTATACTATAGTATAAATCATTAAAAATAAAATAAAAATGCCAGGTATAATAGGAAGTATGACCTGCTAAGTTGTTTTTGTGGTAGCGATGCTTCGAATACTGCAGTTATTCATGCATCGAGGAGATTTGACAGGTCTTGGCCGTTGAAAAACGGGTCGTTCCGGTACGAAGAACCAGATGCCGCAGGACCGATCATACCTTCTATAATCTGTGTTGCTGGATTTACCCCTTTAGGAATGTGGTTTGGCGATAACTATGATCTATGATACAAGGCGTGTTTTTTGTACTGCGGTGCAGGTTCATTGGGGGTTATCAGGGCCCAACTTTGGTCAGGCTGGTGTTCACGATTGAACTCCTACCGACCAGGACGTCTCAAACATCTGTCCTGCATGTAATGGAGCCCCTCATGATGTGGACCACATCTTTCACTGTCCAGCTGCACCCATGCACCTGACTCCTAGATCGCTGTGGGAGAACCCAATAGAGGCAGCTAATTTTCTATCCCTCGACATCGGGGATGACGACGAACCGTAGGCATTTAACCAACTAATATTACGTTTACATTATCCCCAGATTACTTCATCTGCGCCGGCTGATTTAATCTGGAACTGTCAAATACATACAATTTTAAACTCACCACACCCAGATTAAGCAGCAGATGAAGAAATCTGGGGATAGTGTAAACGTAATATTACACACCGAATTCCGACCATTGTTACAACAACAACAACATCGGCGAAATGGCTCGTGGAAAAAAGTGTGTGGGATATGTAATTTTTCCACTTTTCACCCGATCGGTGTACCGGTGAAATGAAACATGTCAAAAAATAAAAAAATAGCATACCACCGCAAGTAATATTACGTTTACACTATCCTCAGATTACTTCATTTGCGCCGGCTGACTTCATCTGCAAGTGTCATATACATACAATTTTAAACTCACCACACCCAGATTACGCTGCAGATGAAGTAATCTGGGGATAGTGTAAACGTAATATAACATTAACATCGATTAATTTGTTTACTTATCTATCGCCCAACTATAAATAGCAACGGGAGAATACAACACAACCTGATTGACACTGATTGAGACAGCTGAGCTTTCAGTGAAAATTTAATCCTCGCGAAATCCATAAACTTGACATTTCACTTTCATCTGTGATCTGGTACTCAGAACAATAACATTCCATTTTGTCTCTCTACTCCGAAACACCCGCTCGGCCCATATAACCGACATATGAGATGTCAAATTCACATCCCCCTCCTATTTCCACCCTTGTGCCGAATTGCTTCATTTATCTCGGTCAAAGAGGATTGATAATTCTATGGAATCTTTGAAGAGAGAGTATATGAGGAAGTGAAAAAGAGCGAGAGAAACGACGCAATTCGACACAAATGAGGAAGTAGGAAGGGGGATGAAAATTTGACGTCTCTTTTGCTCTATATAGACCGGGCGGGTGTTCCGCGGCAGAGAGACAGACTGGAATGTTATTGTTCCGATTGGAAAAGTAGGAGAGGGGATGACATCTTGCGTGCTTCCTGTGCTTTTATATAAACTGCGCGGGTGTTGCGCAGTGGAGGGCGTGTGTCTCTCTCTCTACTTTTTACGACTGGAATTGCTTCAAGTAGTTTAGTGTTGAGTATATGCGGATTGCTCCTCCATAGTTATTCTCTGTGTATGGAATCTATACTATTTGTCCCCTCGGTCTTTTTCATTTCCAATCTCCCTCTCTTCTGTGTTTAGTATACGGTATATACTGATTGCTCCTCCATCGATTCTCTATGGGACATTCTTACTTGACAGCTGGTAGCTGTTGCCGCTGGTTTTGTTTCTGTCGGCATTGCATTGTTTTTTTTTTTACAGGGAATAAGGGATCAGTTTGGCTTTGGCACTATCATTCACAGAATCAGGTGTTTCAAAAGCGTCTATCATCATTTCCCAGGTTTCTGCATCATTTTTTTAAGTCCCGATTTCAGGTAAATTTCCTTTTCAATTAGCTTTTCCCGCTCTCACGGACACAGGTTTCGGTATGTACTAATCGTTCTTCGTTCATCTCAGACGTTCACCGTCCATACTCTCCACTGTCACATGACTAGAAAACCCACCTTGAAAATCTCCACAACCAATTGGAATGCAACACATCCCCGAGCACTGGTTGTCAGTCACTTGACGTTTATCGGGCGGACCGTTGCGGTGGAAATGCTATTGGGGTCTTGTGTTTGTTATCTGCTTTTCGTTGGCAGACGGTGCTTGTAGAGCTGATTAAAATCCAGAGCGGGTATGTTATCCGGAAGATTGTTCGACGACATTAATACATTTGTCTGTTTTCAGGTTAAGTTTTGTCTTTATATGCCGACACTCGAAATCCTTAGCATGAATACTCCTGCGGGCGCTCCTCTGACTGCCAGCACGGTCACAACATTCCACCGTAGTCTCTTTGTCCTGTTGCACCTCATTTTCGGCATCTTTAACGCATTGTACTTGCTTATTGTTTACGCCAGCTTCCGGGCGAGAACTCTTCTGGTGGGTCTTCAGAAGTCGGGTGCTTACGACGATTTGCAGTTTCTGGAACGATGTAAAAAAGACCTCACCAAGATTCCCAAGCATTTAAACATTATAGTGGGAAGTAGTTCAGTAAGTGACGAGATTCTATCGAAGCTCGCCGTGTTCGCTCTTATCAGTGATATAGATTGCATCAGTTACTATGATGTCAAAGGTGAATTTGCTCTGGAAAGAGCAGAAATTCCAAAATACGTAGAAAGCCGTGAAATGCCCAACGGTCGCTTCCTCTGGTCGATGTCGGGTGCTCGTCGAAAAACCACGGGTCAACTGCGTTACAAAAACGGATTGGACAAATCCATAGAGGTGAGTGACCATTGCCCCGGTTTTAGTGTAATTTCATCATAAACTGTGTTTATTTGAACAGGTGGTTGTTCTTTCTACGGCGGACAGCAAACCCTTGTTGGCTGATGTAAACCGTGAAATTTGGACGAAACGATGCGATGCAACCATGAAAGCGACTATCAAAGATAGAAACGCTCTAGCAACCGAAATAACTGAAGCCCTAAGTAAGCGTCTGGATAACCTGCCCGAGATCGATTTGACAATAATCCTGGACAACACAGTGTGCACGTACGGAGTTTTGCCATGGCATACACGCTTCGCGGAATTCCATTGCATTGAGAATGTGGACTGTTTCGACGTTAACTCGTTTGCCAACGTTTTGTATAAGTTTTCAAAGTGTGAACAGAGATTTGGTAAATAAGAACGAAATGTGTGTTAAGGTTGTATATAAACATGTAATATGTAATTAATGGAGGAAAAGACAAGGTATCAAATAATATAAAAATGTTAGTTGTATGATGTGACTGTTGTTTTAATTATTATAGGTACAAAAAGCTCTTCAATGGGGAATAAGTTATGAATAGGCAATAAAAATTGACGTGCTCGATAGCCTTGAGGTCTCGATCGTGACTCTCCGATGCCGCATCTAGAAAAGCGGAGGTTTAATCCCTGTGAGTATTGGCCCGGGAGCTAGCGGCACTTTTCGTTGTCATATTTATAAAAGCTTGGCTCATCATAAGTAGCTTCTCCTACTGGAAATATGCTTTATTATATGTAGGTAGATACATTGTAACAGACGTTTAGGTGGGCATCAGAAGATGCCCATGGGGACGGAGCCTAAGGTTGCTATAATGGCCGTGAAGGTCGGCCAGTGCCATCTGGCGAAGAAAAAGGCCCCTCAACGAGCTAATCAGCGGCCTATGCTTGCTGTAGCTCAGTTCGGAAGATGTGGGCGGGGTTTTCACTGCTCTTGCCCTTGTCTCTCTCAATAGCCATAACCCCTTGTGGAGCATAGCGCGTCAACTGTTCCATGTGGCCCAGTCTTAGCCAACACTATGACAGATATTTCCCAATCATTCAAAATTTCAAAAATATTTCACATCTCGAAATTTTTAATCACGATAAAAATACTATAATATAATTTTTTTACTTGATTTAAAATGTAGTATTACTCAAAAAATGTATATGACACAAAGCATACAAACGGTTAGAAAAACATGTCCGTCTTGTCAGCTTTCCAAAATGGTATAAATGCCAATACAAATCCTTTAAATAATTGAAGGAGCTGGCTGTAATATATACATCACGTGCTTGAATAATATTTCCTATTGCAGTTTTTATTCAATAACAAATCAAATCAAGTTCCTATTGACAATAATAAAAACAATTCATTGATTAAAGTCTTTGGAAATTTTTTTTTTCAATAATCTGACGACGTCATTATTGACATTGATTGATTTTTTTGGAAACATTGAGTTATCAGCAAAAACCGCATTAATTGATAACGTGTCATTAGTGAAATTTGATGAGGTAGGAAGTGCTTCGCATGAGTGTACTATCCATACTCAAATCTAATCATTTCTCTTTTTTTATTCGACCCGTGTTTGATAACCAGTTGATGCTAGACGGATCGAGTAGTAAAGTCAACATGCATTATGACGATGAGAGTAGAAAATAACGAATGGCAATTAAAGGACTTCTCTGCTCTATCTGCCGAGATACAATATGCGAGCCACAAAATGTGAAATTTTTGTGCCCCTTTTTGATAATGCTCTAACCACCCACATAGTGTCGGCCTTAACTTCTTCAGCGCCTTGTTCAATTAACAGAACATCGCTCGTAACATTTTAGCATAATCACACTTCATCTCCAGGCTGAAATTCAACTGCGTGTTGTAATGGGTATGAACCGCACACAGGTTTTTTTTGCCTGCTGCTGGAGCAACTGAATCCTGTTATTGGCATGAATTAAAATTACACTAGAGGCCTACAGCAACTTCCACGCAAAAATTGGAAACATTCCTAGCTGACCGGAGAACGCATGGTGGTTCGTGTCTTTGACCCATAGGGGGGTTTTAAATTGAGATAATTTCGCTCTCCCCTTGCGAGGACTCTGGCCGCTGCGTGAGCTTCGCAGCCTTAAGGTCGCCACCCACGGCGAGCATTTTGGTCGCGAGCATGCATCGAACCACGTCAAACTCTATAGAAAAAAATCTCCTCGTTTCCACCGTTCTATGATATTTGATGGTTCGATGGAAGTTTGGTCGTGGTTGTGCTCGTCCATGGGTGGCGACCTTTAGTGGTTTCGTACGGAACGGATAAAAGCACACTTCAGGTCTTGCATCTTTCCGTGTGCAAGACAACCACAAATGTGTGATAATTATATTGGTAAAAGCCATGAAGACGTAATTTTACTTGAAAACTCGACCGTGGAGATAAGATGGTGTGAAGCAACTTATTAACTCACTAAAGGGGGTGGAGGTAGTCCGGACGGCTAGCACGTTCGCCTTCTACGCACTGGGCTCCGGTTCGATTCCTACTGAATGCGGTAGTTTTCGATAAAAAAAGGGGATTTACGGGTCGGACTATGAGCCCACTCAGCTGTTAAATGAGTACCCATTTATGGGATAAATAACTCGGTTGAGCGTGTTGCTGACCACACATCTCTCCACAAGACGTACCGCCACGATCTTGAAAATGAGATGATGCTAACTCATCTCGAGGCCAAGGTTCAAAAATAACTAACTGGTGCAATAGTCCCCAGTTAGTTATTTTTAAAGGGAGCGGAGAGATAGATTGTATAGATAGTTACACCAAATTTATTCAGCAGAAAGTTGAAAGTGTGAGATTCGAACTGCACACTATTAGCCGTCATCAAAGTCACTGTATCTTAAAGATTTGAAATATCCGAATCTCATCTCAGCTGTAAACTTTTTTAATCCACAAAGGTGAACTTGGTTGAATGAATGGTTCACAGAACAACCATTTTAACACTTCCGCCTTACCTTATAGCCTTTGAAACATCCGATCGCGTTTGCTCATCAATTGGTGCCTGAAAACTCTTGTTGGGAGTTTTGGAGAGCTTTATCTCGTATGAATATTACTTTGCCTTAACCATGGAATGGTGGCTTAGTTGACGTTTCGTTGGCACAAACCAGTTTCGGACGATGCACGTTGCCAGCATGCACCCTGTCTTGGTTGAGGGTGATGTGGTCCATAATGCTCAATTTTTTTTTGAGAATAGGCCAACCTGGCGCGCCCTAGTCGTGGAAGGATCGGTTGTTTGTTTTTTGGTGCTCGCGATTTATATTGGGCAGAGTGAGAGAGAGCTTAAGTTGGTGGTAAGCCCCCCCCATATTTCATGTCACTGAGCTGGCGCCTGTGATCAACTTGGGTAGATAATTTAATACTTAGGTGTTCGGCAGGCCTTTACGATCCTGCTTATACTACACCTTCTTAATACCTTTGAAAACCATAATTCACTCCGTATGGGTAGTGTTCCACTGGACATTCCGACGTGTGTAGTGCCCCCTGCCTGTTAACCACATATTCCCCGGGGCCTGAGTTAAGCCTGGCTCAATCCAAAAGCTGTAGAAAAAGCCTGAAAATATTTCGCGCCCAATGTGGGGTGTAGTTTTATCTAGTCAATGAAACTGAAAGGCGGCTCTCACACGGAACGCATGATACACGAAATTTTAGCAGAAAGCACCAGTGACTAGCGAACTTTCTATACGAGTGCAATTTTAAATTAATTGTCGTTAGAATCGCGTGTATCGTGCGTTCCGTGTGAAAGCCGCCAAAACGGGTAATCAAATAGACGCGCGGTACTGTTAGTCGCAGGGCTGGCTTACGATATGCATTTGCGTTGCTTAATTAGGGAAGAGATTTCGCGCCCTTACCTAATAAAACTGTTTAAATGAACTGTCTGTCTGTCTGGTAGAGCCGGGCCTGACTGCATCACACGGGAGTATAAAAGACGCGTCCATAATGGTTACTGTATTTAGAGAGATCGTATTCAAATATGCCACTCTCGAACATTTTTCAGTTATTACCATAAGACATTAGGAAGTTAGCAACTTTATTTGGTTTCCAATTTTATTAAACAAAATCAAAAATCTTTTAAAATGTATCTTAGAATAAGTGCATATGAAAGTTTTTGTAGAAAGATCTACTGCTTTGTGTTATATCCAATTACCTATGCAAGACATAAATTTGGCCTCGAGTCAATATTCGATTGCAATATATTTTAAAACTATGTATGGGTATATATGTACTACAATCTTACTAATGTAACTCAATTTAAGTAGAGCAATTTCTTGCTACAAAGGCATCGAATTCTCGTCGGATCGCATACTCTATTTGTATTCAGCTTCACCCGTTATAGGGTGCGGGCCGGGACCAACATCTTCCACTTTATCTTGAACCGTTTTGAAACTAATTCGAATTTCGTCCAATGCTTTGCCCAAGCCCGATTTGATTTGATTGAACTCTTGTGTCACTAACGACAGTTTTCCTAACAAATAGTTCAAGTTCTCGTCAACTTCGCCCATTCGTCCGGTAATGACCGACACTTTGCCGCCCATACTGTCCATGGTGGACAGAGTTCCATTTACATACATTTCAGTTTGTCCTTGCAACTTATCGAGAGCATCCTTACAGTACGTAATTTCGCCATGCATAATTCCGATTTGACGCCACACGTGACTGATCTCGGTCTCCATGGTGGAGCTGACATTCTGCAACGTCTCTTTATGATTACTAGTGACGACTTCGTTCATTTCGTCAAAGCATTTATGTACAGTTGTGTTCAAGTCCGAATTTTGTGTTTTGATCAAGTCTCCGATTTTCAAGATGACTTGGTGAGTGCCATATTCGACCTTACGCTGAGTGTCCAATACGTAGTCGGAGGTGGTCAGTAGAACTTTATCGAATTTATTGAAGACGTCCAGTTCATTTTGAAGCGTTGCAATACTAATGTTCACGTCCGAACAAAAATTGTCCGTGACCGATTTCGAATCGACCATGTTCGCTGAAATTTTACTAATATCCTTTTGCAGTTCACTGCATAATTCTTTGAAGTTCTCATTAGTTTGAGTTAAAGCTGTAAGAAGTTCAGAAAAGGCTCACAAGTATTTTTAGGGCATATTATAAAAATAACTGATTACCTCTTGCTGATGTTGTAGCGAATTCTTGCTTAAGTTCTCCAATCGACTTTTGAGTATCGTTACACAGGCTTTCCAAAAAGTCCTTGTCTTGAGATGATAATTTTCCTTCCGAGTTCTGACAACTTTTCAATTCACCAATTCGACCATAGATTTTATCCAAGTAGCTGATTATTCTATTCTCAGACTCTAGACTCGCAACCGGCGAAGGCGTACTAATCGGTCCGGTAATATAGAAATGCGATAACTTATCTTCCATCTTGGAAAGCACTTCATCCGTCGACGGCATTTTAGAATTCATCAGCTGATCCTGGAGACCATCGCATGTTTTGTCCAATTTCTCAACACGTTCCGAGAGTTTATCAATCTTTTCGATTAATTTGGTCTGTTGATCGCCTGAAATTCCGCTGCTTGATGATTCCTTGTTACAGGCAGCATGTTCGGTCATCCACTTGAACATTGACTCAATAGTGTCTGTTAATTTTGCAGATTGATCGTTGAATTTGTCTTCGTGCTGTCGAAGAAAAAACACCTCGGTTAGATTGTCGCCTATAAAATTATTAGTAACTTTGATTACCTTGATTAACGCAGACTCAATTTCGCTAAGACGATCATCGAGCCGACCTAGTTGGCCTAGAATGGGTTCGTAAGCTTTCTGACCCTTTTGAAGGGCCTGTAACGCCCGTTTTATCACTTCACCAAGAGCTCGTTCTCGGTGTTCATGCCGTTCCAGTTTATTGTCCACGACATTGAAGGAATGCACTAAAGTCAGAATAGCTCCTTGTATCTCCGCATTACTACAAGAAAAATTCAATTCGTTTATTTAAGAAAATCCAGGAGATACTAGTCTTAGTTCTAATTTGTACACTTTTAATGAAACATAAAATCCCAGTCATCATCATACATATTGACGCGCTCGGTAGCCGTTAGTTCGCGGTTGCCACTTTACGATGCTTGAATCTAGGGTATATTCCTATTTCACCGGGATACATGGTGGTTCACGCCTTGGTCTTGGGTTTACCGCTGTGGGATATAGAAGGAGCGTTGTACGGCGGTATATTGAGGGTTACAACCCCTTAAGCCGCCCACGCAAGGGGAGTGAGAAATTCACTCAAAGTAAAATCCACTGTTGGTCAAAGACCCGAATCACTATGCTTCGCCCGGTCAACTAAAAATGTTCCGAATCTAGAGTTCAGGGGTTCACATTCCCGGCTCGTTAATAAAATAAAAAAACTACCTATGAGTACTATTAGAAATTCCCAGCTTGTCAGTAAAAGACGGCTATACGGACGGATAGGAGGCGTATGCTAGCAACATATCCGAAAAATATACGCTAACAAAACGGCTAGAGATGTTCAAGCGACCATGCCCCATTGGAGGGGTTAAGGTAATTAGTAAGTACATTATTCAATCATATTTACCGCCAAACCACCTTCCCGAATTTGGTTGATATCGGCCCACTATTTTACATACCTCCCATATAAATAGTGGAATTGGAACAAGGATTCCTTCTGATTTGAAGGTGGAAAATACATAATGCATTAACACAGACGCACACAGTTTTCACTACAAGAATTGTCGTAAAGTTCTAAGCCAAAAATATTATTAACAATTTTTTCGGTATCTTAACCCTTTTAGATAGCAAAGTGTGAGTGTATCCGAGCGCCAATATTAGCCTGTGGACATTGAACTCCACATAGACCGCGCGATCCGTCGCCCAATCGATCGGCCGATGGATTGCCACAAAATATCTGCCGATCAAAATGATACGGAACTCTCAAAAAAAATCAAATAATAGACTCATACACTGTGCAATCCGTCGGCCGAACACAATATCAGGCGACGGATGGCTCCGTCTACGTGCGGTCTTAGTTATCGATCAAAAATTGAGCATTGTTTTTGTCATCGGTGACATTTTAAGATTTGGAACATTTCTGCTTGACCGGGCGAAGCGTAGTGGTTCGCGTCTTTGACCAATAGTAAGTTTTAATTTCGGTGGATTTCTCACTCCCCTTGCGTGGGCTCCGCTCGCTTCGCGACCGGGGGCTTAAAGGGTTGCAACCCTCAGTATACAGCCATAGAACGCTCGCTGCGCTCGCTCTATATCCCCACAGCGGTAAGACCTCTATTAGCCAAGGCGCGAACCACGATGCGTCACCCGGTGAAATAGGATAAGATTTTTCCGTCGACCAACAATTGAGTCGGTAGTATGCGGCTCTCCATTGGACGTCAGAGACTTTCGGCATACAACAAAACTTCGGGCGGTTAAAGTAGCCCACACCCCACAGCATGCAATAAAGTTCAATCTGCTAGTTATTCCTCTTGTCCTAGTATAGTATAGGGCGAACTACATAATTACTACATACGTGTTTTTAACGAGAAAATATGAAGCAAAATGCGTACAAATTGCCCCGCATCATTCGAATACATTTTTATCTTCAACATACATATGTTAGACGTTTACCGAGATAGAGCTATTAAGGCCACATTTATCATCTCCGCAAGATGTATGCACTTGTAACATACTTGTAATATGATGTCACATTAAATGGTGTTTGTAGTATGCCTTTAATTTTAATGCGCTCCTAAACTACACAACAAACTATAAAAAACAGTCGTCAGTCAAAACCCATTGGCTTCTCGCGTCATCCTCAAATCGTAAAATGTTAAGTGTTTATTTTCGGAAAATTCAAGTAGGGCACTAAGTTCTGTCTGGGCGAATATACTCCTACAAAGGAAAAACTAACTAATCCAATTCCATAAATATCCGTTTAAGTCAAGTGAGCCTCACTTCAATATTGGTTTGAGATGGATGACGAAGGGCATACTGACGGATGAAATTGGCTTTTCCATGATTGCAGAAAAGGCGTGATAATTCGAATATGTATGTATTGTATTCGACGGATTTTCAAATTTTCAAAGAATGTTTTCAATTATAAAATTATGCTGTATGACAGGCTCAAACAAAGTTAACAAAGCCATTTGAATAGAGAAAATTGATTTTATATTAAATATCGGAATACAGACAACGCAAATTGTATTGTAGTTACCTCGATCAGATAATGACTAAGTGCATGTGATCAATCAGAATATTTTTTTTCACGATTCATACAAAAAAAAAAACTTCAAGTGTTGTATCTACTGTTCCGGGATGAGCAATAAGTCTTATTCGTAATCAAATTACTTTATTCATTTTACACCATGCTTACGCCAAAACTAATACTACAATTCTATAGTATGCGACGTGTCAAATTAAGTAAAATAATTTGATCCGGTTCGAATGCTTATTAATAAATTAATGAAATACTCGTTTCAAGACGAATTCTATTTTTGGCATTCATTCGATACCACATGTTTTCTTCTACAAAAAGAAAGAAAGAAAGAGTGTATGTGCGCGAAAAATCTTTGCATGGAGAGTGAAATACCGGCCCAAATCTGAGTGTAGTGAAAAAGATGGCGGTGTTTATGCTATTTTACGACTATTGTCGATCCAATACACTCAGAGCT
This sequence comes from Chloromyia formosa, assembly GCA_964017055.1. Classification (NCBI taxonomy): domain Eukaryota; kingdom Metazoa; phylum Arthropoda; class Insecta; order Diptera; family Stratiomyidae; genus Chloromyia; species Chloromyia formosa. The sequence goes on along the minus strand of OZ024815.1, from coordinate 152,247,351 downwards.
ATAGCTGACTACGACAGTAGTCAGAGCTGACTACAGCTCTAGCTATAGCTATTATTATGGAACGCGCTCCTAATGGTCAATTCAAAATTGACATTAATTTCAATCCGAAAGTCGGCTTCCGACCAAAAAGAACTCCTAAATATAAAATAATGTTGAAAAGAGTTGATAAACAAAATTTCATTAGACTGAAAATGTAATAACTTACCCAACTTCTTTAGCACTGATTTCTTTCACATCGTAAAATCCAAGGAATATGACAAAAACAAGGAGGAAAATCTTTCGCATGTCTTCACCTTATATCCCTAGTAGAAGTCACCTGTAACAAAACAAAAAATTTGTTAATTATACTCTAAGAGCCGACTGCAAAATTTTGCACACCCGTACCAATCACCATTTTGGGCCGAGTGGTAAAAACAATGGCACTTCCGGTACGGAATGAACTTTGAAAAAATTATACCAAATTTAAATTTTGCATCCAGTAATCTATGCTTCTCTGTAAAAAAATTCCGCAAATAGGAGTTTCCAAACAACATTTAAATAAATTTATGATATTTTAGTTTTATTGCAATCGAATTGCAATCAACTATGTATTTATAACCAATAAACCTTTAATAACGACTCATCAACGCTTTCATCTAAAAGGAACCAAAATTCCAAATTCCAAATTTGTTTATTAAGTCTCTTCCATTATACAATGAATTATGTAAAGATTTGAGGAGTAAAATTGACAGTCAAAAATGTCTAATTTCTAGGTCAAGTTAACAATTTAGCTGGCCAGACTAATCATATTGTTATTCAGGATACATTTTTATATTTGATCGATATTCATCATTGCTCATTGATTTTATACTACGGAAGGCTCTTATAAAGATCAAAATTACTTAAAACTACTTAAAACTAAAGCATAATCATTACAAAAATAATAAACTCCAATTAAAAAAAAAAAAAAAAAAAAAACAAATATTAATCCATTCAATTAGCCCTTTGGTAGATATAGGATATTTCATAGGTGCGTTTACCCCATGAAAAAAAAAAAAAATAGAAAACCATCATCTACCCTAAAGCCACTCTTAAATATTAGTTAGTATTAGACTGGTAACAAATGACCAAATTATTTTTCATTCAATAGTTTAGTTGAAAAGGATAATTAGTTGCATTTCTGGAATATTAATTCATGAAGATCAAAATAGGTATAAGAATAGTTCATTTGCAAAGGTTTTTTTTATGGGTTAGGATAATGATGTATGTTTGGTGTATATCCGACTTACATAAACTTTGTAATTCATTCAAATATTTAAATTATAAATGCTTAGGCAAAGGACTTTAATTAGATTTACATTTTCTCACTTAGATATGTATTTAATCATTAATTCTTCATTGTATTTGCCCAGTAAATACATTAATTCATGTTATTTATCTGTCTTTATCATTGTACATTGTTTATTGTTTTTCTTACAGTACGTTAATAGAATATCGAAAATATATTATGTTTGGTTGTTTTAATTATTTGTTTATACACATGAAACTGGTTCCAGGATATTTAAATGTTTCATCCTTTGTAAATTGAGTTCAGTACATATAGTATATTAAAAAAAAAAATGTTTTTCCCTTAACTAACATCTACAGTTTATTTCAATCTATAGTTGCGTATATACATCGAGTTTCATTCTCATTCTTATTCCTAAGCACTAATTATTCGATATTTTTAGAATTTTAAGAAGATATAATTTAGTGTATTTTTTTTATTCAATAACTTTCTAGGCGACTTCAATGCAGGTCCAATTGAGATTACTCCAGGTCTGGACACAAATGAATTTGGAGAGTCAACCTCTCATTATGTTGTTCCCCGCTTTCATATAAAAGGGAGTCCTAAATGAACCAACCGGCAGAATATCTGGAAGTTCACTTGTTACAGAAAAAAGATGCTGAAACGGGGAAGCATAGTAATTATTGGCTCGATGCAGGCCAACATTGACCTTGAACAAATTGCTTACGATCCGTAGAGGATGATTTTCCCATGTTTTTAATCTGATTCTACTGGTCAGAGTTAGATAGTGCATTAACGGCGTAATTCCAGAATCATCGTACAACAATGTGTTACGAAAGTATTTTTTATTTTCTCGCCTGTACTTCGAGAGGCATTTACGAATTATTTTACGTTCGAAAATTTGCAATTCTTCAGCTACTGATGGAGAAATCGACATCCAAGCCGGGAAACAATAAGCTATCACAGGTCTAATCAGAGTTTTGTACATAAGAGTTTTTACTTTATAACTTATGGCCTTTGAAGAGAAAAGGGAATTTAGTTTGATGGCTGCTATTTTGGCTTTATTTAATACATTCCTAGCATGGGGATTGCTTCTGCATTTGTTGTTAAACAAAAAGCCAAGGTAATTTAAGTTGTTTTTCAAGGGAATTAGTTGCCCATTGATCTTTAAGCTGATGCGTTTGCTCTCAGGTACCGCCCTGTGGTGTCCTTTTCCGCTGGCGTTGCGGAAACAGATCAAAGAACATTTGCTTGTATTGACACGGAATCCCCAATTGAATAAAAATAGGAGAATTGGAGCTAAAATGATGGCTAGTTTAGAAATCGCCTCCGATGGTTTCTGGTCTTCGGTATAAACTATCATGTCATCTGCGAAGTATTGGCTCTTCATCTGGTGTTCTTGAGAAGCATTGCTTCCCCCCTCACTGTTTGTATGTTCTGCTGAAGGTATATCGTGTATGTAAAAATTGAACAGTTTCGGACCCATAAGAGAGCCTTGGGGGACTCCAGACTCAATCTGAAAGGCTTCCGACCTATTGTTGCCGATTAATACTTGTGATGTTCTATCTTTGAGGAAACTCATAATTATGCGAGTGAGTGCTACTGGGCAATTTGCCTCCGTGAGTTTAAAAATTAGGCCCTTGTGTGACACTGTGTCGAAGGCCTTATGTAGATCAAGTGCACAGGCAACTGTTACTTTTTTATTTCTAAGATTCCTTTGAATTGTATCCAATAGGCTCATAATCGCCATTTCTGCAGATCTCTTTTTTTCAAAACCAAATTGATTATCCGGGATCAAGCCGTCTGTAAAGTTGGTTAGTCTATTAAGCACCACTTTCTCTAAAATTTTCCCCAAATTCGAAAGTAGCGATATAGGGCGCAACGCATCCATCGAGTCTAAAGTATTTTTTTTTTGGGAATTGGAATAATCAGGGCTTGTTTCCAACTCAGGGGAAAATATGCAGAATTGATACTATTATTGACGATGATCGTTAGATGGCGAGCCAGGGTGTCAGCACACTTCCTGATAACACAGTTTGGGATTTCATCCAGGCCTGAAGATTTTTTATTGTTGATGTTTCTAATAATGAGTTCGACTTCGGTTGTCGATGTGAAAAATTCAGAATGCACCGAGGAATCCGGACTTATTGAGGTATTACTACTATTAAAAATTGTGAGGAAAGAACCCTGCCCATTTTCAAAGTTAAGGTACCTGTCGCATACAGCTGAATTGATATTCGCATCTGGAAGATTCTGTGCTTTGTAAATTGATTTAAAGTGGTCCGCAACCTTTGCTAGCTTATCATTAATTGAGTATATTTTCTGCCCATTTACCGTAATAGGATCATTGACAGGATTACACATATTGGTTAACCTACCTGAGAGTTTATTGATCTGCTTAAAGACCTGTGGTGACGGGCTAAGTGCTTGGAATAGGGATTTATAAAAGTTATTCGTTTCGAAATTGATACGTTGCCTAATTATTACGTTAAGGCAGTTCACTTGACTTTTTAGTTGGTTGTATTCGAGACTAGTGCGATTGTAGTTGGCATGAAATATTCTTTTCAGTCTTTGAAGCATATGTCTTCTCTTTTGTATGAGCAATTGCGTGAGCGGCTGGAGATGTTTATATTTGGATCCATCAGCCTTATGTAGTGGCGCAAAACGGTCCAGACATTCTTGAATTGCGTTAGTGATATGTTGAATATAGCTGTCTATCTCTGTCGAAGACAAGTTCCTAGTGGCCGGGTATGGATCCTCAATTATGTCACTTAGATTGGTATTGAATTGTTCCCAATTAATTCGTGAGTACTCACGATTAAGTAATGGTTGCACTATGGGGAGTTGCGCATCAGTTGGTAAAGAAATTATAATACCATAATGATCTGATGGTGCCGGTATTGAGACGGTATTGGGGAGTGAGTAATTTGGATCAGGTCCGAAGATATTAAAAAATTGTCTATGTATGATGATCCCCTTGGAAAATAGGGGACATTTGCATTAACTATTGCAAAAGAGGGATGTGCACAATTCGTTATCCAGCGGTAAAGAAAATTGCCATTGTGGTTGTTTTCCGAGTCACCCCAGAAATGGTGTCTGGCATTGAGGTCTCCTCCAAGTATAAATGAGTCATAATGAGAGCTACTGTTGATAACAGAACTAAGAAAGTCTGGGAGTTGACTACCAATGCCGCTTTTGACATAAATGGCTCCAACTAAGATTTTTTTAATTGTATTAAACGGCAGATGCACTGAGAGCGAGGCAAACGTTCCAGCGATTACGTCAGATTCTATGAAAGTATTACTTTTATCTAGGAGGATACTACTTTTGAAAAATATCGCCGATCCACGTCCTGAGTCATTTCGGAAAATGTTATAATTTTTTATATGAATTCTCTAAATCTAAAAGGAACAAAATAAGACAACTTTAACATCATAAAATTATTTATATGCGGAAATTTTCGACATTCAAGCACGGATTACTCTTAGAACATACAGTACATGGAATGCGCTTGTTCCGTATTTCTCCATAGAAACCAGTGGTTCCAATATCTGTATACTAAGTCGATATAGGTGGTCGCCAGTCAGCTGACTCAGGAGACCATTTAGTAATTGTGAAATTTAAATATTGACACGAATTGACGTTTATTTATGCACAATTCGACAGTACTCAAGAGTATGTCAATATCAAACGCCCACTGAGTAGGTTGACTGTCCACTAATTCCCCAAATGTAGGAGCACTTTTAAATGGTCGAAGCACGGTCCATTGCTAAATGGTCTAAGTGATTACTGTATACAAAATATGTATACCCTGGTTCAAATCTAATTTGGTAAAAATATTTCAAGGTATACAGACCCTTTTCAGGGTTTTGTAGTAAAAACAAAACCTTTATGCAATTTTGATCCGCATCCAAATGAACCTTCAAGTTTGCTGACATTTACACCATCAAATAAACCAGGAAAATTTCCCCAAACCATAAATTCCTCTATGCAATTCAATTAGAATTTTAGATATTTTCAATGAAAAACGAAATCAATTGAATGGAAATGTTTTCTTTTTTTTCAATTGGCACTATTTTATCGAGCAGTTGCAAACAGCATGATATTTTTATTTCGCATGCTGTCCATTGCACATGGAAATTTCAAATCAAAATGTAAATATTGTACATACATACGTAACATACATAATTTACTCAGACGTTACACAAAGAGGAGTTCTTTGTCTAATATGCGGTGGCGCCATTACATCGCGGTCGGCACTTAGTGCACTTTCTTGACTAAAAAATAACAAATTAGAGAAGAATCCTCGTTCAGTTTAGATAAATGTTTCCACACATAATAAAATAAACCATTCAGAGAAGATGGAAAAGATTAAATACATATCTGAATTTTATCCGAGCAAGAAGATGGAGTGTTTCTGCAAGCATAGGGTGTGTACAGTCTTTATTTTCAAGTCCTATTTTGAATTCCATGGAATGCAAATAATTTTGAGCTTGTTAAGGAATATGTAAGCAACAATTTTGTTGGACTTGTAATTGCCAATTTAAGTATAGGTGCATTGAGAAAATTGGATAATATAATAAACTCAAGGATCTCGACATATGCGGAATAAAGGAATAAAAAAAATATAGATTAGGTTAGAAGGGCTGCCAGGAAAGCCACAGTACACGTAGACCACATATGGGCCCATTGTGATGCCCCAGGTATTTACCAACCTGCATAGACAAAGTTTAATCATTGGACCAGCCGGAATTGACAATGAAGCGAAATAGCTTCTTGACATCCATATATTTCAGGTCATCTAAATATCTGAAAAAGGAAGACCCAAGAATCTCATTCCTCCTTTCGGCTAAGGCACGGCAGGCACAAAGAAGATGGGAAGTATTTTCATCTTCATTCTTGTCATCGCAACTCCTACAAAAATCATTGTAAGGAAGTTGAATTCTTCTGGCGTGCTCGCCAATCAGACAAAACCCAGTGATAACTCCCACCAACACGCTAATGTGCCCTCTATCCATTGATCGAAGTTTGGAAGAGCGGCCAGGATCCAATCTAGGCCATATCAGTTTTGTTATTTGGCAGGTGCTGCTAGTACACTATCCTGTATTAGCCCTACAAACCGCATCAACCATTACTATCATTTTACAAGCAGCAATGGACATTCTGTTTTCGTGAAGCTCCATCACGATGTTCCTAGTCCCTACTCGAGCCAGCTCGTCGGCCATACAGTTGCTAGCGAAACCACTGTGACCAAAAAAAAGCAGTCCAGCACAACATAATGTTGAAAAATTTCCGAGCTCAACGAGGGACGAGCGGCACTCTTCCGCCACTTCAGATGAGGTGGAAGGAAACGGAATCGATCGATTTTATTGCAGCCTAACTCTCCGTGTATATAACGATGTCTCTAGAAGTCAGGATGTGATGTCCCAGTCATACCACAATTTCCGCTTTCGCCGAGACCTTCGCCTGAAAAACGCTGGATTTATCCCCTTGGTCACCCCCTATCTACGCCACTGGCCCGTGGGGACGGAGCCTGAGGTAGCATAGTGACCGTGAAATTCGGGCCATGCCATCTAGCGAAGAAAAAAGCCCCTCAACGAGCTAAGAAGCGGCCTATCCTTGCTGTAACTCAGTTCAGGAGACGTAGGTGGGGTTTTCGCCGCTCGTTGCACCTGTCCTTTACGTATTAATAAAAATGTATATGCCTGGGGAAGACAACACAAATAGGGGAGTCAAAAATGGGGAATAATTAAAATAAATGGGGCGATAAGGATGGAATGGTTGGCGGACGGCTCCGATGCCCTCGCGCTCGCATCGGGGTCGTCCGGGTGTAATGGGACCCTCGACCTCTGGTTTCGTATCACCGACCGATCCTACTCATCAGGTGCTGCTTTCGATCTCTCGGTTGAAGCAGCACGACTACGCAGAGCGAGCGAAGCGAGCGTTCATGTTGTCTGGAGCGAGCGGAGCCCACGCAAGGGGGCTTGCGAATATTCCAATTTTCCATGTCTTCAATATACCAAATATTCAGTGTAAATCATTAAAAAAAAATAGAAAATAAATAAAAAAAGAATAAAAGATTATAAAAAAAATATAAAAAAAAAACTAAAAAAATATTTTACAAATTTATGAGTTTTAGAGTGACGCGAGTGAAAAGTGACAAAAAATGCGAGTAAAAGGTGTTTTCACTTCGGCCCACGGCGATTATCTTCGCACCAAAACTCAATCTTTAAACTTTTATTCGAAAATTTGCTAGTATGAGGTGCCTATTACACGATAAATCAACTTGGCAAAATGATACAATTTGTTGTTTGTGTAATATAAGGTTCACACTAGATCCTGAAACTGGCATTTGTGTACCTTGTATGTATGTATCTGATAGTTTCAGATGTAGTGTTTTGACCACAACCTTATCTAGACGCACTACATAGGGTTCATACTTGCTTGTTGCACGTTATGCCCCAATCTGCATCGGATAGGTGCAATTTCCGGAGCCCGGGGTGGGGAAATCACTTTTCATTAGGTTTTTGTCACTTTTCACTCGCGTCACTCTAAAAGTCTAGAATAATTTGCAGAAAAAAAAAAACATTTTTTGTTTTTGTTTTAAGTTTTTTTCATGATTTATACTGAATGTTTGGTATATTCAGGGCATGGAAAATTGCAATATTCGCGAGTCCACTTGCGTGGGCTCCGCTTACTATACTCGCTCCTAAGGGATCACAACCCTCAGTATCGCACAAACATGAACGCTCGCTCTGCGTGCAACAGCCTTTTAATCAGTTTTAAACATACCAAACATTCAGTATAAATCATTAAAAAAAATAAGAAAAAAAAAAAATTAAAAAAAAAAAATAAAATTTAAAGAAAAAAAAATTTAAAAAAAAATATTTAATTTTTTTTTATTTTTGCAAATTTGAGAGTCTTACGGTGACGCAAGCGATAACTGACAAAAAATCCGAGTGAAAAGAGATTTTTTCACCCCGGGCCCCGGATACTAAAAATATCCCATTTTTCTTTATTTTCGAATAATTTTCACGCTCCGAACACGCACTCATATTAATCTGACTACACTTGCGTGACTTTTGAAATCAATATTGCACAAAACAACAAATTCACCGCACAAATCAAAACACTTCAAATCCCATCTAATGACTATAATACTATACTTAATTATTTTAGACGTCTAAACATTTATCAATACTTTTAAATCACTTATTACGCGCCTCTGAAATAGGACGACTTGAGACAATTAACGTGCAACTAGTACATACGAGTATTCTTATTGTGGGTAGTAATTCAAAAGTATGAACTCATTGTACTTTTTTTATACTTTCGATTTGATTGGAGTTATCGGGCATAAAAGTTCAAAAAGATCAGCCGGCAAAAGGCGATATTTGATATTTGCAAAAAATAAATCTACATTTGTATCACACTAGCTACGAGTGTGTACTTTCATGTATGGGACTCTGTGAGCTTCACGCGAATGATGTTTAACTTAGTATGGTCGCCTCGCCAGAGATCAATAATTAATCGCCAGATTAAAGGAAAGAAGTCGTTAAAATGTTCATCCACGGCTTTTGTTTACTCATAAAACGAGGCAAATGAAATGTGTATGGGACAGTAAACTGCGTAATCATAATAAAATTTTGCTACTTACAGGGAAAAAATATTTTACTTTTTTATAAAGCGTAAAACGCGGCACTGGTTAATGAACAGATTGCGATCGGAATATTTTTCAGGCGGAAGTCAACGATCTTTAGTATAAATATGCTTTTTAATTATCTATAATTTAAATTAAAACAGATTCAATAACGATCACAGCGCGTGCGATATTTTCGGAACTGCGACTGGCACCTGATTCTAATAAGATCAATGCACCATACTATGTACTTAGCTACAGCGCGGTGCGGCCTAAACAATTGAGCGATTTTATTTATCAATAGCACTGCCAAGAATTCGAAAGACACTCTTCAGTCTTCACCGTACCGATTCCAAATTGAGATTGAAGCGACCTAGTCAAGAGCCGGGCCAACAAACTGAGTTACTCAACGGACGCACCGTGGTCTTCGTAGGACGCTGGAGGCAGTTCAACTGTGTGGTGTGTGTTCTAGCTCGACGGACGACGCCACTGCTTCCCTCTCAATCTCCAACGACTGAACATCAAATCGCTGGAAGGAGTCTATTGTGTTGTGTATTATGTACCAGTAGAGCACTAAAAAGGAAGGTACACTCGACGCCATTTTGTGGGCAACCAATGGAGTGTGGCATGCATGTACACATGACAGTTCTCAGCTGTCAACATTAGTGCTGTCTGCTGTAGTCAATGCAGGCGAAGTCAACACATTCTATTTAAGAGAAAATCAAGGTAAATTTAGTCGTTATCACTGCAAGTGTGTTTATCGCGTATCAATAGATACCAATTTTTGTCGGTAAAGCAATTAGTGTTCCCTTATCATGTGAAATTAGTTGCTGAAAGAATGCGAAGTTTACTCCAACTTACAATTTCGACCTCGGACAGACGATTCACCCGGATGGTCATTCCCATTCGAATTATAATTCGATTCTGTGTCCGTCCTCGCGAATTATCATTCTAATATTGGAGCATCATCATTCCCATGAATAATTCGTTGAATGATCATTCGGGTGTATCGTCCGTCCGAGGTAGAATTTTGTAAAACGCTATTTCCTAATGATGTTATTTTACTTCACAGCAGAGTACAAATGCCTGTGAGAAGAAAAAATGCAACGGCATGTATTAGCAGTGGAGAATCGTCTACATCAAAAGCAACAAACGTATGTATATGTATTTTGATATCAATTGATAATTTTTACAAATCTAAACAATGGTTTATTACAGGACAATGAGAAACAGGAAAAAAATGCGCACACAGAGGACTCGATTGTTGCACTTTTGCATGAAACTGAGGTTTTGAAACAACAGTTGAAACGTCTGCGCTCTATTGCAAGATTATACTCTAACTATCCAGCAGTTGCAGAGTACATGCAAAAATATAATGTAAAGTAATTATAAGGCCGAGTGCATATTCGCGTTCGCGTGTTTTATGTAAAACGGATCTTTGCTAGGATGAAACTCCGTCAGTTTGACAAAGATTCGGTGGTTTTCGTTACACCAATGTGTGTTAACTCTTGTGTATTTAAACGAGCAATTAGGTAAGAAATGTGTGCGGCTATATGTCTCATACTGTCCGCTCGTTTGTTTCGTCGCTTATTTCTTGCCTAATTATCTATTGTAAAGGACATAAATCAACCTATTTTTTTTAATACGATGGTGCTCGAGCATTTGTTAAACTGATGGAGTGTCATTCAAGCAAAGATTCAATCCGTTTGACATAAAACACGCGAACGTGATCAACGTGCGCTCAACATATGACTTTTGTAAACGAAAAATTCACCAGAAGCTGAAAGTCACGACAATTTATAATCGACAAACGTTTTTAACAAAGTAGTTTATTTCATTTGCTTAACTGTCAGCATTAAGCTCATATGTTGTAATTGTAACAAATACTTATAAGTTTTACTTTTTTGTAGTATAAATATGTATGCTTCAGGAATATTGTAATTAAAATATCACACATTTTATTGACCAAGATCAAACAACTTATTTTCTTCCTTGTTTCAAGGATGCAGACCCGAATACATTAGCCTTTTGTTTTTTTGTGTTTTCGGAAAAGTTCTTCACACCGTAGGAACGTATGATGGTAAAATGGTGGACTAGCTTTTTGGTTAATTCACACCCGTATTTGCATTTAGGAATCAATCCATCAAGTTTTGCTACTAGTTCACTCATTATCTTCGAAGTCCCAAATTGCAAAATTAAATCTTTGTGCTCATTATAAAAGTGAGCGCAGTTTAGAATTAATTGGAACGTTTCCTTGCATGGTTGCCTCAATCCACCGCGATCCAAGTTTTCGCTCAATTTTTTAGACTCGTTGAAAAAGGACGTGTCTGGCAAATTTTGGGTCGACAAAAATGCGACGCAGTTCGCACAGAGGGGCTTTTTCAGTACTGCATTGGTCGTACTTCCCGCGATATGAAACAGAGTCTTTATATCATACTGGCTGATTTTTCTGGCTAGGATTTCGAAAGGCAGCCTTTCTATCGTTAAATCAGATTCACGCTGCCTGACTCCGGAGGATGAACACAATTTGTCAGTTGTATTACTTGATTGATTTTCCTTGTTATTTGCTGAACAGAAATCAAGCAAATACTCATCTGAGTCGCTGCAGTAGTTCGAGCGCTTGACATCCGAAACGAATTGAGCTATTGAAATCAGCCTGAGTGCGGTTAAGGACTGCAAAGCTGATGGCATTTTCCCTGCTTTCCGGCGAATTTGAGAAAAAATATTTTCGGTTGCATCTTGAGTGAATCGGCTCCCCAGGATGAAATCGAAATTGTTTGCAAGCAGGATTTCCGCGATGTCGGTGAAAGATAGAGTAGCTAAAACCCCGGCATAGTTCAGAGGTTTCCATCCCTTCTCGAAAACAATATCGTTAAACAACTCAATCATGCCGTGGAGGAAAATGTAGTTCCTATCGCTGTTTCGTGAGGTGATGGAAGTTTTCCTGACTTTAGAAGTCAATAGCGAATACCACTCGTATATCTTACGAATGAAATGCGCTGTCGAAAGAGCATCTTCATCCAAAATATGGTCTTCAACTGCAATCTCCAATGCGCTTGCAGTTTGCAATGAAAAAAAACGTATCGCAGGCCCCACATTCATTTTTTCGAATGGTGAAGGGTCAATGTCCGAGGCGCGTAAATGATACAGCCTCCTTATCTCTTTACCGTTATTGATTTCATACTCCCACAGCAATTTTACGTAGTCGCCGCTAACGAGATTGGTCGGAAGATGCTCTGCTTCCACATAAGCAGCAGGTAACAAAATAGATTGTCTCAACATGGCCGATTTCAAATTTTTCAATATGTGCCATACATCTGGAGTTACATAAACGGCGTGCCCTCTGAAATCAAAACTATTGTTCCTGACACCATTTTTCTCAATTTGAATTCCGAGAGAAGTCCACAAAGATCGATTTCTGCCATCAAGATCCGAAGACAAAAGGGTAACGTAAAGCCCACTTTCCTCAACTGCTGTTATGCATTTCAGAATGAAATTTTTTAAGTGCTTCGAATTAAATCCTTTTTTTGGAGTGACGTGACATGCTATGGCTTGTTTCCATGGGTTCCTTATTCCTCGAACTACCACCAAAAAAATTTTGTCTCCTACGACTAAATCGTCTCCTAATGTGACGTGGCCAACAATTACTCCGCTATTTTTGTCATAATCCAACGTGTCAGATATGATCATTTCATCGTACGACAAAACACAATATCTATCCTCTTTGCTCATCAATTTTATTTTGTGCTTTAATAGCTCAAGAACATTGTCAAAAATTCCAAATTGCAATTTGATATTTTGTATTCTACGATTAAGTGTACTGTACGCTGGTGCAGGGTAGCCGCTATCTCGTAAAAATTCATATCCATGAACTGACAATCCTAGTCTAAGCTTTAGACCTCTGATGATTGATTCGTTTGACCAATGATTCACTTTACCGTCAACTATCTTTTTTATTTGCTCTTCATTAAGAAATGTACGTAGAGCAGCTTTGATGGTTTCCAATTCCCGAGTCAACTTAGCGACTTCTTCTTCCAATGAGTAGGTGAGTACTTCTTTCAGAGTGCCAATTTCTCGACGTACATCTTCGTTTTCTTTCACCAGTGCTTCTCTTACTGTTTTAGCGATAATTTCTGGATGTTCGTGCTTCTGTTGATTGCCCTGAAAAATATGTCGAATAAGCAATAAATTAAAAATAAATTTTCCATTGGATTCGATGTCATTGTATACCTCATTTTCAGTAATCCCCGAAATGCAGTTTTCGTCCAAAGAGTTTGTAGGATCAATCGAAACCTGCTCATCTCCATTGTAAGTATAATCAGGTAACTTGCAATAAGAATGGTCAATTCGAGCTGTTTTTGGAGTGGATTTGTCGTCGAATCCGGGTCTCTTGCACGCTGTTTCAGCCATAATTTCTGAATGTTCGTGCTTCTGTTGATTGCCCTGAAAAATATGTCGAATAAGCAATAAATTAAAAATAAATTTTCCATTGGATTCGATGTCATTGTATACCTCATTTTCAGTAATCCCCGAAATGCAGTTTTCGTCCAAAGAGTTTGTAGGATCAATCGAAACCTGCTCATCTCCATTGTATGTATAATCAGGTAACTTGCAATAAGAATGGTCAATTCGAGCTATTTTTGGAGTGGATTTGTCATCGAAGCCGGGTATCTTGCACGCTGTTCTCTGTATAGAGGGTAATTCTTGTGCGGTTGTTTCTCTAACTTGTTTGATTTTCTGAAAAATAAAAAACAGTCTCATTAACAAGCGGCAAGTGACGATGACGGAAAATTAACAAAAGTAATTCCATGAAAACATTCTTCCACTAACAAACCTTGATTATTGATTTTCTTGGTGCACGAGTGATTCTTCGTGGAAGATTCGGAACATCAAATAACGTTGGCACAGCATCTGTAACCAGTTTGTTCTCTTTATTTTTCTGACCATTTTTAAATTGACATTCCTCGAAATGTACCTGCACAAAATAATCACTTTACTCCACTTTCTGAAAGTGCTAATGTAAAAGCGTTTACCTCACAAATACGTGAATAATCATTCGGTTCCCAATTTGTCCGTCGTGTGTTCCTTGTCCATTCTCCTCTTCGCGTAGCATCTGCCGGAAATCTGAACAAACGAAAACCTTGGTTTGATCTGCTTTTGCAGTTTGGAACTGCACAACTTGGCATTTTTGGCTAATCGGTATCGGTGAGGCTCTAAAAAGTGGAGTACACATCGGCATACAGCCATACAACAAGAAACACCGGGTCCAGGTCTTTAGCGAATGACAGATCTCCACTGCAGTCAGCTGTAATCTCCATTCGATGCCCACAAAATGGCCGCCGAGCGTACTCACCTTTTTAGAGCCTTAGTACCAGGCGAGGCGGTTTCATCTTCCCTTTCCCGTTCCCGTTCCATTGCACACAGAAATCTAATTATCGATAGATGGGCAATTGGTACACTCACATTGTACTCATCCGAGTAATTATAAATTGAAAGTGATCTGAGCTGCGGGGTGGAAAACCTTTTAGAAATGGACATATGGATCTTCGGATGTTTGTTTAATGCGTTTGTGCCAACAGATGCACTTAAATGTGGGCGATTAATCTAAAACGAGGAAATGCAATATAAATATAACGCTCGCATGGTCATATCCCATCAATACACAGGCCGACCAAGATCGATCGACCCTTATGATGTGATCAGGGGACCTAAATGAGAATGAATTCAGGATGATGACTTGTGTATGTATGTGCGATGGGTTAGATGGAATATTTACCACAGTAGGGTGTTGTGATGGAAACCATAAAAAAAATTGTTGTCCGACTCTTCTTAATAAATAATTATGATCCAGTGCCATTGGCTATTAAACAATAACTTAATTCACGCATATGACTCGGCAATATTTGGTAATAGGTAATTGAATGTTAAAGATGAGTGCTGGATACCGGCAAACAAAAGGGCAAAACAAAATTGTGCTACTCTTGTGGGTATAAAAAAATTTTTTGGAAGTATGTACATTCTTACAAAGTGCTGGAATTAATGCTTAATCATTAGAGGAGAGAATAAATCTGTAATGCTCATAGGAAATTCCAAAAGTTGAAATGCACGTTTTTTTTTTGCGCTCTCGCGTAGGTTATGCTTCCGTTATACAGTCGAGAACGGATAAGTGCAATCGCCCCTGGCAGTGAAAATGATTGCACTTATCCGTTTTTTAACTGATTTATGAAGAAAAAATCACGACGAAAATGACGACCTCTTAAAGGGCTACTTGGTACATATAGGCCAAATTTTTCAGTGTGTAGGAACAAACATTTTGAAAAGTAAATTTGTAATGTAACGGTAAATTTAAGTCAATTTTATTTCAAAAGAAAAAACCAAGAAAACAAGTTTGGGCTTGTTGGTGTTGATTAAAAATTTGTCTTTAAAGGTCGCCACACACAACAACCATTTTGGTCGTGAGCATGCATCGAACCACGTCAAACTCAATAGAAAAAAATCTCATTTCCACCGTTCTATGATATGATGATGGTTCGATGGAAGTTCGGTCATGGTTCTGCGCAATCATGTGTGGCGACTTTTCGGCTACGCCTTTCCGAAAATGACCAATTTTGAAGTTTGAACTGGATATCAATTTATGCAACTATAAGCTTACAAAAATCGTGGAAACCTGTTCCTTGCTAACAAAAATGACCTCAAGCGCACAGCAGGACCCGTTATTTTCACTCAAACTATTCGTAAACGGGTGAGGGAAGGTTGCCTGTTTTCCAGATGCCTAATCAAATTACCGCCATTGACCACAAGGCAGCAAATCGGCCGACAAAAAGTTTTTAAGAAAATTACTTCCCATACATGATTGCTCTACCGTCAAATGCTAACGCTGGTGGAATTGCACAGGGTAGAAAATGTTCATTTTCTCTTCTCCGCACTACAAAAAGGCCATCATTACTGTATATTGTTAATTTGGATCCTTTGGAGAAGAAGGACCTCCTCCAGTTTTTCATACATGTCAATTGATGTGGTTTTTTTTTTTGAAAAATATCCTCTGGCGATTTGGTGCCTTGTGGTAAATAGCGGTAATTTTACCAGACATCTGGAAAGTAGTCAACCTTACCTACTCAACCGTTTGGGAATGATTTGAGTCGAAATCACGCTTCCTGCTGTGCGTCCGAAGCTTTTTTTTGTAAAGGACGTGGTTTCACAAATTTTGTAGGTTTATAGGCGCATAGATTGGTTTCCACCTTCCTCTTGGCCGACATTGTCCTCCTCTTCTTATGAAACGTCCTACCTCCTGGTACATATCCTATAAATCCCCGATTAAAAACTGTAATCCAGTAGTCGACAGCTGGCTCGAGTACTGCATTGTATTCCTCTCTGTTAAGCACACAACCCTACATTAATCATATTCGCAAAGGAGTAGCCTAATACCTTGCGGAAGGTCCTTTTCTAGTTTAACAGTAATAAACGTCTAAAAAAATCAGCACACAAACTCTTTAAGACGAATTCTTGATCAACAAGCAAGCCCAAACTTCATTTTTTCTTTTGTTTTTTTTTTGTTTTTTTCTTTTCTTTTTTTTTTAATAAAATTTACTTAAATTTAACATAAGGTTTGGGCCTTATATTACGTTTACACTATCCGCAGATTACTTCATCTGCGCCAGCTGAGATAATGGGTGGTATCCCAACTAACAATTTTGCTCTGATAACAGTCTACAAGAGTCTTACAGGAGCCAGCATCAAGACTGCAACTCTTGAAATTTAACTCTTGAAGAGTACTATAAGAGTCTTATAAGAGTCTTAAAAGTATTAAATGGCCACTTTCCAAGAGTCAGTTTGATCTTGTAGCAAGAGTTCAACTCTCCCTATAAGAGTTACACACGTCTTATAAGAAGGCTTTAAGGCTTCTTATTGGAGTAAATTTTTACTCTTGTAAGAGTCTCATAAAAGTACTATACACTTGTTATGAGAGTCAAGATCTCCCTATAAGTGCAGCGGGAAAGAGAGTGGGGGCCAACGCGCCAATGCACGCAAATTTCGCGTCCACACTAAGGAAGTTGGCTGTCATTGCCCGTCCTGGGCCAGTATGGGTACGAGGCACTAGCGCGCTGCCCTACTAAGGCCAGAATTAAGAGCGCGTTGACACGATCAAACTACGGTTTGACAAACCACCTACTTGAACGTGTCAACCCCTTGTCAAACTGGTTTGATGTCTTGTGCTTCTGTCAAACCGTAGTTGGACGGTGCTCATCAAATGCTAGTTTGTCAAATCGTAGTTTGATCATGTCAACGCGCTCTAAAGTACAAAGAAAAACTAACTTCCGATGGTGTTATCACATTTTCGCCAAAGTCAGATACAAGGTGGACACAATTCGAGATGCTCTGATTTGATTTTTGTTGGGTATCAACTTGGTCATCATCCTTTCGTAAGACTACGAAAGTATGAGCACGGCGTTGTTTGAAGTGAAAACTAGCATTTTTCTGAACAATAACAAGCCTGGGAGTATCGCTTTTCAAATTATTGTATTTTTTTTTCAACTTTTCGTGGGAAAGTGGACGATCGCTTACACTTTTTCCAGTCGAACATTCTCTTTAAAACGTTAGCTTACGTGGTTGACAGATTGCTCAACTTCTATGAAATCAATCGTGTACTCATAACACTCTTCTTATGAGTGTTTAAGTATACCGATCTCAAAACAGTTTTATAATAAGAAGTTATAGACTAAAGCTTTTATAAGGCTCTTATTATAAGAGTCATAAGAGTTAAGTCTCTTGTAAGAGCATTCATAGGAGAGTAGAACTCTTCAAGAGTTAAACTCTCATAAAAAAGTCTCTATGAGAGTTCATGACGACAAAATATGATCTTGTAACAGGAGTATGACTCTTCAAGAGTAATAATCTCTTAATAAATGTGCTATAAGAGTTTACTTAAATCTTGTTACTAGAGCTACATTATGAGAGTGGTGGAGAGCCTTACTAGAGTCTTATGAGAGCTTTTTCCAGTTCACAGGAGCTAAACTCTCAAGAGTTTGTTAGTTGGGATGCATAATAATGAGGATATACCCAAGAGTGAAGTCTATTGAGGACATTCCTGAGTCTGCTATGTTCGGTGAATCGAGTGAAAAAGTTGTATGCATAAAACTACTCTCCGCTCCATAGTGAAAATTGAGTGGAATTCTGTCAACGCAGCTTTACTTCACTCGACTCACTTTATGCATACCACCCAATCTGCGACTGTCAAATACATATTTTACAATTTTGAACTCACCACACCCAGATTACGCTGCAGATGAAGTAATCTGGGGATAGTGTAAACGTAATATTACATTGCAAATTTACTTCAAAAAATGTCTGGTCGCTTCTACCAACACTACAGAAAATTTCCTTCTTTGCTTTAGAGCGCGTTGACATGATCAAACTACGATTTGACAAACTAGCATTTGATGAAAAGTTGAGCACCGTCCAACTACGGTTTGACAGAAGCACAAGACATCAAACCAGTTTGACAAGGGGTTGACACGTTCAAATAGGTGGTTTGTCAAACCGTAGTTTGATCGTGTCAACGCGCTTTTATTCAGTGGGAAGAATGCGTCACTTTTTTTGTGGAGCAGTGTAGGTCGCTTGAACAAAATATGGAGTACTAACTCCAAGCTTTAATTTTACATACATTTCATAACAACTAGTAAACGCCAATTTTTAACCCTACTTTTTAGTAATTAAAAATTACGAACTTGCAATCGGTACTTATCTATACTCTAGTATGTATTGTACTTCGAATTAACACCCAATCCGTTAAATACCCCAATTAAGGTGTGTGTCTCCGATTATTTCATATGTTCCTACTTCAAACAAGCTTCACAGTTCAGAACATGTGATAGCATCGAGAAGTGTCAAAATCCGTTGTTTTGCCTTTTCGGAAGTGCGTAAAATGTGTGTTTGGCCTTATGCAAGCTGCCCGTCTTAAGATAAATCGCTAAATGCCTTTTAATAGTGCTGAATTTCGATAGTCGCGCCGAAAATGTATCGTATATTGAGTGCTCGTAGTGTTTCCATTCCCAATTTTAAATTATTGCATGCGAAAAAATGCATTCCCAAGGACCATCAACTCGTTCTAACCACACGCCCCATCTCGTACTGTGACCTCTTTACCAAGACAAATTTACCAAAAGGTGAGATTAGTGCTGGTGCGAATTGCCTTAAGGCAGGAATGCACGTGGAAAATTACCGTGATAAAGTTTTATGACAAAATCTGGGTTTTCGATGCTCTGAATGGGGTTATGTTTACACACAGTGTTTGCATAACGAATTTGAGGCCGGCCGATTAGTGCACTAACGAATTTCTATTTATGAATTATTTGCAGAAGCTGAATTGAAATCATGCTTGGTTCGTCACCAGTCGACCACTGCCAATCCAGATGCTATCAAGCGAAATAAGCGAAAGCCTCGAAAATCGAATTATGCGAAATATATTGAATTGTTGCAAGGTAGGTCGCGGGTCCAAGGCCGCCGACTACTCCGATATTATTATTTAAAAGTCCATTTCACTAAATAAAATACCCAAAAAGACCAGTGCTGTTACACATTAATATAAACAATTTCTTCCAGTTGCTCCGAACTCGACAAAACAAACTCGTACCAAAGTCAAGAATCTAAAATCGAAGAAGTTATCTGAATTCATAAACACATCCTCACGCCCATTTGGCACTGAGGCGACGTCGTCCGCGACGCCTGGATCCTCTGAGAAGAAATTGAGTCACCAACCAGTTGAGTATCAGAAAATCGACTTGGAACTAATCCACGATGCTAACATTCAGTTGGGAATGTACGACCAGAAACCGCTCATTTTCATTGGCAAGGCAAAGAAAAAATACAACCTCATTGAAAAGCCCGAGAGGGTGCGAACTATCATAGATAGCTACCAGAAATTTCGGGAAATCATTGAAACTATAGAAATGGGTGCGGAGGAGGAACGTGCTGAGCACAGGTAAGAAGTTGATAGCGAATTGTAATTGGCCTACTTTAAGTAATATCTACGTTTATTTGCAAAGTGCTGGCGCTAATTTGATTGAAGAAGAATCAAAGGCCTTGGATGAGGAATTGGATATCATTGGACATGATGTTTTGGGAGATATTCACACAGATGTGACGCCAAAATCATTTGCAAATGTTGATGTACAAAGCAAGGAACACAGGTATGTTTGTTGTGAAACTGAATTGGCAATGTGCCAATTTACACGAGGTCTGATTACCTTGGATTGTGAGACACGTCGACGGATGACTGGTCCATGCTCTAGCTCTTCAGATGTTTCAGTAACAAGTGCTGCTCTCATTAACGTAGCAAACTGTGAGTCCGTTTTAACTCTTTCGTCTGATCATCTTTCTGCTATTATCAGACTTGATCATCCAACCACCATACAAAAGTCTGACCGCGGTACTTTCCTGAACTACGGCAAAGCTATTTGGGACAGCTTTAGGAATTTCACTGACCGTCCTACCGACAACTTCACATGTGCGCGTAGCTGAGAAAAATTTCAGATGAGTCATAACGAAAGTAACTAAAAAATTTATTCCGGCAGGGCGATTTCCCTAAAATTCGAAAAAAAAAGAAGATCCAACATCCGCTAAAAGACTGACGGACGAAAGACCAACCAATAATACCAACTCTGATGACCCAAGGATAAAGGAACTCAACGCCAGAATTCTGCATCAAGTCACTGAGCATAGGAGAATCAAATGGACCAATCGCTTAAATAGCTGCAACTTAAAATCCGGCCTCTGGTTGACTGGCAGAACCCTCAGCAATTGAATACGATTTGGTAACACCACGAAAGTTTCCCTACACAATGTGCTTGCAGCTTCAATAGACAATTTATCGAACACCTGATAAATTCAAGCGCATAACCTGTAGAAAAATCCGGAACAGCACCATCGACCAGCCACTCCAATTTATCACTGATGAAGTTGCAGCAGTCGCAAGAAAGCTAACAGCCCCAAAGCCTTAGGTCCCGATGAATTATGAATGATTATGCTCAAGAACCTTGATGTGCCAGCTCTGGAGTATCTAACCTCCACCCTCAACCTCTCAATCGTGACGTTAGTGATTCCTAAAGTTTGGAAAAAGGAACGGTGATTCCTATACTTAAACCCGGGAAGAAAGCAACATTAAGTGAATCTTATCGTCCGATCACTTTACTATCACCTGTTGCTAAGACGCTTAAAGCGCTACTCTTTCCGAAGCTTGGAGGATTAAGCAGGGCGTTCCGCAAGTAGGAGTCCTATCACCCACTCTTTTTAACCTCTATGTATCAGGATTTCCAACATCACCTCACGGACTCCAAATAAACAGCTATGCGGACGACTGTTCAATTGCCTACGGGTTGTTGTTGTAGTAGCAACGCCTAATGGTGTTCAAGCGGTTTGGTAGCCCTTGGTCGTTGCTGATGAATGGGTCGCTCCGGTGCGTAGAATGGGCTGCCGTGGGAGCTATATATACGGGATTATATAGCGAATATAGTAGGCGAACAACTTATCCGTATCGTAAACAATCCAAAAATCGTAGCAACTGACACCTATAGCGCTCTGGGAAGACCTCATCGAGGTGGCCATGTTCCTTGGCCTTGATACCGAGAGCATCAAAAACGAAGTCTGCTCTTAGAACTGTCACAGGCTGCCTCATGATGTCTTCGCAGAATCATCTTCATCATGAGACCAAAATGATTCCCCAAAAGCCACAGCACTCTTCTCACCAAGCAGTATCTGGTTGGCTGTTATCTGAGCGACCATCCTAACTCCCGCCTCATGGACAAAACCCCATCGCCACGTCACGTAAGGCCGCGAAGCGGAAGTCCAAACCTCCAAAGGTTTAAAAGAGTTCCTTTTAATAACGCCAGCTGTAAGTCGGCCATCACAACGCTGCACAGTGAGGAAGTGCTCTCTTCGATTGCGGAACTAAAACCAAATATGGTACTGGATGCGCAATCACCTGCCATTTGGACGAATCCCGGCTATCAAGAGCAACCAAAACTATGTTCGCTCAACTTTGTCCTGGCTGGTGCTTGCATCTGAACTGTCTGTACCTGTCCCGCATCGACAGTGACATCCAAAACTCCTGCCCAGCATGTGGCCATCTCTTCACACGATGTTGAGCACATTTTTAATTGTCAAGCAGCCCCCACGCGCTTAACTCCTATTGCGCTGTGGAAGAACTCCATCGAGGCAGCTGCTTTCCTCCACCTGAACTTAGAGGATAACAATATGGATATTCGGAATTTGTGACACATACAAGTTATTGGAGCTCGAAGCGCCACAACAACAAAACGAGATCTGACTTAAGTAACACACACTCAAACGAATTCTCAAATTGCTACAACAAGGATAACAGAATTGCCATTGCAGAAAGGTATAAAGTGCCACGCGGTCTCTTTTCCTTAATTATTCTGCCACAGACCACAATAGAAGCGTTCGTTACCCGGCCTTGGATCACTAGTGAATCGAACACAATGGATTTCAAATGTCAGACATGAAATTGTAAATTTATTTAAATATGGCAAAAACACCAACCCCCATTAATCCGACGATGTCCAATATCGGAGTTGGATCTCCCTGGATCAAGAAGCGGCTAGACATTTTGTGTGGGAATTGGTCCGAGGCTGGGTGAGACGAACGCGCCTATTGAGTCTCCCTTCAAATGCTGGTGCTCAATCTGAAGATGCCAGCACTAAGTTCACTTTCCTTTTGACTTTTGTACAACGGCATGATTGCGTTCAGAAATATTGAACTGTGTCTTATTCTTTCTTTTCTAGATTCAAATCGAAATATAAATCTAGCGAACAACAAAACTTGGCCAAACAGAAATCCATAGTTCTAAATCTAACTACATATCTCAATATTTGTGCATCGAATAACATGCTAGGGCGGGGCCTTACTACACTCTTAAATTACCGTGACAAATGCAAACGTTTTGGATATGCAAATAATGTACTAAGCGTCGACTTGTACAATATTCTCCTGCACGGCTACGCGGGAAAAGGAAATTTCGATAAAATCAAAGAAATATGTGCAATTCTCAACGAAGATAAACTCGACTACAATGCACAAACATTTGCAGCTCTTTTCGAATGTCTCGGACGTTTGGAATTGTCGGATCATAATCGACAGATTTTGGAGAAATATCGTCGCAAAGCGAATGAAATGGTGGGTGAAGAGAGCGTCCTCCATTAAAGCAGTTTATTAATTGCACATCGTTCAATTGCAGGGTATTACATTGAATATGATCATGGACAAGAGTAAGTTTGTTTGTGATCAACGGGAGATCGTTCTGGATGCCATACAGTTGATAGAGCCGAACTTTGCGCCTAATTACACGCCACCGGCAATAACGTACTCCAATTCTCTTCTAAACGATTTGAATGAACACGTAGCAGCCATGGACACGACGGTCAATGATTTTGAAGCGGATTGTGCGATAATGAACTCGAAAAGGGGATTTAGCTTGGATCAGCTCCAGGAGTTGGCCAGGCGACAGCTTGAAATCGAACTGGAGGGTTCCGTGACGATAAGGAGCATTGAGAAAACCAAAGAATTTGGTGACATTCAATTATATGTAAGTTTTCCCTGCCATTGTAAAAGATCTCTATATAAAAATGATTTTAAATTTTCAGCGAAAACGGTTGGACGATCTTATGGGATCGTGGCGATCTCAAATTATCTCCGCTATCGTAAGAGACTTGAGCACTCTTCGGGCTCAAGCGCGCTACAAGCTCAACAGCCACATGACATACTACAACTATCTAAAGTGCCTTGATCCTAGCCAGTATGCCGATATAATTCTCAAAGAAATCAGAACTTTGGCAGAAGGCTCCGAAACGTACAGTCCCACTGTTGGCCAGTTACATCGCGAGTTAGGTCGACGGGTTCACGCTAAGTATGTATGATTGGGGTGTACCCGCTTCCAATTCCTTTCACAAACCAGGTATTTTCATTTATGAACATATTTCATAACCAGGTATCAAATTGAATTGAAAAAGCGCAACGGGATTTTGCAAAAGATGGGTGAAATTTATTCGGAATTCTGCGAACAATTGGATCATTGCAATTCAAGCGATAATCCACGACAAATGTGGCAACGAATTGTCCACAAGAATCGTACGTCCGGTCCCAGTATGGACATATATGAACTGGCGTGGCCGCCGAATGTTATGGGTGGTGTGGGACGATTTTTATACAACGTATTGATGCGTGACATCAAAATCGACGTGAATATCATGCGAAACAATAGTAAAACGCAAAATCTTCTGCCCGCCTTCTATACACTTTTCCGGAACCAGGGCCGGTTGGTTAAGGAGGAGGTCAAGCCACATCCTGTTCTGGCTAGGTTGGTAGACAGTTGTCACAGAGAAGAGACAGCGCGATTGAATGTATTTTTTTTGTAGATTACTTCGTGCGTCGCAGCAGCAGACACTGACTTTTGACGCGAATTTGGTTCCTATGTTATGTCCTCCGCAGCCATGGAGTACACCACACAATGGTGGTTATCTGTTAATCAAATCGGATTTAATTCGTTTGCCGCACCAGGTAGGTTCAACTTACGATTAAAGCTTCCCTTGAACAAACGCGATTTATTCGCTGCGGATTCGCAATTGCCTTCACCGGCACCATGCAATTAGCTGTTTGAAAATTACCCATTAAAGGACAATTTCGGCTGAAACATTTTCGTTTCACACTCAATGTTCAGTTTCGTTTAAAAACGAAAGTGAGTATATGGCTATTTTCGCTTTTCTTCGCATACGTTATTTCGATTTGAAATCGATATAGTCCATGTGTGGATATTAGTATTGGTTCGGGTTGCCGCCGTTGCACCATTAATGTTTGTGCAATGGGGCATATACACACTTTCGTTCTAAAGCGAAAGTGTGATCTAAAAAACAAAAAAGGTGGATGCAGGCGGCCAAGGCCCGACGTCGAGCTGTCGCGTGATGATGATGCAAATATGCTAGCACGAACAGGATGCTGTTATGTATTGAGCGAGTTAAGCGAGCGGAGTGCGGAGCGAACCTATCTCGTCCCAAACCGAAATAGTCTATGAAGGAAAAACGAAATAATCCATGCATGCACACTTTGGGCGATGCTGAGGGTTATGAATCAACAGTCCCTTGTGTGAGCTCCGCGCTTAAGGCATCACGGCCCTCAGTATCGCACAAAAATGAACACTCCCTTCGGTCGTTCTAAGTGCAACAGTCTCTTGTATGGATTCCGCTCGCTCCGCGCTTAATGGATCACAACCCTAACTGCCGCACAAACATGAACGTTTGTTTCGCTGGGTGCAACAGTCTATTGCGTGAGCTCCGCGCTTGAGGGAACATAACCCTCAATATCGCACAAACATGAAAGCTCGCTTCGCTCGTTCTGGATGCAAGAGTGGTAATCCACACAATTGTCAATTTGCATTTCCGCGTAGCTATTTTCGTTTTTTTTTCGCAAGCCTTATTTCGATTTGAAACTAATATTGTCCATGCATTATTTCGTTTATTTTCCAATGGACACTTTCGGTTCAAATTGTAAGTATCTATATGAATTATTTCAGATGGCCATTTTCGCCATGGCTAATTTCGGTGCCCCCTTCAAAAGGGCGCGATTTTTGCCTAGTGTAATTCAAGCATAGTATCAGTGGATTCGAATCGCCCCGGTCTGAACAACTGAAAAAAAATACACGGCGTTCACACTGCTTGCGATGTGCACATTGCGCGCGAGGACGTCCGAGATGATCGTCTATAGTGTGCCATGAGAGATGAAAAATGCATACAAAAGTGTAGTGTAGACATCCCACACATTGCAACCTTAGTGTCACCATACACTGTCGAACTCGAACACGAACCTAGTACAAGTGGACCGGTTTTCTTCACACCTATGTGAAGTGTGTGTGTGTGTCAGAGGAAATTTGTACCAGGTTCGAGTTCGAGATCGACAGTGTATCGTGACACTTACAACCGCATAGCAGGCAATGTAAATGTAGCGTTAGACCCACCATAAACGAAGCGATCGATCGACCGATCCGTCGTTCGATATCGATATCCGCCGATGCATCGACCTGTGAATGTTGAAATCGCACCAATTTTGCTGATCAGCCGATGAATTTTTACTTGCCGATATTTTAGTGCAATTTTCGCCTTAAGACGCTATGGAAATAACTTTGCGAATCCGTAGCGAATAGATGATAATGTGACCCTGTGACCGACGCTATTATTATTTAAAACACATTTCAAATGCATTTACAGGCCGTTCAACAATGGAGTCGAATACAGGATTCAAATCCGCAACACTTGTATCCAGCCCTTGATTCTTTAAATCAATTAGCAAGTATACCTTGGACTGTGAATAAAGACGTATGTTAAGATACTAAGGGCAACTGCTGCGGGATCCTTTTACAAGCGAAATCTTCTGACTTTACAGGTTCTTGATATTGTCTTGGAAGTCTTCCAGAACGGTGGCGACGTAAAGCTTGATGTTCCCCAACCGCCCTCGACATTGCCATCCCTTCCCACGACTCCAACATTTGATAAAACTATTAGCAGCAAAGAACGATATCAGCTGTTCCGTCAAAAGCTGCTACATCGACGTAAAAAGGCTGAAATGTACAGTTTATGGTGCGATGCACTTTACAGGCTGTCGTTGGCGAACCATGTAAGTGTTACGCGGATACAACTTGAGGCTGTCCGCATATTGGATCATGTTCACGTGTCGGATCCGCGGGGTAATAGTAAATAACAAATTGTTTAACTTGCAGTTTCGAGACAAAACGTTTTGGCTGCCGCATAATATGGACTTCCGCGGTCGCGTCTATCCCCTGCCTCCACATCTCAATCATCTTGGATCGGATTTGGCTCGATCTTTGCTCGTATTTCATCAGGCCCAGCCCTTAGGCAAAGATGGTTTCAGTTGGCTAAAATTGCACTGCATAAATTTAACGGGTGCTAAGAAACGCGATTCGGTGCGAGAGAGATTGCTATACGCCGAGTCAGTAATGGATGACATTCTTGATTCTGCTGATAATCCACTGAAAGTAAGAAGATTAATGGCCAATTTTTATGGAAAACTATATAACGCATAAGTGCATTTTAGGGTCGTAGATGGTGGACTAAATCTGATGAACCGTGGCAAACGCTGGCCTGCTGTATTGAAATTGCCAAAGTGGCCAGGTGCAAAGATCCTGAAAGTAAGTGATGACAGTTAATTATGCA
Source organism: Chloromyia formosa (assembly GCA_964017055.1). Taxonomy (NCBI): domain Eukaryota; kingdom Metazoa; phylum Arthropoda; class Insecta; order Diptera; family Stratiomyidae; genus Chloromyia; species Chloromyia formosa. The sequence continues at coordinate 152,220,215 of OZ024815.1, read as the reverse complement.
CGGTGATTGAAATCTTAATATCCTTATCCGCACAGATTTCATGAGCAAATTCCCCATACATCAAGACGGTTCTTGCAATGGTCTTCAGCACTATGCTGCATTAGGTCGTGATAGGGCCGGTGCCATAAGCGTCAATCTGGCGCCAAGTGATGTTCCGCAAGACGTTTATAGCTCGATAGCTACCCTCGTTGAAAGAAATCGTCAGAGTGATGCTGCCAATGGGCTCGAAGTCGCCCAAGTACTCAACGGATATGTTCGACGTAAAGTTATTAAGCAAACTGTGATGACCACCGTATACGGCGTGACACGATATGGAGCTCGTCTTCAAATAGCCAAACAGCTAAAGGACATTGATGAGTTCCCGAAAGATTGGGTTTGGCCCGCGTCCACCTACTTGACGACAAAAACGTTTGAGAGTTTACGCGAAATGTTCACGTCAACAAAAGAAATTCAAGACTGGTTCACCGAATGTGCCCGGCTGATTTCTGGTGTGTGCTCGCAAAACGTAGAGTGGATAACGCCGTTGGGACTGCCCGTAGTGCAGCCTTACAATAGATCAGATTCGAAATGTTATCCGAAAAGTACACAGAAAGTGAGTGAAGCGATGCAGTTGGACATGTACGAAAAGCCGAATGTGATGAAACAGAAGAATGCTTTTCCGCCAAATTTCATTCATTCGCTGGATTCGAGTCATATGATGCTAACGTCGCTATTTTGCGAGCGCAAGGGCATAACATTCGTATCGGTGCATGATTGTTTTTGGACACATGCATGTACAGTACCAGATATGAATAAGGTAAGGCTATTCACTAAGTTTCTACGTTTTTGTAATATGACCTTTCTATTTCGCAGATATGCCGTGAACAATTTGTAGCGCTACATTCACAACCCATCTTGGAAAGTCTGTCCAAATTTCTTGCAGAGAAATATAGTTTTAGTGAAAGGTAAGCATGCGTACTTGGTTTTAACGTTTCTGGTCTAATATATCTTACTTTTTCCTATTTGCAGCGATTTAACAAATGACGGTTCAGTATCTGACTTAACAAAGCGGAAATTAAATCAGATTCTCTTAAGGCTACCCGATAAGGGCGATTTTGATCTTGCAAACGTTTTAGATTCTGTTTATTTTTTCAGTTGAACAACTTGTTATACGGAAATGTTTATATTCATCATCTAAGTCATAGAATTGTAAGGCGCTAGCTATGAAATAAATAATATTGAGATATGCTGTTATTAAGTACACGAATTGCTTTATGTGGAATTTGGCATCTGCGTTTCCTCCTAATTCTTCTGTGGGCTCATTAATAGGGGAACTGAACCACGCATTTGTGGGACTAGAATATTTAGAAGAATAGGCTTATGGAATTCACTATAACCGCAAACATAAAACCGCATGCATTTCACTTTTAACATAAATTAAATGTTTACCCAAATGAAACATTTCAAAGTTTACAAGTTTCTTTATTGAGACTTCAAGATTACAATGTATGTCACTTATTATCTAATGATGTTGGACTTCTGACAGTCGCAGTTTGTCAGAAAATACATATATAGCATATAATTCGACAATTTCAATTTGTACATTTCAAATATACATTTGATTTTCACAATTGAAAATATATGCAAACTCCACATATAGGTGTCGCCCATGTCTGCCCTGAAGTTTGCAACAAACTCACCACCAAATGCAAACAATTGTCACATTTCAAACTGAAGAACAACGGCGGTTTTCCGAAAGATTGGAAATTGTTAATTTTGGTATTCAAAAGTCAGATTTGCGAACAAAATGGCACCGGGAATTGAAGATTTGGCTGAAGTTTTGCGCGACGTTACGCCTATTCATCACGAACCTGTTAGGGATTTAGCTATTAAAATTATCCAGCACCCAGCCTATGACAAGCCGTGAGTTCACTCTTCTAACATACTCTAAATTTCCGGTATCTAATTGCGATTTGTTATATTTCGAATAGATATCCATGGTCCACCGATGATTTTGAACTAGGGGCCCCGTTGGGCCGGGGAAAATTCGGCCGAGTTTATGTAGCACGCGAGATTCGCAGTCAATTCATCGTGGCCATGAAAGTTATGTTCAAATCCGAATTGACGCGTGGTCGTGTCGAGCGGCAAGTCCTTCGTGAAATTGAGATTCAATCTCGACTGAAACATCCAAACATCCTGCGATTGTACACGTGGTTTCACGACGAGAAACGAATTTATCTGGCACTCGAAATGGCTTCGCAGGGTGAACTCTACAAGCATCTTCGCAGCGCTCCTTATCATCGATTCGACGAGCATCGTGCGGCTAAATACACTTACCAAGTGGCAGATGCCCTCAACTACTGTCACATGAACAATGTGATCCATCGGGACTTGAAACCGGAAAATATTCTACTCACAGCCGATGATAATGTGAAATTGGCTGATTTTGGTTGGTCGGCGCACACAATGTCGAACAAGTAAGCTTCCTTGTGTTATAGTTACTGTCGGGCTTGTTCTAAAGCATTTGTAATTTCAGACGTAAGACAATGTGCGGAACGTTAGACTATTTGCCGCCTGAAATGGTGGACGGTTCTAGCTACGATGACTCGGTGGATCAGTGGTGTCTGGGTATTCTGTGCTACGAATTCTTGGTCGGCAATCCGCCTTTCGAGTCGGAAAACTCTGAGAGTACCTACCGGAAAATTTCCCGACTGGACATCGCCTATCCAAGACATTTGAGCATTGGCGCTAAGGATTTGATCTCGAAGGTAAGTTGTGTGTGGGTATATAATTTCAGACTTATGTTCCAATGTTTTCTTTCAGTTGCTGCGGAAGTCGAGCTCGGCCCGTATCACTTTAATTGATGTGATGAAACACCCGTGGGTGAAGGAGAACATGAAGAAGCCAGGCCGTACAACTGTTGTTCTGCCAAAAAGACAGCAGCAGTAGTAGCAGTATTAACTTCTAGTGCGATGTAATGACGGCGAAATCTAAGTTAATTATATATTCACTACTTTAATCGTATTGTTTTGCCAATGAGTACTGATTATCGTTTTTATTATTATGTATTATTAAAGCATGAAGAAAGTAGTCTTGAGTTGTTTTAATTATTAGGTTTTGGACACTTTTCTCCAGGGGTGATGGGATCAGAGTGGCTAAGGCGCCTTCTTCAGTCAGTGTCAGTAAAATCCAAAGTTGTTATCATCATTTCTCTGGCAGGGAAAAGGGAAAGGGTTAGGTAAACGCGCATACAAATCAAAACAAAGTTCAAGATACTAAAAATGGAACAACGATTGGATTTTAGGATTTTTTTTACAGATACCTAGACCCCATACATAGGAAAGAAATTAGTAGGCGCCAAAAACACAGACATAATGTACAAAATCAAAGCATGAAGCTAAATTCAACATTTGCTTTGCTCCCAGACAGCGTAGAAACTAGAAACACTAGATTTCTATAGTAGGAGTTCTTGGGTGTAAGTTGTGGGTCGCTTTAACAGCTTTATTGATCATTCTACTGATAATTGAAATATTTCTAGCCGAAATCTGACTCCAGTTCATAATTCACTATAGACATAATATGGGGATGGTCGCAGTGCCTACCAGCTGGGTATCTTAGCCTGCCTTTATTTATTATTATTTTTTACCGAGTTGTCACAATCTCGGTCCTATTGACCGGATTTTACCCGCAACGGGTGCAAGCACCAAGTTGCTGGGCTCGGACGCATTTGGCTGATGTTCCGCCGACATCCTGACGTATAAAATCTTGAATGGAGGTTGCCAAGCACCTTCCGCACCATTGCACAAGTATGTAAAATGACATACTTCTGCATTGTGTCGATAATGCTGTGCGGTAGGTTCAGTTTGTCAAAGGAAGTCAGAAGGGCCTTAGGTACTATACCGGTAGCCGACAATATTACAGGCACTATCTGCACATGATCAAGATGCCAAAGCAGTTTGATTTCTTGAGCCAGTGCACTATAGTTTGCCCTCTTCTCTGCATGCTTTCACTCGATATTGCTATTATGGGGGATAGCAATATCGATTATGTATGCGGAGCGACTCGTCTTGTCGACTAGGAGCACATCGGGTTTGTTGTGGGCGACAGAGTGATCAGTGATAATCTGGCGATCCCAGTACATTGTGAAGCGAGTGCTGTCAAGCACTGCTTGTGGAGTGTACTGGTAGATCGGAAGTGTCTCACTGATCAGCTCATGCTTGTATTCAAGATGTTGATGGATTACCTTGCATACCGCATTGTGTCTATCCGTGTACTCTGCCGGTGCCATTGCAGAACAGCCAGAGATGAGATGGTTTAGTGTTTCCAGCACCGAACCACACATTCTGCATCGGTCATCGTCCACCCGTTGCTTGCATATATGTTTAAGATATGCACGGGTGGGGACCACGCCGTCCTGAATGGCAATCATAGACCCTTCTATTTCGGCATAGAGATACCCTGCACGAAGCCATCTGTTGGACAGGTGAAGATCGACAAATGGCTGCCACAGGCAACACACGTGTTTACCATGCATTGCCTTTGCCTTCCATTCATCGATCCGCACTTGGTCTGACTTCACCAAACTCAAAGGAGCAAATGATTGATCCCTCAAATTGAGTGGAATGAAACCGTCGTCAGCCTTGCAGACAGCATCATGCAGAGCACTCGATGTTGTTTTGCCGTAAAAATAAGCGCGAAGTGAGTCGATCCGCCTATGGTGTTGACCTGCAATGTCGACTAAACCTCTACCTCCGATGTCTCGAGGTAAACACATTCGCTCCACTGCCGATTTTGGGTGTAACATTCGGAATTTGGTCATTGTTACACGAACCCGCCGTTGGACTGCCTCCAGTTCGGTAGCAGACCATGGCACAATCCCGAATGAATAGGTCAGTGAAGGAATGACATAGAGGTTAATCGCGCTTATTTTGTTTCTTCCCGACAAGTTCGTTTTGAGAACCAGTTTCAACCTGCGCATAAACTCCACCAGCAATCCCTCTCTCAAGTAAACCACGCGGGCATGCGCGCCCTGCAGAATTCCTAGGTACTTATAAAAGTCTGCCTCCGACATTGCACCTATGTGGATGTCGTCCAAGGTGAAGCCGGGATGCGGTTCGTGAACGCCTTTAGGAATGGCACGGATTTGGCATTTGTCCAATCCGAAATTCATTCGAATGTCACGACCGACATTATTATTATTATTATGGGGATGAAAAATCATATTTTTAAGCTGAGTTTTAAGGTACTTCTTCGTCTAAGCAAGGCAATTAATGGGCATAATTTAGATTTGATTTGATTTATGTGATCATTCCAAGTAAGCTTCTCATCGATAATAAGGCCTACATATTTGATCTTATTCACACTTTCAATGAATTGGTTACCAAACTTTATATTCAATTCAATATCGGCTTTATTTGTTTGTTTAAAAAGCATGAATCGTGTCTTATTAATATTTACAGTCGCCTCTCGTTAATTCCAACCTCGATAATTCAAATTTTCCGATAATTCCAAGTTGTTGCCCTGTCCCTTCAATAAATCGAAAAATGTTCGTATATTTGTATGTGCTTGCATGCTCTTGATAAAACGAAGTCTTTTTAGCCATTGGGATGAAGATTAACATTCTAGAATTCGAAAAGTTAGTTCCGCACCACTCTATAATTCGAACTTTACCCAAAGTGATTCAACATCCACTATCTCAGTACCGTTAAAAGTTTGGTAGAGACAATTTCTACAATCTAGTATGTATTTCGTTGCCATTTGACCAAAATGAGTAGTGAAAAGAATTATACTAGTCTCTCAGTGGCAGATAAAAGAAAAGTTATTGCGGCTGTTGAAAGTGGCTGCAGAAAGCAAGATGTAGCCAAAGATTTTAAAATTCCGCCATCAACGCTATCGACGATCTTGAAACAAAAAAACAACATTTTGCAGAGCACTTTGCATGACAAGCGCAAGCGAATTCGAAAAGGTTTGTTTATTGTTTTTTATTTAGTAGTAAACGTAGCGTATCTGTGAGTGCCGATCCGAGCAAAACAAACAACGAATTCTTCGGCACCCTTCCGAAAGGTATATGCCGTGTTTGTTGTCATCGTATTCGCTTCGAGCGGGGCTGCCAGATACGTTTTAGGCCTTGGTTTGAAAGGTCCCTTATAGAACATCCAATTTTATTTTCCACTCTCTCGAATTACAAGCGAATTCCCTCTTCTGGAGGAAAGCTTGATTAAATGGTTGAGACAATGCCGAGAACAAAACGTACCAGTTGGAGGGCGTTTATTAAAAGAAAAGGCCTTAGCGTTTGCAACACAATTGGGCATTGAGAATTTCCATGCTAGTGAAAGATGGCTCACAAACTTTAAAAATCGCCATGACATATCTTTTAAAAAAATATGCGGAGAAAGCGCAAGTGTCGATAAAAGCATTTGCACAGTATGGAAAGACGAGCTACAGAGTCTTTTACAAAATTATTCTCCTCGTGATATTTTCAATACTGACGAGACCGGTTTATTTTTCAAATGCCTCCCCGATAGAACTTTAACATTTAAGGACGAGAAATGTCATGGAGGCAAGTACAGTAAAGATCGTTTGACGTTATTGCTCGCGACAAATATGGATGGGACTGAAAAATTGAAACCCCTAGTTGTAGGGAAGTTTGCAAAACCTAGATGTTTCAAGGGGATCAGATCATTTCCGACTTCTTATTTATCCAATAAAAAAGCATGGATGACCACCGGAATATTCAATGATTGGCTTTTGCACTTAGATTCAGACATGCGGAAACGAAAAAGGAATATTCTCCTCTTTATGGACAACTGTACAGTTCACAATAATCCGCCGAATTTGCAAAATATAAAACTTCACTTCTTCCCTCCTAATACTACTTCAAGGCTACAACCGTTAGATCAAGGAATCATCCAAAATTTAAAAACTCTATACAGGAAGGAAGTGGTTAGGATGAAATTGGAGAGCATCGAAAACCGTGTAGGTCTTAACATCAACGTATTGGCTGCAATGACAATGATCGACAAAGCTTGGAATAATGTTACTCCGACAACAATAACCAATTGCTTCCGAAAATGTGGATTTTCCAAAGATGCACAAAATCCACAATCACCTGCACTAGAGGAAGTGGACATGGAAGAAATGTGGGGTCGTCTTTCACTTGGACCAAATGATGCCACTTTGCCGAATTTGTACATTTTGACGATAACGTCGCTGTTTTTGGGTCGTTATCTGATGCTGAAATTTTGGCTGATTCAAGCGAAAATATCGAAATCGAAGAAGAGGACGAAGAAGAGCCCATACCGACTGTCACATCAAAGGAAGCGAGGCAATCACTACACACTCTTCGTAATTTTATGTTACAAACAGAAGTGGAAGACAATGTATTTCCAGCACTGGTCACTTTAGAAAATGCGATCGACAAAGGACGTTTGTTTGCATTAAAAAAAAAACCTTCATGAGTTTTTTCAATAATATTTTATATTGAATGTAATATGAACTAAACATATGTATTTCATTTACTATTTCTGAAGAATTCCTTGTTCTGTTTTTATTTTATATGAATTTTGCTTTAATTTTGTATTTTTGTACTCCACTCTGCATTTGAAAAAATAAACTCGATAATTCGAACTTGGCCAAAACTCTTCTTGATTATTCAAACTTGCGATAAATCAAACTCTTGATAATCCGAAACATTTTTATTGTCCCTTGGGATTCGAATTATCAAGAGTCGACTGTATATTGAGTTTGTTACCATGTAGCCACTGTGGAGGTACTAAATATGAAAGATATCAGTTGTTGGTTTGTGACTTCGGTGACTTTGGTTTAGAAAATAATAATACTAATAAAAGCGCGTTTATACCACTACAATCAAAGGATAAAATGAATGCATAGTTTCAGGAAAGGATGATGTATTTGTATAACATATAAAATAGAATTTTCACCAGCGAAGACAGCGACATCATCTAGTCCCAATTTTTCGGTCCAGTTCTGATTGGCAAGTGGAGCTAAAATTAGTACCAAAACTAGCTAATGCGACATGTTTATATCGTCGTGTTCGTGTGTTAGCATGAATTAGTTAATACTCGAAGATAGTTCCGCGGCATAAACGAGGTTAATGTCGAGCACAGCCGACCCGTCCGTGACTATTACGTGCAATCAACCACGACCGAAAAAATACTTGGTTCAATTATGGTTCGGTCGAAATTGTTGGTTGAGCGTAATGTTTTGCTAAAACGTGCCATACACACACCGATCGATCGGCCGATCCGTCGCCCGAGATCAATATCGGCCGACGGATTGGCGTGTGTATGTGGAAATCGCACCGATCGGGCGATCAATTTTGATCTGCCGATATTTTAGTGCGATTTTCGTGCGATCGATCGGTGACGATCGATTGGGTAGTGTATGTGATTATCGCAAGTGAATGTCAAATTACCAAATTATTAAATGATGAAATTCCAAGGATTCTAATGATTTAAATGGCACTGCAATTGAAATATCAAATATGTGGTATACGAAAATACCACACACATCCAAATAGTTAACAAAAATGAATCTAGGTTGGATTGGGAGTGAATCATAACCTATTTTTTGAATTGTCATTCGTTATCGCATCGCACGAAAATCGCTCAGTGTGTGTGCAGTGGAGATCGGCAGATATTTTGTGGCGATCCATCGGCCGATATCGATTTCGGGCGACGGATCGGCCGATCGATCGGTGTGTGTATGGCACGTTTAAGGCGGAAATCCAATCTGTGACTACTCTCAATCTCAAGTGGACGCGTGAGATTTTTCGTACTAGCACTTTTCTGGTAATTTCAGATCAAGTGATCTAGCCAGATTAAGTGTTTTGGATGCAAGTGTCAACCTTATAAAAACAAACTAATGCATATATAATGCATAATTGATAATTAAATCAAAGCATGTACATACATATGTACGTAGAAAAACAAATATCCGTATCTACAGCAGAGCTATTGCACGACCCGTACTATCTTATGGCTGCGAACCGTGGACACTGGCCCAAGCTACTAAAAACATGCTGAATACCTTCGAAGGGAAGATCCTTCGACAATTTTCCGGTGCAGTTTGCGACCGATTATAAGGAGTCTTGCGCAACCACGAGTTGTACAACCTTTATGATGATCTGGAAGTTTCGGGAATCAGTCAAATTACGACTACATTGGCAGATCATATACAACGTAGACGACAGTCGAATGCCTAAGCTAGTACTTAAAGGACGCACTAGCGAAACACGGCTAAGAGAAAAACCCAGAGCTCGATAGGAAGACTAACTCGATGCGGACGCCGAACAATTGGTGGACTTCCGAAATTAGAGGACGCAGACTTTGGACAGAGACAATTGGAGAGAAACGATCTAGATGGGCAAGGCCCGACATCGGGCCGTAGCGTGACCGGTTATCATTGGGACAACAAAGCAGAACCAAGCAAATAAATGAATTCAAAAATGAAATACAGAGACTACAAAAACAATAATTTATTTCCGATCACAAATAACAACACTCTGACCATGGTTGGTTGGAGTGGTGGCTGGAACACAACTAGCCAAAGCCCAATTAGTGCGAATGTGCCATTTTGTAACCAAATGGCTACTTTTTATTAATCTTTTCATAATTCCTTTTATTTTTATCAATGAATCTGGGCATCATTTTTACAGCATTCTTCAGAGAGTTTACACCCATACCGTGAACCACACATGCTCCTTTTGTTATTAGTTTGCGATAGTCATTTTTCGTGGGCGCCGAAGTCTTTCCACTTTGTGCGGGCTGTGATCGAAACGGATTTCTCTTATTATCGTTAGTGGCATTATTTTTTTTCCACGGTTTTGATCCTTTTGAAACATGGGGCGGTCTCCGAGGGTCGTCTTTTATATTTGACCAGGGTTTCGGGTCTTCTGAAGCTTTTTGCAAGTATTCACCAACTTCCGTAATTTCTTTGCTTTCGCTTGTTTGAGTAGTTGTCACGTTATTGGACTTTCTTCCAAATGGGTTGGCTTTGAACTTGGGCTTCTGCTTGAATTTTGCTGGTGTGTCCACCTCATTTTCGAAACGTTTATGTTTTCCCATTTGTACTCCCGAATTCCACATTAAAAACGACTGACCCAAGTGACAGTTCTTTTGGCGTGGACTAACCACAGTCGGCTACAAAATTTCATGTAAGTGTATACGGCTGGGTTCAGAATGTACCGATGAATCGGAACTGCTGAGCAGCACATTTTAGGCCTATTCGATTCGACCGATCTCATTGGATTTTCATACAAAATCCGGGGTGAAACGAATACGCCTTTTGTCACACACTCTTTATATGAAAGTCAAATAGAAAGAAGAAGAAAAGCGTGGGAGGTGAAGAGAAATATTTCTTGCTTGGTCTTGGAATAGGGAGACCAGGAAGTAGACAAAGGGAAAATTTTGGTAACCATTCGCTTAGATGTGGTTGTTACACGACCACTATCACATCTTTCCAGTGGCGTTTGCGTTTTATGCAACTTCTCTCAAGAGGTCACCCACACATTGCACTTTCAAGGCTGCGCTACTGAATCAAAACTAAGCAGCTGATAACCCAAGTGTTCAGATTTTAATTACCCGCGGACCACGAACAAAAACACTTACTTACCGGGGAATATCTTTGTTCTAAAAGCATTTCAGCTACGTAGAGCGACGATGCACTTAATAGCGATACAAAATCAGGACACTTACCTGTGAAATGAAACTCCACTTTTCCTGGAAATCCATCTGTTGTGGCAATGTTCCATAGCACACTCCATTTTCCAAAATTAATGGGATTAGTAGCTTGTCTCACTTAAAATAGGCCACTAAGTGAACACATAAACAACACTTTACAGTTCTTGATGTAATTTTCACAAAACTAATAGAGTTTTCACTTGAAAAAATGTAATTTTTCACTGCAATCTCGTGTTCAGCACAAAATGACCGGCGAGAAATGTCATCCCACGAAATCGAAACTAAGAACAGCTGATCGCAGCTAAAAAAAGGAAAACAACAGTTTGGTTACTTTCACAGACAGTCACGTATAGCTTTTGTCTCTATCCTTCTCTTGTATATCAATGTGCTTGGTGATCATTTGTTTATAACCACTTATGCAGAAGTTGCTCAGCAGGTGGAGACTGCGTAGCCGACTAGTTCCGAAACGGCTCACGAGCTTTTCCGACTGCACGGCACCTTCTAAACTCAGCCATTAACTCGAATGCACACTTTCCCAATGCTCTATTTCGGTAACAGCATACAGTTGACAACTTTCCGAACGCCATCGTAAGAAGCACGTGCTAGAACAGCTGATTGACAAATGGTTTGGTTACAAATGTCATTTTGTATTTGCAGCCGGTCGTGGTAGGGATCGAATCCTTGTTACGTTAAATATGTCACGAAAGAAAAAGGGTAATTGTGATAAAACAGCCAAGGGTGGTAATAATAATCGCAACAACCAGAGAAATCAAGGCAACGTGAATCATGAAGTGAACGGTGGTGGTAATCGGGGAAACCACGGTCAAGAAGGGCATGGAAATGATTTAAATCGCGGCGACAGCCAGCAGCTTCAGGGAAATCGAAATCAAGCAGCTAGAAGTAATGATTATAACCGCGACCCATCGTGGAATCAATACAACAATCGTTTCCGAAATTCTGAGCATTACAACGGCATTTCCAACCAACGAAGGAGAGGAAGAGGTGGAAATACTTTTCGCAGGTTTCGAGGAACACAAGGCAGGAAAAGCTCATTGAGATCTGCCAATTATAACCACCAAGAGGACTCTGCCAATTATAGCCACCAAGAGGACTCTGCCAATTATAGCCACCATGAGGACTCTGCCAATTATAGCCATCATGAGGACTCTGCCAATTACAGCCACCATGAGGACTCTGCCAATTATAACCACCGCGAGGATCAATCATACACTGAAGATACATTCCCTGAAACAAACCAAAATGTAATGGGTCCCCCCAGTTTTTACCCTCATGCACACCAGATATTTTCGGAGTATGCAGTGCCTGAAGTAGATCAAGATACTTCGCAAAGCGCCGAACCAGCGATAAGCCTGAATGTTTCAACACCAGCTGTACAGCCGGCGCCCGAGGAGGACGCGAGTTCTTCATCAAGTTCATCCGATGCTGAATCTGAAGATAGCGTTGTACAAAGTCTGAAAAAGGTGGTCGACAATGCACTCCTTACGCGGCAAACAGAATCTCCGAAAGAGAAACCAAAAGAGCCGGAGACAACGGCAAATATAGACGGTAAACTGAAATCAGTGAAAGAAGAAAATGCTAAAAAGGCGATTGTGAAGAAGGAGAAGCCTCCGACCTCAAGTTCGGACAGTTCAACATCTTCATCGTCTAGCAGCAGCTCGTCGGATTCCTCTTCATCCGAAGAGGAGACAGCGACACCGGAGAAATCAAAAAATGTCACGGAAGATGTGATTTATTTGGGTGAGGTGGAACGAATCGAGAATTTGGTTGAAGACGAAGAAGACCAAATAGTAACAAAATGTGCCCTATGCGATAAATCCGTAAGCCTTTTTGTTCCTTTTTTTCACATTCATCAACTGAGTTCACTTATTTTATTCACAGAGCCACATTTCTTTCCACTGCCAAATGGTGTGCAAGAATTGCAACGGAAAATATCATGGTCTCAAAGACTGCCCGAAACCTGCAAATCTGAACATCGTTTTCAGTAATTTCCTACAGTTCTGCATCAAGCAAAGTCTGAAGTATAATCCAAATGCCGAGTTGACATTGATTGAAAATATGCCTACAATGTCGACACCGGTTGAGTCAAGAGCGAGTAAAGCCGAGGATAGAAATCGTCCAAAACGCAAACATAAGTCACGTTCTTCCGAAACGTCCGGTTCAAGCAGTCGAAAACGGCAACCTTCAACGGAGTCGTCAAGTTCCAGCGACTCGAGCTCTAGCGATGTTTCCTCCCGACGGAAACGACGTAAAAGTGGGAAGTCCGAAGACCGGCGGGCACATTCTACGATGCCACAATTCGCAGTTCCGTATCCGGCTGCCTTTAATCCGTCATTCGGTTTTGGTCCTTCAGGCACAGTGAATCCCATGCTAGCATTCAGTCATATGATGGGCTTCAACCCAGGCTCGTTGGAATTCCGGAGCAAATCTTCAGCGAAAGATTAGATGCAAACGGGTGTAAATTTTCGTTTTGTTTTTGTCTATGTGGTTTTTATTTGATTAAGATCCATATGCTCCATATCCACATGCGTAGGGAGATTAAAAAGTATTGAATTGAAGCTGCATGATGTAAATATTGTATGGATAACTAGGTATGTTTGTGTTACAAATACATCCAATATGGTTTCCGCTTAAATTGTCTGTTAATTATTTTGTTATGCATTAATCAGTAACTTGGGAGCGGCAGCTCACTGTGTTGAGCCGTCAGTACTGTATTTCTTACTAGTAGTCCGTGGGTTCGAGTCCCACCGTGGCCATGGGTGTTGTGTGGAGAATAGCCACGCCCTTTCCCGACTTGTCGAAGATTGCGGCTAAACAGACAAGCTGGCGACATGCATCATCCGAAACTAGTAACATAATCGAATGAATGCTATTCGCTAGATCTGGTTCAGGTGACTCTTGTTTTGTTTGCAAAGTTTTGGCTCAGAGGAAAAAAAAAGCTTCCGGTAAATCACTGTCATTTCTGTCGTAAACTGTTATTCTGCATCTGGAGACCTGATTTGTTATAATTCCTAGTGGGCATAGTGCGCAAACTACTACACGATATCGTATTCGGTTTTTGCCAATGGGACGCAGCTGTGCCCACGAATTACCCAAAAACGCACCCTCGTCGACCACAGTTCGGCGTCATGAGTTTCTAGGACGACTCCTTGGTCGGCCTTCATTGGGAATTGGGTTTCGTTTAATAGCACGTCCACAATGCGTGATCTACCTACAACCATTTTCACCTGCATATTAATTTGTCCGCCAAACGGCCAAGGCTCAACGTCGGACTGTAGCGCCACAATATAACTCTTCGATTGCATCTAACCCGTACACTGACTTAGCACTTCATTTAATATTGGTTCGGACCAGAAAATTTAAAAATTCACTGAAGACGAGAGTTGATGAAAACTTACAGCTACGGAATTTTTTCATGTGCTGCTCCCATACACTTGTGAGTTAGTCCATATCCGAGGCATAGCTGATGATGGCATACACATCCTGTCCTTTGATTTTCTTAAATTCATAAAAAATTTAACGGGGCCATGTTTCAAGTACCGGCGCGCTCGGTGGCAGTTGTCGGTCGGTCACCGTTCTAACTTCTACGATACTAATCTAGAGCTCGGAGTACAAATCTCGGCGCGATCAAAAACTGCCTGTGGGTACTAATAGAACTTTTACAGTGCTCCTAGCTTGTCAGTATAAAGACGGCGCGGATAGGAGGTGCACGCTAGCAACTGTACTTCCGAAGGGTAGATATGCCATCGAAACGTCAACAAGGCATAGAAATGCTGCAGATGTTCACGCGTCCATATCCCTAGAGGGGCCAAGGCAATTTACAACATAACAACTATAGTGTGTTTTTTCGCAGCTAGTATCAGGGTCTATATTTCTAGGTCCACTCTTGTAAATAAATAACTGAATTCCACTGTAGAAAAAATTTGTAATATTTTCTTAAAACTAAAGTCGTAAATCGCATTTTATCTATTTAATATCAAGCGTCAACATTGTTGCCACATCTCCTCCAACCTTTTACGACCAGCAACAGCTAGAGAGCCCTCAAGCGATACCGAATCTTCCTTTTCAAACGTTTGCACAGCTTCTAGAAGACATGAGCATGCATCCTTTAATTTAATTTTATATTCATCTGGTGCCAGTAAGCCTGTTGAAAGTAACTTGCCCGCAATTATTGCAAGTGGAGCGTAGAGCTCATATAAAATTGTAGCTCGCAATCGACTGGAGCCTGGCTCGAATATATCGAAAAGCTTCAAGACTCCACGACACAACTCCACCTTATGGTCGAGAAGATAATCCGGCAGAGAATCTAATTCGTAGCCCTTAATTCGGCCGTACATTTGAATTAAGTTTAATTGTTGATTTGTCTGTATATAGTGTGATGGATGTAAGATTGAATTATACTTTTCGCAAAAGCGTTCAGTACATTCCAAACGCTGAGCAGTGTAAGGCATTGATTCAAGGGTGTTGACTTCATGTTGTATACCATCCAAAATGGAACTTATTTGACTGGATGGCATCACGGCTTCACATTTGTTGCAAATCCATTCACTGGATGTATCTGAAATTAGGATAAAAAGATTGTCAAATACGGTGATACATACAGACTTTACGATGAATTTCTCGGACCTACCGAATGGGTTAGCAGTAGATAAATCTCCGTCACATTTTTTACATTTTAGTGAGCTAAAATTGGTACCCAGTTCTGTTGGATCAGAACATCGTGTACAAAAACACGTAAAATATTTTCCATTTTTCAGATGTTGTTGTCGTTCCGCTGTGCCATCCAGAATATATGTGTAGGAAATTGAAAGTTGTTCGTCCTTCTCTACATCAACCGATGCATGAAGCTGAATTCTAAAATATAAATGAAAATGTTAAATGGGAGGCTTTCCGTGAAATTTCGCAAAGTTCAGCTGCCAACGTTTGGTTTATACGAAGGATATAGAGGATATGTAAAGGTTCTAGATATATAAAGTATCCGAAGGAAATAAAGGATCTAGAGGATATAAAGGACATACCGTGAACAACAGAAACAAGTACTTAAAGGCCATAAAAGGCATAAACGAAAAATGGACCAAAAGGACTCAAAGTTAGTCAAAGGCAACTTAAAAATAGCTCAAAGGCACATTATTGATCTAGGATGCATAGCTTGAAACCACACGCATATTAGAACAAGATTTAAATATTCATGATCGGGGTTTCAATCTATGCTCGGAAATTTCTACTTTCAGTCCTTTTTTTTGGTAAATATTTATCTGGGAAAGAAGGATTTTTTAAGCTTCAAACCTGTATCCATTGCTTGCATAAATGATTCGGCTCGTATTTGGAAGACAGCTATGCGCTAAGATTCCCATTTGTGGAAATAGACAACGAAGTGGATGACCATGAGGTGATTTGGCCTCAAAAGCATTCACCTGTAAAATTCCAATAATTTTCATAATAAGATCCTCTGAAAATCGGGACAGTTTGCATGGTCCTCTTAAATACTGGGCAACATTAACACGATCTGCATTCCAAACTTCGTGGTTTTTTCTACGCGCTGCTTCGTGGGATTCCATGGGTTCCACTTCACGATTCCATTGTTCAGGGTTTAATTCCATTTGCAGGAGGACTCTACAATGCATAGGAAAATAAATATAAATAGAGTTTTTTTGTTATGTTGCTCCATTGTGTTACGATTTTTTTTTAATTACAACGAACCATTTCACCTTCATAGAAACGTGCGGATAATTTTACTACAATTTTACAACTACAAATTGGCAACAGACATATGTATTAAAAGTGTGTTTTATATATGGTCAGTTTGAGGAAGAGTTAACCGATGAGGCTACGGCCATTGAATCTTTGTAGGGGAGGTAGGCGTCATTTTTAATTGATGTGTCAAAATCAACTAACTAACAATACATACAAACATTTGACCTAAATGTAAACATGCTGGAAACTACTACTAGAAGTAGATAGTTTGCTGCCTAAAGGAAATTTGTTCGATTGTATTATTTTATATAACCAATGTCAATAAACAAGATTTTGAGAAAAACGGCTTTGAAATGGCTGGGTAATTTTTAATCTTCTTGAGTGATTATATTAGACAACATTTTGGTATGTTAATATGGAGAATCCAGTTAAACTGCAGATTCCTTGTATTTTTTAATCGTTACATAATATCCCATTAAAAATTTAGTTTAGGTAAGTCACCCCCAACTGTGGTATTTATTGAATAAAAATTGTATGATATTTTCAAGCAAAAAAGTAACAACTGATATCCAACGGTTTTGTTTATTTTATTCAGGCAGAATTTTTTTTTGTCCCTGCAAGTAAAAATATGGCCCCAGTGTGTTAATAGTATGTTAACAGTGTATTAACAGTATATTAACAGAAAGTTAACAGTCCATTAACATCTGTTAACAATTAATTAACATTATGTTAGCAGTCTATTAGCGAAGTGAAATGTGACGTAGCAGTGCAATAAAGCCTACGGTGCATTCATGGTTTCCATGAATCCGAATTGCTGAATTACACATTTTAGGCTATGTATTTTCACAACACAGCAACTAAGAATTTGCAATTCCGACCAAGTCTATAGCCTGCGCAGTGATATAATGAATCGTCGCACAATTTTTCATGTTATTCTGTGCAGTGGTTTAGAGAGTATAGGCGTTCATACATACACACATTCACTTTTATAGATACACATATGTATGTACATAGAAGATAGATAGATAACTATGAATTCAATCAAGCAATTTCGTTGTTTCACTAACAAATGCCACATAAAAATCCACGATTTTTGTGTGACTGTTTGACCAGAAACTTCAAAATATATTCGGCAAAGGCTGTGTTTTGTTATTACACTTTGTCAAATATGTGACACTAAAACCATCGTCATGTTTTTTTTGGCATCAAATTTGCCCAGCATGTCTCAGGGACAATTTTGCTAATGGATGGTTGGGATATCCGAAAAAATATGAAAGAGGTTTAAAGCTAATGGCCTTGTTTATGCCGTGGAACTATCTTCGAGGATTAACTAATTCGAGCTAACTCACGACGACATAAACATGTCGCACTAGCTAGTTTTGGTACCAATTTTAGCTCCACTTGCTATGCAGAACTGGACTGAAAATTGGGACTAGGTGGTGTTGCTGTCTTCGCTAATGGTGTTGTTGTTGAAAATTATATTTTATTTGTTATATAAATACCTCATCCTTTCCTGAAACTCTGCATTCGTTTCATCCTTTGATTGTAGCGGTAGAAACGCGTTTTGATTAGAAGGCTACTGCCCCTGGACATTTTCTTAACCTGTGTCACCGAAGTCACAAACCAACAGCTGACATCTTTCATGTTTAGTACCTCTTCGTATGGTCGGTATACACTACGTTTAGACCGCGGGACTATCTTCGAGACCTAACTAAATCGATCTAACTCTCGACGATATAAACGTATCGATTTAGTTAGTTTTGGACTTGGCTTATCTCTACTTGCGATGCGGAACTGGGCTAAAAAAATTGGGACTATGTCGCTCTCATCGCTAATGTTGACTCGGTGGTTGACGTTTCCTTTGTTGTCGTTTTTTTTTTGTTTGGCGTTTGCTTTGTTTGCAATTTCAGGAAAGCAGTGCGTGATCACGGGCAAGAAAAAATCTTTTTCTGTCGTAAAATTTATATCTGTAAGATTTATCTGTGTTGTCAACGGAGAAAGAAGAAGAAGAGGTATCTCTCCGTATGGTCGGTATAAACACTCCACCAACAAGTACTAACGCTAAAATGATTTAGTTAAATCGCCCTTTAGTTCCACGGTCTAAACGTGGCCATAAACACACTACGAACAAGTACTAGCACTAAAACGATTTAGTTAAATCGCCTTTTAGTTCCACGGCATAAACGTGGCCATTGCCAGTTGCCAGATACCTCAAAGTCACTATTCATCGTTCAGATGCTGATATCGCTTCACGAAAAATATTACAGTATTTTGTTTCTCGATTAACGATTGAACGAGACAGAAAATCGAATCAAAATGTTCACCCGAAATGTAAATAAAACTGACTCCAACTCTTTCAATAAATATTCCATAAACCCCTTTTCCTTCCTTTTTAGCAACATTTATCTTTTTTTCTTCCACCAAAACTGATTCTTCGCTTCAAACGAGAATGCGGTAATGCAAGAGCTAGAATTGCGTGCTCCATTTCAAGTCGATATATTAGAACTTTGAAAGATTAACAAAAAAAAAAAATCCGACGGTTCCAAAAGAAAGGCTTTGCGTTACTTCTTCGCACAAAATGTAATCAACATAACTACTCTGAAATTGGCAAAAAAAAAAATGTCTCAATGTAATAAAATATGTCTGCCGAAAATTTGAGGTAAATTTACATTGGTCAAATTTTTCTGGATCATAATTGTCATCTAGTGTGATAGGCAAATTAAATTTGCCTTGGTCAAATGGGCGATTGATCGCCTTAATTCCCATCTATCTACGCCACTGGCCTCGGTGATCCCTTCCCTGATGTGGATGCAATCGCTTCACTTGAACTTAGGCAGCTGAGCAGTTTTGTTGACTGGATCAAACTTGATCGTCAAGCTTAAATCTGCCCAAGACTCGTGGGCTGTAGCACACTCTTGGTCGCGGTGCATCGGGCCCACCGTCCTTGTCCTAATCTATCCTTCGATATATTTGGCATTTTGGAAATCGTTCGGTACTACTTTCGAGTTTATCTTATATGGATTGCCATCAAACGCCCCGCAACGCACGCACCGCATTGTTCGTATTTACGCTGGACGTGGCGTACACACAAACGCACATACGCACAGCATGTTTCATTGCATATATGCTCGTCATCATATGAATATATGGGACGGGCCAAAAAATGGGGATTTACGTGTCGGACTATGAGCCAACTCCGCTGTTAAATAATAATTCGGTTGAGCGTGTTACTGATCACACAGCTCTGCACAAAACACACCGTCACGATTTAGAAAGTGAGATGATGCCAACTCATCTCGAGACCTTGGTCCAAAATTGGACTGTTGCGTCATTCATTTATTAAAAAAAGAAAAAAGAAAATCACCAACTAATAAACTCAAAACTATTTTTTTTTGTCCGTATTACCTACCTTAAAGGAGTAATGCAATCCAACTGAATGCATTCTACATCTAAATTGGCAGCATTATAAAATTTAACTTTTTCCTTTACGAACACTTCGCACTCCTGAGCGTGATCACAAGAGTTTTCGCACTGTGAACACAAAGGCCACTTACACTTTGGGCACCTTTCCGTATCGCGGGGGTCACATTTCAACGGTTTATAACACCCTAAGCACACTATTGCTGAATTTTGTTTAGGACCAACGGCGAACGGTGTTTCGTCGAATATCAATTCACCAGATTTGTACGTTTTTCCGGCAACCAGATATCGTCCCAAATTTGGACTGTACAATACTTTCATGGTCTTCTAACGGCTGGATTATAGTATGCGCAAAGAACGCGACTTCTGCTGTCAAAAAAATTTGAACCAATATATTTCAGATGGCGATAAGTATAGTCTGCGCGAACAACACGTCGCCCACGACACGAAGACGAGTTTAACTTTGTCAGAATCAACGCGCCGCGAGATGTCAATCAACAAAATATGCTTATGTTTTAAAACTGTGGGCGATTATTTGTTTTGTAAAATACTAAGTTACTTTTATGCTCTTGGAAGTGCATGTTTCTATTTTTAATGTAAACCGGAGTCCGAAGCGTATATACCCTAGACTTGTACAGACCTAGTGGAGATACCAAAAGTACCAATTGGCAACGACCATATGCATTAAGAATGGGTCTCCTATATGGCCAGTTCATAAGAGAGGTTGGCACTCATTCAGTAGGATCTTGACCATTCTCAAAATCAATTAACTAACTAACCCATTCTACAAATATTTGACGAATTTTTCAAGTCGCTAGCTTCATTCATATCGGAAGGTATTGCTTATTTGAAGTTTCACTTGTAGGGGAGGTAAGGGTTCCTTAGGTCGGATCTTGCTCATCATTGCCACGAACCAATAAGATCAACCTACAACCATCTAAACAAAATTTCAAGTCTCTAACTTCACTCTATCAAAAATGATCACTTATTTGAAGTTTCGTTTGTAGGGGAAGTAGGGGTTTCGTTGGTCGGATGTTACCCAGCTTTCATGCCAACTAACTCAATCTCACTTCGAACATTTGACCAAAATTTCAAGTCACTGGCTTCATTCCATCAAAAGTTATCGATTATTTGAAGTTTCATATGTAGGGGAGGTGGGAGTTCCTTTGATCGGATCTTGCCCATATTCAATACCAACTAAGTAGGTCTTACTAGCAACATTCCACCAAATTTTTAATTTGCTAGTATCATTCTATCGAAAGTTATCGTAATTAAAGGAATATTTAATTTTTTGAAATTTGTAGGGGAGGTAGGTGTTCCTTTGATCTCATTATGCCCAACTTACAGAGCCTTAAGCAGCTTCTTCCCTCAGGGTTACATGCCAAAAATCAGATGTCTACGTCAATTGGTTCAAGAGTTATAGACAAAAAACCTGAAAAGTAGGGTAGTACGGGGATCTTTGTAAGAAAATAACCGTTCGTTTTCAACTGATCGATTTTATTTTCCCAGGAGAGTATAAGATTACCCTCACTAGCAATATACCTAAGCTAGAGCTTTTCATGATTTTTTAATCGGGTGTTATAGATACATTTAATTATTTTACATATGTAGGGGAGGTAGGCGTTCTCTTGGCCTGACCATGCCCAATTTCAATACCATCCAACTAGATCATACTACCAACAATTGACCAAAATTTCAAGGCTCTAGCCTCATTCTATCGAAAGTTATCGTGCGAACGGACAGACAGACAGACAGACAGACATGGCTAAATCGAATCAGGAGGTGACCCTGATCATTTATAAATATACTTTGCTATACCTCCGGAGCTTCCTTTAAGCTGTTACATATTTTCGTCGTGACAAAAACAATATACCCTATACTATAAGTCTAGGGTATAAAAAGTGTTGCAAGCTTATTAGGCGGCTATTACACTATAAAAATTCTTGTACAAATATCTTTTATAAAATATATTTTAAACGAAGTTTTTAGTGTAATAGCCACCTAAGAAAAGATTTGCGACATAAACGTTGCTTGTTTCAAGAACTTTTCTTACAAGCTTCCGAGCTTTCCTCCTTAGGGGGCTAATATCATACATAAAAGTTCTTTCAAAATATCGTTCATAACAGATATTTGTGAAAGAACTTTTATAGTGTAATAGCCGCCTTAGAAAGTCAGTTTTCCACGGTTTAAATGTGTCAAACGAACGCGGACAAGAGATTTTAACTATAATGCCCGAACCAGATTGAACGGAGAATGCAGCAGCAGCGGCACCAGCGCCGGCGAACTGTCAAATCAGAAAGTATTCATTTCCATTACGCGAACTAGATTAAAGGCAGCGGCAACGACCGCGGCGAAAGCAGATCTGCACGTTGATGTTGTTGCTGCTGCTTTCTGCGTTTAATCTGGTTCCGGCATAACAGGCTTAACAGCTGATTTTCGTTAACGGCGACTTGTGGACGTTTTAATTAATGCCGAAACCAGAATGAACGCAGATAGCAGCAGCAGCAACATCAACAACATACAGATCTGCTTTCGCCGCTGTCACTACCGCTGCGTTTAATCTAGGTCACGTAAGGGAAATTCATTCTTCCTAATTTGACATTTCGCTGCCGCTGCTGCTGCATTCTGCGTTCAATTTGGTGCAGGCATTAGGGTAAATGATTTTTTTTATCTATAGTTTTAATTGATCGAATATTATCTTAAGTGAGAATTGCTGTCTCCAAATTATTTAGATGTTACACACTGAATGAGTTGGGCTGTTGGTAGAGCCGTATTAAAATTTGCAAATAATACTGATCGTTCCAATGATTCGACTATAGAGCTAAATTTAGATGTTTTGATAAATGATAGTATTCAGTTGTAGTAGAACAGAACAGCTGCCGTCTAAAGTCTAATAATGCGAATAAGCATCTAGTCAAAATTCAGAATTTGTTTGTGCTATTGTCGGATTGCTTAAGGCTATTTTTTCTATCGCCAAAAAAATGTATTCTACTATGTTAGTTTGTCCAATCAAATTTTTAAAGAAGACTAATTCTTTAAAAATGAAAAAATAACTATAAAGGACTGATTCGCCGATCAGGATTAGAGATAGAGATATAATGTGAATAACATATTGCATCATAGGTTGCTTAAATATCCCTCTTCAAATTTTTGAAGCTGACTCGCTGGGTGTTATGACTGAGCTTGATATTATTATTCAAGTCGGACCTGATTTCATAACTAATATTTTTGAAAAGAATTGCATGTTGGTAATTGCTTTGACCCCTCCAGGGGCATGGGCGCGTCAACGTCTCCTGCATTACTATGAATGCTTTGCTGACGTATCTATAGCAGATCTTTGGACGGTGCGCATAGGCTATCATTTGCTCTGAAATGAAATGCGTTTGCTAATCCCATATGCCTAAAGTGCCGATGAACTCATCTCTCTTTTTATGTTATTCGGACTCAGCCCGACACTTATCCTGATCTACCGACTTTATTTCAAGTAAGTAAACTGGAGTTCGGCGTGGTAATGTAGAACCATGGTTCAGATCATTCTAAACCCACAGATTGGTAGAAAACAAGCTAGCCGAAGCGTGAAGGGTATTATATCTTCGTTATGACTTTTGAGGCATTTGCCACTTTGAAATTAGTAGTAAAAATTGTTCCGATTTCACTGTTCCTGTAAATGGTATATGAAATAGTGGGCCGATTTCAACTAAATTTAGGAACGTGATTTCGCAGTCAATATGATTGAATAATGTGAAATTTGGTAATAATATCTTCAGAAATAAAAAAGTTTTTCCAACAAAAACCTGCTTTTGGAACGGTCGTTACTATGACAGCTATATGACGTAGTGGTCCGATACCGTTGGTTTCGATATATTTTCAGCGTGCAATAGAAAGAAGGCTTTGTTCAAAATTTCAGCTTGATAGCTTTAAAACTGAGGGACTTGTTTGCATAGAATCAGACGGACAGACAGACGGACAAAGCTTAATCGACTCATCTCATCATACTGACCAAGAATATATATAGTTTATATGATCGGAGATACTTCCTCCTGTGCATTGCAAACTTCATGACAAAGTTAATATACTCTATCACATCCGTGAAGGGTATAAAAACTTCAGTTTTAGGATTTGGGTTTCGGTTCTGTAAACATGGAAGGTGAGAATCTGTTGAGTTAAAATTTGGTATTAATTGCACCAAATTGTTTCGGGTGTTGTTCTGTGTATTAAAAACCTACACGTTAGTAGTCAATAGTACATAGCAATAAATTTTATAAGCATAATAGAGCAGTTTTGGAATTCATATCCAGGTTGTTCCTCCATAAAATACAAAAAGACGTGATATGGCCCAAAAACAAAAAAAGCCGCCTTCGATTCATTAGCCCGGCTTCACAGACCGAAACGAACGCCACGACTCTGCGACGAGCGAACTTAAAGGAAGCTCCGGAGGTATAGCAATTATATATATAAATGATCAGGGTCACCTCCCGATTCGATTAAGCTATGTCTGTCTGTCCGTCTGTCTGTCAGTCTGTGTGTCCGTTCGCACGATAACTTTCGACAGAATGAGGCTAGAGCCTTGAAATTTTGGTCAAATATTGGCAGTATGATCTCCCGATTCGATTAAGCTATGTCTGTCTGTCTGTCCGTCTGTCTGTCCGTTAGCATGATAACTTTCGACAGGATGAGGCTAGAGCCTTGAAATTTCGGTCAAATATTGGCAGTATGATCTAGTTGGATGGTATTGAAAATGGGCATGATCCATGACCCCTACCTCCCCTACAAGTGAGACTTCAAATAAGCAATAACTTTAGATAGAATGAAGCTAGCGACTTGAAAAATTCGACAAATATTTATAGAATGGGTTAGATAATTGATTTTTAGAATGGTCAACATCCTCCTGAATGAGTGCCAAACTCACTTTTAATGCAAATGGTCGTTGCCAATTGGCAATTTTGGTATCACCACTAGGTCTGTACAAGTCTAGGGTATATATGCCTCTAAATATCCCCATAAATGTCCTCATACGAATATGAGGATTGTGGATGTGGATGAGGATATTTGATAATGAAAAGATGTGGATAGGGATACGGATGGGGATGCCAATTTTTATGAGGATAATCCGCAATTGCGGATGAGGATGTGGATATCCCTTACATCCCTAGTTTTAATATACTCGTACAATACGTTTTTTTCTGCAGAAATTATAAACAAAAATTATTAAAATATCAAAAATACTTAAATTAGGAACGTTAATGGGACAGTTAATTTGGTTAATAACTGATTTGGTTAAAGCCTAACTTAGTTAAGAAATTAGCTAATTAGGACAGTTGTTATTGTGAGGAGCTAAGGCTGGCAAGCATTTCATTAACTGAATAATAAAGTTTTGTGTTCATAATAAATAATAATTTCCAATGAATATTTTATTAATTTGAGACCCACATCTGCATTAGTAGGAAGGTTATTCAGACCGCCAGACAAAGGACATATGCATGTCAAAAAAAAACATTATTTATTCATTTTAATTTTCAATTTATTTCGCGTTTAGCAATATTTTTCCAATATTTTTCGACCGGCTACCGCCAGCGAACCTTCAAGTGAGGTGGGATCTTCATTTTCAAAAATTTGAACAGCTTCTTGCAAATACGAAATTGACTCGACCAATTTAGCGTTGTATTCATCGGCATTCAAAAGACCACTCGAATACTGTTTACGAGCAATAAATTCTAAAGGTGCATACAATTCATATAGAACGGATGCACGCGATCGACTCAATCCTGGCTCGAAAACGTTCAGAACTTTTAACACTAGACGACATAGCTCAATCTTATATTCGACGAGAAAGTCTGGCAATGACGGTAACTCGTAGCCTTTTACTCGACCGTACATTTGAATTAAATTTAAACGTAAGTTGGTCTGGATGAAGTGTGTGGGATGCAGGATTGAGTGATATTTTCGATGAAGTCGTTCGGCACACTCCAAGCGGATATCGTTGTATGGCATCGTTTCAAGCGGTTTGACTTGTGATTGTATTGTGTTTAGGAGAGTCACGATATCTACTGATGGTAACATATTTTCGCAATTGTTACATTTCCAATCGCTGCTATTGTCTGAAATTTCAAACGGAAGTTTTTATCAGTCCAGCTATCAGACTCGCCATCAGTCCCTAATGCTATTTTTTAAGTTAGTTATTAAGTTTTGGAGCTAGTTTGGTGTAACAACTGGACTAATAGCAAAACTGATGGCAGGTCTGAAAGCTAGACTGAGAGCTAAACTGACATGACTTTAGACGTCGTGTCAGTCTAGCTGACATAACACACACACGGAGCCAAAAACCAAAATGATCCCGATCCGAGCCAAAACCCGTAGTGTGTGGGGTTCAACTTGATGGATCTGCAATATACCGTGATCCAATTAGATCGATCGCCTAAAATCCACGAGCCAGAACCTGATTGCCACGACGCAAAATCTGAACTTTACGGAATCACATTTTGCTTATGTTTTGTATACTGAGCGCAAGTTGGCCCACATTCGCGTGTCGAGTTCACGTGTTTTATGTCAAACGGTTTGTCGTATCAACAAATTGGCTTCATTATTGTGTGTTAACGCTAATAATTTGATATGAAATGTGTGCCTACTACTACTACTACAGTCGTTTGGTTTGTCACTCAATTCTTACCTAATTATCCATTTTAAAGCACAATAATGAACCCAATTTGTCAAATTTAAAGGTACGCGCCTTTGGTTGCAAACCAGAGACTCAAATCGTTTGACATAAAACACGCGAACGTGAGCAAACGTACGCTCAGCCTTAAGGCTGGTACTAACCTTTTCATACGAAAATGTGCACTTATCTCTCCCACGGAAATATGTTAGTACTGATAGATTGAATTTTTTTTTGCAAACGCAACTTTTGACAGTTTTTGCATGAGATTTCGCACGAAAAACCGATCTTAATACTTAGCTTTAAATAGAAACAAAGAAATAAATGTATGGTGGCGGCCGCCAAGGTGTTTATACCAAACTTTTGCAATCCAATTATCGGTGCGTGAAATTAAATTGAATAATTGGAAATTCAGTTCGTTGCCAAACTTGACTTTTAAAATGACGAGTGGCTCGCGATGGCTCGGCTCCGCAGTGTGTGACCTCAAAATTTTGGTTCGGTATCATTTGGAGCGGATCCACTTTGATCCGTGTCCATGGACGCTTGTGTGGGTCCACTTTAAAAATCTGAAGATTATTAGAGCTAAATGGTTGATAGTCATTATTTAACAATATCAACTAACTAAAAAAACGAGCAAATATGAAAACATTAACTTTTAAACTTACCAAACGGATCAAGTGTCGAGAAATATCCCGAATCACATTTCTTACATTTGACCGAACTATAATATGTCCCCATTTCGGTCGGATCAGAACATCTTTCACAGCGGCATGTAAAATATTTTCCATTTTGCAAATGTTGTTGTCGTTCGGCTGTACCATCCAGTATATAAGTGTAGGACACAACAAGTGGTGCATCCTTTTTAACATCAATCAAGGTGCGCAGTTTGATTCTGCGAAAAAAGGTCAAATATGCAATTCAAGATACTACACGGGAATAATTAGCCGCGCCTCCAACCTATATCCTTCGCTGGGATAAATTGTTCGTATTGTATTCGGGACACAATTGTGTGATAAAATTGCAGTTTGCGGAAATAGGCAACGGAGCGGATACCCTTGTGGTGTTCGCGCTTCAAAGGCATTCACTTGTAATATGCCCATAACTCTCATGATTAAGTCTTCCGAAAACCGAGAAAGTTTGCAAGGACCTCTTAAATATCGAGCGACGTTAATAAGATCTGCATTCCATGCATCGAGGCATTCCTTTCGCGCTAGTTCGTGGTACTCCATTGGCTCGACTTCGCGTTCCCATCGTTCGGGATCGGATTCTTTTTTTAGCAGAACTCTGCAAATAAAGATAAAATTAACATTCATTGAGTTCATTTGCATTTGAGGTCCTAGTTGGCCGGGCGCCGCATAGTGGTTCGCGTCCTTGACCAATAGTGGGTTTTAAATTGATATGATTTCGCACCCCCCTTGTTTGGGTTCCGCTCATTACACGAGGTCCGCGGCCTAAGTGCTTCCTACCCTCAATATACCGCCCTAGAGCGCTCGCTTCACTCGCTCTATAAGCTACAACGAAAAAGTCACTACTAGTCAAGACGCGAGCCACGATGCGTCGCCCGGTGAAATAGGAATATTCCAAAGGAATATACCATTTAATTTTTATTAAACGCAATTCAGAAATTTAACAATCATGTTTTCATTCCTATCCAAATAGCATAATTAACAGACATGAAACTTGGCACCGGCTCAAATGCGATGCGAATTTGTCATGCTCACTTATCATCAAATTAATTAATGAATTCACATCCAGTTGCAGTCATTTTATTCTCATTTTCTGCTTTTCATATTCCTAATTATGTTGTTGAACATTGCATTCTAAAGATCTGCAAATAAATTTCCCAGTTGGAATAATAATGTTTGGCTATGTGTAGACCTACGATGCACTTTCCTTTTAAGGTCGCCACACATGACCGCGCAGAACCACGACTGAACTTCCATCGAACCATCAAATATCATAGAAGGTGGAAATTAGGAGATTTTTATTTTGACGTATTATATATTATTTTATATATATTATATAATGTATAGGGTATATTATTTTTGTCACGACGAAAATATGTAACACCTTAAAGGAGGCTCCGTAGGTATGGCAATGTGTATATATAAATTATCAGGGTCAGCTCCTGATTCGATTAAGCCATGCATGTATGTCTATCTGACAGTTCGCACGATAACTTTCGATAGAGCAAAGCTAGAAGCTTGAAATTTTCGTCAAATGTTCGTTGTATGATCTAGTTGGTTGGTATTGAACATGGACGTGATCCGCCCAAGGGAGCGCTTTATCCCCTACATATTCAAAATAATTAAATTTATCTATAACTCCCGATTGAATAAACGTGAAAAGCTCTATCTTTGGCAGATGACTTGAAAGGGTAATTTTGTACTCTCCTGTAAAAATGAGATTGATCAGTTGGAAAATAACTGTACTTTTCTTACAAAGAACCCCGCATTACCCTACTTTTCAGGGTTTTTATCTATAACTCTTGAAGCAATTGATACTTCAGATGAGAAGTTGCTTGAGTTTTAGTAAGATGGGCATAATCAGGCCAAAGGAACGCCTACTTACCCTACAAATGTAAAGAAATGAAACATTCCTTTAATTAGAATAACTTTCAACAGGATAGAGCTAGCGGGTTGAAAATTAAGTCGGATGTTAATAGTAAGATTTAGTTAGTTGGTACTGAAAATGGACAAGATCTGACCAAAGAAACTCCTACCTCCCCTTCAAATTCAACTTCAAATAAGCGATAACTTTCAGTAGGATGCAGCCAGCTACTTGAAATTTCAAATGTTTGTAGTAGGATCTAGTTGGTTGATTTTGAGCAAGATCCCACTGAACGTCAATTGGCTTGGCAGCGAGATCAATGACAAGAAATGGCACACAATTTTTACAAGTGGCAAACCATCGGGCCGCAAACAGTTTGGAGTAGCATTTATAGTGAACAATCACCTCAAACCGCATATTACTGACTTCAAGCCCATAAATGAATGGCTGTGTGCGATTCGCATTAAGGCTCCATTCTTCAATCTCTGGCTCATCAATGTGCACGCCCCACTGAAGTTAAAGAAGACGCAGTAAAAGACGAGTTCTACGCCCGCCTTGAGACTCTCTTCGACTCACTTCCAACAAACGACGTCAAATTGCTGCTGGGAGACTTTAACGCGAAAGCCGGAAATTAAAGTTGGCACCGGGGGACCACTGGAGGCCACAGTCTCCATGAAGAATGTAACGACAACGGCCAGCGACTCATCGACTTCGCCTGCAGCAGGAATCTAGTCGTAAGCTCTACGTGTTTCCCGCATCGACGCATGCACAAGCAGACCTGGAAGTCTCCAGACGCACATACCGTCAACCAAATTGACCACGTCCTCATTTGCAGGAGATGGGCGTGTAGTGTGATAGATGTCCGCACTCAGATCATCACTTGGTGAAGACGACCTACAGATGTAGAATTTCCTCAGTGCACCAATCGAGAATCAGCTCTCTCAAAATCTTTGCGGTTGATAAGCTTCTGAGTGATGCTACAGCGGTGGCGTATACTACCGCCCTTGAGGAAAAACTATCACCTATGCTACACAACATCAGCAACACAGGCGTCCATGGGTTCTGGGAAGAGCTCAAGGGTACCATCAAGGATGTCGCAGAGAAGGTCGTGGGATATAAAGCCCGGCGAGCGCGAAATGACTGGTTCGACGAAGAATGCAAAAATTCACTTGACGCGAAAAACGAGGCCTACAGACAAAACAAATCAAATGATCACCAAGCCGGAAATATTTCTGCTCACTGCTCAAGCTCTTCTCTTCTTTTTCCTTTGTTGTCATATAAAGTGTGTTACAACGAGAGTGGCGTCCAGCAGGCACAGACAGCATAACCGAGCGGTTGCGGAACGGCTCGCGAGTAGTGTGTGATTTTGGGTAACTTCTGAACCCACCGAAATGAGAAGTCAGAAAATCTGTTTTAATTTAAACCCGCTACAGATAATGGCCCATCCCTGGCCATTGTCATGGTATATCTATGCATATTGCGGTTAGTCGCGATGGTGGATGTCAGAAAATGGTTTTGAAAGCCATTGTGAGCAATTTGCTGGCAACCACCATCGCCACAAGCCGCTATCTGCCCAGATTCATGATAATAACTGACAGCGATGGGCCATTGTCTGTAGTAGGCTTTATATATAGTATAGTCCCCATTTCACCAACTTTGATAAAAGTGAAAAGGAGACGCGGCATTAATCGAGGGTAATGCAAGGACAATTAATACGATGACTTCCATGGAAGCTAATGATACTTAATGATCCTCAACTAGCTTACCTCAAAGGAGTAATGCACTCAAGTTGTGGACATAGATTACTACTATCAACAGCTCCTGCAAATAGAACTTTTCCACTTTTAAAAATATCACATTCACTTTTATGCACACCGGTACCCCAACACAATTTACACAAGGGCCACTGACACCGTGGGCATCGCGAATCCTTTGAATTTACAATAATTGGCTTGCAACATGCGAGGCACACGATTTTTGTTCCACTTTTTGGTCCATAGGCAAATGGTAATTCATCTATGACAACACATCCCGAATGTAAATTTTGTAACGCTATCCCATGGCGACCCAATTCATCGTTACTTTTAACGCGAAATTTAACGTCCATTGACGTGAGTAGTGATTGAAAGGGTTTTATTTGAATTATTATTATTATTATTTATTAATAGAAAATTGATTGTTTTCCTTATGTATACGACGACAAAGAATCAATTGCAGAAGTATTCTAAGTGAAAATTCAGTCCAAATGTCATTCTAAATTTAGATTCTAGCATTCTAGAATCTGAAAAAAAGGTGTTTTTAATGCTTTGGTACCCATTTACAGTTTGAGAGACTAGATGTCACTGCGGGTGAATGACGTCGTTCTGTAGTTTGAATTTAGCGGTCGTATAGGTTAAAGAGTTAAATTCAGGTTAGAATTACTATTTTTTTCTTTGAAAATCGAACTCGATCAATGATAAAGAAAAAGACCAGGATATAGCATAACCCTATACCTGACTGTGTGTGAGGGTAACCAAAATGTTGTTTTCGTTTTTTAAATGCGATCAACTGTTTATCTAGTCTGGATGTCATTTCGGATTGTCCGTGTGTTTTCAGTGTGTTTCAATCCAAGGATAGTGGCGAAAAATCCATATTTTTTTGCAAACAACGATAGTGACTAATAAAAACTGTGAAACAATTCAGTGTCCCTTATTTCGCGTTCGATTCAGTTTTAAGTGAAAGCATATTTTGTGATAATTTGCCGAGATGAGCTGCGCCATGCAAGGTTGCCGTAAAAATTGGGATGCTCGGCGAACCGGAATCTCATTTCATCGGTAAATGCCCACATTATCTGTGCTAATAAGAACGTTTTCACTGCCAATTGATGAAATATGCATTATCCATTGCATTGCCTCGGGAAACAGATATTTCCACTATCGAGACATGAACATTCAATTGTAAACAAAACCCGAGCAAGACGCCAAACATCTGTTTAGCACAAGTCAGTGGCGTAGGGTAAATAGTGTGTTTGAAGGGGATCTGAAATGATTACCTGACGATCCGTATTAATTGATTTGAGTAGTGTTGGGAACGTCTTATTTCATACTAATAGAATTGAAATTGAATTAAATAATAAATATTTGGACTTTGAGTATAGTGGATTAATTGAGTTTATTTTTTTTTCAGATAGGCCAATCACGAAGAATACACTGGTCTGCTCGCTACATTTCAAGGAGACGGATCTCATATGAGAAGAAGATCCTGTTAGGCCAAGGAGCAATTCCAATTGGAAATACTGCGACGGTAAAAATACAAGTATTTATATCAATATTTTTTACGCATTGGTTTTTTATAGGTATGTGCTGAAGAAGCCACTTGTGCAGGACAACAATCATCCGGAATGACGGTAATTTTCCAAATAAATAACTTGAATGACATGGTATATTTACATTCACATATTTTTTTGAAGGAACTTCGCGAAACCCTCCCCAAGATGTTCTAAACGTAATGATTGTTCGTGCCGTGGAATTTGGAGATTCATCTGAAGTGATTATTTATTAAATGAATTAAAAATTGCCAACGAGTCATTTTCCCCCAGAATATATCTAAAGGTCGCCACCCATGAACAAGCACAATCACGACCGAACTTCCATCGAACCATCAAATATCATAGAACGGTGGAAATGAGGAAATTTTTTTCTATTGAGTTTGGCATGGTTCGATGCATGCTCGCGACGAAAATGCTATACCAGCACTGAAGAAGTTTGTGAGATAGATAATCCAGAAACGGGGTATAAAAGTGCCAAAGAATCCAAGGTATGAGTCAAAATGCAAATGATGAGGAATATGGAAATAATTTCTTTCTTAATTTTGTAGGTTATGTCTGTCGGTGATTTTAAAGATGCCTCTACATTTTCAAGTGGCAATAATGACATCATTGTACGCGGCTATGGTTTTCACTTATATGCGATATTAATACCGAAAACCATTATAGATATATACAATAGATAGAAAGAGATAATAAACATCATTTCTATGCCTTTTCAAATTCATTTGTTCCAAAGCCTGATCTACACTTACGAGCAAAAATAATGAATCAAACCGAAAGCACGTGTATTTGTATGTATATTTTTAAAAGTACGTTATGTATCCCTAAAAATCGTATGTCATTTGAAAGTTTGAGATCTTAGCTTTACAATGATACCCTTTTTATCACCATTTAATGAGTGTTTTATGCTCCAATTTCAGTGATTCCTGACAAATGTTAGCCGCGCTTGTCGGTGATGTGGGGTCCATTTTGGGCCTGTGGCGGGCCGTCTTGGAGTCAGATTCGCTTCCTTTAGTCGTCTCCTCACTGTCCGCTCGCTTACAGCTACTTCACGAACGTCCCTCAGATTCTGCTGCACGTCAACTCCCGTGAGGTGCCGATTTCGTAGCATACTTGTCACAATAAAACGATCGTCTCTATCGGAAGTGCACCTAGAGCGGCCGGTTCGGGGTCTCTGATTGTAGCTACCTTCCCCCCGAAACACTCTTGACACAGTAGACTGACTCATTCCTAGCTGACGAGCGACTGTTCTCTGAGGAAGCCCTTCCCAAAATAGGTCGAAAACTTGAGCCGCCTGCTGAGGCGTGGTACTCATGAATGACAAAATTGTGACGTTCGCGTTCAGTTTTAAGTCACATGTATCTTCCTGTTCCCTTGTCACATGCATATGTGAATTGACACTTCGCGGCTCGTTGATTCCGACAAAGTTGAAATCGTCTGAACTCTCGCGACGTTGGCGACGTGTTGTTCGCGCACAGTATACTTATCGCAATCTGAAATACATTGGATAAACTTTATTTGACAGCAGAAGCCGCGTTGTTTGCGGAGACTATAATTCAGCCTTCATGTCGAACTGTCTACTGCAGTCGATGGTTCTTCAGCTGAATAATTAACATTCCACTCAAAAAAATCATATTTTTAAATTTCCCGCGAACTGACACTGACCCCGTATCTCAAAACTACCACGGCACTGCCACAATTGCGATGGTATTGGTGAGACACCCACACACGACAAAATGGTTACCCGAATACTGGCTATGACCAAAACCATCTACATACAAAGCCTGGAAGCAGGTCGCTGAGAGTGTGTGAGTCGGCCTCCTTTCAAACTGACAACCGGCACTAGCTCCGATGCAACGATCTATATGGATGAGATCTAACGCACATATACACTATGTGTGTGGGGAACCAAACTTTAACAGCTGTTTTGGTTGTTTAGACTGGATGACAATTGTTTGGTTGACAGTTCCTAGTTTTAAAGAAGTGAATTGGCGCAGTGGAATTTTCAAGTGCGGTTTAATAAGAGAAAGTTAAGTTTGTTTGGTGAAATTTTTTCGTAATCTTGCGAGATTCGAATCTTAAATTCTATTTGTGGGCTTGTAAATGTAAAATATAGTGCGAAACACCCAAATTTTACAAAAATAGCGCGCGTCGTAAAAGTCCGCCGAAACAAGTAGAATTTCCGGAAAATAAGAATCTCATTACACACGTAAAAGTGTTGAACGCGTCCTTTAAGATGTGCGGAACCGTGATGTGGCGTTGAAACAAATAAAATACAATTGTGTTCTTAATAAAACAATTGTTTTCTTTCGCGGGCCATTTCTCGCCAGTCGCAAGGTAAACAGATGTCCTTCTGTCATTTTCACCATTGGGCTCATTCATATTGCTGAGCCGCTACTTCACCTCCGTAGCGAAAAGTGCGAGAGTCCCGGAAATAAAAAGATTTCGTACTAGTTTCGTGGTTTTTGGCGTTGTATTTCAGGATAAATTTCACAAAATCGTAGAGATAGAAATATTTGTCTTGATAAGACCTTCTGTATGTTCGGATCATGTGCCATGTGGATTCCGATAGCACACGCAATAACAAAGCGAGGTAGTCATTCCAGAACGAATGCTCCGGAGCGGCAGTAGTTGCCGCGTTGTTGCTCATGTTTGGTGAATGAGCCCATTGAAAATGAGATAGTGTTGGTGCGCACAACCACATGAAGAAAATGGTTCCCAAAATTCTCGCTTATATTACATCCTGTATTCTTTCATCGTAGCTCCGATGACCAAGTTCCGAATGGCTCCGACTTCACTTCGGCACGAACATGGTGGTGTGTCAAATTGAAATTGTTCAAACATGTACATCTATTGATTGATTATTAATTATCACAACCAAAAGATGACATGCCTGAAACTTCAATTTGATTCGTATGTTCACTTCCCGCACCTCGCACTTCGCTTTCACAAGTAGCATAATCAGAGAAACAAAAAAATATATTTGGTGTGACAAAAAATTAATTCACCCGCACAAATCGCCATATTGCTTTTTATCCGCACTTGCCACACGCGACACAAAAAGTAAACAAACAATTTCCACATTCACTTCAAACGCAAAAACGAACACTAAATTCACCGATTTGGCATATTTTTTTCATTTGAGCACATCACCAACACTTCACTGCACAACATATTCCACTGTCACGCCGCAAACCGACCGAGAACCGACATTTTTCGATTAAAATGTCGCGCGAAATCACTCGCCGTCCATACACCGCCACCGCCATACAAATTTTCGACTGACATCGGCCTCCTTTGAGCTATTGTTGTGTGCGAGACCAGGTCTGCTTCCAGGCTTTGAATGTAGATGGTTTTGCTATGACTCCATCCTGTTCTATTTTCTTAATCTTAGAACTCGATTACTCAGTACCACAATCAGTCAATTAACACTTTAATTCCCTTTGCTACGTTTTTGAACATTACTAGAATTTGTATCATATTTTGGTATATATGTATATCCCTAGAGTAGACAATAAAAATTAAAAAAAACTTAAGTACTTAAAAAAACTGGCCGTCACCTACAGGTGACACTGGGCATATTTTATTCCTACTACTCGTATAGTGTATACTTTCTGTTATAAAAATGAAACTACACTTTTTTCGTAAAGCTTCATCATTTCATTTATTACAAATTCAAAGATTAAATTTATTTATTATATTACGTTTACACTATCCGCAGATTACTTCATCTGCGCCAGCTGAGATAATCTGCGACTGTCAAATACATACAATTTTGAACTCACCACACCCAGATTACGCTGCAGATGAAGTAATCTGGGGATAGTGTAAACGTAATATAAGTTATGAAATTTGTACGGGGCACCGAAATAAGCCATAGCGAAGTAATATTACGTTTACACTATCCGCAGATTACTTCATCTGCGCCATCTGAGATAATCTACGACTGTCAAATACATACAATTTTGAACTCACCACACCCAGATTACGCTGCAGATGAAGTAATCTGGGGATAGTGTAAACGTAATATAAACGTAATATAAACGTAATATTACACTATCCCCAGATTACTTCATCTGCGCCAGCTGAGATAATCTGCGACTGTCAAATACGTACAATTTTGAACTCACCACACCCAGATTACGCTGCAGATGAAGTAATCTGGGGATAGTGTAAACGTAATATAAAATGCCGCCCGACGCAATTTCAATTGGAAACATACATATGTCGTGCCGGGGACGTCGTCGTGTGCAGTCACTGCTTTGGCAGTGAATTAATGACGTAAAATTGACGTCACAAATCAAGTCAAATTCACCACGATCAGCTGAACGGAGGCCTGTCTATCTAGATGGCGTTGGTCAAACTCAGATTCCCTTGTACCTCTAATTTCACTTCTTTTTGTGTGCCTCTCCACCCAAGAAAACCCATCCCGACAACATAGTCAGCATACTACCTGTCAAACAAGTAATTCCTGTCATATGCAAAATTAATTGAATTATAATTGTTTATTCAGCCTAGTTTAGAGTTCCCATGCGAAAAAAAATGAAAAATTTCAAAACCATTTTTAATATTACGTTTATATTACGCTTACACTATCCCCTGATTACTTCATCTGCAGCGATTACCGATTCTGCTCATTGTTTTTTCATATTACCAAAGAGAAAATGTGTATCTTGGCCTAACAAACGCAAATAATGTTTCATTTGCGTTAAGAAAAGAAACTGGAAGCTTAAAAATTAAAAAAAAAAAAAAAACACTTTTTTTGCATGCAAAATTCTGAAAAACATTTTTGCATGCAAAATTTCTTTGAGGTGAATATAAACCAGCCATACCAAAAAAAATTTGGTGTTCACCACAAATATGTTTAGCATGCAAAACAATTGCCGGGCTATTGTTTTGCATGCAAAAGCAATTTGACAGTTCCGTTCAACATCTACAAGTTCATCATAATCATACATACTGAGTTTTCTGTAAAATTGTGCAGTTGTGACTTGTCAGTGGCGCCAGCGTCGGCTGCGGGTGATGCGCTAGCGCTTCATTGTGCAGTGAATTTGAATTTGGCGAAGCGTCAGAAACAGAAATAGTGAGAAAATGACAACGAGGCCGATGCAGTTTTTTGCATGTGCAAAAGTACCATGCAAAAAAAAATGTATTCACCTCAAAAAATTTGCATACAAATATTTTTGCTTAGGATTTTTTTTTCGCATGGGAACTCTACTAGGCTTTCACCACCATATCAAATCTTTCCTCCAATGGGATCCGTTCGGTATGTTGCGGTAATTCACCACTCTCGCTTCTTTGATCCGATGTGGCAAGACAGCAAGAACCCGCACTTGTTCGTTTCGTTCGTGGTCGTCGTTCGTATCGTAAGCGCACGGTCGATTTTTGGGTGGATTTCCTGGTGTCGTTCGGTCCCGGAAAATAAATTTATTTCGTAAAAAGCCAGCGCTTAGCGTGTGTTTTGTGTTCCGTCTTCAAATTAACTAATTATCTTCAAAGTAAGTATCTGGCTTGTAGAGAGACGTGTAAGATGCTAGAAATATCTATTCAATTCGATGGAAAATCTTTTGTACGGTGTCCTAGTGAAGAAAAAGTCCTTTGCCTGCGCCGCAATGGTGGGCTTGTGTCGTTGAAACGTCACTGTCAAGAATTTCATCGGAGTGAATTCGATTGAAAAAATGCGAAAAATGTAAGCTATCGTTGTGTTTTCCCGTTTATTGCGTATGCCGTATGGCCGGCTTGTTTGCCGGCATCCATTATTGCGAAATTTTCGAGAATTTCTTAGTTGAATATGCCGCCGAGTTGGTCGACTTACGTAACATATCGTGAAAACTTATTAGCAGCGACGTAAGTGATTTTTTTTTTGCTCGAATGGTTTGCTGCCTGCCTG
Source organism: Chloromyia formosa (assembly GCA_964017055.1). Taxonomy (NCBI): domain Eukaryota; kingdom Metazoa; phylum Arthropoda; class Insecta; order Diptera; family Stratiomyidae; genus Chloromyia; species Chloromyia formosa. Next base: position 152,182,005 of record OZ024815.1, on the reverse strand, counting down.
GAGGTGGTGTTCGCCGGGGCTGTTTCTCGGGTGCCCAACCATGTGCTCCATTATGGCGATGATGTAACGTGGGAAAGAAACTGTTTTCTGATCCGGGGCTGTTTAAACTCTTTTTTTTTTCCCCCACATTGACTTATTAGTGGTATCGTGATCCGAGTGACGTCAGAGTTAGATCGATAAATCGGGGTGATTTCTCCGCGAATGCTGGATTCATTGCGACAGAAGGTACGCTGCGTCGTCGCTTCACTGTTCGGCTCAGCTAGTGAGACGATCCATCCATACTAACATGGGTTTTATTCGCAGTTCTGTTCGCATGGGTTAACGACCCTGGGAGGCCGCTTCATTACGAAGCGGATTTGATGATTGCTAGAGATCGGCTTTCAAGCGTTTGACTGGGAAGTGGCGATATGAGATGTCTGAGTCTCCCATGCTAAATAGGTTGATTCACAACCTCCAATTATGAGGAGGGTTACCCAGAAGCTCTGATAATTTTTGCTAGCGAGTGTGATTAGCGCAAGTTACATCATACATAATTGCAAAAATCTGTACATATCAATATCTGGGGCGGCCTCACGTGAGGATACCAGACGTGTGTCGTCTGATATTTCTAGAGTTATGTAACATTATTGTTCTCCACAGTGCGTTAGTCTTGCTCATAAATATAATCTTGACGGGAACCTTACGCTCATATCATCCATCATTGGCGTCATCGCAAATTTAAAATATTTGTCTAAATCCGCTAGCACCGCTTTTAAAAAAGATTTTGTCCGCTTATCTTAAACTGCAGAAGTTGATTGCATGGTTTGTATTTACTGGTAGATATGCTCGTTATTTCTACAATGATTGTAACCATTGTAAAAATCTCCGTTGACGTGAAGATCTCCCTGACGGCTCATCACACTATCTCCTCAATGGATTTTCGTTAACGAATCGGCGGCCTAAACCCTTGAACTCCTTACAAAAACACTTTTTTTCGGGCAGCGGGGATCGAATCGCATCAGTAATCACAGAAGAGGCAACGATTGGGGTCATCAATAGTTTCTCGCCGTATAAATCTCCGGAGCTTGATGGCATTTTGCCGGCCATGCTTCCACTTACAAGACGTAATAACTCCATGGCTAATGGTCATGTTCAGAAGCTGCATAGCTATTAACCATGTGCCCAGGTCCTGGAGACCCCCCAGAACCCCGGAGAAAATTTGGGTTTGGGCCGTCCGTGAATGTCCAGCCAGACTAAGAAAGCTGGATGCGTCGGGAGCCAAGTCATACGCAGACGATGCGGTAATTCCGGTTTCGGAACAGTTTCTACCCGTGATGAGCGAAATCATGAGTGGAGCTTTGAGCAACACTTTGCACCCGAGCAAAACCGAGATAGTCTCTTTACCATAAGGACCAAAGTACCGGAGTTCCAACTCCCGCAACTTAATGGCCATTCTTTAAAGCTCTTACCCAACGTTAAGTGTCTCGGAGTCATTCTCCACTCGAAGTATTTGACAGACCGAATGGCCATGCATAGTGGTGACTACGTTTATATCGAGGGACAATGTTCTAGAATTAACTAATCCCAGCTAACCACGATGTAAACATAGTCTCCGCTCGCTACACAACGTAAGGGGTTGTTACAGACATAGAACGCACGCTTTACTCGCTCGATACGCTACAGCGGTTAAGCCAGTATTAGCCTAAATGCGTCGCCCGGTGAAATAGGAATGTACCGTTACTCAAATTAGAAAAAAAATGTACCAGAAATGGAATGTGTTCATTTTGCCCTTTGATATGACATCCCGCATGCCAAAACATGATAACCCTTTTGCTTACCTCCACCTTTCAAATTTACTACTTGCCCTAACACCTAATAGGGCATAACGCGTCAACTCCCATGTGGCTTAGTTGTCGTTTCGTTAGCATAAAGTGGTTTCGGACGATGCATGTTGCTAGCACGCACCTCCAGTTACAATGAAAAGTTTTGAGAATTATAGGAATTCTTACAAGCGCAAAGGCTTTTCTCAGTTTTGAAAAGGAGGGTGAGGGTAGGGGCTGATGGGTTGACGGGCGGTGGTTGACGTAAAGAATCCAACATACGCGTTTTATTTGCAGGCCTGTCACCCCTAATTCGAATTTAAGGGCATTTTTGATTTTTTTTTTTTAAATAATATGTACATCTTTAGCGATACTTAAGTTGTGTATTTTGAAAGTACCACTAAGAAGTCATTTGTTCGGCGATTAATTTTGATTGTTTTAGCAAGGGGAGACCCACCCTCCTTCAAGCCAGGAACATTTGGAACGAGCTCTGTTCGCTGCGCTTGCTCCGCGCTTAAGGGGAGTAGGCAATGCAAGAACACTCGCTTTATTTATGAGCCACCGTAGCGTATCCTCATCAAAGACAGTAATTTTTCAGCTCACTCCCAGGGAATAAAAGATTTCCCGGAATCGACTTCGAAATTAGTGTGGGTCCAAAGTGGATTTCCCATTTAAGCAGCATGGACATTGCGCGTAAGCATCATACAAATAGTTTCACACTTAAAAAAATGTCGTCTTCGCGCTGTTATATGCAGAACGAGTGTTCTAGGGCGACCTACCGAAATAGCACACTGTGGTCGAAATAAGCTACCCCCTTATGCAAGTAAAACGCCCTTTATTTTCTCGACCCTCTCAAAATTAAATGTTTTTTTTTCTTCATAACTTTGGGGATATTTTTCGAAAAGGTCTTTCGTGTGTTAATTCCTGCGAAAAATTCGCATAGCACACTTCCACATTTAAACTAGGTAATAAGATCAATTTTCCGTGTGAAATCTCATACAAAAACTGTCAAAAGTTTTCGCTTCCTCGGTACTAACATATTTCACACGAAAAAAAGTTCTCCACACCGTAGTGATCCATTTTCCACGTGAATTCTTCTGGATTTTATTTCGCGTGAAAACCGGTCATCACAGTGGCTATCGCTCTCTTTTGAGTAAGAAGGGGAAATTCAAGTGTCATGTCGAGCGCCGGGTAAATGTGCTGTGTAAAGCTTTCACTGGCGAGGTAGATTTTCTCACGAAAATGTTGACGCTGCTGAATAGCTAGCTCAGCTAGCGGTACTGAAGGACTGGGTTTGAAGGCGCCATGTCCTGCCTCCTACAGGGTCGATAGGATAGATAGAGAGATAGGATCCTCTATGGCCGTTTTTTTTGCTAGGGTGCTTATTTCGGTCAGTATTCCACAATTGAAGGAGGAGGATATCTTTTTTTTGCAAGCCTTACCTCAAATTAGTATGACGACTCTTGTTTTGATTCCCTTTCAAAGAAATTATTCCTCTTAACGGTGTGGTCACGCATGCAAGGAACCATGTAAGTAGGATGTGGTGGCGGATGGCAACGCGTATTAATTTCGTATTGAAGCCACTGGCCTCGCATGATCACTCGAATTCAGTCAAACATTTTTTTGGGCTACCTATCGCGAGGGTTACTCCTCTCAAGAACCACTGCATAGTTCCATATTACTTGCATATCTTCAGCGTCAGCTTCGCGTTGTGCTACATTTCTAACTCATGAGATCACTGAGTTAATCTTCTTTTCTAAAATGTAATAGGGGTACCGGTTAATTCGTACGGTTTTCTAACAGATGGCGTAACTTCATTTTTATTCCAGTGATTCACCTTTCCAAATATGTGTTGGAAAGCTACTGTCATATAGTTTCAGAATCAGTATGTGTCATTTAGCTGAAGCGTAAACAATACTTTTTTTACTCTGAAAATGTCGAATTTTGTGCCGAACAAAGTGTTTTTGCGGGGAGTACTTCTTCATTACTTCAATATGAAGAAAAAGGCTGCCGAAAGTCATCGTATTTTTGTGGAAGTGTATGGTGTGCATTGACATTGAATTTTGACTTGGAGGACGATGAACGGCCCGGACAGCCAAAAAAGTTTGGAGATCACGAATTGGAGACATTGCTCGACCAAGATCCATCCCAAACGCAAGAAGAACTTGCAAAATCACTTGGCGCGTCGCTCAACAAACCATTTCCGATCGTCTAAAAGCAATGGGAATGATCCGGAAGGTAGGCCATTGGGTGCCGTATGAATTGAAGCCAAGAGACGTCGAACGCCGATTTTTCACGTGTGAACAACTGCTTCAACGGTACAAAAGAAAAATTTTTTTTGCATCGAATTGTCACTGGCGATGAAAAGTGGGTCCATTACGATAATCCAAAACGTCGGGCAACGTATGGATACCCCGACCATGCATCATCATCGACGGCGGTTCAGAATATTCATGGCCTGAAGGTTATGCTGTGTATTTGGTGGGACCAGCTGGGTGTGATCTATTATGAGCTGTTGCAACCGAATGAAACGATCACAGGGGAAGTCTACCGACGACAATTGATGCGTTTGAGCCGAGCGCTGCGCGAAAAACGGCCGGAATATGAAAGGCACGACAAGGTAATTTTGCAACATGACAATGCTCGGCCACATGTTGCACAGGTCGTCAAAACCTACCTTGAAACGCTCAACTGGGATGTCCTACCCCGCCCGCCGTATAGTCCAGACCTTGCGCCATCCGATTACTATCTCTTCCGATCAATGCAACATGGCCTGGCTGACCAGCACTTCTCCAATTATGAAGAAGTCAAAAATTGGATCGATTCGTGGATAGCGAAGAAGCCGGCCGAATTTTTCAGAAAGGGTATTCGTGAATTGCCAGAAAAATGGGAAAAAGTTTAGCTAGCGATGGACAATACTTTGAATATTAAATTTGTAACCATTTTTTCATAATAAAGCTTCAATTATCTGTTAGAAAACCGCACGAATTTACCGGTACCCCTATTATATAATGCATAAAATGTATACCTTAAATCTTACCGGCCAATTAGCATAAGATCTCTCATGTTAAAAGTCATGGAAATGATTTTCGATGCCTACATGAGGGATCCTAGTAAATTAGGAATTTACTCCTAGTGATGGTAATTTTGACGCAATGAGGAGTAAATTTGAGGAAATATTGGGCGACATCATCCGAGGAGCGCTACGCGTACTTCAAGAAGGCTGTAAACTTCACGAGTCAGCCCAACGAAAGCAATCGTTGACGTCACAAGAAAGAAGCAACTCGGCTCTGCAGAGATGTCCCTCTTTATCCGAAACATTCCTTTACAAATTATGTATGTCAGTACAACTTAAAATGCTTTTTTAAAAATAGTCTTTATTTTGTACCTCTCGGCGATACACACCCCCTCCTATTTGGCGGATGAAATGAAGAAGCCTTATATTTAGTAAGGCATCATTCAGGGTAAACAGAGCAATGTGGCGGAGACGACAATACAACTAAAAAACTCGGAAGAGAAAAGTTAAAACCAATCGTAGATGTAACAGTGTACGCTGCTGATAACGTGCTAGCCTTGTTGACACATTGAAATGATAGCACATTGGCTCGTCGTATTTTCAATTTAATTTTAGAATCTGCGTCTCGCGAAATGTATGTTAATGACCTTTAGCCATTCGCCGAATGATGTTGCTAGCATTTGCAACGCATTTCGTCTCGTAACGCGTTTTGATTTTACGAAACGAATTAGAAAAATGTTCGTGTCCTTGATTTGATAAATTAATCCTTGAAAATGAAATAAATTCTTTTGCGATGATTCGAATGTGCACTTTGCAGTTGTAGCAGAGATTTCTTGAAAATGGGTTTTTTTGTTTGCGATTGCTGTGTACAATACTTAGGATTTTGATGCAGTTCGAAGAATAGTATCCATCTTCGTCGTTTACTTCACAGTATGAATAAATATAAATATCTGAGACATCATCGGAAAGTGTGAGAGTATAGTTCAATCCATCCAGAGCTAGATTAGGGGTGAATCAAATGCCATGGATTTCAAATGTCAAATATGGAACAATTCGAAAAGTTGAATGCCATAGTTTACAATTAGCGAAGACGTCGAGCTTGATGCTCCTACGCACCGGAGCGACCCGTTCACAACGGCCAAGAGCTGCAAAACCCCCTCAACGCCATGGTGTTGCTACTACAACAACAGCCCCTTGCTTCGACGGGATCCAATATCCGATCAGATTCTTCTTCTATGTAAATGGATCAAGACCAAAACGAAACGGAACGATCCTATTATGTATTCACATTTCGCTTTCTTTGCGTGTTTTGTTACTGTTGTAGTCGTAGCAATGTTGAATCCAAATATGTTTGTGTGTGTTTTGCGCTTTCGAATCGTTTTCCTCAACAGCGAGTTGTAGGAATGCAGCAGCTTCAATAGGATTGTCCCATAATCGCCCTGGGTGTGAGATGTGTTGGAGCTGCTGGGCATGTCCCATAATCGCTTTGGGTGTGAGATGTGTTGGAGCTGCTGGGCAAATAAAAATATGCTCAACGTCGTGAGGGGTACTGTTGAAAGCCGGGCAGGTGTTCTGGATGCTGCGGTCGATACGAAAAAAGTGCGAACATCAGCCTTAACGAAGTTGAGCGAGCGTGGTCCTACGTTCATTTGGAGAGATGTTAAGTGGTTGGGCCATAAGTACTGGATTATTTTTGAGGCTTGTTATCGACGAAAGTACTTCCTCACTGTGCAATGGCGGATTTGTAGTTGGTGTTATCGAAGGGAACTCTCTTAAACCTTTGAACTTCCCTCTCAAGGTCCTTCAGATTTCGCCTGATGTGTCGTGGCGGCGGGGTTTTGTCCATAAGGGATGATGATCACTTCGATAACAGTCGAATAGATATTGTTTTGAGAGAAGGTTATTGTGACTTCTAATAGGCAGCGATCCCCATCCCCACACAAAAAGCTCTCGACCATATTGTTGATCCAGGCCCACCCATACAACCCCCGACAGTAGAGGAAGTTGATCTTGCGTTGCGGTCACTAAAACGAAATAAAGCGCCGGGCGCTGACGAGATTCCAGCTGAACTGCTAAAATTCGGTGGAACGGATCTAGCTAATGCCATAAATCAATTACTCCTGCGAGTATGGGAGGACGAGGTGATACCAGACGATTGGCGCAGAAGCATCATCTGTCCAATTCACAAAAAGGGAGATAAACTGCGGTGTGAGTACTAGTTTGTACGTCCTGTAAAATTCTGACGAAAATTCTGGAAAATAGAATAAAACCGTACGCAGAACGAATCATTTGCGATTATCAAAGCGGTTTCAGACCTGGTCGCTCCACAACCGATCAGCTCTTTACGGTCAAACTAATATTCCAGAAGTTCTGGGAATACAACGTAAACGTATACCAAATCTTTGTCGACTTCAAGCAGGCATACGACAGTATCGATCGTGGAGTACTGTACAACATCATGCTGCAATATATGGTATACCGGCCAAATTAGTGCGACAAAGATGACGATGACCAACTCCGTTTCACAAGTCAGGATCTAGAATAGACTTACTGATCTATTTGAAACACGCACTGGTCTGAAACAGGGCGATGGACTGGCACCGACGCTTTTCAACCTAGCACTGGAATACGCTATTCGGGCTATGAATATGGACAACAGCAAGACACGCTACTCATCAAATCGACACAATTAGCAGCGTACGCCGACGACATCAACATCATGTCCCGAAGATTGGCCGACGCAGAAGAACTTCTGCATACGCTCGATACCGCTGCAAAAGAAGTTGGACCTACGTATCAACGAGGGTAAAACTAAAATAATGATGCAATCGACGACAAGGACACCTGCACAACCGAGTATCAATGTGGGGGACCTCAACATCGAGTTCGTGAACAACTTCATATACCTGGGTTGCAAATTGTCAAGGGACGCCAACGAAACTGACGAAATCAAGCGACGGATACAGTAAGCTAATAAGACTTTTTTCTAGATTCTCCCCATAATGAAATCGAGGCATGTGCACAGAAACACGAAGCTCCGCGTGTACAAAACCATTATACGACCAGTGCTATGCTATGGCTGCGAAGCATGGACCCTAACTCAAGCCTCCGAAAACATGCTAGACACATTTGAACGTAAGGTTCTACGGCGAATTTTCGGGGCTGTTTGCGATCGAGATGGATAGCGCATCCGGTACAACCATGGTTGTATGAACTGTACGATGAGCTGCAAGTCTCGAAAATCGTCAAACTACAACGACTTCAATGGACAGGGCATGCACAAAGAATGGACGATGATCGCATGCCTAAGAGAGTAATGAATGCAGAACGAGTCGACGGAGCGGCAATGACCGAGATCTCGTTGGGAGAGCTCAGTAGGTGTGGACGCCGCGCAGCTACTGGGCTTCCAAAATTGAAGGATGCGGTCACGTGACCGAGATAATTGGAGGACAATGATCCAGGCGGCCAAGGCCCGACGTCGGGCTGTCGCGCGACGATGATGATCCAGAAACGCAGCAAGTTGGGGTTGATTTCGATGCCGGCGCGGTTGAGAAGGATCGAGAGCAGTCGCGCCAAAATGTGTTGCACCCAGAATCCACAAAAAACGAACATGCAGATAATGTAACACAGACATATGCTTTCCTTCTGCACTGAAGGGGTTTCGGCACCGCTTGGCCGTTTGAAAATGGGTCGTTCATGTGCGAAGAATCGGTTGCCGTAGGAACGTGTGTATATTCTTATTAAACGATGAATCGATCAGCATTAATATTTATCTATTTTTCAAAAATGTATTGCCTTCCTTGTTGCTTAACTATCGACATAAAATTTCAACGCGGAGTTTACTGAAGAACCTTCTTTGATTTCGGTTGAAGCTGTAGAAGATCAATTATTCACACATAATGCAATAATTAAACACAATTTTTCCCCTCGCCCCCTCTTTACAGATGGCACCACCATCGTACTCAGATTTGGGCAAGGAAGCCCGAGATGTTTTCGGCAAGGGCTACCATTTTGGTCTCTGGAAATTGGACTGCAAAACTAAGACCCAATCGGGAATTGAATTCTCCACTGCTGGTCATTCAAATCAAGATACCGGCAAAGTGTTCGGTTCGTTGGAGACCAAATACAAGATCAAGGATTATGGACTCACCTTCACCGAAAAGTGGAATACAGACAATACGTTGTATACTGAAGTCGCGGTACAAGACCAAATGGTCGAAGGTCTTAAATTGGCTTTCAAAGGTACCTTCGCCCCACAATCCGGGTAAGACACAGATTGTTTTCACATCTCGTTAGAGGTTTGTCATTTACGCATTTTTCCTTACAGAAATAAGAACGGCAAATTCGCCGTTACTTATGGCAATGAACATGTGAAGGTTGACTCTGATGTCAACATTGATTTGGCTGGTCCATTGATCAATGCGTCCGGTGTCTTCGGCTATCAAGGATGGTTGGCCGGCTATCAAACTGCATTTGATTCTCAAAAATCAAAGATCACAACCAACAATTTCGCCCTGGGCTACAAGACTAACGACATTATTCTCCACACTAGCGTGTATGTATGACGCCAGCTGGTGATTTCCAATTTTAATTTGCGGTTGAATTAATTCGCTTTTTTTAATCATATGCAGCAATGATGGACAAGAATTCAACGGTTCCATCTTCCAAAAATGCTCCGACAAATTGGACTGCGGTGTTCAATTGTCGTGGACATCAGGCTCGAATGCAACCAAATTCGGACTTGGTGCCAAATACAATCTTGACAAGGATGCTTGTGTTCGTGCTAAGGTCAACAATGCCAGCCAAATTGGCTTGGGCTACCAACAAAAATTGCGAGATGGTAAATTTTATTTAGAGATTTTGCATCATTGAAACTAATTGTTGCAATTCTTTTCTCAGGTATTACTTTAACATTGTCAACACTTGTTGATGGCAAGAACTTCAACGCTGGCGGACACAAGATCGGTGTTGCTCTTGAGCTTGAAGCTTAAATTTTGATCGTGCTAAGTTAATTTTTAACAAAGAAAATCCTTTAACATCAAGAGACACATGAAAATCAGTGAAACATGCAAATAAAGATTTAAAAACAAAAACAGAAGTTGGAATGGACTGCCTACACTTAATTAAAAATAAATCCATCTCAAGATGAAACTATAAAATTAACATCTAGGTCGCTTTTAATTTGACATGAACAAAAATGAAAAACTTTGTTGCTAAGTAGTTTCTATTTTTGCGAGAGCGAGAACGCGGAAGTAGGATAGCCAATTCAAAAAGACAGTCATAACCGGTTCACAGTGTCATTTTAGCGTCTCTTCTTAATATACATTGTATTGTGTATGTATAGAACACGAAAAAATTGTAGTAAATTCCTCGTCATAAAAATTTTAAAGATAAAATCCACAAGAAAAAAATCTTTCAATTATGTTGGGTTTAGTTAGTCGCCCTCCATCATGCTCATGGTCATTCGAGTGCCACTCTCAATGTCGTTTCAAACTATGTGTGTATAAATGCAATAACTTCGACAAAATTTTTTTATTGTAAAGCAGTCGTCGCTTTTGTGGATGCATCACAGGGCCCTATCATGTAATTTGTTGGAATCGAATTGCTTTCAAAAGGAAGAAAATGGTACCCTGTAACTAGTAAACGAACTTCTCCATTTCAATAAAAATCGAGCATCCAAATCTTTCATTCGAAGCGAATACTCGATGATTTTTGAAATTGATTTTCGAGTTACAGGGTACCATTTTCTTCCTTTCGAAAGCAATTCGACTCGAATCGAGTTACATGAAGGCTAGCGAAACACTATCGGAGAAATTCCTAGAATTTTAAAGTTCTCTTCGCTACTCGTCGAAATTTGCCGCGATAATGGCTGTTTTTCGCATATTGTGGATTTGACTTTCTGGAGTAAATTTTGAAAAGCGCCCATCATGGGGCGAAACTTTCTTTTAATGGCCGCGTTTTGACGAGAACGTCGACCTAGTAGTGGCAGTGAGCAATATCCGTAAGTGAAAGAGAGACGCATTATCTGAACTCGTGCCATAGCATCTACATTCGAATCCCGACAGCAGAATGACGACCGACCGCCAACCTATCGCTGTCCCTTACTAATTGTTCTAAATGGAAAGAGAGGCCGGTCTCTTTCAATTTTCTTTTTCAATATCTGTAGATATTACGAGTATTTGTTTGGAAATCGCGGTCTGGGCTATCAGAAATTCTTCACGGTCAGATACAGCGACACTCTCCCACTCACCACAAAAAAAGTGAAATAACTAACTTACTATGATAGGTTCTCAGAAGAGAATGATAAAAATTATTGGGCGAGAGTCCGGATGGCGCAACGGTTAGCACGTTCGCCTTCAACGCACTGGGCCCCGGTTCGATTCCGGGGATTTACGTGTCGGACTATGAGCCCACTCAGCTGTTAAATGAGTACCCATTATGGGGTAAATAACTCGGTTGAGCGTGTTGCTGATCACATACCTCTGCACAAAAACCGTCACGATCTAGAAAATGAGATGGTGCTAACTCATCTCGAGGCCGTGGTTCAAATTGGACTGTTGCGCCAGTTATTTTTTTTTTTTATTGGGCGAGAGCACTGAGAGGGATGTAAGGAGACGAAATCACCATATAATGTACACTAAATTCTCTCAAGTAATTCCACCACATACGATCGGGTAAAAAGTAAACAGACACACGCCCTCATTCCCGGAAAAACCGCCGATCCATATAGTCAGCATACAACCTCTCGTGCTCCCCTCATACTTCCCCCTGTGCCCAATTTTATTTCCTTGGGCCCTATCAAGTAATTGATTCGAATCGAATTGCTTTCGAAAGGAAGAAAATGGTACCAAGTACCTCGAAAACCAATTTCTCAACGTTTTTTTTTAACAGTCCAGATCAAGAGCAAAATAACAATCGCACGCATTACACTAACAACCAGCTCTGTATAGAACAATTTTATTTCAATTTCTGATCTCTGATCTGGAGTGTTGAAAAAAAAAGCGCATATAATTCTCTCGGGTAAATTGGCCCTCACCAGATTGAACGCAGAATTCAGCAGCAGCGGCAGAAGCAGATCTGTCATCGCCGCTGTGTCATCGCGACAGATCTACCTGTTGTTGCTACTGCCGCTGCTGCTGCATTCTGTGTTCAATCTGGTTAGGGTCTTAATTTCAATTCCTTTTTATTCATTTCCATCTCTGGAGATTCAAATACAGGGTGTACATAAAATTATATTCACATGTAGATGTCGCATTGTGGCCTGTCAACTATTTGACACATTTATTGCACTGTCAGCTTGACATTAGCGCTGGGATTTTGTTTGGCAAATTTTCTCAATTTATCGTTGTTCTCTAATCAAGATGGTAATAACTGCAAGTGTTTTACGTTCACAACTCGTAAGTTTAACAAATTTCTCAGGCACACATAAGGAACAAGCGGATAAGTAAGAGTCAACTCAAATGGATTTCTTTGGATATGAATTGAGTCTGTAATTTTTTTCTAGGTACCGGCAACTTCTAGAGAACATTCTAACAAATACTGGAAATGAATTGATTGACACACTAAAGTTGTTTGTAGAAGCAAGTAAGTAGCGTTTGTTTCTATTTCGCCTTAACCCCTTGTGGGACTCGTGTCTGTCAATCATTCTTAAGATGTCTAGTTCACGTTTCGTTAGCATATAAACGATTTCGGATGAGACAGTTGCATCCTGTCCATTTATTCGCTTTCTACGACAAACTATGAAAAGCTGTGACTTATTCTTACACCCCACACCACAGGGGGAAAACATGTATTATGTTTTGTCTGGGTGAAGACAATTTAGTTTCATTTTTAAATTCATCTGGTGAGGGAATAATCTCCCAGGACCGCGACAATCCAATGATCTGATTCACCCCTACGACCTTAAGAAGCTAGTCACTTGGATAGAGCTTGAGGCTGATCGTGGGGTACCTCGCTGAGTGAGAAATAACCTCAACAAAACGTGTCCGTCCAGACGAGCCTGTTCTTCTTCCCGGAGGACTTTGGGTCTTCTCTTCTCTGCGAGTACCCAGCGGTTGCTTGGTCCAGGAATAGTTTCCTCAGAGACACCATCTGGAACTCCGCTGTCATTAAGAGTCGTACTAAACACCTGCTGTCCTCTTTATCAGGCTGGCTGAAGGTCTTCTATGGCTATGGCACAATAGATCGTGACGGTGCTTACCATATGGGTTAACTCTAGCCTATCCTACTTAATAATAATGCATTATGATAAATTCTCTTGTATTTTCTTCAATTTCAGTTGTTAACGAGCATGTAAGCCTTGTGATATCGCGTCAGATTCTTACCGACGTCGGTAATCATCTTGCTGAATTGAGCGATGATGTGTCCAAGGTTGTATCCCATTTCACTTTGGATAAGGTTCAGCCACGAGTAATTTCATTCGAAGAGCAAGTTGCGGGAATTCGTCAACATCTAGCCCAAATCTATGAGCGCAATCAGAATTGGAGAGAAGCAGCCAATGTGCTGGTGGGAATACCTCTGGAAACGGGACAAAAGTATGAAAAATAAAACTTTTATTGCTCACGAATCTCAGCTACTATAATTTCGTTTATTTTTTATAACAGACAATACCCCGTCGACTACAAACTAGAAACTTACTTGAAAATCGCTCGATTGTACTTGGAGGATGATGATCCGGTCCAGGCGGAAGCGTACATTAATCGCGCATCCTTATTACAGGGTGAGACTGGTAGTGAGGAGTTGCAAGTTCTCTACAAAGTGTGCTACGCTAGAGTCTTAGATTATCGAAGGTCAGTGTCAGCTTCCCTCTCCTTTTTTCTCTTCCTGAAAAATGTTTGTTTTGTAGAAAATTCATTGAAGCCGCACAACGATATAACGAGTTGTCTTATCGTACAATTGTCGATGAGACCGAACGAATGACGGCACTGAAAAAGGCGCTAATATGTACAGTTCTGGCTTCTGCTGGCCAGCAGAGATCTCGCATGTTGGCCACCCTATTCAAAGATGAACGTTGTCAACATTTACCGGCATATTCCATTTTGGAGAAAATGTACTTGGATCGGATAATCAGACGTTCCGAGCTGCAAGAATTCGAAGCTTTGTTGCAGTTACATCAAAAGGCCAGTACATTAGGTACGCGTTGCAGTAATTTGTTCCGTTAAGCCGTATTAAATATTACAACTGATTTATCTTAATAGATGGATCGTCTATTTTGGATCGTGCTGTCTTTGAGCACAATCTTTTGTCGGCAAGTAAGCTGTACAACAATATCACATTTGAAGAACTTGGAGCCCTACTGGAAATAACACCGGCCAAAGCTGAACGAATTGCCAGTCAGATGATTACGGAGGAACGCATGAATGGCTATATTGATCAAATCGATGGAATCGTGCATTTTGAAAGTATGCCAGTCCCATTGTTTACATGGCTTTGATTATTGGGACGTTTTTCTTTACATTTTACAGCTCGAGAGGTACTACCACTTTGGGACAAACAAATTCAATCACTTTGCTATCAAGTGAACGGAATTATTGAGAAAATTGGAGCCGCAGAACCAGTGTGGATGGCCAAAGCGATGGATGAACAGATGACACAGTAAATACCCGCTTCGTTTTTTATATATATTGCTGCAGTGTAAACTGAAATTCTCGTAATGAGATGAATAAAAAAAAAAAACAGTTTGCTTATTTTTAATAGCTTTCTATGACGAAGGTAAACACACTTTCGTGACTTTGATGTAGACTGAAGTTTGTCAAATCAGTGGTAAAATAGGAAGAAACCGTTGGTGTCTGTGTGGGACAAAATGAAAATACTCAATTGTCCTAACCCCTTGTGGGGTATAGCGCGTCATGTTCGTTCCATGTGGTCCGGTTGATGGTTCGTTGGCATAAACTATTTTAGTTTCGGAGAATGCAGTTGCCAGCATGCACCCCCTGCTGTCCATTGAGTCGCCTACCTGCGACAGGTCGGGAGATGCTGTGGCTTATTATTACGCCCCGCACCACAGAGGAAAGACAACACAAACATCCATGGCCGCGAACGTCGACGGGATTCGTACCTGAAACGCCGGTAGTCAGTCGGCAGAGAGATTACATAAGAATCTGATATTAGAATTGGTATTGTATAGTACATTTGTTCGTGTTAAGACGACGCATAATGCTTTAAAATTGCATTATCCGTCATTCATTTGTTGTCTTTATTTAAAAGACATCTCTTATTCATCACGAGTGATACATTACAAATATATTTTTCGTAATAAGGAAGAAAGGCTTATATAGGGGGTAATGTCTGATTTAGGGGGACATCGTCAGACAGGTTGGCAACTAAGTATTTTCGGTTTTGTAGTATAAAATAAAACACTTTTTTTTTTAACAAAGAATAGTTTTTAATCAATTATATATTTTCCATTTTGCTCAATGACCTTTTGCCATCTTTCTTTCAGCTGCATGATTCCGCGCTCATAAAATTTCTGGTCCTTATCAGCAAAAAACTGAACCAGGTGCGAGTGGAGGTCATCTTCATTTGTGAAAGCTGTACCATTCAAAAAATTCTGCAAACTTCGAAATAAATGGTAATCAGATGGTGCCAGATCAGGGCTGTATGGGGGATGTGGCATCACTTCCCAGCCAAGCTCCAATAGTTTCCCACGAGTTGCCAAAGATGTGTGAGGCCTTGCATTATCATGGTGGAACACTACACCTTCCCGATTTGACAATTCTGGCCGTTTTTCTTTGATTGCTTCATCCAGTTTCATTAGTTGTTGACAGTAAACATCAGAATTGATCGTTCGGTTCCTTGAAAGCAGTTCAAAAAACACAACACCTTTGTAATCCCACCAAACTGACAGCATGATCTTTTTTGGATGCAATTCAGCTTTCGATGTGGTTTGTGCTGGTTCATCGTGTTTGCTCCATGATCGTTTTCGAACTTTGTTACTGTACAGGACCCATTTTTTATCACCAGTGATGATTCTTTTTAAGAAAGGGTCGGTTTCATTTCGTTTAAGGTGCTTATCGCAACAGTTGATTCTTTGTGTTAAATGAATTTCTTTCAATTCGTGAGGTACCCAAATATCAAGCCTCTTCGCAACCCCTCGAACAGTTATATGACGATCCTCTTCAATTATGACTTTGATTTGGTCATCATCAACTTCAGTAGGCCGACCAGAACGTTGCTCATCTTTGAGGGAAAAATCTCCAGAACGGAATTTCTTATACCAATTCTGACACGTGCGCTCTGTTAAGCAATCAGCACCATAAACTTCACATATCTCTTTGTGAGCCGCAGCAGCTTTCTTTCCTTTACGGAAATAAAAAAGTAAAATATGCCGAAAATGTTCGCTTCTGCACTCCATTTAAAATTAACCCGCAACTAATAGCTTTAATAAAAATCACGCACTACTTGCTTCTAAAGTTACGTCAATGTTACAAGTATCACGTGACAAACGGCAAAGTACAGCACTAACATATGTTATACAAAAAATTAACGCAACGCTATCTATCAATGAAAACCGAAAGTACTTAGTTGCCAACCCAATAGTTTGTTCAAAAACGTTATGTATCACTCAGGCATATATATCTTACGAGTCACATTATTTATCAATCACTCATGCATTTTATGTTGGCTGGGTTCCGCTGTTGCTGCATTCAATCTGGTTCGGGCATAAGAAGGCTCATCTAGCCAAGACACGGACGATGCTGCTGCTGCTTTGCTTCTGCCGGCAGTGAAGTTCCCGCATGAATCTTTATGTTTGGTTCTACTTGTACCTTTAAAAGCTTCAATGAAAGCGCAAAGAATTATTTTCCCTTGTTTCGAAATTAAAGTTGCTCGGCAAATACATAGTGTAGTGTGGTAAATACCGTAAAAACACTAGTGATACTTAAACTTTCGCAAATCGTCCTTGCCAAACATTTGTAGTCTTTTGTGCATTGCAGGATGGCCATGTTTCTAGATGTGGCGCACGTTGTCGGCGCGCTCCATCTGTCATTTGCCAACGCCAAGTTCATGGAGTAGTGTATTTTCCTCTTAATAGCCCCAAGTGACGCATGGACTACCACGGCGCAGGATACGTCAAGGGCGGAACTTAGCCACGCAAGTTGGTCGGCCCGCTTGTTCCCTGCTATATGAACATCGTTACTTTTGCATTAGTTTAGAGACAGCTTATTGGTGTATCCCCGGCTAGCTAAGTTACGATTATTGCTGCACATTTGCGCTTAGTAATGCAAAGTAGTGAGCGTATCACCTGAGCATCTGAAATATACAATCTATCTTAATTGCCTAATTACTGTTCATGCCTACACGCCTTCGTCAAGTGTCATGCCCTCCATGACGAGCACTGAACGCAATGTATTTACGCTCAAATGATAAATTTAGCGTCTTGTTCACTTTCTTTAATGTATTTAGCTCTGAGCGTTTGAGCTGACTTGCTCCTTTCGAAGTTTAATTAAAGCTAGCAACATGAGCAAATTTGACTTTGTGCCGTTGCTAATCTTAAATAATTTAACATTCTGTCGACACAGTCATTTTATTTGTTTGCGGAAATACCATTTGCTTCGACATTGACACAACATCACATCATTCACTCCAACAACCAATATTTTAGCGTAAAATACACACTCCGGCAAATTTCCATATTCGTTGCGAATATGTACGAGTAACATACTCGTCCGGAGAAAGTTAATACGGAATTATCCTGGCTGGTAGTTGCCGCCGTTGGGCTGAGGACTTGAAACGAGCACGTATACGTACGAAACCCCACGTCCTTGTTCATGTATGCAATTGGCATAAGTTTGTTTCTAATTAAATCATTTTAATGGCCTCCGCATTTCAATGTATTGGATGCGGTTTGCACGTAATGTTGTAAGTTAATTAGCCCGAGAGAGAGAATTGAAAATTAATGAATGAAATTCGGTAAACAGTCAACTGCAATAATTATTTTTGGCCATTTCACAGATTTTGATTTGTGGGTGTTTGAACATTAGAGACAGTTACAGAGTTACAGTGATTTGAAGTTGTTTCAAATAAATATGCTTCTTCGTTGAAGTGGAACAACGAGGAATTTCGGGGGCGTCTATTTGATATAAAAATAACTTTAATATTTTTGAAATCAATGTAATGATATGGTGGTTACATGTCTAAAACGGCTAACGGCATTGAGACCGTTGTATGCGGTGGTATTTCTCCAGCTCTCCTACAGAATTCTTATTCCACACCTAGTTGGTATCTTCAGAAGAAGCTTCGCGCTAGGTTACATTCCTAGTGCCTGGAGATCAGTGAGGGTGTTCTTTATTCCTACAATGGGAAACAGACCTATAGAGGACCTTAAATCCTATGGACCTCTCAGTCGATGTCAGTCGTTCATGCTGAAGACAACAGAGAAGATCTTCGATGTTTATATCAGGACATCGCTTCTCGTGATGAATCCGTTTCATCCCAGACAGTCTGCTAGTGCGAAAATCTACCGGAACTGCTATCCACAACCCAACGAGGTTGATGAATGAAAGGGGCTATGACAGCAGTTCGTTTCTTGACATTGATGGAGCCTTCGACACCTCCTTCGAATCCATCAAAAATGCTCTTTGAGCTAAAGGGGCCAATATCACCACCACGGTCTGGGTGCAACGTATGCTGTCCTATCATGTGAATAACAATATGATCACATATTAGAAACCAGCGCTTTTTCAGATTACTCATTGCGAGGGAGCAGACATTAATATTGGGGTAAAAAATACGAAATATGGAAAGACCGTTGATTTAAAGCGCTTTCAATTTTAACTCCTGACTAGTAGTTGCCCTTACCTATAAAAAGTTATGTCAATGGTGACTCAATATTTTACAATCGATTGGTAGTGTATACCGAAAAATCCAAACGTGCTAGTCATTTGTGTTATTTTTATTGACATTCAAAACAATATGACACACGTTTTCGCATTTGGCTTCGTTTTTCACATAACATTAATGTAGTTCATCTGTCATTCTGGGCTGAACTCCTGAAAGCGTACACAATGTTCAACGCAGCGTACATGGTGTGTGGTAAAAAGGGAAATGGAAATGATTTGTTAGATGTTTAAAGTGACGGTATTTGTCATTTGTATGTGCATGGTATTCGATAAAGCGGAAGTTAATACCCATGTGAATTTGAAAAGCATACATTGTTAGGTTTGGGGGTTACTGAGTTTATTTGAATGTTCAGTGAGTCACCCATATCGGGTGAGATGCAAAAGTCCCAGAAAATACTAGACCATCAAACACCAAATCCACCGCGACAATGAGCGGGAGGATGTAGATGAGATGCAGCGGAATCCAGACAATCGGTTCGTAATAATAAGCCACAACATCTCGCGACTTGTCGCAGATAGGCAACTGAATGGGAGCACGAGATGCACGCTGGCAACGTACATCATCCGAAACTGGTTCATGCTGACGAAATGTCAGTTAAGTCACGTAGTATTATTGACGCGCTAGGAATTAAGGTAAATGAGTAAGCCTCCTTTAATAATGAGTTAGTGACTCGTTCCATGCGTTGGCATAGGCTCGAGCTCATCATTAGCGCCTAGCTTAAGGAGAGCCTTGAAACCAGTATACCTTCGGAAGCCTATTTAGCAAAAGAACCATCTATCAATCAATTTTCTCGACCTTCTGTGGTTCGGAATCCTTCTCCCGGGCCTGAGGTAGGCCAAGATGTTCATTTCAGGCTACTCAAGTACCACAACTTCTAATCTTCTACAATCTACAGTGGGCAGGGCGAAGGACAGTTGCTGCCGTTACATATTCTTTGTGAGTTTATTAGGTCCGATTATTAAGGAATTTCACAAAACAAAACTCTTAAAATCGCGACGATGATAATGCTACAATGTACGAGTGTTTGTGCGTGGCAGGGGGTTGGGGTTGGTTTTTCTGTTAAGAACATTTTCTCTACTTTTGCTCTACGAATATTCAGCAGACAACTGAACTTCTTTTGTTTTTGAAATTAATCCTAATCATAAGATCCGAAAATCTCAAACGATAATGATAATTCAACTAAATACAAAACAGCTCCCGTCGGTATCGTAAAGCAACAACCATTATCCCAGGATTGACACCAGAGAGCTAATTTAACTAATTAAAATAATTAAATGAGTTATTACCAGCAGACTTAATCCTCGTCCCAATCCGTGTGTTTACTATACCCTTCGTGACCATCGCCCATGTTCGCTTTTCGTTATCGACCACCCGAAGGACATAAAATAGCGATATGTCAGCTTAAAAATTATTGTCGGTCGCTTTCTTATTCATTGCCACGCTCGAATTTCCAATTGTGTTCCAAAATTCATTTCTCATCCTGGCGGGAATCCTTTGCGCATGGTATATAATCCATCCACCAAGAAATGAAAAGATATTCTATTTTCACACAGTACCGCGGCATTTGATAAGAGATGGTGAAGGAGATGCTCCTACCGTGTTGTGTATGGCAAAAGGAAAGCTCAAACCAGTCAATGTTTTCGTTTTCGGCTCCTGTTTCGCGAACTTGCTTTCTGGGTATCGTATACAGGATTCTCGCAAGATATCGTGTTGGTTATCTAGTCACGTTCATTTGGCCAATTTTCAGAGCGAATTGATGCTTTGTAGGTGTTTATCTCGTGTGTAGGTACGATGCATGCTTGGAGATGAATGTGAATAATCTAGCACCGGCAAGAGAACGCTGACATCTTGCTTCAGCGTTATTAAATTGACAAAAATTTAATGGATATAACGTGGTCTTGTTGCAAATGGCTTATAACATGCTTATTCAAGCCGATAATCTTAAAAATCAGTGGACGAAATCAGCAAATTACAATTCATGGGTATATATATTATATCTTCTCTGTATTATCTACAAGGTTTCCAATTAAAGTCTTAATAAATAAATAAATTTCCAGGTCGAGTAAGCAAAATTCCGAGATAAATATTCGGATCAAATAGACAATTATCCGAATCAAATATATGTATAACTTTCCGGATCAAATAGATAACTTTTCGGATAAAATATATACATTTCCGGATCAAATAGAAAATTTTCCGGATCAAATAGACAGCTTTCCAAATAAATTGATAACTTTCCGGATTAAATAAATTATTTCCCGGATCAAATAAATAAATTTTCGAATAGAATAAATAAGTTTCCGGATCAAGTAAATCATCATCATCGTGGCGCGACAGCCCGACGTCGGGCCTTGGCCGCCTGGAATTAAATAAATAAATTTCCAAATAAAATAAATAAATTTCCGAATCAAATAAATAAATGTCTGATTGAAAAAAATAAATTTCCTAATCGAATAAACAGATTTTCGAATCAAAAATATAATATTCCGAGTCAAATAACTTAATTCCTAAATCAAAAATTATTTTCCAAATGAAACAAACAAACCAAGTCAAGTCTTGCGGCGACATCCACTTTGTTTTCGTTGCACCAACTTACAATGAGTAATGATTGTCCCGAATGTCTTTATTTGCGAAATAAATTAATTGATTCATGAATTTATTTCTTTAGACAATTTTGTTGCTATGGAAGTTTACATATTTGACTTGGTTTGTTTATTTCGTTTGGAAGATTAAGTTTTATCATTTGGAAACTGGGTCATTTGACTCGGATATTAATTAATTTATTTTATTCGGAAATTTATTTATTTGACTTGGAAACTTATCGATTCGATCCGGAAAGTTATCTATTTGATCTGGAAAGTCATCTATTTGTTTCGGGAAATTACCTATTTGATACGGAAAATTGTCTATTTGATCCAGAAATTTATCTACTTGTCTCGGAATTTTGCTTACTTGACATGGAAATGCTATAAATACCCAAATGAATGCAGGATGCATTGGAGGTTACCAACACTCGTACAAATTTTCACTCTGTTATGGTGAATAGGATGGATGAGCCCGCTGAGTGCAATTGCATTCTTTGAAAGGTAATGCATCGTTTTAGAAATGTTACGAGTGTACTCATAATTGAAGCTCGAAACGATTATTTCCTACAGAGGACCTTTAAAGAGAACGGGATCATAAGGCAAGAATGTAACGTAGAGATTCCATTAGACGTACAAACCGGTCATACACGTTCCAGTGAACGGCGAATTGCGGCACAATAATTCAATTAAATTTATTGCCAAAAAAATAATAATTTTCAAAGATATTGTAATATAATAATTGTAGTTCAATATACAATCATGTTCATAATATTAATTTTTCAAAATTATATTAATATTTAGCTATCCCACAAAAAGCAATGCTGTGGGATATTTATCAGCCTTATTTATTTACATAAGTATGTGGTACAGACATATTTATTCTTAATTTTCTACAAACCATTTTAATTGATCATGGAATACAATCGAATTGGCAGAAATAATCTTTTAGTGCGGTTAAGATATTTCGCAAATTGAATTTACTATACTATAAATATATTCTGGTAAACAATTGAACGGTTTTGGAGCAGAATAAAAAGTGTGGTTGGCTACAACTGAAATTTAATATCTCGGTTCCTGCAGCACACCACGTTTCCGCCTAAGTGTTAGAAGTCGTATTTCTTGTTCTACTTTATGAAATTCATTTCGATGATTGTAAATGTATTTCATTTGTTTGTATTTATTTAAAGTTATGGTATTGTTGAAACTTCTAGTTTCTTGTAAATATAGCGATCCGTCACTCGTCAACTATAAGTGCATACACAGGCCGATCCATCGATCCATTGCCATTGAAGTCTCACTTGTAGGGGAGGTAGAGGTTTCTTTTGTCGAATCTTGCGCATTTTTAATAATAACCAACTAGATCCCAGTACAAACATTTGACCAAAATTTCAAGTCACCAGCTTCATTTTATGGAAAGTTATCGCTGATTTGAAGTTTCATTTGTAGGAAGGTAGGAGTTCCTTAGGTCGGATTTTGCCCATTTTCAATACCAACTAACTAGATCTTACTATAAACATTCCTCCAAATTTTCAACTCGCTAGTGTCATTCTATCGAAAATCGTAATTAGAGGAATATTTAATTTTTTGAAACTTGTGGGGGAGGTAGGCGTTCCTTTGATCTGATTATCCCCAACTTACTAAAACTCAATCAGCTTCTCACCTCAGGGTTACATGCCAAAAATCAGGCGTCTACGTCAATTGGTTCAAGAGTTAAACACGAAAAACGTGAAAAGTAGGGTAGTATGGGGCTCTTTGTAAGAAAATGGCCGTTAGCTTTCAACTGATCGATTTTACTTTTCCAGGAAAGTATAAAATTACCCTCATGAGCAATCCACCAAAGCTAGAGCTTTTCATGTTTATTTAATGGAGAGTTATAGATACATTTAATTATTTCACATATATAGAGGAGGTAGGCGTTCTCTTGGCCTGATCATACCCATTTTCAATACCAACCAACTAGATCATACTGCCAACACTTTACCGAAATTTCAAGGCTTTCTAGCTTCATTCTATCAAAAGTTATCGTGCGAACAGAAAGACGGACAGACAGACAGACAGACAGACATGGCTAAATCGAATCAGGAGGTGACCCTGATCATTTATATGATCGGAGCTTAATTTAAGGTGTTACATATTTTCGTCGTGACAAAAACAATATACCCTATACTATAAGTCTAGGGTATAAGAAATTTCCGCATCAGCGTTAAGAAATAATTTTACATTTGATTCCTATTCAAATCAAACTTTCTACGGATCTAATTCTTCGAAACTAAGAACAAAACACACCATTTCCCCAAATGCCCAATGGAACGGAATCATTTTATGCCCGACAAAATTCCACTTGACATTTACGGAAACGGCTTGGATACGCGTATGTATGTACCTCTCGCTTGTACATATTGTATATGTTATATTTGCGTATGTAATAAACGTATAGATAATATCGTAATATTTCTGGATGTAATGTCATGTGATTAATGGGATTTGTTCCAAAAGATGAAATTTAATGAACGATTTCTGTTTCTCAGACTTGGATACAAGAGCAACAGCCAGAAGAAAAGTATATAAAAGTTGTCAACGGTTCCACTTCTGTCAGATATAAGATCTCTCTGGGTATACATACATACAAACATGCTCATACGTACGAACATCCTTATACTCGTTCATGTTTATTTGATATTATATGATCCTGACGACACTTGTACGCATAGATAGACGCATTTTCCACTCGACTTACCTTGAATTATGTACACATCCGAATCAAACTTCTTTACGACAACCATGAAAGCTAATACGAAAATGTATGAGTTTTGAATGTCCCAATTATTGGTATCTAATTTCGAAATATTCCAGATAGGTCTTATCGAAATTCCATTCCCAGAAATCGTGACTTAATTTATTAGAATTGGCGATGAAAAGTCGTTTACAAGGAGGCAATCTAAGGACTTTAGAAGACAAACACATAAAAACGGTCTCTCCAAAGTAAAGTATGTACATGCTCATATGATCACTCTTTCAATCGAAATATGTCTCGTTATTTTCGAAATATATCTTGGAGTGGTGCCAATGTGCTTTTTATTTTCTTTATAACACGAATTGAACTGGGAAAGCTTATTTTTTATTGTTTCACCGTTCCACTTTTGAAATAATCGTCAATATTTGCTGCCCTTCGTTTAGCCATTTTCTTGTTTTGCGATAAATTTAAAAATGACGAATACTTAAATCTTTCTCGATATTTAACAGTTTTTTTCTTGGTCGTTTCGAATTCTTTTATTGCCCTTTAAGGCTCGTTTTCTTCACGTCCGATTAAACTCTTTGTTAACTAACAGGGACACAAATTATGCGAAGCTATATAAAAGCCCGATAAGCATTATCGTTTTATCATACGTCTCATACAAATTACCAAGCCATAAAGTGTGGAACTTATCTCAGACCATAATTATGGCAAAATCAGCTGATTTTCTTGGCGGAATGCTATCGTTCAATCTATTTTGTATTACTTCGGTCTCTCAGCATATTCATTTGCAGCTGAGTTTGTTGCAAATTCTCTTCTATCGAATGAATTTCCAGGAACTCTGTTCTTTATAATTCCATTGTTTTTCATTTGAATTTGCAAAACTGAACAGTTCTAGTAGTCAAAATGTCAGCATCCGATATCAGTTGTTTTTGTTTAGGATACATTTTCAGCCGGAAACCAGGAGTTGGGCTTTGTTTTGGATAATAGATTAATCAAAGGCTAGGGGACGGTTAGCGTTTATCCTATTAATAACTCTAAATTGAGAAAATTAAATTGCGCTAAATGATAGTTTATTCTTAAGATAAATTTTAATCGTTCATTGAACAACCGGCCCTAAGTACGTTAGTAATGTATGTTAGTAGGGACCTACTTAGGGAGTGGTTTCCAACTGTGGTTGGAAGCCCTTTCTCCGAATTTCAACTTTCTACCTTTATCCGGTCAAAAGTTATCTCAATTTTGTCTAGGAAGGTTAACACGAGATTTCGATAAAACATCCTCATCCCCTAAAAAAAATCACAGTGTTCATGCTAGCCTTCGTAAGAGTAGTGGAGGGTCTTTCGCTTTAATAGCGGCTATGGCACAAAAGACCTAGGTCGCAGTGCTCACCATTAGGGCCAGTAACCCGCAACTTCTTCTATCTATTCAATGTGTCAAATAACGAAAACACTCGTGATTTTATGCTAAGGGTGTAAAAATTAAAGACTTTCTCGCACGCACACGGTCTATGATACCTAAGAACAAGTGAATATTTATATAGTCTGCAATTTTATTAATCGTTAAGATTTCTTTTATTACAGCCAATTTCATTAACTCAACTCATATTACATTTTCTTCAGTGTAAAGTGTTTTGGAGCCACACGTACGAGTACATAAAGGGTGGAAAACCACATTTATTTCGATGCTTACGAATATTTGCCTGAATGGGGTGCATGGCCTCGAAATTTATGGTGTTGAATATGATGTTGCTGAAGTACGGCTGAAACACATAAAATCGATCGTAAAAATAAGTGTTATTAATGCAGTTGTTCGGCTGTTATTTTGAGTGTTGATGTTAGCAGCTAAAGGGATGTCGAGGACGACATAATTTATGTTGATGGTAAGAGGACAAAAATAATAGTGCAAATGTTAAAGAGTGTGATTCCTGGGTTAAAATGTGACACTTGTTAGCGACTTTGATGACAATAATTATTATAAAGTCAAATTTAATTGCAAACATACAATGTGATGTGATGCAAATTTATACCATACAAAATCCAGCCAAAACATCCCCAAATGAAATAATATCCGCAAATATAAAATCGTCAAATATAAAATCTCCAGCCCAATCACTAAAATGAAAATCCCCAAAAACAAAAACCCCCAAACTCATATCTCCTAAATCCAAATAATTAATACAAAAATTCCCAAAAGAATGTTATGATTTGTACAAGATAGGTTCTTACTGTCTAAAGCTGAAAACGTCTCTGGTAGATTTCCACTTTAGGCAGTAGTTGGGCCACAATCAACTACATTACCGCTTTCTGCTGTACGAATCTACCTTGTATACATCATACCTAGTGGAATTGAAAAATCTTCGATCCTATAGGGGTTCCATTTATCGGTTTGTCTCCAAAAGCTGAAAAATTTCAAATGTTTTCGAATATATATCGATCTTTGACATCGATTGGTCTCTGATGTGAAAGGAATCGCAATGTCTTCGATCATACATCGTTTCTTGTAATAAATTTACCTGAATTTTGAATTTATTTTAAAGTATCTTCGGCGACGCATGTTGTCATATCATCAACAACTGAATATGTTTTGTTTGATTTTGTTTTCGATAGGCCTGGAATACAGTCTGCCGTTAAATGAAAAGTGCCGTGAAATCACTAAAAAATTTTTATCCGTATATGGGTTATAAATAAATTTTTCCACGGAAAGTTTCACATGAATTTTACTCGGAATTTAACGACACTTTTAGTTTCCAGGCTTAAGTGTCGATTTTTCCAATTATCTACAGTCATCGATTCTAATTCGATCTCAGTGTCGATTTTACTTTGACTACAGTCATTGATCCCAATTCAATCTTAATGTCGATGCTACATCGACTAGTCATCGATTTTGGATCGATTCCTCTCCTCATTTTCAGTATCGCAAAAGCGGCCAAGCCAGACCGTTTAATCGATATAGTCATCGATTCCTTAATAGACAGTTTTCGATCTATTAGGATCGATCAAGTTTAAAAACTTGTCTGACTGGCTACCTACATCGGAGAAGTACCATCAGTTGAGTGAATTTACTGAGGAAAACTATAAAATGATAAAATCCCCAATAATTCCCATAAACGGTGTGATCTAATGCTTCATTTACACGTGAGCATTTCCCTGAACTTTGACGTGATATAATAACAACAACATGATGTTCGCTGTTCGGATCAATCTTCCTATCCATCCATTTGCCGAAAATTTTTCCTCAAAAAGGTTCCCGCGCATCTTGTGGAAAAAGCGTTAAAACGAAAAAGATACATACATTCAGATTCTTGCTCGGCCAAGACGTTCAAAGTCGTTCAAAGCCGTTTCCACGATGAATGGGATCAGGTGCGAATGCTCGCCGCACAAAATGGAAATGTACCTTTTCATAAGGATGTATCTTTTCAAACGAGGGTCAACAGATGGAGGGTAACTTTCTGTTTACTGGTCCATGAGTACATATGTATTTTTTCAGTGGTCCATCTTTCTTCATACCCTCCGCTTGAGCTGGTCGGGGACGAAATTTGCTTGGTGATTGTTGGTATACCAGTGCAAATGCTCAAGAACACAGCAGAATGCTAATGCGAAAGCTCCATGATTTGGTCAATGTTCACGTGTAAACGAAGCATTAGAACGCGCTCGTGAACATTATCACTTTGAATGAAAATCTTTCTGATTTTATATATAATTATATAACTATCTTTTTTTTTGAATGAAGTGAAGTGGAATCTATGTCGTATGACTTAGTTTACAATTAAGCCAACTCAATCATCATTTTGAGTTCGTGGAATACTAAAATGCAAATTTTTCAGCGTTTTTGGGATTTGATATTTGGGAATTTTGTGCTGATTTTTTTGATTTAGAATTTTTTTTATTTATACCCGATTTAATCCCCGGATACTCTACTTGGTAGTTAAATGCGAATGTTTGGATGATTGTTTCCGTCTTCTAAGTATTATTTATATTATTAGCTGCAACTATTCGCTGGGGTCTACTCCAAGCTTGTCGATAGACGCCTACCAGTATTTCTAGAGATTCGGTGGTTATCCATACGCTTTATGTGCGCAGTCCGCAGTCCACTGTAGCATTCGTATTTTGATGACTTTGGCGGCCGTTGGTTCGTAAAATATTTCGTTCAGCTCATGGCTTTGGAAACTTGGCGTTGCTCTATTGATTACTTCTGTTTTCAGGGGCATTACATTATTTTTTTTAGGAGATTGCATGGGGGCCCGGATTTTCATTCGTGGCAAAGCACAGCTCAAACTATTGTGAAAAATATCCAACTCGGAATCAATTACTTTCATGCCAACTGGCGGATGGGCGGTCCACGAAGGGTAAGGCTGCGGGCAGGACATCTTATTGACATAATTAATACATATTTTCTTGAATCATACTAAAAACTGGTTGTCTTTGGCATTCTTCACTTTGCGGCTCAACCAAGGGAAGCCTTAAAGCCGGGCCGCAAATTGCACGTGGCCTACAAATATCAATCACCAACGAAAAAAATTAAAAATAAAATGTTTAATGTCAGTAATGTAAATTCCTCGTGTGTGTTGCAGTTGTTAGGTTCTTTTTCTGTTCTGTTTTCCTATTTATTTACCTATATTTTTGTATATTTATTTATATACGTATTTATGAAACTAGTATTCCGGATGGCGCAACGGTTACCACGTTCGCCTTCTGTGCACTGGGCCCCGGTTCGATACCTACTGAAAGCGGCAGTCTTCGATAAAAAAAGGGGACTTACTTGTCGGATTATGAGTCAGCTGTTAATTGCCTTAACCCCTCCAGGGGCATGGGCGCGTCAACATCTCTAGCATTTCTATGCCTTGTTGACGTTTCAATAGCATATCTACTTTTCGGAAGTGCAGTTGCTAGCATGCACCTCCTATCCGCGACGTCTTTATACTGACAAGCTCGGAGCACTGTGAGAGTTCTATTAGTACTCACAGGCAGTTTTTGATCGCGCCGAGGTTTGATCTCCGAGCTCTAGATTACTATCGTAGAGCGGTGACCGAACGATCACGGCCACCGAGCGCGACAATGAATGAAAATGCCTTCCATTAATGTGATGACTGAATGCTCCCTAGAGCATAATAATTCAAATTTACCACTACCGTTCGTTATAGAGGACAAAACCAAAACAGAATTTTACAAGCAATGGCGTCTAGCTTTCAATAGCCTGTCATCTTGTTTTTTATTGGATGACGAAATCCAATAAGAAACGAGATGACAGGTCTTCTTTCCTTCTTCAGACTCCAATCAAAATATTATGTTAATTAGCCTTCAGCCATCAGTCTCGACTTTCAATAATTGATCTAATTTCCACCCAATCTCAATCCAACATAAATAAACCCTGAACGGAAATCTTCGCAATAGCCTAAACGGGCATGAATTGGCACTAAACAAGGCTCCTTATTTCAACTTAATCCTATCGTATTGACCTTGCCTTTGCTATTATATCCCTAAGGGAAAAAATCGATTTGTTTTCCCTGTAACGAAGACGGGTATTATCCTCCACTTGTGCAGACACTCGTTGTTGTGTAGACGATGAGTATGGTGCGACCGGGTCCTTTCTAACCAAAAGGAATGCAAAGAATTGCTTTAATATTACCAAGAGTATAATAAAATCCACTGTGCGATCTTAACAGAATATCCAAAGGCGAAAATATGCCCTCGAGATATTTTCTCATCAACTATTTTAACATTTTAGCTTGATGGAAATCCCCGATTTTCGGAGGCCGGGAGAAAGGATACGATGATGTTGTTATGGGCATACCCAGCATGCAAGCACCATTTCCGGAAGCAAGAGCAGCACTGCTGACGGCTTCATAGTCAAGAGTTTGCTATTCAACGGAGATTATGGTACGAAAAGAATAAGGCACGAACGGACGACGGACAGCCCCTCAAGAAAGGATTGTGTACATTCAAATCAATCGATGGAAAAGTTTTCTTAACATTTGGCCCCATATCCGAGTTGTGGCGAGATGTTGAACACAAGCTTAAGTGACGCTATTATGCCTGCTTTATTCACTTTTTTTCGGTATTTCCGAGCTGTGAGGAAGAAATGGGCACGACCCTTATTAGCTTTTGAATAATGGAATAAATTCTCGTTTTGAGGGTTCGCTGTTGGGAAGAATAATACATTTGAAAATTGAGCTTGATTTTGATCGATGAACTTGCAAAAGTCGTTGTTTGGGACACTTAAAACGCATGGATATCCAGGGGATTATGTTGGTTATATATGTCCTTCAAGACGTCTTCGTGGGATTTATAGTTAAGAATTTATCACAGTCAGCATGCTGCAAAGGTATGATTTAAATTTGCAGCTCAATATGAAGCAGCGGTCTATGAATAGTAATGAGTATGTAAATTACGGTGGATTTTAATTTTCAAATCATAGATTCTTGAATTGGATTTGATCCGAATACCGATATCTACGAGAGGGACATAAAGGACTTACGCTCGAATCTCAATTTCTGACTACGTCACCTTTCTGGCCACTTTATCCGTATTACCATACCATTCGGTCAATCAACGATTTTTCTTGCATCGCGAAATTTTCAAATTGCACCACTCATCAATATTCATTAATCGTTCAAATGTCCTGGGTTGTGGAGACTTTTTCCTCGACAGCAACCATTTAATTCAGCTACTTTCGTTGAAAAATAATCACCAATTGCATTCGATGAATCCTTACTAATTTGAGTGAAAATATTGCGCCTCTACTGTACGATATTTGGTCCGAAAAAAGCTTCGAGTGTTGACGAATATTTCCAGTGTGTCTCGGGTCATCAGGTGTGTCCCGGATACTGTTTCGAAAATAGAGCGAAATTCGAAAGTTTCGTTCTTTTTAGCATGGGCCCTTGTGGGATGTGTTTGAAGGGGGTTGGGTTACATTGAATGTGAAATTGTAGATGGCTATGTAGTTGTACTAAATTAGTTAATTAATTAAAACCAAAGATTTTCTTTTTTTATTAGGCATAAGCGCATTACTAGTTTTTAATTGCAGCAAATTGTTCGGGTGTTGTTCTATGCATTAAAAGCCTACACGTAGGTAATCAGCAGTACATAACGAGAAATTTTAAGCATTCTAAAGCAGTTTTGGAATTCATATCCGTATTCTTCCTCCATAAAATGTAAAAAGATGTGATATCTCCCAAAAACAACTCTGTTGTAAAAAACAACAAAACAATATAGTGTCGATTTCAAGTCATAGCCCAGCCAACCTGTATGCGGAAGCCCTAAGCCTATTAAGAAGGACCGACAAGTTTTGCCGGCACAATGTTTGACCGGGTTCATTAAAATCTCCGAGAAGAAGTTTGATATCGGTGGATGGTAGGCCATGAAATCAATCGTCTAGCAAAGCGTAACACTCTTTTTTGGTGGCATCTTCTTCCTCTTCCGTTGGTGCATGGCAATTGAGTAGCCAAACATTGAAAAATGTTGATCTAATGTGAATCGGCCAGATTGTTTTGTTGATGGATTTGAAATCCGTTACAAGCTGTTTAAATTTGGCATCGAACAAGAAGACGACCCCAAATTCCCTGTTGTTTCTCCCTGGTCTGCCACTGGTAAAGATTGTGTGCGATCCGTAGCTATTTATCTCAATTTTCGTTACCTGAAGTGCAAGTATGTTGATGTTATAGCGAGATGCTTCTTGAAGGAGTTCTCGCAGTGCACCGATGCGATATGTACATATAGTGTTCGAACATTCCAGGAGCCGAAAAATAGTCCGATTTTCGATACCGAATCCGTTTCCATTTAATACGTCTAATTCGAGGTTGTACTCCATGTTTCTATGAGGGTAAGGTGAAAAGTCCTCGGCCTGATACAGAAATACCGTTACAATCAGCAAAAATTTATGTTTCCTGCCCGGGTGCACGTGTCATTAGTTCGTATGACAAGTTTCAACTTGTTCTCTCAAGTAGTTTCTTTACAGGAATTTTTGCAGTGGACGTCTTTCGTGTTTTTCGTTAAAATGGAGTAACTTGGAGAACTTGCGGTCATAAAATTGTTCGTTTTGGATGGCCCAAGAAAATTCATCCGAAGTTAACACAAGTTTACGGGGACTCTGCTCCTTCATGTCAACAGTTTAAAAATGGGCAGCTGAATTTAAACGTCCCTCAAAGACGACCCACGTGAAGGACGGGCAAAAACCGCAACCACACCGGAAAGCATCGAAAAAGTGCATGATATCGTCTTGGATAATAGGCGAATGAAAGTGAGTGATATTTCTGAGGCTGTGGGGATATCGGAAGAAAGGGTGGGAAACATCTCGCACAAAGAATAAGAGATGCGAAAGCTCTGCGCGAGATGAGTGCCGCATTTTCTGAATGCTGATCAAAAGCAAGTGCGATTTTCGCAGCAATCTTTGCACCGATTGAATCGGGATCCGACCGATTTTGTTCGGCGATTTGTCACCATGGATGAGACTTGGGTCCACCACTACACGCCAGAAATGAAACGGCAGTCGAAGCAGTGGGTGGAAGCCGGTGGTTCAGCGCCAAAGAATGCGAAGTCGATCGCATCTGCCGGAAAAGTCATGGCCAGCGTGTTTTGGGATGCGAAAGCGATCCTGTTAACTGATTACCTTGAAAAGGCAGAGCAATAGCGGGCGAATATTACTTCAGTTCTTGATCAGCCGGATGCCAAAATTCGCGAGAAGAAACAAATCATATTTCACCAGGACAACGCACCTGTACACAAGTGTGCCTTGGCGATGGGAAAACTGCGGGATTTGGGGTACGATTTGCTCGACCATCCCCCCTATTCTCCTGATTTGGCACCCTCAGACTTACATTATGTTCCCAAACTTGAAGAAATTCGTTTCTGGGAAGCGCTTCGCATTCAGTGAAGAAGTTGAGAGGGCCGTAAATGAATATCTTCACAGACTTCCAGACTCTCACTTCCGGGATGGAATACTGATGCTGCAGAAGCGCTGGACCAAGTGTGTTGAAGTCAAGGGAGATTATGTAGAGAGATAATAAAATTTTTTAACTGTAAATCGCAGTCTTCATTGTCAGGCCGAGAACTTTTCACCTTACCCTCGTAAATAAGGATTTTTTTTTTCGGGAAACGATGTCAGCGTCTCGCGGCTCGCCCAACCCCCTCTAGGAGGAGCAGACGAAAAAGAAAATTATGTATATTTAATCGTTCAAAACGCTTCCTACTAAAAAGAAACTCAACAGGCAAATGACCTGTATGTACCCCTATGCACATTCGCCTAGTCAGGCAAATTGAATTCACCGTCAAGCCTACGTATGCATTTATTCATATCGGAAATGAAAAGTCATAGACAATAGGCGTGTAATCAATTACGCAACGTCCGTAAAATGTGTTTGTACTGTTACTGTGCATACAGGTTTGACCTTAGTGGATACCGTCCATTACGCTTTCATCTACATTTTATCTAAATGCTAATTGCAATATATACATGACCGCTTCTCTTTTCAAAATATTTTGCTCGCTATTTATATGTATGTAGCTCTTTATCAAATACCAAACCTTCGAAGTCGTTAATTTTCCATTTTAGCGGATCCGAAATATTGCGATATGAGTTTGTAACTAAATTACATTCGTGAATCTCATTTCATCCCGCCCATTCATTTATTTCATATAATAATAATCCTGGCGTTCCGTGTATCCACACTGACTGAAATATGCATTGGCCTATAATTCCTGTCCTAGCGATTAAATGGTGTGCCATGCTATCCTTCACATGCAATTACTGCTCTATTCGTTTACGCTAATGTTGCATTGGTGTTATCACGCGATGTCCTTAAAATAATACGACTATACGAAGTATTTATAAATAATGCGAAACATCTAACTATTTGAACGTTTAGTGTGGTGGCTAAAATGGAAACAAAATTGAAATGCGTGCGTTTTGTACGTATGTGTCTCGATAAAATGATCGAAGAATGAAATATGACCACATATCGTACCCTGACGATTGTAGACTATCCGGCAGTTAATTAGAAGTGTCAGAGATTCCATAATTGGAAATAGATGAAAGCGAACAACTGGTCTACAATGCGTTTTTAGGTAGTGTTGTCAACTCATGAAAAACGTGTGTATTTTGCATGACAATGCCTTTTCTCCCACTTGAGCTAGGTACTAAGATCAGTTTTTCGTGTAAAATCTCATACAAAAACTATCAAATTGCGTTCGCTGGAAAAATGTTCGCTCTTGCCAGTACTAACATATTTCATTCGAAGAAAAAAAGTCTCCACATCATTGTGAGCAATTTTCAAACGAAAGCAATTATTTCGCACTTTATTTCGCTTGAAAACCGGTCTTTTGGGTAGAAGGGAAAATCACGTGTCGCACAGACCACCGCGGTAATATGCTGTATGCAAGTCTACACTGTCACTTTTTCGTGGGAGAGATAGTTGCAACATTGTTGCACGAAAAGGTTAGTACCAGCCTTAAGAACGAACGTATACCCTAAGAAACGAAGCAAAATCAAGTGAAAGAATTCAAGAAATTTTGAAACTCGGCACGATTGTTGGTTGGTACTAGGCAGTGGTGAATCTAGAAATCGAGTTCAGAGGGTGGCCGTATTTGTTTGGTACCTGGTAAGCTAATGGTTTTGATAGCACCAGGACCTCGTCAGCCGACAATACTAATCATTGAAATCAACCAAACAGGACATTGAAGAAAGAGATGGAGTTTGACACCATCAATATTAGTTGAGTAGCCCAACTCCGAACTCCTGAATTGGGAACCTTCTTCATTTTTGCCAACTATAGTCCAGTTATGACTTCCACAGCAGCTTTGATGTGGTACCAGCACAACAGTTTAGAGGTGCGACTAGAATACAATCTGGGCCACAATGGCCTTGTTGAAAATTTTTTATGGCTTCTTGTACGGGGATGTTAAAATAGATGCGGGATAAAGAAGCTCTTCAAAATAAGACGCCCATCGCTTATTGATGCTATTAGTATCGCTGATGACGTTTCCATCCTTGCCCTTACAGAGGCTAGTCCTGGGTAACCTCTCTTAATCGTGTTTACTAGTCTATACATTTGTCGGGTGATTCTAGTAGCTAGAATAATTTTAATATTTGGGAACTGCTCGTCAACGAATTTTCGTTTCTTATGTCTTATTATTCTATTCGATAATCGCCGTAGCTCATCATACTTTTCTCCCTTGGCTCTAGTTAGACGTAATAGCCGCTATACATTATCCGTTCCGTCGCCCGATCGATCGGCCGATGGATCGCCACAAACTATCAGCTGATCAAAAATTATATGGATATGTCAAAAAAATCGTCAATGATAAGCGCATACACAGGCCGATCCATCGGCCGATATTGAAATCGGGCGACGGATCGGCCGATCGATCGGTGTGTGTATGGCACGTTTTAGATACAGATACAGAGAAAATCATGAAATCGAAAAGTTTGGTTTCTCGTGTACATACAAAGAAGAGAAAGATAAGGAAATGAAATTACACGAGAGAAACGAAACAATTGTCTGGCAGCATTGTTTTGGCTTGGTTCTTCTACTACATATATGGATCGGGCCGGTGTTCCTGGGAAATGAGATAGAATTTGGGGAAGTGAGTTTGACAATTTGGTTCGAGACTATATGGACCGGGTGTGTGCTCCGGGGTAGAGGGTGCGTGTCTCCCTGTTTACTTTCCAGCAGACGGAATGAGGTGCAATTGCTTCAGGGAATTTAGTGTAAATAGATGGTGGTTATCCTTCTTTCTATCACTGACTTCTCAGTGTACATACCATACTAGCCACTGCGATTCGGGAAAGCTCCAATGCAGTTTAGGCACGCATGATGTGCGCGAGTCTGTTATGTGATATTCTTAAAACTCTAAATCATTTCAGGCACATAACATCAGGTGCACAATTTGCTTACGTGAAAATCGAATGTTGTTGTGTAAAACGTTGTTTCGATTTCGAGAAAAGCTCATCCGAGAAAATGTCGTATCGAATAGCGTCGTGTGAAAGCGTCGATAGGGTTATGTTTTACTCTCGTTTTTGTATGAAAATTCAGTAGTAAGCGAGTTTTGTGTCTGAAAAAACAATTTCCGTATCGTAAACAAGCTACACAGCTGCTGTCGCATTCCATTAAATTCCATACAAGCCGTATGTCTACAGTCTTACGGTTCTAGTCGTACGGCCAGAGTTGTGGCATAGGAATTACTCCTTAAGGTGTGATGTTTTGTAAATGTACAATCATCACTTGACAGTTTCCTCCAAAACGATCGCTATCCAATTCTCAGTTTGAGTTAAGCAAGATACTAATTACAAGTGCCAACGAAGTCAATGCCGACTTGCTAAGACCTCGGTAACAAGAAACTTAAACAAACACTTCAAAGTGAACTGGACATGAAACAAAAGTCCTCGAACTGAAAAGTGACCAGCTGTACGAGTAAATTCCGCTTTATGGCAACTCTACACCTTCATCTGCCATCACCGCTTAAACATTTATAACATTCGGAAATGTAAACGATGAAATTTCATATTTAAAATATGAATTTTAAAATAAGTTTCCATATCGTATCCTGTTAGCTTTTTAACTTTCTCCATTTGTTACTATGCTACTCGTATGTAGCAGATACTAGTCCAACCCATTTTGATCAAGCCTGACGTTTACTATCTGCCTGTAAAAAATTTTTCGCCCGAATAGTCATAGCAGGCAGCTCTTTCAAATCGCCGATTAATCGAAAGAGCGTCAGCAAAATGATGAATTGACTTGGTTGCGTTTTGATAGGGTCCTTGAAGATTGGTGGAATGTATCAGGAGCTTAAGTTGAGCTTTAGTTCAATGTTGTCGTATTTCGAATATAGGTACGAGTGAATTCAGAAATAAATACCAGCGGTATTCATCATAAGCGCAATAATTGATTTAGGGGCGGTTTTTCAATATCCGTTCAAACTGCCGATTAACTAACCGGGTCATTAGTATATCGAAGTGATAAGCTACCGGTTAAATTGCCAAGCCTTTTCTCAATGTCTGGCTAAACTGCCAGTTAGTTGTCCGGTATCCTAGTCTATCGAATGCCTAAACCTAAGCTTATGCAACGCTCAAAATAATTAATTCAGTAGCAAAATGAGCTATTTTTCTCGGCGGCCGTCTCTATAATTCTGTACAATATCTGTATCGTCGTCATTCACAAAAATTTGATATGATTGGCAAATTTTTGAAAGATTCGAAAAAATGTTCAAGACGTTTTGAAACATTGTGTGGACCATTCAAATTTTTGAAGAACCATTTTCGGTGCAAAAGTTATCTTCACATTGGCAAATTTTTGGCCAAAAATTTGGCTTTCAAATTTTTGTGAAAAAATATGTTCAAAAATTTGCTATTCTGAGGTGCCCATTCCCCATTACAGCTAAATGTAAAAAAAATCATAGAAAACCCTGTTAAAAAAAACCATGTTATAAACATTTTCATGTTGAAATTAAAGTATTTAAGAATAAATTAGTTTTTTTTTGTTGACAGTTAGGGGAAATATATCTCCCGCTTGGTTGCTCAACTGATTCTGGGAGCTTTTCTAGGGGGCAGCCTACTAAAATCCAATATGCACTCTGCATTACCTGGCCATATCCAACATATGAACTACTTTACGGCGGAAATACTCCTTCTGAAGCGAAATCGTAATCAACTGCTAAAAATCGGAGTAAAAATGAAAAAGTCATCAATTAGAAGAACTTCATTTACGTCGAGTTAAATTTGCTAACTGCCCCATACATTCGTACAGGCCTCCATAAAGCATGTGCATAACGGCAGTACAACGTATCACACAGGCCACTTAAAGGAGCCTTTAAATCTGTTAATTAAATGAATTCCGTATTGCAGGCTGCTGAGAAAATTAAAAGTTTCGTAAAAGGCATAAATTTCCCGAGTGCACTTGGGACTTGTTTTTAATTGGCTCATGTAAACATCTAACAAAAGTTGCCAGGAAGCAGTCCTGCTCGTTGACTTTCACACACCCTGCCACGTTTCAGCACTAACTCCTCCAAGACGATTTGCAACCCAACTTTGAACCTTAAATGTGTACACACAGAGTGGAAGTTGTTTTATTGCATAGCTCTACTCCTAGGTCTCCGCACTTGCTGAAGAAAAAAAGGATGTACAGTACGAGAGGAAGGAAAAGATTATTATGTGAATTTTAGCACTTTGCCCTGCCATATTGTTTGGAAATTTTTGGCTAAGAAAACCCACCCAAGAACGAGTCGTCGTCGGACTCTGTGCTCGGGTTTCATGGTGAGGGAAAAAGTAATGCTGGGTCGTGGTCGGTGTGGCTAGGGTGAAAAACCGTCTGAAAGTCAAAGTGAAAATGAGATTGCGAAAGAGAAAATGCTCAAAGTTACGAAGATTATCAAGAAACTTTCTCTCGGGCGTGAACACTTCTCCACCGAAAATACGCTTGCTTCGTGAAATCGTTGAACGAATTTTCTAGTGTTGTTGTTTTTTTTTCTCGCGACGAAATCATCATGGTGGTCGCCACGATGCTTTAGCATATCCACCGAATGATTTTAATTCAATTTCCATCCAATTTCTTATATGCTCAATTAATTGTGTGACGGACTAATTAGAAATGTTCAGCTAGAGGATGTAAGGGAATGTCCGCACTTATTCAACTTTCGGTTATCAAAAGGAAGAGGCATGCGTCTCTTGAAATGTGGACGCATTGCTTATTGAAAAGAGTCAATGTTCACATATGTTCAATATTCATTTCAACACTTGCTTCAACATGGATTTTTATATTAAAAGCGAAACTAGAAGATACCCAGCATCAGTGTCGGTGATTTTCTTTGCGTCACGCAGGGGCGCACAGAGAAATTTGGGGGCCCGGGGCAAATACAGTGAAAGAGGCCGTTTTTAAGCTTTTTTTAAATTATTTTCCAGCTTGATCTTAAGTTACAATGTATTTTCACTAATATTGCTACATATTACAAATCGAATAGACCTTTTTTTCTTGCTTTTATTGCGCTAAATTCCTCCTAAATTCTGAAATTGGTTGTACTTGCTTTATCGTGTTCGATAGAGATTATCAGTAAGTTTTTATATGAAACACAATTACTTTTGTTATTAGTTATTATTCCTGACGAGTTTCGTTCACTCGAGCATCTTCAGAGGAAGATACAAAAGTAATTGTATTTCATAAAAAAATATAATGATTTACCACAAAATCGAAAGATCATCAACTGAATCAATTATCAGTAAGCGGTAAGCTGTCCTCAGCCATCGTAGATATTAATCTATATTTAATAAGGTCTAATTTACTGAAAGCTCTTTCTCTAGGCGCTACAGATGGTGATATAATTAGCAAAAGCCGGAGTGAAATACTTATTTGGGGCAAAATGTTTTCGTACCCGCATGAACCTATGGGGCGACCGGTAGCTCAGTGCGTAAAGGCATCAGTCTGTTTGTCATGTCGAATCCCGTCAACGACGACCGACGTTCGTGGCCTTGAATGTTTGTGTTGTCTTATCCTGTACTGCGGGGCGTAGTAAAGGAAGGCGGCTAAATGAGGAGGAGCAGAAGGTGCACGCTGGCAACTGCATTGTCCGAAACATCGAATTGTAGAGTTGTTACACCACAATTGGCTTTAGGAAAATTACTTGATGACTAGGCTATTCGGTATTATCAAGTTGGTAGTGCTGATACAAGAAAACCAATTTTCTTTTTTCTTTAGTACTCATAATCTAAGCCGATTCAGTAATGAAAAATATTTCGAACGAAATCTCAGGCTAATGGAGTTTTTCGCAAACTTTGAATGCGGGTTTGAAACTTTCCCAATTTTGATTTACATAATTTAGAATATTCAACTTTTCTAAAGGCCAACATGAGGGACTACACGTAAAAATCCCGCAGGGAGAAAATTAAATTTCCGCAATTTAGTTGGTGTACTTACCAACAAGAAATCATAATCATGAATGTAAAACTTTACATTATCATTGAGTGGTCCTGTCGGTCGTCTTTTATCAAGTTAAATTTTAAATGCCAGCTTAGAGAAACGTAATATTCCTGAATAACAGCTGTAGGCATAATTTTCATGTCATAATTTCAAGTCCCGGTATATCAATTCATTGGTTTTACTCTTCCCACTTTTACTCATTGATTTTTGTGCTATAGTAGAACATTAGAAAGACGCCACAAAATTTTCGAAATCATCTTCGAAAGTCGTCGAAAAAACCTTGGAAATATGTAGATAATTTGAGCAAGTTTTGAAACTGGAGCCTTTCTTGAAGATTTAGCTCTATGGATTAACGCCCCAAACAATTGGTATGAGTTTGGGCGATTGTTCATTATGAACAATTATCCTGAATTTGGGGCAATAGTGTGAATTTTTTTTGACCAAACAAAAATGTTTGAAATCAACTATCATCGTTGGCTACCTTCACTTCGATATACATATACATACATATATATATCCGCAAAATGTTGTGGACACGATAACAGTCGAACGAAAGTCGTAAGCCAAGTGAAACTTTTCCAGTTGATAGATGTCAGTGGGGAGCCGGCTTCTATTGAAATCCAGCAGTATCGATAAAGCGATACTAACTCCATAACGGAAAAAGCTAGTTGGACCCAACTTGTTCAGTAGGTAGACGTCAATAAGAACTAGCCTATTACTGAATTTTACCAAACATCCATCAAGCGGTTAAAAAGCTACTGCTATATAA
Organism: Chloromyia formosa; assembly: GCA_964017055.1. NCBI lineage: Eukaryota > Metazoa > Arthropoda > Insecta > Diptera > Stratiomyidae > Chloromyia > Chloromyia formosa. The sequence goes on along the minus strand of OZ024815.1, from coordinate 152,141,365 downwards.
CGGCATAGTTTTATAAACAAAATAACCACATAACGAAGGAAACTAGCTCGGCGAAACCTATCCAGTTGGTGGATGTTATGGAGGACTGCAGACAACTGCAGTTAAGTATCCCAACCATACCATAATTATACATACTTACATAAACTTATTAATGATCCCGAATTAGCCCATATCAAAAATCAGTTGCTCTGGCTTCACTGCGCCAGGTGTCTTTTTTAATTATTCCTTACATAACTCTCTTTCAAATTATGTTTCATTTACTTAACATATTAACTAAAAAATTAAAAAACTATAAAGGTAAATTAAATCAATTGCAGATTTTTGCAGTTGGATCTTAGACTATATATTGAGGGAATGAAGTTCAGTGTGGTGATGGAGCACTATATTCTGGTCTAGTTGAACAACTTGAAAGACACAATCGGATAGTTAGTGAGGTGGGCGGTTAGATTACAGCAGTTCGAGACTTCGAGGTAGTGCATGGCAGGGCAACACCTAGTTCCAGATGCATTATCTTGATCAGTCTCAGTGGTGGAATCAGCTATATATATTAAATTTTCTCGCAAGGTGTAATTTTTCAGTGAAATTGAAATTTTTGTGACACTTTTGAATCAGCTGTTGAGGAGTCCGGTGAGGATGGCTGGTATAATCAAATGATTGAGAACGTGAATGGTGATGGTGATGGGACGCTGTGGAAACATGCTATTACTTGTTACCTTGTGTTAGTGTGGAGGGATGTCTGGAAACGGGTAATTCCCATATCGGTGTCGGCCGATATATTGACAGTGTCACGACGAACGAAAAGACTGCCGGTCACATGGGCTCTCGCCGAACCCACGACCGGGTGGGACAAAATTATTATTGCCCAAAAATGGCAGTTGATGTAAGGGAATATGTGAAGAGATGTAAGGTTTTGTAATGGACGGGTTGGTGATCATCCGAAGATGTCCGTGGGGACGGAATTTAAGATAGCATAGTGACCGTGACTGTCGGGCCGTGCCATTTGGCGAAGAAAAAGGCCCCTCAACGAGCTAAGCAGTGGCCTATGATTAATGTAGCTCAGTTCGGAAGACGTAGGCGGGGTTTGCGATTCTTCGATCTGTCGATGGAGCAACACTACCAGGATATGGTTCATTACAGTTTGCCAGTTGGTTAAACTGGAACGGAATCGTACGTTAGCGGAGATGATTTCAAGAGTAGGCGAAGCCACGCACCCTTTGTGATGGTTTGTGTGGAAGAACCGCTGCCTCGATCTTTTCAGGGGTTCACACATATCTTAACGGTTATGGACTACTTTTCCAAATCATATATTCTCTCATATACCCATCGCAGCCGAAGTTGCTCGGTTGCTAGAGGAACGGGTGTTCGGTGTCCCGAGGTGAGTCGTCTGTGACAACGGCGCGCACCATTACATTTTATGTCAATGTCCAGCCATTTCACGGGCAAGGTTGCCGTAGAAGTTCGTTCGTTTCACTCTGTTTTCGTTACATGCAATTGGATTCAAGTGGATTTCACATTTTTCTGATTAAAAAAATGGTTTTCGTTGAAATATTAGGAAACTATTCGCGGAATCAGTTTCTTTTATTACAGTTGCATTTGACCATCTGGGGCGACCGGTAGCGCAGTGTTTTGAGGCATCAGTCTTATGTTTGACTACCGGGGTTTGGGGTTCGAATTCCGTCGACGACGACGTTCGTGGCCATGGATGTGCAGCAGGTCCATACTGGGCCACATGGAACAGTTGACGCGCTATGCCCCACAAGGGGTTAGGGCAATTGAGTATCTTTGACAAGCTTAATGCTTATATATTATATAAATACGATATATGTATATACTTTTTTTTTCAAACAGTGAGATTAGACAGTCACCTAGAATCCAAACTATACGGATATCTGAGAAAAAATCTATTTTAATGTCAAATGCACGTTTGTATCCTTCATGGGTCAGCTACATCGTTTTTTTTTGTGCAAAAGTTGTTCGCCTAAACTACACTTAACCCGAATAATTGCAAAAGAACGTGCCTAATATTATTTTAAAATCCTGCAGCTATTCCCAAATAAGTCCATTTTTCTTTCATCCTCAAAGGATGCAAAGATGCATAATCATCGCAACAATGATTCACGCAACATGTTCCATAAATTTCACCGAAGCCATACCGAAAAATTCATCAGTCCACGTTGTAGATGAAATCTCATTATTTCATGAAGCCCATTAATTAGCCATGTCTCCGTTGAACATTTCTCATATGGATCTCTCACTTTTATGAACCTAATTCTATTGTTTAATTTGCTGGTTCGTGCCAACGTGCCGGTATGAAGGATTTTCACATGTGCTCCATTCATGCTGTCGACACATATGCTAGGATATGAAGCTTGACAAAAAAAATCCTGAATTGCGCTACACCAACATTCCGAACGACTACGTCATTCGGTGTGAACGTACACATGGGGCAACAGCTCTCAGCATTTCGATGCGAAAAATAAAAGTCTAAAATTCTCACGAACGATCGAGCAAAAATGGCTTATCAAATATTACGAGATAGTATCTAGGATTTCAGGAATACTCTATAAATCCTGTTGTAATCCTTTTTTAACTCTACTTCGACTGTTTGTGCGGCGGCATGGCAGTAGAATGTGTTGCGGTAGCCGTGACGCGGCGGTGACGGCAACCAACTTGTTTCGAAAGGCTTCAGTTAATTTGATGAAAAATAATTCACATTTTTTTCGCTACATGTTGGAAAAGAGACTACCACACTTCCGTTCCCTTTTTTGTTTTTGTAATATTTTCCACTTGAAGTAGTTCACATAACGATGATTTATTAAGAACATTTTCGTATGATTCGCATTAAGTGCCGGCTTATGGCCTTTTTGGCTTTCTGGAAGAGTTGTGCGACATTATGAAATATTGAATGTTGTTGTTGTTGTTTTTATTTCATTGGGCAAAGATATAATTCCTTGTGATTTCTAGATGTATTAGATGAGTAAATCATGTCCCCGAAATATAATAATGATGATCACATTTAATATGGTTAATGGGTTAATTTATCTCATGTTGTTGGTCATTTTTAACAGAGATTACACACATTACTGCGTGGTGAACATAAAATTGCCCGATTTTGAAAAGGCCAGTCTTTGGGAATGCTTTTCGTAGAATATCATTCAGAATATCTATCAAAGAGCAGACAAGCAAAACATAGTATTGTATTTTGTCTTAACATGTAGCTACGATCCGTTAGTTTTGGAAAGTAAAAAATGTGATGGCACAAAAAGATAGATGTTTATCGGATTTAAAATAAAACCCAGGAAGCTACGTACCAAATTTGGTTAAAATCGGAGAACGGGAAATGCCTGGAGGAACGATCTGTACAAAAATTTAGACGAATAACTCTGGTTTGAGCACAACACAATATACCGTTAGTCCAGTCGAGAAATTAATTTCGGAATTATTAACCAGATAAAATCACACAGATCCCACATTGGGCGCCAATTTTTTTCGCGTTTTTTTTCGACCATTTTTCAACTATTTTTTACTGAAAATTTTTACTGATGTGAGGTCAATAAGCTTAAGGCAACCTTAAGGCTTTTCCTGCGACGACAGGCTAACGCCTCACATTCACGAAGTATATGCAACGTCTCACTTATTATCTTTAAAGATTTTGGCATGCCTTGCCTGGGAGACTCTACCAGTGGGTGAGACGGCCTCCGATCTCTCCGTTTCATTCAAGCGTTTTCTACATAGTCGAATTCGGACCAAGGGAATTGTTGAGGCCGTGGCCATTTCGTTAGCCGTTTAATTTAGGCATTGCCGGAAATTAAACGGCTAACGAAATGGCCCAAGAATTCAGTATATGGAACCCTTATTTACAGAAGCCCTTCTATCATTGGCATTGGCGCACAAGCTCCACTTCGGTAGAACCATAATGAACACCTGACTATCTATGATGTATTTTTATTATAGTGACAGGCTTCCAGGCAAACTGACAGTACGAGACTTCCGCTTTCCCTGTAGAGACTCGATAGCTTGGACCCGAAATGACAAAATCGGTTCCCGCTCCTGTTTTTGATTGGAGTGTTCTATCTTCCAGTTCTTTCTGCTCCAGGCTATTGGTTGTAATGAATGGTTAAAGAATGGTTCTTTCACGACTCCGTGAACTATCCTACCAATAAATTCTGCCAAAAAAATTATGATATGATGATGTATGTTGCCCCCAAAAGACGACAAATCCCGCAAATTTGGAGATTACTTCACATGAACAATTGGACTTCGTGAAGGCCTTAAGAAGAATGGAACAAAATACTTGAACAGAGCTCCACTTAAACATAAGTAAACTCGATATTGGTTTCAAAGTGGATTTCCACTTTAGGTGATACACACATCATGTATCACGGTAATAGTTTCACACTAAAAAACATATGTTTGTATTGCCTAGAGAATCGGAGTCCAGAGTGGATTTCCACTTTAAGCAGTACGAATCTACCGAGAATGCATTGCAACAATAGTTTCACTCTGAAAAATGTAGGTTCGTACTGCCTAAGGTGGAAATTCACTTGAGCGTGTGTTTAAGTTTAATAATAATTTAATTCTTAATTGTAGATTTGGAACACGACTCAAGTATCACTGAAGATATTAAAAAAAAAAAGAGACTTCCCCAAATTTAGTGCCATGGTTTTTCGATGTTGTTATTGAGTTAGGTGCTAGTGATGAGCTCGAGCCTACTACATGCACGCATGGAGCGTCTCAAAATGAGTCGCTGAAAATAGATTCCTCTCAAAAATTACTTCTCTATCATGGGACGCTTTCTAAGACATTTCACGCACATCAAAGGCAAAATGAGTCTTTAACGGAACGTGTTTAATGTGATGAATTTCAGTTAAGTCGATAAAGTGTAATTAAGAAATACACTTTCACAGTATGAATGAAATTTAATCCATTAAACGGATACGTGAACGAATATCTTAAAGATTCATATATATTATGTACACATAGCCATACTCGCATATATTTATATGTATTTTGTAGGTATACAACCTCCGCATATATCAAAATTCAGTATCCTGCGGAGTTGCCTTCCTTAATGGGTTATGCATGTTCCTAGGATCCTATGATGCTTCTATTATACTAATAAGATGCTTTTAGGGACGGATGAGATTTTAATGTTGAATATTGCATTAACTGTTTTCATTGTAATGGTAAAGTCAAAATACGACACACATATGTTCTTTGTTGATAGGTACGAGTATATAGTGAACAAAACTCGTACTAAAAGGAAATTGTAATGGCAATTTATTGTTAATGGCAGCTTTGATTTTCATGTTTGGTGATAAATAGTGAAAGGATCTTTTGACGTCCATCCATCTAATTCTGATGAGGAATACAGCAGAATTGGTTCGAAAAGATATTAATACCCTAGAAACGTATATGTACTTCTATTTTGTAGTAAGTAGTAGCAAAAAAATGCAAGGAAGAAGGACTTGGATCTTATAAACAAAATTTTTGTTCATAAACCCTCCGACATTTTACATTGGCTCTTTGCAGTCAATTTCGAGCATCTGAAATTGAACTTCAGATACTCGGGTATTTCTTACATTTATCTTAAGATCAGATTTTTTTTACATTTGTTTGAAGATAAGGGTTTTCAATACATTTTACACATTTTACATTTACTTTACGTCTAGATTTTTAATTTACATTTGCATTAAGATAAGATTCCTCTTATATTTGTCCTAAGTCTGAGATTTTAAATAGTACATTTGCTGTAATTCGAAGAATTTTGTAGATATTTCTGTGAAATTCGGCCTAAAAAAATATGTTTGTCTAACATTTGCTTTTAGATCAGATTTTTCATATATTTATCTTAAGTTAAAAATTTGTTCTATTTTCTGCTCAGAGAACATTAAAATTTTCAACAGTTTTCAATTTGTCTTAAGTTTAAGATTTTTCTTAATTTTGTGTGGCTTTTGTTAGTAGACAAATGTTAGAAATCTCGATGTTCTCTGAGTACATTATTTACCCTCGGAGGGCACACTGGGGTTCTGATCTTGGGAACCCCAGAGAAATCTCAATATTAAGTTTTTAAAAAAATACTTATGATATGGTATTTTTATGGCCCTGGATTTTTACCTGGTTGATTTCGTATTTGCTTAGATGTGGCAGTTTGAATTAGCGCTGGGGTCCAACAGACTTCAGTGTGGCCTTTACGTAGGTTTTTTTTGCATGATCACTTCTTGTCGATGATATTTATGAAAATGGTCGATACCGTCGTTAGTTATTAGTGAAGAAAACATTGTGCACAATGTTGAAGACATTCTTGGAATTATCAAATCGCAGCCACGCAACAAAACACTTAACTGAATGTAATCGCATTACCTATACAAATAATCCAGAATATGAAACATACGGCCCCTTACAACATGCCGCTATTATCAATATTTTGACGCAAACGAACATCTTGTGAATAAATTATACCTTAACCATAAATATCTAATTTTAACGTACCCATTAAATCACAAGCACCACATTTGCGAAATTTTTCACATTTTCAAACCATTTATTACGTTATTTAAATCGAATTGTACAGGAAATTGTTTTTCTATGAAATATTTCAGTCCTGTGCCTTCCAGTGTGACATGCATACATTTTGTAATGATATATTGCTACCTATGTGTTTATATATTGCTTATACAAGTGTCGGAGCCTCCTCTCTAAAAAAAAAGAAAAATTTCAGGGGACTATAATCATCATCAGCATCGTCCTCGTCCTTCCGAACACAACATTCAACGTTTACGATCCTGTCTGCCAACTGCAGGCGCAAAACTGGTAAAATCTGGCGAAACTTCTTAATATCCGTTCCATCAGAACTTCTACACTTGAAGAGTTGAAACGGAGTTTCGCGAATCTTCGGGATTCGCTCTTGGCCTCACCGCGTCGCGTCGCTTTGTTGGCGTCATCATCGCAATGGTTGAAACTGGATACGCTTTATCGGTTCCTTAACGTCGCCTTGATGATAACTTCTTAGCATAATCGATTGATTTACGAGTACTTGCCACCAATACAATTTCGAGCATCGTCTAGGGGCGTCAGCTCAGTTGAATGCTGCGGCTCAAACTTCAACCCCTTTTCACGAGATTTCCAAACCGAATTTCGTTGGGTATTTTGTATGCGACAATAATGATGACGATTACGACAAGGAAAAGCGGAAATCGAATAATGGTGAAATGTCTTCACCGAAAAAGGGTATAACCGAATTTTAATTTATTGCCAATATTTGCTGTGGATGAGTGAGAAGCCGTAAAAGGAATGAAATGTGACCGAGCTAATGGCTTGTATTTATGGAGCGCGTATGAAAATAAAAATTCTTTAAAATCTGTTTCATTTCAAATCAATTTGGATTATGGGAGAATTGAATCCGACATTATTTTGAGCTATAAAATTGAGTTGAATGATGAATGCATTAAAAGGAGGGCTGTTGCTGGCTGTGTCTTGTATTGATGGCTGCAAGATTGCTGACCTCTGACTGAAGCCAAGGCGACTTTTTAATGTTGGAGCCTTTCTTCAAAATAGTGATCTGTTTGATTGATCCTGATTTAAAACCTCATGTCAAATTGTAGATAAATATTAATTATGTTAGAGCTTCTGTTCACTGGTCGGCTCGACCTCGTCTCGAACTCTGCTCGACATCGAACTGCTCTCGATATCCAATATAAATGAGTGGAAGCCCGCCCGCTCTGAATACCAATATCATACAAAGAATGCATGTCACACATTTAATTGCGTATTTGGCCACCTACATACATGTGACCACACTTGATTTTAAATTATTTTTCTAGTTAGTTAACGCTGCTAAAACTAAGTGCTTGAGCTTGGATCCAGGAAAGCAAAGCGGAAGTTGTGTTTTGGGGCAGGTAATTGAAAAAGTGCACAATTTCTGCTACCTCGAAAGCTTAGTTACAGCAAATGGTGGGGCGGATGCTGATGTACAGTCTCGCATCCACAAGGCTCGAGCAGCTTTTTTCAGTTTGACTCCTTTCTGGCAAAACAACAACATTTTCAGACACACCAAACTCACGATCTTCGAGACCAACGTAAAATCCGTGCTTCAATATGGCTGCTCAACTTGGAAGGAGACCAATGAGATAACAACTAAGTTGCAAACATTCGTGAACCAAGGTGTATGGCGCATCCTACACATTTGCTGGCCGGAGGTTATTTCTAACGACGACCTCCTTACTATTACTCGCCAGGATAGGATAGACACTTCGATCAAAAGAAGAATAGAGCAATGGATAGGTCACACCCTCGATAAAGGGCCGAGCAACATTGTTCAACAGACCCTCGATTGAAACCCACAAGGAGCCAACGCAAGACGCCGTGCCGTGTTGGAGGACCGAGAAACACGTGGAGAAGGTCACTTAAGAGCGAGGGTGCCTCTATAGGCAAATCTTGAAGAGAGCTAAAGGCGATTGCGGAAAACAGGACGAGGTGGAAAGCAGGCGTGGTTAATGCCCTATGCCCCACAAGGGGTTAACAGGTACCAGAGAGAGATTATAGTTAGGCATGCATATAGGTACTGAGACGTAACTGTCTCACAGCGGAAGTGGCGCTGTTATCTGTGCGCCACAACACGATGGGCGGTGTCGGAGTCGTTGCTGCAAAAATTTCCCCTTAGTAAACTGCTCGGCTTCCGAAACTGGAGAACGCCGAGACCAAGAAGATTGAAGCCGATGGTTATCAGAAGCCAAATTGTAGGGCGCTTGGTAGCCGTGTGGTCTCGGTCACCACTCAACAATGCGTAAATTTTGAAGTAAGCAGTTCAATTCCCAGGCGCGTTCGTAAAGAAAAAACTATCTGTGGCCACCATTAGAACTCTGACAGCGTTACAAGCTTGTCAATACAAGACGTTTATATGAATAGGAGTTGCATGCTACACCAACTGCACCATCCGAAATTTATGTATTTAACGAAACGTCAACATGGCATTGCTAGAGACGCTGACACGTCCATATCCTACTGAAGGGCTTAACGCAATTATTAAACAGCTAAACTAAACTTAATGCACACAATGCTTCACAAGCAAACTGCAACTGAGACATGAATGTACATAAACTAGGTTAACTCTTTGATTTACGTAAAAAGAATAGAATTTCGATTCTTCTTCGGCCGCCTGTGCAGGTCTGGACGCCAGTGGAAGTAATAGGCTCTACATCTACAGTATATTGTAGTGCGACACCTTCATCTCACGAACTAATCACTCTCCTTTAATTGTTCATTGGTTACGTGATCCTTGTCCAAATGAACAACTTTGCTTTTAATTTCAATGATATTATGGGAATCTACATCCTATGTCGCGTCGCCGTGGTTGTAGGCATAATACAAATCATTACAGGGATTGGATTGAACGTACACAGCCCATACTCGCCGTTAAATCCGCTGGCATTAAAACAGCGCCACGCTGATGCTTGAAAATTTCAACTGAAAGGATCAATATCGGAATGGCACCACCACGATAAATGGGCTCCGCGTGATTTAGAGCGTTATTGTTCAATGGCGTGTGGCTAATATCCGCAACATTCTAAATTCATTTGATAAATGGTCTCATTCCTGGCGAAATATGTAAAAGTAAAGAATTATCTAGTTGAGCTCGTGCACACATTTCAAGCTACTGCGAATCCTTGGGAGTTGCCGCCGCGTGACTGTTTTTCACTATACGAATACCACTCGACTATAAATGTAACGATGTCGAGAGGTAGTAAACAGAATTCAGATCAGCGGGTAGATTTATGAAACAAATTGCAGCAGTACCATCTTTCGCGGACAGAACAGCAAACCGGCAGCTAAGAAGCAATGTGGCAGAAACTTCGCTTCCCTTTTTTAGCTGAGGCAGGACCTGGAACATTGGAACAACATACCACGGCAAAAGGTAATAACGCACACTTCTTGAATTTTAAGTATCATCATCGTCGTTGGCGTGTTATCCGTCGTCCTACAGTGTTCTGCTCTTCTGAAACTTTTTGGAGAAAAACGTAATTCCGGATATGTCGGAAGAATTACATGTTTTCAGGTAAATTCCGGACTTATTTGTGCGAGTAATTCTGAAAAGAATACAGCATTTTCGCGTTCCGGGATACGAACAAACCAAGGACACGTTTTGCAAGCTATACGAGGTCCATTTTACAAATGACTATGTGTGTACAATGTATTCGGGGATCTTTATGAGTAAAATTTGGTTCAATGTCGTTATCTTAATTCGTATCGGAAAAAATTGATGTTTTCCATGGGATCTCGTCCAGTTATTCTGAAACCGTATTCTGGAGCAACGGTTGGAAATCTAACTGTTGTGGCTTTTCAATACAAATCGATATTTTATAGTCCAGACTACGAACGAAAAATAGGAAAAAAAATAGTGTAGTTTGTAAATTTTGCACAATTGTCAGGGATAGTCCCCTGAATATGTGCTAAAAAGTCCCCGATGATAGAGGGTCCGGAAGTGTGTAGAGAAGGGGGGGTCAATAAAATTTTTTTTTTCAGTTTTCCTTGATTACTTTTGGAAATCGCTGAATTAAATCAGCTTCGTACATCTAGGTCCTTCAAAGAAATCGCTCTTCAAACGTAGGATATTTTTTTCCGAAAAAAATAAATATCTCGATAACTATTGAAGATACGGAAAAGAGGCGCTAACCTTTTTAATTAAATAGTTTTAGATATTTTATTTTGTCTCATTTTCGTTAGGGTCGACAGTTTTAAAAATATAAAAGAAATTGGTGAAATTGGTGTTGGTAGCCTGTCGAGGGTTTTACGAGACGTTAAAAAGGGCAGGTAGCGAGTCATCGGCCAAAGCAAGCGGTTGGAGTGTCGTTTTTTTTGGAGGATCACAGTTTATCGGCATTCCATGACCATGGCGCAAAAATATCCGCAATCCGGGCGACCGAAAAGAAGCTCATTAAAGCTATGGATTTTTGACGATGAGTGAAGACATAGCGCTATACGAGTGCTCCACATTCATTGGAACCCCTTAATTCGGTCACGTCAACTCTCGCTTACCGGAAGACGCGGTTTGTTGCGTGAAACTCCATTGCGGAATTTTGGTTGCAGAGTTCCATCTTAGTAATCGAGGAGTTTCTGGCTGTCTAACGTGCTGTTAACAACGAACGGCCCATTGATTGAATCTTATCTTGATTTTACTGCTCTTACCTAGTTTATGCGTCGGACGAAAGCTTTGTTTTGTTGTTAGAAATTAGCATATAGCTGTCAAAGGAAAAACAGTTCCAAAAACAAGTTTTTGTTAGAAAAACTTTTTTCTTTCTAAAGATATCTTTACCAAATTTCATATTATTCAATCACATTTATCGCCAAACCACATTCCTAAATTTAGTTGAAATCGGCCCACTATTTGAAATACCTCTCATAGGAACAGTGGAATCGAAACAAGTTTTATTGCTTATTTTAAAGTGGCAAATGCGGAATGTTTTTCTGCTATTCTACCATGAATTTCGCTGTAAATTAGAATTCATTCCGTTTATTTCAGAATTTTGCTAATGAATCAAATGAGCGGGAGATAATTACATGTTATGTATTATTGACTGATAATTGTTAAACCAGGCTTTAGTGGAATACTCCCCAAATCCCTTTCAGCTTGTTGATGAGATGAGGTGAGCCTCATCACTTGTTCCGCTATGGAAGGTTTTGACATTTTTTCCGGCCACGGAATCTCAATGGATGGCATTTTGTGGAATAGTATAGACGCCAAGGGTCAATAACACCTGTGCCCGGAGCATGCAGGTCGACGACCATTGCCAACAGTTTTGGCTAGCTTTTTTGGGTCGGATGTATGTTATCTGTGTGATGTATGGGGCAACGAGAGGGCAAAAACCCTGCCAACAGTTCCCAACGTTGTGCAACATTCGCTTCTCGCGCCGCCGCACCTTCACGGTCACTTTGACAAACTTCCGGTTCCTTCCCAAAAATACCATTTGGTGAACACCTTGTACATTACAAACCTGAGATTTGTAACCATAACACATAAAGTAGGAAAAATCAAAACTCCACCACAATTTGTCTTAAACAAGTCCTATCAGCATCTAATGACTAGACTTTCATGACGCTTACTTGTCAACTTATTGATTTTATCATTCGAAAGTTTCTCCAAATTAGCGACTTTTCAAAATGTCATGTCCTACGTGCGCTCTTCCATCATCGTTGTCTTGATGACAAAAGGTCGCGTTAAATGAGGAACGTCGAAACTTAATTTTTCACAGAATTCTACGGGAATTGTGTGTATACAGCTTGTTATCCTGTGACAATAATTAAAATCACCGTTCGGCAAAATAACCTTGTTGAAAATTCAATAACGTGGAAGCATTGTGGGTATTTTAATGGTCATTCAATGATATCCCATTCAATATTCAACTTTGACTATAGCCACGACTAAAAATCAATAGCAAAGTTTCGAGTGATTCCACCACTGAGCTACTGAACGTGGTTAAGTAAAGGTAAAGTCTACTTGGACAGGTGAGTAGTTTCCGGTTCTCAAGTGTGTTCGGTTTGGCAATGTTCGATGAAGTGCGATAAGTTTGAATTATTGTTTTGGTTTGCTATTGGTTGATACACTCGTAGCAGAAAAAAAAGAAGCCGGAAAGTAGAGGGAGTAGTAGAGTATAACAAACACTTACTATTGGACCGGTCGTTCCTATGATACAGTACTCCAATTTCAACAAAATTCGAGAGCGTGGTTTTTCAACAGATGCATGGGAACATGAGAGACTAATTGCATAGACTTAGGCAGGCAGAAGGACAAAAGACAAAGCTTACACGTTGAGTGCTAAGGATCAAATTCAGACTCTCGCTGGTGGCGCCTCCAAATTCTTTTTGTTTTCCTCTGAATATGTCACATTTTGGGAATAGATAATGGGAAAATTATTTCAAATTTTTTTTCGATGTTTTTCTGCGGAAAAAAAATCATGATCGTTCATATGATCGACTTGCGTCACCAACGTGTCGATCGACTCATCACGTCATACTGAACAAGAATATATAGTATACGGATATAAATGGCAACTCTAGAAATGTCTTTTTCTCCGAAACTAGTTTATGCTAACGAAACGTCAACTGGGCCACATGGAACAGTGGACGCGCTATGCCCCACACGGAGTTAGGGCAATTGAGTAGTAGTAACTCTAGAAATGTACTATTTATTAACCTATTTCGAAGAGATATCAAAATTCCATAATTTTCCGTTTTCTGTGCTAGTAGAGTGCCACCTTTCTATAAGTATTCGTATTTCTAAGTGTAACGGTCTCGAAATGCAATTCGGGTGGGCAAGTTATCTGGCGGCCATGACCCGACGTCAGGGTGTTGTGGCTCAATGATAATGATGGAAGAAATTATGATGTCGTATTTTTTCGTTCCCTCTTTTCACCTTTCTTAAAATCTTAAGTGCCCAAAATGGAATGTACTCGATGGTACCTTTCTCACGATGCTCCACTCGCCTATACCAGACAACATTTTTTTGGACCTTAATTTCCCCTCCATGGGGACCCTCCACTAAATTTAGTCTATTATGTTGCATCGCTTTCTCCAGTGAATTATAACATCAACAAATTTCAGGCATGCAGCCATTCGTGAGATATTTTATGGACTGACGGATAGACGGACTGACATTTGACCGATTTTATAAGGGGTTTGTTTTTAATAACAAAACCCTAAAAAGAAGGTAAATTGGAATTGCACTTGATATATTTAAGTCGCTTGCAATATATTATATAAAAAAAGTTGCTCATCATCGTGCCGCGACAGCCCGACGTCGGGCCTTGCCGCCTGGATCATTGTCCTCCAATTATCTCGGTCACGTGACCGCGTCCTCCAATTTTGAAAGCCCAGTAGCTGCGCGGCATCCATACCTACTGAGCTCTCCCAACGAGATCTCGGTCGTCTTCGCAGTCTCGCTCCGTCGACTCGTTCTGCATTCATTACTCTCTTAGGCATGCGATCATCGTCCATTCTTTGTATATGCCCTGCCCATTGAAGTCGTTGTAGTTTGACGATTTTCGAGACTTGCAGCTCATCGTACAGTTCATACAACTCATGGTTGTACCGGATGCGCCATCCATCTCGATCGCAAACAGCCCCGAAAATTCGCCATAGAACCTTACGTTCAAAAGTGTCTAGCATGTTTTCGGAGGCTTGAGTTAGGGTCCATGCTTCGCAGCCATAGCATAACACTGGTCGTAAAATGGTTTTGTACACGCGGAGCTTCGTGTTTCTGTGCACATGCTTCGACTTCATTATGGGGAGAACCGAGAAAAAAGTCTTATTTGCTAACTGTATCCGTCGCTTGATTTCGTCAGTTTCGTTGGCGTCCCTTGACAAGTTGCAACCCAGGTAAATGAAGTTGTTCACGAACTCGATGTTGAGGTCCCCCATATTGATGCTCGGTTGTGCAGGTGTCCTTGTCACCGATTGCATCATTATTTTAGTTTTACCCTCGTTAATACGTAATCCAACTTCCTTTGCAGCGGTATCGAGCGTATGGAGAAGTTCTTCTGCGTCAGCCAATCTTCGGGACATGATGTTGATGTCGTCGGCGTACGCTGCTAATTGTGTCGCCTTGATGAATAGCGTCTTGCTTTTGTCCATATTCATGGCCCGAATAACGTATTCCAGTGCTAGGTTGAAGAGCGTCGGTGCCAGTCCATCGCCCTGTTTCAAACCAGTGCGTGTTTCAAATAGATCAGTAAGTCTATTCTGGATCCTGACTTGTGAGACGGAGTTGGTCATCGTCATCTTTGTCAGTCGCACTAATTTGGCCGGTATACCAAATTGCAGCATGATGTTGTACAGTACTCCACGATCGATACTGTATGCCTGCTTTTTATTCCCTTTTTCGCAAAAATTCTTCAAAGTAGTTGCAGTTACGGTGTTTTATTGGCCAAGGTTATAACAAATTATGTATATTCTGTCTAGAAATAGTGAAAAGTTTTGAAAGAAGTTCACTTAGTTGGTGATAATAGCGTAATAAGCAGAAAAGTGCAGTTTAGGTGAAAAAATAGGAAAAAGTTAGAGCGGAAAACAAAAGCAATATTTTGGATTTGGCGCGAGACAATCGAACTATTTGCAAAAGAAGTGAAAGACTAGATGTTGGTCAGTGTAATGTGCAATGATACTTGAAGAAGTTTCGGGAAATGTGCCCCACCGAGTTACACTCGCTTTAAACGAGCAGAAAAAGCTAACCCATTTGTAGATCGCTTCTTACAGTTACAAAACCACCCGAACTGATTTGAAACTTCATCTGACTTTAGAAACGACAAAGTTCTAGCAACGTGCTGCAAATCTCATCAAGTTTTTTTTTGAGAAAACAGCTTGTAAACGCTGGCTTACGTGCGTTGGAACCAGTCCATAAGCCTGACTTTTCGTTAAAAAATCAGGCTAAAATGTTTGAAATGGGCCCAGGAGCATGTGATATGAACTCAAAACATTAGAAACATTCTTTGTGTGTCCATATTTAAGCAACATGTTGGTGACCGATAAATATGCGTGCGGCGGAAACCCCGAGAAACGCTCAGCGGTGAATGCCTTCGAAGATTCTATCCGAAATCTGAAGGGTTTAAGGTGTCGGGATTTTTTCCCGGCCACGAAGATGGTCGAATATGCATTCCTAGCTCAAAAGTAGCGGCAGCAGTTTACTTGCAAAATTTTTCACCGCCAACGTGTAGCTTAAATTTCAACTATCCCGGAATTACTGCACTGTTTTCCATCTTTCAAATCTATGTGGCATGCTAATGAGCCCATTTCAGACGTTTTAGCCTAATGTTTTAACGGAAAGTCGAGCTTACCGACTGGCTTCGACGTACGTAAGCAAGCTTTCGCAAGCCTTTTTCTCATCAAACTTGTTGAGATTTGCATAAACTAGATCGTTCCTAAGGCCAAATGAAGTTTTGAATCAGTTCGGATGGCTTTGTAACGGTAAGAATGGGGTCAACTGGAGTGTTTTTTTTCTTGATCCTGCAAAGCCTTTCTTCCGCTCGGCGGGGACCATTTCCCGGAACTTCTTCGAGTATCATTTAATAGTACACTGCGAAACATTCATTCCTTCACTAGTGTTACAAATATTTCGATTTTCTCGCGCTAAAATCAAAATATTGCTTTTGCTCTCCATACTAACTTATTCCTATTTTTTCATCCAAACTGCACTTTTCCAATGAGTGTATTCTTTCAAAACTTTTCACTATTTCTAGACAGGATACACATAATTTGTTATAACCTGCGCATAAAACACCAACATAACTACTTCGAAGAATTTTACGAAGAAGTGGATAAAATAGTCTGAGCAATTTTTTTTCAGCACTGAATATATATTGCAACATGAACTCAAACTAAATGAAGCACCAATTCACCAAGAAGTTCTATTTAATGAAAGCAAATTATATGGTTCGGTAGATTACACAATTTACATAAATAACTATACGATGCATATTCTCAATATTTCCTGAACTGCATGTAATGTTACCATTTTCCTGCCTACCTGATAATAAAGTTGAACATTTCCGCTCTATAAATTTTATGTTTGACTTTCCTCCCACTCAATTAACCACACATTAACTAGAATATTTGCAATCGCTTTCACTGCCATATATCCTCCTATTATAGTACATCCATCTTCTTGGCATAACCTTCCTCGTGCCCAATTTTTCTCTTCCCTTTTAGAGCTCAGTTAACTTCACTTTGAATTCGACTGTAACTGTGTGTTTCACCCATCACTTTACTCTCAAGGATCATGTGATTTGCATTTACACGGAAGCAGGTATCGAATACGTCGCCATCGTTTTTTTGGTGTCGATTCCGACCGAAGGAACATAAAGCATGCAGCAACCTACTTCTCCCCTAGGAGCATATTTTCCGAGGGTGGACTAAAGATATCCTTGACAGAATTTTACGACTTTCGGAAATTAGTTTTTGAGAAGTGGAAGAAAGTTAATAAACATCGGCAAGTGAAAACACGAAACTGGGTCGAAAGTGGATTTGAAGACAACTGGTGATTATTATATTTACGAGCTGGAACGGGAGACGAAAGATAAGTTAAATAAAGCGGAAAGTAGTAGATTTGAATTAGTTATAAGTAATTATGAAGTATTTTGTGAAAGAGTAATTGATGAGATATCTGAACGCGGTTGTTTATGAGAAATCACCTTTTAATGCTCGTAGATAGAGCCTTCCGTTTTCGACTATAAGAGCTTCGCTATTTCACTCAAAAATGATTCACATTTGCACATTGCAAGAACATTGAATACACTTGTGAGGTGAGTGGGGGGGGGGGGGGGGGGGGTGGGGACACTAGCATCCATGAGTTCTGAGCTTGTCTTGAAGTCGTTTGTGGAGTGCTGTTGAACTTTATGTAAATTTTGAAAATTCTGATGAGTTTGATAATGTCAAAGTGTGTCAGTGATTTTTGGTGTCATCGATTTTAAGCACTGGAACTATTTTTGCATGATAAAAGAGTGCGCGTGAAGTTGGCACCCACAAATTTAATTATTAAAAAAAAAACATTAAAAGCCAAGAACTATCGCATAAGCCCCGAGAACTCTGGAACTATTGCTAATAAGTAGGAAACTCTTGAAAAATTCCAACTTTTTTAAATTTTGGGTGCCAACTTCCTGGGGGTCAGGTACGCGACCCGAAGAATGATTGCTGCAAGAAACGCTGAATCCATTGCGAGTCCAAATCACCGGGGAGATTTGGCGATGGCTGTATTCCAATATGACTAAAATTTGTATTACAGCATCCATCCAAGCGAAGGACATTCAAATAAGGGCCGATTTGATACGAAATAAACCCGGGGGCGAATGAGTGTGCAAAAAAATGTCGAAACGACGGAAATTAGTCATACATCATTGGTTTTTGGGGTCGCTGAGATGAAGGTGGCACTCCCAAAATCCCCACCTCCCGCGTGAGTGGCCGTGAAATAATATCCATATACACCGAAATTAGTGTCAATGTTATGTTATGTTATTTTCATGAATTCATTGGATATTATCCTATATTCACAATATCGTATGAAATATCCTATGAATGTTTTTTTTTAATTTTGAATTCCCGTTTGAATGGGATTCGCGATATTAAACCTTCCTCCAACTTCTTATCCATATACTTCTTGGCGAAATTAACCTAAGAATTTCCTCGAATATTCCCTTCGTTAAAATTTAAAAATGTATGTACTAACATTATTTTATTACTGGAAGTTTCCCCGAAAAGTTTTATATTTTTGCATTGCTAACATTGTTTTGTTACAAGCATTTTGTTGTGTTCTACCGTACGGATATCTACTAACTATTTTTTTTTATTTTGTTGAACAAGCTTTGTTGTACTCTGTAACCGGATGTTAGTCAGATCCAGAATGAATTGTGGAGCACACAGTATGTACTCCTATGTTATGTATCCCCGATGAAGTTCCATTCGTGAAGGACCAACTATATGTAGACCATGTAGCGCAACGTATTCGCAGTGAATATATTTAACTACACTTTTCCATATGGTCTCATCCTTGCAACTGAGCAGACATTTCAGAATATTTCATAACTACGATTTGGCTGGCTTGCATCACAGCTATGTATGTAATATAGTTTAGTAGTAAGTCGTGTGTACTTTGCTCCACGCTAATTCCATCTGTTTGGGCAATAACAATTAGAGTAGCAATTTGAGTATGTTTGTTGACGATGTTGGTGAGTGTCGGTCGGTATCGACTCGCCGAGCGTTCCTGGGAAACGAATAAATAAAACGAAAATCCATTCTAATTAGTAAATTGTTTCGATGCTAGAATTCACTGGTGGATTTTTATATTTTCCATGCTGGCAACCACAGATGGCCAAGTGTCGACATCGGACTGTAAATTTATCTGATCTCTACAGTCTATTTTCAGGAAATTAACTACGATTCAGTCTTTACTGCAATGTGCTACCTGGTGTAGTTTTTGAGTTATTTCGTTTTTATTAAAGTTAGGACGCCGATTTTGCAAAACTTTCCAATTCTCACGCCTAATAAAAAATACGTGAATTTACCTACAGTTTTATTCCAAACAGGATGGAAGTATATGAGATTTTCAGAGAATAACTGTCTATTGTCACTGTCCACATGAGATTTTTAAAACCCGCGCCCATTTTCCATCCTCCTAAAAGGAATCCAATTTTGAAGGTCCAGTCTTAATTTTTTTTTTCAGAAACGGAATTTAGCTGCAGGTAAAACTACATATTTCTTTTAAGGTGGTGGGAAAGGGGATGGGGTGACTTTTCAAAATCACTTATGTAGAGAGCGGCTTTCCCCATACTCTGAGAGTCCAATGTTCAAAATTTAGTCAAAATCGAAACAAAGATTTGAGGTTTGAATGCAATTTTTTTTTTAAAAAACGATGAAATTCTATACAAAATGCAACGTGCGCATATACGAAATTGAAACTGTGACGTCACGAGCTTTCTCATTCGGTGGCTCAATAACAGAGCTGCACATTGCGCAACCTTTTATCCTTGAATCATGCGGTCCACAAACATTCGTAGACCATCTCTCTATAATTATTGGCAAGGTTGCATCAAAATTTGTCGCTTATAGCGTCCCCACTAGTCATGCCACAATGATATGTTGCTAGCAAGATACAGTTTCTCCTGCATGTTTATAGTTACTAATGCCATACTCGTATTATTGTCCATTGCAAAGGATAATTGTAAGATACGGTCTTCGGTTTTGTTAAATTGAACGCATAATTTCTCGAATAGCTAAACAATGTGTATACATAGCATTCGTCTTTGACGGATGATAAAGGAATGAGCTTAGCTAATAATAAATTAAATCAAAAATTAATAATAATCCACACTGATGGGTCTAAAGCTGAACAGGGAGTTGGTGCTGGCGTCTTGGACCTAAAACCAATTGCTATGGGTGCCTGGCTCAGCGTTTTTCAAGCCGCGATCCATGCTTTAGAGGTCTGCGCCAGGATAATTCTGGAAAAGAACCTGAGAGGCGCTCAAATTGCTACCTGAACGGATAGTCACGCAGCCATAAAGGATCTATGTTCACGCCGGCTTCAAGGCTGGTGAAAGAATGTCGTGAACTTCTCCAATGTATGCCGACCGACGGACTTGCTTGTCGGTTGTACTTCGGAAGAATGGTGGAGGGTCCCTTGCTATAATTTTTTTTAAGGGCTGTAACACAATGGACCTCCCATGGTCGCCGTGCTCACTATAAATAAAATAAATAGGGTGAATAGCCGGACTTCTTTGTACTATTCTATGTAAATCCGTAATAATTATAATACGAGTAGTTTAACGGCGAAACTATTTTCTTAATAAGTATTGTCCTTTCTGGAAGAATTTCTATTGTTTGCAATTTTGAATTATGAATTTCCATGGAAATATTCTTCATCCTTCTGTAATCGAGTACTATAAAATGTAGTTCTCAACAATAGTCCAAAGTCAATAATGGTTTTTCCCAACTCCTTGCCCTTATTTACTCCTGGAACCTCTTTGTGTGTATTCTTCAATCTCTTTTGTTATTGCCGTTGTGAACAGCTTTATTTGTCAATATGTTCATGTTTTGATAGACATGTTGACTACTATCATACTTCATATCTAACGTTGGAAGATAGAGGATCATGTAGTCACAATAGAGGAAGAAACCATTTATGACGAAGAAAACGCCCGAATTTAATTTGCATGACATCAAAGTTCGCTTCAACTACAATAGATGAACTGTGAACTCTTCCCAGGATGCGGCTTCCTTCTAATGTGTAGCGATGAAAGTGCCAGTGTGCATGTGCATGTATTGATGATTTGTATCAAGACTTTATACTATAGCAGGGATGACGTATTCGATTAAATCATTCGCTTCATCCTTTTTCGAAGTAGGAGATAGTTCCGTCCACATTGGTAAATGAATAACTACCCGATTTTGGTAACAAAAGATTCACCATAGTTACTTGAAACAGAAACAGAAATCCGAGTTCTTCCATTGTATAAAAATCTTCAGTGATTCTGCATCTATGAATTTAATACCTGCTGTATTTTCTATACATGGTGTCCGAAAATTGGCGTATAAACGCACTGACATGTGATGAGGAATCCCTTTGCAATTCTCAGTAAAAAATACTAAGTAACATTTCTTCGAATTCTTAACCCTTTAGCAGCTACAGGCATTAAATGTTTTTCCTTTTTATTCCCTTCACGGATGTGATAGGGTATATTAACTTTGTCATGAAGTTTGCAACGCACAGAAGGAAGCATCTCCGACCATATAAACTATATATTGTATATTCTTGGTCAGTATGATGAGACGAGTCGATTAAGCTTTGTCCGTCTGTCTGTCTGGTTCTATGTAAACTAGTCCCTCAGTTTTAAGGCCATCGAGCTGAAATTTTGTACAAAGTTTTCTTTCTATTGCACGCTGTAAATATGTTGGAACCAACGGAATCGTTGCTGCCATAGGAACGACCTTTCCAAAAATTAGTCTATGTGAGAAAAACTTATATTTCAATTTCACTCGAAATTGAAAACGACATTAAACCTCTTGTCTGATTTCCACCAAATAAATATTGTGTTTTAGAGCAACGCGTTGCTGTTAACTTTGTATGTGAGCCTTTTAGCTAGTGTAGTTTTCCAGATATTGTGTTTTAAGTAATGTGAAGTAGGTATTTAAAAAAAATGTAAGTGCCTGTAAGCAGCTAAAGAGTTTAGAATTCGAATAAGATGTCCTTTTATTTTGTGCTGGAAATTGCAAGGAGATCACATGACAGTGCGTTTAAACGCTAATTTCCGGACACTCTGTATATGAAAATTCATACGACACGAGTGGGTTCATATATTCGCTCATATTCCCTTGTATCCTTACAACAGTGAAATATTCGCACGAGTGCTCAGATAGGTAGCGACCCATTTGCATATGAAATTCACTCTAGGATTTTCTTATTTGTAAAGCCCGTTTATTTTGGTGCGTTTCAACTGAATTCGTAATTGGTGCATTTATGGATGGACAAGCGTTAAATCTGACAGGGATGTGCTTTTCATATGCGTACCTCCAGTTCTAGTCCAACCAAACAAAGCTTTGATGAACAGCTTTGTTTGGCCGGACTCTATAAACAAATACATTCATCTGCCCTGAATTATCAGACAATTGTGGAATATTAGGGAAAGGATCACCGAGGCATTCTGAAGTTGAGTCGGCCGATTTAAACGTAGTGCATGTGACATCAAGCAGATGACTGATGTGTGGCTTCCTTTTTAGGCTTTACCATAAGCTACCTTAAGGCCTTTTTCGCTACTGCATCATCATCAGTTCACAGTAGGAAACAGTCGAAAATGGTCGAAAAAGTTTGTAAATATTTGGCGCCCAATGTGGGGTTTTGAAAATGAAAATTGGATAAACTTTTTAGGAAAAATCATACATTAATAACCGTAATGAGAGATTTGCAAAATTCATGTTAAGGATTGATTACATTGGGCGAGTTTACCAGCTGTAAACCCGCAAATCACCTAGCCCTGTAGTCACAATTACAACAAATTTAAAGCCCCCATCTTAAGATTCTGTCAAAATTTTGAATACGAAGAAATTTAATTCAATTCTCGCATAAGCTGAGCTGCCTGCCGATTAGCTAGTAAACTTGCTTGTATTGGTCGCGTTAACTGACAGCTAGTGAATTCGTCGTCTTGCAGGTAGTTGCCCAATCTAATCGACCCTTTAACGGCCAGAAAAGCGGTTCCTATGGGCACTACTCAAGCACATCGTAGTGTTTTAGCAGTGTACAGGTTTCAAGAGGGTAATCCCATTTTCGCCTACATTCCTTCGGTATTCAAATGGTTTTCTGGCTTTTTTAAAGCACAAACTTTGTCAAGTTTTCTGGAGTCTGGGGGAACCATATTTTTTTTGTCCCAAAAATTTCTTTTTCTTAATAAGAAAGTAAGAACATTTTACGGCTTGAGGTCCATACTAGCAACTAAACCATCCGGAAATAGACTATTCAAATGTCAACAAAGCATAGTAATGCAAGAGATGTTGACGCGTTCATGCCCCTGGAGGGGTCAAGCCTTGTCGTAAAAGGCCAGGAATATGCAATGTTCGAAACCAGTTACATACATACGAAGCGTCAAATGGGCTTCTTAGGAGTAGTTGACGCGCTATGCCCCACAATGGGTTTAATGTAAAATAAGTAGTGCATTTTTCTACCATAAAGGGATGTGGAGTTACAACGATTGATTATTTGGAGCGTGTACTAAGTGGAATGTGAAGATGTGAAGAGCATCATTTGTACATCTGCACTTGAAATTAATGTTGCACGGCACGGCTATAGTTTTCGTAAGAGTTTTGAAGTACCCGTCTCGCCCCCAAGAAAGTACTTGCTTAGAGATATACTCGTAACTCAGAAGATTACCCAATATTTGCCGTAATTTGTGACAATTTATTACGTTCTACAATTTGCATTGACCAACATACTCATTGTATTATGCTCATTCTGGCAAAATCTCTCAAATTTGTAGGCTTTGTTTGCACTTGTGGGTGTCCAGTTTAAACAAACATCGTGTACACGGAGTACATGATGAGGACAAAGTAAATGAAAACGAATGTCATCGGCATCCGTAGGAATACATCGTCCATGTGTAGATATGCATATACTCGTATACGCGCTTTGTCAAACATCCAATCATGAATCGCATTCTCTAATAATTTCTGAAATTCAAAGTCCCCTGGACGCGAGGATCGAAAACAAAAGGATGCGAGTATATGCGAGAATACACGAACGCATATCAGCGGTCAGGAAATATTCGGCGAGAGCGTATAAATTTATGCGTTCGCGTGGTTAGAAAATCGATCTTGGATCCAATTAGTTTGTCAAATTTTGACAAATAACCGGACAATGCTGATATGAATTGAGATAAAAATGGATGCGGTAGCAGTTTTCCAGGGTCCAAGGATGTATGAGTGTTGTAGATGCATATGCATGTACATTTTGTATTTCATCAATAAATTCAGTGTGGTAAAGTCGATGTACGGACGGCTTGTAAGTGCCGGTGTAATTGTGACTTGTGAATCGTAGGAAAATGTGTCGTGATGCACCGCATTCAGAATATATCTATTTTTTTCTTAAGTAAAAGATATTACGAGTATATAAAATTCTGCCACGCTATTTAACTTAATCCTTGAAGACACCAAACGGCGACAGGATGATGGCATATATCTTTAAAACTACTTGCCGCTGAAGAAATACTACATAATCTTGATATGGCTGCAAAAGAAGTTGAACTATGCATTAAGGAGGACAAAACGAAATAATGTTACAATCAAGAATAAGGACACTAGCACAATCGAACATCAACATCGGGGACGTGAATATCGAATTCATAGGCGACTTCAAATACCTGGGTAAGAACCTGTCAATGGACGCCAGCTAAACAGACGAAATCAAACGACGGATGCAGCTAGGAAATAAGATTTTTTTTGTCGGTTCTTCCAGTCATTTAATTGAAGCATGTGCACGGAAATTGGAAGCTCCGCATACATCTATAAAATTTATAAAAGAAGTTAATGTTAGTAGCAGAATTCCGCAACGCACAGATTTTGAGGGTTACACAATATCATTACGGGAGAAACTCAATATGATAGTCAACAAAGTTTCTGAGTGGCTTAGTCTCTAATGTATCGAAGGCGATCTGAAAGATTGTAATGGATAACTTTAGCTGCTCAGTTGACCCGAAGGTGCGTTACAAAGCGAACCGCCTAGACTAGAGTACCGCGCAAAGGATATCTTTACTTATAATAAAGTTAAATTGTCCAGTAAGTAGCTCGGACGGAATTTTCCCCGCTCTGTTACAAAAAGAAACGATCTGAATATTTCCAGAGATAGTTCTGCACTTGGATATATCCCAGATTCCTGGAGATCGCTGAAAGTAGTCTTAATCCCAAAAATGGAAAATCGCTCTAAAGATGATGCAAAATCATACAGGTCTGACATCCTTCTTGCTCAAGTTCATGGAGAAAATTTGATGTGCATATCAGAAGCCTACACCTTGAAATTTGTTTGTGTTGTCTTCCCCTGTGGGGCGGGGCGTAATAAAATATGCCACAACATCTCGCGCTATGACCCGCTGGGTGTTAGGGCAAAGTGTATAGTACTTCTGGCGGATTCCGTCAAATACCTCAGTGTTGGAAAAAAGCTACTCTGGTCGAACACCTGAGTATAATCTCGGATAAAGCCACCTCTATGGATCTGTAGCAGTTTGTCAGATAAATCTATAAGGCGATTGTTAGATCCATAATTGAATATGGGTCAATCACATGGTGGAAAAAAGCAATCGCCAGGGAAGGTATGGCTATATTAGGGAAGATTCTGAGACGGTTATGACTTACAATTACTGGAGCTATCCGTAGATGCATTTTAGCAGCCCTTGAGGCGTTGATCTTCTCCCGCTCCACATTCTTCTAAAGGCGGAGGCGAGATCAACTCAACAGTAGCTACACTTAAAGGAAATCTGCTTAACCACAAAATAATTCGAAGCTGGAATGTTGGCTCCATAAAGATAATGAGCTATGCTTGCCATCAGAACACTTAACTAACGACCTCTGCTTTATTCAACTCTACTCTGCATCTATGACGAATGGAACATGACGCGCTCAACTCTACCGTCTAACACTATTAAGTGGTTTGCTGATGGCTCCAAAACCGAAGAAAGCATACGGTATCTTAGGCCCCTCACTTAGAGTATCTATTCCTATGGGAAAGTACTCTATGGTCTTCAAAGCACAAGTCCACACAATTGAGACATGTGCGGACTTATGTCTAGAGTCAGGTTAGCGTGGAAGAAGTATTGCAATCTTCACTGAAAGTCACACTGTCGTCTAGGCGCTACGCCAATTTTCCCTCTCATCAATACTGGTGCTGAACTGTTATGAAGGTCTGCAGAGAACTAGCACTGCGAATAAAGTTATCAGCTACTGTACATGTCGGCATTTTGTGTAAAGAAATTGTAAGCAAGTTAGGAAAGCTTCTGCAAGCCCGTTTACCGCGCCCTAACCTATGTTATCCCTCTACGTAGGGTAGAACTACACATGAGGAAGCAGAAACAATGAGAACCCGTTGCACACTGGGAAAATCTCCCTAGCCGAAATCGAAATTGTTTATTTCAGGTCATTCTCGCAAGCCAGAGTAGAAGTGCTTGGTTTCGGCAGAAGCAAGGTGAGAATCATCTACGGGCTCCTTTCAGGGCACTCAACCCCGAGGAGTTACTTGCACATAATGGGTGTTGTCTCTGATCCCAATTGTGTTTTTGTGAGAGCATTGGCGAAACTTCTCAGCACATCTTCTACGAGTGTGAGGGACTTGCTGCTTGGAAAGTTTCGGTGTGGCGTTCGCTGAAGACCTTTGCAGCTAAAGGGATTTGTGGGCTTGCTAAAGATCGACCGTCAACCCTACATCTTTTAGGCTATAGCACAATAGACCCTGTGGTCGCAGTGCTTGCGGGTGTTCAGCTTACCGCCTCTAACTCAATCTAATATACAAAACAATCATAGGATCTATGCTATGCTATGCCGAAGCACTTTGTGCCCGAAATAGATGGAGCATTTGGTACGACCATGAACTGTGCAAAATGTACGATGAGCTGGACCTTCCCTCGAAGGACGTATCTGCGGAGCCGGAGCTAAGAGAAAGGCAGAGATCCTCGTCGGAAGACTTAGTGAATGTTGGCGCCGAACATCTATGTATGTGTGTGTCTTGAGCTATTCAGAGGACATTTGTACCGGGTTCGTGTTGGCGTTTGAGTTCATTTTCGACAGTCTTTGGCCGGACTTAGATTGAATGCACTGACCATGTCAACACGTTGTTGCTTCTTTCCGCTACGGATAAGTTGTTTATTGTAATTTGCGTAGCACCAACCTTGTTAGCCTAAACGCATGTTACTTCGAATACTCAAATTTAAGGTTTGCCCTATACTGCTTTTCTTCTATTCTTGGAAAACCACCTTGGAAAATCAATTCACTCCATTGCTGACCTGGAAAACCATAGTGACCGATGTTGAAAATGGATGGGTCGAGTCGGTTACAAAGTGTAGTATTATTGGAAAATATTTCATTTTACAATCATGCACACATTTTGAATGTCGTAGTCACACGAGTATGGTGGACGTAGTTCTGCAAAACTGCTAAAGGTAAGTCCCTTTTACATTTACTCCGTGCCGAAGTTGATAGGGAAGTAAAGAGAAAAAGGTCAGGGCATCATCATTGAGTACTACGGTCCGTTGCTCTAGTTCTACTACAACATGTTCGTTCTTATGCTAGCAGATATAGACGTACGAACGTACTTTCTATCTACTCGAATATGGATACGTACAATACTTTGTTACTGTGGTAAATCTCATCTAGAGATAAAAATGAAATTTAATTAAACGTAGAAGTTTTCCATTCAATTGGTTTCTACGATGGCTTTTCCTCCGAAATGTCTAATTGAGGGATACCATTCAGCTGGAAAGTACGAGTTCAGTCTCATATCTTTTCAGAACAGTCACCAAAATTCTGTAATGACTCGGATACATATACGAATGGGTGCACATGGTCAGTTGTGAAATATTGAATTATTGATAAATTACAAGTGCATACTATACTATATATGGGACTTTTGTTAACCGAAAGAATAATGTCCTTTTCGGAAGCATTTCCAATCAATTTCCGCAAGTCAGTAATGAAATGAAAAATTCATTCCGTGGAATGTACCATTTTGTTCTGAATATAAAGATATGTTATGTATCTGCGAGGTCCTGAATGTTGTAGTTATGGTTGGGTGACACACAATTTATCCGAATCCGCTTTTTACTTATAGGCGCGTTATTTTACGTATCTATCAAGTGTAGTGTAGCGTCACAAACACGCGTTAACAGGTTTTTTGATATAAGACCGACTAGCCGTTAGACCACGCATTAGACCACATATCAGACCAGCCATTAAATCACGTATTAGACGGCCCATTAGACCACGGATTTGACCACCCATTAGACCACGCATTAGGCCACCCATTTGACCACGCGTCATCCCAGCCATTACACCATGTATCAGAACAGCTTTTCGTTTTCAATAAATTATATTCTATACTTTATTGTATGATACAAGATTGTTTTTTTGTCACAACGAGGAAACTTCGTAGATGTCGCATTTATCTATAAGTACTGAAGCCCAACGCAAGAAAGCCGTCATCATCTGTAACCGGCTGGAACTTACACCTGTTGTAAGTATAGTAGGAACACTACGAAAATGTACGTCAGCGCGTCCCGCCCGGGTCCGTGATCCATGCTGACCGTGTGGAGCGTTTTAGAGATGGTCAGCATGGGTTCCCATGGTGTCCCAATGGCACTTCACACGACGTCAGACATCTGTTTGAATGCTCAGAGGCCGCCACAAACTAAACACCTATATCTTTGTGGGAAAACCCCATCGAGGTCGCATTCTTCCTTGGCCTCGACATAGAAGGAAAGACGAGGAGGCGTTTTTAAGTGACGGCTTATGATGAACCTCAAATATCGCTACAACAACAACAACAACCGGACGGGTCTTCGAGGTTATTCAGCCATACCGATGACCGGTGATCCGTAATGACCTTATATTTTAAACCTTCGTCGTATGGTCTGAGCTTCTTTATAGCTCACAAGACCGCTTAACATTGAGGGTGAATAAGGTGTCCGAGTGGGATGCTTATCCTATGCTGCTTATCTCGAAAACTAATGAAGATAGATAAAAAGATAATAAACATATTATTTATGTATAGTTCTATTATTCAATTTTACCACATCAAGTTTTTTTTGCTAGGATTAATAGTTACAGAGATAAAATTTAAAATCTTAAAAAAGTCTTCATACAAGAGAGAAGTGACCATAACAAATCGCGTGTGACGTAGCCGATAGTATACTCAGAGAGCCGACATGCACAAGGCGCAATCTTGTCTAACTGTATAATGTCCTGGCATCTGGTGCCTAGTCCAAAAAAATTGCTTGGCAGGTCAACAACCGACAGATCAAAGGCAGCACCTGATGAGTGATCTGCCGGTTGACGACACCAGATCCGGGAATCTTTGGCGTCTTGCCCGCAAAGCAAGCAAGCAAGTTACTGGATCTTAATATGGCCTCCTATTCGACTCGTTCATAATAAATAGGATCACCTCTGTCTGAGTATTAAGGAAACTAATATACT
The DNA here is from genome assembly GCA_964017055.1 of Chloromyia formosa. NCBI lineage: Eukaryota > Metazoa > Arthropoda > Insecta > Diptera > Stratiomyidae > Chloromyia > Chloromyia formosa. The sequence goes on along the minus strand of OZ024815.1, from coordinate 152,112,175 downwards.
TGTTTGCGTATGTTAGTTGGTTTGAAAATATTGTTTTTCGAATTAAAGGTCTTCCGAAACGCGTTGACTCCTTGATTACCAATCATCAAAACGTTTGCCAATTGAAATTCATAGGTTTCATTAATATTCTACAAGTTGCGCCATATTCCATAAAGAAACGCCAATAAATTGCGGGTTCATTATTTGATTGTACGCATAGTATGTTCGTCGGTAACTTCATATATACTATATGTGATCCATAAAATATTCATATTTTCCCAAGCCTATTATACCTTTGCAAATACACATACATATGTCTCGACAGGGTACCGTCCTGAAATGACGCATATTTCATCCTGAAAAGCAATAAAAAGTACATATTTTGACGAGAACGGGCAGAGAACACATAAATTTTTATGAAAGAATCAAATGACATGTTTTTTAGGGGTTTTGCATATTTGGGTTGGTGTGAGTGTGTGGGTTGAAATTAGGCACGAACTTTACATGTGCAGCGTAGGATTCGCAATGGCAATTATACTGGCGAATTATTTTTTCCTCATTCGTTGGTTATGTTTTGGAAATGTACTGGAATAAATCAGATATTTGTAGGCGGGAAGGTTGAAGTTCTAGGTAAAGGTAATATTGATTTAAGTGGAATTTTGTGTTCGGGAACGCTGTTACCTGGAGCAGTCGTTTTGTTGCTCTTAAAGTATTTGTCTTGGCTTTTTGACAAAGCAGGTCTTGAACTTGCCTGAAGAAAACGAGCATAAGTCATAGGATTGGGGACAACTTCGAAATTCTATTTTTGTGTTGCAGATCCGAAACGGTCTTTATAGAAATACAAATTAAGATTTTTATGGAAAACAATTATCCAGAAAACTGGAGTCTAGCCTCGGATAAGATCGGAGCAACTGCAACGCATACACAAACGGAATACGAATTACTGTCTTGGAACCTGGAATGTTTGATCTTTTATTAAGAAATAGAAGTGGCGCAGTCACAGTGCTACCACATGAAGCGAAAAGCGACAACATAAATGTATCGGCAATTCAGAAGACGAATTGGCGCGAAAATTGCATTGAAGACACACGAAACAGCTCGCATAGAATATTCAAAAGCGGGAAACTCTAAGGAATGCGAAAGTTTGGAGTAGTCTTTATGGTAGATACAAGTTTTACATCGTATGTCATCGACTTCAAACCGATCAACAAAAGTCTCAAGATTCAACGCCCATGCCCGACTGAAGACGAACACGAGGAAATCAAAGATGACTTTAATACAACCCTGGAAAGACTCCTTGATTTCCAGCCCTCGAACGATGTGAAACTGATAACGGGAGATTTCAACACCAAAGTGGCTAAGGGGGAGATTCACAGAGGTACAACTGGAGGGCACAGTCTCCACAAAATATGTAATGAGGTCGGCCAGCGCTTCGTAGCGTTCTCCAACTTTAAATTGAAGAAATCTTTAGAAAATTTTCACTTTTCATTCAATGTTCTGAATTAAAAAGAAAAAAAAAATGTATTATGCTATGTATACGTAAGACCTTTTTTTCTTGAAGTCATGTTGCCAAGCATCGATGATTTTGAATAACCTTAACATTTATTCTTGCTTGAATTCTTATTAAAGGCAGTAATAACTTCTTTCACTGAATACAATAATATTTTCAAAACAAATTATCATAAACAGCTTCTTCATTATTCCCATTTCCAACGTAGAAACAAACAATTCCCAGAGTTAAGGTTTTTCCACTCTACGAGTATTCATTGATTCCGCGAAGCATGAGAAAAAAGATATCCCATAGCGCTGACCTTTCGAAATAAACAAGAAAACATAATTCAAGATGACTCGGATCCCAGAATAATTCCAGCCAAGGCAACTGAGCACCTCCGCAGTGAACCAATGCAAAATGATGAGAATAATATCATGCCAGGGGCTTCAGTCTGAATACTACACTAATTTTCCAGCTTAATTGGTCATTTCGATCTCAATGGGGATCCTTGCAAATTATGAGTTCTTTGTGTTGCCAGGCATACAGTATCATTGTCGCTGCTATGGCACCGAACTTTTCAGGGATTATTAAAATATAATAACGCGAAAGAAATATTGCAGAATACGGTCACTATCATGTACCCGATGATTAACAAATAATTGAAGAAATACAGCTGAACGTACATAAATATTCCGCGAAGCTTCAAACTCCTTCCACTTAAAACAAAAATAAACAAAACTCTAAAAAAACCGCTCAACTCTAGCTCAAGGGTCCTTTAAACGATGTAAAGGTTGTGCCAGATTAGCAAGGCAATGATAGATTTCCGTGGTGTCGAGGATATCAGAATCGTCGAGGATAAAAGGATAAAATACCCATCGCATTGCTTTCAAGGATAAAAGAAAATTGGGTCATTGAATTGCAAATCAGCTCGCCTTGTCGTTCTGATGATGGCGGCGAACACAGAAAAGATATAGAATGTCCATTTTAACATCGGTGAACGTAGAGCTTTATTCCTTTTGTTGGAAAGGATTTTGTCGGAATTATTGCATTTTTATTGACATCTGAAGGGTTCGTGTACACACATCGGCCAAAGGGATGAAAACCGTTAAAATTTATTCATATAAGAGCGACAAGCGTATAGAAACTATTTGGCCTTTTTTTGACAGTGAAAAGTCAAGGATGGAATGGGATCATCATGATTTCTATAGCGAATTTATTTTTGTGTGCGGTTTCGTTTGCGGTTCATAACTTGCGTCGAATAGCAACATGCATACATATAAGTATATGTATGTTTATGACAAATATAAATATGTATATGTACATGCGTATAGTGGAAAGAAAACTTTAAGAACTTAAGAGCTAACTGTTTTAAAACAATACTCGCATCAATTTACTTCTTTGGTTAGGTTATACGAGTATTACGTGTACACTATACCCAGGTTACTTTATCTGCGCCGGCTGATTTAATCTGCAACTGTCAAATACATACAATTTTAAACTAACCACACCCAGATTACGCCGATGATGAAGTAATCTGGGTATAGCGTAAACGTAATATTAGGCGGCTACCGTATCATCATATCATACTTAAACGCTCAATAATTTCACGCAATATTTGATTGATGATGTAGTGTAAACATGGTGTAAAGCTGTACGTTCCGGTATTCTAAGGTATACCGGCACAGGTACAACTGTGCCTGAACGTATGGGTTGTCGCCTTGAGGTATACCTGCAGGCTTCCAGAAGTAAAGTAAAGTAAATTGGAGATATAAACCGTGTATAGTATGGTGAATCCAGTGTATATTTGTTTAGTGTAGAGAGGTAAGGTCAAGTGGTTACTTTTTGTCGGAACGTTTAACGCGTAGTGCATAGAAGTGGCATCATGTAGTATAGTACTGTGAAACTTGTGATAAATATTGTACATAGTGCTGGAAAACAAAAGTTGCTAAAACCATTTCATCCTCTTTTTCACAAAGATTTTTGTGGGTTTTTAGAATGGCAATGTTCATTGGCAATTAAGTGTGTGCTGTCTAGAAAAAGCGAATTTTTTTTACGGCGACCGTGCAGAGAGGCGTCACGCCACATCGGTTTTTCCGCGCGATAATGCGGGCAAAATCAAACGAGTTTGATTTTCAAACAATGTGTGCGATGACAGGATATCGCATCAAGCACCTAATGGCTGGTTTGGAAGTAATGATAGTACTCTGATCTTCAGAGACTTCTTCGTTTTGCACTTACTGATGAGAATGGCATCCGTTTTATGCTCAGGCATAGGCCAGTTATATACATATTGCAGAACCGTCTAGGTTCAAGATAATCCGCTCAAACATTTCCTCTCGGGAAAATCTTGGATACTAGGCGGTTGAAATTTGGTTCGTCCGGCGTCTTGTTTGTTCGTTTTAGCAGCAGAACCTTTATGCAGTGTATCTACGATAATTTTAATTTAAGCAATAATTAGCTAGGGAGGTTACACCGGAATTGAATCTATACTCTCATTAAAAATATTCAAAGTTTATTTAACGATTTATGGTTACAACTTCTGCCAGAAACCTCTTAATTAATCATTGCCGAAAGCTCATTTGTGCTCCCGTCCCGTAATCGAATGACATTCTCATTAATATGACAACTTATCGATATCCCTTTGTTCAACACAGTGCACTAATTGCTTGCACTCCTTTGTGATTATGATAATAATTACTGCATCTGCCATAAATGATCCACCGAACCACATATTTCTGGTTTACGTGCGTAATTTTAATTCGAAAAATATACGAAAAATTGGACTTTTGCTGCATTTTGCGTTCCACTGAGATTATAATCAATAAATATTTGCAAAAGAACTGACCAACAATAAAAAAATAAACAATAAAAATGTAAATGTGTACATTGGGGACGATTTTGTTTGCAATAGATATCCAGCTGTGTTTACTGCATCTGGCTAAAAAAAATACACGTCAAACAATGTAACTATCATCCTTCCGCCATTTTCGCCTGCGTATCAATTCGTCGATTGGCAGCTGACCCGTACGCCGACTTATTCATTTGTTTTGGGCCTGAATATTCTCCGAATTCGACGAAGACATGAGTTGACGAAAACTTGTAGCTTTCTGGTAACTCTTACTTAAACTTTCCATGCACTGCTCCCATACAAAAGCACAAACAGTGCCAGAGAGCGGAACATGCCCAGCTTGGTCCTAGTGCTGCGAAAACTGGTCTGCCAGATTTTGGACAGTATGCCATATGCGCATTGAGCCTGGTTGATACAACGAGCGATGTCCTGCTCCGAATCACCATTTTCGGCAACAATGCTACCCAGGTAGACGAAGTTGTCTACCTTCTCCACATAGGCTGCCCTTTAATATAGGTATTAATGGCAATAGGTGTCGGATTTCTTTTTCGTAATGGCGGGCTTAGAACCTTGGTCTTGTTGGTATTCATCTTCAGCCCAACCTTGCTTGCCTCCCTCTCGAGATCTAACGCCATTTCGGACAGATCAATTATTTTGTGGGAGAGTAGGCATATGTCGTCAGCGTAGTTAAGATGTTGTATATAAGATGTTGAAGTCCATCGAATTCGTCTGTGTGGTTCGGATCACTATGAGGAATAGGATCGGTGAGAGGATGCGCCCTGCCGAACTCCACTGCGAATTTCAAAGTCCCCCGACACCTTACCTTTATGCAGAACGCGATATTTCGTGCCGTGATACGTTGCATTGATAATAGCCACAAGCTTCTCAGAGATGCCTCTTCTGCGCAAGGCCACCCATATAGAATCCCAGCTCACACTATCGAAAGCCTTCTCAAAATCGGTGAAGTTGGAGAATCGTAATCAGCGCATTGCTCGATGATGATTCGCAAGGTGTTAATGTGACACAGGAGGATCTAGATTGTAAGCTAGCCTGCTCTTCATCAATTGTGCTTTCTAAATGAGCCTTTACTCACATTTGGATGGTTAGCTAAATTATCTATATTAGGGGGAACTTCACCAGAGGTTACACGGTTCAAGACCGCGGCGAAGTGTTCTTTCCACCGCTTCATTTGATCTTCCTCTAAGATAAGTAGCTTTCCATCACTATTTTTCATCGGATCTTGGCAGGAGTTACGACCACCTGTAAACTCCTTGATGACACCGTATAGAGTGTTTAAGTTGTGGCTTCTTGTGGCTTCTTCTGCTGAGGCTAGAAGAGAATTCGCATAATCTCTTTTGTCGCGGCGCACTACGCCGAACTTTTCGAGCTATCTGACGGTAAAGAAGTTCTATGCTGCTTCGATTGTCGTCTGATGCTGCAGTCAAACGAATCTTCAGCTCTTTTCTTTCAACAGTCCGCTACCATGAAGCGTCGGACATCCAGAGCTTATTCCGAAAATCCCGGTTTGTACCAAGGATGGTTTCTGCGCTGTCAATGTACGCAGTTTTTATGGCATCCCAGTTTCCATGTATGTCACTATCTGGGTGACTGGCTATTTCATCTGCTTTTGCGCAAGATGATCGTTATATTATTGTAAGACAGCTGTTTTTTTAGTCGAGCGGTGTTCAAGTTGCGGCGCCTGGAACTTTAGTCGCTTGGATATTGAGTTGGAGCATAACATTGTATTATTGTGAAGCTCCTCATTTTGAACCGGAACCTGGCGGTTATGATTCTGTCGGAGACCGGATCCCAGGATAAGAAACAGTTTCGTGCGGCTTCGGTTAAGAGCAGCCTCTCACCTGACTCACGGCCACTACGGGTAGGTCTACCGGAGTTGAACATTACAGTGCTACCCGTTGCAGAGATAAATTCTCCGTTGTTGCACCATTTTGTCTCACTAACTCCTAAGATGTTTAATTTCTACCGCAGAAATTCTCTCTGTAATTGCAGAAATCGAGCGTGCTGGGGATCTTCTGATCCATTGCCCAAGAGAGTACGCACGTTCCAGAAACCGATCTTTGTCATTGTACGATAGCCAAAAGTTGTAACCGTTGAGTTAGTTCTTATCCGAGGCGTAGTTTACGTTTCGTTAGCATATAGAAGATTTCGGATAGTGCAAGTTGCTGGCATAGACATCCTGTTCTTTGTTTGACGGTTTCTACGACAGGCAGGCAAAAATGCCGTGGTATTATTCTTACGCCCCAAATGTTTCCCTTCAACCAAATCATCGCGCCGCCATTACTGCGGTTTGACTTGGTTAGCAATGGTCAACGACCACTTCCGTTTCAGGAGGCACCCGCCGCACAGTGGGACTCGAACAAATCCTTGGACATGGACATCATGCATCATCCAAAATTCATATGCAAACGAAACGTCAACAAGACAATGCTAGAGATGTTGACGCGCCCATGCAGCAATTAGTAGTACATAATAGTATCTTAATCTCCTGAATTAATAAAAGTTACTTATTCCATTAAAGTTTCGATAACGTTCCATAATCCAACCGATGAACTCGATTCTGTGAATACAAGTTATTTGCATTCTTTTATTCTATCTCTACGAAAATTGTGCTCGAAACCGGAATTTTGTTGCATTTAACTGTAATTTACTTGAAAAGCATCCAAAAACACCAATAAATCATTAAACCAAGTGCAATCTCTCTAAAAACAACTCCTAAGCTCGGAAACATTCTGAATATCCTAACTCACTCTAGGACAAATCCTAACTAATTTCTCCCCCACGAAGATCACACTAAAGAGAAGATAAAATTTGAGGAAGTGAGGGACGACAACTTTATTAGTAACACTAATGCCGATAAGAAGTTAATCCTCTCGACGACAAGGTGTTGTTGCAGCAAAACGCCACATCCCTTACAACTTACCTTTCATCCATATCAGCTTGCATGCACACTGCACCTTCAGGTGAAATCCCTGTAAGATCGCTAGGATGTAGAAACTTTTGATTTATGTTGAGCAATGTGGAACTTTTCAGAAGGGAACGTCTTCTTCGAAGAGAAAATTATGATAGCCTCCGAAAAGTTATTGCATTTTATTCGGTTTCGATTTATATTCTCTTCCTGGCACGCCATTAGGCAGCAACAAACGTTCAGAAATACTCGTACATGTATTTTAATGGGTTCGTGTAGAGTGCAACATTTGGTGTTACTCCAAGTTGAGAGATTTTATGCTAAAAAATAGGAAATCGTATCTCTGGACTCACGACACTCGCGCATATTTATTGTAAGCAGTACTGTGATGGCGTGCAGTTGCATCTTTAAGCAATATGTTTCTTAAAATGCGTCAATTGGCATATTAATAGTAGTAAGCAAATTTATAATAATAATAATTGGTAATAGCTTCTCTTACTATTCGAAACTGCGTTGATACAAAAACATCAACTTTGCCTCAGTTTTCAATATATAATATATAATATTTATTTATATTATCTAGCGCGCAAACAACTTTTTTTTACAGTGAATATGGTTTTGGAGCAGTGAATATGGTAAATTGATAATCAATTTCGCGATACCATCCTCCCCCGTTCATAAAACGCCATTGCTGAGTCAGCACTGAGAAGCGATTAATTTGTCCTGGAAATGCTTGCGCTGAGCTAAGCGCTGACACTAAGCGCTTTCACTTTTAGTCAGCATAAAATTTTTTCGCTTTTCTGGGTCAGCGAAATATTCGGCTTTTGTGACAATTGTCAAACTTCGATTCTAAACTCGGTTGTGTTGTGTATGGTCGATGGTTGTGTTTTTCACGTGATTGTTAAGCCTTATTGTGGGAAAGAAAGTTGTTATCATATCTTGTATCTCATCAAAGTAAAAAATTTCGAATTTTCTGTCAAATGGCAAACTGAACATGGCATTTGACAAATGAGACAGACGGCATGCCGTTTCTAAAACACGAAAATAATTATAATGTGCTGGTCAGCACTTGTGAAGCGCTGACTCAGCGATGGATTTTTATGAAAAAAAAAAAACAGTTCGCGAGTTTCGCATACTAAACTTCAAATACATCTTTGAATATGGGCTTTTTCAATGTTAAAAAAAATTTCCAACTTTAATCTAATATTCCGCGGAAACCATCAATTTTACGCAAACACGTCAAATATACATATAAGCTACTATACATAAGATCTGAAGAATTTTAGGTCAAGTAGATTCTTCTACGATTAACGGTAGATCGCAGGTATGAGCAATTTTTGGAGCGTGTCCAGTCTGATAGCCAGTTATCCCGCTCCCAGAATAACGACCACTATTTCCGGCCATCACATCTGCATTTTCCTAGTCTCCTCCATCTCAAAGGAACCACGAGCCGCTAATTTTGTATTCTCAGTTCCTGTCAGCTCCTAGTCTATAACTAAAACAACCATAACTTTTTTCAGTTACTGCATTTTGTATTACTGTCATACACCATATTTAGTGTAATATTCATTTACATAAGTCTTGTTAGTGGGGGAAATTTGGTCCAATAATTCTACTTTTCTGATGCCTTTCAAATAGCAATTCTCACTGATGGCTCGAAAGCAGTTATTACGACTTAGATGAGGTTGTCATTTTAGTGAATATACTCGTAACTTTACTTCAAGCCCAGTTTTCGGCTTTGGAACCAATAAGTAGTCACTGTGGACTAGAACTTCTGAATAAAAGACATAGTATTTCAGTACAGAATCGAACCGGGGCCCAGTGCATAGAAGGCGAACGTGCTAACCGTTGCGCCATCCGGACTACTACTTGTATGCACTTGTATGAAAATTGGGAACTTTATGTAAAATAGTTTGCTTTGAACATTAGACGACAGGGCTTCACTAAGCACTTGCAAACTCATACATTGTGAAAATAACAAAAGGAGATTACAAAGTGTTATACTGCCTGTTGGATATTTAAAAGGCACTCTCAACTCTTGCCATTGAAATATGAATACAACGACGTTCTAAGGCAACATCAGAGAAAAAAAAGATAACTGGAGATTTTGCTGTCGAAGAATTTTCCAGGAAAAGCGAGTGCAACGAAGCGATTTTCAATTTTGTTAACAGATAAAACCAGGATAACAAATATTGTGTGGACAGTTTATTTGTTGAGAGAAAAAACATTCTGTGAATTTATAAATCTTATTGGCCGCGCTCCTAAAAGCGAGGGACTGATTATAGTATTGATCAAGTGTGTGATAGAGATGTGTTAATTGTCTTGAACCCTCCAGGGGCATGGACTTGCTGACGTTTCAATAGCATATAGGTTTTGGATGGTGTAGTTGCTAGCATGCACCTCCTTTCCGAACAGTTTCTTACCCACAAGCTTGGAGCGCTATGGGAGTTCTATTAATACCCACAGGCAGTTTTTATTGACGCGCCGGGGATCGAAATCGAATCCATGTTCTCTAGATAAAGCATCGTGCAGTGGTGACCGAGACTTCACGCGGCTACCGAGCGTGAGCCATAGAGATGATAAGGAAAAAACAATCTAGGAGTAAGAGAGTCGTGATATCTGACCCCAAATATTATCGTCCGGTCCTATCATGTAATTCCATTCGAATCGAATTGCTTTGGAAAAAATGAAAATGGTACCATTTAACTCGAACGCATTTCCCAAATTCCAAAATCATCGAGTATTCGCTCCGAATGAAAAATTTTGTATGGAATACTCGATAATTATTGAAATGGAGGTACATATAGTATGTACTTATTTTCGAGTTACATGGCACAATTTTCATCCTTTCGAAAGCAATTCGATTCGAATTATATGATAGAGCCCCTGTTTTCAAAAATACGGCGATTGTACTAATCAGTGAATTAAGCTAAAATATTATTTAAAAAATAAAATGTAGTATATCTTCAAGTACTTATATGCTGATTATGTAGCAAAAACTAGGGATTTTCAGTAATTTTCAATAAATTTGTAAGATTTCCTGTAAATTGTTTAAAGACGACGTTTTTCCTATCTCAACTGTCTGCTGCTGTCAACCCTAATATACTCGTACATCGAAATTAATTAGGTGGGATTCATCGCTCCATCTTTCCACGAAAAGTGTAGATTCATTAAACAACGAAACGCCCTCCAATTAACTAGATTGGTTATCATTTTCAATTAGCAACTTCCCGTGAACTTTGATTAAACCCCTACCCAATGATTTCTCTCCCTTCGTCAATCTCTGGGCACGCAACCTTGATGAAATACGAAATTCTATTTCCGAAAGTTTGACTTCAAAAAGCATCGTCTTCTGTCCCATAGCATGTCAACCCAATCTGATCCCATTGAGTCGTTAACGACCTTATAGTTGTCAACATCCATTGAATTAGTAGTTTCTATCATCTAATACCGGCCTTGGGACATGTGTGCCGAAATATTGAGCAAAAGACTGTCAGGTCGGGCTTGTGGGTCCTGTCAATCATCCTTTTATCACTGCACATGCATGATTGAACTAATATACGGTTACCGAATTGAACAAGGAGTTTGGCATTGAAATTGGGTATAGGAAATCTTTGTAGGTAGGTGTTCAATGGTACGCTACACTTGAATAAACACCCACCTTAGGGATGTAGAGAAGATTGTACGCTCAAGGTTTTTCAAGTCAATGCAGATAAGAAAAGTTTCAGACATATTTCTTTTGGTACCCTTGGTAGTCAAGATTCTGAAGATTTGAAAACCACCCAATACAAATTAGTTCCTATTATTATTTTTTTAGACATCATCGAGGTAAAACCATACCTATCCCGCGATTCGATAATTTTAATTTAAGATGGAAGCCCAGCAACGGAGCTTATCCCTGTTATCCCAGTGCCAAAGGTTCGTTATATTTTTTAGAAATCGGGCGAATAGATATTACTGCCAACACCTTTTGAATAAACGAATTAGTTATTGCGACAATATGACAAAAAATACGTACTCATTTTAATCTAAAGATTTAAAAAAAAATCGGGACGCTTAGACCAGGCGACTCGTAGTTGCCACTATTAGCGAAGGCGCGAACCATGATACTCAAAATTTGTATTTTTGCATAAGTATTTTTCCATTATAACTAAAAAAATTATACTTCTGTTATAAATGTTCCATTAATTAAAAAGTTATTTTGCAGACGATAGAAAATGTTGAAATCATATTCCCCGAAACTAATTTGTAACGTTGAATTTCTATCCCTAATAATAAATCGATAAAGGATAAATGATTTAGAAAATACGTTTTATGACTAACACCGCTTAAAACATCAACATGAAATGAATTGTTCCATTTTAATTTTATTTAGCGTAAAAAAAATAAAAACTAACATCAGAATAACATCACTTATTACTAAAGTAATTTAGAAGTTTCTTAATTTATTTAGACATGAAAATACGGTTCAAATCCTTTGGCATTTCTCGTGTGTTGAATTTACTACACGGGAAATTCTGTGTGTTGAGGTCTTAATGTATTCAATACACCTTTTGCCGGCCCTCATTCTAGTTTATATTAAAAAAAAAATGATTTGAAGAAATGTGAAGAGGAAGGGGCGCCAAAATTTCCTTGCCTGTACGGACGGACGGTTATGAACTGTCGATCGTTCCTTGATGAGATGTTGCTTTAAAATTACCTTGTGCTAGCCAGGCGATAGTGCTTATGCTGGCAATTCTGAGGCTTGCTCGGGTTGGGACGACTGGGGCAATTGACGTTGGTCGATGCGACATCGGAGTGCCTTTTACAACCTAATGCCATAAATAAAGCTAGCGCTAGATGGACTGAGGACGTTACTTGCCAGATTATGAGGATGATATGGCCTTATTGTACTCTGGTCGCTCTGCCGCAATATTATCGCTGAACAAGTCTGGTCTGGCTGTTGACATTATCACTGGACACTGTCCGATTGGAGAGCATGCTAGAAGACTTCGCGTACCACACAACAATTTCTACAAAAGTTGCCAAGATGTTAACGAGGAGGAGAATACTTTTCGTTTTCTATGTAGCTGTCCTGACTTGGCTGCTTGGATGAGGGTCTTTCTCTTTCTTCTTTCAGAGGCAAGACCTAAGGGACATAAGCCCGTTCAGGCACTAATGGTTTATTGCCAGTTCTGGCTGATTCAAAATGTAATAACTTCAATGGGATAGGTATATGCTGGTGGGTACCACAACGGACTCTTTAGTGGCCTATGTGTACTGAGTCATTCACGGCAGTCTCTTTAACCTAACCTAAGCTAGGTCCTACGCATCAGGGGGACAACACAAACATCCATGGCCACGACGTGACGGGGACGGAACTTGGACCCGTAACTGATCGGTCTGCTGAGACATCAGACTGACGCCTCAACGCACTGCGCTACCGGCCGCGGCTAACACTTACGTAACACAAGTAAGAGATGCTGAAAAACGTCCGGCACGATACAAATACTTACATTCAGTTTCAGTGGATTCCATTAACAAGGACATAATCTGTGTACAAATGTAGGAGACACATGCACAGACTTTGTCAAAACGAATTTTAACGCTGAAATCGATCCGATTGCAATATATGGTGGAACAAGGACATTTAAATAAAACTACCAGTTGTTTTCATCTTTACAAATTATTCAAAAATGAATATATATATTCACAAAAAAACTTCTAAAATAATTACAAAGAAAAATGTACAAATTGAACAAAATAATAAAATGTATACAGTTTAATATTATATCATTATTTTTTTTTGTTTCATCATTTATATATATATAATTCATAATAGGTCATACATATGCATTCAATCCACTTTCATCCCTGAATTTAATCATAGTTTATAATAATTATCATTGTTTTCTTCATTTTTTTTCCAACTTCTTTACCTTCAATTTATGACTCTTAAGTGTAATATGCATATTTTTGTTTTATCGTTTTTTTTTCTGTTTAAATGTTTGTTTTTATTTTCTTTATGTTTTTTGTTGTTTTTCGTTAGTTTTTGATGTACGTGTGATGAGTGTGTCTCTAAGTCATTGTTAATTAATAATAATTATCGTGGCATCATTCACTTCATCTATACGTTTATTCAATTTATTTATAATTTACTTCTCTTGCGTTCATTTCACTTCGTTTTTTTCAGATCATACTTTCTTACTCTTTACTCAAATCTTAATTCAACTTAAATTTTAGTTATCCTTATTTTTTTTTGACGTTTTCCTTCTCATTTTCTCATAGGGCTTGAAACTAATTTTAGGAAGTGATTTTTGTGTTGTCATTTTTTGCATTTTTTTCATTTACGAGTATTTAAAAGAGTTTGTCTAATGAGTAAATAGAAAATGTTTTTTTCTTGTCTTTTCCATATGTATATGGATTAGCCTTGCCCAGAAGTCGAACGGGAGTTTATGTAAAGTAAACAAAATATACGCGATGTGTGATGGATTAGATGTTTATTTATGATATAGTAAAAAAAAATATCGTACTTGTTTCTTGATCAAAAATATCACTCGAAATTACGCAGATGTGCGTGCGTCTAAGGAACCTCTTGCCGATACTCTCCTCTAAAATAATTTCGGAAAAAGGAGTCTTATGAGTTCAATTGCTTCCACTCAATCGAATCATTATTAAGTAATACTGAATTGTGTCTATTCTCTTGGGTGAATGTCTCGGCATGAATAAATCTGAGTGGTATTCAGCAGCCCTTTGTACAATGAGCACATATATATATTTTAACATGAGAGGAATGAAGAGTGGCAGCCACCCACGACGACTTCAGACGAAAACAAATAACATTCAATTTTTTCCTTTCGCAACCCAACATTTAGAATCAAATCACAAATATTCCTTGAGAAGTATTCACTACCCTTGACGTGTAAGGACGAAAAAAAAGTTATGAAGGACGAAATCGCTTGTAAGCTACTTGTATATTTACGGTTTCATGGTGTATAAGCGTCAAGAAATATCAAGTCATGTTTCGACTTCTCATTTGATAGATACGCTTATGTCGACAGGCAGGATATTGATTTTGTTCCAACAACTCAGCAAACTACTATTCGCAATTTTAGGAATGTGTATGTGCGCAACATAGACGCACGTATTTGGCCAGTGTTTCGTATGTCGATTCTTTCCATTCTTAGCTATTATGATAAATAGAAGGATTTTGATTCTCCTTTTGTAGACAGCTTTTCGCCTTTTTTCCTCCATGCTTTTATTCGATAGGCATTCTTTGAATTTATTGAATACATTATTGGATTGACTTTTCCATTTTTTGCCTTCTTACTATAAATTGGAAACATAGCGTGTGCTGTCGAATAGCACGTACAGTTAGAATGAAGATGATTCAAATATACACAAAAGACATTATTACATCCAGCGCTACAAAATTCTACCATATACGGTTGGGGATGGACCGCGACCAAATAGAGTAATCTCTATCCTATATGTGCAAATTTTAATACCATGTTATGTTTAATTAACAACGATTTATCCGAAGGATACATGTTTCGGCTCCATTAAACACATCATTGATTATGCGATACTGATTTAACGGAACAGAAACGGAAAAAGGCTTAAATGTGCTGTATGTTCTGCTACACAAGAGAATTTATTACACATGTGTATCTCAACATTTTCCTTCCCTGTTCATTGTCCTTGTCTGATTGAATTCGATGGGAGGGTGCATTTGTTGATTTAGGAACTCATGTCTTTAAGACATCGGCAAAGGGTACGAAATTAATCTGTCTATTGTATCATTGGTTTATAAGACAGGATCGAAACAATGTACGTGTCATTCATATGAATGTATCAAGGACTGGAGGCGGGAAATTCATTGTATGCCGTAGAGAAGAGACGACAACGCGACTGACGCACGTGCTGATAAAGAGATTCAACCCATTTACGTGTGGACTGTTGGTTGTGGGGTCGGTCAATTAGCAAACACAAAGAGATTTGTTTGAGCAAAGACCACTTTGGCTCGCTCGACATCTTTTATAATAGTTGAGGACGAAGAAGTGCGCGTCGGGCGAATTGTTGTTTGCGACTGTGAAAAAACACAACGGACCACTAATTGTGTGTATTTTATGAAAATTCAGACAAAAATTGTCCTACGTCAATTGCGGCTGTAATGTATGTTAGCCGAGAAATGTTGGACGATCTGACACCGAACGTCTGCTTTTGGTAAAATCGCACGTCACCCGCTAATTTGCCCATAGGATCTTGGCCATTGGTCAGCGAGTTCGTTTCGCGACTCCTTTAGTGGACGTGCAAAGATAAATGACAATGGAACGACTGTAGACTGCATGCCGGAATTGACAGCCAATTGCCAAACATTTGGGGTATCACGCAACAACAACAATACCAGCGCCACTACAAGTCATAAGTCAACTATATAGCGTCACTATCTGAAACTGTCATTAGGTGTGTTTTTTTTGAACATCTGGTGCAGGTTACAGTATCTCCATGCCAGGGCCAGTGTGGTGACAATTGGTGCTAAGTTCCGATGACAGTTCATTCGTAATTACCACATTTAAAAGGTTAACTTGGATGCTGTCCTCGATCGTTTTTTTTTTGTTCCACGAGTTAACTTACCCTAACCCGTTGTTAAAAAAACGCACCTATTGATTTTATTTCTTTGTTGCTTAGTTTTGGTTTTTTTTCTAACGCTTAGTGTTTGGTGGTACCGTATTAGTGTGCTAGAAGAAAAAAATTATCTCTATTAAGTTTCGGCCTCCCTCGCACTGAATGGACACGACTCAGAATGTGTTGTGCATGAGCCGATTGACGGTCATTGCCAAACATTTTTGTCTACCCCCAAGGCTTATATGTATGATGTATGGTATCTGCGCAATGGCTGGGGCATTGAGCGAAACTGAGCTAGAACAAGCACGTGTCGCCGCTTAGCTCCTTATGAAGCACGATCACTTTGACACTTCTCCAACAACACCATCCGGTGAACACCTTTCATATTACAAATTCAGTCAAAATTGTGACATGGAAATTGAAAAGGTAATGTTTAGCAGAATGTACTCAGTCGTACGTAGGCAATCAGATCTTCAATAATTCAATCAAAGATTGTATTTTGTTAATTGCAAATTTTCCGCTATAGTGTGATGTACAGCAGAATGTATTCAGTGGTAAGCAGGCTATTGTTAATCAGTTAATGCGCATAACTTCTAAAATCTTCGAAGATTCAGTCAAAAATTCTGTTATGAAAATGGCAAATGTCCGAGAGTATTGTAATGTAGGGCAGAATATACTCACCATGCGAACAGTCCATAAACTCTCCAGCAATCTCAATAGAACGAAATATAAGATTCATGAGATGTCCTACCATGTATTATGCTCAAGTACTTCAAGTCGACTCCGTAAAATAACTAGGTGTTACGCTTGATAGGAAACTACTTTGGACGGAACACCTGACTGAATAAGACTTTGAATAAGGCCACCAGAGGCAGAGGTAAGGGATTTGTAGACAATTTGTAAAGAAAACCTGGCGAAGCAGCTCTCGAAAAGTTTTTTGGATCTACAAGGCGATCGTCAGACCCATAATTGATTACGGAGCTGTCATTTACTCATTTGCCCTAACACCAAGTGGGGCATAGCGCTTCAACTATTCCATGCGGCTTAGCTGCTATTTCGTTGGCATAAACCAGTTTCGGACGGACACTACTCAATCTTCCTCCCCTTCACGTCCATTTAAATCCGGAGCTTAAACTAGCAATAGCGAGGCATAAAGTCAATCATACCTCTTTTAAATTGGATTGAGAGGAGAATAAATGGCTTTTTGAAGACAATGAGCTGTGTATGCGATCCGACCATATACTATAATAAGGCAGTTACGCTTCAATCGACTCTTCTCTACTTATATTTGGAATAGAGAGGAATGGAATCTGAATGCTCCCTCCGAATGCTGTGAGATGGTTTACTGATGGATCCAAAACGGTTGAGGGTGCGGGGTCGGAATTCCGGGTTCCTCTACAAGACTATTTATTCCCATGGGGAAGCACCCAACGGTCATATAACACGAAATTCATGCAATTTTGACCTGTGCTAGTGCATGTATTGAAGCTTGCTACCGTGAAAAAAAAATTGCAATTTTCACAGACAGTCGAGCTGCTTGCACGGCTCTCAATAACACCGCACTGATGTCTAAATCAGAAATTTTTCAGAGACTCAATATCCATAATAAAGTCACCAAATACTAGGCCCCTGGGCATGTCGGTATCTCGGGTAACTAGACTGCCGACGAGTTGGCTAGGAAAACATCTGCAGCCCCATTCGTTGGCCAAGACCTCTTTTGTGGAATCCCCCTATGCAGGGTTGAAAACTTTATTAGGGAACAGGAGCGAATAGATACCGGAGCGTACTGGTGTAAACTTCCTGGCCTGCAACAGTCTACGCTGTTCATTCCAAGCCACTCACGCAAGTGCACCTTAGAACCGCTGAATCTGAGCAGGAACAGGGTGAGAGCATAAGGCACCACCTTTACAAAATGAGGTACCACCTGTACAAAATGGGCAATGTCTCCGATGTCAGCTGTAGCTTCTGCGAAGCCCACGATAAGACATCCCAGCACATCCTCTGCAAGTGTGAGGCCCTTTGCTGTCGTCGCTTAGAATGCCTCGGTGGTCGCTTCCCTGATGTGGACGAGATCGCTTCACTTAAAATCAGGCAGTTAAGCAGCTTTGTAGGTCGGATCAAACTTGAGCACCAACCTTAAAGCTGCACAAGACCTTATGGGCTATAGCACAATAATAGACCTCCCTCTTGGTCGCCCCTCTCTTATCTATCTATCTACGTTAATTGAAATTTTCGACTGTGTTGTAATGTTTGGTATATAAATCGATCTTAGACAAATCCAAATATCTGCAATATTTTCTGTTTGTAAATTAATTAAATTGGCTTCCCATTTCTATTTTTTCTTGTTACATTCCTTTTTCTGTTTGAATAAGTACGGTAAAAAACACAAACCAAATAAGCAACTTTCTTCGACACATTCACTCATCCACAACATCTTCAAACTTAAAATTTATGTCAAATAAGATGACCGTACCATCTGTCAGATTTAAGGACTATCTATATCCAAAAATGCATAATGAAATCACGAAATGAATATGTAATGAATCGAAATGCACTTTACCGAAGAGAAAAATAAACTCAATGTAAATGAACGTATTATGATTTTCACAATGCTTATATAATGAACTTAATATATATGTAGAGTTTAGTGTGTTTATCATTTTTTTTTGTTTATTTTTTTAAATATTTAGTCTTTTCTCAATTTATGTAAAAAA
Source organism: Chloromyia formosa (assembly GCA_964017055.1). Classification (NCBI taxonomy): domain Eukaryota; kingdom Metazoa; phylum Arthropoda; class Insecta; order Diptera; family Stratiomyidae; genus Chloromyia; species Chloromyia formosa. The sequence goes on along the minus strand of OZ024815.1, from coordinate 152,093,609 downwards.
CAATTTTACATTATAATTTGTTGTATTTGTGTTTTAAATATCTTTAAAAAAATTCAATATTTCTTCAGTACAATTAAAGATATTTGAATTATATTTATATATAGACTTTTTATAGGTATTCGTTAATAATTTAAAAAGTACTTAATCTGTGTGTTTTATCATCAACATTTCTTTTAATAATTTCGTCGTCATTATCGTAAGATTTTTGTTGTTCTTTTAAAAATACTGTTTTTATTTGTTCTTTTGTAACGTTTCTTCGGATTTTTGTTTGTTTGTTGTGAATTTCGGTTGTTATTTTTTTTACGTGGAATATTTATTGGTTTTTTTTTCGAAAAAAATTACACGCTTGAATAGTTTTCTGTTCGTCCGTGGAATATAATGTATAAGTTTTAAGAAAATCTAGTCTGTTAGAAAATGTTTTTTTTTTTTATAATATTGGGCTTCATTTATTTTCGTTTGTTTTGTCGAGTTTTTCTTAACAGTTCTTTTTATTTTGTTTAGCTTGTAGTTTTTTTTTTCGGTCATATTTTCGTTTTATTTTTGCCTTAACATTTCGTCTATTCTATTTACATTATAAATTGCTCTAAGTTCACTAAATTAGATTATAATATTACTAAATGGATTTTCTTGTTATTTTTTCTAATAATTTTTCTGTTTTCGTTTCGTTTTTTTTGCTGGATAATATAGGGTTACATGAATGTTTTGACATTTCCGTATCCGGCTTAATTCTCTGTTAAAACTTGTTTGAATGTATGTATGGGGTGTATGTGTGTGTATATGTAGTGGGTATAGGAAAGTGACTAGTATTAGATAGGATAGAAGAAGTGTGTAGTATGGTTTCAGGTCAAAATCATATCCTCTTTTTATTATGAATATCAAGAACAGAAAAAAAGGATTAAAATAAGTAATAAGGAAAGGAAGATAGAATGAGTTATTGCACCAGCTTGAAAGCATTTCCATTGGTTAAGAAAAATCGGAAGTCTGAAAATTGCCGAAACTAGCTTTCGAGAAAAGTCTGCATAGTCCTCACGTATCCTGAAAACAGGCAAGTGTGGTATTGCCAGGCTCGCTGAACTAACGCCCCAGGAACAATGAGTATATCTCCAATTTTGGGATGATACCTATAGTTTATATAGAATTGACGCACCGACAACCGACGAGCAATTGCCTCAAAATTTATGAAATATGAAGAAGTACACCAACACACGACTTGCAGCTGCAAGTTCTCGGTCGCCACTCTACGATTCCATTTTCAGAGAAACATAGGTTCAATCTTGTTGCATCAATAAAAACTACTTGTGTGAGTCCTACTACTCCCACAGCGTTCCAAGCTTGTCAGTAAAAGACGGCTCAGATAGCAGGTGCATACTAGCAACCGAACCATCCGAAAAATATGCTATCGAACCGTCAACAAGGCACAGCTACGCAAGATATGTTGACGCGCCCATGTCCCCGTAAAGGTCGAGGCAACTAACAATGCTGCTAGCAAGGAAAAAGGTAAGTTTAAACTAATCTGGTTGAATGTTCAGATGGGCGAGCTTAGGATCACCTGTAGGAGGGGCTTCAATTAGGCAAAATCAACGGAACAGAGTTCGGATTGGCAAATATATACGAAAACACAGCTTGTATAAGGAGTTAAGGAGGTCCAAGCGTAATTCGTGGAAGCTCTTCAATGAATGTATTGAGGAATTCACCGATGCATCAGGATTGTACAAGATCCTGTCTGCAACTTGGACTTCCTCCAGTCCAAAATCCGTACATACAACCTCAAGGATTGTGTTGAAGTGCCGCGCGTCACTCATGGAAATGTGTAGTTTCTCCGACATTGTTTTATGCTGGATTTCAGGTCACAATGGATTCGCTGGCAGTTTTAGAGCTGACGAACTGGCTCGTTGGGGTACATGGCAGGAAGCTGAACGTACTCGCTGCCCGATTTAAATGCATTTCGACTCAAAACATGCCATTATGCAATCTGCGATCAGCAGAACCAACTCAAGATGGTTGTGCGCCAGCACATGTTATACAACGAAACTAATGTTACCCAGGCTGGACATGGATCGTTTTGCTAAGTTACTGTCATTGAAAAAATATCGGCGCAGTCGTTGGTGTCATCATAGGATATTGTCCTATCGGAGAGCACGCCAGGAGGCTTCGGCTGGCGTATAAAAGCATCAGTAGAAGTTGTGGTGATGAGAAAGAAGAGAAAAGTACATTCGGTAGATACGCAGGCTTGGCTAGTTTGAGGAAATTAATTTTTGGCTTCGACATCTTCAACAAGATGAGGCACTTGAAGAACGTTGATGTTGGTCAGCTACAACGCTTCATTGTGCGCTCGGGCTGATTCAATGCATAGGATGGCAGGGATTATGCATCCCGTGACATCGGTCAATTACACAAATTCTGAATGCGTTCATAGAATCCTAGCGGTTACAAAACTGATCCAAATGTTGTCTACGTATGCTATGTTAGTCACGGCAGCCTCTTCTCTTATCCTATCCTATGCATTCCGTGTGGTAACACAACGGACCCAGATGTGGTCCGTGTGTGCTGTGGATAATCAGACTACTAGTACTAGATTGTCTTAATCCCTAGTGGGGCATATCACATCAATAGCACCGACGCGCCATCGCGTGCGGTTTCCAGCAAAATTTCATAACTCACCGCAGGACTTACCAGAGACGCACACTCCTCGTTTACCGATCTTCGCTACGAGATTCTAGGACGACCGCTTTGTTGGCCTATTTGGGAGAAGGGAGTTCATTACATAGCAGGCCTTTACGCAACGTATTTCCACTGCCATTTTCGCCTCCGTATTAATTCGTCAATTGGAATTCTATGAATTTAACGAAGATAGTAATTGACAAAAACTTGCAGCTTTCTGGTAACGATTGTCGTAACTTTCCACGTGCTGCTCCCATACAGCAGCACAGACAATACTAGGAAATGGAAAAGGTCCGATTTTGTTTTAACACTGAGATAACTGTTTTGTCAGATTTTAGACAGCATGCCGAAAGCGCATTTAGGCTGATTGATATGACGAGCTATCTCCTGCCCATGATCATGGATAATTATGACAGCCCTTTAACCTAACCTAAGGGTACAAAATATTTGAGGCGATAGTTCCTGGGACGTTTAAGGGCAAAATCTCACAACCGTTGTGCGTTTCAAGTATCATATTTAAAGTGGCTGGGAAAATCTTGATAGTTGAAACATAAAAGTGAGTACACTTGCCACAAGTTTGTTCATTAATAGGTAAATAAAGCTGAAACTTATTTTTTTATAAGACAAAATATGGATGATAGGTTTGCAATCTCCCAACCAAGTGGATGCATGATTAAAAAATATATTTGGTAACCCGAGAGAATGCCCTGTAAATACTCATAATGACTGTAGCTGAACCGGAAATTGATTGCAGCCTAAATCGGAATAACTAATGGGCTAATAAAATAGTATACTCGTATACCAATAGTATAGTATCATCAATAGTATAGTATGAAATCATTGACGGTCATCATATTGAAGAGCAGCTACTGCTATAAGCTTAAAAATCAGAAGCAAGTGCATTTTTCATCATAAAATCCCCACCACATTGCAGTGCGTATTTCCTATTTTCACTGGACAATTCCAGTCCATAGACTGCCACAGTTTCATTTGCATACTACTTGAAGTCAACGTGAACCAATCATTTTGTCAATAATTCCATAAGAGCGCACTCCATAAAATTGTTTGCTGACGTTAAAAAACGACGGTCCATCACCATTTTGAGGATATTATTGTGCAACACTCGTATCATCCAATTGCAATACTAACAACTTAAAAACAATAACGATCAAAATACATCATTTGGGGTTGAAAAGGTAAATGCAAATTATAAATATTTACCAAAATGAAAAACCGTCGTTTCATTGAATTTTTAGTTGCCTATAGGTATATAATCGTATCTATATTTTCCTCTTATATTTTTTCACGCCTTTCTATATAATTTATGTTTGTTATATTTTTATTTTATGTACTTTCTGTCATTTTTAATTTAATATATTTTTTATATTTTTATCTTCATTAAATGATGGAACAGAAACAGTCTTTGGATACATTAACTTTTGAAAAATATATATAGAAATATATATTAATCGATAGTTATGTTTACGAGAGCATTGTTTTTAATAAGATATTTTACTTATAATAATACTTGCTTAGTGCTTCTCGTGAAATGGTTGATTCACTAGATTTTACTTGTTTATGATTATTTTATAAATACACCAAATTTTAATATTTTTTTTTGCCCGACGATTGCACAAGTTTGTGAATACATCCTGTTTTCGCCAGAATTGCTACTGGTTAAGGGTTTTAAATTAAATTGAATATTTTTTGGAAACTTCGCTGTTAAGATTTTCAGTGAAAATTATAAATTTTATAAATATAAAAACGTTTTACTGGGCACGTTTTCTTTATTTTCTTTTTCATTCAATTATAAATTTACAGTAGGTACTAACTTAAAAAATAAAATGTTTAAGTTAAAATGATCCTTTTTTGTTGGGTATCTTTCCTTTCGATATTATTTAAATAAATATCTTTGCCTTTATATTTCTTTGACGTTTCTCTTATCCAAAAAATTTCATATCGTCGTAGTATTAGGATTAATTTTTGGTTTTTGCTTACTTTTTTATTTTTCATTCTTTTAGTACAATAAATTTATATGATCAAGTTACACATTGACATTTGTTTTGTATCTATTATATTTATAATAATTATTCCTTCTATAAACTTTTACAGAGAGTATAAAACTAATCCCCACTTTTAGTTTTTTGTTTTTCTTATTTTAATATTATTTTTAAATAAATGTTCAGTTTTGTTTTTTGTTTAAACTTAATATTGGGAAATTAAGAATCAGGGTTGCTTTTCTTTCTTGTTTTTGTAGAATGGATTAAGAGTTTGAATCCCTCCATTTAATTGAAACATTATCCACGGTTTTTATTTTTTTTATACGAGTATGTATAATTCAGGATTAGCCTCCACGAAACTCAAGTTTACCTTTTTTATGATTTTCATTATACATATAAATAGTTTATGACGTAGTCGTCGTCGCCTTTTTAAAGATACGAGCGAAATATTCACTTGTATATTGTATTTTAGTTAAGAATATATGTTAGCTTTTTTTTCTGTGTTTCATCGAGAGTTTTAGTTTTTTTTAAATGATTGACATAAATTATGTTCTTTGGTATGAAGGATCATAATTGATCAATATATTGTGATATTTGCGTGTTTCACCAATGTAGTTTAATTGATATACTTTTTTACCTCGTTGATGGTTGCGTATTGTAGTTTTTAGTGTTGTTTGTTGAACGTTTCGGTCATTGGTATAGAAAATTTGAATTTAAAAAAGAACGAACTTACAACTCTTCTAGTTCGGGGGCAACATCGTTGCCGTACATGTTAGCGAGTTTATCGAAACGTGGACCCCACTTGCCTAGGTAGTCGTATTCGTGATTTTCATCATCGGTACCTGTGATGGAACAGAAAAAAATCAAATTTTTTAGTACATATATACGAGTATATGAAACTCACAAAAATCAATGCTTATCATAAACATGTTGATAGTAACTGAGAAGAGGCATAAAGGCACCATACTTTTTATTGATTAATTCAGTTGATATTATGAGTATTGAATATTTAATTGAACGAAAAGTACCGTTAGATAGCTCGAAAATCCAAAAAAGCTGCCACAGAGCTATGCTACGGAACATGCAAGGAATCTATACACCGAATTTGACTGAGAGCGGGTCACAGAGAGTGCCATAGTTTCCGTGTACTACTCAATTGCCCTAATCCCTTGTGGGGCATAGTGCGTCAACTGTTCCATGTGGCCCAGTTTAATATTTACTTATCTGGACTCCCAATACCGCCTGATGGACCCTAGATTGTGAAATGCGGTGAAACACAAATTCAGGCGAAAATACGAGATGTGGGACGAAATTTGTTTTAAACCTTGCTACAAATGTAAATCTTAATAATAATTATCCAAATCTCCTGTGATGTGCATTAGCTGTTAAGGTACATAATTGTAGTTGATTGTGTGAGACTTCACAAATTCATGCCGAATTTTTGCCTGCCTAAAGGTATCATATGACCATTGAAGTTAGGCCTAATGGACTTTTAAATGGTTCCGATAATATCTGACTTTCATTTTAAGCGAATACTTTACTTATTTATTAAGCTTGGTGTTAAACTTACCCGAAGCTAGCGAACTCAACGATCCGGCCGTGCTGCCACCACCTTCATATGCATAATTTCTTAGGTCGTCGAATGGCGGAGCATTTGGATCACTATCGGCGCGCTTTTTATGTTCCTCGATGAACATGCCAACGTTAGGTTCTTGACCGGCTCCTAACGTCATTACGGGGTCTGTAAACAAAAAATAAGAAAACAGAAAATAGTTTTAATTACATCATCTAAACAAAATATTTAATACGACTGGCATCGAATTTCAATACTGATAAACAATCTCAACCGTGAAAAGGGATGGCTTTCCACAGTTCATAGTTCAATATTATCCTAATTTAAGGACGAAATGAAACAACATTTCTTTAGCTTTTATTTAGCTATTCTAAGCTAGAAGAGTAGAAGTTTAATTAACTACCCTTAAAAATTCAAAGCTAATTGCTGTTTCAATTCTATTCGCAAGAAATTCAAAATGTAGCGAGTAATGTTCCCGAAGTTTTTCGTTTTCTTTGTTACGAGATTTTCAATCCCATCTCATTCTTAAGATTCCATTCAGTATTTGGTCCAATTCGCCGGGAGAGTGGGACATAGTTCAGTCAGGTTGCTCAGGATTATGTCGATAACGCACGCGAATAAGAATTTTCATGCTGTGCTGCTACCACCTCAATATTTCGTTTCGTTGTTGCTGGCGTAGGACACGTTGCAAACGGAGATTTTTCTTAATTAAGCTCTCAGTTCTTCATGGCACCCACCCCTGACAGCAACTCTGTATCTCCTTTTGTCGAAACATATTCAACAAAGACTTTTATGCTTTTGTTCTGTCTCTTTCACGTTGGATGCCTTCGAAATTTCTCTTCGCAGTAAAAAAAGAAGTGAACGATGAAAAAAAGGATGCCTCGTGCTCTGCTGTTTAGTTAGACCATCGCATCATGGCAAGGATGAAATTTTATTTCAATAAGGAGCCAAGGCAAGTTCATGTTCAAGATGAAATGTATTCAGGTTGAGATAGGAGGCGGTGCTACAAAATGCAATGAATGAGATTTGCCTAAAAATATTATATACGAGTATATAAATATACAATTTTGCCACTGAAAAGTTTTCTTCAACGTAACCCGTAAGTAAAGCGTCTCAGAATGAAAATAAGTGGAAGGAACTGCAATATTTGTAATTTCCCAAGAGTAAACGTTCAAATATATTGTACTAGAAAAAAGGAAGCTGGGTCAAGGCGAAAAAGGCTACGCGACCACTGTCAGGCAGGTGTTAGTGACTCGGCTGCAGAATTTTTGTTTTTAAAGTTGGGCACAATTTTGCCTGAAGGACGCAGTTGAAGGATCGAAATGAAATTAGGCCAAAAGTGGCGTCGTATAGCAGAATGGAGTAGTTTTTTTTTCGTAATGAGGTGAATTGTATTTAATTTTCGACATTTGGTTGCTTAATGGGATTACCACATGTTTGAGTTGTCAGGAATTCGACTAACGACAAATCTCTTCAAATATCGGGGGAAGATTTCATTAAACAAAAAAAATCAATGGTACTTAAGTTGTGTATTTCAAATGTATAACTAATAACCCTTTTGTGTGTACTGTTCCATTTTCAAGTGAATTTCCAGTTTATGCAGTACAAACTTACGTTTTTCAGAGCGAAACTATCATAATGATCCATTCATGGTATGTTTGCAATACTTAAAGTGAAAATCTACTCCGCGTCAACTCACAACTCTATTTCCGATTAAGCCATTTCCGACGTTTTTCAAAGTGGCCATGGATGTGCAGGAGGTGCATGCTCGCAACTGCATTCTCCGAAACCAGTTTATGTCGACGAAACGTCAACTGAGCCACATGGAACAGTTGACGCGCTATGCCCCACAAGGGGTTAAAGCAATTGAGAGAGAGAATCGGTACACCTTTTACTAGGAAAATGACAACGAATCATGGCCCTGGCAAAGATTAATTTAAGCATTTTTCCTTCGTCAGAACAAATAGAAAAAAAAATTGGTCGAAGCCGCCCACCGTAATTTTATTTATCAATGAAATCAAATTTACTAGGCACGGTAACGTTAGCCACAAGAAACAACAACTTCTTTAGACTTTACCCTAAACTCCTCCTCAAGACATTTTAATCACAAAGCACAAAAACCGAAACCTTCCTTTACCTTACCTTAAGGCTACCTTTGGTATTTCAAAATGTAACGTATTTTTTAATTAAGCGGAAGATTTCGCGCCCCTACATAATTGCGCCCTGTTCAAGTACACAATCTGCGCATATGGTAGAGCCGAGCCTGAGTGGGGACATTTGGCATGCATCATCAAATTAGTTTCACATTGAAAACGAAGATTCGTGCTGCCTAAAGCGAAAATCGACTTGAAGGTGACGCAGAGTGGATTACTCCGGAGTTAATTTAATCAACTCTTCTGTTCCGTGGGAGTGTGTTGGAAAATATCTTTGATAAGGATATGCTAAAAAGACTCACGACTGAAACACCCAGTGGACGATTTGTCAAGCATGCATTCACAAATGCTACCTAATACCAAAAAGAATAATGTTCTTGCATTTGAATATATTGTACAGGGGCATTACCAAATGACACGGCCCGACTATCCTTTATTACTTTTTACTTCTCATTGGAAATCAAATATTTAACCCATAAATTACGTAAAAGTCACGTTCCACAAACAACCAATGCTGGACCCTGTCTCCCTAAAAATCTGCAATTACTGCAAAATAAAAACAGACACACAAACAAAAAACCCGCAAACAGCATGTCCCTCCCCTAAAAACTGCAAACTTAATTCTTAGGATCTTCAGCATCTACATATGTATACTTACACATAATTGGCATTTTACAGGGTGCCATATCTGGCATGGGTCCACCGATGGGTATTTGCAGAGGTGTAATGTCGAAAGCAGTCATGTCGTCCTCGCCGCCACCTTCATCATCATAGTTGATAATATTCTCTCGGACATCGTCATCCGGTCCAGGATATTTAATGTGAGCTTCCCGACGTCGATTATACACAACGAACACGAGAACTAGAACTGTGTGTGCGTGGAGAAAATAAGGAAGGGAAAATTTAAGCAAATATAATTGTTGTTCGTTGTAAAAGTTTTCGTGAAAACAAGTTTGACAAATACTACTTGGCAACCGCCAATGAATTTAATTACCACACTACATGCAATAGTAACTACGTTAAAATTACGCTAACTTTTCCTAGGGTATACGAGTGTACTTACTTGGCAATGTCCTTTCGTCGTGGGGAATTATGTTAATCGTTTGAGTTTGGATATTATTAAAAAAAATTAGAGCACCAGTAACAGTCGTGTTTAAAAAAAACTTTTGATTTGTGAATATAATAAGTGAGATATATAGGTAGGCAGTAAGGCAGGAGCTCCATGAATTAAGACCACAGGAACTATCGTCCCAAAACTTGAATGAACTTAAGCCCCACTTTCGGAATGGTAAATAGATATGGAATCTTTGCTCCGAAAACAGACGAACAATTGGAACTATCACTTGAAACCATTTTTTAGAAAGATGACAAATCATCCCAAGTTTTGGTCCTACATAAGGGGAAATTGTGTCTAAAATTTCCCAGATTGGATATCCGTGGATTCGTACTACTGAAAGCGGCAATCCACTCCGGGAGGTATGATCGTACTGCCTTTTGGAATTTCTCAGATTTCAATCGGATAGTACTTCCTGCTTTAGATAATACGATCTGACGCAAAACCACCCTAGCCAATCCCAAAGAGGATTTCCGGTTTAGGCAGTAAATCTACTCTGGGAAATTCCAAAGGGCAATTCCTTTTTAGGGGAGGTACGAGCATTCATCATCAGAGTGGATCTCCGTTTTAGGTAAGGGACCCGCGATAATCCATCTTAGACAGGATTTTCACGCTTTTAGCAGTATCAAAATTTCGGGCGATATTTTTCATTTCTAACTATTACTCCAACATTTTAAGAAATTTTGTACCAACATTTTGACAACGATTGCCAGAAACTTTGGGTATCAGATCTTCATATCGAAACCGAACAGAAAAACCAAATCCAGATTCCCATAAAACCCCTCCCAATGAGCACAAACGAATTTGTCATATAAAAGGTCATAACAGCGTTGTTTAAACGTTAACGGTTAGTTTACCGTTTTTGCCTGTTTTATAACCGTATGGTTATGAACAAGTCAGGTTTTGACTCTTTTATAACCATATGGTTACAAACCAGGCAAACGTTTAAACAACGGTATTACTTTTTGTATTATAAATTCATTTGTGCTGCTTGGGCTTAATATGAATTCGAATCAACTGAACTACCAATTAGCATTTCCCATCACTATAGGCAGTTTCTCGGAAAAGTTTTTAAATACCGGGACAGATACTAGAAATTTGCTTTTCTGCATTCACTCTATTCAAAATCTACGCCACCAGGCTATCAATTGGGTGAATACAATGAAAATTATTTCGTTTAAGGAGACGTTTAAACCTGTCTGAATAGTGGATAACCTTCCTACTATGCTAGACATAAGGTGGTATGCATGGCTCCCGTGTCAGTCATCATCTTATTCAAAATGAATGAATCAGTTTCACAGTTTTTTCTTCTCTTTTTTAATCTGCTCAAGGACACCCAATTAATTTTTCATGCCAGTCTACCTATTGAAAATTTCGATATTCCTTTTAAAATATATTCAATGACAAGCGGATTAAATATTCCGGAGTAATGCTCTCTTATATTGATTTATGTCAGTAAAGATTGCGCAGCATTTGATGAGTTCCCAATTTTTTCGGAGAGAAATGGGAATAATAACATGGATGAAAAAAATGTTTTTCGGTGAATTGACGTTCGATTCAACAATGATGTACAATACATATTCGCACTTTCAAGGCGGTCTTTCTGAAACAAGTATGGTTGGCAAGGCATTTTACTGAAACAGAGTATTTCGAGACAAACAGATACTACTACTGCTTTGCCTTAACCCCTAGCGGGGCATAGTGCAAAGTCGTAACCGGTGAGTCAGTCTTTATCCGAGGCATAGTTGACGTTTCGTTAGTATATATAAGTTTTCGGATGATGCAAGTTGCTCGCACATATATCCTCTCCTTTGTAGTCGCCTTCAACAACATGCCGGGAAAGGCCGTGGCATTATTCCTGCGCCTCGCACCAGAAAGCAGAATCATGGATCAGCAGGGGAAAGCAGACCATGGATCAGAAATGTTTCCAAACAATCATCTTATGAAACATAGTCATTTGTCATGTCAATAAGCAATTATAATATTGTAGCTTCATTCCTTTTTCCGGGATTTCGGTGCATTTCCATACCAAACAACATACCGGTTTTGACTCACCTTGTATGGGATCTCATCTCATCAGAGTTGAAAGTGAATTGATTGATTGTCAACTTGTTTCGCCTCTATCTTAATGTGTACTGCGTTCGCAATTTGCACCCACGCGGCGAAGTATCTGCATAGTGTTTGCATAAGTTCGCTCGACGTAATTCCGTGCCGTTCTTTTCATTCGTGATTGATCTGAGACCGACATCGAGTGAAAGAAACGCGGCTAACATTATGGGGATGCGTGCAATATTGATGGGAAATGTAATGGTATGTCCCACGTTAGACGCCAAAGCAGTTCAAGCTGACTGTGACTCAATTATTCCGCAAATGAATTTTTCCCGCCAAAAATCACTCCCGATTTTTGTTTTATGCGATTCAAGGCATTTTGCAATTGATAAATATCCCCGAATTTGGGGGGATAATTGGCAATTTTCTCTCGAAAAACCGTTTTTCGCTTGAGGAAAAAGTCGTCATAAATTTGGCTGGTGGCAAATAGCCCCCAAATTCAAATTTTGGGAGAATTTGTCACTTAAAAAAAAAAAACATTTCTCAGTGATACATCAGTCGTGTATTTCAAATGTGCAACTAAGGAATTGTTCATTGGACGACTATGACGGATTTAGCAAGAGAAGGCAGAAAGGAAGGACTTTTGGAACAACTTTCCACGCTGCGATCGTTCCGCGATGTAAGATAAACCTCCAAAATTTGGGGGATTTGTCATTTGGGGGAGGAGGGAGATTCCTCTTTTTGGAGTATTTTGCGGATGTATGCGATAAGTAATTATCAAAAAAAAAAAAAAAAATGCGGGCGTGTTTCATAATTTAGGAAGGGGGAATTGGGTCGCAGAGCCTATAATTGCAGGCTATTCTTAACAAAGAGATAGATTTCCAATCAGGGAACACATCGGCTGTGATCCGATGGCTTTGTTGCAGTTTAAGGTTATCTGTAACCAACTGCTTGCCTTCGGTTAGGCAAATAATGGCCATAAATGACGGTTGGCTCTGGGAACCACCCCCAATGAATTAGTCAAAGTCAATAGCCGACAAATGAACCCAAGAATTTCGTATGGGTTTGGGGGCTTTTTGCACACGATATATCCTCCAAATTGGGAGGATAATTCACAAGATTACCTTAACAGTGTGATTTTGGTTGTTGTGGGGGGGTTACGTCATGACGGATTTTCAGCATCTTTTAAGATTGGGGAAGGTATTTGGGGAGTGGGTTGTTTGCAGATCTTTATCAAGTAGATAAGCATTGAGTTTCTTAATACTTCCCCTCCCCCAAAACCCAAATCACCGAAAAAAAGGCAACCGCCCTCTGATAGAAACAATATTCATAATTAACATTGCCACTGCAAGCGGGTAGACGCCGCGCCAGCATTCACAAGAAGATTAACTGTTAGAATGTTCGAATGTTACAAAAGTGTTTTCTCCTTAAAATGTCCAATTTCGGGTTTAATTTCTTCGACTAGAATAAATGCAACAAACCTTCATTTATAATCAAAATTCTGATTTCAAAACTCTCACTCTTATACCAAATGCATATCAAAATTTCTGCCGCGAAATTAAATTATGGAAATTGTATGTAATGCTCATCAGTTTGAATACTGGATTCCAAAACAGACCCCCAATATACTAGTCTATGCATATACGGGTATCATTCCAACATCGTCTGAATGTCAACGTTATACAAGTGAATCCTATGAAACTTGAATATACGAGTAATATGCACGTGATGTTCTTATATTTGATTAAAGGATGAGCATTAAAAAAGGACGAAAATTCACATTGAGACGTAGTAAATCCAATAAGCAGGGCTAAATTCACATTTTGCATAATATGTCATTAAAATGCAGAACCAGACTCATCACAAATCAGAATGCAGACATTGAAAATGGAGTACAAAAAAAAAACCATAAAATATGTCATTTAAACAGGACACATACACGTTGCCAGGAATTGATATCGCGCCGCGATTTGAATTTGGTAATCTCTGAGTTCATGTGTTTCGCAGTGGAAGGACAAAATCACAAGTCTAGCTTCGACTATCCTTCATCGTCTGTTGCTGAATGTTGCGTCAGTCAGTTAATTTTATTTGCTTGCGTTCCTTCTTATTTATGGACTTCACTTGTACCAACTGTCATCAGCAGAGAATTAATCGAATTTCGCATTCCATCCGATTTTATGCTGCCTGCTTTTGTCGGATTTAATGGGACACAATATGTACGTATAATGGACTTGAAGTATGCTTCAATTGTGTCAGCATGGTGAGTACATCAGGTATTTAATGGAATATTTAGGTGATACTTTATTCTTGTGATTGGTAGTTGGAAGTGGTAGTCTATCTTCAATCTGAAATCCCATGCTTTATTTATCAGCTATATTGAATTACTTTCAGATTAATCGGATTACGGTGGCTCAGCTTATCATAATTGTGATTTCCACATGTCAATCGTTGAAGAAAAGCGGGAGTGATGTCATTTTTGCTTGATTAAGAAGTTATACATATATGTTAACACTACGGGTTACTGAACCAATACTGAAAAATATTGGCCACGTAGGTTTACAATCAAATTATCTATAAATTTTACATACAAGCTTTTCCATTTGGAGCATCCGTTGTAAAGATCTGTGAGCTTGAAAAGTGATAAAGTGTGATTTTTCTCCGAACCCTCGAAAATTGTCATTTTTTGACTATCGATTTTGACTACACTACTGAACCGAATTTCAACTTTGAGCAATGCATTGAACGCAAATTCAACGGCCTTTAATTTACTCCTGCAAGTTTTTTCGATCGGAGGCACCGTTTAGGAGTTATAAGGATAATATTAAAAAGAGGGCTCAAATTTCTCGGATTTTCGCCCTTTAAAACTTAAGCTCACCTTCTACGACCGTGCAAACTCAGTTTCCATGTATTCAATATATAGAAGGGGTTAAAATTACTTTCTGATCTTTCCCTAATTATTATTAATAAAATTTAATTTTACTGGACTATTTGGGGATTTTGCACTTAAGGATTTCAAAATTGTGGACTTTGTATTGAGGGGTTTTGTATTTGAAGATTTGACTTTTGGGGATTTTATATTTGTGGATTTTGTGTTTGGGTATTTTTCTTTATTCGAAAATTTTGTATGGCTCCCCAAAACAACACGTCGCGTCCAGGGTAGGCGATATTATTCGCATTGCGAACAGAAAATTTGAGAATTTGTTCGTCTAAATGCCTCGAAATATTCTGAATTCCATTCAGACGCTCAGCAAGATGTAGCACCTGTGCTAGTGTGTGTGTAGTGTGTATTCGAAGTGGACTCTGATAGGAAGTGGACTTTGGATTGGAAGCGGATTTACAAACAAGGAAGGCAATAGTCCCGATAAGAGGCGGGAGCTTTGACATATGAAAGTGGATTTACAGTAAAAAAAACTTTCTGAGACATTTAAACAAATTAAAGATAACAGAAAAATACATAAAAGATGCTATTACCACTTTTTCCGTATCTTAAATAGTTTTCGATATAATCTCACTTGAAAAACATTTTCTTTCAATTGCTCATTTGTTCCCACGAAGTGGAAAAATTATCGTTTTTGTGACGTATTTCATCAAATAGCTGTAAAATACTAGTCCCGCGAGGAAAATGATAAGGATCGATTTTATTTTAAACTAAAAGGTTTAATTTGAGATAAATCAGATACCCGTAGGTGTAATAGTTACTTAAGACTTATGTCTGGAGTCAGCTTACCGTGGAAGAAGTATTAGAATCTTCACTAATAGCCAGGCTGCCGTCAAGGCGCTAAGCAAATTCTCCTTTTCATCAAAACTGGTGCTGAACTGCTATGAACCTTTGCAGAGAATTCGCACTGAGAATAAAGTTAACATCTACTGGGTTCCTGAACATGTCGGCATTATGAGTAACCAAATTACCGATGAGGTAGCTACGAAAGCTTCAGCAAGTTTGTTTACCGGACCCGGCTACTCTAAGGCACCCGACCCTGAGTTACATGCACAGAATGGGTATCGTCTCTGATCCCAATTGTCGTTTTTGCGAGAGCGATGACGAGACTTCTCAGCATATCCTCTGCCGCTTAGAGAGTTTCAATGTTGCGTTCCCTGAAGCAGAGGCAATCGCCTCCTTCAGACCTTTGCAGCTGAACAGATTTGTGGGCTAGCTCGACCGTCAACCCGAGATTTTAGGCTATAGCACATGGTCGCAGTGATTGTGGAATTATATTAGATTAAGTTAAAGGCGGTGGGTTCGGCCCAATCTAATATAATCTACGGAAATAAAAGCAAAAAAAAAAAATAGAAAAGCACCCCTCTTTACCCCTGCGCGAGTTCACCCCGACCGGTAGGGCTTTGAGTATGATATACTCCTAGTACTAGCCAACAATCGTGTCAAGTTTTAATGTTTGATTTTTTCACTCGTTGCCTGTGGTGTAAATAAAAATCTCAAATTGACTAAAATTTCAGCTTGTATCCCTTAAATACAAAACAAAAAGTATAATTTCGATTAGACATTCTGACAGATCTCGTCGGGACTAGGATGTAACAACAGCATGTCACGAACATGTCCTTAGACACTGAACATTTCAAATTATCATGAAATGATGCCCATACGACCTTCGACTTGACGTGCCGAAAATGTCGAAAAAAATACGAACCGACCGAAGAATAAGAGAATATGGAACTGGGGGTAAATTGCCTAAGGCGGACAAACATTGCTGCCACTCAAAATCGAGTCTTATGATGTCACGTAGAAAACGCTAAATTTGACCAACTCAGCTGAAATGAATTTCTTGCCAATTGCTGTCTGATTAACCATTCCAAGCCGGGAAGAGGATTTAACCATCCATTTCCGCTGTTCTGTTCTTCTGGGTCGACAATAAGCATAACGCCAATAAAATGGCTGCATGCCATAGTCACAGGACCAGTTCATTTAATTAAATGGAATTGATAGCGGGGGCGAAAAGGCGAGCGCCCAACTACGAGGCTTGGGCAACCATTTTTCAAGATTTAGGGAACTTTATGAAATGACGGTCGTAACAGTATACACAGTCGTTCGAAATGGTCAAAATAAGACGTCGATGGCCTGCCCAGCTATTTTATTAAGGGACTTTCACTTCCTATTTCGTCGGCATCCATCTATCGGACTAAATTCGCCGATTGATTCAATCCACAGAGTGGTAGGCAATAAGCGTGAGAAACAACCGGATGACTTTCGTCCAAGGATAAACAATTTACGATAATTTTCCAGTCTTCATCACCGCGTCGCGTCCTCCAGGAAATCGTTTAAAGACCAATTACGGGCTTAGCTTCCTATTAAATCTAATCGACAATGATTTGGTATTTTCACGTTGCTGGATTCTTCCCGGGCAATTTTCCTGGCGCGCTGTTCCGCATTTATGCGCCCCTGTTCCTGGCCAAAATTAGAACGGAACGAAAAACCTGCTGTTGTTTCTACGTTTCAACGATTGGATTTTTGCATTGAGAAAGGACATTCTGTTTGATAGAAATTTTATTTTCATTTTGGGCAAATTATTTTCTGATTGACTGGAATAAAGGGAATACAAATGGTCGTGAGGCATTACATTTGTAAATGACTATTAATACACTGAATTGGGTCGAGGATTTTCGCAGGATTGAATCAAATAAATTTTGCCCGAACATTCAACTTATTTGAATTTTAATGGACTTGTAAGCCGCTGCAAAGATATTTATAGTTTATTAGAGGAGGCTTTTAAGTAAAGTGATAAATCGTATCGGAACAGCTGTCGATTGTGTTCGATAAATTATTTGAATATTTGCAATATACGCGTATACATTTGAGTGTAGGAGTTCATGAAATTCAAATGATTATTCTCAGCTACTTTCGAGGACATGAACATTACCTCTTGGTACATTGAATATTTAGAAGTTGCCGGGAGGTAACTTTTCGCAATATAACTTATTGAAAATTTGGTTGGTTGTCTGCTTTGTGATAATCTGCATTACGAATGATTATTAAGTGTTCAAAATATCCCTTTGTCGGATTGAAATAATTCAAACTGAGACGGAGTCAATGTCGAGAGCATATTTAGCCCAAGTATCGATGGAAGTTACGTAACAACGTTAATAAAACCCGTCGATGCGGCCTCTTCTGCATCGGCGCTATAAGGTTATTTAATCCTAACCTCTCAATACTGGAGTATTATGAAACAGGCGGAGCATGAGGTGAACCCCGAAGTGGGGTCATCCTCATCAAAACAAATGTCAGTGTTATGACCCCAATCTCGGTCATTTTGAAGAATTTTTTTTTGACGCTCATTTACCCCCATGTGGGGGTCGGGATGGGTGGATGTGGCCACATCGAAAAACGCTAGAACATATTCTGGATCATAACGAAAATCTTTATGAAATTTTCATGGAAATCGATCGAGCCGTTTGGCAGCAAAAAAAACGAACAAACAAACACGCCTTTTTTATAAATCTTTGAAGATGAAGATAGAAGAAGATTATTATATAGGTATATAGAGATTAACCAATTTTGAGAAGATATTAAGATTCCATCATTTTCCGTTTTCTATGCTAACAGAATGCCACCTTTCTGTAAGTTATCATATTTGTAAGTGAGCGGTTTCGAAATGAAAGAGGTGTGGCACAGATAATGATCTCATATCTTCCCCCTCCCTCGTTTTCCTTTTCTTCAAATCTTGAAAAAAAAATGCCAAAAATGGAATGTACTCGGCGTTGCCTTTCATATGATATCCCGCTTGCTTATACCAGACGAAAAAAAATTGTTGACCTTGATTTCCCCTTTATGGAGACCCCCCTTAAAGTTCGCCTATTACAACACCACTCACTCAACACTCTCTCCAGCGAATTATAATATTTCTACATATTGTCACCAAATTAAATGCATGTAGCTTCACCTGTATGAGAGATATTTTAAGGACAGACAGACAGACGGACGGTCATTTGACCGATTTTTTAAGGGTTTCGTTTTTACTACAAAACCCTAAAAAAGGTTATGAGCTTTACGTATTCATGTATTCTTTGAAAAGGAATACTCAACCGTTTTCATAAAACGTTTTCTCGATCATATTTGTTTTGTATCTTCGTAAAGCTATAAGAGAAAGAATATCCGAGTACATACTCTAATGAAGAGGCTCTTAAATTCAAGGGTTAATGTGCTAACCTATGTCAATACGGACAACACCTGTCCGATTGTAATCATATCCTTTTCGAACATTATGCACATTAGAGACGTGGAGTAGGCAACTGGCAAATATACACACACATAAATTCCCGATATATATTGGCGAGAATATGCATTCGATGTACAATATATATAAAGTGCCGTATTTTAATATGTGTTCTGGAATTTTATAGTACGGATAAATTGAAATGTTTTACCACAAGCAAATATATGTTGTACGTTAACAAATGGAATCACTTAGTTACAAATATCTGTGGGAGAATGATGTTATCTGCAATGAAAGTATCTAATTTTCATGATAGCATGATTGTATTGGTTGGTTGGACGTTCGCAGAATAGTTTTGGGAAGACTCACAGAAACTACTCAATTGCCCTAACCCCTTGTGGGGCATAGCATACAACTGTTCCATGTGGCCCAGTTGACGTTTCGCTGGCATAAACTGGTTTCGGAGAATGCAGTTGCCAGCATGCACCTTTTGCACATTCATGGCCACGAACGTCGTCGTGGACGGGATTTGAACCCGAAACGCCGGTAGTCAAACATGAGACTGATGCCTCAACACACTGCGCTACCGGTCTGTTTTACGCGAGGGCATTGTGTGAAAAATGTGAAAGTGTTCTTATGCATCAATAAGGACTAAAAATTCTAGAACCAATAAGAATACGTCAGACCTATCCGGCTTGTCGCAGAAGGCAGAGTGTGAATGCCAGAAAAATGAATCATCCAAAATCAGTCAATTGCTAATTAAATGCGCTATACTCCATAAGGGGTTAATGTTAAAAAAATAAACAACGAAAGCAATAAAACATTGTCCTTGTGTATGAGTGCGCTGTAAAGGTATCGTTCGGTATATCGTACGATGAAACCGTGACTCATTGTCAAAATTTGAGAGATCTCACTCTATCAAAGTCAAAGTTTTAGCTCAATTTTTAGAGAACTAAAGTTGATTTTATTTGCAACAATACTTCAGTGAAAATACGCTCTAAAAGGGCGCAGTCGAACTACAAGCGATGAGTAAAACTAGCCTTTCAAAAATGTTAGAAAAAAATGTTTTTTTTTCCCTAAATTAAATTTTCTTATATAAGTTCCTGGAGAAGCAGATACATAGATAGTGGAGTCCGCAGCAACTTTAGCCGACGCAGCAAATTGTAGACATGGTCATATGTGACAAGCAGGTCCAGAAATGATGAACGTCATACCTCTTGGCAGTTTTTAAAAGTTCTGGTACGATACACTGCTAGTATAATTGGTCGGAAACTACAATACATAGTTGGATTCAAATAGTTGGTAGTTTCATACAGGTGAATTTGTCAGGTTGCTAAGTAATTCACGACCTACTGAGGCGAAATACAAGTTCATAAGATGTTTTGAACTGGAATTTTTTGTGACACTTGGTTTCATTCTGCACACCAACTTAGTATGCGTCTGTAGCTTAGCTCGGTAACGCACCGGGCATTTTTTGCTACTCGAAACACGGTCTCTGCGGTTCGCGCCCCGCAACGGGACCAACTATTTATTTATTCTCAATTCCCTCTGAATTAATTTCTAGTTCTTGCAAGAACATTAATACATAAAGTAAAGTTGCCAGGGAACAAATATCTCCACTTCTCACCCTCTCTCCACCCCTCTAGTGAGTTAATATAAGTGCTTCACACCATCTAGACCTCCACGGTCGAGTTTTCAAGTAAAATCACGCCTTCACGGCTTATACAAAACAGAATTCTCACACTTTCGTGGTCGTCTTGCACATGGATAGCTGCAAAGATGCAAGACCTGATGAGTGCTACTATCCATACGAAACCACTAAGCTCGGAGAAATTAATTCACAGGGAATTTGAGAATAAAAAAAATAGTTGGTCCCGTTGCGGGGCGCGAACCGCAGAGACCGTGTTTCGAGTAGCAAAAAATGCCCGTTGCGTTACCGAGCTAAGCTACAGACGCATACTAAGTTGGTGTGCAGAATGAAACCAAGTGTAACAAAAAATTCCAATTTAAATTGAAAATGATTCGCAGTTGTACATTTGCAAGAACATTAATACATAAAGTGTTTTGAACTGTATTTAGCCTCAATATCTTGTGAACGTTACGTTCTGAAAATCCAAAAGCTTTGCCTGCTTGACCCGAATTTCATACTATCTGTTTCTCGTATGGGTGTTGACTAGACGCATGGTTATAATCATCCAACGCAACCCCTGGGATGTCTGTTAACACGGAGCTTGTGAAGGTTATTCCTGATGGAACATCACGACGAAGCTTATCTGAATCGTCTCTGGATTTATTGAGTCCTGATGACACTGAACTCGTGAGCTCAGTCGCAGATACTGAGTTGAAAGATGCACGATCGGGCACTTCGAGGTTACAATCGTGGATGGCATGGGCAGCGACAAAGAGGCTTTCGTCAAGTTCACCACAAGGCGGAGGCGTAATTTCAAAATGGCTAAGACCAATTGCATTTTTGAATTAAACGTCACCGCCAAGGTAAAAAGAGCCCAATCTGTGGACCAATACCCAGCTGTCAATAACCCTAAGCCCAAGCCTTATATAGCCAAGTGACAGCGTGTGTCAAACTAAGCTTCTGCTCCGCAGGCTCAGCCATCGACTCTCTAACTACAGAGCAAATGGTCACGCTTCAGAAGGCTATCATAGACAGAACTTTTGACCAAAGGCCCGACGATCATGGCACTGATTTCGAGTCTTATGTGAAACACTACCCACATGAGTAGAGCTGAGACTACTTGTGGGCTACCTTTCGGACCATCACTGGGTTAGATATCCTGCAAAAGACATAACCATTAGCCTTCGTAAGAATGGTGGAAGGTCTCTTGCTATAATTTTTTAAGGGCTATGGCACAATATGGACCTCCTATCGTCGCAGTGCACAACATTAGCGTAAGTAGCCGCATTTCTTTATTTTTCTTCTTCTTATGAGTAATTACCTATACCATAGTTTTCGGTGTGGGCAGCGTAGCGTATACCCATACATTCCGGCGGTCCTGGCCATATGAACACTAAAAGGAAGAGTAAAAATCACCATATCCCATAACTTACCTTGTCCTTGTTTTCCTATCTCATAGACCTGATTTACTTACCTCATCAGGCTCGTTGCTACTTAAATATACGTACATTTAAACACATAAATTTTAGTCATGCATCTCGCCTACTATCTACTATAAATGTACAATACTTATAAATTTCATCCTGAATTAATTTCTAGTGCTATATTTGCATCAATCACCCGTTCGTTATCCAAATCCTATAGGCAAAAACGGAATATCGGCTACACAGAAATACTTACGGATTAGAGCACTTGTACACAGGACTAAAGCTATAATAAAATCACGAGAAGGTGTCAGTACGCCGGATGCTAACAATTCCAATTCACAATGCATCCCTGTTAATCCCATCGGACAGATACATTCGTATTTTCGCGGCGGATCATAATCATGACATCTGCCACCATTTTGGCATGGAAATCGGAGACATTCATTGTCATTTATACATTCACTGCCCAACATTTTATAACCAGCAGGACATCTAAAAAAAAGTTTGGTTTTTTTTTTGTACTACAAAAAAATGGAATAAATCAAAGTGAAAAACGAAAAATGGGGTCTATAGATAAATAAGCGTAAGAAAATTTGAACGTTTCCGTAGGGGGAGTGGGTACACAACAGAGACTCAGAAAAGTCCTTTACATTTTTTTTGTATTCGTATACTCGTATATGTTCATTGTCTATTTATTTTCCGACATCTCTCCTCAAACCTCGGGAAAATGCAATTTTTTGTGTGAGTCTCACTCATGAGCGTGAGACTAAAGGTACAGCATGAGTCGTATGTGACTCATAGATAGTGAACATTTAATATGCATACAATAAATTGAAAAAAAAAAAAAAATACTGAGTCGGTGGGGAATCAATGGATTGAAAGTTTTCGATGAACTTCACTGGAAAATTAATTTCCTAGTCAGGAAAGGATTATGGTTAGTCGACGACTGATATCGTACGTACCTTGTCACTCAAAACACAATTAGGCTTATTTTACTCATAATATTTTGTTATCAAAAAATTTTCTTCAGCATGCAAACTACTCTACAAATTCTCTATTTTCTGTGTATTAACAGTGTCCATGCATGAATCTCTTTTTAATTAAGCTTTTGACACACAAAAAAGTACTAAATTCAAAACAACTATATCCAGTTACAATTTAATATGTTATAAAATGATGCTCACTCAGTATGATTAGTAGACAAACAAGTATAGCGGCAAGCGCTCCCATGCTCAATTTCAACGTTTGTCCTTCCTGAATCAGTTCACAATTTTCGCCCCAAAAACCGTCCGGACATATGCAACGATAGCGCAACTTGGGCTCCAAATTTATACATGTTGCACCGTTCAAACATGGCAAATCCAAACATTCATTACGATCCATGCAACCTTTGCCATCCGGTGACATAATTTTTCCCTCGCCGCAACTAATCACACGTTTTCACATAAGAAGAAAAAAAAAGGATAAAGAAGGATATTTATATGAATTTCCTCCACATATGAGTATTTCCGGGCATTTTTCAAGAGTCTCCCGTTTCATTAAGTCACGTCATACAGACATCCTCATACATATATGGATGGACATGAGAGGAGTGTATATGGCATGGGGGTTTTATGATAATATATTCAGGATAAATTTTCCGGGAATTAGTGCATTGCACAGGATGAAAATGGGACTTGGACGTGGATAAATGACGGGGAGGAGCAAGCAATTTATGTTGAGAATGTTTATCCTGTTTAAAATGTATGCATGTGAATTCCGACCTTATTTTTATTAAGGTATGTACATACATACAATGTGGACACTACGTATGCACGTGTATAATCATGATTAAAAAGGGATTTCGTATAATCGAAATGAACTGGAAATAAAGAGGAAAATCAAAACGTATTATGTTGAACTGGTGCGATGATGAAATTAAAACGATGATTCCGACATGAGTTTCTGGTCGAAATACGTAGTGCCTCCGGGGAAAATTATTTAAATTATGAAACGAACATAATTCCAGCAGAACTCAAGAGTTTACAATAAAGAGATGCTTGTTATACTTTAACAGAGAAAAGCAAACTTTTCCTGAACTGCTATACGTACCAACCAGCAATTTTAATGGGAAGTCTGTCGAGCTTAAGGAGGATGCAAGAGTTGTGCCTTATACTCGTAAAGGGTCAAACGTGACATGTCGACGAACACTTAACTAGATAGTTGCAGGCAGTTCAGTTAAGGGTCAGATTTTCATTTACCCAGTAACGAAGGCTCTGGATTCGAATACTCAATGTGATTTAGATATTCATGTTTAAATATAGTTTATATACAGGGTGTCCTGCTTCAGATAGTAAATTCTTTAAAGGCAGATCAGATAGTACCGTTCAATCGTGAATAACTGACACAGAAATGAACACTCTGTTTTTAACCGTTACAGAGTTGCCAAACCGAATCAGAATTTACCAAACCGAATTAGAATTTGCCACTCTCCCAATTATTTAATTCGAGATTTTGACCTCAGTTTCTGAAACCACAAAGAACTTCATACAAAACGACCTTTTCCTGATTGCCAAATTCAGCGTCACTTCGAAGAAATTTCAAAATCGATTTTTCATCGGAAACCTTTAACCCCCTTTATCCTATACTTCCGACCCTCTATTAACGGGGACGGAGCCTATATTCAGGACACTCACCAAATCAATTCCGTCAAATTTAAAAACAATACAATTTATTTTTACTATTTTTGTTCGTAGTGTATTCGTAATGTAACACATTGGGACAGGTTTTGTCAAATTTGCAGATTTGTAAGTTTAGTACCGTTTAGTGATTGTGAAATCTCACCATAAAACAAGCCTTGGCTGAAGACCCCAGCTTCTGCCGTAAGTTCTCCTGCAGGCATAGATAGCTATATAGGCGTTTCTTGCACGATGCTCAATGCTCATCTTCCAACTGAGTTTCGAGTCGAGGACGACTCCGAAACACTTAACGTTGGGTGATCGTTTTAAGGAGTGGCAATTAAGTTGCGGGATTTGAAAATCCGGTATTACGGTCCTTGTGGTCAAGAGAGGTTCACACTTAGTTCGCAGTCTGCAATTCAAATGTTTACTATGCTCAAAGCTTCACTCATGATTTCACTCATCACGGGCAGAAACTTTCCCGAAACGAAACCTAAACCACAATTACCACATCGTCGGTGTATGCGATTACCTTGGCTCCTCACGCACCCTCGGAGTCCGTTCATCGCTATAATCCATAGCAGAGGAGACATGACTCCGCCTTGGGGGTTCCCCAGTGCATGAATTTTGTTATTTAACATTCTCCCAGCTCCGTATGAATCATTCTGATTTTTAGCATCGCTACTATCCAGCTGCTAATGGTAATCCTCAAACGAATGGCTCACGAAACTTCACACAAATCTGAAAAAAATTGTCCATTGTGACCATGTTCGTGTTCGAGTTCGGGTATGTGTGGCTGGACTTAAGCAGAAATTATTTGCGCGTCATATGTGCACCAGCATATTTTTAACTGTATTCTAGTGAAACGTTGAAGATATAAAATGACGCGAAAGGGACAGAAACCAGTGGTATCCCTGATAGCTATCGAGATAGGTCAACGGACGATGATAGCTTTCGGATAGCTATGCGCGGCTCTTGTGCATGACTCCATTAAATAAAGTAAATAAATAACCGGCGCAACAGTCCAATCTGAATCATTGCCTCGAGATGAGTATGCATCATCTCATTTTCTAGATCGTGACAGTATGTCTTATGCAGAGGTGTGTGCAACACGCTCAAGTTATTTATCCCATAAATGGGTACTCATTTAAACAGCTGAGTGGGCTCATAGTCCGACATGTAAATCCCCTTTTTATCGAAAACTACTGCGTTCAGTAGGAATCGAACCGGCGCCCAGTGCCTAGAAGACGAACGTGCTAACCGTTGCGCAATCCGGACAACAGCATCGCTTCGTTACTCTCGATGTATTTCTTCCCATGCTTAAAGAATTTCTTTCTATCCGATTGAAAGTGACGCGGCGTCCGGATTACTTTTAACGTTCATGTGCATCGGCACGAAATCTGGATGCAATTTAGATTTCAACCTGAGTCACTCAAAAGAGCGGGCTACATCAGGAGTGGACTCAACGGACAATCGTGAAAACTAAATCCAAAAGAACAGGACCAAAAAATCAGAGAGACATAAAACTTATCCCTTTGGTATATTTTTATATACATAATTGATTTTTTTAATTTGTAACGAACACATTACAGCATATTGATTGATTTTTCTTCCTTCGTTAGATCAATTTGCGTGAGTGAACTTCAGCCTCAATACGTCCTTTGTTCGATTTACAAAAATTGGATTCACCAACCTCTCTTGTTGTGGCTGTACTATATAATTTACGTTTGTCGTTTGAATATAGATGAGACAATTAAGCGATACATGAGATTACTTTCGTTTGTATTGCCCTTGCTTCCTTAATGATAAAATATAGAACGAAATGAACCCATTTGAAATAAATATTGAATGATTGCGTGCCTAAGATTTCTTCCAATCAAAATAAAATTATTATTTTCCCACCACCTAGAATTATATGTCCTACATCTCATATCTTCGCGATTCTTCTATATATTCCTTTCTCCGTTCATAGTATTTTTTAAGTGTCAGTAAAATGTCGTTATATTTTTAATTCAACAAAAACAGAAAAGGCAACCGAATGAAACTCAGCAAAAAAAAGAAGGAAGGAATGTAGAACACTGCGTTATTATCCTTCTAAACATAATCCATACCATACAAAACTCACTCCATTACGCGTATACAATAGAAAACTCCACAAAAAAAAAGAAAACACGAAAATCAGCCGACACATAAAGGAGCATTTATTTTTTTCCGCCTTTTTAGGCACGCAGCGAATACTTTTTTTTTCTTTTTGAAATATATACTATATAGCATGACATACGTCTCGAAAATTGAATACTTTCCCCGAGCGAGTTGGTTGTCAGCCATAAATTTCGAATGAATAGCGCGAAAACGGACGGGCGTCGTCGGGTAAAAAAAACGAAAATAATAATTTTCAATTGTTACCTTTCTGTGTATAACCCTCGGCTGTTGTCTATAGACAATGAAATAATAGACGTATATTGTAGCAGAAAATGTGAAAAGTTATATTAGATTTTATGAATAAATCGCTCAATTCCTGGATACTTTATCGGAGTTTTGATAAAACAGAATTCTATTTACAAGGGGTGATAAATGATTCTTGGTTGTAAATTTCCACGCTGCGATGAAACTCGAAGGAATACGGACCGGAAAATTGTAATTGAAGCCGATTGATCGGGCTTTCTATAAAATGTAATGCTTTGCAAAAAAAAGCGCTCAAACAATTTTCTTCCCTTTCTCGCAAAAATTCTTGGAAGAAGTTACCAATGTTTTACTGGCTCAGGTAATAACAAAATATGTGTTCCCTGCCTAGAAATAATGAAAACTGTTTGCAAAAAATTAACCTGTTGGTGATAATACCGTAATAAGCAACAAACTCCATTTTGATGGAAATTACGCAAAAAGAGCGATGATGTTCATCGGAACCTAAGGCTATCCCATGCAAATACATTTGAATTTTTATCAATTTGCTTTCAAGTTGTCTATGATTTGCTTTGAAAAATGTTGTCTTTATCGCCCGATTTAGGAGATACCCATATCTAACAGGCGAATGCAAGAATTTCCTTTGTTTGCCAAAGGTAAAAATACCATCAACAATAGTCTATTGCATTCGCCTCATGACTCCCATTAATATGATACCCATCTTGCCTATATATCATTTCATTGCCAAGCACGTCCATCTTTGCCAACAAAGATAAATAACTTCATTAGTCTAGTGCATTCGCCTCAACACCCCCAGTCATTTGACCTTGCCTATATATCACTTCATTTTCAATAATCTAATTTTTTTCATCACCAAATGGACTCAAAATGCCTTCAGTAGTACCCCAGTGCATTGATGTCATCATTCCGAATCAGAAGATACCCATATCTACCAGGTTTAGTTTTTGTTCCATTTCATGATCAAGAGAGTTCTTTTTTCCATGACGCACACCTGCGATAGGACCAAAATATCATATGTTTAATATGGTTTACAGACAGGTAAAAAACGGGTCAACACACATAGCGATTAATATCCTGGTGCTTGGTCTAAAGCCACCAGTACCAACTCCCTGGTGGTGGTGTCTTTCTTGGTCCAAAGGTCCAAGATCTTAATCGCTATGGGTGTTTGGCCCAGCGTCTTTCCAGCTCAGATTCATGCCATTGAGATCTCCGCCAGGAGCCCAGAGTCTTCGTGGCGCCAATATCGTTATCGGCATCGGCACAGATAGTCAAGCGGCCATAAAGCCGCTGTCATCTCATAAACTCCCTTCGAGGTTGGTATAAGATTGTTCTGAAATACTTCAATGTCTCGCAAACACCAACCGGTAATTCTTTATTGGGTTTCAGGTTGTAACGAAGCTGCGGATGGACTCCCTAGGAAAGGTTCTTCCCTGTAATTCGGCGGACAGGATCGCTACTGTGCTGGTCTGGGGCTCAGCCAGTCTGAAAACAAAAGACTTCCACGTTGGAGTAACCTTCCAGGTCTGCGGCAGTCTAAAGTAGAGAAAGTAAAGTAAGTGACTGCCGACTAAAGAATTGATCCCTTCAAGCCTAACGACACCATCCGTTTGAGTAACGCGGACTTGAGATTGTTCGTGGGTCACCTTTCGAGGCACCACTGGGCAAGATATGACCTCAATATTATAATATTATGGGTCTGTCCAACGATACGGAGCGTCGGCTATGCCTAGAGGACATAACGATTCCTTCACCTTCTGCCCAAAAATTGCTCTAGGAGATTGATTCTTGGAGAGGCAATTGTGACGGCCAATGTCGTCCACAAAGAACTTACTGGCGTTTGTCAGTGGAGGGTCTTTTGTCGAAAAAAAAAAGACTATGACACATCGCTTTCGGTCGCAGTGCCCACAGTGGGGTATGGGTATACTTCCAAGAATTTTCGCGAAAAAGGGAAGAAAATGGTTTCATCAAATTTTTTTTCCCAGCACTGCATATTATAGTCCTCAACCAAAGATACGTTTCCAAAATACTCGTTATGCGTATACATACTGACATATGTGCGTACAATGTGGTTTGCTCATGCGACTTACCCGGTTCATGCGGCATGTAAATTGAGCCTAAGTGCCACCACACACTGTCGATCTCGAACTGGATCTCGAACATGGTACAAGTTTTCTTCACGTTTATAACTTGAGCTATTCAGAGGACATTTGTACCAGATTCGAGTTTGAGTTCGAGTTCGACAGTGCATGGTGACACTAACATGTAATGCATAAAATATCGAGGTTTCCAGCAGCCGTCAACTCCGTTGGTTACACCAAATCATACAAAGCATTCTACAAACCTGATAACTAGCCTCACTCATTCCCAAAAAGGGAACAAAAGGATTGCCGGACAGTGAACATGTGAAAGCGCTTCGAGTATGTACATGTGTACCCGAATCCGGTGTACATGTTACAAAACAATAGTTGACATGAAAAAATCAAACCCAGAATAACAGCTATATAGTACCGCTACATAGATACTAGTGGACAAGGCACATGAATGTCATAGGGGGTATAGATATTGAAACTATGCCACAAGATGCAAGAAGAGCAACTGTACTAGACAAGTCGATTATATACGAGTACGTGTGAGTACTATATGTCACATAGAAGATTGCGACGCAAGGATACGTTCTGTACTGACTGAAGTAGTGGAAGGGCGACCGATGCTGCTGAATGAATGCACTCGGTAGTGACATGTTCAAGGATTTACTAGCCGCATTTCATTCGAGTACTATTCATCAGTTCCGTATTTAATTTATCATAACGTACGTACGTCGTATGACACAGATATAAACAAAACGAGCTTTTGAGCCTGGGCGCAGCATGAATTATGCAATGTTATTCGCCCATGTATTGCTGATGATAGGCCGCCAAAACACGATCACAAAACCCATCCTATAGGCTACAGGAAGGACATGTTCTGTTTGTTGCATAACATTTCTTCAGTTCAGTCTTGACAGAACCGAGCTATCCAGAAAATGGTTGATACTGGAGATGTTCATAATGAACGGATTTGACCATTTGCTATAACGAAACTTGAAATGTGGGATTAATTGAGGAATACTGACAGACTGAGTATGTTGACAAATTGTATGTACTCCTAAACATGTTCTCGAGACCAGCCTTCCTAATAAAGGAATCAAAAAACATCGAACCACACCGAAGTCTATCCCAAACCAGTGTTGTGAAAGGAGGAGGAAAGGATAGCCGTATCCTGAACGGCAGAGTTACACCTAAGATTCTCAGGTCATTAGGGTGGCATGAATCATGTAGTGGTCAACCTCTGGCTAATCAACATGCACGCCCCCACTGAAGTGAAAGAAGGAGCAATGAAAGATGAGTTTTATGACCGCCTGCAGACACTGTTCGACTCTCTCCAACAAATAACATCAAAATACTGCTCGGAGATTTCAATGCAAAAGTTTGTAGCGAGAGTTGGCATCGAGAATAAATGTATGACGTCTCCAAACAAGAAGCCCAACTCGATGACAATATGGTCGATCATGGCCCCAATACACAACCACCGACAGTAGAAGAAGTTTATCTCGCCTTGAAATTCCTTAAACCAAATAAAGCGCCGGGCGCAGCCGAGATTCCAGCTGAACTGCTAAAATCCGGTGGAACGGGTCTATTGAATGCCATACATCAACTACTTCCGCGAATCTGGGAGGACAAGGTAATCCCAGAAGATTAGCGCAGGGGCATCATTTGTCCTATTCACAAAAACGGAGACAAATTACGATGAGAGAATTACAGAGGTATCTAACTAGCCTGTACGTCCTACAAAATACTGACGAAAATTCTGGCAAATAAAATAAAACCGTACGTTCAACGAATCAATAACTGTGAGCTTTTCACAATCAAGTAAATGCTGGAAAAGTGCTGGGGATACAATGTCAACGTGTACCAAATCTTTGTCGACATTAAGCAAGCATACGGCGGTATCGATCGTGGTGCACTGTATAATAGGCGTGTTTTTTTCAACAGTCCAGATCAGAGCAGAACAAAAATTGCACACGTTACACTAACAAAATTGATCCATATAGGTATAGAGCTGGTTGTTGTGTAATGCGTGCGATTGTTGTTCTGCTCTTGATCTGGACTGTTGAAAAACACGCCTATTATCATGCTGCAATTTGGTGTTCTGGCAAAATTAGTAGAACTAACAAAGACGACGATTACCAACTTCGTCTCACAGGTCATCCAAAACAGACAGACTGATCTTTTTGAAATACGTACTGGTTTGAAGCAAGGCGATGATCTGGCGCCGACACTTTTTTACCTGGCACTTGAACACGTTATCCGGGTAATGATCAATGGTAACACCAGCGGCACGCTACTCAAGTCGACGCAATTGACAGCGTACACAGACGAATTTTCAGAGCAGTTTGCGACCGAAATGGATGGCGCATCCGGTACAACCATGAGCTGTACAAACTGTACAATGAGCTACAAGTTTCGAGAACCGTCAAACTACAACGTCTTTAAGTGGCATGAGTATGGGGGTAAGTACAACGAATGGACGATATCGGTATGCTTATACAAGTATTGAAAGGCAATCTTAGAAAGACTCTGTAAATGCGGACGCCGAACAACTACTGGGCTTCCAAAATTGGAGGACGCAGTCACTTGACCGAGATAATTGGAGGACAATGATCCAGACGACCAAGCCTCGACGTCGGTTGATGAAAAAGCATCAATATCAAAAGGTATAGAAGTTGCAACGGTCCGCAAAAATGTACAATATACTACTAGTTTTTCTTAAACTCCAGTGCCGGACATAGCGCTCCAAGTACTCTTAACTGATATCGTGTCGTTTGGGCGACCGGTAGCGCAGTGTGTTGAGTATCATGTTTGACTACCGGCGTTTCGGATTCGAAACCCGTCCACGACGACGTTCATGGCCATGGATGTGCAGGAGGTGCATGCTGGCAACTGCATTCTCCGAAACCAGTTTATGTCAACGAAACGTCAACTGGACCACATGGAACAGTTGACGCGCTATGCCCCACAAGGGGTTAGGGCAATTGAGTAAAACACTAGTCGACCACTTATCTGCATATTATCCCCTTCGTTGTCGGCCCGAACTGGGTATTCGTACGCCGACTAAGCCTTTTTATATTGTTTCGGGCCAGAAAGTTCTTAAAATTCGACGAAAACAAAAGAGAGAAAATAAAGAATTCTAACTAACAAGAAGTAAATATAAAAAATAAAATAAAATGAAATCCATGCAAATCGGAAAGCCAAGCTCAAGCCAAAATTGATTCGGGTCAAACTAAAAAAAAAACTGTATCTGCTAGACTTTTTTTTTAATATATTTGTTAATTTCAGCACTATCTAGATGATTTTGTTAATTTTGGAATGAAAATATTTAGTAGCCTTATTATGATAGTAGCCTTATAGCTGAAAATATTTTTCAGTATTGAGCTAGAGCTTGAATTATTCACAAAAAAAAGTGTACTATAGTTGGGAGACTAAGCGTTTCACCCTTGCAAAATACGATTAAGAGATGCCGTTTGGAACGAACGTTGGTGAGACTCATACCTTCAATTTAGGAGATGGAGCCATTTTGGACCCCACAGTAGGCCAAACAAAAGTTAAAGATAATTCGATTTCGAGTCAAATGTGTCAATATTTTGCGAATAGGTCCATTTTTATTGCAGTTGTGAACAAAAATGCAGAAATGTCTTTTATTTTTTTAAATTCAAGCCCTAATACCTCTATCTCGAGAAGTTAAAAAAGCCAGAAGTTTCGTTTTAGTTTCAACTTGTAGATAATTTAACCTTGTTCAAAAAAGTTTTGCTAAGTTTTATAATAAAATAATTTAATCAACTAATTAAATAATTTAATTTCAAAGTTCAAACAATTTATATGACAGTTTACGGTACGTGTCGATTGATTCCTAATATATTCTGTCGTTCTAAATCAAATAAAACTAACGGCAAGTCCATACGAATAGTTTAAAAGATATTCACATTTTTCTAGATTTTATTAATAATATATATTTGAAGTTATCCCCCCTCCCCAATGAAATTGGCAAATAATCAAAAGCCTTAGCAACAAATTGTAGTAATCCTTCATATTCCTACAAAATTTAATGGATGTTTTCCAGATACTCTCTCTTCAGACGGACGGACATTTGGCCGATTTTATAACGGTTTTACTTTTTCTACAAAACCTTAAAAAACATCACGATGCCTTAAGCTACTATATCAAGGGAACGACTTTTCAAACAAGTATCAATTATCTATAAATTGAGACTAAAGCAAAACTTCTAGCTGTTATACTTACCATGATAGAGCTATTAAAATTAAAATTTTTGAAAAGGTATTTCTGAATTTTTGCTCACAACTGCACTAAAAATTGGCCGGTTCGCAAAATACTGGGAAAGTTAGACTTGGAATCGAATTATCTTCAATGAACCTTTAATAAGTTTTTCGTTCGGGGCATCCGTTTAAAAAATCTGTGAGTTTGAAAAGTGAGAAAGGGTAATTTTTTACAAATTTTGACTGTACTACTAAACTGAATTTCGAGTTTAGGCAGTGTATGGACGTAGAATTCGTAGTTTTTTAATTCATATTATTATATTTCCTATTATATCCTATTATATTTTTCGATCCGAAGCACCATTTATAAGTTATAGGGAAAATACTGAAAAAAGAGCTAAAATTTCTGGGTTCTACCGCAGGGTCCAAAATTCAATTAAATTCAATTAGTCTTTGTTTTACTCTCTCTAAGATAAACCAGGCTTGTGGGTAGGAGGGGGATTGCTAGTTATATACAAAATTTAAATTTTATAATACCTTAGTACAATTATTTATACTCGTATGTTGTAAAATTATAACATTTAAAAATTTCAAACTGCAATATTTTACGAATTACTTGAAATACTGATCTATTGTATATTTTTTTGTTTTGTTCGTTTGCGTGTAGAGAAGGATATATTTCTATTGTAATGTAAGTAGTATTTTAGGTTTTTCTTGGAATGTCTCTCATCTTCGGTCATGTTTTTCAGGTAGCTTGGTAATTCAATATACAGTTTGGGCTCGTATATGTGTGGTGCCATTGCATTGCTTCAGTATTTGCCCGCGGTATTCGCATATCTGTGGTTCTCATCCTAGTGTTAAAGTCATGATCATGATAATGTGTCTGTTGTTTTTACCATGTATGTTAATAACTTAAGAGTATATAAATTTTGAATGTTAAACGTGTCAGTTAGTACAAAAATATGGTTTGATGGGTAAGATTTTGGAACACCTGCAATTAACTTACTTACACTATTCTGGGTTTTACTTATGCATTCCAGATGTGTATTGAAAGTGTTGACCCATGTAATTATACCATAACAATATGTTTATATTGATTGAAATAGTGAACCATAAACTCTTATTAATTTTTCAACCTTTAATATTAGCTTTATATGTGATAGAGATCCATCTTGAAATTGAAGGTATGAGTCCCACCAACATTTGTGCCAAACAACATCTCTTAATCGTATTTTGCAAGGTTGCGTCCATACTTGCCGCTTACCGTCCCAACTATGTACTATGAATAGTAATTAATTGAGGTACCTAGTAAGTTCCTTGTTTTAAATGTGTGTGTGCGTTTATGTTTATAATTTTCAAAATATAGTAGCAAAATTAAAATCAGTCTTCTGTATTAGTGAAAAGCAAACAAAAAAATAAAAACAAACACTCTCTTTTCGTTAGACGTTAGTCAGCTCAAACATAATCAGCAACTCATCATGTTAAAACTCATAAATCAATGAGTCGGTGAGTCGCTGTCGTGTGAAAGCGCTGACTTAGGAAAATATTTAATATAACTTACAAAGGAACCATAAAGGATAGGACAAGGTGAATTTTCAGAAACTTTCTTACTTTATATCTCATTTATACTCTTTCGATATTCTCCTGAAAACAGTTTTCGATGTTTAATTAAATTAACAAAGTTGCATTACAATTATCTCCACAAAACTTCCCGACCAATCTTTATGCTTCCGTCGTCGAACTATTTTAATTAAAAACAAAAAATTTACGCATAAATTCATTCAATTCAGGACTTTCTAACCCTCTTCGAGGTAAAGAGACCACACAATGCATAGTGTGTGTATCGGCAATATGCACTGTGCAGTGCAGTGAAAACCCATCTTTATCGAATCGAGTATCTCCGTCCTTTAGGTACATTCTCTACATTTTCTTCTTATATCTTGACTTGTAAATAAATTAAAATATGTATGTTTGTTTGATATTTTCAAAAAGTAAACACAGACTAGCGAGCAAGGATGCAAGCAAACAGGTGAAACTTTTTCATCATCACCTAGGAAAAGTTTACCGTTTACCTTTGTTACGGTTAATCTATTTAAATGCTAGAATAATGAGCTTTATGCATTGCAGGGGGTAGCAATAGGTGTTGGATGCAAACACCAAGGTTTCTGTAGTTGGGACTGAATATGTACATAGATAGGATTCTAGTATACTTTTGGAATTTTGCTTTCCAATATATGTATGTAAGCTAATCACTTAGCCAAAGTTGTTAAGGGAACAATTTTTGAAGTTTTTCATTCGTCTTTAGAGAATCTGGGGATGTGGTAAAGTTACCGGTTTATTTTAAATTCAATTTAAAATTTGCGTTTTATGCTCTTTGTTTACCTATCTTGAGAGTGTACAAGGAGATAATGTTTAATGTACCTATGTACGTGCATATATAGAATACTCTGCTAACCATGTCATGGGTGAAGACATCAATGCGCTTATTAGGACGACCTGAATGGAAGGCATCATGACCATTGTTCTAGCTGCGGGACTAATGTCACTTATGTTCACTGTTCAAGTATATGATGAAAGGATACATGATTACTCGCGACCTGCTACATAAGTAGCACTCATGAATTCATCAGGCCGTAGCTGACGAAATACATGATGATCGACAAATGCGTCTACTATTAACCACAAACCAATTTTAATTCTAGAGATCTAGCTGCAGCATTGGTGGAAGTATCCACGCCCAGCAGGTGTCAGAAAGTGGTAATTGCGTCTGCCTACTTCCCATCGGACAATGATGAGATTCCACTACTCGTCGACTTCTGTCGATGTACTAACCGGCATTTTGTGATTGTTTGCGACGCGAACGCACACCACACGGTATGGGGTAGAAGCGATATCAACAACAGAAGTGAGCGCCTTGTTGCAATTTTGTGTGTGGTAGCACAACGAATCTGTTCGTACGCAGCCCTTTAACCTAACATCACCTTGTTTTTTTTTTAAATAAACATATTCAACTTTTTTCAACAACAGGTGTCGTTTTTCGTTAAAAAAGTTGAATCCTGGGGGGCAAAAACTCCTCTTCCATAGTCCTCCGCGTGGGCGCCCCCTGGAACGGCAGTGGTCACTGACCATTGCTAACCAACGTCAAGCCGCCAGTGATGGCGGTGCGATGATTTGGTTGAGGTACCCCTGTGGTGTGGGGTGTGAAAAAAATACCACGGCCTTTCCCTTTGAGGGCCTGTCGTTAAAACCGACAATCAAAGGACAGGATGTGTATGCCAGCAACTTGCACTATCCGAAATCTTTATATGCTAACGAAACGTCAACTATGCCTCGGATAAGGACTGACTCAACGGTTACGACTTTTAGCTATCGTACAATGACAAAGATTGGATTCTGGAATGTGCGTACTCTCCTGGACAATGGAAGGTCCCCAGAACGCACGATTTCTTCAATTAGAGAGTGAATTTCTGAGGTACAAATTAAATATCTTAGGAGTTAGTGAGATAAGATGGTGGAACAGCGGAGAATTCATCTCTCCAACGGGCAGCACTGTAATGTTGTACTCCGGTAAAGCTACCGGTTGTCGTCGTGAGTCAGGTGTGGGGCTCCTTTTAACCAGAGCCGCGCGAAACTGTCTCTTATCCTGGGAACCGGTCTCTGACAGGGTCTTGACCGCCAGGTTCCGGACCAAAATGAGGAACATCTCAATAATACAATGTTATCCCCCTACTAAACTCGACAATGTCTTGGCAAAAGACTCCTTCTACGAAGAACTAAACGCCGTTCAGAGCAGAACACCTAAAGGTGACATTATAATGGTTATGGGTGATTTGAATGCGAAAGTTGGCGCTGATAACTATGGGCTCAGACATGTGATGGGGAGACACGGTCTTGGTGATCGTAATGACAACGGTGAAAGATTTGTAGAGTTCTGCAACTTTCACAGTCTCTTCATCGGTGGTACTATGTTTGAGCATAAGGACCACCACAAAATCAGTTGGTCCTCTGTTGATCGGCGCAGAACACAAAATCAGATCGACCATTTTGCCATTAGTAAAAGATTCAAGAGTTGCCTCCTGGACGTGCGAAACAAGAAGGGTGCCGATATTGGGATGGGAAGAGACCATTATCTAATGATCGCTAATGTTCGATTGCGTATTGCAGCCGTGCGCCGCCCCAGCGACGAAAGATCCAGGCCCCGCAAATTCAACACCGCTCGACTAAAAAATCCAGCTGTTTTACAACAATATAATGACCATCTTCCGCAAAAAGCGGCTGAGATAACTAGTCACCCAAATAGTGACATAAACGAAAAATGGGATGCCATAAAAAATGCGTACATTGATAGCGCAAATACCATCCTTGGCCCAAACCCGGATTGCCGGAATAAGCCCTGGATGTCCGACGCTTCATGGCAGCGGATTGTTGAAAGAAAGGAGCTGAAAGTTCGTTTGGCTGCAGCATCAGACGACAATCGAAGCAGCATCGAACTCCTTTACCGTCAGAAAGCTCGAGAAGTTCAGCGTAGTGTGCGACGCGATAAAAGAGTTTATGCCAATTCTCTTTTAGCGTCAGCAGAAGAAGCCGCTAGAAGTAACAACTTAAACGCCGTATACGGTGTCATGAAGGAGTTTACAAGTGGTCGTAACTCCTGCCAACATCCGGTGAAAGATAGTGATGGAAAGCTACTTATCTTGGAAGAAGATCAAATGAGGCGGTGGAAAGAACACTTCGCCGCGGTCTTGAACCGTGTAACCTCTGGTGAAGTTCCCCCTCATATAGATAATTTAGCTAACCATCAAAATGTGCGTATACGGTCCACTGCCCCGACTAAAGAGGAAATAGTCACTGCAATTATTGCACTGAAACGAGGAAAGGCCGCCGGACTTGACGGTATCCCTGCCGAACTTTATCAAGCAGCGCCAAGCGTAACTGCCGATTTGCTGCACCCACTTGTTGATAAAGCGTGGAATATAGAGACCTTTCCCACTGAGTGGAAGGAAGGTTTGATCATCAAACGATTTCGAAAAGGCTTTCGATAGTGTGAACCGGGATTCTATATGGGCGGCCTTGCGCAGGAGAGGCATCCCTGAGAAGCTTGTGGCTATTATTAAGGCAACCTATGACGGCGCGAAATGTCGCGTTCTGCATAAAGGTAAGGTGTCGGGGGACTTTGAGATTCGCAGTGGAGTTCGGCAGGGGTGCATCCTCTCACCGATCCTATTCCTCATTGTGATCGGCGATGTGTTGCATGCAGCCCTATCCGGACTCGACAGAGGAATTCAATGGACTTTGACATCTTATCTACAACATCTTGACTACGCTGACGACATATGCCTACTCTCCCACAAAATCATGGATCTGTCCGCAATGGCGTTAGATCTTGAGAGGGAGGCAAGCAAGGTTGGGCTAAAGATTAATACCAACAAGACCAAGGTTCTTAGCCCACCGT
Source organism: Chloromyia formosa (assembly GCA_964017055.1). NCBI lineage: Eukaryota > Metazoa > Arthropoda > Insecta > Diptera > Stratiomyidae > Chloromyia > Chloromyia formosa. Next base: position 152,054,993 of record OZ024815.1, on the reverse strand, counting down.
TGCGAAAAAGAAATCCGACACCTATTGCCATCAATATTAATGGGCAGCCTGTGGAGAAGGTGGACAACTTCGTCTACCTGGGTAGCATCGTTGCCGAAAATGGTGGTACGGAGCAGGACATCACTCGTCGTATCAACCAGGCTAAACGCGCATACGGCATGCTGTCCAAAATTTGGCAGGGCAGTTATCTCAGCATCAAGACCAAGCTGGGAATGTTTCGCTCCCTGGTACTATCAGTGCTTTTGTATGGGAGCAGTACATGGAAAGTTTCCGTAGGAGTTACCAGAAAGCTGCAAGTTTTCGTCAACTCATGTCTTCGTCGAATTTTAAGAATTTTCTGGCCCGAAACAATATCAAATGAAGAGCTAAGTCGGCGTACGGGTCAGATGCCAATCGACGAATTGATACGCAGGCGAAAATGGCAGTGGATAGGTCACACATTGCGGAAGAGTGATAACTGCATTGCTTTGCATGCCATAAAATGGAACCCCATTTCCAACCAAGGCCGACCAAGAGGGGGTCCTCGAATCACATGGCGTCGATCTGTGGCAAAGGAGTGTCAGGTATTGGGTAAGTCTTTTGGGGAGTTGCGCCCCATTGCCCAGAACAGAGTACGATGGCGCGCAGGAGTAGTTGACGCGCTATGCCCCGCTAGGGGTTAAGGCAAAGTAGTAGTAAAACAAAACGACATTGTCTCGCTATCGCTCCAGCTAATAATGTCTATTACGACCAACAATACCCCACGAAATTTCCAAGTCACAAACTTTCTATGGCCAATAAGAATGAAAAACTTAAAACTCATTGTCCATTTCTGACTTTTATATTCTTTCAAAAAACGATCGTCTGTGTCAGTGTGTTCCTTTTTTATGGTAGTTTCCAAAAGTGGTGGCATTTTAAGTTCCATTATTTCCATGGAAAAAAGATCAACTTTTGCACTTTTCTCTGTTTTTTTTGCCAGACCCAATATGATTTTAAAACGAATTGCATTTCTGTGCATAAAATTGCAATTAGCGTTCATATAGTCTGGTAAATTTATAGGAAAAGTTGTGTACCCGTACAACTCAATGATTTTTCAATCCTTCATTTTTTTCAATCAGCAAGTTACTGAATGTGCCTAGTTCATATAGTCGCATTGAAAGGATCAGGACGCATTTAAGGCCAATTACAGAAATATTAAAAAAAAGTTTTCTTAGGGTATCCGCATATTGGAGTGCGGAATCAACCAAGGATGCAACCCTTTGACAGAAAACAAGCGAATGAGACGTGCGAACGCCTTTCACGTGTTTTCTGTCAACGAGTTACGTCTTTGTTTTATTCAGCAAAGATATATGTATAGTAGCATATGAACACCATGTAGCTAAATCTACGAAGATTTAAAAGATCCGAGACCCATGCACATATGCACACCATCTGTCATCTTCATCTTCTTCTTCTTCTTCTTGTTCCACCACCAAGATTCAGTTGACAGTTGTGCTGGCTTTCTTAACAAACAACTGCTATATGAACCTCTCTTCTTTTTCATGGATGTGTTAATTGCCTTGATACTTCCAGGGACATGGAAGTAACACCTCTTGCATAGCTATGCCTTGTTGATGCTTCGGGATAAGCCACGACACTACGGGATGAACTCTTGATGATTGAGACGTCTACTTCTGGGGCCCTTAGTCTTGAAAAACTGACCACGTATGTCACCTCAGCTATCTTGCCATCTTACGAAGAAAATTGTCTTCTAAGGACTAAAAAGAAGAGCAAGGGAGTTCCGTGGTGGAGCACCGAAATCTTTCGCTTAAGGAAATGTACAAGGCAATTGTCCAATAGAAAAAGCACAACGGTGAGTGGAGTTTATATCGTTCCACACTCACTGAGTACAACAAAAAGATCAGGGCAGCTTAACACAATAGTTGAATTTACATCTGTGGAGGCGTAAAACTCTAATTCTAATACGGCAGGGAGTCTGCATCGCGTTCTGGCCAAAACAGGCTCTAACTTAGTAAGCACACTCAAGAGAAGGGATGGAAGTATCACAGAAGATTCTGGAAGTACAGAAAAGCTTCTTCTTGAGACGCACTTCCCCAGAACACATCCTCTGTGAATGTGAAGCTCTTACTTGCCGTCGAACAGTTTGTTTCGGCATTACCTCCCCATGGACGTAGCCTCGATCAAACTCGGCCAGCTAAGTCGATTTATCGAGATGAGCAGATTGGATACGTAGATCTAGTCCTGCTCTCCAGGATCTGGGTAAAACACAATAGACTTATTGTCGCAGTGCTTGTCGCTCTTTTGCAGGCCACGGCCCATTTATTATTTTATATTATCTAGCTCTTAAAATCTTAATAAATGTATGGAAAATCTAGGATTGCAGAAATCTCGAGATCTGTCCAAACCTCCTGTGGTGTGCAATAACTACAACTGTGTCAGTTTGACAAATACTCGACTGTTATCGTAGAAACCAATTGGGTTAATTATTGTGTGTTAAAAAAAAACAATTAAGTAAAAAATGTGTGGCAAGACCAGCGACCTACTGTTCAGTTGCAGACGTATATTAGACCACACATTTCTAACGTAAGTATTTGTTTAAACAATCAACAATTAAGACAATTTCTTGATACGATAATAAGCATTTTCTTATCATTCTTATAACTGACATAGTCGCGACTTTGCTGAACATAGTAAATATGTCACCCATTGACAGAAAATAAACGAAAGCGACACGCTAACATGACCAATATGCGGGAAGCCTTAAGATATTCTCCCAATAAAGTTTGATGGGAACTTGAAAGACTCTCCTCTAAGTATGTATTCACAGCCAATAAGGAGTATTATTTATAAGCCAGAAAACTACAACATTACATCATTCCTCATACCCGTGTTTGAAGGGAATCCTGAAATGATCTGTGACATGAATGGCGAATCGAATATCCAAGACACTCTTTTGGGAGTTCCTTTACTTCGGGTTCTGTAGGAGGACCGTGACCTGAGTGTAATGTTGTTAGGACCAGAGGTGGAGACATTATTAATTCCATGATAGTATATCATGACAAGGAATTCACTATATTGGAATAACAAGCAAGTCTTGAGTAAGACGAGAGATGAAAATATCCTGACAACCATAATGCTAATTTATTAGAGACGACATTATCGAGATAGTCATGTTTCAAAGAAGACGATGAACATGTTTGACATATCCGTATTAGTTTTCCTTATTTTATTATATACTTCCCATTAATTTCTTTTACTTGAACAAAAATGAAGTGGTAAATTTGTAAATACTTTGAGACTTTACCGCAAATTTTAATTTATTACACTACCATTTGCTCGGACTAATCGACTTAAATAACGTTTCGTTAGCATGTGACTGGTTTGGTACGGTGCATATTGCTAGCATACACTTCCTGCCCATTTAGCCGTATTTTTGCGACAATTGTTTCGACTTTTTTTACGCTCAATACCACACGGTGATGACAATAAAAACATCCATAGCCACGGCGGGATTCGAACCTGTGGAAAAAAATCGGCAAGATCTTTTGTGTAGAGTACTGGGTGACAAAACATTTGGGCTTCAATAACGAACCCCATTTGTTAAAACTTATTCGATTTTCAGACGTTTGAGGAATTTTAATATCCCTATGGTAATCATTTGAGTGCATTATTGTTCAAATTAGGTCTGTGTGCTAGATAATTATGGGTTTCGGCTTAAACAGAATCAGAATAGATCGGCAGACTTTAACATACGCGTCTGGCATTTCCTCCAGATTTCTCCCAAAACTATTGTGCCACCAGATCAACCGCTAGACGTAACGAGAAAACTCAATTATTCCACATGTCCTTCCAACGATTCCACAATGTTTAATATATCAAACAATTTAGAAGTATTTGACGTGTCCTTACAAGAGCTTTATCATGTCTACTATATCAAAATTAACATTATGGTTACAAGAGACTACCATTCTCATTTGCATAATTCCATAATCCATATTTCAAATATATATAGATCCCCAAAAACTTTGGATCATTACGAAAACATTTAGCAAAACTTGGACTGTTCCGTTCGTTCTGTTCTCCCTCCATATTGGTCGAATTCATCCTGTTTCATTCAGAAATTAACAAGAATCCTAAAAAGTTCTTAAGAAGGAAGAACAGTATATGTGTGCTGTGCGTGTATGGCAATGTACACACAAGTCCTCAAGCTCAAGATTTCATGCAATATATGCATACGTATACTTGTCTACTGAATAAAGGAACACTTTCTCCAATACTTACATAGATTACTACATATAAAAAGTTTCCGTTTTGCCAATGAAGCGCAAAAAGGAAACGAATGAAATTCGGGCCAGTAGCAGCAGCCAAAAACTCTATGGATATTAGGTTGCATGGCGAATAAGAATAAGGAAAAACACAACAATAAGGATATTTAGATATGTATATTGATAAATTCAAAGGAAACTTTTCGTCTGACTTATTATAGTTAGCAACGACACAGGGATGGCTTGTGTAGGCGATACTTTTAATTGCACCTGGCGACACTAGAAGACAATTTGTTTGAAAATACGTTTGACATGTGAAGGTATTTGCAGTTAGCTTTACAATGATTTGAAACGATCTATGTTTAAAGAATATTTCCAGGTCTATGAAACGACAGCTGAAACCAATCCTAAACAACTTCTAGGGCACAAAAATGAAGTAAAAAATCCTTTCCACTAAATGTCTTCGGGAAAGGGCGGACATTAAGGTCTTCTACAAATAGGTTGGCTCAATCTTGACTCTGCTTGAGCCCTGCTGAACAACGGAAGTTAATGGAATTCCACACGTTAGTCGACTCGACCTCAACTCAACTGCGACTCGATTTCTGCTCGACATGTGCGCAATGCTAGCAAACAACATGTTAAGTGAGTCAAGCGTTCGTCGAGGATGAATTGCAAAAAATAGTTAAAAATCAGGTGTGCTCACAGATACACAATCATATGTGTGATATACATTCTTTGTGTGATACTCTACTCGAACTCAGCTCGACATCGGAGTGCTCTCAACATCTAATGTAAATTAATGGAAGCCCACACACTGATCAGCTCGACCTAAATTCGAGTGCGACTCGAAATCTGTTCGATCAGTTTGAAATGTTTGCAACAAAAATGTCGCGCAAGTAGGACGGATAGGGACGGCTGGAGGTCCAAAGCTACGAAACCAACGAATACGCGTGATTGCATCTGAGCCGACCGACATTTACTTTTTCCTTGTAGTCCAATTTTTTTTTTCCGAAATGTTCCTTAGCTATATGAGTTTCTTTAATGTGTAAGGGCAGGTGTAACAAGTGACGAAAACCCCGCCCACGTTTCACGAATTTAGTTACAGCATGTACTGCTAAGATCGTTAAAAGGCGAATGACACTGCCCGACCGTCGCGGTCACTATGGCTCCGAACCCGTGGTCATCTTCGAAAGGCCACGGACTGGTCCACTAAATCTTTTACAACAACTTACTTATTCGGTGCTTCAGCTGATAATCTTTTTCGTCATAGTAGTAGAGCGATTTCTGTACAATTGCCAACGGTCACCACACCTGAACGCGCACAACCACGACCGAAGTTCCATCGAACCATCAAATATCATAGATAGAACGGTGGAAATGATAGGATTTTTTTCTATTGAGTTTGACGTGGTTCGATGCATGCTCGCGACCAAAATACTTGCCGTGTGTTTCGATCTTAAGACTTCATAATAGTCGGTCAAACGTCATGAGGTCTTCAGGCCTCTTCTTGTTTCAAGTCCAAAGGACTAGCCTTCAATTCATTCAAAATTATAGCCTCCAAACAAAATCGGCTGTCATTTCATTTACTCATCAATGAACGAACTGATAGCCGATTTTGTTTTATCAAAGTAACAAAATTGCCACCAATTGCAAACATTCAATTACCAATGCTCTTTATACAAACAAATGCTTTACGAGTCTATATCAATCAGTCCTTTTTGAATGGCGTTAATAAGCTCGCAAAAAAAAAAAAAAAAAAACAAATATGAAATAAATTGGATCGGCATTAATTACGCGTAAATTAGTATCCATAGACCGACGACGCATGTAACGACCCCCTCTCCACAAAATTAAATCGAAAACTGTTTTCAGTCCAATACCGCAGGTTTAATTTTTGAATCTAAATAAATAGACAGATATTGATGTTGTTGTACTCACGTGCATTCATATTCATTCCATAAATCGACACATTCAAATGGATCCGGACAAATGACATTCGAACAGGGCTTGTTTGATGGACAATTTCGCTCCAAATTCTTATTGATAGTTGCTTGACCCCATTGGGTGCCATTCATTGCGGGTGGCAATGGTAAATGTTTGCCTTCCAGCCTAAATATAAATGAATACACATCATTTTGGGTCAATAAAAAAGGATACATTGATTGATGTCAGTATGGGTTTCAAAATGTAATTAGCAATAGTATAATAGCCTTTTCTAAATAAAGGATTTATATAGTGAATTACATGAATGGATAAACGTTAATCTGACAGCTGGGTCAATATTGACGGCCTCAAGGTTTAATTAGTTTGCAAAAAGTACAGGACGTGTGTATTAAAATTGAACGAAAACATGATTTTCGTATCAAAATTCTACACTCACCTTATATCATCAAGACAGCTCTTCTGATAGTCAGCATACACTTCATACGTTCGTACACCTGTGTATTCAGCCTTGCCGCCGGCATAGACACCTTCTTGTTTGTCCACGAGTAGCCATTGATGTCCTTCGAATTCGAATGTTTCATTGTAGCGTCGTCCTTCGCCTCCGTCCAATTCCAGTATGGCTGCCGAGCCGTATCGATTGATTCTTACCACGTGCCATTGTCCATCGTCCACGGTGATGGCATTGAGCCAAAGATCACGTTCTTCGGTTCGCAATGAGTTCAAATTATAGCGGAAATGAAGACGAGCCTCTTTGATCTCTAGTATTCCATATTCCCGATTGTGTTGGTCACTCACTCGGAACAGTTCACCGTGTTGTTCTCGGGTTCGGAATCTTAATTGGATTTGCGTATTGTATCGGTCTGGCTCGAAACTCAGGGCATATTTAACATAACTCTGTTGTTTGAATGTGGTTGGAATGGTGGGTATATTACAGGCGGGTCCGGTCCAGCCAGGACGACATTGACAACGAGCCTCACTGAAGCTTCCCACACAGCTACCATGTTCGAAACAGCGTGCCGTCTGCTCGCTCTGCGAACAAACCTCCTCCGTTTGCGGGCATCCTGCCACACTTGATCGCGACAATCCCGGATGAGCCAAATCGTAAAGTTTACTATTGTGCACCAGATTTCGTATGCATCCATCGAATCCTTTGGAAGTCGGTGCAAAGTGCCAATAGTAGAGAGATTGGTCGAATTGTTCGCGATAGAGGCCGCCGATTTGAAGTGGTGCATTCACGTTCAGGTACTCACTGAAAGGAGGTATTGTACCACGTGCCTGGCAGGAAGAATCATCGAACTCGGGCGGTGAACCATCTTCCATTTCGGATACGTCAGCTGATTTGCAAAAGTCCACCACCATTCGGACGGTTTCAGTGTCCCAGAACAAATCGACTCGATGCCATTCGCCATCGTCAAGGGTCTTTTTCGTTTTCACACGTAGCTCCAATGTTCCTGATCCAAAATCGATCAGCAGTCGGGGGAAGCCTCGTTCCAGTTCAAGCGATATAAAGTCAGAAATCAACATTTCGTCACGTTCGGGAGGAACTATAGGGCCGTTGTATAAAATTAGACCGTCTGCTTTACGCGTTATAAATTCTAAGCTAAGATGTGAATTATCGCACATATCTAATGGAGGGTACCACGCCCAACCTGTTCCACGGAAACTTCTGGTCGTTTGTTGACAGCGTGGTCCACTATAGCCGCCCGGGCATGAGCAATATGGTCCGTACCGTGTCTCCTGACACCGACCACCATTGTAACAAGGCGTATTTCTACACGATTCTACTTTACTAAAGTTCCTAGCACCACATGTACATTCCGCCAGCGTGTCAACTCGCACTCCCACCAAGGCGGTCTTGTTCGAATTAACCATATACGGCAACGAGCTTACATCTAAGGTATTTGTACAGGATCCTTCGCACATTTGATTTTCGTAGAGGCACTCATCGATTCCAACCATCGTTATATTGATACCCACATCCTTTTCGATTTCTTCGCGATGCATCAGTACGATTCCATTCAAACGAACGGGCTTATAGTATGGCGATCCATGGGCGGAGAATCGAATATCCGTTAGAGGAGGATGTTTCCTCTTCAATTGCACGCTAAATATATCGACATGGTCGCGATCCGTATTCAACAGATCCGATAACTTGTCTCTAAATCGATCCAGTTTACTTCGCGACAAACTCTGCGTCCTATAGTTCCACACTCTGATGAAATCCTCATCGCTTATTCCCGATATTCTTATCGATCCCGAATTGATGACTGCGTCGTGAGGTATCTCGCGTACTGTTACCGTCACATTAGCCGGAACATCGGTTTGCGTATGCTTCCTATCGTATACTTTGAATCTCAAGTGATAGCGTCCTTCTCGAGTGCCCTGTCGCATCGTTATCATGCCCGAGTCCTCGTCCAATTTAAAGCGGGCGTGCTCCTGAGCTTCCCAGTAGAATTTCTTGTCGGGCAAGTCCCAGTCATCCAAATCGTAGACATAGACACGTCCAACCTGGGTGTCGGGCGCTTGTCCTTGGTAATTATAAACGAATATTTCCTTAGATCCCGGCTGCATCTTATTGTCATTGACATCGCCTATAACTACGGTAAGTGTACTTGTGCCCGTCATTGCAGGACTGCCATGATCCTTAATAACAATGGGTATCAAGTATTCCTTTTGTTGTTCCCGGTCGAATGAACGGAGAGATGAAACAATTGCCATACCATCACCATTAGCACCCTCTGTAATGAGAAAACATATCAAGTTTGTGGATTAGTGCATTTGGCAGAAGATGATGTGGAGAGGTAGATAATGGAAATAAGGTCAGAGATAGAGGGTAAGGAGTAAGTGAATAGTAGTCATTATATTTAGTGATTCAAGCTTTCAAAGTCAGCAATTAATTTAATCATGACGATAATAGTCAATGCGTAATTGAACATAATTACAATGAGAGTCAACTACTGGATGAGAAATTAAATTAATAGCATGGGAACTTCAGTGATTTGAAATTGAAAAAAAGCTCATAGATTTTGCTTGATGGAAGAGCGATGGTGTTTACCGGCACTATTTGCATGGGACGAGCAACATGCAAATACAATTTAATTTTGATCCATTTGCTTTCAAGTCGTATATGATTTGCTTGAAAAAAAATGTTGTTCTTATCGCCTCGATTCAGGAGATACCCACATCTACCAGGCGAATGCAAGAATCTTCTTATTTTTTTTTTTGAGCCAACGACTTACAATACCATCAACAACGGTCGCACCAACACCCCCAGTCATATGATACCCATCTTGCCTAGATATCACGTAACTGCCAAGAATATCCTTTTTTCATACCAAAGAACTCAAAAGGCTTTCAACAGTACTCCCGTGTATTGGTCTTATCACCCCAAGAGAGGTGGAGATACCCATATCTACCAAGTTTATTTTCCGTTTCATTTCATGATGAAGAGAGTCTTTTTGTCCTGACGAACACCTGCAGCAGAACCAAAATATTACCGTGTGGTACTTATAATAATCCAAAGAAGCTACTTACGAAATTTGTTTGAAATCAGACCACGAGAAATGCCTGGAGGAGTGATCATTGAAAAGACTTAGGCTAGTAACTCTTGTTTCAACAAAACAGAATACATATACCGTTAGTCAGTCGGGTCGCACAAGTACGAAATTTGGTTGCGATCAGAACACAGGAAGTGCCGGAGAAACGATTTAAGAATTAACCAACAAGCGTACATCATGTAACGGACTATATATGCCCGTCCATTATATTTTTATATGATACTGGCAAAAATCAAATGGCGCAAAGCAATTTGGGCACTTGATAAGATGGTCCCAGTAAACAAATCACATGACATATAAACTTGCGATGGTAATCGTTGCGTTTGGCCTGTCAAAATTTTTGATGGCCCGTACCATGCAAATAGACAAGATATAATACAATATACGAAAAGCCGTTACCGACTGGGGCTCACCTAAAGAAGCTACGTACAAAATTTGTCTTTAATGACCACTTTCTCCATTATTTTATTTTTGTCCATTATGTTCTTTATGTACAGTTTCTGTTTCACTACATGGCTAGGAAGGTTGTTTTGTCCTGACCAAAGGACTTAAAATGCCTTCAACAGTACTTGAGGGCATTGGTCTCATCTTTCATTTGTATCCAAAACAAAACGAATGTGGAACCATCTTTTGTTTTCGCCTGCAGTTGACTTTGAAAAATTTTAGCGAAACGTACACCGGTACGTCATTCAAACTTAACCCATCCCAGCCCCACTACCGTAATTTCCCTCCCGCCAAGACTGTTCTCTGGCATCAAAAGGTCTCCCCTATGCTTTGGCATAAACATAAAAAAAAACTCTCCTCCTTTTGTGCTTTCTCGATGGCAGTAAATGATGTGTTGTCAAAAGCCCCTTCTATATCAAAAAAAGCTAAAGAAGCAGTTTCGTTAGCCTCCATTATCCCCTCAGTCTCACCCGATAGCTGGTGGCACAGGGCCGTCCCCGGCTAGAATTTGACGACCAAAACAGCGAGTGCTTAGGAGAAGTTCGCGGGTTGTTTCGACATCTGTGGTGGCGTTACCATCCGCTTCCGTGCATATCTGCTCAGTGACCTTTCAAGTCAAAACACGGCGCAGTCTCACAATAAGTGTTGTCAGCACTCTCGCAAAACCTGCTCCACGTGCTTCTTTTGGCAAACCTGATCTTCTTATTGTATTCTGAGAACGAGTTACGGTAGTCCTCCTACCCGTCAGTTCATGTTGCTTTGTCGAATATTTTCCTGGTTGCTTTCCTAAAGCGTGAGAGTTGAGGATTCTACCATGTAACCAAAGACCGAAGAAGGTCCTGTGCAGCAGCACCAAAATCATAAAAAAAAACATTGCGCACCAATAATTTCAAAGTATTAAAAAGGTTCTCTTGTGTACGACCAACCCATCCTCTAATAGAAAACCTTCTCAGTATTCCAAAGCCGTCGATAGATTTGTTTCTTCAGTAATTTCCTACGTACATAGAATTTTCGTTAAAAGATTATCTAATCCGCTTTTCGGTTTGACCTGGCAAATTCACTTGGCTGTTCTTCGCCTCAACAGCGCGGCTAGACGTTTCATTCCTGTGGCAAGAAGTTCGGCACACACACTCTCAAACACACACAGACTTTATCTCTTATATTCGCCTGAATCTTTTTCGTGAATTTATTCTGTTTCCTTGGTGCGATATAAATTTGGTTTCCGCTAGTAAATCCACTCGGTTGGTAGCCGGAAATCTACTTTTAGCTCAAAACGGAAATCATTTTGTGGACTTCCTCAAAAGTTCAGATTGGGTGTTGTGCGGACTTACGTGAAGAGGCTGTACGTACGACGACCAATCTTTATTTATTTCAGGACGATTTGGATTTTTCTGTAATGTTTGAAAAAAGCGGATTTAGGATTCTTTAAATTGAAATCATTTTAACTGCCTTTCGAGCTCAAAACTTTTCAACTTTTGGCTACTATCAAACTTTAATGCGCTCTCTTGTTTTGGGGCTTTCAACGGATAAGATTGCCTTTTTCTTGTATAGGGATTTCTGTGGTTTGCTTCGTGAAATTGGATTGCTGAGAATTGCAGCAAAGTGTGTTTTGTATTACAAGCAAAATATTACAAGCATTTTCCCGGGGAGACGATGAAGCAGATGCGGTATTTATTTAAATACGTATTTGCAATTTATGAAATTCTACTTGAATATGTGTACATAATTACTCAAATTGAAATATGCATGAACCGACCAACATAGGAAATTCTTTTCAAGACCTGAAATTCTTTCCGAACATGATGAAAGTCCTAAGTCGTATTAGGCCGTTTTACCCTCATATGATGAGTGACATATGGTATCCGTACGGTAAGTATGTCAGGCTAGGAAAACACAAAGCAAGAAAAAATACTCGTATATAAATATTACGATAGAAAATATTTTCTAAGAACGTGGAGTTCGAGCAGGAGAACGAAAGTAGGTTGTGTAGATGGATGGATGTTTTGTTTCTATTAGGCCTCAGGAATCAGGACGTAGGATGTATTCTAGGCGCTGGTGCTACGCTTGAAACAGGGCATACTCTTATGTATTTATTTCAAATATGTTAAGTATGACGATTATCGTACGTAGAGTGGAATGGTAGGATAAGAAGCACTCAATTTTAACCGGGGAAGTAGTATTTCACTTTTCAACTAATAATTTGCAGAATACGTAAGAACAAGATTTTATTGTCCCAAATAGTTTTCCAAGCACTGCAAATGAGCGTTTTAACAATATGTTGCATATAACACTGATTTGGAGAATGTTACAGTGACCTCCATCTTCGATGAGACGTTTGAATCGGACCCTAAAGAGGATATTGACGTCACTGTAGTGGAGAGAGGAGTTGCTCCGATTGTAGTCGTCAAAAATTGACTCTGATTGGATGGCCTGCAAAGGACATCTTAGCAAATATAAAAAGGAACCAAGAAGGCGAAGCGGAATTCCTGAAGGCAGCTTTCTCATATAAGCAGTACACTATGTTCGTCTTTCTGGACATCGAGGGCGCCTTTAACAACGTCAAACCGGACTCAATTATCAAGGCATTTTTCTTACTTGACGATAGTAATGCCCGCTTTGTAAGCTAATTTACCTAATCAAGGGTAATTTGTACCGAGCTAGGCACCTCGTCTGTACGGAAAGGTGTTATAGTACGGGTACTCCGCAAGAGGGCGTCCTTGTATCGTTATTATCAATCGTCTGCTTTTGAACCTAGAGCGACTGGGGTGGACGGTGATTGCCTATAGGGATGGCGTTAACATTGCCATCTCGAGGAAGTTCACCAGTACACTCCCTCCATGATGACCAACTGTGGGGGGGGGGGGGCAATCCCAATAAGACGAAGCTTGTTCTACTATATTTTCAAGGAAGCATGCGATACCATCAGCAGAACCTCTTATCCTGGAAGGTGTTGGAATTTTGCCTTGCCAGTGAGGATCAGCACTGGCAAGGCCAAATTCCTATGAGTGTAACCTTCGAAAGGAAGCTTGGCTGGAGCGCGTGAATAAAGCCAGTATCTCTATTCTGCCGCAGGAAGGCTATTGGTATAAATTGGGGCCTGCAGCCGAAAGTTATGCGGTGGCTCTATATGTCTGCCATGTGCCCGTTTCCGTTGGGTGGCATTGTGGTGGGCTGCACTTAATTTTGCGATAAATCGTAGTCGTCTAGGAAAGGTACATAGAACAGCGAGCGTCGCTATTAGTGGGGCTCTTAAGACGACTCTTAGCGACGATCTTGATGTATTCCTACACTTGCTCCCTTTTGACATCCTGCCTACGTGCACAACAGTCCATCTTCGCGAAACGGGTCACTGAACAACGCTTAGTTCTGGGTATTCTAGAATTTTGATCAACCGATCAACCCGCAACGACGGACTATATTCCACCACACTATGTCTTTGATTCCCCTTGTGGTGAGGGGCGTAAGAATAAGCCACAGCCTTTCTCCGCTTATCGTAGAAGGCGGCTTAGTGGACAGGATGTGTATGCCGGCAACATGCATCATCCGAAACCTGTTATATACTAACGAAACGTCAACTATGCTTATCAGGAGTAGTTGGCGTGCTATGCCCCGCAAATAGACAAATAGTGGTAGTATATCTGATGGAATTTCATTAGTGGGATTCCACTACGGAGCCAGTGGGTTATGGACCGACGTTTGATGTCTGGCATGTTATGCATCTACCCGGATGGATGAGGTGGGCGTTAGGGGTCTACTCCTACCGACTGAATACAGACTTATCCATCCGTCTCCCAGAGCACTGCAGCGTTTTCCAGGTGGAAGTTTCGGCGATGAAGGAAGCTACGGTTTGGCTAGGGCGTAACGTTATTACGGTTACGGAAGTCATCACTTACATCACATCGTTCGACGCAAATGTCAAACTAAGTGACGGCTGCATCTTAACTAGCTCCAAAATAAAATCTTTAAAAAAATCGAACGTTTTCATAGAAATTCACTTTTAACCATATACGCGACTCTTGTTTGTCCTTCTACGTTCAAGTATCGCATTCATCCGCGCTAATTGGTTGAAATAGCGAAGATTCGTGATAAAATCCATTCACCCAGAACAATCAACGCAACAAGTCTACTGACAGTGCAACCCCGCCGAAATTCGCGACTTCAAGTACCCATTTTTGACGTTAACGAAACTCTTATCACTCCGCTGGCACTCAACTGAGACTGAGATCTGGTACATAGCCGACAGAATTGACGCCTTCGACTATTTAAGAGTGAGGCAGCGAAAAATTTGAGACATCAAGCTACAACTCACATCAGAAACTCGCATCACTCCGCGGGGCCTCAACTTCGCTGACCGACAACAACATTTGAGCCGACCGTCCAGCAAAGTCGTAAGTAAACACAACACCGACTCAGGTAAACATTGCACAAACAATCCTCACCAAACATGAAATGCTACAGCTGTAATATTGAGTTAGTCGACAAAGTAGATGCATTGGATTGTACGAAATGCTTGCAATCGTATCATTACTATTGTGTCGAATACTCTGACTCCACCTTTCGTAAACTTTCGAAGGAACGGAAAAAGGCATGGGTCTGCAAAACATGTCGTACCGGCCAGGATAACACGTCATGCGCAAACAACCATAGCTTGAATGACATCCTTAACACTATGAATGAAATGAAGGCAAACATAAAAGCTGAACTGGTAGAAGTTAAAACATCTATAAAAAATGACATGGATGAGTATCGCAAATCACTAGAGTATTGCTGCTCTAAAGTCGACGATTTTAACATAAAACTCTCACAATATAATGCTAAAATCGATAGCCTCACACATACATGTGAAAATCTAGCTAGGGAAAATAATGATCTAAAACTCCAAGTAAGCTCTTTGACAGCTCACGTAAACAAAATTGAACAAGGTCTATTGGAAACCGAGCTGGAGATATCCGGGATTCCTGAGACCAAAAACGAAAACTTATCCGAAGTAATTACTCGAATAGGGAAAGTTTTGGAAACACAACAAACCATAACACCAACATCACTGTCTCGACAACAAAACAAAACGAGAGGCGAAAATCCAAGATCGATAATAGTCAAATTCAACTCAACGACTGATCGCAACGCTTGGTTAGAAGAGACTAAGCAAAAGTGTTCTAATTTTACGGCGGACAAGATCCATAATAGTTTCCCAAAGAGAAGAGTCTACTTTAACTATCATCTCACCAAAACTTTTAAAACCCTTTTGTACAAATCTAAAGTCTTCGCCCGCGAAAATGAATTTAAATTTGTATGGCTGAAAAACGGAAGCCTATTTATGAGAAAATCTGAGACCACTAGAATTCATAAAATCTTGTGCGAGTCCGACTTAGACTTAAGACACCTGACGAATTAGTCCCAAAATTATATATAATATGAAAACAAAGATTATTGATTTAAGACATAATGAGCATGGATATTTGTAATTTCTTAAATACAATCAGCTCCGAACGGGAAAAATCAGTTATAATTAAAAATAAATATCAGTGTCATAAATTTTTTGAAAATCTAAGCGGTGTTAAAATCATACATTTAAACATTAGAAGTATTTGTAAAAATTTTAACGAATTTTGTTTATTAATATCAGACCTGAACTTGGTTTTTGACATTATAGTCTTGACTGAAACGTGGTTAGATTATAATAGCTCGAATTATCAAATACCTGGCTATAATAAAATAGTAAAAGAAAACAAATTTAATAAGTGCGATGGAGTAGTAGTATACATACGGGAGATTTTAATTTATAATATCTTAAATGAGGACATCAATGATGTAAATTCTCTAAATGTAGTAATACGTGTGAATGAGGATGATTTTTTGCTGACTTGTCTATATCGTTCCCCAAATGACACAAATGTTGACAATTTTATTGATAATTTGGAAATATTCATTGATAATAACAAATATTTTTCTAATCACGTAATAGTTGGCGATACCAATATAGACGTATTAGAAGGTGGAATGGACAATAACGGACATAAATATCTGAATATGTTATATGGGTTGGGTTTTATTAATCATGTGTACGGGTGTACACGTAAATGCAACACACGAGAATCGTGCGTAGACCATTTATTCCTTAAATGCAAAAAATCCTATAAATTCAGTTCAGCTATATATACTACTTTCATAACTGACCACTACGCTATCTTTGGAAACATACTATGTACAGCACAGAACTATAAGCTAACCAATATTTCAAAGGAAACATCTATAAAACAAACTCTAGATACATCCAAGTTTAAATTCGAACTAGAAAGAGAAACATGGTCAGCAGTGTATGACGAAGAGGAAGCTGAAAAGTCGTTTGAAAATTTCTACAATAGACTTTTACAGATTCATAGTAACAACCTAAAAAATTCACGTAAAATTAGTTGCAAGATGAAAAAACTCAAACCCTGGATCTCTAGAGGGTTAATTATATCTGTCAGGAATAGGGATAGAATGGCCAGTAAGCTACGAAAGCAGCCTTTCAATACGGATCTAGTTAACCAATACAAACATTATAGAAATATTCTCAAAACGTTAATTCGCTGTGCTAAGGATCAATATTACAAGGCCAAATTTCAAAACTGTGGAAATAATATAAAAAAGATTTGGGATATTGTCAATGAGGCTACAGAAACGAAAATTATGAGAGGGAAATTTAATAGTGATATAACTTCTATAGCCGGTGAATTAATTCATAGCCACAAAGAAGTAGAAATAGCCAATGAATTTAATAGACATTTTATAGAAGTTGGCCAAAATATTACAAGGAATACACCGATCATCACAGAAGCAGATCGAAACATGACAAGAGAATATATTGGTCAAAATAGTTTGAATTCATTCTTTTTGCACGCAATATCCGAATTAGAAATAGTGGGCCTTATAAGTGACCTCAAATCCAATGTCGCTCCTGGAATGGACAATCTTGAGTCAAAACTCTTTAAAGATAATGCCACTGTTTTGTCCAAACCTTTGTTACACATAATTAATATGTGCTTCACCCAAGGCAAATTTCCAACACGGTTAAAGCATGCGGTTGTGGTTCCACTGCATAAGGGTGACAATAAGAGTGATATGAACAATTATCGACCAATATCCCTGTTGTCATGTTTGTCGAAAATTTTTGAAAGGGCGATCAAAAATAGGCTAGTTAACTATTTAGATAAAAACAATATTATCTCAAAGGGGCAATTTGGATTTAGGAAAGGTAAAAGCACAGAAGATGTTATTTATGGCGTAACGAAAACAATTATGTCCAACTTAGATAAAGGCTTGAAATGTATAGGAATATTCTTGGATCTTAAAAAAGCGTTCGATACCGTCAATCATAAAATCTTACTGTCCAAGATGAATAATATTGGGATCAGAGGCGTGTCGCTTGATTTGTTCAGGTCTTATCTGGGAGGTAGAACACAATCTGTGCGTATAAATGGCTGCATGAGCTCTCCCCTCAACATAAAGATTGGAGTGCCCCAAGGAACAGTATTGGGTCCCATTATGTTCCTAATCTATATTAATGATTTACTGAAAATTAATATTACGAACTGCACATTATATGCCTTTGCTGACGATATAGTAGCGCTATATCATGGAGAAAGCTGGAATGAAACATTCGAATTTGCCAACGATGGTTTAGTGAAAAAAATAGCTTGGCTATCTAAAAATAAGCTTTGCATTAATTTAAATAAAACTGTAGTCATTCCATTTTCTCTCACATCAGCAGGAGTTCCTCCGGATAATTTCAGAGTTTCAGTACATACTAGTGGCTGCACAACAATATGTTGCAACTGTCCTGCGCTGCACATTGTAAACAGTACTAAGTACTTAGGAATAATAATAGACCGACATTTACGCTGGCAAGAACATATATCCTACGTTTGCAGTCGCCTAAGAAAAATAATTTATAAATTCGTAGAATTGAGATCAATGGTCTCAGTTGAACGTTTAAGGATGATATTCACAGGAGTCTTTCACTCTGTGTGGTATCACAACGACCCACTCGTAGCCTATGTGTGTCCTAGAGTATCATGACAGTCCGAAAACTAAAATTGTGAAAGGTACTATTTGCCTTAACCCCTAGTGGACATAACGCCTCAACCGCTTCCAAGCGGCTTAGTTGGGGTTTTGTTTGCATTAACTGGTTTTGGACGATGCATGTTGTTACCATGCATCTCCTCCCAATTCCCCACACTCGTGGGGAAGATAACACAAACAACCATGACCACGACGGGACCGGCATGAAACAGTCCTACTGTACTGTGTCAAACAATGAAGATGATATGGCCGAAAAACAGGTCTTTTTAGAAGACTTAAGAGACGTGAGCCCGTTAAGGCTCTCTCGCTTTATTTCCAGTTCCGGCTGGTTCAGTAATAACGTAGATATTTAGATAATAATCATTTGAATAGGGAATTCTGGTATAGGAAGCACAAAAGTCCCTATTGAGCCTAAATTTCCAAGAAGGAATTGCCGCCATTACGGAGAATATGAATGTGACAGCTTAGACAATCAAGATCATTTCGTGGACTTCCGAAAAAAAAATCGGGGAAGCTGACAGTCATTTAGCATGTTCGGCTGACAAACATAATACTACTCGTAAATTGTTTCCAAAATATTCTTCGAATTGCGATTTTCGCTATAAAAACAATAAACGCAATCTTGAGTTTTCTTTTCATAAGAATTCAATCCTTTTATACTCTCATCTTCAGTAAAACCGAAAGATTTAAGAAATTGTACGCATTCCTCTCTTCCAATTAGGCTGTTTATTCAGAATTCCTTTTTTTTTAACTCCTGGAACTCGTTTTTTTCTTGTCATTATTTGCGTTTACTTTGTTCTCTGAAATGCTTCTCGTAATTAGCAGCTGTGTAAATGTTAGCGAGTTAGACTCTTACATGTGTACTTAGCATTATGACGGAAGAGATCCCCCATTAAAGATACATACGAACAGGCTTTGTATTCTGTGAAAAGCAAGAGATGTCCTGGAAGTTATGACCGTAAATAGAGAAGTGGAAGATATGCGTTGGATGGTTGCCACAGTAAAAGAGAAGGAAACGAATGATATGGCGTACGATATAATCTCCATTAGGGCTTTTCTTTCCTCAACCGTTATGAAAACGATCCCTTCCCCTAATAACCTATAAATTCAAACTGTAGGAAGTGTTGCCTTTAATAGACGAATTCAAAGAACATATCTTTCTTAGCAAAATCATGGTAGCACTCCCAGGAAAGTACGAGTCCTTTTCCACTAGTACCTCGTTGATGAACTACATCATTTCTCAAAAGTTCCAATTATAAGTTTCATCATCATCACCGTCCCTTTTCATATACTTTCATTGGAGCTCCTTGTCAAACAAAATTAATCACTTTCGAATGCTGTGTATCAAGGACGATATGGTGCGGGACTATGATAGTTATACAGTATGTTAGTATCATATTCAATTGAAGGTAGCTCATGAAGTGAGCTATGTGTAGGTCAGATACCTTAACAGGTATCTTGACACTTCTTCTGAGCAACGCAGAGAATTCATTTATCAAATTTATATAAGGTTTATATAAGTACATATATTTCATTTCAGAGTAATTTAAGGCGATAGTACCGTTGATTAATTAAAAGAAAACTCCTTAGACCGTTTTCATTAGGATTGTTTTAGAAGAAAATATCTATTCTCAATACATGAAGGCCATGAAGGACGGCGCAGTGCGGAGTGGACCGTAAATAGTTTTTCACCATACAAGTCCCCGGCCTAGATTGGATAATCTCGATCATGCTTTAGAAGGCAGAAGATACAGTGACCGACCCCATGGCTAGCAGCCATTTTGAGGAGCTGTATATATTCCCAACTAATGGAGACGAGTTTGTGTGACATTCATTGCGAAGACTAACAAACGGGGTCACTAATCCGCGGAGGATTTTAGACCTATTAGCCTCCCGTTGTGCGTTATGCAGGTGCTGGAACGTATTGTGCTTTACCATTTACCGCGCGACGTTCTCGGAAGCCGTATGGTTTCGGTCATCCCTCTATAATGCTACATCTATAGAGACAGAGGTTAAATATGTTTCGCCGCCTCTGCCTATAACTAATCGCCTAGGCATAACTTAAAACTAACTACTCACTTTGATCCTGTTCCACTTTGAACGACGCCCGAATAATATCATCTGCACCGGGGTCCAATCGAAATTGGAACGGAGGTCCGTTGCTCTTGGACCGATCGTCATCGTCCGTTGCCAAAATTTCAACCACTTTACGCGGTGGCACATGTTCTGGCAAAACTGGCCGATAGTCCTTCAAGAATTTCGGTGCATTGTCGTTGATATCCTGGACGATAATCGTTAGTGTCGCCGTTGCCGTTTTTGGTGGAACTCCATCATCAATGGCTAAAATTTTGACTTGATGTCTGGGCACCACCTCGCGATCGAGCGATCGTTGAATTGAGACTGTTCCCTCTTCGTTAATGGCGAATTGTCGTTGTCGATCGGAAGACCTGTCAATTGAGTAGGACACTTTACTTTTGCCACCCTGATCCGGATCGGTTGCCTTGAAACGTTCCAGAGACGTCCCGACTTTAGTATCCTCGTAAACAGACACCTCAATGTTGGCCCGGTCGAAATGGGGTTTATTGTCGTTAATATCGCGCAATTTCACTACCACCCACGAGTAAGCCACGTGGTATTTGTCGTTATCATTATCCTCGCCTTTATCGTTGACTTGAATTCGAAACCGGAAGCCGTTGCTTTGTAGTTGATCCTCATAATCAAGCGGTTGGACAATTTTCAAACTACCCGTTCCATCATTATTTCGCACCATCGTAAACTTATCGGCGCCATAGCCACTGTTATCGATCACCTTATACTGGAACTTGTTCGTTTCGTCGTCGTCATGTACCGTCACTGTCAGGATGGGCATCTCCGGCAAGTTTGTTCCATCCGTTTCGTCCACTTCCGTAAACCATTCGTCTTTCGTAAATTGCGGCGGCATATCATTTATATCTTTTACTCGTATCGATGCTGTCCCTGTACCCTTTAACCCGCCACCGTCCATTGCAACCACCTGAATCGAGTAGTCCGGCGTTCGTTCACGATCTAAACAACACACTGCTGTTTTTATCACACCCGTGTCCGGTTCAATTTCAAATATCGGTGATCCGGTCTCCTCTTCGATTACATTCTTTTCGATTGAATACACTAATTTTGCGTTTGAGCCTTCGTTCGGATCGTCATAGTCGACGGCGGTCATTGTCATCACCACCATTCCGGCCGTTCCGTTTTCGGTCACGTTACCAAAATAGATACCTTGAGGGAACATTGGCGCATTATCGTTGATGTCCTTTAGGTTCACTTGTACATCAGCATAGCCGACCAATCCTTCGCCACCTTCGTCTTGGGCAAATACGGTGAAACGCCACTGTGGTCGACCATTTGGCTGGTCACGATCCAGGGGCTGAAACGACAAGGGAGAAAATTAAGAATATTGGAAAAAATAGTTTTAAATGAGCATCCGGCTCTGTGCACTATTATGCCAGAACCGTTTTGAACGCAGAAAGCAGCAGCAACAAAAACAACAGGCAGATATGTTCTCGCCGATATCGTCGTCGCAGTCTTCAATCTGGGTCGCTTAAGGGAAATGCATGCTTTCTAACTTTACATTACGCTGCCACTGCTTATACTCGTAAATTCTGCAATATTGCGAAACAAATTGGTAGAATCCATTGAGTGAGAAATATTTTTGATCTCAAAAATCGTGTGAAAAATTTAACGGAGAGCCTTTTCCGGGCTTCGATTTTTACCGGGAGAAGAAGAATTCGGCTGATTCTACGCTATTGGCGCCAAAAATTGAAGCAGTACATTCTCGTTATTCGGCATTACCTCTTCGTGTACTGATGGAATCTAAACATACGCAACTAATTCGTATAGAGTCTTTATTTTTTTGGTTTCACACTGAAAAACGTAAGTTCGTACCAAAGATTAGACATTACAAAGATACTGCACTTCATACGAATTAGTATGTAGTATGCCTAGCAGGTAAGGGGTAATGGCAACTAACAAGCATGTTACTCATACAATGAAACGTTATACGCAGTTGTCATTAGTGAAGTGTTGCCGTCCCTAACTCTCTAAAGGCGATTTCCCTTTGAATTATTGGCACCGTGAAGTTTATTTGTGTGGGTTAAATAGTATGAGGTGCAGTATCTTTGTAATGTCTAATCTCTGTTCGTACTGCCAAACCGGCAATTCTTTTATTTGAGCTTGGGCTACGCTTATAATGGTTTCTTAGTTGTACATTTGAAATACGAAACCCAAATATCATTGAAATTTTTTTTTTTAATTTTCCCTCAAATCATACCCAAGATTTGTTAGCCAAATGCGAGCCAAAAATTTGAAAAGTAACAATGCATTCAGTATGCTAGCTACCTTGTTAAATCCCTTAAATTCAACCATTCCTTTCAGTCATATGGGACAAAGAGAGGTGCGCGGACGCCTACAACTCTCTCCGACGGCTCCAAAACGGAAGAGTGTTCAGGCGCAGGCATTATTTTGGAGTTCCAAGCGGAAATACACACCATGGAGGTCTGTGCTAGTCTGTGCCAAACCGCTGCCTATTTAAACAAGCAATAATAGCAAAATTTTCATTTATTGATTTAAATACGAGTACCAATATTTACCGACAGTCAGGCTGCCATCAAAGCACTTACCAGCTTTACTATCAACTCTAACCTGGTGCAATCCTGTCAAGAAATCCTCCATATTGTGGGCTCAACGAACTGGGTCCCTGGGCACTCGGGAATCGAAGACAATGAGCAAGCAGATAGGTCAGCAAACCGAGCCTTCAAAGCCCACTTCCACGGCACAATATACCCAAGGTTGCAGTACTTGTGGTTTCAACACAATCCACGGACCACCCTCTTTATCTATCTATCTAGCCAAATTGATGAATTGTAGGGTGTTTTGGCGTGATGACTCTCCCTCCAAACAAGAATCTAGCTTTTTGCCAATTATCCGCCCAATTTTTTAGGGAGACGTTGTCATTTTCAAAAAGATAATCTAATCTCATACTAAATATTTGAGAAGATTTGCAATTTTATTCGGGAATAATTTATTAGGAAGTTAAGTTGCAGAAAAAATTCATTCCTATTATTCAACCAAAGAACCAAAGCACCAAATATTTTCTTCTGCAACCCAATCGCCATTCGTTTTGATCATGAGAATTTTATTTGTCCGACGGGATATGAGACTTTTGTGTTTATACGAACATGCCAGAGTCAATGCACAACCATTTGTTCAATGGCGAGAAAGGATTTACAGCCAAATCCGTGGACCAAATTTTATGTTTTCATTTCAGATTTCTGCTACAGCATTTCCACCGATCTCGGGTAAAGTGTCGAACATGCTTATCTAAAAAATATTGAACCCATACGAAAGGATGCCAACAGCATTGCGAAGGGCCTACCATACTCTGTCCAATACTGCAGCAATATTCTCCTATGAATTTTCATTCTTGTTAAAGAAAAGAATCCGCCTCTGACTTGTAAGCGAGCCCTCGCAATATAGGTCATAGATTGTACATAATGTCTAAACGTCCCTAGGGGTGTTCCGCTGAAACCTTCGGAACAAAGCGGACCTTGTTGGGATAGTGAAAATCGAAAAAAAAATAAATGTTACAAAACTCCGACAAAGGCGGATTCGGAATGCATCCGAACAAATGTAATATAGTGGCAAGTTTTGCGTTTAATGTTTGTGTATCACGAGTGCTGTTTCATCTATTTTGTGCGTCCTTTCCGGCGAGTCCAGCATAGACTGACCACCATTTATTGCAGGCGTATCCTGAAATCCATCCACAGTGGGAGTTCGCTGTGGATGGTGAAGGATATCGGAGGAGTTTAGTGGTGGTCATATTATTATCCTAACTGCTCTATGCGATGCGAAAGATATTGGCTGAAACCGCTTCGGCCGAAATACTCGTATCTGAGAATTGATGGGGTTTTCTAAATGTTGATTTCATAAGAGCCGTAGTATTGAGCGCAGCGCGTATTTCATTTTGAAAATGTTTCCGCGCGTTCGACGGTGCCGCTCTTCTGCGTGATGTGTGTTTGGTATATGTAGGACTTTGGACTATGGACGAGTATATGCAGAATGCAGTGTTTAGAAGATGAAGACGCATTCATTTGTTGCAGTTTTTGAGTAGAGGTACTCCTGAAATCGCCAAGTTTGAAGATATATTGGTTTTGCAATTGTGGTGCGACTGGCACAACGGTACGGATGAAATGCTATGACTGACATAAATATAGCATGAGTCCTTGTAGAATTGGTTTGATGGATTATCCCATTTTTGGTGAAATATGGCCATTTTTGGGTGTAGATGTAGGATAGATGAGATTTTTATGGAAAAAGCATTAGGCTAGGTAGCAGGGTTGCTGCAACAGCACATTTAGACCATAAAACATAGGTCCATTGTGATACCCCACGAAGACCAAACAGCACCAGTCCATGGTCTTAGAACCATGCGGAATTCTTCATACGAAACGAAGGAGTTGTGCCCTCTGCCTCCACCTCTGCAAGTTGCCCAAGACGGTTGGCAACCGTGCCAGAGCAGGGCATTCGCAGAGCAGATGAGAAATGCTTTCTTTCTCTATATAGTAATCATTGAAAGGAAGCCGAAGTTTCCTAGCATGCTCACCGATAAGGCAGTGTCCAGTAACGAAGCCAACCACCACATCGATCTAGCATTTGGTCAGCGACAGTAGTTTAGCAGAAAGGCGGATATCCAGCCTACACCAGATAAGCGTGTCATTATTATATGTAACGCCATTAGTTCATCTAAGGTTTGATTCCTTGATCGGAGTTAATTTTATTCAGGATTCAGGCAAATCGGTATGGTGATATTACTACTAATCTACTATATCGCATCGATAGCTCCTCGCCGGTCCAGTTCATCAACCCCGCAATTACCAACAAAACCATGGTTGCCATGTATCTAGCACAGCATAATACCGGAAAAGCCACCCACCTTCGCTAGACATGCCCTGCACTTCGATAAGATTTTTGATGTGAAAAACCCTGAGTTGAGGAATTTGACTGCAGCTTGGCTATACGTAAAGATAGTCACTTTCGTCATGGAGATGACGTGAAGACTCAGCCAAAAATTTCTGCCAGGAAGACACTACAGTAGCCGGAAAGAAAGGTGAATATTGGGCTCCTCTGAGTGAACTCCAACACCCACAACTTCAGTAGTGTTAGAACGGTTTACTTTCAGCGTGTATGGTAGAGACGGACCACTTTCTCTCACAGATTCCGTGGTGAAATCTGGTTTGTGGGGTTCTATACGAGCTATTGCTTTGGTAAGGTGAGGAGCGACCAGCACCCAAGGTTGTCCACCGGTAGGTCTCTCCTATTCTAATGGCTGAGTCACCGCCTTTAGCTTCCCCTGAATATCCAACGACAACAAGCAGAGCAGGATATGACCGCGAATGGTGTTGTACGTACAGCTCCTATGGTTGCCAGTCAAGTCGTTCTCTGTACCTTGGATAACAATTTCAGATTAGCTACCGCCTGTAGGACGTTCCACCAAAGCACCACTACATAGAGCCAGTACAATACCTTGAGTTTCAGGCCCAATGTTTTACCTATCTGCCCTGACCCCTAGTGGGGCATAGCGCGCCCACTATTTCATGTGGCTTAGCTGACGTTTCGCTAGCATCGGACAATGCGCGTTTCCAGCATGCACCTCCTGCTACCATTTAGTCGTCTACTTGCGACATGTCGGGAAATGTTGTGGCTTATTATTACGGCCCTCACTACAGGGGGAATACGACAAAAATATCCATGGCCCCGAACGTCGCAGACGGGATTTGAACCCGTAACGACCGTAGTCAGAAATGAGACTGACGCCTTTATGCACTGAGCTACCGGTCGCCCCATGTTGTAGGCATGTTGCCATATCGCGTAAAAACTTTCTGGTATTGTGCTACGTAGGTCAATAAGCCTCTCAAGCATTTTCAGAAGTGTGGCTGAAAGACTGATTGGTCTTAGATCTTTGGGTTCCACATGTGAACTCTTCCCTGCTTTGGGTATATACCACGTTGACATCGAACCATGTTTGTTCATGGAATGTATACAAGGTCTAGGTACGCCCTGAAGATAGTTTCAACTCACAGGACTTCAATACCTATCTGTGTTGAATGTCTGCAGGTCCGGTGAACTTATAAGGTTCAAAGCTTTAAGCTACCCGCCGAATTTTTTACAGTTGAGATGATAGCTCCGAAGATGCCAGTAGTTCCCACGCTATCTTGTGCGTGCTGACTATGAGTAGCCATTGGAGAGTTATCGGAGAAATTAGTATTCAATAGAATTTTTAAGGTCTCTTCGCTGGAGCCTGTCCATCTACAAGGATACCTCCCCCCCCCCCCCACAATGGTGAAAGAAACCCCAATTTTAGGGTGATTCTCCATCGCGACATATCCAAAAAATCACCCAAAGAGAGCTGAATGTTACTCTTGACAAATCCACCTTTCTCTACTAGGTCGGTGGGGGGGGGGGGGGGGGGTCCTTTGTCCTTTCGATCCTTTGTCGTATGATTCATGTTATCTTTGTAATGTCTGGGGCAGCGAGTGGGCAAAATTTTCGCCCACATCTTTCGAAAGTGAGCTGCAACAAGTACATATGCGCTGACATGCACGGATATCTGGTCGGACATTTCCCATTTGAGCACTATCTGACTACGCATACGCCCATCTATCAAATGATTACTTTTCTAAACAAAAAAAAATATGCATTACACTCCTTGTGATACAACACGAGAAACAAGGTCATTCCCGACTCGAACAAAGACTGCAGCGGATACACTTAATGGAAGACCTTCTGGGAAAATCCATATACAGTATAGTTTTAACCATTTTCAAAGAGATTTTTGTTTTCTATCAAGACTTAGAGAGACTTTTTACTATCGTTCTTTGTTCTATGCAATGCCAGGATAGAAGTTTCCATTTTAAAGCAACTGAAGATATTCCGCCAAATTTTCCAAACAGGCTCTGTTTGAAGTGGTTTCTTTATATCCGCTTTCTAACAGAATATATCTCTATTTAATTTAATTCTCCTAATCACGCAACCGTTCAATTGAAATCGATTCGCTCCAAGTGAAACCACAATAGCCACATGGTCACATTATATATTCGTCGAACTAGATCCTTGAATTTGTGGTTCACCAGATTGAAACATTCGGTGCCAGGCACAGAAATAAATGCATGGACTATATGCATGTTTAAACTAACTTTTTTTTTAATCCGGAAGGCACATACTATACGTAAAAAGCTTGCGGTAACTATCGTCTATTCTGCCAGATATAAAGTGGGATATGTAAGTAAAAAGTAGTCGTCTAACAAAAGGACACCGCACATTGAACCGAATACGAGAATAAAGTAGAATGGGCAAGTGGAAAAGCAGTGGCAAAAAAAGAGGGTTTGGTATTCTTCTTCGTGGCGGTGATGGTCGCCATGAAAACGGAATATTCACATTTAAATCTTGTTTGAAATTATGTCGTTACATTTACCACCACAATGTCTGTAATTCACAAATAAACTTAAGGTTCCTGTTTCCATCTGAGATGTCTTTTATGCATATGGCTGTGTACGAGGCTATATTTCCTAGTGGAAAATTTATGCCAGAAGCAAATAAATGAACATGGTGGATAATTAATCAAAATATTCCTGGACAGGACCCAGAAGTTTGGAATGAACTGAGCTTGTAGAGAATTTGTAGAAAGTGGCAAGTCTAAGGCAATGTTTTGGGCAGAGGTCCTAGTGGAAAGTATATGGGGATTAAGTAAGACTAACTCGGTAAGATGGTGCCTCAAAAGTTTTTGATAGTTCAGTGAATATATTTATATTTTAAGGGAATTTTGCAAAATTCAAGGAATCATGGTTGTTTCTTTTTTTCTCAGACTGTCTGTTTTTTCGGGTACGAAAGCCCCGAGGCATGAGATCAACTTTATGTGGAGCGTTTACATTTCTTTTGTCGGACCTACAAATTTCGGACGCAAATCTTGAGAAACCACGGTTATTTCCAAATACAATAATTCCCTCCCCTCCATTCTAAGGAAAAATGTGCTGTTAAGCGGCCATTCCACAGTCAAAACAATTTGATGCGTTTGAACTCAATTATTTTGATGTCAAATTGGTTGCTATGATTCATTAATTCTCAAACTTCAATCCAAAAATTATTGTTATTACACTGTTAGTAAAAAATTTAACACAACTAGTAGTCAAATATTTGGCTGCATAACGGCCGCTTTAGATAAGAACTAAAAATTTCGGTCAAATAAATTTCAATTTACCTTCAATACAAATATTTCACCAGTCGTTCGATTTATATCAAATTTGCTATTGGCCGGATTATCTGGATCAATACCTTGTCCAGTTAAGAAATACACAATATTCTGTGGCCGATCTTTATCACCATCTGTTGCCATCACCTGTTGTACAAAATATGAGACAGAAAAAAAGGAACGTTAAAAAAAGGTTTGAAATGTTTGTATTAATGAATTGCAGAGTGCACTCTTTGGCATGCAATAAAAGCTTAAAAAGCAAAAACACAAAAAAAACATGTACGTACACTTGTACCCACATATGTACAGAGCACAACATCATACACTATTCTGTACTTCATGCACTCCTATTCTAAATCTATACAACTACAACAACAACTACAACTTGGGATACATATATGAGCACACCGACTCTTAACAATATCCCCAGGGTATGTACATTTAACGAGTTCTCTGTACGGATGCAAATGATGCTATTTAAATATAGAGAACATATGGCACAGAGAGAAATCGATATGAAATATTCGTACATAATATATTGTGCCAATTGAGACTTTTTCAAATAACATGCAATTTGTTTTTGAAGGATATCGGGAATAAGGACAAAAAAGGATTAGGTTCATTTTTACGATATTTAATATTTAGAAACTATTTTATAATTCAAGGCTTACATATTGCTCGGCGAGCTATGCTCTCAATTAAATTACCCCCACTAAAATTGACTTTTCCCGCCTCCCAATCGAAAATGAATTGTCCGTGAAATTGCGTTAAATATTCCTTAAATTTGCAGAGAGTGATGTAAAATGACGTACATAAATCAAATCAGCATTTTTGGGGGAATGGTCATTTATTTGTGGGTTCGCAGTGCCTGACTTTTCCCTCAAACTGGGGTTTGGATGTAGTGCTTGATCTTCCGCCTCTGCATATTCATGTGACAGCACAAGGAAAAATAACCATTACTAGACTGAAAGCATGAGACACATGTATCAAGTAGAACTCAGAACAGGAAAGTTGGCTCAATGAGAGCATCGAAATTAGCATGCCCACGGATTACTTAGTGAAAAAAACGTCGTGCAACAAACTGTTCAAAGTAAAAACTTGGAGCAGGGAGAGCTGGGATGTGGAATATTTGAAACTCCCACCAGACACCATTAAGTGTTTCACGGATGGTTCACAGACGGACAAGGGAACTGGGGTAGGTATTTTGTGTACACTGCTTCGGGCTACAATTCCTATGGTTAGGTTCCCTACTGTCTTCCAGCCAGAGATACATGCCATTGATGTAAGTATATGAAAGCATCGAAACCTTAACAGACAGTCAGCCGACCATTATGGCCCTAAGTAAGTCACGATCAGTTACATCAAAGCTAGTGCGTAGATGCCAGTCTGCGCTTCAAAGAGTGGGTGCTCTAAGTGGGGTACACATTTACTGGGTTCCTGGACACGTTGGCATTCCTGGGAATGAGGAGGCGTACGAGTTGGCCAGGACGGCCTAGGCCACACTCTTTTATGACCCGGAGCTAGGGGATCTCAATATGCACCGCAAAAAACCTTTCAGGGACTGTGAGCGTACTGAAGACGCAGCCAGGTGGGAATGTCTCCCAGGTTTGAGGCAGGCCAAGTTGTTGATTTTGGGCTACTCAAGTAGCAGATCTTCTGAACTGCTACAGCTTAACTGAAATAAGGTTAGTTAGTACCGTATGTGGTCTTCTCACCGGACATTCATATCTACTATAAGAGCCTATCTGAAAACCATGAGCTTAGTGAAGGACAGCAGCTGTAGATTCTGTGAGGGTGAGGTCGAAAGGTCAACTTACATTCTCTGCGATTGTGAGGCGTTAGTATGTCGTCGGAGGGATAGTCTTGGGATCGCGTTCCCCGGCCCGGATGTTATAGCCTCTTTCCAGCTTAAGCTTCTAAGTATCTTTATCAGTGCGATCTAGCTTGATCGGCAGACTGAGTCCAGATATTAGATTTCAGGCCATAGCACAATATACCTTTCGGTCTCAGTGCTTGTGAATCTCTTTGATTTTTAGTCAGTCTATCCCCCAAATTTGCAGGGAAAGGGAGATGAAAAATGCTGTTCCATACATACAATTTTTGGAAAGAAATTCACAGGTCGCAGTGTTTGATTTTTTCCCTAAATCGAGACCGCAGTTTTTGGGAGCATTTGTCTGTAAATTTTGGGGTAAAATTCTTTGAGAAAAGTTCGCAGAGCTCTCAAATACTAACAAAACATAAAATATTTACTGGAACACTTCAAAACAGATGAAATAAGTACTAATACTTCGCCTGATTGACCACAATCGTTTCCTTTACATAAACATAAATCTTCATTCACACAAGCCCAAAAATAAACTATACCATCCATCTCAAAAGGAATCCATAAACTGCGCCAATGTCCTTCTAAGCCATGTATCACCTTCCAAATTTAGTACATACATACACTCTGATTCGGCCCCAAAGATCTTTCTTTCCGTCCGCTTTCAAGTAAATTAGTGTAATGGCAACCAATCCGGAAATTCAACGAATAGATTCCCAACAGAGCAAAGGAAAAAAAAATTTACCCAAATGGAGATTTTGTGATTCCCTATTTGGTCGATGTTCCGTTCATAATACTTCAGCTCCTTTTTCGACATAATGGCCGAACTATGCAGTACCATCCATGAAAATATTCACCGAATATTGCAGAATGAGTTTGACCGCCTTTCTCTCTCCCTGCTGGATTGGTTAAGTATAAGTTTCGGTGTAGCAACATTTGGGTTGCTGCTTTTTTACACCCGTCTAGGATGTACGTATGTCGACTGAAACTAACCAACAACTTCGTCATACGTACCCGAAAAGTTGCTATCATCCTTCATAGAGGGGCACATTTTGTGATAATTGGAGAACGAAAAAAAAAGTAAACTCTAATGAAATACACAGTATGGAGTCCTTTTGTTGGTCGCTTGACGCCACACCGAATCTTCCACTTTTTTTCTGGCCACCTAACCTGCCGGTTTCTGCTTTCTTTTTCTCTGCTTCCAGTGGAAAAATATGAAGCTCGGGTTTTTGATTATCCGTCCACGGTCACATCTGGGTGAACCGCTTGTAAAAAATCTTGTTTCTGATAGTCTAATCCTTTCATATGTATGAAATTTCGGGGACTACTTTTTTCCATGGAAACTTGGTGTAATCCTCTCTCTCTATCTCTCTATCTTCCTTGCAGAATTTTTATCGCCATCACACGACTCGGTCGGCTGTTTGTAGAGTATCACACCACTGAGAGGGGGATATCTATATATTTTCCGAGAAGAAGCACTGTTCGTACCAAATAAATGGAATAATGGCGAAGGATTCTTTTCGGAAAAAGATGAACGACACAATGTGGTTGGGTTGAGCAGATAATCCTTAATGAAATTTAAAAGTTCGTACCTTTAAGTTATTAACCGTCGTTGCGGTACGTTGGAGTTTTTGGGGATTTTGCGGGATATTCAAGTGAATTAGAAAGCCACAATCTTGTGTGTTCGTTTTTAAGGGATAATAGAGTTTCCAAAACGACGACGGGGGGAGATGGCAAAAATTATTCATTTTTGGGAAAAGGATTACGTTGATAAATTAGGATTAATGCACTGCATATTAATTGCCGTGATATGAATTTTCATCGTGGGTATAAATTCAGGAATGAGTGAATCAGCTGAAGTAGGAATGTTTCCATGAAATTAAAGAGGAAGCTTCGTCGCGGTATACCGCGTATGCAATGAGAGCTCGTAAATTTGAACCGCTGTACCGTACCACGCTGGTTTGTGGAGAGCTTTATTAGGGTACATCTAACTTCTAATGTATACGGTAGTGGCATTGGTCACATCACGCCACGGTAATCCTGGAGAAACAATCTCGCGGCGCACACATTGCTATATGTTCAGATAGCCAGGCCCAGACGGCCATTAAGGATATTTTCTAGATTGGCGAAAGAGTGTCATGAACTTCTCCAACATCTGGCAACCGGCAACCGAATCTCTCTGAATTGGATGCATTACACCGTGGCATTGAGTGAAATGTCAGGCGGGGCTCATCATCAGATTTTTTCGGACCGGAACCATACCGTGGTCTAGGCTTGACTCCAGCCAGGTTAATCATCAAGGACTGGTCTGAAAAGATACGATAACACTATTAAAGAAATCTTTCTAGGGTGCGGCAATCGAAGCAATTAATGAGGCCATTCACATTCGCACGAGTGGTCGAAGGTCTTTTGCTATAATCATAAAATAAAAATAGGCTACGGCACAATAGATATTCTATGGTGGCGGTGCTCACCATTAGTGTCAGTTGTCTGAACCTTTCTATTTATCTATCTATCTATGTATAAGGTTGAATTATCTTACCAAACCATTATTTGCAATAATCCTTTTTTTTAACATTTCACTCTGCAGGGTATGTATCTAGACGTTCTGCAGAAAAAAAATTGTTCTTTGCAATGTGTCTAATTGGCGCCCGTTGATGGTAAATTTCTCAATGCATCTAAGTCTTCTGCGACCAAGCAGATTGCACGACTGCAAATACTAATCAATAAATCCCAAATTAAAACAATTTGTCGATCCAATTTTCTCAAACAGTACCACTTCAATTCGCTCCTCAAAAATGAACCCTAAATGAATACTAAGTGTAGTGCTTACCATTCCCCCATTCGTATCACGTATTTCATCCTTATTGAAATGTCTATTTAACAAGCAACCGTACTTTTCGCAACGCTTCAGGCGCTAAGAAGAATACTCAAACCAGTCAGCCTATCCGCCAATCGGCTTTCATGTCGTGAATCAGGCGTCCTGATAGCTTTAAACAATCATTACCATTCGATTATTAGAGCCCATTCCAAGGGCAAAAAAAGTCGATCCTGACCAAACACACAAAAACCTTTCCCCGAAGGTTGTCTAGTGTCCTGGGTGGCATCATCCTTTTTCGAGCTATCATTCATTTTACCGAATAAAACAATCTCGGTCACAATCAAACCACTCAAGAGGATTTCATTCAGGTTTGTTGGTCGTGTTTTTCTCCTCGGGCTTCTTGAATGTTCAAAAGTACACCATTAGGGAAAACATTGGGTCATCCATCGACGGGTTTCCGATTTCGTAATGTCGATGAGAGGAAATCTTTTCAGAAACTTGACGACCAAGGAGAGCGAAGGAGACCCGAGTGTATAGCAGCATGGTGACGGTTTTTTTTTATCTTCCTTACAACTTTTTTTTGTAGGTTTCATGAAAAGAGGAGAACGTGATGAATAGAAACCTGAAAAACTTTTCACTTTCCCCGTTACATTACAAGCTCACTTTAGGGACGTGCACGTAGAAGTTTTATATAAATATGCTTGCGAAAAAAAAATTGAGTCGTGGAAAAAAAAAACAAGACAAGCGCTAATAAACCCAACAAGATGACCCTAAAAAATATGATAGCATCATTTCTCGTCTATAATAATAATACATTCACCGTGCGGTGTTATGGTCCATTGGAGATTTTACTGACCTTTTTGGCTTTTTCGCCTGCTCTGTTGCTTTGAACAAACATCAGGGGTGGGATGAATTATTGCGGTAGGGGTCCATTTTTCATTAAACTTTTCTTTTCTTTTTTTCTGTGTTATACCAGGATGACGACGGTTTGTTAGTAGACGCTTAAGAATATTTTCATAATTATTAATTTTTGTTTTGTTGCGCTTCCTTTTTGCCGAAATTGAATGGTGTTTTTACAAAGTTCTTAATTAAAGCAGGGTGAGTATTGATTTTCTGCTCGTTTGAATTTCACTCGAAAATACGGCAGCATTCGGCAGAATTCGGATATGAAGAAAATAGTCGATAAAAGTTCGTAAAACGCTACGAATCTAGCATCATCTTTTTATCAAAGATGGTTGTTGTTGTTGTGGTAGCGGTGCTTAAAATACTGCAGTTCTTCTTGCATCGAGGGGGTTTAGCAGCTCTTGGCCGTTGGTCCCGCGATGCCACTTGACACGAACATTATACATACCCATACCTTCATTTTAAGAAATGATGCCCAGGTGACGCCCCCTGCAGGGGCCCTGCTGGGGGGTTGTCAAAAGGGGCAATGTCAGTGATTTCGCGATTCCTCTGCTATTTTTTCTTGATTTCGATTATTTTTGGTATGCAGCCCTGGATTTGCGTGTAAAGTACAATAGTTAATAACACACACTTGCTTACTTTTCGAGTTGCCATTGCCTGTTCGCCTACCAATGAGGCGCAAATAATCGTTTATATCCACCCTGACCCTATCTATCAATGTTCTCGGTTTACAAGAACCCTATCGAGCTTGTTTAGGTGCCACATCGAGTCGGAGAGTGTAATTGCACCGTAGGAAACCAAACAGGGCAGGCATGCATGCAACTTTCACGATTCTTTCCATGGGAACATCGACTCACGAGTATTTCCTTGGTGTTGTCTTAGTAGGCAATAATAGTGTAAGTAGGCAACATTCGGTTTTCCACGGCAGCTAAGGGTGAGCCAGGTAGTTGTATTCCAGATGTACGATCATAGGGCGGAGGGAAAAATTTCCGACGGAGAAGGAGTGCGCTTATGTTTCACTAGAATCCCCTAAATCCTAGTAAGACATAAGCTCATCAACAATAGTAAAAATCCATGACAAGACTTTCTGAATATACCAATATAGGTATATCGTATGCACCTCGGCTGACACGATATACGGATCCACTTTTTGAATATACGGAAATTGTTTGTAGACGAGTTTTCTCTCTTTCCACAGCGCCAGATAATGTAGCCCTTAACTTGATATCATCACAGTTTCATTTATCCTTTTGCACTATCTTCTTTCAAGTTTTTCCATCTCCGCTCTCATTTCTTTCAATCTGTTTATAGTTACATACAGTACAACGTACCATCATAAAAGGGTGATGGTGCGTTTCGGAGGCATTCTGAAGCGTATTTTAATGTTTGGAAAATTTCCATATGTACACTTTTCAGAAAACTTTAAAACTTTATTTTAAACTTTCTCCGTTTTGTCACGCTATGTACGTAAAGTTTGAAAGTTAAAGTTAAAAACCCTTTTTTCGTTGAGACTTCCGTTTTTTCTATACTAATCTTAGTGGTAAAAAATAGAAAATTGTCTGTCCGCTTGTCTGCCGCTTCGCATATATGTATAGATACTCCTGTACTAGGTGTGTTTCTCTAGAGATGTAGCAATAAACTTTAAGGAAATTCCTTGAAGCGAAGCAAATGTTCATGGGAGAATAAACGATATGAAATAAGTTCGCAAAGTGAACAAGCTACCAAGTAAACGATTCCAATAGTACGCCGAAGACATTTATGAAAAAAAAGCCCTCAAGAAGAGCTGAAAAACAGCAACTGCTCGACGCGGGCGGCATGTCTGCAAGCGGATAAAAAGATGAAGGCAAAGTGAAATTGTCAGAGAGAAATTTTCCCTTTTTCGGTGAAAGATAAAAAAAGGACACAGAAGACATGTTAAAGTTTTCACCGTTTGCAAAAGTCGAGCTGCCATGGAACGTTTCGTCCGCACCCGCCGTACTGTTTGTCAGTTCGATTTTAGTTTGCAGGAAGGAAATGACTTGAAAGTCAACAAATGTGTGATGTTTTCTCGCATGCATCTTGCATTTTGCACATTGCCAGTGTAATGTAGTGAAAGAAAACGCAACGAAATAAGCAAGAAAGTTGAATGGAAGTCCTCAGCCAGTGTTTTGCGTTTGTTTGCTGGGTAAACACACCCAATCCAACATGAGCGTACATTGTCTAATTTTGAAACAACTTCGAAATTGACAATTTCTGTTTGGTTCAAGTTTTTCACTTTGACAAATGTTTAGCGAAAAATGAGAAGCATTTGAGTATGACAGCAATTTAATGGAATCTTTTTCAATTTGACGATTGCAGAAATCAAAGGTAATTGACTTTAATTTTAGACTTTTGACTGTGTATATAATAGATACACAGTACTAATGGGTGAAAAACGAGTCAAGGAGTTGGTGCTGGAGTTTTGGACTGAACACCAGGATCTCAATCGCTATGGGCATTTGGCCCAGCGTTTTAAAAGCCAAGATCTATGCCACTGAGGCCTCCGCTAGAGAAATTCAGCACAGGAGGTATAATGGCGCTAACATCGATAAATAATTGACAGTCAGGTAGCCATTAAGGCTTTTTCTTCACGCAAGTTCTCATCGAGACTAGCGAGAGAGTGTTTGATACCCTTCAGATCCTCATAAACACAAATCGGGTCACTCTAAGTTGGGTACCAGGATATCGGGGCATTCATGGCAATGAAGCTGGGGATGAACTTGCAGACAGGGCTCAACGGAAATAATTTTTGGACCTGATCCCTATTGCAGTCTGAACCACAGCCAGGGCGCTGGTAAGGGAATGGTCTGCGGGCAAAAGGCTGCGCCACTGGAATAATCTACAAGTACGTTGACAATCGAAAGATCTTATTAACCCCTACGGTCTCAAAGATGCTCGCCACCTGGGCAGAGTGGACTTGAGGTTTATCGTTGCTTACCTAACGAAACACCACTGAGTGAGGGTCAGTCCACTGAGACGGAATGCTGGCTTTGCCTGAAGGACACTGAGTCTACCTATAACGTCCTCTGCGAATGCTTCGTGGTTGCTAGCTACAGGTTCATGTTTCTTAGAGATTCCATCGTGAAGTCAGCTGTCATTAAGAGTACTATTACAAAGGACCTACTGGCCTTCATCGGGCTGGTTGATGGTCTTTTGGATTAGTTAAGGCTATAGGACAAAAGATCTCATGGTCGCAGTGCCTGCCAGTTGGGCATCTTAGCCTACCTTTATTTATATTATTATTTAAAAAAGATCAGACAATGAAACAAATTAGGAAGCACATGCCCTTCCTAAAAATATTAATCTCGGTAAACGAAAGAGTAAAACAAAAACTGAAACTGACCCAAGTAAGATGTCAGTCTCAAATAATTTCAGCTATTTGATATGTACATTGGAAGCGGTCATCAATAAATGATTACAATATCGCCTTCTCAGGGATATACTATTATCCCTCCAGATAGTATTAGTTAGTTAGTATTCCGCTGAGTGTTAATTATTTTAAGAACTATATTTTTCACCTCCACCGATTAATTTAAAGGTTTTAACTAATTTATAAGTTAGTAACTTTTGTTAGTTTAAATAAAGAATTGAATTCTCGTTCCAAATAACAACCTGAATTAAAGTGAACGGCACGTGCATCATTTCATCAAGGGTGACTTCAAATAAGTTCTGTGGAAATGTCGGTGGTAAATCATTGACATCTTTCACGTTGATGATAATCGTAGTCTCGTTTTCATTGAGACTATCCGACGCAACCAACGTCAATTCGTACTGGTTGACGAAACACAAATAAAAAGGTGTACATGAAAGAAAATGCAAAATTGAATATTGGAAACAAAAGGAAAGTCGCAGCAATTATCGAATAAATAAAAAAAAACTGAAAAAAATTAATAAACTCCAATTATTGAAACTGTTAATTTTGATTTAAATTTGGCATAAACTGTCTTAAGTTCCAAAAATGAAAAAGGATATTTTTAAAAAGAAGAGACAGCTAAAATGCATAAAATATTCAACAAATAACTTCGTAAAATTCATCAATAATAATAAATACTCGGAATTGCATCATAAATATTGTTGGTTTGTTACTAGAAACGTAATTTTGTTTTTGTATTCTTGGCATCCGCTGTACTGAATTTTTCATGGGATATATTATTCCTTATTTAAACAGGAATGGTCATCTGTAAGCGCGATCGTTTTACCCGGTCTCAGATCCATTCCCATAAAACACGACTGATCAGTCTTTGATTCAGTGTTTCGTATGGAATCTTATCGGATCAAAGCTGAAAGCGAATCGATTGAACGTCAACATGTTTCTCGGCAATTTGCCCCTATCTATTTGTAAATTTTCCGCCCATCCGTACTTCAGTTATTTGAATTCCCTTGTCACAGATGGCGTTCGACTTACTCTGGATCTATGACCAGGTGAAATAAACACAGCAAGTAATTCTTCGCATTCAATAAAAACTACAGGTATACATTTTGTGCAGCGTATTGGGTCGAAAGACTTAATTAATCATCATACACACTGAATTTTCACTAACATGCTACCTGCATCACAGAAGTCAATCTGAATATGGGTCAAATATTCAATAAAACATGACAAGAGCACAATTAAAATTTAAATAAAATCTTTCGGTTGCGGAACAAGGTGAAACGATATTGTAGCCAACAAAATTGCTTTAGGTTTTATTTCTGAAAAATAACATCTACCGTTCGACGAAAAAAATATTCGGATTTTGCCTTTTATGGAGGACATCCTGAAGGGATACATCTGCGGCTCTACCGAAACCTTTTGTTGGTCGATATGAATTGATGGTAATCATCACCAAAGGGCAATGAGCGCATTTTAATGCTTTTACCGAAAAATAATGAACATTCTAATTAGCCAATACTTTTGGTCTTTTGGCCACCACACACATTCATTGCATGACTGAAAAATTTGTTACTGAAGTACCCCATACAGAGAATGAAAAGAGAGACGTGCCTGTATATATTATATTATTCGAATCAATAAAATATTATACAGAGAATGTTCAGAGAAATGTCGAATGAAGTGCTGATTGAAAAATAATAAACGTTAAGTGACAGTGCGGAAAAAATTGCGTCCAATTGAATGCAAATTGGTTCCACTGGGAGTAAGTACCTGTAGTTCAAAGACCTAGAAACATACATTTAATACACATTAAATGAAGAAAAAAATCAATTCAAATTGATCATAGACTTGCGCTCACAATGACATCATTTCAATCAATAGTCATTTGAAATACGCCAGCAAGCACTAAATTTCCACCAGTGGCTTTTAAATGTGTTCGCCCCCGCGGCAAACATATCACTTATCTGGGAAACATAGCATGCAGCCATGCATTCAACAAAGGATGACGAGGACCGACGCGACACGAAGGCACGACTGCAACAAGTCATTTAAATTTTTATAAGGACATAAAGAGCCTTTTATAGCCTCCTTCTCACCTGTTTCTGAATTGAAATTTGCTTCCCCCTTTTTTATAGGGCAATATACTCGTAATGTGGTAGGCACTCTCCAGCCGTTGATTTATATTTGCATCCGACTTTTTGAAAATTTTATTTCTAATTCAGGAGTTTCATTTCGATAGAGAGCAGGTCAGACATGCGAATGTGAAATTTATGGATGCCATTGACTGGACAAATGGAGGGTGATTTTATGCAAAAAGTCATCAAGTAAAATGGGGAAATGCTATACGAGAATAAATTTGAGAATCGTTGGAAAACGTTGGAAAGGAGTTGCCAATTTTGAGGGAAACTTTAAGGTATAATGGAGAGCACTTCTCAGGTATAGTAGTGTACGTTTCATTTAATGTCCAATTAACTTTGAATCTCAAGAGACAGCAAATCAATGCAAATGATGATGATAAAAGCGGGTAAAAAGGCCATCTCAGATGTGTTCATACCTTAACTGAATAGGATCAGCGGTATCAATCTTGTAAAATAAATGAAATTAGCAAAATAGACCGCAGCGACCATTTGGGCAAAATGAGGAAAGATGGAAAAGCGTGAAATTGAGACTGCTAGACAAACTGGTGCAGCGAATGGAATCAGACGTCGACCAACCTATGCCATCGTTTGATGGAGCAGGATCCTTTAAGGGGGTCAAGATTATAAAGTTGTAAGCACGAGATTATGCTGAAGTGGTGCAGAGAAACTGTGCCGACACTGGACGGCTTATGGGAGGGCGCGAAGCTGGAAATTATTGATCGGGACAATATTCCAGCAGTGCCCTAGCCGAAAGTGCTAATGCCGAGAATTCCACCGGCAGAGACATCGCTCAAATTACCCCAGCAACAGAACCCTGACAACCCGACGGATGATTGGTTAGTCCTCCACACTAGCGAACCGACTACGGAAGGAGGACAAACCATCATCCTACACATCAACAAGGCAGCGGAGGCATCCTGTATCCTCGATATTTAAAAATTTCATAGGGCTTAAGAAGCGTATTTCTAAAGCTTGAGAAACGGCATCCTATAGACGGTAATGAGCATATACTGAACGCCAATGAGGTAGAAATGGAGTTGGAAACTTTTGCCGTAGCGACCGACAACATAGGGCTAAGCGAAGCAACCTTAGCGACATGCTAAAGGATGTAATGAACCATATTCTGGTCGTGAAGCTCCTACGACAGAAGATAAACCAAAAGTCTCTTAGAAGTACACAGAAGATAGTGCGCACTACTACACGCGTACAGATTAAAACTGATAACTAGCCGTGGCTGCAGGAACTGCAAGCCACCAAATACGGAGGAAACTCTAGGGCACCTTCTGTGTGAATATCCAGGGCTCGATAGTAAAAGATTAAAATGCCTGGAAACCGACCTGGAAGGAGTTGCAGGTCTCAGCTTCAGAGGTCTTTGGAGCTTCGCTAATCAGGATCATCCAAGCTCAACAATGATCTTCTAATAAGGGCTAGCAATGAAACGAAATGAGTATCGGAAGTATGACAAATCTCTATGGACCTATGTGGTCTATGCGGAGCCGTCAGGTTGCCACCATACCTAAAGTAACCTAGCAAAATAATGTGCTGAATCAAGCGATTTTGCGGACCCCTCTTTGACACCGAAGTGATGTTCGCAAAAAATTGTTGTTGGGAAAATGATTGTTTACTTAAAAAAAGGGTCTTTCTTTCCATTTGGGAAAAGCATTTTTTTGGTATTTCATTTGAGATGAAGACTTTCATTCGCGAAGGTATTTTCTTTATTTGAAAAAAAAAAACAGTTTTGGGGGAAAAGGATTTTTTCATCTGGGGACATTCCCCTTCAGAAAAAGTTTTCGTGTCCAACTTGGAATAGAACCTTTCCATTTGAGAAAATAATTTTTATTTTAAGTAAATTCCGGATGGCGCAACGGTTAGCACGTTCGCCTTCTATGCGCTGTGGCCCCAGTTCGAGTCCTACTAAATGCAGTAGTCGTCCATAAAAAAAGGGGTTTACATGTCGGCCTATGACCCCACTCAGCTCACAAAGGGTAAATAACTCGATTGAGCGTGTTGCTGATCACAGACTTTAGCATAAAAGACACTGTCACGATCTAGTAAATGAGATGCTGCTAACTTTTCTTGAGGCCTTGGTTCAAAATTGGACTGTTGCACCAGTTATTTTTAGATAAAGACTTTCATTTGGAAAAAGGATTTTTCCATTTCATCATCATCGTGGCACGACAGCCCGACTTCGGGCCTTGGCCGCCTTTTATTGGGGAAAAAAAATTTTCATTTGGAAAAGGAATTTATTCATTTGGAAAAAGAATTTCTTCATTTGGGATAAGGATTTTCCATTCCGAAAAGATTTTTCCATTTGATGGAAAAACTTTCCATTTCGGATAAAAACTTTCCTTTGGGATATAAAGGGTTTTTCCATTTTAGGAAAATGTTGTTTCCCTAGTCTACATTTAAAAAGATGGATTTTCCCTTTGAAAATGAATTTTACCTTTGGAAAAGAAATTTTTTCCACTAGGAAGTCAATTTTTATTTCGGAGAAAAGGGTCTGGTTTGGGAAAAAAGTTTTCATATTAGGAACAAATACTTTTTCATTCGGGAAAAGGATTTTTTCGTTTCGAAAAAAGGTTTTTTTTTGTTAAGAAATTAGGGAAATACCTTATAAAGGTTATATGAAAAGAGAAAATGCATCAGGCAGCATCATACCATCTGTCATCGCATTTACTGCAAATTGCAAAGGCGCCGTGTCGATACGGCAAAAAGAAAACAGACGAGCGATTGAGAAGTCACTTCTTTCTTCAACTATAATAAAATATTCATGAAACTGGTTTACAAAAATCTCTTCAAACACACTTTTCTGCTACGATATATTTCATATTCCATGCTATATATTTTTTTAAGAAAATATCAAACATCAAAAAAATCAAACTTTGTGCGTCATGTGTAAATTTTCAGTTATGAGTGAGACAAAGTGTAAATCGCAAATGGCAAAAAAAAAAAATCAGAAGCTACTGATAATATCGTAGCAAAACTCGACTTCGGGAAGGAAGTCAAAATTAAGCTCGAATATTTTAAGCAACCAATGAATATATATGATTTCGAAAACACAAACTGCACACTAGGCAATAAAATCTACTGAACACGTCTAAATTCAGAGTTCTACCAAAAGTCTAGGCATGAAAAAACAAACTTCTGTTAACCTGTAGAACACGTTTGGGTAAATTTCGATCATCTTCTTCTGTAATTTGTGTACGATATGTCGGACGTTCAAATACAGGTGGATTATCGTTAACATCTTTCACGTGAATTATCACCGTAGTATAGTTTTCCTTAAGATTATCGGATGCCGCTAAACGAAGCTCATACTTAAAAGGTAGAAAAAACAAACAGCAAATATTTATTTATGAGCAAATCCTTGATTATTAAAAACTCCAAGCAAAATATAGTCTGGACCTTTAATTGTAGCTGTAACGAATCGACCCTCATGGAGTTGGTGTCATTAATTTACTGAATTCACTGCCGAGCACAGGCTCAACTGTAATTATCCTAGAATTTCGTCAATTTATTGAATCCCATCAATTTTCCCCAAATTCATTGTTTTATTTCCGGGGAAAGCGTTCCGTCCATTAGCAGCTCGCAAAAAAAAACATTCACTCCAAGTTAAATAAAATATAAGTTTCTGCGTATGTGTAATCAATTGTCTGTTTTTATAAAAAATATTGTCGATCTAAATACAATCCAGCAATGTCAGCGAGACCGCAGCAATAGCAACAACAATAAAAATGCCAAAACAAAAACAGGAACTCATCGTAAATTCTAGACCAAGATTAATTGCTACAAAACCCAACCCACCCCATATGAAAGATAACCGGGGAGTGGTACGAAAAAGTAGACATGATATAAACACCCTCGAAAACCACAAAGTAAGGATATACGAGTAAACTCGCTATACGGTTGCTAGCTGTAGGTCAGTGGAGATGGCATTCACAGACACACGTTCTCATCTCTGCTGAAAGTTCAGGCGGAAAATTTAAATTTAAAATAAGTATCACGCCCAGAAGTTGACAGAAAAAATGAGTGTATTACAAAGGACTAAGTTCCTTCGTCGTTCATTTCGAGCTTCTTGTTTTCGAGAATTTTTTTTTTTAAATATTGCAAGAATAACGACTTGAAACATGGCTTCC
Source organism: Chloromyia formosa (assembly GCA_964017055.1). Lineage (NCBI taxonomy): Eukaryota > Metazoa > Arthropoda > Insecta > Diptera > Stratiomyidae > Chloromyia > Chloromyia formosa. Next base: position 152,011,250 of record OZ024815.1, on the reverse strand, counting down.
ATGGTGCCAACATTATAGCTGGATTTATTATCCGCCAAGTTTTTGATGCGTATGCTCCGGAAGAATACAAATTTTTACAGCTGGGGAGAATTGTTGCTGAGTGTTGAAGTCGGCTTAATTTACTAGAGGGCAGAGCGCTTATTAAAATATTGTGGTTTTAGAATTTAAAGTGCCGATGGATGAGTGAGTTGTTAGAAATTTCTAGATATGACAGTTCCATCATCCGTTTTTGATTTTTACTGTGACACAGCAGAATTAGGCTTAGGTATTAAATATATTAAATATTAAATTTTCAGCAGGCGACCTTGTTGAGTGTTCACATTGATTAACATTCCTGGTATGCTATTTGAAATTTTTGAAGGGCGGTTTAATTTTCCCAATTAATATAAAAAAATTTTCAAGGCCTGGAAGAAGTCCGATATTATCGTCTCTGACATGCGTTCACCTTCCCTGAGCTTGTTTGGCTTTAGCAGGTAAGAGGAGATCTATTTTTGGCTCATATTTCTTTCTGGAATATGAGGAACTGAAGAATGCACACTAGATCAGGCTGGGTTAATAATTTGTATGGTCAATGTGTGCTGTACGACTCATGACAGCCTGATTTACATACCTACCTACCCATTTAAACTTGCCGGTGCAAACAACGAAGACATTTCTAATCACAGATGTCCAAATAGTGGGCTACACAGATGATAAAAATATTCTGCCAGCATCACCGGTGATTGCGGAGGAAACGCTGTACTTCCTCGATCAAGCAGCAAAGGAATTCGGTCTACACATCAACAAAGAAAAAAAAAAGCGCTCACCAAATCTCGCAAAAAGAGATCAAACAAAGGTTGAGAATTTCATTTACCTTGGGGCGAACATAGTAGAGAACGACGATAAAACTCTCGAAATCAAACGTCGGATCCAACTTGCAAACCGAAGCTTCTAGTCGATTTTTGTTATATTGAAATCAAACTCCATACACAGGAAGGCTAAACTGAAAGTCTACAAAACAATAATCAGGCCTATGTTGTGCCACGGATGTGAAACATGGACTCTCACTCAAACCTTGGAAAAGCTGATCAACACCTTCGAAAGATGGGTCCTCCGGCGAATCATTGGAACAGTTCGTGATGGCGGTCAAGGCCGAAGTAGATATAACAACGAGTTGTATGAAATCTTCGACGAAAACTCTTCAGAGTATTGATTACATCGAAAATGGCTGTACTAAATAGCACACCGATTCGGTGTTTTTTTATCTACACAATTTTTTTTTGATAGTGGCTTATTTTCAATATCCGCATGATCTAGAAAAGATGACAAACTAGCACTGAATTCTTGATTTGAATCTCTCTTAAAATTTAACTATAATTAAAACTTTAGCCGTGATATCCTCCAAATCCAGCGCACCGCGGTATATCCGTATATCTATACTGTCGTCCTTTCGTTCTATTTAAACAGCCAGAAATTGAAATTTAACAATTCATTTACCACTCACGAACTTTTCTCATCATTAAATTGTGGAAAATGTTTAATTACGACCAGAAAAGAAGATAAGAGACACGAGCGGACGTCCTGTAGGATCTGCGCGTTCTCCCCAGCGTCTCTTGGTTTCCCTACACTCGTACGTATGTATTCAGAGGGATGTTATTATAATTTCAGTACTTTCGGGTAAAGATAATGACGATGATAATAATTTAAGCATTGCTGCTGCTGCCACTGCTGCTACTCCTGATAGCTGATAGAGGATAATGACGTAAAAGCAGCAAAAACATTTAGTGTAATTTACTGGTTCAAGTGATTTCAAGTTTAATTGTCATTTGGCTAATTTTTGTTGATGGCTGAATTCGTAAAATTGCTCGGCAATTATTGTAAACACGTATATATAGGAAAGTTTCCATAATATTTCCAGTTAAGGTCCAGAATATAGATTGTTTGGAGTTTAATTTTTGGAACTTATTCAGCAATAATTGTAATAATTATTATTATTTCGGTTAGTATGGAAAGTAAGCCAATTAAGCATGCATTGAAGTAACTTACCCTTCGTCGTGTTTCATAGTCAAGTGCGCCCGCGACATAAATGGCACCTGTCATATTTTTCACCGCAAAAGCACCGCCTATGTTACCGCTTGTGATCTCGTATCGAATACGCGAGGCTGCAAAGGAACATTAAGAGTTATATTTGAAATACATATTCATGGAAATATTTTGGAAAAATCATGTCCTTCCCATATTTAAGGAGCCAGACGCTATACATACAGGAATAACTGGCGAGAACAACAATTTTTTAACAAGACTAAGTCCACAGGGTTGGAGTTGGATTGGAACTCATATAAAAATAATTTGCCTCTTTTCAAGAGATAACTCAGACAAGGAAAATGCAGCACATGGTGTAATTTCTATGAGCGCATTGAAGGCGCTAGCGCAGTCTCTAGGCTTCATACATCCTGTCCACCGACCCGATTATGGAAGCTTTCTTCTAAACAGGATGGGTCCTGGACGATCTGGATAATATCAACCCCTTGCTCGGCACGCATTTCCCAGATAGTCTAACGGAATTCTTGCTCCTCAGCACTTCTGAGAAACCCGCAGCTTCTTCTGATTTTACATCCAGTCTCTCAGAAAAAAAAATCTGTGGGTTTGTAATGGATGTGTGGGTTTAGGTAAACCTCAAATGAGAACGGAGGTCAAGACATAGTCATTCTGACCGTCCGTGACACCTAAGTGTTAAAACCTCCTCAATCCTACAACTGTTACAAATGGCGTCCAACGTGGGGCCCGAACCCACGATCCAAAGATTAAGAGTCTCATGCTCTACCGATTGAGCTAGCCTGACAAGGACGAGTTCCGAAATCCGACTTGCTGTTAAAAAAAGCTCCCGATTCCCGTTTTGACGCAACGACTGCCTGTTGGGGATAGGCTGGGACTGGAAATCCTACTTCAAGATTAAAGGAGAAAAAGTAAGTTCCCTTGTGCGTGCAGCACTAAAGTGAGGATGGATCCTCAAAATGTCAATCTTTGGTAATGGGACCAGTTATGGGACTTCAAGGTGGAATGAAGCCCTAGGGTGATCGAAATCAACCCTAACGGAACATTATTGGGCCCCACTTTGCGCGCCATTTGTAACGGATAACTTGGTTGAGCTGGGTGCAGAAGAGGACGAAAGTTAAGGCATAATCGTTCGGACCAACGTGTTAAAATTTTGACCGTATAGAACCCTGCCCATACAACCGATAGCCGAGCTAGCTATCTAGAGCGCGTCACCGCTGGTCACAGCTGACATTTAAGTGTCATGAAGGTCAGAATGACCATGCCTCAGAGCTCATATGGTTCAATGAATAGATGAGACTCGGGCTGTGGACTCTATATTGGTATAACAATGGACCCAGTGGTGGTTTATGTTTGTTGTACATCTCACTTCAGCCATTTTAACCTAACCTAACCTAACCATACAGGAAGAAACGCCGCGATTCCGCTGGAACTGACGATATTTTTACGGGAGAAACTGAGAGTCTGCAAACAAAAACTGTGCATATTCTATCGTGAAAAACTGGCGAGAATCTGCAGGACAATCTGACGATATCTCTACAGAAAAAAACTGACTCGAATCTGCAAGAAAAGCTGACAATATGCCCGCGGGAAAACTGACGATATTCCCACAGGAAAAGCTGACGTGAATCTGCAAGAAAAACTGATGATAATCCTAATTACTGGTGAGAATCAATAGGAAAACCTATTTCTACAGCAAAAACTGTATGTGACCGTTTTTTTTTCTGAAGGAATCTCTTCAATTTATTTTCCAAGTGAATAGGCACCCTTATAATATGCTCTCGTACGCTTGCCTTGAAATGAAAATGATTCCCCAGAAAAGTTCCTCTTTCCGGAAAATGCCAACGAATGATTAAGCATTCGTGAACTTATGAATATAACAAATCCTTCCTTCTTGTTGATTTCCTCCAGCAATAATTCAACAATTCTCTTCCATCTCCCTATGTGCTTGTTCATGCGAATATTGATCAATTTCCCGAGTTAAAAAGAAAATCTAATGTTCGAATCAATCGTTTACATTCACCCGTACAATAATTGCTAAAGGGTTTAATGCAAATCAGGATAAATTCAGATTTAGGCAAGCTCGGTAAGTTCGCAACATAATGCGCTCAGAGCTGTATTCTTAAGTGCGCATTGCGCCCAAATAAAACGTGAATTTGGCTTTGCAAAGTAGATTTTGGAAACTGCTGCAAATCGAATAAACTGTGAGAAAGACGAATGAGAAAGAGAGTGGTTGCCCTTAAAATATTCATCCCAGCAAATGGACGATTTTAATTTCAATTCATTGTTAACTAATAAAAAGCATGGTGCTCTCGGGAAGACTTAAAGAAGATTAACCTTCTTGAAATATTCAGATGTGCAAATGGATATGTAAATTGTAATAGTATTTATATACAATAGATTAACTGCATATGCGGCAAATAGAGGCTGCAAAATGCCATTCTGAAATAGCATCTAGATGGAAGTGGGACGTTCAAAGTGCTATACGTTTTGGCTTAAAGGAATTTAATGATATTTTGTAAATCAGATGATAACCGACAACCAACCATTTAAAGAACAGTTATCGAAAAAAGGACATAGTGGAAAAAAAGCTGATTTCTGAAAAACGCCACCGAAAAAAAAAAATTAAAACAGAAATAGTAAAAAAAAAAACCGTAGTTTTATGTTGCCTTTTTCCTTTTGGTGGTTCTGTGGGGTTTGAGTATAAGAGAACGTTCTAGTTGCATTTTGGGCATATCGTTTGATTAGTTTGTTTAACTGTTTCGTTTTCGGCTGCGTTGAAAAAAAAAAAACAGAACTCCCACAGCGCTCCAAGCTCGCCAGAGAAAGACGGCTCGAGTAGGAGGTGCATGCTAGCAACTGTAACATACGAATCGATATGATATACAAAAGGCAACGAGCCGTAGTAATGAATGAGATGTTTACGCACCCATGCCCCTGAAGAGGTGAAGGCAATCACCTACATTTTCTGATTTAGTGCTGTCAATGTTGTGTCGCTTTGCATAATTTGAAGGCTGTTATATGAAGTTATCGGCGGAAGAAATAAAAACCTTTGTTTTTCATTTCATGTTGATCATTGGCCTTATGTGGCTACTATTAGAAGTCCCGTTTTGGAGTGAGGAAAAAATGGTCATATTAATAATACCACATGTCGCAGGCACTCATCTTCAATACCCCTTGTTTTTAACAAGTCTCATTTCGTGACGTGTCTTTGTCCTGCTTATCTTGTTTGGAGGGTCACGGGAGAAAGGGAATTATGTTTGCAGGCGGTTACGACTGTAATATAACTAAGACTTGCAGAAACTAAGGAACAAGATAGGTAGCTAATAGAGGAATGAATTTATACTTTTACGTCGTCGGTAGGGAAGGGCTGGCTAAAGGAAGGCGTCACAGGACAGACATTTCGAAGCAGGCTACTGTATGAATGTCGTCTTACCCCGGTGTCACACTGTCGAACTCGAACACATACATGGTACAAGTGTCTTCCGAATGACTTAAGACACACACATAGAAATCTGAAGAAAATTATCCACTTGTACCATGTTCGTGTTCGAGTCCGACGGTGTGAGGCCGCGGTAATATGTATTTTTAACGATTATGCTAAAATGTCACGAGCGATTTTCTATTAGGTGAACAGGGTGCTAAAGTAGTTAAGGCCAGTAATGCTCTTCAGGTTCACTTACGTATATGAAAACGTCAACTTTAAACAAATCGCACAGCCACTGCTTCTTTCAGCTGTCTAGCTTCGCCAATGGAATTAGCGTTTTCGACATTATAAACTCAGTATCTCTGATTTTTACTATGAATTTACGTTTTAATCTATTTAAATTTAACCATACAACCCTCTTTGCAATCCTTTAGTGACTCTCGAATTATGCGGTCATTTTACTTTAAAAGTTACCCCTTCTCACTTGGCGCGTACTTAATTAACCAACGAAAATTTAATCTTCTACTTGGTCTGGCCTTCCAACTATACCGAGATAAAATTATAAAATCATATTGCAGCAATAGTTTCACCATTTTGGTTATCCTCGAGCAAGTGCTCGTCTCTTTCAACTCCAAATCAAAGGGCATCCAATGCAGATAACTATCCTAAAAACCCTTCATTTCCATGCACTCAGATCGTGTCGATGGAAGGACTCGAAACGCGAGTACAATTACAGAGTTGTATTACTAGATGTGATTTGATTTTCAGGAATGTACCTATACATACATTATGCAGATACGTTCCATAGAAATGATAATTTTATATCCAGATATATACGAGTACATGTCCTTACTTTCAAAGTGACGACATAATAAAAATTTAATAGGATTCTTGTTTGTTTTTTCACAGCAGCTCGGAGCTTTCGTATCATACCAATGAAAGAACTGAGTGTTAACTCCTACGAGTGTCTACGCCGGCTGCAGGGTTTTCCACGAAGACTCATCTATTTCGTATTTTAAATACTTACACTCATCGTGATCTTTGGCGGTAACAGTAAGTACGGTGTGTTGAATGTCTTCATTTTCATCTACTTCGGCTTCGTATAGGGATTTGTCGAAATAGGGCGGATTATCGTTCTTATCAGCAATTCCAATTCGTATGAACTTTGTCACTGTAACGAGAAAGAAAAATGGAAAAATTAAAGTGTGGGTTTTCTTATGGTAAATTGCTATGTAAGAAAAAGATGTTAATGTGAAGGTGAAATATTGTTGGTGTCGTGTCAGAAATTTGATTTTCTGACGGGTTTTATAGACGCTATGCCAGTACAGCTAGCTATTAGATCTAGCGTCAGGGCTGCTATCAGTTGAAGCCTGCTGTCAATGCTGCCGTCACACTTGTCATTAGGCCTGCTTTCAACCTTGCCATCTGGCCTTTCATCCGGTCTGTTAAACCTGCAGTCAGCACTGCTATCAATCCTACCACCAGGCCCATTATCAATTCCGCCGTCAAGCCTGCTATCAAACCTGCGGTCGGGCCTGCTATCGAATCCGCCGTCAGACCAGCTACCAATTCTGCCGTCAGGCTCTGATGGCTGGCAGGCTATGAAACCTTCCATTGGTCTGCTATCAGATTACCTCAGGCCTAATGACAAGGCTGACAGGAGAACTGATAGCAGGCCCGATGGGGGATTTGATAGAAGGCCTTACAGTAGAATTGATAACATGGCAGCATGCCCCCCCTACCCCACCCACCCTGCAGCGGGCCCCCTTACTTTTTCATTGGGTAGATGAAAGTTTTCTGTTCAGGTTAAACAAAAAGTTCAAGCATAGGGTTTCCCTTTCAATACATGTAATTGTATTGTAATTGAAAAAAATATACTATACTTGTATACACACAAATTTAGGGAACGAAGTATTTACATCTGGATCTGTTTTGATTTTTTTAGTTCTTTTTTCTCTTTCGTTTTGTTTTAATTCCTTCAGTCGTTTCTCTTTTCTTACCGTTTCATTCGTTTTCTTTTCTTCTTTTTTAATTTTACATGGCGATCCTTGCCTCTCGAACCTTGGAACCTCTTGATCCTTGGCCTATCTCGAACCTTGGAACTTCTCGAACCTTGGAACCTCTGGAACATTGTAACCTTGGAATCTCTGGAACTTTGGCAATTTTGAATCTTGGACCTTCTCGAACCTTGGAACATCTCGAGCCTTGGAACCTCTCGAACCGTGAAACCTCTCGAACCTTGGAACCTCCCGAATCATCGAGCCTCTCGAACATTGGAACCTCTAGAGCTTTGGAACCTCTCGAACTTTGGGACCCCTTGAATCTTGGAGCTTCTCGAAGTGTTTATGGTTTGACGATTTTTCCATCTTGAGTGTCGAGGGCCCCCTCGTGATAATCGATAAGATCCCGGATTTTCCATTTCCAGATCGGCCTATCTGCAGTAAAACAGTATGAGTTTCTGGGTTAGACGTGAGAGGGGAGTTGCGTCCGATTGCCCAAAGTACGATGGCAGGCAGGAATAGTTGACGCGCTATGCAAAGTTATGCCCGGTTCACATTATTCCAGTAACCAATCCAGTCCAGTAATCTAGTCCAGCGCTGGATTGCTACTGGAATAATGTGAACCGGCACTGGACAGCAATTCAATCCAGCAATCCAGTCCAGCAATCCAGTCCAGTGACTGGATTGTCGGTCTACTTTTTCATTCCAGCTCGCCCAGAAATCCTTGTCACTATAGTTACCGAATCAACAACACACTCGCCAGACTACTGGACTGGAATCATGTAGACGATATAATCCAGTCCAGTACTGGACTGGATTGCTGGACTGGATTACTGGACTGGAATAATGTGAACCGGGCATTATATTCAAGATCTAAATGAAAGATCTCAGAAAGTTTTTCGTAAATTTTTTTTAAATACTTTCAAAAAAATATAAGATATTTTTCTGGGCTTACGGATTTATTAAGTGATGTTTAGATTTTTTCTCCGAAGTTGGCTTTTAAGGAAATTTGCTTTTGTCGTTTTCTATGTAACTATATTTTCTTCACGCATCTCAATTATCTCAGATGAAAACGGATTCAATTATCAACAAATACATCCTTTAACATTTTCCTCGTAGTATGAGAGTATCTCGAAAACTGTTGAAGATACGGAAACGTGGCGTTAGTTTTTTTTATTGAACGGCTCTTTCATTTTGTCTCAGAAAGTTTTTCACTAGGATTAACCGTTTTTAAAATATTTTTTGTTTAAAGGGCATTTTGTTAACTATAAATCAAATTGTACCAAAAATGTTGCGGGAAAACCCCATATTCATAATCAGCACCAAACAAAAAACAACATGAATAGAAAAACCAGAGTCCGAAGCGTATATACCCTAGACTTGTACAGACCTAGTGGTGATACCAAAAGTCCCAATTGGCAACGACCATATGCATTAAAAGTGGGTCTCTTATATGGCCAGTTCATAGGGGAGGTTGGCACTCATTCATTGGGATCTTGACCATTCACAAAATCAATTAACTAACCCATTCTACAAATATTTGTCGAATTTTTCAAGTCGCTAGCTTCATTCTATCGAAAATTAACGCTTATTTGAAGTTTCACTTGTAGGGGAGATAGGGGTTCCTTGAGTGGGATCTTGCCCAGCATTTCCGTCAACCAATTAGATCACCCTACAAACATTTAAACAAAATTTCAAGTCTCTAGCTTCATTCTATCGAAAGTTATCGCTTATTTGAAGTTTCTTTTGTAGGGGAAGTAGGGGTTTCGATGGTCGGATTTTACGTATTTTCAATATTAGTCGACTGGATCATACTACAAACATTTGACCAAAATTTCAAGTCGCTAGCTTTATTTTGTCGTAAGTTATCGCTTATTTTAAGTTTCATTTCTAGGGGAGGTAGGGGTTCCTTAGGTCGGATCTTACCCATCTTTAATGCCAACTAACTCAATCTCACTTTCAACATTTGGCCAAAATTTCAAGTTGCTGGCTTCATTCTATCAAAAGTTATCGTTTATTTGAAGTTTCATTTGTAGGGGAGGTGGGGGTTTCTTGAGTCGGATCTTGCCCATTTTCAATACCAACAAAGTAGGTCTTATTAGCAACATTCTTTCAAATTTTCATTTTGCTAGTATCATTTTTTCGAAAGTTATCGTAATTAAAGGAATATTTAATTTTTGGAAATTTGTAGGGGAGGTAGGCGTTCCTTTGATCTGATTATGCCCAACTAACATAATCTTAAGCAGCTTTTCACTTCAAGGTTACACGCCAAAAATCAGGTGTCTACGTCAATTGGTTCAGGAGTTATAGACAAAAAACCTGAAAAGTAGGGTAGTACGGGGTTCTTTGTAAGAAAATTACCGTTAGTTTTCAACTTATCAGTTTTATTTTCCCAGGAGAGTATGAGATTACCCTCATGAGTAATCTACCAAAGCTAGAGCTTTTCATGTTTCTTTAATCGGGAGTTATAGATACATTTATGTATTTTACATATGTAGGGGAGGTAGGCGTTCTCTTGGCCTGATCATGACCATTTTCAATACCATCCAACTAGATCACACTTCCAACATTTGACCAAAATTGCAAGGCTCTAGCTTCATTTTATCGAAAGTTATCGTGCGAACGGACAGACAGACGGACAGACAGACAGACAGACAGACAGACAGACGGACAGACAGACAGACAGACATACATGGCTAAATCGAATCAGGAGGTGACTCTGATCATTTATATATATACATTGCTATACCTCCGGAGACTCCTTTAAGGTGTTACATATTTCCGTCGTGACAAAAACAATATACCCTATACTATAAGTCTAGGGTATAAAAATCAAAACTACACCACAATTTATTTTAGACAAACTATGTAGCTGATGACAAGACTACAGGTGAAACACGTGTCATTAATACCAATCTTTCAGCCTGTTACGATCCTTTTTTGGCCGATGAAAACTAATTATCTCGAGCTACATATTTCGTGGTTTATTCCCATTAGTTTCTGGTTTTCTTTCATGCATGTCAGAACATCTAGTTGAATACACATATCACGTGTGATAATTCACACATGACATGTGGATTCAACTACCTACCGCTACCAACTTTGCCAAATTCCACCACACCACCTGTCCATTAATTTACCTCAACTTCACTAAAATGAATAGGCATTTTCACAAGCTGTCACCCAAAACTGAGAACATTCGAAAACCACTCTCAAAATTTACTTAGATTGATTTAATTATGGTTTTGAATAAATCATAGATGTCTACATCGCTAATCCACCTATACATAAAAGAGTCAGGGTACCAATTTATAAGTCGAGTCAAGGAACTCGTCCCTATACATCACAACTTTGTGCAAACCTATCAAAATATAGCTACAACTGCTACACAGAAAAAAAAGGAGCATTCCGTCCAGATCCCGGGTGATTTGTAGATTTTCGCTTGAAATGCTTCGCAGTCGCATACGTGCGGTATGAGCTGTCAGCCTTAATCATTTTGAAAGAAAAGTAAACGATGTTGGGTGTGGAATCCTGGATATCTGAATAAATGCAATGGGGGTAGTATCCGGTGAAATGCACACAAATGCCAAGATGGTATATGCCATTTGTAACATGGTCGCAAAGTGAAAAGTCAGTTCCGGAATGTTGAACAGGGCGAGGGCAATGCTATTCAACTGAGACGATGACACCGGGGGCTAACATGTAAAATATTATTACGTACTATATAATAGATACATATATGTACATACTCGTATATATACATGTGTTGCCACATATTCGACTGTAAAGCTGGCCCATTCATTCGAATCAGATCAGAGACGTTCAGTTCAGAGCTCTACAACTCCCCCGGCTCCAATTCGAAATCGTCCGAATATTTTATAGAATATAATGTGTATACATGCTATGTAAGAATTTGCAACGTTGATCTAGGCAGGATACTGCAGAGTGGAAATCCGCACAGGAGACTAGAAGAGCGTACCCATTCTGATAGACGTATGTAAATAGAATCGGCTACAATTTCTGCCATTCAAGAATTGTGTGCGTTTTCAATTCGATTTGAATAAAAATACTTTTCCTCCAAGTAGACAGAAATATTGAATTATTATTCTGAAAGAATGGAGGGCGGCTGATATTGATAATCTGAAGAATGTGTGGCTTTTCAGTAGGTATTGACAAAAAAAACCGGCAATTCTAAAAGTAGGCGGCCTCAACAAGATAATGAAATACCAAGAATCAATCATGTGTTACAATACAGGCTGGACGATATCAGATATTTTGGCCGTCATTTTCGTTTAAAAAAAATACAACAATTATTGAGCCCAAATAGAGCAGTGATCATTTTAACATCATTGAAAAACACAGTTAAAGCCGAATTAGACAAAGTTTTCAGGAACGCTAAGCCAGCAATGTAGGCAAGTTATTTGAAAAATTGTGGCCTAATCTTATACCACCAATCCTGTCAAAAGCTGACATAATCCCCAGTCACCAATTCATTTTTTTAGATTTTGAGGCTTTGCGTGTAAGATTATATAAAACCTCATAGACTATGAGAAGGTTGGTTTACGTGGGTATTTACTGAAACAGAAAAACCCAATTAGCGCCAGTGAGCGCCATTTTGTTATCATAAATTCTCGCAAGATAAAGACCATTGAAATTGACATGTGTTCAAGGGGTTAACTGAGTTGTTTCATTAAATCTAACCTGTGAAGTTGAGGAACCAAATTAGATTAGATGGAGGGCGGTTGGCTCAAAGGGCCACCAAACACGCCGTCCCAAAGGCCTATTGTGCTGCACCCTGGTGTCTATGCAGATTTGTGACTTATTGTCGAGGCCAATCAACGCAACAAATCTGCTCAACTGTTCGAGTTTCAGAGAGGCAATCGTTTCCGCTTCAGGGAATGCATCGCCAAAGCATTTCAAGCGGCGGAATAGAAATGCGTCACATTCACAGAGAATGTGCTGGGATGTCTCATCCTCTCACATAAGCGACAGCTTGAGTCAGAGACTATCTTTTATTCTATATAGATAGCCGGCTTATGGTAAAATTACCAGTAAAGAGCCCGCAGAACTGAATAGGGGAGTCTTTATTCCATTGCAGGTAATCTCCGATATATCTGTAAAAAAAAGCACTGCCTAAAACTCAGTGCAGCGCCCTGTCTAGAGCTGGGCATTCGCAAAGGAAGTGTGTCAGGGTCTCCTCCTATTCTTGCAGCTTCGGCAATGCTCATTCTAGGGAATGCCCAGTCAAGCCGAGTGTCCCGTCGTAAACGCACCAACTTTGGCCACCTCTGAACGGGTCCCATTCAGAAGGGTATTGGTCTTTAATGCAATGTAGGATGATCATGTGTTCCTAGATGTGCGCATGTCGTTAGCGTGCTCCATCTGTTGTTTGCCAAATTCAATTCTTTTAATAACCCCAAGTGGCGCGTGGACTACCACCGCGTAGGATACGCCAAGGGCCGAACTTAGCCTCGGAAGTTGGCCGGGTCACTCGTTACCTGCTATATTTCTGTGACTCAGAACCAAAAGGAGGATAATTGATTCTGTGGATACTGGCCAAGCCGTTTAGTTCTCGACGGCATTGCTTCACTATTTTAGAGGATGGTGTCGCCGATGCAACAGTCTTTATAGGGGTTGGCTGTCCATGAAAATAGCGATGTCCGTTGTGGCTATTATGCTGCGCTTCAGAATCCGACAAGCCTCCCAGTATTTCCGCCTGAAATACAATTGCGCGAACTGGAAGGCGGAAAATCCCTGCACCGACTCCGCAAGCCATTTACGAGCCATCAATAGATCATTAATAATTTACTACAACTACTACCGCGTACAAACGGCATTAATACCTTAAAGCAGCGCATTAGAAGGACACGGCGGGCAATGTTGACGACAACACTGACTACAATTTACGAGCCGATCAAAGGATTCGACCAGCAGCCAGTTTTACACATCAATGCTAATACGCTATACACAGAGGAACTCTTCAAATTTCAACGAAGTGCCAGTTGGAGACCGCTTATATAAATTTCACATTGCTTTGCTTCATCGATCGCAACACCGTCATCGTCAGAAGGATTGCTCGTAACCGCAAAAGTACGCAAACTTAATAAGTCCTCACAGTGGCTTTCGCGTGTAAACAAGCAAATTTACACTTTACTAATTATTTCGTGCCCATCAATCGATAGGATGGGGGTTTAGCAGCCACTCGAATCTCCTGCCCTGCCCGTTAGGTCGCTGATTTGTATATCGAATTTGTAACTGCCATGAAACTACAGTGTGGTCTTTTACAATTTGTAGCGTAAGCATTTAACATTTTCGATATATTCGTACGTACTTACATACTGACAGTCGTTACGTTCGAGCCGCAAAACTTCAATTACACTATGGAGCGGAAATGTTAGCTTTATGGTGGCGATACGTGGTGTTAGTGTGGCCCGGGAGAAGGTGTCGGTGGCGCGACGGCAGCATCAATGGTTCCAATAAACCCGCATTTGATAGCTCAAACAAATTAAATTCGTTTTGAAAAGTGAACGAAAATAATTTGATGCAACTAACTATTCACCATCCGGGTCGACCGACAAAGTTTTCGCAACGATTAATGACTGCATCCTGTGCAGCGAGTACACGCAATTTGATAGCTTTGCAGCATGCATCCACGTCAGAAAATGTCTTGATCAAGTGGTAATCAGGAAAATTGAATTTTTCGCAAATTGAAAAGTTACATTTTAATTGGTAATTCAATAACGTTCTACAACTTTTCAGGATCGCAGTTATAGCCTATTCCGACAGAGAACTTATAATGAGATTCGCGGACGGTTACAGTCTGTAACTGATGGCCTCCAAGATACATGTCCTGTCCGTATGATATTATCGCGTGGAAAAATTAATTAAAAATGTCAATTTCGGAATTAATTTCATTATTCACATCCCTCATTCCGATGGACAGATTGGATACTTTAAGGGATCTACCTAGGTTCGATTTGCGCGTTGAAACCATATCTGTCTTCTGGGTTCAAATTCTCAACAGTTTCGGACTTTTTTCCTTTTGTCAAAATGGTAAGAAATAAAATAATCGCCATCATTCACAAAAGTTATTGGACCTGATGAAAGAAAAATTATGTTTTAATAAATTGTATTGTCAATGCTACCTCCAAGTATCCTGTGGCATTCAATTGTGTCTACCAGGTACAAGCAAGTTTTCTCCCATTCATTAATACTTTCAACGGTGCTCAAGACCATTCAACCAGGTAGAAATTCATTGAGAAATGTAAGTCCACCAGATATCCAAGCTACTCATAGTATCAACATGGTTCTTTAAAAAGATTGTCAATAGCATCCATTCAGTGTTATAACTAAATAAAGAAGACGCAGTCCCCATTTAAAGGTAAGGACGGTTGCTACTTAGCCAATCTTTTCATAAAATAATTCTTTAAGGAATTCTCCTTCTCTAAAAGACGACACACCACTAAAAACGACGACAATGGAAAATGAGGAAAAATCCTCGTAGCTGCTGTCAAGGGCGAAAAAATGTTTCTGGACCACAAAGAGGGCAGGCTAAGACGCATCAGGACCACGAGGCTATTGGAATATGAACGAACAAATGAACGAATGGGAAAGAGATCCGAAAGTACGTTTTTTTTTCCCTGCGGAAACACCAAATGGACGTGATCCCCAGCAGATACGCTAGAACGGTTTTCCTTAATTTGATAGATTTTTTTTCTTGTTGTTGTCAGAGATAAAGGTTGAAATGGCACAGATAAGATACGGCAAGTAGCAATTTAGGAGCAGTCATTTTTTGAGTGGCTTTTGTGACTAGGTGACACCTATCCCATTAAAAAGGCTATCGGATGAAATTCATGGGGACGATATATACTGAGAGTGATACCACAAGGGCCGATGTCATAATCAGTTTTTATAGAATAATTTCGAATAATCGGTGTGCTGATGGGAAGATGACTTGAGAAACATTTGACGCTTCACAGAAGTCGTGGTTCTAATTATTATCATATTCCTTATCGTCAAGCGTGACCAGTGGTTTCAAGATAGAGCTAAGGCATGAATAGTAAACGTCAATAGACTTAGGACCCAATTTAAAGTGAGGTCATTACTAATTGCCTTAAACTCTCCAGTGGGGCACGGGTGTGCCAACATCTCCTGTAATACATTGTAATTGTTTCGATAGCATATAACTTTGTTGTTGTTGTAGCAATTGTTATATGCTTTACAATTTGATGTTAATGTCCTTGGTATCGATGGATAAAGCTGCTTCAATGGGGTTCTCCCATAGCAACCTGGAAGTCAGATGCGTGGGTGCAACTGGGCAATTAAAAATATTGTCTACATCGTGAGGTATTCTGTTGCAAGCAGGACAATTGTTTGAGACGTTCTGACTGATGCGGGATAGGTACGGATTAAGGCGCGAGCACCAGCCTGACCGAAGTTGGGCAAGTCTTTCCTCTTCTGAAAATATGGCTAGTGGTTGGGTTGCGAGTATTAAATTGGGACCTAATCCCGCGGCCGATGATTGAACCTGCTGCTCATATAGTGCTGCGAGGGCCCTTTTGTACCTTTGGACATCTCTCAAGTCCCTCAAATCACACCTAGCATGTCTTGGCGGCGACGTCTTGTCCATAAGGTTAAAGTTTGGGTGCTCCCGCCGACAACAACCTACCAAATATTGTTTGACAAGAAGCTTGTTATGGTCCCTTAAAAGTGATGGTCCTGCGATGAAATCAGGATACGGCCAGTGACAGTACCGAGAGCGGCATTTTGGCATGCTCAGATTTTATTCCACTGTGTATCACAGAGATTCTGTGACCACACAGGAGCGGCATAGTTGACCACTGAACTTCCCACTGCTTTATACGTGATCAGTATGTGTTCTCTGTTTTTGCTCCAGGTGCTACCGACCAAGACTTTAAGGCTTTCCTACTACGCATCCTGTCGCATATCGTTGAGGTATGGGGTGATGACGTGGCCATGCCGTCTAGAGTGACTCCGAGAACTTTAGGATGGTTTATGGTAGGAATGGGGCGACCGGTAGCGCAGAGTGTTGAGGCATCAGTCTCATATTTGACTACCGGCGTTTCGGGTTCGAATCCCGTCCACGACGAAGTTTGTGGCCATGGATGTGCAGGAGGTGCATGCTGGCAACTGCATTCTCCGAAACCAGTTTATGCCGATGAAACGTCAACTGGGCCAAATGGAACAGTGACGCGCTATGCCCCACAAGGGGTTAGGGCAATTAAGAGAGAGAGATGGTAGGAATAGGTTGATTGCCTATCGAGATCTCAAGTTTTGTCTTGACTTCCTTCGTCCAGGTGGTAAATAGGGTTGCCGAGGATTTGGATGCTGATAGGGTTAGGTACTTATTTGTAAGGAACGAGCTAAGTTCTTCGAGGTAACCGTTTATTTGTTCGCACATATCGGTGATGTTATTCCCTGTTGCAAGAATAAAACAATCATGGGCATAGGAGATAATGTCGGGTCCTTCAGGCGGTGTCTGGAATCTTGATAAGTATAACTTAAAAAGCTGGGGATAAAACCCCTCCTTGGGGAACATCTTGTTGAATCTTCTTGAGCTCCTATTTTCTGTTCCTAAATTCTGTATATTCTGTACTTGCGTTGGAAGTCATGAACACTTTATGTCAAACGTCAAGGTTGATTGTTGGGTATAGATACTACAAAAGCCGTCCACACCAGACGACGATTACAAATACCAAAGGATAAGTTTGTCAGACCAATGGTCTTAGGCTATGACAAGCTTAGTGGGAGGGAATCGGGTACAAGTGAAAATGAATTAGATACAAGGAATGGGTTTGGTTTAATTTATTTCTGTTCTAGAAATCTTATATACTAAAATCACAGGTAGGAAACTAAAATACATAATCACAAACATGACCACGGAAAAAGCTAAACATAAAAAACTTAAAGTGAATGATGTCACATAACACGGAAATGCATCCACGCATGCAAAAACTTTTGTAGACATCGAACAATGTTTCGTAAAGAAAAAACTTTATTCGATGTGTGCATTTTGTGGTGACCTAGAAAACGCAACAGTCAGTGCTTGTAATTTTACATGAATAGGGTTAGTATTTTAGCATTAAAGTAAGTTAATAGGAAATTAAATTACTATGTTCAGTACTGAACAGTGAGCCTTATGTTTCCATCAACTTTTTCGAGATCCTGCACAATGTTTAGCTTGAATCTGAGATTTTTCACAATATTTATATTCAGACATCTTACTTAGGGCAAAGTTGGAAAAAAATTGATAAAAATCTTAGTAAATCAAAATTGCGTAGCTGTCTTAAATTTTTCTTATCTCTACACAAAGTACAGGTGTTATACTTTAGACATCAATCGTGTGGTGAATTTTAGGAGTATTTTTCACCTTGTGGATAGAAAATTTACATTATCCAGCCGCTGCTGGTGTAACATCACGCCAAAAAAATGTTTTTTTTTTTTTTGAAGAAAAGTTGCGCTTTTAGTACACCATACACTTTAATATAGACCAAATCCTTGTAATTTGGTTTCGTATCCTTTTTAATTCAGGACGCAATCATGACCGAAAAATAATTATCAGCATCAGTTGGTTTGGCAAAAACCTACCGCAATTCTTTGAAAAATTCGTCAAAGGTGATTTTTTTGGGTTATCCGGTTAACTCCCCTAGGAAATTTCACTAAATATATCCTTCCACTAGAATCCAGGCAACTTTTATTTTCATATAAATAATATTTGCACGGCAAATGTGTTCAACGATGCATTTTACCGAGCGACAAACAAGCAAATTAGTACACATCGTTGGAAAACCTGCAGCGAAGCATACCACAGATACACTTCTCTAAGTGTGCCATTTTCTTTCACCTTGAACAGATTTTGTGCTAATTTACCCGACCGACCTCACTACATCCGTAGAAACATTCCCAACACTCGTGTAAACATATCCTTCTTTTTTAACGATTTGTCTTTCAAAATGGCATGCAGCTTGAACCTTTTGTTTCGGAAAAAAAAAACGGTAAGTGGAGAAAAAATATGAAACAGTCTTTACCCTAAGATGGTGTTTTCACATTTTCTTGTTACCTCGAAAATCAGTAATATACGAAAACTTTTTAGGATTGTGAGAGGAATAATACATTGACAGTGGGTTAGGTTGCATCTTAAGGGATGTTTTAGATGTCCGCAGCCTGCTGTGAAACCTCCCATCAGGCCTGCTATCAAACCTGCCGCCAGAACTGCTATTAAGCCCGCCGTGAAGACTGTTATAAAACCAAAAGGCCTGATAGCAGGTATGATGGCAGGTTTGACAGCCTGGCTGAGGGTAGGTTTGATTGTAAATCTGATAGAAGGTTTTATGGTTGGCCTGATGTCAGGCAGGTTTGATAGGTGTCCTGATGGCCTGATATCAAGAACTGCGGATTTGATAACAGGCCTGATGAGAGGATTGATACCAGACCCGATGACAGGTTTGATAAGTAGACTAGCATGGCGTCTACAAACCGCATGCATGAACTGCAACGTATATCCATGCGAATGGTAATTGCAAACGCAAGCAACAGCCTTAAACAAGTACCATCCTCTTGCTTGACAACAGCATTTAACTTCCATTACAAGTTAAAAAAAAAGCTTCCTTCAACTCAAACAATACACAGTTCGACCTTGTTTCCATTCAGTGAAATCGAAAATTAAATCTAAAATACGTCATACACTTGAATGATCCTTTCATATTTCATCCTCGTCAATTCGTTACTTTCAAACTGAAATCCTCTCCACTAAAGTCCATTACTCACGATTTTGACATGGAACTGATGTTAATTTATTGCGATTTCAATCAGAAATTGGAAGTCGAAAAAAAAATCAATCTCGATAGCAACAATATACGAGCACTTCTCGTCAAATTTACCATCTCTGGTGTGTCTTGTCCATTTGGCCTCCATGAGCCATGACACACGCGGAGCAGTCGAATTATTTATCCGGCGGTATCCGGTGAAAATGTTGTTTTCCTTTCAAATTCCAATGGATGCGAGTCGGGTCGGTCCTTGTCAAATCAATTGTCGAAAACGTACAATGCGGCAGCCACGCTTGTTATCAGAACTGTCTACAACTGAGAATTCGCAGAATTTGTCAAATGGAAATGGTGAACCTAATTTGAGAGCGAAACCTGAGACATGATTCTTTCTGATGAAAGTCGGATATCAGTTCACACAAAAATAGCGGTTTTCGTCGATGAATGTCATACAGATCAATAGGAAAAATCACAGCTCTCATCTAAATCAAATTTCCAATCGGCTTACAGTTACAGTCAGTTAATTCTTAATTAATTTGAGCACAATATTCTTATGGTATTTTGGGATCATATTCAAAAGCATTTGCTTCGCAATCCGAATGTCACTTCAGTCTCAAATCAGGGACAAAAAAGATTAATCAGAATCACAGATGTTTGCTAAATCGCCGATTGCTGAGTTTTGAAAATTATCTTGAAAAAAGGACCCTCATACGAACTATGCTGGTTGGTATAAGTGGTGGCTGAAGCACAAATTTCCAGAGCCCAATTTGCGCGAATGCCCCGCTTTGTAATCTCAAATCTCGTGAAAATCGGTTGTAGGAAGATGGTTGGACTAACAGGGGATTCAAGGATGCCTAGATCCAACCGGAGGAGTTCAGGAAGTACAGCAGCTCCCCGATCTTCACCCCACATCCCCCAGGTTAACAAGAAAAGCCTTGAAGTGAAGGTTTCTTTCTCATTCTCATTCCCGCAGCTATAGCAATGCAAATTATAAGATATGCCAAGTCTTTTTGCATGTTCTCCGATAGACCAATGTCCTGTAATGGCCACCGTCTGGTGACATCTATCTTTGGTGAATAGCTCAAATGTTTTCCTCCGGTCATACCACGGCGATATCTTCTTTGATACGACGCAGGTGGGCAAATTTCGACATTTCGAATCCGCAACATTGAGGTACGGGATTTGGTCAATAGCTCAAATATTTTCCTCCGGTCATGGTAGAGCCATATCTTCCTTGATACGGCGCAGGTGGGCAGATTTCGACATTTCGAATCCGCAACATTGAGGCATTGAGAGGAGATCCTGCACTTAATAGTGCTCAGTGGAATATAAACAGGTTCCGCGGGAGATTTTCTTAGGACCCCCCCCCCCCCCTCTTCTGGCCAGCGCGTCGGCTTTTTCGTTGCCCTCAATTGACCAGAAATCCCGAGGCAGGGTGACATTTAACCGTCTGCCAATGCAAGATTACTCTTCCCACACCGCTCGATCTGATTCAAGGAAGTACTTACAGAGTTCATTGCGTTGATAGGGGCTTGGCTGTCTGAGCAAATGGCGATGTTCTGCTTATCTGGTATATCTCTGAGAGTGTCAGGCCTTCATCATTGCAAACGTTTCCGCGTGTAAAATGCTGGCATAATACGGAAGGCGATATCACTCCGAGATATTCAATGCGTCAAAAAAAGTCCCTGCACCGACGTCCATTTTCGACCCGTCGCACAGTGCGTTGAAGTGATAAAAAATCAGTATCTTAAGAACTGTGCAACCGATTTTGTTAAAATTTCGCACGAATGGGGAGCTATACATAATCTTTTAACTGCATAAATTTGATTAAGATAGATGGTCGCAGTTCTGATATATTGCGAAAAGTGTGAGTTAAATTTGCTGTAATTAGGAGGCTGGTGGTAAAAAAATCATAACTTGAAAACGAGTCTACCGATTGTAATGAAATTTAACGTCCATTTAATAAAAGCTACAAGCATTAACATTTCCAAATTACAATGTGATCTGATGACGCAGTTTTGAGATATTGATCAGAGAATTTGTTCAATTCTGGCTCTGTTTATAGGTAGTATGCAAAACGTAATATCTTTTAAATGGTAACACAGAATATCTTAAATTTTCAAAGAGATTCTATGCACATATTGCACTTTACTATATTTTACTTACTTGGAAGGATCAAGGCAATTAACAACCTAACATTTAATTTAGCACAGGTACACAGATGCGGAATTTGAAGTTTATGTATGAACCGTGTCGAATTTTCTAACTAGCTGTGACATTTTACAACATTTATTTTATTACTCCGCTCGAATTTTCATTCGTTACGTTAGCTGATGCTTTTAGCACCTAGAGCGTAAAAATTAAAGTGTATTCTTTCATTACATCCATATTATTCTTTTATTTACTTTTTTTCCGGTCCTGCTAGTCTAACTCTAAGCACAATACTTATTTTACCTATAAAATATAAAATTTTGTCCGTAATTAGAACTTTTTAGTAGTTTTAACATACATATACATATTTACATGTGTTACAAAAGCGTTTTTCACGCATATAAATTAGAATTACGCCCCCAAAATCACTCTAAAGTAGATAAGCGAAATAATATATATATAATAAAAAAAACTTTAACCCAGTTGAACCGATATGCCTTGTGTATTTGTTCCCTTTTATGGGTATTTCTTTCTAGAATAAATAAACTTTTTATAGTTTATTAAATTTTTTTTTTTTATTTATTTATTTATATTTCAGACGGTAAGCACCTAGTCCTTGCAACAAATGTGCAATTTTCTCTGTATTATTAATTTTAAGGAATTTTGAAAAATATTCATTGATTTTTTAAATGTGACTTATCCCACAAAAACGCCAATTACGCTCAAAAAGGCAAAAAAAGGCAAACCAAAACTACTTAGAATGAAAGAATATATATGCATCTGACAGAAACCGTCAACCACCCAAAACGTTTTGTGACGTTTTTTTTTAATCCTTACTCAAAGTTTTATTTTAATTTTAAATAATTGTGCTGTTTTTTTTTAACATTTTTTAATTAATTTTTTTTTTTTGTCTTTGGGTGTAAGCCTGGGGCCTGGTCTATTGGGAAAATATAACTTTAGGTAGCCAGGACTTCACCGAAGCTCAAAACGCAATTTTCACCTCATAGACCCTTTTTTCAATATTTTCAATTTTTCGAATTTAGCACATAATATTACTAAAACAAAGAAAAGCAAAATTTTTCAAACATTATTTTTAGGAGCTCCAACATGTTTTCTTAAAGATAGGTTACTTTCAAAGCCGGACAAAAATAAAAAATTTTCGATTTTTGGCTATGGACGCACTGTGCGTCGGTGAAAATCGTGATGTCAAAGTCCTTCACCACCTCGCCCATCCTCCATTCAGCTCTTATGGGGAATTTGTCAGAGAAGCTTCTATCAAACCTCAGTTTGGGCACGGCACGGTCTGTTTTTCCCCTCGCCATATCCCGTGGCAACCGGCTAAGGATGTCGCAATGTTATGATGAACTAAGTTATTTTAATAAATCCTTTTCACATTTCCATTTTTCGATTCCAAGCAGTGTTGCCGGACCAGATCGTCCTTTTTGAAGGTTGCGCATATTAACTGCATCCTGAATGAGTTACGTATTGTCTTCCAAAGAATATTTCTGCCATGACTATTATATATTGTCTGATTTACGAGTAAATTGGACGCTTATTGATAAACTATTTCCCGACATGAATATCACAAATATCTGCATTCAATTCCAGGTCATTGCAAATGAAAAATCGACAGATATAAATGACAAAAAACAGCTTCGACGACTTGGTCGATGATGACAACAACCCAAGGAACTCATGTGGGAAAATATAAATAGAAAATTCGATGACTGCTTTGCCCCGCCCCCCCCCCCCCCCCCCCACCCTTTCCTATTCGGGGTAGCACAACACTCAAATGGATACCCAAAATCGCAACGAGTCTATCTCAGATATACGAAAACTCTTGAAAGTGTTCAACTGGATTCCATACTTTTATTTAGTGAACGGAGGATGCATCGTCCGGGATGCATGCATGTATATGTTTATCGAGTGATCCTTGCATGCATTTCGTCTTCGACAAAGCGTATAAAGTGTTAGAGTAGCTGAAAACGTGCTGCATTGAAGGATGATTTCGAATTGATATTTTCATTTTTACTGCAGGTTTTTCTCTTTCTCGTTTTTTAAGCTGACTCTTTTCCTATGATATATTTTGTAATAATGGTACATAATACACTATTGGTGAGGTCTATGAAAGGATGAAATATGACACATGAGATAGTGTTTGTCCGCTTTGCTATTGAATTGATTTTGGGTTCAAATATTGCTATATATTGCGGCATCTTTTGTTTCATGCATTCATGCAGAAAGCGAATCGCAAATAGAGCTGCATATCTAGGGTAAATATTTTATCTTAAAAAAAGAATAAGAAAAAAAGTAATGGCTTTCCGATGCAAGCACTCGAATGCATAGATTTCAAATTTTGATTGCGGCACTGAAAGAACTACGAATATATTCACCCCTATCGAGCGTAAATCTTACCAAAGACAAATTATGGAAGCCGAACAATGTTTGTTTGAGTAATGTATACCCGTTATCCTATCCTATAAAAGTGCAAAAAAGGCATCTACTACGACTTTTCCTTTACAATACCGAAAATTACTGACTGCTACTTAATTATTAACAATAAAGTGGAGTGGATGCGAGTCTTAAGTCAAAATGACTCAAAATTGCTCGCTATCTATTACCACACAAAAATAATCAAAAGCTAATTCATATCGCTTGGTTTTGTCCACACCATGAATTTCACTCATCAGCAGCTGCCTAAATCCATGGGGGAAGAAGCTCGACCAAGTCAGTATTTTCGATCTAAATCGGAATACATCCCTCAGTCTAATGCTTACCCACTCCACTTTATTCTTAACAACTTGGATATGCGCTTATGCGTAAATAAACACAGTCGGAACTACTTAATTATTTTTCCCCGAACTCAAAACTTCAACTTTGGCGAGCAAACAAATAAACATTATGTCGATTCAGTTTAACAAAATTAATTAGTATAATTATTAGCTTAAAAACTTTAAACATTTAACTTCCGTAACGGACGCAACATATTTGAAATTATTGACTTTCAAACCCCTTGCGGATATTATTGAACCATCTCAAACTTTTCGCTGAAAGTCTGTATACTTTTCCGTTATGTCTCTCTCTCAGACCACTAGAAAAACCTACGAAATACAACAAAGTTTCCACAGAGTTTAATTAGTGCTGAATAATGATGAGGAGGGGGAGAATGAAATACAGATTCGTTTTAATCTGACAGCAATGGCGGGAAATCGGATTCAAAATATCGGAAAGAAGTTTAATGGGCTTTTTGAATCCAATATCATAGGAGAATCATCAAGATTAATGAGTCTTTGTAAAATTAGATATGCATTTAGTGATAAAGTTCTGGGAAAGTTTATCCATTTTTTAAACTTCATCCTATGATGTTTCACGCTTCACATGTTCTTATGTTTTGCAGACACCTGTCAGTCGAATGTTGACGTAGTATAGTCATATCACGTTATTCCGAGGCTTCCAACTCGGCTTCGACATCCATTATTACATTTTCATTCATAAATCTAAAATTCATCACATATGCTACGTATGCAAATTTTCTAGTCTTCCAACCTGCCGAAGGCTCTACGCATCGCTGAATTCACCAGACCACTATACTTCGCTGTTCACTGTACTCGAAAAATCAGGACACGAACCGAACTCAAAGACACAGCTATAAGGACGAAGAAAAAAAATGTAAAACGGTTTTCGATAACACCACCACTACCACCAAATGATGTTATCGAAAACCACTTAAGCTTTCATACAGGGATGCAGTAACTAATCAAATCACATAAGGGTTTCCCATTATAAAAACTGTATAATCTATTATTCGTATTTTTTTCTTTTTTTGCGGATACCAAAGCAAAGTGTAAAGAGGACAATATCGTTTTGGTTCAGCAGTCATCGGACTTTATGCGAAGAAGCTGCGGCAAAAGTTAATGATGCTGACATCCGTTTAAAATAAAATCGAGAGGGTTGTAAGGGGATGACAAACAATATTGATACTTATCGTGACTTGTCGTGGATATCAAAAGACTTCGATAGAAAGCGGTGGTATTATTTTCAAGTCCCCAGTGAAAAATTCGTTGATAAGTCGAAAGGTTAGAATGTCGAAAAATAGCTAAAAGCTAGTCGGTTAGGTCAGATAAAGGGGCTGCTGTAATATCTGACAGCACTCATAGGCCACAGTTTGGTCCGTTGTGATACCAGTAACATCACCTCATAAGCCTAGAAGTGAAAAACGAGCCTGTACTGGCGAAATAGCGACTGGGCTGTATTACACTCACATCCTTAAGGTGTTCCAGATCCTTGAAAAACCAAGAACCCAGAAATTTTCTCCGTCAGTCAGCTAAGGCAGGACAGTGACAAAGAAGGTGAAGAACGCTTTGAAGCTAATAAAAGGAACCCATTGCCGAAGAAAATATCTATTTACATAAATAAGATTATTGTGACTCCTTCCTCTCTTGACTGATTATTTGCTGGTGTTGATTCATTACATTTTTTTGTGTAAGTTTTAGTACTATAGACCTAATTTGGCTGTACATCACTTCCACACCATATGTCTCAACTTTCGTTAGACACAGTAGATGTTAAAGCAAGATGAAACTTATTCTGAGCAACGCATGCTGGAGAGGAAAAGTTTAGGCGCTCAGCGGCGTAGTTCATAAATTTCAGAATTTGCCAGCGGAAGCTTCGGCAAAGGCTTAGCCTGTCACAGTCTTACGCAGGGCAGCAACTATGCAAGTTTAAGTTTTACTCAAACTCGTCATACGTTAGGTTAGGTCCAACGTGCGCTCCGCCTTAAGCAAAGCAAAAGTTGAGACGTAGGTTGGTGAGATAACGCAATGTAACGCAGAGCTGAGTTTCTGTAGATCAAAGAAATATTTATGCACCAACGAACATTTTATTAGTATTTTCAGGATTAACGTTTTTTTTTTCGAAAATTGACGAAACTGTTTTTTTGAAAGAATGAAATAAAACGAAAATTCGGGTGTTACCTTCCAATTAAAATTGTTATTTGAATGAAATGTCTTTAAATGCTGCACTAAATGACGGCCCTGGGGTGATGATGAATTTTGCCAATACATATTTTGTTCGAATACGTCTGTCTTGGCTAACATAATGGCATAATAGATTAGCTGCTAATCTATCTATCTACCCACTCCTTTCACATGGCGAGTCTCTAAGTGTAAAATAACACAGAAAGAGCGATGATGTTCATCGGCACTTTAGGCCCATCCCATGCAAATACATTTTAATTTTGATCCGTTTGCTTTCAAGTTATTATGATTTGCTTTAAAAAATGTTTTCCTTATCGCCCCATTCGGGAAATGCCCATATCAAGCGAACGGAAGAATGTCCTTTTTTCCTGACCAAAAGCCTCAAAACACCATCAACAGTAGTCTACTGCATTCGTCTCATGACTCCTAGTCATATGATACCCATGTTGCCTGTATACATCACTTCATTGCCAAAAATTTCAATCTTCGTCATTAAAGGACTCAAAATGCCTACAACAGTAGTCTAGTGCGACTACAACTACAACGACTTCAATGGGCAGGGCATGTACAACGAATGGACGATGATCGTTTGCCAAAGAGAGTAATGAACGGATGTTGAGTCGACGGAACGAGACCGAGAGCTCGTTGGGAGAGCTCAGTATATGCGAACGCCGAGCAACTACTGGGCCCCAAGGTTGGAGGATGCGATCACGTGACCGAGATAATTGGAGGACAACTATCGAGGCGGCCAGGCGCAGATACTGGCAACTAAAGGCTTTGGCTAGAATTGTAATAAAACATTTCAATTGCTTAACTCACATAAAGGTGAAAACTAATCATATACTCTGTCAAAATTAGGATAACTGGGCAATAAACATTAATTGGAAGTTACAAGGGTAACCATTTCCCAATTTTTGCTTCTGCGAAATGGCTCGATGCCGAAAATATCCACAGAATTCTACGACGAAATTATAATAGGTATCGATTGGTTTTCAGTTTCAGAACTTCTGCCTCGATATACTCTCAGTCCAACAAACTGCTGTATCGACTTGTGTATTCTCAGAGGTGACCTTGTACATTCTTGGAGCAAATAACACAGTATATCTATGGGTACAGTTTATTCTAATAATTCCAATTTTACAAGAAAGAATTGTGTTTTGGGAAAGATTTTTCCATGTGAAGAATTCAATTCACCGAAAAGATATAGCCGAGATAGCATTGTAGTTTGAGATGTTACTTCACAGTGTGAAAACAAGTCAATGCATAACCTTATTCAAAACACTGCCCATTAGACCATGTCTGTTATCCGTTTAGCGGATAATAAATATACCCACACTCCAAGAAATGCCCAAAGCAGATACATTGAAGCAAATTTTGGTTGATTTGTCCGCTCCACTGGCTCCGAAGAGTGTTCTAGTATTTTCGAAAGCACTTGTCAATAGAAACAATTTATCTTAATCAGAAATACTCTTCAAACGAAGAGACTGTCGTAACAAGCCCTAAATGAGCATCCGAAAAAAAGAAAACCATCGAGTCATTTCAACCCTCCGTTGACAATACGATTAAATCAGTTCAAAGTTTAATCCTTCTGAGTGGAAAAATATCATTTTAGTGACAGGAGTCTTGAAAAGTTTCATCACTGAATTTCTTGTGTATGGTGGCGTAATTAACGGAAAGGCGAAATCAGAGTCATACTCAAAGGAACAATTGCTTGCTATTCATTCATGTCCTTTTCACGATATTCAGCAGTAGCGAGCGTTATGGGCCAGTAGCAAAAGTCACATTTCGTCCCTGAGCAATTTTCCTTTATTTTCAAATTACATTGAAAGAATCACGAAAACGAAAACGTCGAGAATTGTCTACAGAAACACTGAGACGAGACGTTCAGAATGAAAGGACGACATCGTCGGGACTATAAATGGTGTTAAGCATTTTTCATTAAGCGAGAATTGTCAGAATGCGAAATGTTTCCACCCATAATAGAGCAACACATCGGATTTCTGTATGCTGGAGCTTCGGAAAGGCTACGTCAAGAGCTGACACTCTGCGTATTGTATTGTGTCGGGGATGTTGTCGTGGGCTATCATCAACTCGACGATAACAAATGAATGACCTTTGGACTTTCTATTTCCGACAGCATAGAATCATGCTGTGCGGATTACGTACAGGGATATTGTTTTTGAATCCAAGGAGCATAGCGTTAAATTGTCCTGTCCACAAATCGCTCGTGACCAGTACAACGAAATGATAATGGAAAGATGGCCTGACACACATGTTACAATCAAGCAGTTTGTTCTATGGGAATATGACGAGATTCATGGGAATTGGATGTCAATATGAGATGGAGAGGGTTGTTCGGTTGATTTTAGTGCTTAAGAAATTCGATAAATAGATCTTCACACAATGAAGGGGTAAGTGAATGAATGTGATTTGTGACAATTTTCAAATACTGAGAAAAACTCCGCCTCAGTTTTCAAACCATTACTTTTTCTGTATTAATAGTTTTTACTTCCCTAAAACGGGATTATAAGTAATTGTTCTTAGCGACCCTTTCTGTGTCTATGGGAGTTCATCTTGTCACTTTCATATCTTGAGAGATTTTGCGATATGAACGTACATGTCATCTTTATCTGTTGAAAAAATTCAATTCTAGGATAGGTCAAAATTTTAAAAAGGGGATAATGGGTTACAAATAGAGTAAAACAAAATGTTATTGCTTGAAGTAATTGGAACTTTATTAATGACTATTCATTTGAAAGTGTGTAAGTTAAATTGAAAATATAAAATTGTGACAATTTTTTGTCTCTTATTCTATTAGTTAATAAACTGACTCATGACATGTTATTTTCAAGAATTTTTTCATAGTACCACTTGAACTCGTTTTAAACGTTGTATCCGTATTATATCTTCAGGCTGATTTCTGATCGTTATTCTGTAGATAATCTTGCGTCTTTCCTCAGAATATCAACCTTTTTTTTTCTGTTAATGGGACGTTGCTTTGAGTAGATGTAAAAAAATATCTTGTTCCTTGTTACACCAGCGCAGCGGCCGGATGATACACTTTTTATATCCACTAGGTGAATCAATACTCCTGTGTGTACATCGAACGAGAGAAGGCATATAAAAATGAAGTTATTAAGTTTTCTTAATCGCAAGCCATCGTAGGGATGATCGACGCCCTCGGTAGCCGTGAAGCCTCGGTCATCACTCTCTCTCTCTTTATGCTACATCTAGAGAACATGGGTTCGATCCCCAGCGCCTTAATAAAAACTGCCTGTGGGCGCTCCAGTAAAAGACGATTCGGATAGGAGGTGCATGCTAGCTACTGCACTATCCAAAATCTGTTTGCTGTCAAAACGTCAACAAGGCATACCTATACAAGCCATGTTGACGCGCACATGTCCTTAGAGGAGTCAAGACAATTAACATGGTACGGAACGACATTACATCAGAGGTGTCCACACTGCCGTGTAAGTATTATTAAGCTCATGGTCAACAAATAGTCTGGGCCCTATCAATGGTAATATCTTGATCTGAAGTTCAGCGATAAGATTCACCAGAATTTAATTACGTTTACTGTGAGTGCTTGGGTATTATGTTACCAAATTGATTTACGAGTTGAGTACATAAACCCGGTTTCACAAGCTCCTTACAGTGGCATGAATCTGTCGGCCATGTCTCACTCCCAAATCTTGCGAGTCAATCATCCCCATGGGAACTTTTCACCACAAGAACATTATGTAATCCAATAATCTCTTTCGGGCGCACCGAATCTAATATATGTATTGAATACCATCTTCAAGCGATGTCCTTTAAAGGACACATTGCGATAGCTGATACCATGCCGATACGAAACGACAACAATAACAACAATATTCATTCCCGGGGACGTTATTCGCCCGAAACAAGTAGATAGCAGGCTCAAGCTGACTGCCAAGAAATGGCGATCCAAGAGTAGCCTGTGGATGGCATGATTGATTCGTTCAGAGCAATTCAATACCGTTTTGTAACCGAAGCTATTAGTCACATTAAAAACGAACCAAAAGGCACTAGAATGATTGATTTTGTAGCCGAATGATAGCTTCTACTCTATACGCCTTGCAAGGAGAAAAAAAAACGTCATCTTTTCGCAACACTAGATAAGAATGAAACGTCTCCGATAAGAAATTCCATGATATCAAGCTACAAGAATCAATGGGAAGTACTGAAGATGTGTTAGACAAGAATGAATGGAAGCATCAGTAAGGACGTGACATAACTGCGCGAATCTAATAGACCATATAGCGACCGGGATCTGACGCTTCCCTTTTTTCTTTCTTTGTTTGAAGCGATGATATTTCAGATTTTCGTAATGCCAAGAATTCGCTGATGAAATACTTTTTCGTGGGTAGGAAAAAATTGAAGAACTGAATGTAATTACGGGTATACGGGATGTGGTGTATGAGTGAGCACACACATTTGGGTCGCACGCGAATTGAAAGCCAATGAGTATCGTATAGAAAATGCACACTTTCTTCTAAGATGTCGGACTATACTTATTGTTGGAAAAGTAGGGTAATCGTTTCTTTCTACTGTATATTGTAAAACGTGCCTTATATAATGAAAACAAAAGTACTCGCAGTATTATTTTGTCTAAATATTTACATCACAATTTGTTTATAAAAAAATTCAAAAGGGAAATTCACCGATTAGATGTGGTGTTTTTTTTCCGAATGAATGAAATATTATCCATCAAAGAGTATTTGATGTTCGATGGGTGCAGAGTTATTTAAGAAGTGGCGATTTAAGTTAAGGCCTGAGCACATTTTCAAAGTATAACTTTTATAGCGATGACACCTCAATGGGTAGTAAATGAAAAAAAAAAAATTTGGCACCACTACCACGTACCGGATGCGGCGCAATACAATCACATACATTTGCATTGTACATATACAACGCGAATAGAATTTGACAGATACTTCGTGGGTTGGTGGTTAACTCGTCGGACTTGTAAGCAGTTGGTTACGGGTTCAATTGCCGACGTATTTTTTACCCTGTAGTGTTGACATGATCACATTCATAGACATGAAGTGAAATCTAGGAAATGCGGATGACATCTGAATGGACGTGATGAGGCCAATGTACTCAAGTGTTGTTGAAGGCGTTTTTAACCCTATGGTGTTGACATGAGCACATTCTTGAACATGAATTGAAATCTAGGAAATACGTGCGTCGTCTGAATCGCCTTGATGATGCGAATGCCCGGGAGTACTTTTGAAAGCATTTTGAGTCCTTTAAACAGAAAAAACGACCTTCTTGGTAATGAAATACAATCTAGACTATATGGGTATCATAGTAATCCGGGTGATTAGGCGAATGCTCTGGAGTAGCGATAGTGGTGTTAAATAAAAATCGACAATGGCTCCGTTTATACCGTGGAACTAAAAGGCGTTTTAACTAAATCGTTTTAGTGCTAGTGTTATCCTTGTTCGTGGTGTGTTTATACCGACCATACGGAGAGGTACTAAATATGAAAGATGTCAGTTTTGGTTTGTGACTTCGGTGACTTTGGTTTAGAAAATGTCTAATAAAAACGCTTTGATACCGCTACAATCAAAGGATGAAACGAATGCGTAGTTTCAGGAAAGAATGAGGTATTTATATAACATATAAAATATAATTATCACCAACAACACCATTAGCAAAGACAGCAACACCATCTAGTCCCAGTTTTCCAGTGCAGTTCTGCGTCGCAGGTGGAGCTGAAATTAGTACCAAAACTAGCTAATCCGACATGTTTATGTCGTCGTGAGTTAGCTCGAATTAGTT
This sequence comes from Chloromyia formosa, assembly GCA_964017055.1. NCBI lineage: Eukaryota > Metazoa > Arthropoda > Insecta > Diptera > Stratiomyidae > Chloromyia > Chloromyia formosa. The sequence goes on along the minus strand of OZ024815.1, from coordinate 151,979,071 downwards.
AATACTCGAAGGTAGTTCCCCGGTATAAACGAGGCCAATGTTAGTGTTAAGTCACACGAAAGTGTGAGAATTCTGTTAGAACAAACCGTGAAGGCGTGATTTTTACTGGAAAACTCGACCGTGGAGGTCTAGATGGTGTGTGGCCTTGTATTAACAGAATTCCCACACTTCCGTGGTCGACTTGCACACAGATAGCTTTAAAGATGCAAGACCTGATGAATGCTTCTATCCATAAAGCACTAAGCTTAGAGAAATTAAACAGAGAGAATTTGAGAATAAAGGTATGATACAATCATGCCTTCGTTGTCACTTATGGTGCATTTGCCACTTTGAAATCTGCTCTGTATAGAACAATTTTGTTAGTGTACCGCGTGCAATTTTTGTTCTGCTCTGATCTGGACAGTTGAAAAAAAACGCCTAATATCTCTTTAGATACGCATAAACACATTTGTTTTCACGCATATATTCTCTTGTCAGCAGAAACTGAAACTTTTTGGATATTCCAATAAATAACACGATATTGTGCCCATAATGTTACCGTGTTGAAAAAAAAAAGAAAAACAAAAACTTTCGATGAAATGTTGAAAAACTTGTGGTGGACACGGAGGCAAACAAAGTTACAAATCATGTCACTTTAGGTGATATTTAAGTTTTGATTTTCCTTCTTTCTTTGCCATGTATAAATCTTTTGTCAGAAGTTCGTAGGTGTAAGTGTAAGGTGTTACAAGATGCAAGTATACGATGTTGCCTAAACTGTTTGTATGGAAAGTTTTACGAAAATATTGAAACTTATTGAATGTTCCACGGAGCAGTCATGACAAAATACATTGAAAAAGGATGTAGACATATTTACTTTATCTGTTCGCTAAGGTTTTCGGTAAGGTAATGTTTGCCGCATTTTGAGTAACCTAGGGAAACCGAAACGGAATAGTAGCACAAAAACAATACAAAAGAGAACAGCGAGGATTGACTTTAATCCGCTTTAGGCAGTACGAGCCTACATTCTTCGGTATAAAGCTATTGTTATGATACGTGTATTGTAGGTTTGTCCTACCTAAAGCGGATATAAAATCTGAGGCCACCCACAAGTGGATTAGAAAAATACCCTGTACACAATGTTGGAGTGACATTACATTAGTAGTAGTTCGCAGAGCCCTTATTTTGTCCCAACTTATAGTTTTAATGAAAGTGGCTTCTCTCCCTCTAGTTTTATTATTAGTGTTACTTATTTCACCCACACACCGCCACTAGTGCGAAACTAAAAGAATTCTTAAAACCATTAAAATTTAGAAACCGTCTCATAATCTCGTTTAAATTGAGTGTATAGCTTGAAGAATTACGGAGTAGTAGCAAATCTGACAGAATTGAATTGTAGCCGTTTTTCATACTTCTACCGATTTTCCTGTATATGTACAGCCGGAACCTTTTTTTTTTTTCTTTAACTTTTGCTTCTCACTACAAAACCCTAAATTGCTCCCAAACAAATCCCAACAACCCAGTAGGATTTTCACGAGGCTCATTAAAAATTAACTTCAGTGCTCAAAACTAGCGACACGTTTTTACCAAAATGGACTTTAACCCAGCCGAAGGCAAGATTCAAACTAAAGTTAAAAACTTTGTTCAGTGTACTATTGTGTAACTATTCGAGGTCAACTGACACGAAAAACAGAACGGAAACAAAAACCATTCCATATCCTTTGAATACTTCGAATGCCTAGATGACTTGATCCCTGTTGTCCATCATTCTTCTTGGGGAAAATATAGACAGCAGCAGTTTTTCCAGCCAATTTTATTCGCCAAGCAAACATGAAATTCGTCCTTCGCCTCACTCACTCACAGTTGGTTACAATATATTCCGAGCACGAAGTTCACCCTCCCATGAGACAGAACTAAGGATATAGGCGTAGTCACAATTTCCGTTCCCATTCAAACTTCCCTTGTCGTCCGAGTTTATTTGCATAATAATGTTTATCGCTCTTCCTTTTTTTCTTCGTACTTGTGACAAATGCTCGAAAGGTTAGCATCCTTCATGGTTTTTCTGCACAGCTCGTACTGCCTTCCAACTATAGTTTCATCCTTCATCAACAATTTTTAGATTACACGCCTCTCCTGGTTACATCTTCTAATGTAATCCGTATGTTTTCTCATATCCCAACTTTGAGCAATTCCAACCAGGAATAGATAACGAACTAAAAGGGAAGTGATCAGAAAGCACAAGCTAATTAGTACGTACATTTTGCTACGCAAGGAAAACAAGTCCTGTCGGACTAGCCATTTCGAAGATAGAGACCAGGAGAAATCGAATGAGTCCGGGATTGGTCCTTTAACGAGCTACGTGAGTACTTCAATGAGATTATCTAAGAATGTATAGTTTTGTGTCTAGTAGTTTGGCTCCCAGGAGAAACAAAAGGCCAGAAAGGATAATAATCCACGGTGGATGTGAGGGCGATATTAAGTGTTTTTGACAACAAAACTGTGTTGTGTGTGTGGACCAAATATAAACAAAAGGCAACAAACAACAGATTCAACATAAAACATATTTTGTGGCAGACAAACAGAGCGAATTACTACAAGCATCAGAGACATTTGTCGACGCAATACATTAAAGTAATGATTCGGCTCGTTTTACTCTAGAATACGAAACGTGGCAGAATTGGATTGAAACGTAACCTATTGAAAAAGTACCGGCTTATGTGGAATGGGGTAGGCTATTAAAGGGCATGTTACTTTTGCAAGTACGTTTAATGTTGATAAATGTAGACCGTTATCCTAAATGGGGAATCATCAAATGAAATATTTTTCGCTGACTTTACATTGGCAGAACAATGTATACAGAATTTCATTAGAGAGTACAATAATATATGGAGCGTGTTTTAATTAGGTAGATAGATGAGCGCTACCCAGTGATATTGAGCTTCTGTCAAAAGTTGCGTGTGTGTGGTTAATACTCACTCCTAACCATGTCTATATGCGGGAGATGATCAATTTATCGTATTGAAAGATTTAGTATTGGAAGAATTAGTTTTATTAGCTGATCAGTGACACAAAAAGAGCGGTGTTCATCGGCACTTTAGGCCCGTCCCAGGCAGAAACATTTTCATTTCGATACACTTGTTTTCAAGTTGTCTATGTTATCCCCAAAGAACTAATTCTTTAGGTGCACACATTTTATAGTCAAATGGGAACAGTTGTACCCGTGCCCGTCAAAGTAGCATATCATCTTTTTATTTTTTTAAGGCTCGGATACAACCGATATAAAAATTCAAAAATAAGTTCAAAACTTTCTGATTTAAGATGTCAGGAAGAACCAAGTTAATTGTATTCGAAATGTTTTAAATATGTCACTTTAAAATCAAAAAGGTACACCAATACCCGTGATGGTAGGATTAGGGTAAATGTAAATGTAATCTTATATACCTGAAGATGCCGTGAATGCGAAACGTTGTATAGAATAAATAAACTATATGGAACAAAAGCTGGATAGTGAATATTTCTACTAAAAAACAATAATACATCACCAGTGACGATACCGATAAAGGAAAATAAGTAAATGTACGTTTGAAAGAACTTTGAGTTGTTTTCGGGAACATTATGTCTATCGGTCCTTGATGTCTGTTATGTCCTTGATATCCTACATCCACTTACGTCGAGATGCTAGTATCACCACCCCTTTCAAAAATTACAGATGTTAACTAGGTTTGGTTTCTGTTCCAATTCGTTCCTCAAAAGTTGCTGTTTTTCGGACCAAGGGATTCCACAAAAAGCCATTATTAGTAGTTTTCTGCATTCGCCTCATCACCCCCAGTTATTTGACACCCATCTTGCCTGGATATCAATTCATTGCGAAGAATATCCTCTTTGCCGCCCCAAAAGGACTCAAAATGGCATCAGTTCTGACCTAAGGACCCAAAATGCCTTCAACAATAGTCCAGTGCATTCGCATCATGACCCCTCGTCATTGCTAAGAAATAACTTCATTGCCCAGAATATCTTTTCTTCCTCATTAAAGGATTCAAAATGGCATTAGTTCTGACCAAAGGACTCAAAGCACCTTCAGCAGTACTCCAATGCGTTGACCTCGTCACACCGAATCAGGAGATACCCATATCTACTAGGTTTGGTATCTGTTATTTCATGATCAAGAGAGTCCTTTTGTCCCGACGCACACCCGCAGTAGGACCATAATATCATCGTGCGTTACTTACAATAACCCAAGAAAGCTATGCACCTACTACAGAAAATGCCTGGAAGAGCGATCTTTGAAAAGACTTAGGCGAAAAACTCTGGTTTGAATGCAACAGAATATACCATTATTCCAGTCGATGATAAAAATTGCGGTCCATGATTTGTGCTCAGGTTCACACGAGGTACCTACAACCGAGATTATTAAGATCAAAACACGGAAAGCGCCGAATCACTATGTAATATTTTTCTTCACTTGATCGACGTTGTTGTCGGTTGTTGCGGTACTAGGGCGCCCAGTGTGGTCGTCACCTCCAAAGTCATCGCGGCCATCTTTGAAACGTCTGTACCCCTCGTAAACTCTTGTCTTACTCATAGTAAATTCGCCAGAAGCCATAGTCAACATTTCGAATACGGTGCTGCATCTTATTCCAGCAAAATTGTATACAAATTCTTTGATCCATGTTTTTCGAAAGTATAAAACCGCCTAGCACACAAAACCACGCATAACCTTTTTGACTTTGAAAAAATAAACCAAACATTCAAAACGGCAGCCAATTTCCACATACGTCAGAGACATGTGTACCAACAAGACAGAATTTTTTTGTTGAAACTCGGGTTTATAAAGCCCGCGAAAATTCCCGTTATTTTTTTTATCACACAACGAATAAATGGCAAGCATCTCCAGGAGTATGCCAGTTCATATCATACTAACATCATCATCGAGGCGCAAAAGCCCGACGTCGGGCCCTGGACGCCTGGATCATCGCCCTCCAATTATCTCAGTCAAATGACCGCGTCTTCCAATTTTGGACGGCCAGCAGTTGTTCGGCGTCCTCAACTACTGAGTCTTTCCAACGAGCTCTCGGTCTTACTCGCAGCCTTGCTCCGTCGACGCGTCGTCCATTCAATATTTCTTAGGGATGCGTTCATCGTCTATTCGTTGTATATGTCCTACTCATTGTAAACGTGTAGTTTGACGATACTCAAAACTTCCAGCTCATCGTACAGTTCGTACAGCTCATAGTTGTACATTCATTTAGGTCGTAGACTGCTCTAAAAATTCGCCGAAAGATCTGCCGTTCCAATGTGTTTATCAAGATTTCGGAGGCTTGAGTAAGGGTCCAAGTTTCCCAGCCACAGCATAGCACAGTTCGGTTTGTATGACGCCCTTTGAGAGGTTACTACCCAGGTATTTGAAGTCGTCTACGAATTCGATGCTGAGATCCTCGATGTTGATGTTCGGTTGTTCTGGCGTCCTAGTTCTTGCATCATTATTTTTGTTTTGTCCTGGTCCAACTTCTTTTGCAGCCATGTCAAGATTATTTAGAAGTTGTTCTGCGTCGGGCAGGTTTCGGGACATGATATTGATTCCATCAGCGTACGCTATCAACTGCGTTGACTTGAATAGCAACGTGCCGCTGTAGATACCCGGATGGCGTGTTCAAGTGGCAGGTTGAAGAGCGTCGGAGCCAATCCATTGCCTTGCTTCAGTCCGGTACATGTTTCAAAGAGATCAGTCAGCCTGTTTTGGATCTTCACCTGTGAGACGGAGTTAGTCATCGTCATCTTTGTGAATCGTACTAATTTTACTGATATACCAAATGCAGAATGATGTTGTATAGTACGCCACGATCGATACTGTCGTATGCTAGCTTAAAATCAACACATTAGCACATGTCAGCGTTGTATTCCCAGCACTTTTCCAGTATCTGCTTGACCGTGAAAAGCTGATCGGTTGGCCAGGTCTGAAACCGCCTTGAAATTTGCCAATGATTTCTTCAGCGTAAGGCATTATTTTTTTCCAGAATTTTCATCAGTATTTTAGTGGGACGTACAGACTAGTGAGATGCCTCCGCAATTCTCACACCACAATTTATCTTACTTCTTGTGGATAGGACAGAAGACGCTCCTGCGTCAATCTTCTGGGATCATCTCATCCTCCCAGATTTGCAGAAGTAGTTGATGTATTGCACTTAATAGACAATTTCCATCCGATTTTAGCAGTTTAGCTGGAATCTGTTCTGCACCCTGCGCTTTATTTGGTTTGAATGACTGCAAGGCGAGATCAACTTCTTCTACTGTCGGGGGTTGTGTTGTATTGGGGCCATGATCGATCATATCGTCAACTTTTGGGGTTTCTCGTATGGGGACGTGGGATGCGGGAACAAGAAGCTTTTCGAAATAGGTCATCGGGTACTACAAAACCGTCTTATTGCAGGCGTAGCCATCTACTTTGCAGCTCCATTTGAATTTTTTATTTACAGTGATTAACGCACAATGAATTTTTACAAGTTAACAAGTTCATCACGTTGGCTTTTCTTTTTAATTACTACTTAAAATTACCAAATATGTAAAGTGTTTTGGTTAACTCGTACGCGAATTAAAAGCACAAAAATACAAAGAGAATACAAAAATAAATTGGAATCCTTTAGTGGATTTTATTCACAAAAAACGTGTTTCAAATAATAACTCAGATTACCAAAAAAAAAACTTTTACCATTTGCAAAGGAAAAATTGTAACTCATCCCCACATAAAGGAGTTTCACCACTTTACAGACGGAATAAGAATCAACCTTCTTTCATTCCATTATGTGTAACCCAGTATCCAATTCCACTTTACATTTCAAGTGTACGCACAGCTGACAGCTCCATCCTTCGTCTGGTTTGCCATGAAATTTGAATCCTTCAATATTGGGTCCTTTTTTTTATCTTACTCCAAATAAGAAATTCAAATAGAATAATGCATAGCTGCATCATTTCGCCGCAAAGATAAAAAAAATAATGTCCATAAATAGGATACTTTAGTTTGATGTATACGCATAAAGCAGTAGGCTCCCGAACGACCCAAAGTATACGCTCAAAAGGGAGCTCATGTAATTTATGACTATGAGTTTTGCCTTAATTGAAATCTTTTCGAGTCATTTAGGCTGTCATAAAGACGTGAAAGTCATGATTAAAGTAAGTACGAGCACACTTCAGACCACAAATAAGTCAGTATGTTCTCGTATATAAGAAACAAGAGGTTTGAGAATAAAGAATTTGAGGTTTATCGGGGTGGTTTCTATAAGGATGTGGGGATGGCTGGGAGCATTAGTATCCAGCTTATAAAAAAACTTATCAACCCTTATTTATTAGCATGGGCTCGTGTGTTGATGAATATGGAAAAATGAGGAAGTTTCCGCGGGCTGAAAGTCTGTCTAGACGAAAGAAAGAATCAATCCTTTGGGTGAAACAGATGTCCTTATGATTTGCAGTGATTCAATTTCAATTCAACAATTTTTTGTTACATGGATAAGCTTGAGCTTTTTGAGTCAACTTCTCGAATTATCTGCTGTTTTTTTTATTCATTATCAAGTGAATTGAATTGAATTGTCACGTGCTTTTTTTGGTTCCAATGCAGTCAGTGTCTTCTGTTCTGAAAATAAGACAGGCAATGAAGCCTTAAATTCCTACAAAAGGTTCCTAGCCCGGTATCAACAACGTGTACTTTGAAGAAGAGAAGATGAACGACGTGTATTTTGGAGGGGAGAAAATTCGATGGAGTTTGGAAAAGTCTAAACGTTTGGATCTGATCATTTCAATCCGATCGATGATCGAGGTAATGAATCATATTATTCTATCATGCTAACTGAAACAAGAAAAACAAGTATATAAATGATATGTGCGTACTACAAAAGCACTCTGCCTGGACCAAGAGAAGATAAGTAAATTTATGAATGAACAGGACATCGACCCCTGTGATGATGTCTTTCGTCTCCTAAAGTGTCCCTCTCTTGCATTTTACGCCATAGTGTACGTGATAAAACACAACTTAGTGTAACCTAAAGTCTAAAAGTTTCGCATACATTTTTTAGATCCAACTTTTTCATTTAATTCATTTTCTGGCTTTTTATTATCTGAACTTAGGGAGTTAGGTTGTGTGTCGCGTTTTACGAAACGTTTATTCCTGTCCGTCGTCGACGCGGCGTCGTGGCTTGTTTAGGGCCCAGAATAGACGCACAAACAACGAATGACAAACAATTCGTTTGTCATTTTCTTTATTTTTTTTCCGTTCTGCTATTTGCTAAACTTTACTGTACTCGACAACTCCTTTTTTCATCGCTTTCGTTCAACGTTGTTTGCTCCTAAATAGTCGCCACTAACAATGACAGTTGCACTTACTTGCAAAAGGGAGTGCAACACGACGCCGAAAAAAAGGACATGCACACATGCACGCCCAATGCTAGTCAGTAGGAAGCGGAAAAATGTTATTTCAGGGTTGTTTATAGTTTCTCCTTTTTTTCCGGTGGAAGCTTAAACATAGTTTAAAAGATTCGGAATTTCTTATACGAAGGTATCAGAAACTACCGCGGCACCCATGTCCTTTCCGTTGCTCGGAACTTTGCTTAAGTACAAAATGGAAAAGTTACCATTTTACTTAGCCCGGATCCCGTTTTTGTAGTTTTCTTTTTTATCAAAAGTGTTCTACAGAATCCCCCGTCCATTATGAGGTTGTTTTTCAAAGTTTCAAGGATATTTCTTAGTTTCCTGCTGACTTTTGGAAAAACTTCTTCTATCCGCAATTTATAGTTTGCGCGCGAAAATTTACCATTCTAACTGGCGGGCTTATCCGAAGCAGGAAGCAAAGTAGAGTCAGGAAATAAGGGAAGACATTAAGACAAATTTTTTAAGTGTAGTTGAGCTAACTGCTGTTTTTAGAGATTCGGCTGAGTTGGTCATTTTGTTTTGTTCTGAAGGTGACGCGCCGTGCAAAATGAGAGAAAAGATAGTTTTGTTTTTGAAGAACTGGCGGTAAACATAAGAAGTGTTGCACGAAAATACTCAACTCATTTTCAGATGGGCGTTGAAGCAAGTTAAGTTTGGATAGTTTTAATGACGAATGACTTTTCAAAAGTGTTTGGATTGTGGGAATTGTGACTTTGCAATTTATTAGGACCAATAAGAGTTTTTGAAATGCTTCCGATTTTTTTCTTTTTGTTCTATTGTGTTGAATGTGACATTGCTAAAGAGTTAGAAGTGGTACATGTTCTGCTCAATAAAAAAAAACGCGGTGTAAAATAACACCAACAGTCGGATACGACAGTTTTATTATCCTAACGGTGTTTTTATTAACATAATTTTTTCTCCAAAGTACTGATTACACCTGAAGGGCTGGCATGACACACCGATTCGGTGTTAATCTGCACCGTATTATTGCTACTGTTTATACGTAACTGTAGCATTTGGAATTGATAGTTTATTTGAAATGCTTTGTATCCAAGTTATCTCTAGATATTGTAAAAATATAAATTTATTTTCCACACAAGATGGTAGGTACGGAATAAATTTTGCAGCTACATATTTGCGTATAATATATTTTAACTTCCGGCAAATTGAATTGCACTATCTTTATAATACTTTTCTCTTTAGAGATAAGCTCTAATATAACAGCAATTTACAAATTGTAATCTTTTTGCAGTTGTCGAGGTCTATTCCTAAAATACTATAATACAAGTAATAAAGATAAATTGCTTCTCAATGGCTTCGCGTCGTAGCGACAAGCGGTTGGCAGAACTGCAAGTGTCATAACCTTCTGACAGACTGTTTACAGATTGTATATATCTCGTTAAGTTTCCGGGTTATTGTTATTTGAGTGCGACTTGTTTCAGTGTACATCAATTTTCATCCAGATATGTGAGAGCTGACTTATACAGTTGAACACGTTTTTGTTATTTTATTACTAGCCGAAGTATTCGGCACTCTTTAAACTAAACTAAACTCGCAGGACTAATAAGAACAAAATTTGAAATTTTCATCTAAGTCGGTACAGTTGTTCCATTTTTATGTAAATTAAATCATACATTCATTGTGCAATACACTGCCCCAAATTTTTACGCAATTTTTAAGTTTTACTAGAATTTTACTTGTTCATTTTTTTCCAATAGTTGTGAAGCAGAATTCCTGGAGGAGATTTCCCAGAGTGGCTTTCGTGGGTTCGTACTACCTAAAGTCGAAATACTCATTTACCTTAACCCCTAGTGGGACATACATAACGCGCCAACTATTCCATATGGTTTAGCTGACGTTTCGTTGGCATAAACCTGTTTCGGACGATGCACATTGCCAGCATGTACCTCCCACTCCCATTTAACCGTCAACCTGTGACAAGTTGGGAGATGTTGTGGCCTATTATTACGCCCCGCACTACCGGGTGAAGGACAACACAAACATCAATGACCACGGACGCCGAAGAGGGAACTTGAATCCGTAACGACAGACACCTCTACGCACTGAGCCTCCGGTGGCCCCTAAAATCCACTTTTGGATTTCCATTGTTATGTGTGTTCATACTATCTTAAGCTAAAATCCACTTTTGAGAAAAAAGAAATGCTTTTACGATTTTCCAACCTCATACGAAATGTTTGGAGCGATTTCTCATCTTCGTGTAGTGGCTATGGATCCCGGGAGAAAATTCATTTACATGTAAAATTAACTGAAACTTTAATTCAAAACCGTTTCATGGCGAAGCATCTATACATACATACGAATCTTGAGAGCAGAATGACAACCACCGATTTTCGTTACTAATTGATTTAGATAGATACAAACAGAGAGTCCGGTCTCACTCGATTCTCTTTCTCATTTTATGTAGAGATGTATAGTATTTGTTTGGAAATCATGGTCTGGGAAAACGAATCAGTAATTTTTTTTCCGTCAATTTTCCTTCTAAAGAACCCCTTAGATATAGCGACACTCTCTTTCTCACAACACTTTACATCTCTTTTACTACTGTATCGCTGGTGGAAGAATGTAGTGCCATCCAGTCTCTGTTTCTAAATTGTGGGCGAAAATGGTGGTCGAAGTGAAACTCCTTTTTCATGTGATTTGATGGGTTCTTATCATAATTGGAGAAAAACGTCAGACTAGTATTAAAATAAATTCACAGTTGGATGTTATTTTAATTTCTTTCTGATACTAGTTAACTGGATTCGAGAGATTATCTGTAAACACTCCCGGGATCAATAAGAACTAATTGTAAAATTTTAATCTATATAAATCGACCAAATAGTTCAGGTTCCTATTCAACGCAAGCAGACAGACGGACTCATATTAATTTTTATTTTTTAGATAGATAAGCACAGAACAGAACAGGAATTAAATTTAGACGACCCACCCTACATTTCAGCGTCTTCAAAAACAGTGGATTTAATACTAGGTAATTTCAGATATTAATTTGTTCACGACTGCTCATTTGCACTATGACCAAATTGAAAAAAATCAAAACACTAGAACCTTTTTTGGATCATAACGAATATGTTTTACGAAATTTTCATGGAAATCAATTGAGCCAATTAGTTACAAATCGCGAATGAATATACAGAACTCCATATTGTATATAAAATAGATAGATTAAAATTATAATGCCAAAGTTTAGGGAATACCCTATGACGTAAGAGCATAACATTGGCGATTAGTGTAAGAAGCCAGGGAGAGCCAAGGCCCAACGTCAGGCTACAGCGCCACAATGATGATGAACGAGGGATGGGTTGAGGTGAAAAATTTGAAATTTATATCGACCTACTTCAAATCTGGTTTACACTTTTTTTTAGCTCCGCTTAGTGTGAACCAGAAAGAGATTAAAATGGGATTCAGTCACAGTTATTTTATAAACGACTATTAAAAATATTGCGTCGATATTTCGAAGTGTTTTCCTGAAATTGCTCCAATAACGAATGTGCTATAACAGAACGCTGTTTGAAGATACATTTTCAGTCCAGTCCAGTAACTCTTAAAATAAAAAAAAAAATATTTCCAATCAATCCAGTTCAGGTCCAGGTCATATCCATTTGCCAATTTTCCGGAACTTCAGAAAGGACTTTACACTCGTACTAAAATCAAAATACGTCCTCAACATTTCATGTTCACAGATATTGTCGGAAATCAACAAATCCCTACATGAAGCTATGCACAAACGGTGAAAACCTATTCCAGAATGTCATGTCAGGAAGAACCATGTTTTATTATCGTTGTTTCGATAGGATCCAACGTGTGTTATAAACAAAGGAAAGGATGCTCTTGAAAATGCATCGTTGTTCGTTTATTCCTTTTACAACAATTCCTGACCGAGAGATACTGTTAGAAAATACGAATCGAATGCGTTTTTTTTAACCGGATTACGTAAATCTGCAAGTCCGAAATAGAGATTGTTTATAGTCGATACATAAATGTCTGCTGGAAAGAAATCGAAGCTTTGAAAGTTTGTTGTTCAGTGAAAGTGATATGGGCACTAGATGTTTCGAACGAAAACGGGAAATAAAATTAATATACAAGCCATCATGTTTAGGCTGTCCATATATTGGGGTATGGCTTTGCTTTGATTGGTAAAGACGCTTGTTTTGTTCAGGAAATACCCAACTCTGTCAGTCTCGCTGAACAAACCAATGCCGGAAAAACCAATGACGCAACCCGTTTGAAACGAACGCGATCCAGTATGCGGGCAGCTTTACGGAATGAGCCATACTTCAAACCTACCTGTCTTCTCTTTTCCCAAAATGTCTATAATTTGGTTTTTGTTCGCCCTTATGCGATTTGCCTCATTTTTCTCGAATCTTGTAATAATTATGGAGACGAAAAATATGCTGTCATTAAAAGGCTTTTACCATTAACCATGTGATAAAGTGGCGGTCATTTGTACTTTTCCGCCATGGAAGATACAGCGTCGACATCTTTACTTGACACACTTAGTGGCCCTTGTGGACTTTGTCTGGTTCTCGATAGGACCATCTTTTATCTGACCATGTGTACCTATGCATGTTCCATTAGTACACGAACTAGGATTTTTCGTTCGCCACACCATAACATTATTAACCGAATTATGGTTCTACAAAAGTGTTGTAGTCGTTTTATTCCTGCCACGGAGGATGCGAAAATGTTGTCCTGACAAATATTAGCGTTTAGAGAGATAAATATGCGGTGCTGTCAGGCATGGCGTTGAGAAACGGATGGACGCAAAATTACATTTATATTGTTCATATCATTTGCGCACAGATTCATTTTGACCAGGGTCGGTAGTCATCGTAATTAAGTGGTCGTTAATGATTTGCCGCCTCCAGTCGAGATGGATGAGAAGCCTTGCGAAGTTGTTGTGGGTGAAAGGATAAAACGATGAAATCTGTTGTGAAAGTAAAAAAAAATATCCTAATGGATCTGCACAAAGTAGGCCATTTCCCGTAATATGGCTTATTCTTTCGGAGTATGATCAACTAGAGCCGTACGTAGAGGGTATTAGAGGTGTTCAAGCAGACGGCGAGGACGACATAACGGACCCTATTGTGGTCCATGTAGCTAATACAGCAGCGCCTGTATCTAGCCAGAACTTCACATTAATATACCCGAATCCACTGAATTGGGAGCCTGAAAGCTACTTTGACCATGTTGGCTAATTGAGAGCCCGAACGTTTTTATTCCGGGTTGTGGTTCGTTTGGAATTTATTCCGACTGCATACTTGAGGGGTTTATTGAAGCCATCCCTAGGACGTTTACAGGAATGAGCTTAAACTTCCCTGGCTATAGAAGCCCACATAACCAATTCAATTGTATATTTGCTTATCTGTGTTTTAGTCTAATTTTATTTATTTATAGACCTCGGTCCATGCTTTAGTAAACACCGCAAATTATCCTGCATATGGTCCTGTGATCAAGTGAAGTCTGTTGCTTGAACCAAATAGAATTGAATAAAGAAAAGACTGCATCGAATCGCTTTATTAAATGCGGAGCTGCATAGTTAAAAAGAAGCGCTTAACCATCGAAAGACAACCTCAACACAGATTTCTGCTGCAATATAGGAACTGTGAAGCCCAAACAATGGCCATTTAGTGAAGCTCGACGTTCGACTGTTCTGCAGTAGCTTCGTGCTGATGATAAAAGAAGTGCTACAAAAATCCATAGTGAACATAAAAAAACGAAAACTGCAAACATACGTTTCACTGACAATTACGAGTTTTTAATCACTCTCCAGTGTGCACTTGGCGCCGCCTTTAGTCGCCTTGTTCGAATCAGCAAACAACTAACATTCGCACTGTTTTTGGACCATTCTTTTGCAAGCAACAAGCCCCAAATGAAAATCGTTTCTACGTTGAAATCTTCATTTGCTTTCGTAGTCGAGCACATCCGTTTCTCATGGAGAAGGATTTTTTTCCGTCCTTCCGAATTTTTTCTCCATCATCACAGATCCTCGCGTTATCCTCCCACACAGAATTTCTAGTTTAGTTGCTCAAATTTCCATTGTTTTCCCACTTCCATTTGGCGTTCCGGTTTTTTTTCTCCCTGACTATTCTCGATTGGCATGGACATAAGGATTAAAGACCGCTTCTGGACTTATTTCTCGAAAACCACTTGAATGTCTCGAAAATCCTTTTTGGTTCGACGATTTGTATGCAAGAGCCTATTTCAAGTTTTCTGCTTGAGTTTCTGCGTGCAACTTGGTTTTGCTCTGCAGCACACGATAACGACGCTGATGCGCCAGTTAAAACTGTAGGTAGCCGTTTTATTTGTGGATTAAATCGTTAGGGCTTTTGGACGAAGGATTTCATAAATGTTGAAATTGGCACTGAATAGGAATGATATTTAATTGGGATTTAATCGTACGTATGAATGTGGTACCATGCAGTAGCGCATTTGTCTCCGAGAATATGCCATTTTCATAAACATAATGAATTCTGATTCATTGAGACTTAAAAGATAGATTTAGAGTATGCAGTCAAAGGACACCATCATCCTAAAAGATATTCAGAATAATTCCCAGCTACAGTACAAAGAGCGATTCTTCACCATGACTGCACACAATAACAAATGGTGATATTCTCGATGTGAAGTTGCAATTGAAACTCATAACTTTTCCTCAATGATCCCGCCGGACTTTGTGTGCAAATATTCCACAGTAATCTTCGCCTGAATGACGGTAGGGAATCTGCCACAAAAAGTCAGCGAATTATCACCCCGTTCAAGGGCAGGGCGAGGGCACTTTTGCACTTTTGTAGTTTGTCCTGTATTTTGCACGTCCTGCCACTCCATCACTTCGTGCTCGTCTCTGCACAAAATGCATTTCACAATTTATCTGCGCTCTGGAATACGTATTACTTCCTATTCAAATTCCGGAAATACGCTGCTGTTCAAATTCGCACTGGCATTTATTTTTAAGTGAAAAATACGAAGTTGACTGTAAAAATAGAGAATGCATTACTTGTCTTCTGTTTTATTTGGTTGGTGTCTGCAGATCAGAATGTGATTTTACTTTTCACATTTCGTATTCGGAATGCAGAATATATTCCAGAATCTTTAATTCAAACTTATTGGCTCCGGGTTGGTGCTGCACGGAAAAATACGAAAAATGGATACGGTGAGTGATCATTTTGGAATATGCAAGGAGAAGGGTATTTGTTGGATGCCATCGGGTAATTCGATTTATATCTTTCGTTTTCAAAAAAGGTTCAGGGTTCACGTCACAGGAAAAATCAGTATTGTTAGAATTCGTTCAAGAATCATGGCGGTTTGTTGATCAATTCAATTTTGAGTGAGCTGATTCGAAATGGTTGAGAATAATCAGTGGCGGATACAGCATTTCTTCCAAGGCGGGAGAAAGACAAATAGGTCACCCTGTTTGAGCACTCCAGCATGGTCTGGCAGTTACTGTATGGCTTGGATGTTACCGACCTTTTAGTTAGAGCCATAATGCCCGCCTGAGTGTCAGTAGCAGACTTACAGGCAGCCAACTTACAGGCTACCAACTTACAGGCTAATCCGCACTTACCTTAGTGGGCTGAATCCAATTGTCAGCCTAATGCCTCCCAAAAGTAATGTCTAACCCCTCTTTCTAGATTTCGTTACAAATGTTGGCCTTGCCCTCTCTTGTTTCATATTTTATGATCTAAAGTTGTTATTGAATAAAGAAGGTACCAGTTATTGTCCGGCGGCAGTGGGAGTGAGCATGGGTGCTTACTGACGTCGGCATCCCTCAACCGCAGTCCTACAACACCATTGGATCCGTTAAAAAATCAGTGCCCGTTGCAACAACGGGGCCTCCAGAAGAGGGGACAGAACGAACTGGCGAAGCCGATATGATCGATAAGCGAACCTATTCAAGGCAACAGGTTAAAGCGCACCAGAGAGATAGGAGACTAACCCTCTTCAAACTCCGAAACAGAAGAAGGCGCAGTTGCCAATAAAAGAAGGCACGAAAACCAATGGAAAAGGAGGGCCACAAAGCGAGCCGCAACTAAATACCAGATCCAGTTTTCATAGGAGACTCTGTTCGAAAGGACGGTTTCAGTGCCAAGGGATATCCTGTCCGTGCTGGTGATCCGAATTTTTGGCAAAAACGAGCCAAAAAAAGGAGCTGGGAAAAAGAAAAGCGACACAAGATGCAGTGGTCATATCTCAAGTTGGAAAAATGTCCTACGCTATGAGATTCATAGGAAAATGAAGACAGAGCCGAACTTGAAGGAGCTGTGCGAAAACGTCACTCACATAAGACCCACTCGTAAGGGGGACTTATTGCTCCAGATGAAGACGAATGGCGACGGCTCGATGGAATCATACCAAAATATCGTGTCGAAAGTCTTGGGAAACTCCGATGTGGTTAAAGCGATTTTGACAAGATAACCAACAAGGGAGACATTTGCTCGGCATCCCTTGAACGGTTCGAAGAGAATCTTCGCCCCGCGATGTGATCAAATCTATGAGAAGAGCATATGGTGGTACCCCAATTGCGAACAGTCTGTCGATGGAAGTTGCCAACAAACTACTTGAAATAGGCAACATTGAAGTCGGTTGAATAAACTGTCGGCTAAGAGAGTAAATTCTTTCCAAGAAGTACTTCAAATGTTTCGCATATTGACACCTGACCCGAAATTGCGACAGAACTCGAAATATGATATAATAAAACTTGTGCTTTAAATGTGGTCATAAATTCAAAACGAGCAACAAGCAGCCGAATTGTATATTATACTCAATTGCTCTAACCCCTTGTGGGGCATAGCGCGTCAACTGTTCCATCTGGCCCAGTTGACGTTTCGTTGGCATAAATTGGTTTCAGAGAATGCAGTTGCCAGCATGCATCTCCTGCACATCCATGGCCACGAACATCGTCGTGGACAGGATTCGAACCCGAAACGCCGGTAGTCAAACATGAGACTGATGCCTCAACACACTGCGCTACCGGTCGCCCCGGTATGCAGGGGTACC
This sequence comes from Chloromyia formosa, assembly GCA_964017055.1. Lineage (NCBI taxonomy): Eukaryota > Metazoa > Arthropoda > Insecta > Diptera > Stratiomyidae > Chloromyia > Chloromyia formosa. The sequence goes on along the minus strand of OZ024815.1, from coordinate 151,961,665 downwards.
AAAAGAGCGAACGTCAATCATTCGACAGGAAGCGACAAATGTCCTTCATACCAGGAGGCTCTAAAGCGCATTTATAAATGAAGTTCGTACAGCTAAACCTAAAACATTGCTGGGCGGCACAAAATCTTCAACCACAGACCATCAAAGAGAACAGAGTAGATTTCGCAATTATCTCTAATCAGTACAAAGATCTCAATACTTCGGGTTTCGGATAAACAGGAACAGGCGGCCATTCGTGCATGTGGAAGTCGTGCTTTCCAATAAGCTAAGTCTGGCTTCGAAAAGCCAAAATGAGCAGCATACATTTATATATTCTGAGCTCCTTGGAAACTTGAATAATAATAATAAATGGTTTTTCCCACATGAGTAAATCAATGAAGCAAAAGCAGGACGATCATATAACCGACAGGAACAACTTATTGCAATTGAAGTGCTCTACCATATCCATATCCCGTATCCAGAATCATTATATTCCAAGTTGAGACGATTGTAGCATGAATTAAAAATAGTTCAGAAACTGTAGCAAAAAGTCCTCCAAATTCACCGTAAAACTTACTACTTCTAACCGTTTTACGACATTAGAGGTTTTCTTTTGACTGTTTAAAGCTTAAGTCGAACCGTGTAACCATCCAGATAACCTGATATATTCAACTACACCATAAACATTTCACATCCTTTAGATCCTTTTACTCTACGGGGTTTTACTGTCCTGCATGCATTATTTATAGAAGCACTTCCGACCTCAATATACTTTCTATCTGTGATGACAGCGGCGGACGAATACCGGGAAACCTCGATATCTCGTAGTCGGGGGAAGAGAGTTAGTGCGGAATGAGTGTGAAGTGGCGGTTTTAGAATCATCAGGACCAAGGATAGAGAGCATACATTTTATACAAACAAGCCATAAGATATAGGGTTAACTAGTTTGTGTCATGTTTATATACATAAAGGAATTTATATATTCAACGTATTTCTCTTTACTACCCTCTAGCTTCCTGCTCTTGCTTCCGGTCTGTATATCGAGACTGGTGGGCAATATATATATTCTATACGGCCGAATAAAAGGAAATAAATTTCTGACGAAGCAAATGTCCACCCTCATACGTGGCTCCAACTTTAAACAGCAAAGCAAATAACTTATAGGGCTGTGCCGGCACAAGTTTTTTTTACATCCGCAAATATTGAAAAAAAAAAATAATAAAAAAAAACATCCGCAAAGTCATGTGCGGATATAATTCGACGTTGGGCTTGACTTCTAGTGCAGATATACATAGTTGTGACCTCCCTATCTATCTATTGTCCTAGTTGAAACGATGGCCTTCTCAAGATGCGATATAATAAATCAGAAAATCCTAATCTGTTCCTATCATACGACGGCGGGAGAAAAGGATTAAGGAGATTTCCGAGCCTTTTGCCGATTATAGTAATAAATGGAAATAGTGTCAAAGATAGAGAAGTTGTTTCAAAGCAAAATAAAAACCTGAATACTCAAGGGAAAAATTTTATACGAATAGAAGAAAAGGGTCTTTCTATAGACTCACTCAGGGACTCCTATAATAGTATCTCTGCTTAGGATACCTTCTCAATGAAAGGATCGTTTCTTCTTGCGAATTTTGCGGTCTAGGGATACGTTTGTAATGAAGGCATTTTTATGACTTACTATTCAGTGAAAACAGAAAAAATCTGCAACCACACGGAAACTCAAATAAAATTATTAGTCGGAGTAAGATTAAGCTGGGTATTTGTTTTTTCGCTTGCGAAATTCTTGCTTGCTTGCAGACACTCTGCCGTTTGCACTTAGGCATTATTCATTGTATTTTACGAGTATGTATGTATAACCTTATTTCATGTTTCATCCAATTAATTTAGGATAGCAAAAGAAGCTGCTGTGACTAACACAGCACATGCAGACCACATTTGGGTCCGTTGTGTTACCATTAGAAGTCTATGAACCGAATCGTCCTACGCAGCGAACCAACCGGAACGCGTAAATAATTTTTTTTAATTCACCGATGTCAACGTTCGATAGTTCGCTAAGTTAATCAAAGGCGTAACCTAGATATACATATCCTTCTACTTCTTGCCAGAGCCGGACAAACGCAGAGCAAATGAAAAGGGTTCTCCTCCTCACCCACGTCATGTCATCACAGCTACTGCAATCGGAGTCGCCTTGCATGCTCACCAAGTAGAAAATGACAAGTAATAACACCCACAACAATTCTAATCTATTATCTGTTATGAAAGATTTCCATTGACCCATCTCAAATTGGCCTTGTCAGTCGCAGCTGATTTTAAGTTTAAGTAAGTTTAAGTTTAAGTTTTGGGAACTACCCCCGTAATCCTTTGGCGCGCCAATTTTGTCAGCCCTGCAATTTCCAATGAAACCACTATGTCCCGGGATCCAACACACGGTGATGTTGAATAAGTTGCTCAGCTCTCTCAGTATTGAACGACATTTAGAAACAGTCTTTGATGTAATTAAACCGGACTCCAGAGCTTTTATAGTCGCGTGACTGACAATAAAAACAATGACGTTCCTAGCAGATAAGATATTTTCGCGCAACCATGTTAAGGTTTCGTTCATCGATGAGACCTTCGCTTGAAAAACGCTACAATGATCAGGGATTCGAAAAGACAGGGGAATATCAAGCAATTCGGACTGTACTCCATGTCCCAATCCATCGCCAGTCTTCGAACCGTCCGTATATATGGTAACTGGCCCATGGAGCGAAGGTCCAGTTAAGCATAACACCAAGAGCCCAGTGGTCACAAAAGAAACCATTCGCTGCACCTTGTTCGGCAAAGTGCGATTCGCCTCATTGCTTAAAGCTGTCCACCGGACAACTACACCATGGATTTCCCAGTAGCACAAATGAACTTGTCATATAAAAAGCCATAATAGTGTTGTTAAAACGTTTGTCAAACGGTAAATTTACCGTTTTTGTCGTTATAACCATATGGTTCTAAGCCAGACAAAAGCTGATATGCTGTACCAGGATGAAATCCTCCGCGCTGTGTGTTAAGCGAAGCACAAGAGCAGCGGAGGCCGCTTTAGAGTGGTGGAGGTTGATTTGCAAAAACTTTATCATTACTGAACGGTGAAAAGGTGACTGAGGCAAGCCCATCTCTTGGGGGCTTGCCTCAGTCACCTTTCTGTTTATTGTGTCCTGCCCCATAATTTCTTCCACTAGAACGGAGACATTATTTTGTCCGTAAGCGTCCTTTTTGTCTTTTCGTATAGACACGTAGTGTGTTTTAGCTAGAGAAGGCAGATACTCCCTATTGATCACGATAGCCGCGCATCTAGAGTCTTCCATAGGTTTATCAGGCTTCACTAATCGCCAGTTGTGAGTGAGGAGATCGGAAGTGCTAGCCCTGATGATTTTCGTTATGTCTTTCCCATCAGCGGGGTCAGCCGGAAGCCAAGTGCGAGCCCTTGGTCTCGATGGATTACTTACAATAATTAATCGCTCTTGCGGAAGCCGGTTCTTCTTACTGGAACGACCCGTTTTTCGACGGCCAATAGCTTCCAAGCCCTCTCTATGCAAGAAGCGCTACAACAACATACATAGATTAATTAATTTAGGCAGCGAAAAATGTCTAATTTCCAAAATTAATTAATTGTTTCACGTTGTAAATTCAGCAGTATGATTACGTGCCCATTGATTGTATAGCTTCATGAGTAGATATTTAAATAATGTACGAGTTTCATTTTACAAATAGTATTTCCAAAACAATAGTAACTAATACGAGTATATTGTAAAACACGATACTTTTCGTGGAAAATGGAAAATCATCAATTGAATTTGTATCTTATCAATTAAAATCTATTCATTACCAACATATGAGGGCGAATTCATAATAACGAAGTATGTATACTCATACACACATACATCACATGGGATGGGAAAGATGTCCAGTAATTAATTAGCAAATGGATTTCACAGAGATCAAAACTCTGTTTCGGGCGGTAATTAGAATTTAATATATTGTAATATCGACAGCGGCAGATATGTATTTATTGTATATTAGGATAGGCAACGGTATTAAATCGGATACAAAATGCAAATGTACAGTCACCACGTAATTAGGGATGTGTCTGTTCAAAGTTTTATTGGTTTGACAAGAGAAAACCACAATATGCAATTTCATATAGAATTCTTAGTGACATTTAATTCACAAGCATGTCATGAATAACCAGAATCGGTAACTTTAATGCTTTCCACACATAGGTCGGTTCGACATCGACTCAACCTCAAATCCGCTTTGATTCGTAACCGACATGCACATGATATTCTTTTCTCCGCACGCAGGTCGACTCGAAATCGGACTACACAAAATCAATCTCGATTCAGCCCTCCCCACATGGTATATACACACCCATAGCCATCATCGCACAGAAATCATCACTAAAACATCATCACATTGTCATCACATCATCACCTAGTCAGAGTTCAAATTGCAGTCGAGTCGAGTCGAGCCGAGGGTAAAGGGGCCAATTGCGGACTTCGTATGCAAATGTACAGAGCGAATTGACTTTCAACCAATTCACTTTGAACTCTGGTGCAGATGTGATCCCCCATACGAGATCTGGATCATCGACGGTCAGTCGTTTTGTATGGAAGCTTTTGAGTTTTTGATCCAACGAAAAAAAACGCGGCTGTTAATTACCTGCTAAAAGATTACATCTCTTTTAAAATCGTTCTTGCGGACGATTTAAATGTGCACAATTTTCAGTGGCTTCCATACTCATTTGCAACAACTCCAGCAGGTAAAGATGTTGAACTTTTTTGGGGAAGCTTCAACTTGAACCAATTAGTACAATAGATTGTCCAACTAGGATCCAAAATATACATATCTGGGCAGTGAACACATCTTTTGGATCTGTTCATGTCTTCACATTCCAACCAATATTGACTCCCCATCGCCTCACTTCTAGACAATCAATTATCATCCCGTTTTAGCTTGGGTTCTCTAGCGAGTAGCTCTCCGCACCTTACGAAAATGTTGCTTTGGCATTGCGAAGTGGCAGACTGGGTTTCATTTAATCAGTTCATTAGAGCCTCATTGGTCTGAGTGCTTCTCTACAAAGAACGTTTATTACGTATGCGACACCACTGTAAACATCATATGGAACATAATGTGTTCTTTTATTCCGCTTAATTTTGAGCATCCTAAAACAACTAGCAGCTCTTGGTTTAATAACGAATGTAAGGAAGCTATCTGGAGAAAAGAAGAAGCACTCCAAGCATTCGATCGAACCCCTCCTGAAGAATTAAGACGGTTTTACAGCACGTAACACCTGCAAATCTATCATTAAAAAGGCGAAATACGTATCAGTTTGAAAGAAATAAAAGTCAGAAAGTCTTCATTCAACGAAAGGTTGACAAGGAGTTTTGGTCACTCTTTTGGCTTCGGTCACTCCGTTTTCTGTTTGACCTCATCTGCACGGCGCGGCGGCCAAATAAATACCCAGAAAATGGCCCCGTAAAAAAGCATCGTGCATGACCCATTAATGTAATAGGTCAAAGTTTCATGATTTATTTGATTATTTACTCCAGACAGGCAATCCTGTTTTCATGGGGAAATACTCGTCCGGTCCGGCTGGCTCGAACTACAAGGTAAAGATGGCAAATGCGAAAGCAGCACTCGGAAGCACAATTAATGAACACGATGTCATGGTGAACTTACCTAAACCGACAGTTTGATCTCTCTTGTGTCTGTTCCGCGCAACGTTGCGCGTAGTGTAAACGGGAAGGGCGAGGCTGGGCTCGGGTGAGTTAAGGAAGAGTTTCCCCGCTTAAAAGTTGTTGTGGTTTCGTTAAATCTAAACGCAGTGTTAGGTGTTAACATATCCAGTAAGATTAAGTGGGCGGACCACATACATATTTTCCACTGCGAAAAACGCAATTAAGTGTGGGGGCTTCCTAAATTGCTGTAGAAAGTATTTCCCACCAACTGACTCGGGACTACTCCACAAGTCTCACAGTAGACTAAGGCTGGAATATAACTCTCATTTTTGGGTGGGCACAGGCCACACTGCGATATGCGCATCAGACAAGGTGCAGCGAAGGCATTCATTGGGGACGAGTCTACAACCTCACATATCGAATCCCAGCAAGCGGTTGCTCCCACTTTCATACTCTTGAAGTGATTGGCATACGCACTTCAAAATTCAACGACTCATTTACTTTCAGACTATCCGAATGTGGAAAAGTCTACCATCTAATGGTGTCCCCAACTGTTTGATCTGCAGAAGTCCAAACGAAATGTGCACCGGCGTTTCATCCATACTCAACACCGCCCCAGACAACCCATTCTTACCATAGTTTCACTACCTCCAGGGCTGAGTTCTCGCATCAAAGGGTTGTACCCTTAGCCCTGTTAGTCCTATAAAAAAATTGCAGTCAGGGAAACTAAATGAAATATAAACAATCTGTAAACAGTTAGGTATACGGAAGGGTATGACAATTGCAATGCTGCCAACTGCCCGTCGCTATGACTACCCATCGACGGTCCATCAAGACTCTTACTTTTTACTAGGGCACGAAGAATTCGAAACGATTCGAAATTGCTCAAATTGAGTGGTAATTTACGGCAAGAAGGAGCATGAGAAATTGTTGGAAAGTCCGCATGAAACTCAGCAGTAGCTTATAGGAATCTAAAATAACTCAAATGATTAGAGAGAGTGCCATGGATGTTACAGGCAGATGTGATATGTACATATACGAGTATGTGTACAATGGTAGCCCTGTGAAAGAACCAGCGTGTAAGTGTATTTCTTTATGGGCACTAAGAAGCAACAGCAGCAATTCTGTGCAATTCAAAACTTCTGTCCCACGATATATAGAACTTATTTCACAACATTTTACAGTCCAACACATGTCTCATTGTTCCCTGTTGTATCCGTCCACAACATGTTTCGTCAGTTAATCTTACTGTCATATCAGGAACAAAAGGAAACACTTATGATAGTGCTCTCTCTGGATTATGTCTATGCAGACATTTCGTCGGTTCTGTTAATATCCTTCGAGAGACAACTCTCCTGAGTTTGCTTGCGGTGACGCTGTTCTTCCTTAAACCCGTCAATTGTATACATGTCAGCTATATAATTTATATTGTCGCCCCGGCCCCGGGTTTGTTAAATTCCAACCACCAAACCCACACCACAATTCATCCAACCTCATCCATTACTATATGTTTACGTTCCAATACTAGTAATGTAGAAACTAATCTATGGGGATGAGCTAACATTCTTAAGAGTCGGGGATCGTTGAATGGCGCACCCAAGATGTCGTCCTTTCCACGATAACTGCTTAATGGATGGCGGCAGATAAGGAGCCTCGTGACCATTGGAGGTTTGTGTATTGTCTCCGAAAAGGAAGTGTCGAAATAGTCCGCAGGATATATAAAACGACAACTGGTCATTGTATTCAATTTCTCGCAGTCCATACGTTGTGATTTATCGAAATTCATCGAAAATGACATTTTCGGGGTTTTCATCTTAAACTAGGACCTTCTGTTGCAGACGAATTGGGTTGAGAGCCTATGGACATGAAATAAATTTTCATCGAAAACTGGGACTGGGGCAACCAGGAAGATAGATGACCATGGACTCGATTTGACATAATTACATTAATTAGAAAGTCTGCTTTAATTAGTCTTTTGATCTGAATATTTGGGGTAGGGATATGTTGTGGAGAGGATCTCATTAGTCATTGATGATTCTGCTTGGATAAATAGGCTATGTTGTGTACATAATGTTGAATATTTATCATTCATTCAATTAGGTGCACTCGCTTGACAACCACTTAGTAGTGCCTACCTACTATATATTTAAATTGCCGCAATTTTCAATTATACTAATTTTCCAACAAGGAAGTTATCATACTGGATATTATCCGGTGTTTGTAGTTTGTTCTAAAAAATAATAGAAGTTATATTTAAGTCTCCTGCAAACAGTATGCGTTGGGAATAGAACCGGGTAGTAAACCTACCATAAAAGAAAATTCAGTGAAAGCAACTGAGAAAATTACTTCTCTCCAATTACATTTCACCCTTTCGTCACATACACAGTATCCAATTTACAAGAGTAATAAAAAGAAAGGACGACGTACAAGGGTCATGAAGCAAAGTAATGAGAACAGGGGTTCGGAACATTAGCATGACAATTATCAGAGGAAAATTCCAACGAATGAAATGCTCATTTCTCGTGGACTTTTTTTCCAAGGCGAATTGTTTCCGCTTCTCTTCTATTTTTTTCTCATTTTCTCACACAATGTTTCAATTAGTATTTCACCACCCACCCATTTTTTTGCTGATTCCTATATTGTACTTTGTTTCTAGTCATAAATCGGGAGCGATGATGTGATGGTAGTGGAGGTGGCCTTTTATTGTAGCCCATTTCCTTTGAAATATAACTGGTAATGTGTAAAGGATACTGTAAACTGACTCTACTTCGGTACATTAATTTCATAAATTACTCTGAATCTACAAAAGGGCTGAACGCTCAGTTGGTCGCCACACTCTTTTCGTTCGTTCGTTTGAAATGTTTGTAACACAAGCACAAGGGATGTACATATTTGACGTGCTCCCTGTATATGTAGTCTCAACTTCAATCAGGTCGTGTTGAATCTGAGAAAATTTGCACGTTACACACCATATCGTCACATTTGAATTTTCCGATGAAGCAGAAAACGATAAAATGGTTGCCCGGGGTGCTGAAAAGGCGATCTTATCGCGGCAATGTTTTGTGTGGAAGGTGGAGTAGTAACATTTGAAAATTCAATAGGAACAAGAAACAAAGTATTTCTATAGAAAAATTTGTTTTGGTTACCATTTCTGGATCATTTGCAGTCAGGTGCATTTTGCTGCATTGTGTTTTCTATTACCTGGCAACATGTTTCCGAACTTTCAAAAACACCTGTACACCAAGAATAATTGTACTTACATGTAAGCGGCCGAGGTGGAAAGTATTACAGTACTCTTCTTTTCTTTCTGCTTTTATGTTTACCAACAAAACTTAGGCAGGGTTATATTTAAAGAATAACGTTTTTTATGCTAACCTTCGAACAGTTACTTTCACACTATTTTCATTGCTTAAAAAAAATCGTATTCTAATGATATTTGGAGTGCTAAATACGAATCTGAGGTTTACCAACTAAAAAGTTGACCAAGTAACCCGTTTTAGGCTAAAATAACGACATTGCGATTTTCCGCTTATGATTCGTTGTGTTGTTTTTTTTTGTGTACATTTTCCCATTTTTTTGCTTAATATCTCGTATAAGGAAAAAGTCGCTCATCATTCGGACTAAGATCCAGATTGAAAAGGACGGTCTGGATCAACTTACAGGCGAATTCATACAGCCACCATACAGATGATTCGCCGCGGTGGCGAGTTGACGATCAACTAATTGACTTTTAGCTTTGATGCAGAAGTGATCCAATACGAGAGCTGGATCATCGACGGTGAGACGTTTTGTAAGCGAATTGATCTTGGTCCGGTGAAAGAAACAGCATGGCCAAATGAAAGGGATACTCTCTTCCTATTATCAATCGAGTGAAGGTGAGTATCTTGGTTCACGGAAATGTTAAAATTTAAAATTCCCTGGAGGGAAATTTGCAGGACACAAGATCTTGTACGATCTTTTCACTTTTCTGCCTTTCTTCTATATGTATCTTCCATTGAGTGAGGACGAGCGAAGATTCTAAGGACGTAAGCGACGACGGTGGGGAAGTCAGCGAGGATCTGAACCCGACCAAGGAAGAAGCAGCAGAATTCATAGAAGAAGGTGAAGTCGACATCAGAAGCCATGTTCATTGCGCACACTATAATCCAGCCTTTAAGGTGTGTGCAACGAAGGAACGAACACGCATTACACAAACAAAAAAGGGACTTGTTTGTGTAATGCACCTATTTTATTCACAGGAAGTTATCTCTATGAGCTTCTCAAACTGTATAAGTGAACTGCATTGCTCGGGGCGAACTTAAAGTGGTTGAAGCATTTGGAGTTTGTCTTAAGAACTAATTTCGTGCGCCAGATGCTCATCCAGCACAATCCAAAATAATGTTGTTAGTGTAACACGTACAGGAGGAGGAAGTGGTGAAGAGTTTATCCGTTAGGTTTGGTATACGCTGTATATTCCTATATTTTCGGAAGTTCTGTTAGGGGGGTTAAAAATTAACTTGAACTTGCTTTTGATCAAAGATCCAAAAAAAAGGAAGTTAAAATTTTTAATATTTCTGTTTTGCCTACAAAAATCGCGTGTCAAAATATTTCAATTGATAAATTTTATCTCTTCTATCTATGTTATCTTCCTACCATTGACAGGAGTCTGCCAATGGATCTTCCTACTATTGACAGGAGTCGAGATAACATTTATCAATTGAAATATTTTGACACGTGATTTTTGTAGAGAAAAAATAAAATAAATGAATAAAATAATATTAAATTTTAAATTAAATTTTTGTAGGCAAAAACTAAATATTAAAAGTTTACACTTTTTTATCTTTGATTATTCTTTATAATTCGTATACTTTGTGCCAAGTAGCTAAATGGTCTTGTAGTACACTTAAAACAAATCCAGAGTAATATTGTTTTAATCTTGTTGCATAATTGATTTAATCCAGAACAGTGATGAAATAAAAACAAAAATATCGTGTCCTCTAAGGATAATAAAACCACAATATGGACAGATTTTATATCCGCCTGTCAAATGCAGGATACTTAAGCTACTGGAACTTCTAATGTGCCCAATATAAGATTAAGACGATGTGTTTTTATTATCCCCGCAACCAAGGCAAAAAAAAACATAAAAATGCGCCCCCATACATGTAGCTTAATTAACGTTGCGCCAAGCGCCAGAATATAATGTATTCACTTAACCAGGACAATAGATTGTGGTTTCTGACACGTGTTGAAATTATCCTGGTGAAACTTCGTTGCGTATATTACTACGTATTTATAAAAACAGCAACAGTGGTACAAGTTATTTTTACGACCGAGTTAATGTTAATGCTGTGCGTCATTTCAAGTGCCAAAGTCATAAAAGTTACTATAAAAAAGGACCAAGGATAATATTCAATGATTAATATGTTTTAGCGGAGAAAGTTCTATGACTCATTAGGACTCATATACGTACTTTCACTAAGCATTTTTTTTTCGATATATCGACACTATAAGAAAACGAGTGGACCAACCGCTGATGCTGGGGGGTGGTAGATGGCTGCCAGCGTTTATAGTTTATTGATACTAGTTATGGTTGAGCTATAAATGTTGGCTGCTCAGATCTCTTCGTCCATACGAATTTGATACAGATTACAGCCATACGCGCTTCATGTTTTCACCACATTAATCATTTAATAGTTTGTTCGTATTCGAAGGTTTTTTATTGGTCAGTAAAAGGCAATTGGTTATGGACGTTAAAGTAGAAAAATCATTAGTATTGTGTTATATGAATAATATCAGCTAGATGATGACTGTGTTTATTGGCTATAAATAAGCTGTTTATGAGCTTTCAATTTTATAGAATTCTATGAACATAACATAAAGGTAATAATTTGTTTACTGTGTTTTAATTCACTGCGGGTAATCTACTTAATCCTTATCGGAGGAAAGTTAATGTCGACGTTTTGAAGTGTTAAGTGTATATGATAAAAGCAAATACGAAAAAGTTTATTTTATTTCCTAGATATATTAAAGTTAGCCCGGTATCGCGCGACACGTGCGGTCTACGAGTTTTTCCCAAAAAGAAATAGTGGCAGTGGGGAAAACCTTAAACCTTAAAAAACAGGCATCGTGTATGTGTACCTAGCAACATTTTAGTTTTATCTATCTGTTCGGGCGAACTTCTTTCTCTGTCCAACTTACACATGACTGTTGCTGTGAGATTGTTAAATCTGTAAGAGATTCGCAAATGACTCGCTCGAGTCTGACGTCAGTGGCGATGCCGACGATAGGGTGGCGGAATGGGGGCCATTTATGCAATGATATTGTCCCAGTACAAGGACCTTGGGTCGTAAACGATTTAGTTAAGCTCCTAGGAAATCTGTTGGTATAATACGAGTATTTTTTAATGTTAGAGACCAGGTCAAACCACGATCTTGCATCCTTGTTAAGAAAACGCTAGATGCGTTTGAGAAAAACCATCTACATATACAAAACCTGGAAGCAGACCTAGGCAGACACACAACTATAACAAAGGAGGCTTATGTCAGTCGAAAGTTTGTAGAACGGTATATGGACCGCGAGTGGTCCCGTGAGACATTTTATTAAAAAAATGTCGCTTGTTGGTCGGTTTGGGGCGTGAAACCTAAATATGTTGTGCAGTGAGGTGTTGGTCATGTGCTCAAATGAAAAAAATATGCAAAATCGGTCAATTCAGTGTTCGTTTTTGCGTTTGAAGTGAATGTGGAAGTGGTTTGTTTACTTTTTGTGTCGTGTCTGACAAGTGCGGACAAGAAGCAGTATGGCGATTTGTGCGGGTGAATTTAGTTTTTCTCGCACCAAATACATATTTTTGGTTTCAGTGCATAATTTCACTTGTGGAAGGAAGTGAGAACTGCGGAAACGGAATATACGAATCAAATTGAAGTTTCGGGCATGTCACCTTTTGGTTGTGATAAATAATAATAAATCAATAGATGTACATGCTTGAACAATTTCAATTTGAGGCACTTGGAACTTGGTCATCGGAGCAAGTGCCGCTTGTCAGTTTGAAAGGAGGCCGACTCACACACTCTCAGCGACCTGCTTCCAGGCTTTATTTGTAGATGGTTTTGGTTTGAGCATATGAGGTATCACTAGTGGTGGTCTACGTGTGCTGTGTTCTGCACAGTAGCCTCTTTAACCTAACCGACCTACCACCATCTTGTGATGTTATCATGATTTTAATATTTCTCGAGTGTGAGTTAAAAGTTTATTTTCATTTAACAATATCTATCTTATCTATATTGATATGGAATTTCCAGTTAATCAACTTCAATAAAAAGCAGCCAGCATAAATCTGTAATTGACAACTTTTCAGTCGCCAATCATGTACAGTTCAATTCTATTAAACAGTCCAGAACACTAAACTTGTGGCTATTCATTATCCAGAATATCTAAAAGAATCTTGGTTCTTGGAGCAATTTGAATTTACCAAATGCTTGGCATATTATGCTGGCCATTATTGCCTTAAGCGTCGATTTGGTTGAAAGTTCCACTTCTCCGTAGTTATTCGTTCAAGTACAAGTAGTAGTCGAATAAAAGCCCTACTTTTGCATTTTATGGTTAAGATAGTTTTATTCACTATGCCTCGAGGAATGTAAGAGTTTTTTTCGTGTCTGGAAAAATGCTGAAAATTCTTCAACAATTCCTTGAAGTTGAATGAAGACTTTTGTGTAACCTGCGTGGCTGTTGTACTTTTTTTTTATCATCCCTTAATCGCCGGCTTTGGATGTGGTAAGGTAAAAATCACTTCAAAATATCCCGTTATTCTCGGAAATAGACGATAGGATGGAGACTTTAATTGAAGTTCGTATATCATGTGAACAAAAAAAAATTGAGGAAAAAGTTTGCCTGCAATTCTAAATCTCCAGGTTGAGTGTCATTAAGAACTGAATTGAAAGGAGGTGGCTACAACTTTCCCGAACAATCCGGTTTCATCCCCACCCTTGGCCACCCTGTTTCGTCAGCCGATAGACCATCACACTGAAGGTGGTAGCTTGTATTTAACGGGGAAGTAGCACTAGCACGATCAGGTTCCGCTCGATTTACTTTACATAGAGCGAAGTTCTTAGACAATCCATCTTTTCAAATCATCATAAAAGAAGGTTTTTAATTGCACAGGGAAGACATAAAATCTATCAACAGAGCTCTCGCTATTGCCTGCAGGAGTCCAGTGGAAACCCAAAAAAAACAGAGCCGACTCGCCAAGTGCTACCACAGCTCTCAGTCAGCGGGAGTAGTAGAGTTGGAAAGTCAAAAGCTTATTTGTCTTCGCAGAACACCAGAAAGATGTGAATCATCTTTTCCAGATTCCTATGCTTCATAGCAGGTCATTTGCGCTAGAAAGTATATCTCCCAAAAATAAATACTTTCAAGTAATTGAAATGCTTTTCCCATAGCATGATGACCCTTTCCGGTAATAGCCCCTAGTATTGAATTCTTTTTTATACGCACTTCATTTATCCTTCACTGTCCATAAACAGTTCAAGTGGTCCGTGCAGTACAGCTTTACTCTCTCGAATAGCAAAAATTCAAAATATTTCATTATTTTGAACCGTCAGGATATCCTTAAATTTCACCAGGACTTCCGAACATTCCAAATCCGTTAGATCCTTCAATGGGTGTATACATAGTATATTAAAGGCCACCAAAAGATTTTCGGAGTAGGTGACATTGGAACGCGTGACATTCCACGCAAATTGTACGTCGGTTTGCAAAGACCACACTATTCCCGGGATTTCAAAGTTTCTTCTGCCTATTTTCAACCTCTCTCACTTCCACAGGATAATACGGGTAATAACCTTAGAGACAGGATTTGCATTTTTAACATTATCAATTTCATTATCATGACTGTGTTATGTGATTTTTGTTAGCAGCGACGTCGGTGAAGTGGAGCATCATTTCGTACGTGATTGGCTTACCTGAAAAGAAACAGAGAAAGAAGGAAAATTGGTTACACATGTGTGATACTTCGATTTCAATTTTGCGAGCTTAAAAATAAGGAAGAAATATGCTTGGAATGTATATGATATGATGACACAGAGGAATGTTGAGAACGCTATAGTATCAGCGGATTCGAATTCTTTTATGTTTTGGGATCAGTGGAAAATATGAAACTATATTATTCAGGAAGCGTACCAAATACGAATAAGTTGTTTTTATGGATGTGGAAATCGTAGGACACAAACTTCGGTGGCAGTACTTGCTTCAGGATTATTCTAATCTGGCCAACCCAACCACACGGCCAAATGTACTACTATCTGCCCTAACTCCTAGTGGAGCACAGCGCCAACTATTCCCATGCGGCTTAGTTGAAGTTTCTTTAGCATAATCTGGTTTCGGTCGATACATGTTGCTAGCATCAACCTTCTGCCCATTTTGCTGCATACGTGCGACAAGTCGGGAAAGTCTGTGGCATATTGTTACGCCACACATCACAGAGGGAAGACAACACAAACCTCCATGAAGTGGACGGTAATCGAGCCCGTATCTGACAGGCAGCATGAAACATCAGACTGACACCTCAACGCACTGAGCTACCGGCCGCCCCAAAATGTAGAAGTCATATTTGGTCCAACAAATGTAGACATATATAATTTTCGTGACGATGAAATCGCAATCACATTGTCAATTCTCGTCAATCCGCAACGTACAATTCAAAAGATAGGACGGAACCCAGGATATCGCCCCAGAACGAAAATGTATAAAACGAAACTACAAGGCTGACGAGCCGACTCGGACGCGGGTACGTATACGATCAATGCGGTCAGGCAATATTTGCGATGCACTAGGATGCCTTCCTGCATCACCCGGTTCTGCGTACCGGAGTGACCCGTTGATATTTTATTAACTGCAAACAGTTGCCAAACCTCCTTCAACGACAGAAGAAAAATATTTATGTGTATATGTCAATATCGATTTTCTATGTCAATTGGGAGCAAGCAGCTGCTCTCAATTCGTCTCTTCGGCGCCGGTGATGAGATCTATCCTGGTCCAAGGATCTGCTACGTATGTAATAGCACCCTGCATTTCAAACACCATCTCAGCAAGTTGCAACTGCTGCGACGAGTGGTGCCACCTTCGTAGCTGCTCCGGACTGATCCAACATAGGCAGAGAAATCCGTTGTTTACTGATGCCGGTGTAGAATGAGTGGACAACAATATTCCATCCCGCCCAATTCTGCTATTCTGGCAAAGCCAACGATTACTAAGGCACGCAGTTCTTTCCGAAAACCCCGATGAAAAACACCATCACAGAACACGGTGTCGATAAAGCACAATCTCACTCCGGCAGCAGTTGCCGCAAATATTAACACCCTCTTGCTGGTTAAACTTATCTGCAAAGGATTGCAACACGAGATTGCGGAAGTGTCAGATTTTATGGACAGGCATCAAATCATGATTGGTGCCATACAAGAGACCAAACTGTACTCCAACTCGCTCTCAATTCTCATGGCAGCTATAGTGTTGTTCGTAAGGACAGTTTGGTCAATGCTGGTGGAGGACTTGTACCCATAATCCATCAATCAGTGCAAGACCGCGGACTAGCTCTATCTGTAGCCGATGACAATATTCTTGAACTGCAGCAAATAGCTTTTCAATCTGGCTTTCTCAGTGGGAGATACGTGACGAGGAACAATTTATGTCGGATATAAGTCAACGCAACACCTGATTGGGATTGTTCCCGTCTTAATTCGTACTTATTTCGCATCGACCACGAATATCGTATTGTAACGATACACCTCATGATGTTGATCACATCTTCAATTGCTCAGCAGCTCCATTAACACCAAAAGCTCTGTGGAAGGCTTCGATGGAAACCGCAATTTTCCTTGGCTTCGACACCGTAGGAGAGGAAGAGCTCTGTGGAAGGCTTCGATGGAAACCGCAATTTTCCTTGGCTTCGACACCGTAGGAGAGGAAGCCACTGCTGACTTATAACTTGGACACACACATGTCGAATTTGACCATTTTGCTGCAAAACATGCATCTCTTATGACATCCGAGGCTGATTTGAAAACTTGCAAACTACATATTAGCCTTTATTCTCATTTTCGTAAGAAAAATTCTGAAACTCGTTGCTCTATGAGGACCAACTCTCTATTTAATCAATTTAAACTGAAAAATCCTGCCAGTGGTCTGAATACAGCAAAACGATTCCTATATCATAATCAATCACATCAGAAACACAAACATGGGGACACATACATACGAGTATATGTACTGTCAGCACACTTATTTATTATCAATTAAGTTCCTCAGTAATCCCTGAAACATGAATTCAGACACTTCTGCTGGAATTATATCAATCCATGTTGTCCATACTGTCAATATTAATATTTTGTACTTTAGAAAGGCGATTATCGTCAGCCCATAACTGAAACATGTTCAACTGCAATCAACATAAGCCTCGGAACAACCGAAACGTTAGTTTATTGCATCCTGATATCAATTTACAGTCCATACTGGATTACGGCCATTCGGTGTAGGATACTTGATCGTCTATACTGTTCGCTCAATATTCTCTTACGGCCGTCGCGTTTCAGAATACAGGACTATACGTTGAGAAGGGACAATAATCTTCGGTTGTAATTGGATTATGATCCTGATTAGTTATGATGTATTCACCGTTCTGAAATACTTGCAAAAACGATACTCTATGTACGAGTATGTACCATTTAGATTTAATATTAGTTGCCGACTTAATCCTTATATAACGAGACTCAATTGAAATCTGTGACCTTTGCCATTAGCCGAAGACGTTTTAAGTGTTTTAAGGATCACCATAATATACACATACTAGCACAATTCCGATTCAACAGAATTCAGAGTAATTGAATTTTGATTACTGATTCCAATTTGGAAATAAACACCAAGGCTGTATATCGAATATCTGATATGCTATATGGACAGAATTAATGTGTATTGAGAAGATATTTGCCACAGGACCAGGTCTGGCAATAACGAAAGGATATGATGGAGGTGATTGATTGCTTGGAACATATTATCGCTCCCCCGGCAAAGCAACAATCATTTTATGTTGTGCTGCTGGAGAACTTCTGCATGTCGCCCATCAATGTATACATATAAAACAAGGATGTATCTTAGACACATGTGGCACCTATATATTATCGTTCAATAATGTCGCACAACCGCCAGTGTCAAACAAGAAAAACAACACCTAGTGTAACGGATAATATATGAAGCTATCAATCAATTTTGAAGGCTACTTCAGTGAGAGAAAGTGGCTCTGCGAACTATTGCCCCAATGAACTATCGCTCCAAAAAAGCAAATTAATAATCACCCCCCCCCCCCCCTAAAAATTTTGTTTGGGATTGGGAATTACCCCAATGTAGAATAACCTCAAATTTGGGGTGTTAGTTCGCCAAATTTTCCCAAAAATTCAATTTTGGTTTGAGGTGAAAGTTCACATGACCAATGATTCCAAAATGCGTTAATTTTTATTATTGAATAATCGCCCCAAATAGAAAATTGGGGCTCCGTGGAGTGAGTGTAGCGAGTGGAGACCACACAGGAGACTATTGCAACCAGACTGAGCGAAGCGAGCGTTTTTGTTTTTGCCAGACTGAAGTCTGCTATCTCTTAAACGCAGAGCGAGGAAAGCCCAAAAAAGAGACTATTGCGGGATATAATTATTCATAGGAGATGTTCGTAGCACACGCACACACAGGAGACTATTGTGAATCAACAGTCTTTTGTGTGGGCTCGCCGAGGGCCAGCTTGTTTTTTTTTTTTGGTTCATTTAAAATTGGGGGAATAATTGATAATGAACAATCACCCCAAAATTGGGGCCTTTTTTTCATCTTTTTTTTTGGGGCAATAGTTCATTGAGGTTATAGTTCGCAGAGAAAGAGAAAGTGTCTTTCGTCTGGATAGTCATTGGTCAATTATAATGAGTTTTATTAAGTCAAGAGGTACTGACTGCAAGCTAATCAAATGGTGGAGTCTAGAGTTTTGAAATACTTTATGGAGACAAATTTGACATAAGCTCTTCGGGTGCATTGCTCCCCTAGAGTAAAACTGAATAAGGTAAGTAAATTTCTGTAGCTTAGGCAAGATTATGCTTTTAAAAATAATACGCCAAAGGAAGCGTGGAATTATTTTTCCACTCCATCCTAATCTCCTTAGTCCTTTAACAGTATCCGTGCAGTCTGAAGACCTTGGACTTCGTATTTACCGATTTAAACTAAATAAGTGCTGGTGCTTATTGCGATATCTTTTCAGTACATACTTATGTCTCCCATGCACACAACAATCACTCTTTTCTATGGTTCTTTTAAAACTACTACTAAATCCGTTCTTGGTCCGTTTAGATTTTATAATCCTTAAGGATTTCCGTAATCACATTTTCTCTATGCTTTTGTATTCGTATGTTCTGTATGAGAGTAAACTGAATAAGAGCAACCTTTCAGAATTGGTATAGTGTTTTATGTAGGAAAAATGTTGCGACTACGTACGTAGACGATACACCAGGAGAAAACAAAGTGCCATATTGAGTACATATGCGTCGGTTGTCTTAAAGAAAAGAAAAAGGGAAGAGCAACATGCCACTGAAAGGAGCAAATAGAAAGGAATTTCGTATGATACTAAACAATATAAATGTATACTCATACATACATCATAAGACGAAGAAAATGGAAGGAACTGACGTATGAAAACTCGCTTCTCTGAAGTCGTTGTTAAATTTTATTTTCAATTTAATTCGTGCATTCTGCATTGAGACATTCATTGATGTAGTTGAATCGATAGGAAACGGGTTGGATAATATTTTTTGACGTGGCTTTGAGGAATTTTTGACGTTCTCGGTAGCTGCGAGTTCTCGGTCGCCATGCCACGATTCTTCATCTAGACGAACGTCAATAAAAACTGCCTGTTGGCACTACTAGAACTCACACAGCGTTCTGTGTTTGCCAGTACTGAGACGGCTGGAAACAGAACTCGCAACTGTACCATCCGAAAAATATGCTATCGAAACATCAACAAGGCATAACTATGCAAGAGATGTTGATGCGTTCATGCCCCTGTACCTGTACTTGGTCTAAGTGTATCACTTTATTTAATACACACCTTCAGTTATCACCTAATGAATGAACCAACCAGAGCTAATAGCTAGATGAAGGGGAGTTTGCCCATATTCGCAGTAGCTAAATCTTCCGAAATAGCATAGGAATAGGACCCCAAAGTAGACCTTCTACGATGTGCGAATGCCGGACAAGTACAGAGCAGATGAAAAGTACCCTAGTCATCCGCACAGCTTCTATAAAAGTCATGGTGTGGAAGTTGGATCCTTCTGTAATATTCACCGACGACAAAGTGCCCCGTAACGACTCCCACACTACTACGCTGATGTAAGATTTCTTCATAGAAAGCAGTTTAAAGGATCATTTTACATCCAGCTCAGGCCATACCAGTTTTGCTTTATGGCAAGTATCTCCATTTATCTATCTTTACTCCATACTTACAAGTAGAAGGGGCATGAAAATATCTTGACACATCTGCAAATTGAAATCGGCAGTACCCCTTTTAGCGGATTCATCCGCTCTACAGTTACGAGTGAAATTGTTATGGTCAATTTCTCATTTCCATAAGGCATTGTAGACAGTCTGCCGTGGTTTCGACGACACCAGGATAGATTCAAGGGATCTCACTGCGGCCTGACTGTCTGTGGAAATTGTAATGTCTCTCATAGATATGAAATTTCTATTACACGGATCTCCGCTTATAAGAAATTGCATTGTGTTGGCAGCGACTTCTTCACAAAGCCCCACTTATGGCCAGGCACGCCGCTCTCTGTACCTTTGCCACGACATGGCGGTTTGTCCCTGTGCGTAGGGCATTCCACCAAACAACCACCCCATACAGCAATATGAAACCAATGATCGATAAAAAAACGCCAATTGATCATTTTTGGTTCCAGAACCCATTTTTTGCATATGGTCTTTTTTCAATAATATGCTTTGTTGGCGCATTCCGGAATAAGCACGACACTTATGGTTTTTGAGCTAGTGAACGTCCACGAGTCGTCATGTTTTATTAAATGATACGATGGTTGAAGGACTGAAAGTAAATTTTTTGCATAGTTTAAAGGCTTCGCGGTCTTCTGTAATCCGCTCGCAGAAAGATTCCACGAATTACGCTTAGCCCTTTTCCAGTCTGTTCTTAGTAACGAAAGTAAGCTCACAATGCCTTGTTCATTAGTGTCTGAGCTGCCCCATACAGTATATGTCGCGCATTCAAGTTCTAACCCAGTACGAAGTAATTTTTCGACTTTGATATATGTAAATAGCCACCTAGAAAATGCGTTTTAGAACCTAAGCTCCGGGATTCACATACTCTAAGGTCTCTGTTAAAAAGGAAAACGAAGTATTTAATCTAAAACCAAGAAAAAAAACTATTCCCCTCTAGCATCGATAAGGATGTTCACTTTCTAAGTTAAAGCCACCATATCTATCACAACTTTAACCATCGCGGAAATGATCTCTAAACTCCACTCTCCCTGTTTACGACCAACCCTATACCCCTGTATATTCCATCAATATTTAATAAACGAAAAACAAAAAAAATCAATTTTCGGATGCCGAGGCTTGCGAGGCTTCCAAGGATCTAAAACCCACAAATCTTTGCAGCTCTGCATCATAAAGATATGAACCGAATCCAACCATGATTTCTACATCACCAAAACCCCACAAATTCCAAACTATGCTCAAGCACACCAAAGAAGTCAACGACTCGTTACTTATCATAATTTCCGGAACATTAATGCCGAATATTTGCCACAGGAAATTTATATCGCCCCATCCTATATCAAAACAGGAGCTCAGGCAGCACATAAAGCATAAGTTCTACAGCTTCAGGCCAACCAGGACTCGTATTTACTTTACAGTCCAATGCCAAGATGGGCACTAACAAATTGGAAATAATTTCTTAGCCCACACACATGAAGCTATCCTCTATGCTCCTGGTCGGATATAGACCAGTATATTTGATAAATGATTAGGTGGTTCGAACATTATCCTTATCTATGACCCAGCAAAACCATGCATGATCTAATAAAATTTTAACCAGTGGATATACTTTACGAGTATAGTACTGAGGAATTCTTAGCGCCGAAGATGGAAGTGGAGGACGGTAGTATCATGTTATTAATCAGGTGGAAGTGAAATCCTACCGTGGTCTAGCGACTTCACTTACTTGCGGTGAGCTGGACTGTAGCATTCCTCAAATTTTCTGGAATATTTTGGATGCTTCCTTGTCGACTGATTAAATAACTTCGTGCAACGAATTCGCAAAAGCTGACTCATAGGCTAGTGCTCGTATTATTCGTATTACGTACCCACTATTTGAGACTAGCTAAAGGTGCGAAATTCTCGTATTGCGTGATACACACTAATTCAGGAGCACTTACGCACATACTCGACTCCTCTCGGAAATGAATGTAATCCATGTGGATTAGCAGTAATTGGGGTATTCCCGCTCCTCCTTGGTAAGAGGCAACCATGATATTTTCACGTTGCAAATAAATTTCGTCAGTGAAAATCCATTAAGGTAATGGCGCTACTTACTCTAACACATTGCGTTCAATTAATAACGACTTTCAAAATTATGGGATTTTCTCGCTGAGATTTCAATGATGGCGCAGAGACCTGGTGTTAGGATTCGTCAAGTGCTGGGGGTAGGGTTTAAATCGAGTTGAAAACATCACAGATCTAAAATAATATCAGCTCTTCGGCTAGCTGCTACTCGTACCTTTACTAGTAATCTAAAGAGGTGTATTACATTCAATTCTAAATCTAGGTCAGATGGGGTTGAGAATACGTTACAATATTGCAACACTGAAAGTACATTACATGTACACGAACGTTTCGAGAGAATTTTGTAATTAAATGCTTTTCGCGCGCTTAATTTATGCAGAAGGTGTCAAAGCGCGGTTTATTTAACCTTTAGCCTCCCGGCGGTGTAAAGCATTTCCAGAGCCTATGCTATGCACTATCAGCTCACTGATATCGCCCTCCGGGTGATGGTGAGAGGCGAAATAAAGGCGCTGAAATTTAATGAATTCACACGCAACCTAACATGATTCTTTGGTAAGCCACGCTCAGCCGACTTCAATTGCAATTAAAATAAACATAAAAGCTGTTAGCCGATTACTTTGCATCCGTTTTTGTGGTTAAATAATTCGGAAAATAGACGCTCGATTATTTTCACACCCACACACGGGGTGAGGGCTGCGTGTGAGGAGGCAGAGTTATGGAAAACTTGTCAAGCGTTAAAATAGCAATGTGTTTCAGTTGATATATGTAGTGTGTGCTCTTTGATGATTCGACACAGGGATTTAGGATTTGTGGTAATTTCAGGTTTATTAGAGCATGCACTAATCGGTTACTATGGTTAGAGGGTCGACGTGATAAACTCGGTTTAAGGAGGACTTTAAGGTGTGCCATTGTCGTTCAGTTGAACACGAAAATGATGTTTAGGTTAGATTAGTTAATTAGACCAAGGCATAATTCTATTGTGATATCCTAGGAATACCAACAGCTTCAGTTTCATATACCTATACAATAGTATTAAAATCATCAGGAGTTAGTCATAAAAAGTAGGAGTAGTCCCACCTCCACATCTGATGGTTGACTTTCTTAACCTTGCTGGCTCAAGTCATTTGCAGAGTCGATGAAAAATGCTTTTCTCTTCATCTTCGTCCCCACTGCTCCCTCAGAAATCATTATAAGGAAGTCGAAGTTTCCTAGCATGTTCATAGATGATTCAGTGTCCACGTCCAGTAAGACAGCCGACGCTTGGAAAACGTTGCAGTAGTCAGAAAGCCAAAGAGAAAGTTAAATATTGAGATCTTCAGAGTGTACTCCAGCAATCACACCACTAGCTGTTTTTAGAACAGTCCGTATATTTTAAAGTTCAACTTTTATAGCGACGAAACTTTGCTGGGCAGTGAATCGAAAATTATAATTTCAAATGAACGCCACTGGGAAGTGCGGCGCTCACGTTGCTATGGTGACCACATAGACTTTACCATCGGTTGGTTGACACGTGGAGTACATTATATACATGGGGCGACCGGTAGCGCAGTATGTTGAGGCATCAGTCTCATGTTTGGCTACCGGCGTTTCGGGTTCGAATCCCGTCCACGACGACGTTCGTGGCCATGGATGTGCAGGAGGTGCATGCTGGCAACTGCATTCTCCGAAACCAGTTTATGCCAACGAAACGTCAACTGGGCCACATGGAACAGTTGACGCGCTATGCCCCACAAGGGGTTAGGGCAATTGAGTATACATATATAGTTCGATGATGTGATGAGGCAAATTCACTAGAGTATTGTTCCAGACGTGTTCAACTCTTGGTGTTGACATTAAGGGAAATCTAGGTAATACGGGTGTCGTCTGAATCGGGGTGAAATGACCAATATACTGGAGCTGTTATTACGCCCATTCCAGGACATGAAGTGAAATCTATTTGAATCGGGGTGATGAGGCAAATACTCAGGAGTATTTTTGAAGGGAGTTTGAGTCCTTTCCTTTGGTCAGAAAAAAAGGACCTTATTGGCAATGTAGTACAATCTAAGCAATTTGGGTATCATAAAAATCGGAATGATGAGTGTGATGTTAAATAAAAACTGCCAATGTTAGTGTCGAATCTATAGTTTTCACAGTCGCGAGAAGAGTTGAAGGTTTAATGATGGCGTCATTTACAGCATCTTCATGGGTGAGGGGATGAAAAGCAAAACCTTTAAACATGCCATCCAGTATAGGACAGCGTTAAAAATATTTTTTAAAAATTGTATTTTTGTCGTGCGGTAGTCTTATTTCATTTCAATTTAAATTTTTTTTTTTGGTAAAAGCGGGTCCCCCATTTCAGGAACTAATTTAAAAAAAAAAGAGAAGATGAGTTGGAAACCACTATTGGGATCTGATTCGAATACTTTCTGCTTGCACTTCCAATATACCAATCTCTAGGCTGACAAGATTGCTGCTAACAGTTCACCTTGGCATCAAGCAAGCGATATTCAAAACCAGTTTGGTTGTCGCGTATACGAGTATTTAAAACTTATTCAAATGACAACGGGAAGATTATGACGAACTTACTGGCACGAAATGGATTACCTTAAACTGTCTACACAAGTTGTAGAATATTTTGCTCGACCAAGGACATTTAAAAAAGACAAAACAGTTGATCTTCTTTTTTTATTATTGCAAATAAATACGTTTCACGTCTGTGCAAAAAAAAAAAGATAACTGGCACAGCAGTCCAATTAATGGACCAAGGCCTCAAGATGAGTTAAATTCATCTCATTAACTAGATCATGATGGGGGTGTGTTTGACGGTACAATACGCTCAATCAAGTTATTTACCCCAAATTGGTACTCATTTATCAGTTAAGTGGGCTCATAGTCCGACACGTAAATTCCCCTTTTGTCGAAAAGACTACTGACTATTGTAGGACTGGAACCAGGGGCCCAGCGCACAAAAGGCGAATGTGTTAACAGTTGTATAATACGGATTAATAGGTATAGATATACATACATAGTTCAATTCTCTTCTGCGATTAGTTCTATTGAACTACTTCACTAATCGTAAATATTGTAAATATAGGAAAAATAAAAAATAAGTGGAAAGAATAAATCTTTCCTGACCTGGAAAAGGTTACTTATTCTTTGTAACATCCCACTCGGTAGCCGTGAAGTATCTGTCACCACTCTACTGCATCTAGAGAACATGTGCTCGATTCCTAGTGCATTAATAAAAAACTGGCTGTGGGTATTATTATAACTCCCACAGTGCTCCAAGCTCCTCAGTAAAAGACGGCTCGAATAGGAGGTGCATGTTAGCAACTACACTCTCCGAAAACTATATGCTATCGAAACGTCAACAAGGCATAGCTATGCCAGAAATATTGACGCGCCCGTACGCCTGGAGGAGTTAAGGCAATTAACAACAATAATCCTATAATTACTTTCGGCATAACTACAATGGTGTACATTGGTGTAGGTGCATGTTAGCAACTGCACGTCCGAAAGTAGATATGCTATCAAAACGTTAGCAAAGCATAGAAATACAATAGATTTTGATACCCCTGGAGGGGTCAAGGCAATCAACAATAACTACATTTCATTATAAACTTCCTGCTGGGCATTTCTAAAATTCAGATTATTATCCTCTGCATACATGTCCGCACTAGCCATAAATTGCTTGCTATCAATATTACACCCTGCCAGACAACAACCCTTTGTAGAATCTGCAAACACACATACGATAAAATACAACGTCCACATTTGACATCAGACTTGTACCATATTAATCCCATGTCTTATGTCTTAGCCACAACTGTCTTTAGCAGGGATTAAAGCGTTGCGGACGGGGATGTATCTAGACCACTAAATTAGTATGTGTCCTGGCCAAGATCGGGCACGTTCAGTGCGAGAATTCAGCAAGAGAGCTTAATGTGTGCAGTTTCGGTGATACCATGATGTAACCGTCCCTAAGGTTTGACTGACATTTTGTTCCATGTCAGCTTACATGGTTGCCAGAATCGTACCCTATGGTTCAGACGTGGTAAATTAAAGTGGCATTTACGCACTTGTCATCTGTGCTGAAAGGGGAAAATTTGCAAATAATTCAAACATTGGTAATTAATTGGTATGTTGAAATATTTGAGACAGAATATAAGGCGATATAAATGATTTTCTGTTATCACTAGAATATGCTTGGAATAGGGTGTAATCTTTACCCTGTTCGATGTGCTAAAACGCCAGATTTTCTGTTGAAGTAATTTATCGATAGGTGACACGTATCATCCTCCAGGCAGTATCAACGATGCCCTACCTTTAATAAACACTTCTAGCGTCATCATTCTAACATTATCCCACTGTCGGCAATGATCAAAATACATATAAGAAATGAATTCATGCCCTTTTCCGACAATTTATATTTCCCAGTTGTCCTGACTTCACCGCCTTCCACACATTGTGTCCGTGTGACGCGTTGATAAATCGTGTAAATTTGTCATCACTCTTTTTGAATTATCGTCGTATGTAATGACCGCTTTCCTCATCAACTTTTCTCGTCCTGTAATAGTTGGCATACGCCAGATGCTACCACAAAACAATTTCTTGTCCACTCTGAGTATGTTGTCCAGTGATGACCACGGGAAAGGGTACACAACTAAAAGGTGGGTGACTTGTTCCTCCACGACGAAACAACCTAACATGAGAGAATTGTGGAACAAGTACAAATTTAACTTTAAGGATTCATGTATGTTTGCACATTAAGTCTTCATTAGACGTTGAGAGGAAATTTATGTATCAAATCGGAGAACGATTGCAACAAGGTCCTGGCTATTTCAGATTCCTTCGAATGACCTGCAACATATGGGGCTGGTTGTTTGTTGTGCCAGTAATGAAATAGGTGTTTAGAAAAGTGGTGAAGTTAGATTTTATCGCAACAGAAATCTCGTTTCGAAAAGTAGCATTATGAAAGTATTATAGTACACGCTCAGATGGGACGGATAAGACTTGCCAGGCTCAAGAATTTCAAAAATTTTCAAAAATTTAGGTTTATCTATGAAGTGAGGACTGATAATCATAGCAGACATCTAAGCACATCCAAATTCACCATTCAGTATTTTGTTACTCACGCAAGTATTGTTGAACAACTTTTGAGATCAATTTCTTATGCACCCACCACACCCACCGTTGTGATACCATTAAGATCACCCCATTCAACCTAGGTCCCAAACGAGCCTGTGCCGACGATATAGCGATTGACCTGTATTGCGCTCACATCCTTAAGGAAGTAGGCTGGTCGCTGACTTTTTTTATGCAAGCTGGCAATTTGCAATGTCGTCTTAACATGAATGCTTAAGCATCTCCATTAGTAGGACGGTTCATCACATATTGGCGTGGGACACTACAAAACCCTCGGATTGCGGGCGAAGCCCTCTATTTTTTCTAATTCAATGAAAATACAGCGAAGGATCTAGGAGGCAAGATAAGTGAAATTTTGTGGTATTTGTACTCGTACCCCATGTTTCGTCTATGCTGAATTTCTGACGGTTAGATCTGTAGCGATCCGAGAGTCAGAAAACATGATTCGTATTCTCGCCGTAAAATGTGTTGTACAAAAGCGACGTCCACCTGCCACCAGGTGCCCAGTCCAAGCAAGTGGCTGGCCGAGTGCACATCTGATCGTGCTGCATCCGCCGACAGATCGAAGGCAGCACCTGACGAGTGGTCTGTGGTACGAAACTAGAGACGGGGATCTTCGGGGTCTTGGCCGTAACCAGTCCATTACATTTATCTCAAGAGTAAGACCGCGTGTCAACCTGTAAAAATAAGTTTACTCACCCGAATTACGTATCTTGCCACAAACAAGCTATTGTGGGGCAGGATTGGTCAAGACCTTTGATTTGGCATCTTATTTAGTGGAAATCTCAATGGGGGTAGTTCATCGACAACGAATATCAGCTTTGCGCGCCCCTGCCACCCCTTCCGGAGAGCTTTCGCGAGGCAGGATTGGTTTTTCAGAAAGAGGAAGTCAAGACTTTTGCTTTGGCACCTTATTCAGCGCAAACTTTGTTGAGGGTAATTCGTCGACCCCGAACATCAGCTTTGCGTGCTTCCGTCACCCTTTCCGGCAAGCTTTCGCGAGGCAGTTGGTTTGTTCGGAATGAGGACGCCAACACCTTTGATTTGACACAGTATTTGGTGGAAAATGCGATGGGGTAGTTAACCGATCCCAAACATTACTTTTGCGCTCTCCTGTCAAGGTGTTGCGGCAAGTTTGGATGAGGCAGGATCGCAGACGCCCTCTACATTTTTAAACATGTTTGATTACACACCGACATAAGGGTAGAGAAACCCATTATTTAACTTTTTTTTGCAACCTGTTAAAGGATTTTCCGGCGGGATTTGCTCAGACTGGATTGATATTCCGTGATTGCACGTATTAATTCTATTACTTAAAGAAATATTAGAAAGAAACCGCGATGAGGTTATAGTTAACACGTGACTTACTATAAGCATGAATATTCCATTTTTGTCTGTCGATTGACTAATTAGCGGAATCGATACTGTACACGTTTGAAATTGAAACGTGGTTTCAGTAAATTAATTAGGAGCAATTCAACGAAATGCGCAAACAACCAATAGTTTTCATTGCTATGGTACGGTAATGAGAAGCGAAGCAAATTCGGGTCAAATTATGATCAATTTCTATTCATAAACCCAAAGGCCAATCAAATTATCAAAACAGAAATGGTCGAATTAATTAGAGTAGTTTCGAATTTTCGGTATGTTGTAAGCGTTTGTATATTTTGAAAAATTTCAGCCCGTCACATCCGATTTCTTAAATTTATTTAATGCCGTTTCTTTGCTTATTCTAGGCCCACGTTTGCCCAGGCAAAATTTTCGTTTGACCACCCTTGCAAAAAATTTTTATTGGCACAACAATTTTTTTTTTTTCAAATTGACAAAAACCATGAAATTTCTTTCCACAATTGGGATTCTTTTACGCTATTTTCTTTGCCCAACTTTAACCCAGGATTGCTCACCCAACATTTTTGTGCCACCCCTTTAATTCTTTATATTCGAAAAATAAAAGTTTGGATCCCACTTGGGCGCCACATTTTACATCTGCACCCTTTGGCTTCTTAAGGGACAATTTGTAGACGCAACGTGGGCAGTTCGTTTACCCTCCGCGGACTATCGTTTGTCCAGCAAAAAGTTTCGATTGTTCAGGTTACGATGGGCAAACTAAATAAACTCCAGTATTCAAATTTAAAAAATCTAATATGACGGTGCCATTTTCACAGAGCTCGAACAAACACGATCACCTAGCGAGTCAAACTGCTACATCACTACACCGTTTCTCTAGGAAACCTCAGCTTTGGGTTCCGTTCCCACGGGCATCCTTTTGGATGGTCACCAAGTGGTCGACAAAATTGAAAATTAAAAATACGTGGGATACCAGTTCCCTCATATTGGGCGCTTAACTTGAAATACTTAAAAATACAGTCCAACAAAGACTTTATCAATTATTGTTTCTTAATGCTGATATATGGGTTCGCACTTATAAATATATATAAACATCAAATTAATCTCATATAATTTGCAAATTAAAATATTTACCTAAATATGTACTGTTTGTCAATACCCAGAATATCTTCAACGGATCGACCATAACTCTAGCGGCTTCCTGAAGAACTAGTCAGCACCAGTGATACAACCAGCACCATAGTGAATACATCGCGCAGTGTAATTTCAGTCGACGATGAACTGTCATTTTTGCTTCAAACTTTGCCATTTCATTGCGTTGTCGAAAAACCGAATGCCATCTACAGTCTTTCAGCCACCACTCAACAAAAAAAGGGGAACCGTAAAACTAAAAAGCACGTGACCTATGGTTTTGTACTGTCAACCGCTTGTAAAACGCTGATAACATGTTAAATATCCATTCAACGTACATTAATGTGAAAAATATTGCTGATTGCAATTGATAGCACTTTCGGGGTCAATTACACAAAACATATACACTTCAATTTTCATATCGCACCACCACTTTGCTCATATTTTCATGGTTAAATCATCAGTCGGTTTTTCACTTTACTCAAAAAATTTTACACAACGGATATGATAGGGACTATAAAGGGACCCAAAAACAAAAAGTGAGCATTAATTAATTGCACATATATACTACATATACACTATGATTTGTATCTGATATTTTCCAGTATAAATCAGTTAATAATATGAATGGAAAATAAATCACCAAATATTTTCCAAAAAACTGGGGTGGAAACAAATAAATTATGAAATAAAAGGAATCACCATATCGCTGGCATGAATACGAGTACATGCGGAAGTGTCATTCGTGAAATGACAACCATGCTATACGGATATTCACATTCATTGGAATGTGAAGGTGCAGGCTGTATGCTTTAATTGAACTTCTTTCTCATAGTTTTAAGCCCGATCCCGTCAGAAACCACCCCGCTTGCAGGTCCCATTGTTTTGGACGTTAAAAATAATCATGGGAATTGAACTTCTTTCTCATAGTTTTAAGCCCGATCCCGTCAGAAACCACCCCGCTTGCAGGTCCCATTGTTTTGGACGTTAAAAATAATCATGGGAAAAACAACTGATGATAACGATTTCACATATCTGAACTGAATTTTTTTTCACTTCGCCACCTTTTTTTGTTGCTGGTTTCGAAATGACATTTACTACCGTCAGATAGCATCAGGGAAATGTAGCTTGTGAATGCACCTGTTCGGAAAATATGCAACGTTTTATCATCAGCACTTTTCGTTGTAGCTCATCCTGTTATGGAATTTATCCAAATGTAGTTCTCGTATGTGCATGCTTCATTATTTCCACAGACAGAAAATTTCCTTTCAAACGAAAAGTCAAATTCTCCGATTTGATCAGGTTTTCAAAGTATCCTGCCATTGATTACTATGATTACTGTGTCAGCGACACAAACGTGACTTCAATCATGCAAAAGAAATTGTTCAACGCAAATGCAGGAACAATGGAACGGTGGAATTTATAAAACATTAAAAACTCACATGTTCACCCCTCAGGGAAAATCACAAATTGACAGGAGTATGACTGGATCTAGATTTCAGTTAGAAACTGAATCAATAAAGGCCCGGGTTTCAATGGACGTACGAGTACAAATAAATGTTGCACATTGTCGCAAACACATTTTACACATTCTTTTGGCAATAATTTCCGGAAAATTATTTACATTATTATATAACAAACAAGACTTTTTCGCATTTCCGTATATCTTCCGGCGAAGTTGTGAAAACAAGAACAATACGAAATGGTATTCGCCTTTGCGAGCTATACATGGTCTGCCGTAAGTTGAGTTTGTTTCAATGTCTGTACTTTTAATAAGTTCCACATTTTAATATGGGTTGACATACACGAGTATGGGAATTTCATATTAATGCGAATTGTGTTTATTCTTGAATTGTACTTTCGTGATCGTATGATTTATGTACAATATTATATGAATAAGCAGAGAAAAAGAGACCCACAAAAAAAAAAACGTGGTGTGAAAAAACGCCGCAAATTTTTATGGCGTAAAAGTATTTATTATTAATTTCCCATATTTTGTAGGAATTTCTTACCACATGTTTTTCTACAAAATCTTCGGAGTTCATCGTGCTTATTTAAGAGCTTCTAAGCACAGCTTAAGACATTAGAGACATTTTTAGGGCTTTGCTCAAAAATAATAGGTGGCGGCTCGGGGTGGAAGTGGAACATCACATGCCGCTTGGCCAAATGCATGTTAATCAAATATATGTAGACGCATTGGTAACGCTTGTACCTTTAATGTATGATCAATGCACTGCTTCTGAACTGTAAATGCATTGCCACTGCATTGTTGAGTTATTACTAATGCACTCTAAACGTCAGCGTACTGTGAACTAACTATCAATAAACTGTTGTTAATGCACCGTTAACATTTAGTGGACTATTAGTGGACTCTTAACATTCTGTTATGAACTGCACTGCCGTATGCACTGTTAATGCACGGTTAATGCGCTGTTAATACAGTGTTAAAATACTGGTAAAGCGCTGTTAGCAGACTGTCAATGTACTGTTAGCATAGTGCTAATGCACTGTTATTGAACTGTCAATGCACCATTAATGTACTGTTAACATACTGTTGTACAATTACTGGACTGTTGATGTACTGTTAACATAATGTTAATTCATTGTTAACATAATGTTAATTCACTGTTCACATACCGTTAATGTACTGTTAATGCACTGTCAACATACTGCTAAGGCAATGTTAATGTGCTGTTAACATTCTTGGCTAGGTTTAATTTCATGTCCAAAGTGGTCCTTCTATCCTGACCAAAGGAATCAAAATACCTTCAACAGTAATCTAGTGCATTGGTTTGATCACCTGTAAGTGTCACCACGCACTGTCGATCTCGAACTCGAACACGAACCTGGTCCAAGTGGACCGGTTTTCTTCACATGTATGTTAAGTTTGTGTGTGTGTCAGCGGACATTCGTATGTATCAGGTTCGTGTTCGAGTTTGAGTTCGAGATCGACAGTGGCTGGTGGCACTTACGGACGATTTGGTGGGCATCCGGAGATGTCCGTGGGGACGGAGCCTAACGTAGCATAGTTGACCGTGAAGGTCGGGCTGCGCCATATGGCGAAGAAAAAGGCTTCTCAACGAGCTAAGCAGCGGCCTATGATTGATGTAGCTCAGTTTGGAAGACGTAGCTTCCGCTCGTTGCCCCTGCCCTTTACGTATTAATAAAAATTCATAGGCCTGTGGAAGACAACACAAACAAGGGAGGTATAAATGGGGAATAAAAAAAATGAGACAATAAGGATGGAATGGTTGGCGGATGGCTCGCTTGCCCTCGCGCTCGCATTGGCGTCCAGGTGTAATGGGACCCGCAGCCTCTGGTTTCGTACCACCAACAGATCCTTACTCATCAGGTGCTGCCATAGATCTGCCGGTGGAAGCAGCACTAGCAGACCAGAATATGGTTCATTACACACCCCCAAACAGAAGATATCCATATTGGCCGGGTTTCATTTCATGACTAAGAAAGGTCCTTTTCTGACCAGGGAATTTGAAATGCCATCGACAGCAGTCTAGTGCATTCGCCTCATCACCCCCAGTTATATTATATTACAAGATGGGTATCATATCTTGTCTACATATAAGTTAATTGTTAATGTCCTTTCGTCCTTACCAAAGGACTCAGAATGCCATCAACAGTAGTTTAGTGTATTCGCCTCATGACACTTGGCCATCAACATCCAACCACCAAAACCCAGCCATAATTATTCGACCATTATAGCAATTATCACGCGCAATAATCTTACACGTTGACCGCAAGGTTCCATAGGAGCCACCGGAGTACCCCTATTCATACGTGCGTGCGAGTGACACACCCAGCTCTGAGTAAAGAACTTTTGATGTTAGCATGAGGTTAATACTCGGAGGTTTGCAGAGTGAGGCATTAGTGACTGCATTAGGTTTAACTTTGTTAAAGGCGACTTCGATATGCAAAAAAACGACCACGGTGCACTTCTTATAACCTAAAGCTTTCTCAATATGGCCTACGATAGAGTGTAGGGTTGTATCTACAGATCTTCTCTTTCAGTAAGGATGCTGTGAATTTGATAAAATTGGCGCGATAATGCTACTCCGTAAGTGAAAATCAAACATTTTAAGCAGAGTCGAGGATAAGCTAATGGGCTTGAGTTCGCCAACTGTCTTCTTGTTTGAGGAAGTCCACGAGCCATCCGGCTTCATTAGGCAGATCGGACGCGTATTTTATGAAGCCTGGAGGCAGTAACATCTTAGTATGATTTGCATCCATACGTTTTATGACGTTCAGTTCTGTTTAAATATTGAGCCAAACCCATTGTTTAGATACAAGCTGCTTTCAAAGATTTTCTTGAGTACCTTCACATTCACTGAACACCTGAAGAAGCAACACTATTCCGCCCTCAAACATATAACTACTAAAGCAGTTTCACCAACGCCGTCGAGTAAGGAACTCTTTGTAAATATGTTACTTGAGCTTCATTTAATTTTATTTCTAAAATTAATCGGAGTAATAAAGGACTCAGCAAAGTAGTGGTATGTGTGTTCATTCACCTCACAGAATTATATATGCCACATCCATTAGAATGACTTTCACTTAAATGAAATGTATTCTACCTGCAAAAAAGCAGAATACTGTACACAAACTCAAAGCTACGGAAATATCAAAAAGCAAATGTATGAGCGCACATACTTATGTTTATGGAAATGTGAAAATTCAAATGAATTTTCATCACCATGCATGGCTTTCCATCATTCGAAGCCTTTTTGGGGCGGTTACTTCAATGACATTTTTACTTTTCCCATGCCGAACCAAACTTACGTTAGGATGCTAAATGTAGACTGTTTGATGGACTTTCAAGTTTCTAAATATTTGGTGGCAAATTTTGTTGGTAAATATTTAATATTGTAAATACATAATATTTTCTCTAAAGATGCCAAATTTATATTCAATATTCTCGAGAAAGGGGTAATAAATTCATAGAAATGTGAAGCGACTGTAGCCATACTATAATTTCAATTCGAAATGCATATATAAATTAATAAATAACTTATTTACCCCATAAATGGGTACTCATTTAACAGTTGAGTGGGCTCATAGTCCGACACGTAAATCCCCTTTTTTTATCGAAAACTACCGCATTCAGTAGGAGTCGCACCGGGGCCCAGTGCGTAGAAAGTGCTAACCGTTGCACCATCCGGACTACCAATGCATATATGGCCACATCAAATCAATTTTCTCCACCTTATGGCTGACCGCATATTGGATCTCGTTGGCGTGTTTTCTGTCTACTATCGTAGTCAAATTAAACGTTCCTGCCGATAAAAGTCATATCATTGTGTCGGAAAAACTCCCCCGAATAATAAATAAAAAGTGTCACTCATTACGTTACCAGCAAATTATGTATTTTAATTTAATTAAAAACAAATCGCAAAATGGCGTCATAATGCCTTAATCATTCAGAACTCCATAGCAGTTCAACCAATCGACAAACAAAAGATTTCCTACAAATTCATAGTACAATGTTAATTCCTACGATTCCGACATAATGTATTGGTTAATCAATAAAAAATCTATAAATAATTTTAATTGTTTCGCGGCGGCAAATTTTTATTGCCGACTTTATAAATAGGAATCGTTAAAAAAACATCGTAATGCGAATTTTGTAGGGAATCCTTTCTACTTCAAAATTGTATCTTTTGTTTGTCGATTGGATGAACTGGAATGGAATTAGGAATGATTTGATGACGTCATTTTGCGATTTAATTAAATTATATAATTTGCTGGTAACGTAATGAGCTACCCTTTTTGTATGTTTTTCGGGGGAGTTTTCCCGACACGATCATATGATTTTAATCGACAGGAAAATTATTTCCACCTCCCCATATGGAGACTGTCTAGTTTGATTAGTCTATAAAGGCTGCGTGTTTTTTCAGTAGACGCGCTTACTTTGTTCAGCAAGGACGCAACTCTGTCAAATTCATTGGGTGAATTGTTGTGTGTTAACGCAAAGGATTCGGGAAGAAATGTGTACTGATACACATTTTACTACGGTTGAGTTTTTTGTTTTATCACACACGTTTCACAGCCAATAATTTATTGCAACATACAACAATTAACATAATTTGTCGATACGATAGGTTAGGTTAGGTTGGGTGGCTGCTGTGTTATCACAGCATACTTAGACCAGGGATAGGGCCATTGTGTTGCCCAAGTTGTATCCAGTCCTTATGTTCTATCGGACCATCTGGAGCTTACCGCAAACCGGAGAAGTTGACCGATATCCACATCTCTTAGTTCCACCAGATGGTTGTAAAACGGTTTTCTAATGATTGGCCTCCTTATACATGCCAGTGCCAGATAGCTCCAGAGCAGATAAGGAGTGTTCTCCTCCTCATCCACATCACCGCAACTCCTACATAAGTCGTTGTATGGAAGTCCAAACCTTCTGGTGTGCTCGCCGATAACGCAATGACCTGTTACAACTCCAACCACCACGCTCATCTAGTGTTTTATCAGCGACAGACGACTGAAATTCAGCGCAGACGGAATCAGCTTTGCTTTCCGACATGTTACGCCATTCATACATGTTGAGTTGGCTTTCCTCGCAGCAGCCAACTCTAATTCAGATTTACAGGTGTAGAGAGGCTTAGCAATATTGCCCCTGATCTGCTGCACCCACGCGAGTCGGCTCGACAACTCTGCAATTTCCGGCAAAGCCACTGTGGCCAGGTATCCACCACAATATAATACTAAAATAGTTGCTAATTTCCATAAGGCATGCTCGACATACAGCAACAATCTTAGACACAGTCCGCGCAGACTCGAGTGAAATATCTGTATTATTGAGAATTGTGAAGTGCCCGATACTCAAAGTGGACCAGAGACTGGCCTCCCGAATATATATGGCTGAGTTAGCCGCCATTTCCTCTCGGTTACGATTTGCTGTCGAAACGATAACAGCCGAGTATTTACCAAACTGACAGAGCAGCAGCTTAAACCATGCATTAATTTACGGCACTTACCCATTATTCGATTAGAATAAACTTTTAGTGACATTGTGTGAGACGTTTTTTTCAAGTGACTTAAGTGCAACATGCAATTATAGTATTATGCATTGTATAATTGCTGGTAGAGTCCGTTGACAAGGAGCAATGCAGCCATGTCCTTTTCTGCTCGGCTCTTCCAGATAAAGTCGTGCTAACTGTTGTATCCCATTTCAGCAAGAAATTTAATTTTCTCAGTACTACTAACTGCGTTTGGTGGCTTAATCACTCGGTTGAATCCTGTGTACGGTAGTTTTCCTGGTCGATTTTCTTTTGTAGTTTTTCCCTCCCAAAGCGGCGGCAAAAAGAGAAGCACCATACACTAGCCATCCATTCATTCAGTCATTCATCCTTAATTGGCGGACTATTCTTGCTTTTGCATTTTCTACATAACTTAATTTTCAAGTGATTGTTATTGTGATTGTGACTACTACAGGATTTTTCATCAGATTGGACGAGACTAAGTAAGGAATAAATAATTAAATTTCAAATGGAACATACAGCAGCGTTCAGAGGTTTGATAAAGAATGCGGTGTACGGATATACGGGAGCAAATTTTTGGTCAAACTTAATTGAATTTGATGCTGGAGAGAAAAGATTCTGTTGTTTTTATATGTTTGACTTGTGTAGGGTCTAATGGGCGCATTTCCGATTGTCTTTTATTGGCCGAGTTCCGAAAGACAAGACGGACACGGTGAAGTATTCGTGTTCGAGCTATCTAGATAGGAACCCCGAAACTAGAATGGCAATCGGTCTACTTTTGTTAGAACTGTTCCTTACTAACTGTGCTAAAATTTTTACTCTTTCATCTCTCACATCAATATGTTGATCCTTTTTCAATTCTCTCCCTCATCTTGTACAGAAATGGTTTTGGTTAATAAAACCAATGCCCTGGAGCACTGATGAAGGCATTTTGAATTCTTTGTTCAGGACAGAACGAGATTCCTGGGCATGAACTGAGACCTAGCCAATATGAGTATTTTCTTAACCAGGGTGGTGAGACCATTGCACTGGAGTTGTGTTAAGGACATTTTGAATCTTATGGTCAGGACAATAGACGTTTTCGAATTGGCATGCGACGAGCCCAAAGTACCGATAATCGTCGCTACTTTTTGCGTTATGATCTCGTTTGTCGAACTAAATTCCTATCCCCCAGGAACCCAGCCACAAATGAGGCAACCTCACGATCCAGAAGAGCGTAGGACAAGACACTCCGAACAGGAACCGCTCCATACGAGGAACGGACAGTAAAGACCAGGGAGCATGCCCCAATGGGGACTCCCAGATCCAAGAACACGCCGTCGACAACACCAAACGACACACCAACCAGGACCACACAACCACACACACCCTCCCATGAAACCAGGACCAAAGAATGAGAAAAGAGACAGCCCACTAGGACATTAAACAAGGTGTGAGACACGAGAAGAGCCCTCCGCACATACTCCGCCAAAACAGCCCTCTTCATAATATCAGGATGCATAGACATAGCATTCAAAACTCGATCGGAAGAATACCACACGGTATACAACTGCTTATCACCACGAACAATGGTAACATCTAGGAAATTAAGACACCGATGCTGACTCTCAAACTCCAAGGTAAACAACACCCGACCAACGACATTGAACCATTTGGTAAAGAAATTAATCTTCGACCACCCCTACTCCGCGTTAATCTGGGGTAGAGAGGACTGGGAAGAAAAGTTCTCTGAATTACCCTTCCAACACCATAAAATGGTTTACGGCTCTAAGACAGAGGAGGGCAGTGGGGCGGGCATTGTGGGCCCCGACCAGCTTCAATTCATCCCTATGGGAGGTTTTCCTACAGTCTTTCAAGCAGACATACAAGCCATAGAAGCCTGTGCGCTCCTTTGCAGGGCTGCTGGATACTGTAATAGGCCCATAGCAATTTTTTCTGATAATCAGACACCCATAAAGGCGCTCACTAATTGTGCTGTCACTTCAAAATTAGTATGGAGCTGCCAGCAAGCACTCCAAGAACTGAGATATTCAAACACAGTGACGCTGGGTCCCGGGGGATGTCGGGATTGCTGGTAATAAACGCTCTGATGAGCAAGCCAGGTTCGCATCGTCCACACCTCTTCATGGGCCAGAGCCGTTCTGTGGGATTCCCCTGTGCAGTGTAAAAATATGTATTACAGTATGGGAGATAACCGAGGTGGGACGGCCTTCCGGGTCTCAGACAAGCAAAGCTGTTTATTGCTGGACACTCACAAAAACTAGCTTAAACACTACTCAGTATGTGTCGACCTAAATTCAGAAACATTTTCGGACTTCTTTCAGATCAATCATGCTTGAGACATCATTTAGCAATGTTGGGTTTGGCCCCAGATTCAACCTGTCGTTTCTGTTATGAAGAAGACGAGACCGTGCAACATATTCTCTGCTCGCACGCTTCCGCAAGAAATGTTTGGGTGTGCTTTTCTGGAACCAGATGAAGTTTCTGCACTCTCAGTTAAAAATTTAAATGACTTCACTAGTACAACTAAGCTTGATCGGTAGGCCTAGTTCTGTAAGCAAACATAGGGTTACAGGGTTACATCAGGTTGCAGTGCTAGTGGATCTATCTCCAATCTATCAATCTATCTATATTCAGTTAACATAGCAATGAGATTACCCCTTTTCTCGCATAATCACCGCTACCACAAACACAAGACGGCATAGATGACTACTTGAAAAGTCAATGCCAAAGGATTGAAGAGGATTTGAATGCGGTCCCTTTTGAGTATGAACGGCAGAAAAAAGTAGAAAAAAAAATAGGAATTTATATAATAAAATAGCATAGGTCAGACCGAAAAGCTATTATATTCGTTTCAGCCACCAAAGAAAGCCTTCAGCAATTCCGGCACAAAATTCTACAGGGAGTCGAAAACTTAATACAAAACAAAATGTTGACAAGGGACTTTCACTATCTATAAGTACGGGTTCATGTCCGCACATACTAAAAAATATGTGGTCATATATACATATGATTGCAGGATTTTCCAAGCAGGATTCGTGAGCAGGATACCGCCTGTGGATTATTGGATCCAAGAGGTATATATTCGAAGCCTAGTAAACAAAAACATGATTAGAGTCAAGGGGACGGATGTCTTAAAAAAACACACAACTTGTCCGAGAATCGAAGAAGCAAGGATTCATAAGGATACTCTATTTTGTGTGACATGTGTATGTTAGGTCGGAAGGGAATTTCATGTGAAAATCGTTTTTCTATCGCACATAGGCATCATACAAATCACAATGTGACAGCACTCGTACTAGGACGCATATCATCGATTCTATCATATCATAACCCGTTCGCATAACCATTTCGTCTGTGTCAGGATTTCGGTTGGGATTAATTTGAAACACCCTTCATATATACGTCCGATCTCGGCAAAAACATATACGCCACTTGTCCAGTGGACGGATGAATGCAAAGTGCTTTCGGGCAAACATGTTGAGGAGGCCCTTCACGAATACTGATGAGCAATTTTAAATTTATTGTATATCTACGGGATGAATAAATTGCCGGACGTATTTTGTCTCAAGAGGCCCGCGAGGGTAAGTGCAGGGTTTTTTTTTCTACTTTGTAAACATGGATACATTTATAATAAGGGTGATAATGAAGTGATGAAGAGAAGGCGTATTGCGAAAATAGAATTTTTGATGACCTTATTGTGACCTTATTCAATAAATTTTTTTTTTTTTTGTTGATAATGAACATCTTGTGGGTCGTAGAATATTGCGGAGTGTTTATTGGTTATAATTTAAGATTTAGGAGGCTTACAGCGGATAGACTGTCTCTGTGAAAATTTGCTAAATATTTAAAAAAAAATCAAGGAGGCGGTAAAGTATCGAAATCATATCAGGCTTTGGGGCAGTGAGGCTTGGACAGAAGATGAGGAACATATTTACACAGGCTCTGTTATATTCATCAGCACCTACTTAATCGGTTTCCAATTAGTTTCTATGGTGACATTGCTCATTGAAAAAAATCAACCGCAGGACTCGTATAAAATACAAATTAAAAAAATTCATTTTAATTCAAAAAGCACTTTCCGATTTATGGGTTAATAGAGACGATACACGCAAACTCCCGCACTTTCAGACGTTGATATCACGGACTTATTAGGTCCGTTGTGATACCACTATATGAATCAACCACGTCTGACCAAGACCTAATCAGCGAAATATCCGGAGCGAACAATGAAATGATGCCTCCTTCAGATCATCTAAATCAGCGAAGTAGTGGGACCCAAGGGTAGTCTTTCCACTACTAAGACAGCTGCAGAGCAACTTAAAGGAGCACTCCTTCTCATCCTCCTCTCCACAACTTCTGCAATAATCATTGTGCGACATTCGATGCAGTGCAGTGATCGCTACCATTCCTGGTATGCTTTGCAATGAGATAATGGCCAGTGATAACCCCAACAATATTTCTTATGTGCTTTCTCTCTAACAATAGCAACCCTGATGGGCAATTACGATCCAGTCTAGGCCACATTTGCCTGGTTACATGGCACGTATTGCCAACACTTCATCTGGTGTTCGCCCTCACAGTCGCAGCAACCTTTAAATCCAATTTGGAAGCTGCCAGAGTCATCTTTACCTTACGAAAAATTTCGCCATTCACGGTGAAACCCTCACGAGCCAGCACATCCGCTTTACAGGTTCAACAAAGAGTAATGTTAAGAAAACAATTCCCTAGGATTGAGGTACGGCTTAGGTAGCCGCACTAGAATCAAGCGACATCAGAGCATCGTAGATAGCCGCGACTTCCGCTTGGAAAACACTGCAGTATTCTGGTAGACGGAAAGAAAAGCTAATAAACATCATCTTCGAGTATACGTATACGTAAAAAAAAAATGGTTATGGCATCATATTCTAGAAATGCGCTATAAGCCCACTCCTCCCGAAAAGGGACCAGACTGTTAAAATTCTTATTGAACAAGTATTTAGAAGAAGTGTAGTCCGTGACTTCAGGAACATCAAGATCATTCAGTGCAGCTGTGTCCTGTGGTGGACATGGTAGACTGACCTGTTTCACTAAGGTGAATGGCCACATTTTTCCCGGCGCTCATGCCTACATGCAGACGATGTGCCCAGATTTGTACCGACCACCAAGCAGACTGTGTCATATACACCTGCAGTTGATAGTTCATCGGTGATAGTCGCCGGTTTTATGTCGTTAAAAGCGCTTTCGATATTTTGGAAAGCGACCAAAGTACATAAACCGTGCAAACTA
Organism: Chloromyia formosa; assembly: GCA_964017055.1. Classification (NCBI taxonomy): domain Eukaryota; kingdom Metazoa; phylum Arthropoda; class Insecta; order Diptera; family Stratiomyidae; genus Chloromyia; species Chloromyia formosa. The sequence goes on along the minus strand of OZ024815.1, from coordinate 151,919,532 downwards.
CTTGAAGGATTAATTAATGCGAAGAAACTCACCACGGTCTAAACGTAGTGGAGTACGGAGAACCATGACTAACTTTAACTCCACTTGGTTATGCGGTACTGAGCTAACGACAGCTGTAATCGCGATCTGCAGTCAACATTAGTCATATACCGCAAAGTTTTCGGGATCGTGGCTCAGTTTCGGATTGTTTTCTTTTGAGCAGATGTATTGTGCTTTTTGACTATTTTAATTTTTCGTTTATATTTCTGTGTCCGTCATGAAAATTGACTTTGAAAACATCCAGAAATACTTCGGTTCAGTTAGAATTCGTCATGAGCAATTCTCTGAGCTTTTAGCGTTTCCTAATAAACTGCATCGTTCTCTTCAGATTCTGACTCAAAATCGAGGAAATTAAGATCTTTTCGCATTATGAATACAAACACATCACATTGAACGATAAGCCCTGATTTATTCTTCCACGAAAATTATCTTTCAGTTGTACCGAAAGTTTCAAAGTAAAACCGATTTGATCGGTCTACCTTAAGTGCCCTTATTGCTGCCTCTATTTTTCCGACTTCAAGTTTCACAACATGTCGTACTCGCTGTCAACGCTCTCAGTTTAGGCGACATGATCGACAGACAAATTCGAATTCGATCGTCCTCTGCTTGGTCATTACTACCAGTTCAAGCCATGCTCAGTTCCGTAATGCTAAATAAAATTCCTCCGTTTGGTTGGGCGAAAATTCGAAAAGATACAAATCAGTCACATGAATCCGGACGTCTCGGGAAAAGTTATCAATTCGCCTCAATTATGAACAATTCCGAAATGACAACAAACCGACATCTGACATCGGTAATACTTGACGTACCCGACGGTCTAAACACACCGAATACATCGCAGTTAATACTTCGATTCTCACCACGGTCTAAACGTAGTCATGTCCCAAAACTGATTTCCCCTCTCCCACCCGAAACCACATCTGCGGCCTACCATAATGGTCACTCGCTGTCAGTTTTTTCCCTCTTCCCCCCGAAACCACTTATGTGGCCTACAACAAAGGTTACACGCTGTCAGGAAAGTGGTTTCAAAAAATTTGGCCAACGGGCCATTCCAGATGTCTTGTAATTCTTTCTTCTGGGGCGACCGGTAGCGCAGTGTGTGAGGCATCAGTCTCATGTTTGACTACCGGCGTTTCGGGTTCGAATCCCGTCCACGACGACGTTCGTGGCCATGGATGTGAAGGAGGTGCATGCTGGCAATTGCATTCTCCGAAACCAGTTTATTCCGACGAAACGTCAACTGGACGCGCTATGCCCCACAAGGGTTTAGGGCAATAGAGAGAGAGAGAGCGATAGAGAGAGAACTCACCAGCTTATTCACCCAAAGCGAGCTCAAAACATTGAGTACGTAGAAAACGAAGTTACATTGTTTTTCTTAGTATTAAAAAAACATGTTAACGAAAGGAGGGGAAGGGGGCGCATATTTTCAAATCTGCCTCGGCCGCCAGAAGAGCTTACTACGGCACTGGCGGTAGCAGGTCATTGTATGAATTTTATACCGAATCGCGTGACGATAGGCAACGGCGCACGGTGAGCAAAATACAGTCCCAGTGTACGAGTGGTACTTTATGATTCGAGTTAAATGGTAGTAGCATTCACGAACACATTGCATAGCAACTTAAAAAAAAAGCGTCATCTCATCTCTTGGCATCGCATAGCAGGCATTGTGAATACCGCCCTACTATTTTTGCACATCATCACGTTACAATGACCATATTAACCCCTCTTTATTGGTACGGCTAACTTATTGGTACAAGTGGTATTAATTTTAATTGTTTGGCACTTTGTTGCAAGTATTTTCACATGTTTTTCAACCGCATATGTTGCCAACATATGAGACAACAAGTGTCCATAGACTCTACATGCACTGTTTCAGTACATACTTATGGTTATGATGTAACACATGCCTGGAATCGGATCTTATATCTATTTAATACAGTTCCGTGAACCATACTGAATTTACAAGTTGGCTTTGTAATTGCATGGTCTTTGGCAAAGTTTCATTTGCGCTTCGGAAATAGTATGAATAATGCATTAAGTTCCTTTGTAACAAGTCGTGCGGAAAGAACACGACTTGGTGTAGTGTTAAATGCCTAATATTTAACGATGTAAATGGGCAAAGTCGACAGGGGCCACACCGCTCATCCTGTGTTCTGAAAGTATAATGTACAAAATGATTATAGCAGGAACCATGCCAATTATAGCAAAACATGACTGAGAAAACATTGATCTGACCCATGTCCTTACTCATTTACATTGAAGTGTATACTTGATATTCCAAACACCATCCACGAGGTTGTCCCAGGCTAAGGTCAATCAAATTATCTCCATTGCACCTTCTTCGTTCCCTTGGAATTCAAATTTGCCAAAAGTGTAAAAAATTCATAAGACTCGTACTTTCGACCACTCCTTACACATTCCCGTAGCAACTTCTGTCTGAACTCTCTCCCGCAGGAAAGATAAATTGAAGGGTTAACATTACAAGAAACTGATAAATTGACGCCATTTACAAGGGTTTTTATTTAAATGAAACCAGAACGGATCGGACAAAAAAAAAGCAGAGACTAAGCGAAAACAAAAAATTTACTGCAAAAGGAATTCGTAAAGACTCAGAATGCAGATTGATTGGTGAGGGAGCAAATTTTTATAGTTCTATCACGTCCTGATTTTGGGTACTTTTCTCATCGCCACCCGCACTTCCCCCTTTGCATTATTAAATTGAAATCAATTGCATTGAAGTGTGGTCGGAAATTTAAAAGTGCGACGGATCCGTGCATGGTGCGAAATAAGAAAGCTTTTTGTTGAATGTGGTATCAATATTAGTTCCTTTTTTTTTTAATTTTGCCATAAATTAGGTTTCTACTTTAAGTAGAAGTGATGAGGCTGAAGTATAATGATTACTGAGACCGATAGCATAGTACGTTAAGGCGTACGCCATCGCACCGGTTCCGTGAGTTTGAGTCTCGCCGTGACAATGCTTGTTTGTATTGTCCTTTCCGTATGATAAGGGGCGTAAGAATAGGCAGCCGCAGCTTATCGCGGCTTGTCGCAGAATGCAACTTAATGGGTAGAATGTATATGTTAGGAACATGCATCGATCGAAACCAGTTATATGCCAACGAAACGTTAACGGAGCCTCTTAAGGGCTTTTTGCACGTTACAACCAGCTGCGTTAGACCACGTATAAAACCAACTACACAGTATACAATTTCCTAGTGAAAATTCACCGATTCGATCTGCCATTATGACGGTTTTTTCGGTGTAAATTGAATACTTTCTGTGCAGATATTATTTTCACACCTTTAAGTAAATTTCAAAGCATTCCGAACGGATGAAAAATTATTCATCAAAACGGCTAAAATAAATTATCCATACGATGAATCACTGGATATTTTGATTCAATCGGCAATCAGACTGACGCCTCAACACACTGAAATGAAGATACGTGTTTCTGAAGAAGAGTAGAGCTAATATGAATTAAATATTTACACCATCCATCGGAGTAATAATTAATTTTTGTTTTTGGTTATGTATTTTGTGTAACCATAGTGTCTTTTACCCCAGGTAAAATATTTTTTTAAACACCTATCGTGCGGTGTATTCCAGGAGAATTAATTCACCGAATTGATAGTAAAAGTGCTTCATCCAGCAACTGGTGATGAAAGGGGCCAAATATTTTTTGTGGTGTATTAGACTATCTATCAGAACAGTCATTACACCACGCATTAGGCCAGCCATTAGAAATACAGCTGCATTTAGCATGATTTCAGGTGTATAACCTCACCGGATGAGGCAACCGAGGCACATTTATCGAGTGCAATCACAAAGGCGGCGGCAAAACAAAATTTAAAAAAAGTTGTAAAAAATTGGAAAGAAGAAAAAAAAATCTGCAATCGTTCCATTTTTTCAGCCAGTGATTTTATAGGGGCCCGAAAATTTGACACAAAAAGAAATTAATCGTTAAGTTTTGCAGAAAAAAATATATGAATGAAACGTTTCTCAGGAATGGAAGACGAACAATTCATCTGAACTTGTACACAATGTAACAGTTTCGAGAGGAGCGCGTAACATCCAAATTTTCATGGGCAGCAGAAAATTTTGACAAATACATTTCTTACTTTCCGTTTTCAATTTCCCATTTATCCCGGTGCAGGGCTTTGTACCTACTCCATCGGAGCCCGAAGTAACACCACTGATCTGGGTCGGAGCAGCTATGAGGGCTAGGTCTCGGAGCGGCGCGGCGTTGGGTGGACTGGCATCTATGAGTAATTAATATGTAAATAACTACATTGCCAGATTTCAGACAGCATATCGAATGCACATTTAATCTAGTTGATACGACGAGCAATGTGCTGCTCCGTACTACCATTTTCGGCAGAATTTTCACCTAGGTAGACGAATTGGTCAACCTTTTCCACAAGCTGTCCATTGATATTGAAACGGCGGGCCAACAGCCTTGGTCTTGGCGGTGTTAATCGTTAGCCCAACTATGGGTTAAGACAAATAATATATTTGTCCCACATTGGACGCTAATAATAGTACTTTGACTTTATTGATTTGGACGAATACGGTAGTCAATGTTTTAGTTTCTTCCGGAGAAAGAGAACACCAATAACACCATGTGGGTTAGCTGGCCGCTGCCAGAAAGAAGAAGACGGATTAGTATCAACGAGTCCAGGCTACACAACTTGCTGGACGAATTCGTCTACCTAGGTAGCATTGTATGGTGCAGGATATCGCTCGTCGTACCAGTCAGACTAAATGTGCATTCGGCATGCTGGCGAAAATGTGACAAATCAGTTATCTACAATACATCAGACCTTTTTCCGCTTTCTAGTGGTGTAAGACGAGACACCATGAAGCATTTGAACTGCTAAAACAACCTACAATTCTCATGCCAATGAATGCAAAAAAAAAAATTTGTATGCGAGAACCTACAAAAAACCTGATTTGAAAAGGTATGATACCCTTCACGCGAAGCGTACCTTCGTTGTGACTTATGATGCATTTGCCACTGTGAAATTAGTAGTAAAACTAGTTCCGATTTCACTGTTCCTATGAAAGGTATATGAAGTAGTGGGTCGATTTCAACCAAACTTAGGAATATGGTTTGGCAGTCAATTTAATTAAATAGTATGAAATTTGGTAAAGATACCTTCAGAAATTTCTAACAAAAACTGCTTTTGGAATGGTCGTTCCTATGACAGCTATATAATAGAGTAGTCCAATTTCAACCCAATTTCGGGAATATGATTTGACTAAAGAAACTATTGATTAGTGTGAAATCTGAAACAGATATTTTTAGAATAAAAAAATATTTTCTCACAAAAGACAAATTTTTGGACCGGTCGTTCCTATGGCAGCTATATGACGTAGTGTTCCGATTCCATTGGTTCCGACATATATACAGCGTGCAATAGAAAGAAGGCTTTGTACAAAATTTTAGCTCGATAGCCTTAAAACTGAGGGACTAGTTTGCATAGAACGAGACGGACAGACGGACAAAGCTTAATCGACGCGTCTCATTATACTGACCAAGAATATACATAGTTTATATGGTCAGATGCTTTTTTCTATGCGTTGCAAACTTCATGACGAAGTTTATATACCGTATCACAACTGTGAAGGGTATAAAAAGAAAGAGAAGACAAATTAAACAATCTCTCTCAGTCCATACACATCTAATCATTGCCATTTGATCGAGGGACCTTTTCTTGAATTGAAATCACAAACCCTAAAATGCAATTGTCCCCCATATCGTGAACTAAGGATCAAAGAAACAAATTTTCTTATTCCCCGATTTAGAAGGTGCCTTCTCAAATTGGTCGGTAAAATTAAGCCCACAACAGCATAGCTCTGAATTATCGTAGCATAAAACTTTTCATCCGTAAATATAGAGAAAATACGAAATTAATACAGATACCATTCTCAACTTATTGAGAAATGGGTACGGGTTCCATGCATTCAATGTATATGAAAGTGCCCATATTTGAAATTGAAATAGTCAAAGGACGATTATGTCCTTTTTGACAAAGCTTTGACCATCTCAGACCAACATCCATAGCATTGTATGTTTGTGACTCCATTTAGAATGAACACACACACGTTATATGAAAGTCAGCCGAAACCATTTATGGATCTAAAAAAGGGTAGGTCTAGGTATATCCCTATTCCGAGCGCCATTACATCCTTTTCGGTTCAATGCCGCTATATACACAGCCACTATATTTTGTCAATTTTCAACAAGAAAATTGCTAAATAAACATTGTGTTCGCTCCATTTGCGACATTGTCGAATATTTCTCGCAAGATAGCACCAATAATACACAGAAGAGTACTCTTACTTAAAAAGTACTACAACTGAAGTACCTACAATATACACACGCAAGCAGATACTTATTTTAATATGCTCGCAGGATAAGTAAAAACGCTTGTTTTTCACAAGTACTTCTTCAACTTTTCAACAGTTTCCTGGCAGAGTAATATAAAGTTTGCTGTTGCTTCATCGTGTACTATTTTGTGCTAAGCTGAATGTTCAGATGATGGTGATGGTGGTGGTGTAACTGCGACCGTGAGGGCAGCTGCAGTCAACGTAGCGATAATTGTTGATAAGGGACCATTTTCATACTTTAACAGCATAATGAAAAAAAGTACAGAAGTTTATTTCGATGTGGTCGAATTATCAAGGACAGACACTTTGTCCAGAAGCAAATTTCGTAGGAATTGGAACCAAATGTAAAGTTTAATCGAAATATCAAGTACAACAGATATTGCTTTGACAGGTTCTTTTCCTTCTTCTTCCATAGTAGTTGAGAATATCCGAAAGGAAATCCACAAAAAAAAAATTCAGAACCTAATACTTGGAATTACAAAAATGTGGAAAAAACGCCATTTTTACTGAAGTGTATGCAACTACAGTAAAAAAAAGAAAAATCTGGTGTAAATAAACACCGAATCGGTGTGCTTTGGAGTTTATCCCTTTTAGGTGTAATTAGTACTCCGCTGAAAGATGTTAATAAAAAAAAACACATTTGGAAAACAGATAGTAATTGAAAAATATTTTTTTTTATACAAATTTGAACACCAAGAATAAAGATTGTAGCTGCAATAAGATAACAAAAATTGTGATACTTTCCAGGGGACTTCTCGTTAGTGCTATTGCTCATATGGTAGAAACTGGATGGTTTTTTTTCGACAGAAGTAAAATAAAATTATTTTCTTTTCGCTGGAAATTTCTACAAGTGAGTAAAACTGATTTTAAGTTATTAATTGATTATTTCAACTGACCGACCCTATTTTTACAAGTGCTTAACACAGATTCCAAGTGATTAATTCTGTGTACAAGTGATTGATTGATCTTTACAGGTAAGTAATACCGATTTGTCATTTGGTTCAGTCTAAACTGAATCCAGTATGTCCACTCCATCGGCTGGCTATAGAGTTCCGCTTAAAAAGCCTCTTTGCGATTGATTACATTTTTGCGACAAAGAACAAGTCAAATGGATCGTAGAATCATTTAAACACATGAAGGCACTTGGTACTGACGGTATTAAGTTTTTTTTAGCTAACGTTCAGCTGCATACCTCCTTTAGGGAGTGCAGTACCACATTCACTGCACTGCATTAGAAAAAACGTAAAAAAGTGGAGAAGCTACCGAAATTATACAGATCAATTAGCCTGTCATCGCTTCTTCTGCAAACTATTAGGTGGTTACTGGATCTGCTCATCAGGCAAAAACTGAAACGTTCGATATCCCTGAATCGAACTCAGTTCGTCTATCTGAAAGGTAAGTCGACTGTGATTGCTTTATACAATCTAGTAGGAACGCTTGAAAAAACTCTTCGTGATAAGAAGATTTCCCTGTGCGATTTGCAAGACATTGAGGGTGATTTCGACAACACCGAGTACAACAGTACATCAAGAGCATTTGAGCTCAGAGATACACCTAAGGCCAACATGCTTGCTCAAGGGTTTTTGACACTTATAATTGTCCAGGTAACAGATAGATATAGATCAAATGTGTCCAAAGATAAAGATTATGTAAATGAGAGTTGGGGTAACAAAAAATAGTGTGTGTGTGTGGGGGGGGGGGGGGGGGGGGTCATCAAAAATAATAAAATAATGCCGCCAAGAGCTGAACGCTCTGGCCACTGTTCATAGAGTCACCCTCCTCTGGGTTCCGGGTCACAGGTGTATAGCAGGAAATGAGCGGGCTGATCAACTAATTTTTGCTTTTGGTTATGTATCTTTTGTAACCCTATTGGCTTTAATAACATCAGGTAAAGGTATTATTTTTTAAACACCAATCGTGCGGTGTATTTTTTCACCGAATATATACAAAAAGTGCATTATCCAGAACCTGGTGTTAAAAGGAACCAAATATTTTTTTCAATGTATACTGAGACGGATTGCTTACTTTGCCTAGAGGACTTTGAACCCACCAATCATTTTCTTTGCGAATGCCCGGCGGTGAGCGGCTCCTGGCTTTTGGCGATAAAGTCGGAAACCTCGCAGCCATTAAGAGTACTCCCATCAAGGACCTGCTGACATTTATCAGGCTGTGTACTGAGAACAAAGTTATCCATTTTCAAGTTACGTCAAATGAGCTAGATGCCTTAGAAGATCCTCCTAAATGTTTCGTCTGTGGAAGTAGCTAGGCAACCAATTTAAGGCCAAATAAACCAAACTAACCCCATTCTAATTGCATCTTGCCATGGAACTTTGATGTGAAAAGTACTTGTTTGGTTTTGCCTAAGTTTCAATACTTAATACTTAACACAACTTTGTGTGTTCTCCACGGTTTCAGGCAATTCAGTTTTGCTTTTATGGTGTCTTATTTAAAGTAAATGCAATTCCAAACTGGACTAAACAAAATTTAAATATACAGAGACGGAGCGGAATCCATTTTCACGCAACATTTTTTTCTTTATTACGTTTTCCATGCTGTTCTATTTATCATATATATTTTCGTTTTCTAATTTAAGGGGATATTCCAATGAAAACCCACTTCCATGAAACATTGCTTTACTTCTAAGGCTTCAAGGACAAGGATAGAACGTATATCTTTTCTAGCTATCTGTAGCACAAAAGTTTTATTTCTTAGACGAAAATATACGCATATCAGGAATCAAGGCGACATATCCAATAAGAGTGGGGGTTGACAAGTGATAAAGGACTTGATTTATAATATATATTTTCGCGAGCATTTTATGGATGTTCACTATCAACACAAGATTCTGATTTTGTTGTTTTCCACGTCACCCAGGCACACAACACGAGCTATAATATAAATTGAATGCAACACACAGAATAATCCATTCTAGAAGGCAAAAGAACGGACAAAGAAAAATCACCAAATCACACTCCCGCATTCGTCAGCACGCACTGTGTAACACCTCTATGGTATCGTATTGAAATAACGACACTGAATCTCCTCTTCTTCCTTGATTTTTTCTTCTTCGTTTCACAAATCCTTGACTATCTATCTATTTATCTATTTCAATGCCATCAGAAGCGTGCACTTTCAATTTGAAACGATAAATTATAGCGATCCGACACTTCATTTATACGTAATCCGTCAACACGGGGATCTAACATATCCCCGCCCGCACAGGATACAATAGAGTGTCCCTAAGCAATTATCCACCCTTATTGGACCCGAAATTTTCACCTCTAATCGAATTACACTTAGTATCCGAAATATTACTTAAACTTCACGGCGCGTAGTACCGTCTCTTCGTCTTTTCTTTTTCTTTGTGATTATAGGCGCTCGTAAAAGACTAACGCGTGAATCGAATTAAAAATTTCGCGCGCCCATTGGCTCAGCGATTTATTTTTCCGTGATTCGAAATCTCGCGGCTAGGATACGTACTGAAAGGTATATCACTGAGTACTAAAAATTGGATAAGGCAGTGCACATGGTCCAGGTTCGGGATGCTGGGGAAGAACACGAAAAAAAAGAATATTAAGTATCCTGTGCGTCTATGTGGACAAGTGGGGAATGTTTTCGGCCGACATGCGCACTATTTCCGCAATAAAAGGATATACGCGTTTCTCTTAGATAGCAGTTCCGTTCTCTTGTCCCGGACGCCAAATATATTCTATAGGTCAGTATGTTGCTGACTCTCCCGCATACCCATACTTTATGGTTATTCATTTGCGATGAATTAATCGGTAAGTTGGCTATTGTTCACCAATGGCAACGATTAATCAATTTTTGTCCTGGTAAATACTGTGCTCTTTCCACCGTACATTGTACAAGGGCCACTTTTTCAAGTTCACTTTTAACCCATCACTTTGCTCGCAGTTTTTGCAAGTAAATCCATCTTTTATGGCTTTTCAGGACTATAATCTGATTATGTATTTTCGTTCGAGTCGTATACATACATATTTGGGTGCTATAAATGTTGCAAATTACAAAAGATAAGATACGAAAATTTATCTATGACAAGAAATTCAGAACAAGGTCATTTAAGAGCAAACGTTTTATGAATGAAGAGTGTGGGTTAATGTGCTATCATAAAAACGAAATGGAGATGTTTTGATTGGAGGCGCGGAGAGAAGAAGATTCAGGACAACAGGTGAGATGTTTTTTACCGGTTGCAATAGATTTTTGATGAGCTGTTCTTTCCGGAATACAGAAATTTAATGATTTCATTGGAAATGATTGTTAGAAAATAGGAAAACAAGACTGTCTTTGCTGAAGGGTGATATAGGTCATCAGTCTCATGTTTGGCTACCGGCGTTTCTGGTTCGAGTCCCGTCCACGACGACGTTCGTGGCCATGAATGTGCAGGAGGTGTATGCCAACAACTGCATTCTCCGAAACGAGTTTATGCCGACGAAACGTCAACTGGGCCACATGGAACAGTTGACGCGCTATGCCCCACAAGGGGTTAGGGCAATTGAGAGAGAGTTATGGGCAAAATTACTTTTTTTACTGTACCGGCACATAAGCTTGGAGTCTCTTATTTTTTTTACCGCCGATTCGAAGTCGGTGGCTCCCCAATGCTCTTAGGTTGAGTTGAGCCAGCCAGATCGGACCACTATTTCCCATGAAAACGGGGTTTCCAACCTGGGATAGGCAGCCCCAATTATTTTCCTCTTTTTGACCCTAATGCCCTCGGGTCGGGTATTTCCCATAAAAACGTATCATTTCATACGACAGGTGCCATATACAAACTAGCTCTTTTTGACTCATTTCGGAGGAATTGGTACGAAGGGTGCCATACTCAAAACTAGCTATATATATATGTATATATATAATACAATACATATATGTAATAAGGAATTTTGAATGAGCGTGGATTGTCTATGCGTTGCGTAGTATTTATGCGGGGAGCTAGTTGAATTTTGGTATTCATTTTACAGTGTGTCAATCATAAATTGAACGACTCGGAGGCTATGTCGTTGTGCCGAATCTTACGCTCATTCTGTTGAGTTGTTCAAAAAGAACGACTCGTTACTGTGCTACATATCACTATACTATAGGTTGCACTGTAAAATTAGAATTGCTATCTAGACCTTTTGGTTTGTAAAGCAATGCCTGAAGCATGGCCTAATTCCCAACTTAGAAAATCAACATTAACTGCACCGCTGAAAGTCATGTGCAGAGGAATTATTGATAATTTTTTCCCCCATTTAATTGACATATAGCTCATATGCTTCGCGGGATTTGCGTTAAAATAAGGGAAAATGACAGTGTATAGTGGTTTCATGATCTAAATCCAAACCCAAAATTCGAAATATGAATTTTGGATGTGTGAAACAAAGCAAACAAATTAATTCTGCGGATATAAATAAGCTCTATAATTTTAGACTGGTTTCTATCGTTATCATGGGCCGACTCATTCGTTACCCACCATCTCCACCCCCGAAACAAACACATTCATTCAATTTAATTAAACTTGCAATGTTTCACTAGCTCGATGATCAGCAAACTAACTAGAACAGCCTTTTTTCTACTCAATAGAGCAACGTTGAATTAAAACAATAGCCCGGAACGTATCTCATCGTCTCAACACTACACCCGAAAACCTACAATATATATGTGTATAGCTGTGGAGTGGGGTATTGGAATTTGGTCTAATACTTAGTATCCTAAAGTCCGGGGCCGAATAGTCACAATGGTGTAACAAATGGAGCTTAAGAGTGGGTTGAATTGTGCGCCTTGCGTTCCCTTTCCCGACCCAAAACACATCAGATATCCATCCTTCAGCAATAGATTCATGATCTTTCCACCAAGTAAAAACTGCTGATGGAGTTAAAATGTGAAAAATTCCAAAAGGAATGTTTACTATCATCCTTAGTGTCGTCCTATACGTAGTATTTGTATAGGATATTGCCCAGCGGCAGAACAGAAGTAAAGGAAATGAAAGTGGAAAACGGTGGCATAGTGAATGAAAGCACAGAAGAAAAAAAAAATGATGGCGTCATCGTCCTGATTCGTCTGTCCTGCTGCCAGCCATCTAAGCGAGCCATATCGTGTATTAGTTTGTGTCTCGCCCGGTGAAAGATAGCAAATATCTATAGTTTGGACGTCGTCGTCGACGAGGCAGCAAACAGAACTAGAAAAGCGCAAAGCACAAATTTCATAATGTCAAGAAAAAAGTTTATTACCCAAATTACCGTGAGAGCAGGAAATGTTCAGCAATGTTCGCATTGGGTCCCGGAACAGGAAGTGTTATATATTGGAAGAGGTGAGAAATGAATCTATCTTTTTACAATTCCGTCCACTATACAACGACTCGGACTCGGACTATCAAGAGCGCTCACGAGAAATGTTTAGTTTCAGAGGAGGAGTCATTTGTTATTTCAGTCAGTTCTCAAGTCGCATCGTCAGGATTTTGTGTGGTAGTTTTTTTTTACGCCATAAACGTTTTGGCCTTTTGAAGAAATAGGATACTTATCATAATCAAATTAAGGCGTGTTTAGCGTCAATTATGGTTAGTAGGTTATTTCGAATAGAGACGAGCATTCTTTGAAAGCAACTTGCTTGCTTATAATTTTACGCAGCGTCAGTGGATGGAATCTTTGTTGCAATTATTGATGCAGCATAGAAATAATATTCGCTCAAGTCCATTTATTACGGCCGTACGTAGGAAGGAGTGTTCGAACAACCCCCTCCTTCAAACAAATGCCATTTATGCATATCAAATGTAACTAATCAACTTGGCGGTATCGATTCAAAAAGAGTTACTACTCGTCAAAAAGAAGATAAGAAGATCCAAATGTGACTCATGGAGAGAGTTCTGTGAGAACACTGAGGGAAGTACAGAGGCTGCCAATGTCAAGAAAATCCTACAATACATGGGATCTCAGACCACAGACGGCTTATTACATATTTATATGTGTAGTGTGACCTATAATTGTGTATGGAGCGGTCATATGGTGGAAAGCCACCGAAAACAAAAGCAATGCCAAGAAATTAACGAAATTGCAGCGACTGGTCTGCATTAGTATTATGGGTGCCCTGAGAATCACCCCAACGGCAGAGCTGGAAATAATACTTATGCCCTCGGACCGGTTCATCTGAAGAAGCGCTGCTTAGCAGCAATACGCGCTAAAAGTTCAGGCATGTGGTACGATTCAAACCAAGAAGGCAACTCTTGTATTCTTACAACATATATGGGTACAGGGGAACTTCGAAGTGAAGTTCTTTACAAGGGAGACTGGGAGAGAGAGACCCATCAATAACGGTGGCGCCCTGATTTATACGGATGGTTCAAAAACCGACACTAGAGTAGGCTTAGGCGTCTACTCAGCGGATCTGGGCTTGAGCCAGTGGAATAGACTGCCGAACCATGCGACCGTATTCTAGTCAGAGTAATATGCTATACGCATGGTCGCAGAGTCCATTCAAAGTACTTCAACGAGGATGACGACGATTTGCATCAACAGCAGGTCAGCCATTCTTGGAAAACTGTAAACGTATGCAGAGGGCTGTCGACAAACAGGCTAACATACCCCTACAAGGATTATGTGGGTCCCCGGCCACAGTGGTGTTGTAGGCAACGAGAAAGCTGATGAACTGGTAAGGAGAGGTTCGGGAGCCAAGAAAAGCCCACCCGCACCTATACCACGGTCACTTGCGGACATCACAAACGAAATATGGACTAAACTACCAACCGACTGGACAAAATAAACGGATAGTGGCCATAAGTTGATCTGAGAAACAGCAGGATACTGCACAAAACTCAAAAGAAATAGGCAGAGAGCGACGCTAGGTGCGAGTAGAATCGGATTGACCTCCAGCAACTTATACAAAGATGTGAGATAGTCACCTGGCAGCTCTATTTAGCCAGCGGAGGGTGGCAAATGGGCCCAAATCGGAGGCCTTATGCGAGCTGCACTAGTGGCCACCCCTTTTACCTAACTTAAGCTGAGTTTGTCACAGGAGGCGAGAACGATAGCTGCCTAAAGGGCAGAATTATACCGAAACATTTCAGAACACAGTAAAGGGCGGCATGAATTATGTAGTCAGACCTGCAACATAGTTGTACTCCAGCACGTTGTGAACCACCTTAAACAATTATCCTCAAGATGTTCCCTGAATATGGTTTAGCGATGGGCCATCCAACCCATCCTTGTAAACTAAGGATCAGACGGCCAAAGTCCGACGACGCGACGACGGGTCGTTGTGCCATAATGATGAAATTTAACTAATTCATAGTTTAGGTTAAAATTAAAAGTAAAGCAGCCCCACTTTTTGGTCTGAAGTCTGAATATGGGGTACAAAGCGTGGTGGAGAACGTACTTCTTGAGACCGTTTTACGGAGTGCAATGAACTGAATTGTATCACGCCCATCTCGCTTTACTCTAATAAGTTTTAACAAATCTCATTCACAGCCGTACGGGCGTACAAGCCTACCATTTGAAATAGACTTTAAGAAGTATTCGTGATAAAAATTGTAAATATACATATTTCTACTCACCTAAATACTGTGATATAATTTTTAAATATTGTTAAGTTAATCCATGGTAATCATCAACATACCTGGAAGAGAGAGAAAAAAAAACCGTAATAATTTAAAAGAAGCAAAGGCATAAAAATGAAATACTAAAAACTATAGTAATAAGAAGTCCGAAGGCAAAAGTGCATGTCATTGACGCATGTGTTGAGTTAGGCTGTATACACAGGCAGCCACTGAAAAGAAACTAAACCAGTTGGTAACTCAAGTTACTAACTCAATTGTGACTTGACTCCACACACAAGGCTACTCATCAGCAATCAAAATCTCTAGTTCGTTCAGTGTCATCAAGGATACCGTCCATGAAATGTTGTCTTCGGAAGACACTTCATCGAGCGACCAGGAAATCATTGTATGATGTATCACTATCTCAGGAAGAGAATAGTAGTAACGAGTGATCGTACACAACAACTCTCGTGCAACTGATTTCAGAGGCTATTTAGCCAACTATTTCCGAACCCCACAAGCTTCTCTGCCCTGGCTGTGGAAATATTTACATGACACCAGGTTGCCAGCAACGGGTAATCATTTAGATGTATATGTACAACCTGGGGCGACCGGTAGCACAGTGTGTTGAGGCAGCAGTCTCATGTTTGACTACCGGCGTTTCGGGTTCGAATCCCGTCCACGAGATGCAGGCTGGCAACTGCATTCTCCGAAACCAGTTTATGCCGTAGAAACGTCAACTGGGCCACATGGAACAGATGACGCGTTATGCCCCACAAGGGGTTAAGGCAATTAAGAGATATGTACAACCGCAATGCTTATTAAATAAAGGTAAAGGATTTATAAGTGGAATTAGTTTGGTATTGTTTACGCTCTCCCCATATAGCAAAATTTGCATCGAGTCAAAAGAAAAGAGAGCGTCACTATACATGTTCGACAATAGTAAAGCTCTATTTGAGCATTCTTGTCGATTTTACGACGTTTTCGACTTCTTCCCACGCCTTCACCGTTTTATGTTTCTTCGAATAGCCAGGAAGATGAAAACTGAACAAAATTTGGTGTTTTTCAAACCCTCCACCAGCAACAGGTTGGTCAGGATATTGATGTTGCCTCCTCGCTCACACTCTTTCACATCGAATGGGCTTATCTGAGCATTTATGCAAATAACGCAATAATTGTCGTTTATAACATGTGTTTGTAAATTGTAATTAACGAACGCCAAATTAATATTCAAAAATATTTTCTTAGAATAATGTATTGACCTCTGGCATTTTATTTCAATCGCCAAAGTTTCCGACAGCTGAATTAAAACATTAATTATATTCGTAACAGGTTATTTATCAAGTCCCCGTAACTTAAACACACAATCAACATGACGATGAATAACCCAACCGCATCGCTAATAATTTGCAAAAACAGAAAAAAACCCAACAACCTCATAATAATCTGTTGAAATTCATTTGAAAATTGAAACCCCCCAAAATCACTGCTCGAATTTACTTCTGAGAAAAAAAGAAATTATTTTCCGTAACAGCATATTACCTTTGCTGGCGAATTTATTAATATGGGGTATATGAAAGGATGTAGAGGTAGAAAGTAGAAGCCACCCTTTAGAATGATCTTGATGACATCGTACTTCTTCAACATGTCTGACAGCCCTCTTTAGTACGACTGACGATGCGAAGGCTTATCTTTAAGATGTCGTCTATTTGAAAAAGGATAATGACGGCACAACCATGTATTGTGGTGGTAGGGTGGCAATAACAAGGGTGGCCTCCATACCTGAGCCTGTTCGAATTTTGACAAGACGGTGAAGGTTTGCAAATAAGAGCGTAGAAGCATGGCATATCCTTATTATCTGCCGTTTAATGCTTATCTCTGATGAGACATAGTACCATGACTACGGTTGAATTCTTTGTACTTGCAAATAATTCAGCGGGACGACGACGACGCGGCGTTTTTTTCAATGCGGAACATGTACTGCGGGGATTGCGAGGACCAAACAACTCGTGAATAACAAGGATGTGTGCGATGTAATGGATTTCGCAGTTATTTTATGATAAAACATCAATATAGCGAAATCAAATTGAATTTTCACATAAAGGCAAATTCTCTATACGTCTGGTTTCTTTCTATCGTTTCCAGAAAGACGGTTATGTGGTGCTCTGAAAAGGATCTGCAAATGAGGATATCATTCGTCGTGACTTAATATCCGTCGCAGTGAGAGCATTGTGAATGGCTGGAATGAGATTGAATTCAACGAATGTGTATTTTTCTATTGCAGTGTGTAGTACACTGAGTGGGTACAACATGGTGCGTTTTTCGTGTAGACCCAGGCGCTATTCACTGAAAAATTTATTCAATTTCACGTGTAGGAGGCTAATTGAATTCTCGACGTTTTTATGGTAGTGCACTTAGTCTCTGCTACATACGCGCAATACGTCGTTAGAATTGCGTGTCCTATTGCTGAGTATTATGTTACATAATCCAGTCGCATGCATGAGGGGCGTGCCAGTCATATTCATAGGTCCGCGATATATTTTTCTTTTTCGAAAATTTGAAAATCCTACGCCGCGAAAACTCGGCTGCTTGCACACGGCGATAAGTAAAGGCTGGTTGACACGTTCAAAGTGTACACTCAAAACACATTGACAACCTACTCTGGTGCCATTTTGAACATTTCAACCCCTTTTCAAAGTGAATTTAAGTCTTGTCATCTCATCAAATCGAAGTTCGACGGTGCTAAACTTTTCATCAGAAATTTAATGAAAGCAAAGTAACTTCACTTAAAAAATTCGGGAAAGTTGACAGACAAAAAAGTAGTTGGAGCGGGAAATACAATAATAAGTTGTTGGTGATTTTTTTCTTTTTAGTCTGTGGTGGTATTTACAATTAAAATTTTGGTGTTAACGCCCTACAGATGCTAAATACGGCAATTTTTAATGTATCAAAGTGGTAGCGGATATGAACATATCAACTGCTTATCCAAAAAAAAAGTTTTCTTGTCAAGTCTAACATTGACACCGTGAACTTTGAACGTGACAACCGGCTACAAAGAAAGGGAAAATTCAAGAGACATCAAAGAAAACAAGTTCCCCTAATGTTTACATAATCAACAAAATTATAAGTACTCTTCCTGTATCTTCTGCATCTGCCGAATAGACGTTTGCCATCTTGAAATTTGGGATATTTTTAATTTCTGGCGCGAGGGGGGAAAATAATTTTCACTAGGATTTTTTGTCACTTATCGATCGTGTCACCCTAAAACTTTCAAAGTTGCAAAAAAAAAAAAAAATTTTTAATTTTATTATTGTAATGTTTAATCTTCATTTTTAATTTTTTTTCCTTATATTTTTTTTTTTGTTTTAATGATTTATACTGAATGTTTAAAACTGATCAAAACGCTGTTGCACGCAGAGCGAGCGATGCGAGCGTTCATGTTTGTGCTATACTGAGGGTCGCGATCCCTTAAGCGCGAAACGAGCGTAGCGAGCGGAGCCACGCAAGGGGATTTGCGAATATTTAAATTTTCCATGCCTCCAATATACCAAACATTCAATATAAATCATGAAAAAAAAAAGAAAAAAAAAAGAAATAATAACTCAAAAAAAAAACAAATAATGAAAAAAAAAGAAATTGTCTTTTTTTTTGCATATTTTAGACTTTTAGATTGACGCGAGTGAAAAGTGACAAAAAACCGAGTGAGAAGTGATTTCCCCAACCCGGGCCCCGGGAACTAAAAGGTTGCCAGGACGTATTTATTCTGATTAAAATACAACAAACGCCTGCGACTGTGGAAGCAGTATGTTCAGCGTTGTTGCTTTCGTGTTCAGATGGTCGTCATAGCTACAAGAAACATGTTTCAAGCTCCCGCACCACCGTGTAATGTGATGTACATAATTTTGCTTGATCCTTGAAAACCACAACAAACACTTTGGAGCAGAGCAAAAAGCATATTTGCATACAAATATTTTCCATTGTCGAACCGAAACCCCACCATACCGCGATATTGTTTGTTTGTTATGTGTCGACGAAAAATGCCTTCTGTACGAGTATTTCTTCAGTGTCGGGGAAAAAGTCAAGAACAAAAACGGAACTGCTGACTTCAGGGATATCCTTTCGGGTATAACATGAGTATGGGAAATTTAGATAGTAGTAGATGTTTCAACTACATAGCTGATTGACGGTTACACAAACCACCATGTTGTTTTTCTTCCTTTGTTCCGAAGAAGTATCTGTGCAATATACAATATCTGGAGATAGTAAAAAGGAGCATATCGGAGCATAACACACCTCATTGTAGCGAACTTGTTCAGCAATGTATACGCGCGTATTTGCAGAGTTGGATGCTTTAGAGACATCTGCATGACATTTACCGTATAGGCAATTGGAGATCCGATTTCGCTTGTCTATTTGGCCTTTTTTTGTTCTCCTTAAGTAGCAATCTACGATACTGTAGCAGTTGTGATGTAGAACGTAAAATTACATTTCTTTTCTGTTTTTTGAAACACATTTGAATGAAATAGGATTTTGGTTTGTTCGAAGTAAATATTATTTTGAGGAGGTGAACAGATGTGTGGATTTATTTAAGAAAAAAAAGGAAAGTAATTTTTGATACAATATAAAATCAAAAATTTCGCAGTGAAGGGGTAGGCTGACAGGTACAAATATGTACTCAAAATATATTGACTAGAAATATGTGCAGAGCTTCTTTTTCATAGATAACACAAACTGAAAAGCGAAACGAGTTCAAACAATTCGTCCATATCCATCTAACAAAATTTACTATATATATCCTATTGAAAATTACCTTTTGTTTGTACTTACAAAAACAACTCAGTCTACCTCAGTCTATCTTAAAGATTCTTAACAAGAATTCTTCAACACACACAATTAATACTAACTTCTGACATTAGGTGTTATGTTATTATCCAATATCTAATTAGGTCTGTTTATCGTTGGCCTGTCAATATCCACCCTGGCTATTTACAGCATGTATGGCATATTCGATGACCTATTTGTTATGTACAGAGACGTACGTCTGTATCTATCATACTTGTATATTACGTGTGCGATTAATACATGGATAATGGACATAACACAATTTAGTCATTATCATAGAACGTAATAAGTATCTACTTTTATAGATTTGCTGAATTAAATAAGGAATGCCTTATCATCAATCTGTGTAGGAAGGAGACTTTCACCAGCGATAAATGTTATTTTGTTTTATGCCGCGTCAACTATCCCCAACCGGTCTTGTTGACGTTTCGTTAGCTCATAACCGATTTTGACATGGATATGTCTTAAGGCTGGGGGTCATCCTGAAAATTTGTCCGTCACGTCAGATGCCACGATTTCCAACCAGAATCGCAGAATTGTTAGCTAGTCAAGTTTAATTTAAGCGAGTGTAATGAGTGTTATTCTCATTCGCAGTCAATTTGGCACTTTGCCGAAAGGAGCCGGCTAGTGCATGCAAGCAAAAGCTTTCAAATTTCATTACTCTCGGCGACGAAGTCACGCACACGATGTATGCATAGTTTACAATGGATATGTTTGACGACGATCTCTGAAGATCTATTTCCCCATAAGCGACAGTGAGTTTCTCACCAGTCATCATCTTGTGGGTGGTAAATGCAGGCACAAAACTCTGAAATGATTCCCTCGTGAGAAAATAGACTACTTCGCAACGTCCCACAACTATAAACATAAGCCGCTTTCGATTCACCGGATCTCATCGAAACAAAGTTGAAAGTCAATTGGTTGAACGTCAACTTATTTCGCCTTACCGAACTGCGTGATAAGTTGGAAGTTTCGAGAATCGTCAAACTACAACATCTTCAATGGACAGAGCATGTACAACGGATGAACAATAATCGCATGCCTGAGAAAATATTGAAAGGACGCATCAGCGGAGCAAGACTACCAGGGAGACCAAGAGTTCATTGGGAAGACACAATAGACGCTGACGCCGAACAACTGCTGTGCTTTCAAAATTGGAGGACGCGGTCACTCGACGAAGATAATTGGAGGAAAATGATCCAGGGGACCTAAGCCCGACGTCAGGTTGTAGCGCACGGATGATGATGCTAAATTGGTACATTCGGTTCTAAAAAATAAAAAAAAGTCATATTGCTAAGGTTATAAATCCCTTAGTTTGGTCATATCCTATTTTATATATTTGGCAATAAGGCTTTTTTTTTATAGACATGAGTAAAGACCATGCCCACATTATGATCGGATTATTTTATTCATTCAATATTAACTCACTTTTTTGTCGATCCAATCAATATGTTGAACATATTGTTGAAATTTGCTGTGGATGGAAAAACCATCCAACGAATTCATCAATCACTACTCTGATAAGCTCATTAACGATATTGATTTCAGCCCCCGGAATCACCTTAAACTCTCTACTCTTTATTCGATACCCAATAATATCATAATAGGATAATTAAACTATGCTTTATTGAATTAAAAGTAAAGTTTTATTTCATATGTGATGGGATTTTTTTTCAAGCTTCGGTTGTTAATTATAATTGTCCGTAGGTGTATTTATTTCGATAATAAAATAAAAAAAAAACAGGAGAAATACTTTCCATCTTCCAAATCTTCACATACTTTTATACGATTACGCTATTGGGCTAGTACCCAACCCATAAGACAAGCAAGAATTTATGTAGTGTGCGGGTTTTATTAGTCGATTTATCAAATCGATGTACACATTATATTTATTAGCAGCTAAGTCAAGAGAAACTACGAAAAGCAGCAATTGAAAATTTGTTTGATCCGTCCCTTATACACGTACACTGTTCCACAATAAAAGTGATGCGCCCCGACGCGCTCGGTGGCCTTATTCGTTCGGTCACCGTTCTAGGACATAGAATAAAGGTTCGATACTCGGCGCGAACAAAAACAGCCTGTGCGTACTAATAGAACTCCCACTGCGCTCCGAGCTTGTCAGTATAAAGACGACGCGGATAGGGGGTGCATGGTAGCAACTGCACATCCGAAAAGTAGATACGCTATCGAAACGCCAACACGGCAAAGATTCGCAAGAGATGTTTATGCGGTCAGGGCAATTAACAACAACCTCCTACCCTTCTTGTTGAAGAGAACAAGGCAGGCAGGATTACAATTTTTCATTGCTAGTGTAGGAAGGGTGAAAAGAAACAAACATTTTTAAAAGTAAATTTGCAATATAACGGTAAAATTTGAGACCATTTTATTACATACGGCAAAAAAAATTAAGATTCTTCAATGGTATATACTCGTAATTTACAGCATTGGCGTAGAATAGTTTCTATATACCTAGGTAAAGTGAAACATTGGTGAGTATGATGAAACCTGCGGATCAAGGCTGGTGGGATAGTGTAGTGCCAACTAAAGTAGTGTTAGCGGAGCTCATCAAAAGATTAAAGCTTGGATTACTATAGTGGCCCGCTCAACTCGATTTTCAAAGATGATCATTTTAGCCTATCTTTAGTATTCATTTTCGACATGTACCGCTTCCTATCCATACACGTAATAATTCATTCAACACTCTCCATTTCCTCTCGCCAAAGGGTAATAAGGCAATCGCCTTCCAGCCTCGAACAACAACATTAAAATCCTATTTATATCAATTGCACAAACTCATTCATTCCACCGCTGTGAACCTCAATTTCATTGATGCCCAATTCCCTATACACGCCTCCCGCACAACACAACTTCTTGAGTAGTTTAAGATGAATCCTGAATTCGCCCGCACAAATAATGAGGATAACATGTCTACGAGAAAATTAAGGCGAAACAGCTTCCGGGTACGTAGAAACCTACCCTCTTAGTCGACCGCCATCAATTTTCCCGCTCGTTGGTTGCTTTCGATTCTGATATGGTTGCCACCTATTTGTTTGTTTTTTTTCTTCTGTTTATTACTGTGGTCCTTTTTATTGTTATTTGTTGTTAGTATAGTGTGCGCGCAGTGATAGACTTTCAATAAGGCTATTCGGAAATGGAATATCAAGATACAATTTGGGCGAGCAAGTAGTGCAACATAAAACTTTGTGAGAGGAAAATAGCAATCGAAGAATACCAGATATCATAAATTATAGTATAGAATTGCTACTGATGAATGTGAAGGACGTGGTGCAATTGTTTTAAATTAAATAGAAGTAGGAGCAGACGAATAGGACTTTGGAGCTGCTTTAATACATATTTGAATAGATTTTTAACATTGATGTGATGAAATTACTTTCAAAATAGGTTTGGCAGATACCGGCTTACTCACGTCAATGACAATGCATATTAATTATTTAATTTTAGAACCTGTCGAGCTTCGACAAAATATTGAACAGATTGATAAGAACATTTGGTTTTAGCATGTAGAGTGTCATACAAAAGGGAACGTCGAGTGAATTCCATTTCTGGTATTATTTTTTAAATTAAAATAACTTCACTGCAGTTATTTCAAATTAGAAAATAATACCAGGCGTAAGAGGTGAAATGAATGAAATTTTGTGATTGCCTCCTTCGTCGTTCGAGTCTTTTAAGGTAGTAGTATCCGCTGTCTCCCCTAAGACTGAATTTTTTTGATGGTTTAATCTTTGTCAAAAACCGAGTTTGCGTGGAAAAATATGGAACGGAAGGCTCCCAAAAACAATAAGAAGATGCTGACTCTTTTTATTTATTTTTTGTGACCCCTCCGCTCTTCTTTCTATACGCAAACTTACTCCTAACGCCACCGATTAAATCTTAAAATAAGATAAAATAATAATATATCCATCTAAATAATTTAATAATATTACATTCATTTAAAGTTAGGCATTTTGATACTGCGCATTCCAAAAATATACATACGGACCGCATGTGGGGGGACGTGGCGATTTAAAAAATAGTTGTTCACACTCTCTTTTTTGAAATGCAAGCTTGCAATTTGCAATTTTGTTCTAACATAATGGGTGAAGTATCTCCAGAAGTAGGACCGTTCATGTCCGATTGGCATCGGACACCACAAAACCCTCGTATTGCTGGAAAAGCTAGCTCTACTTTCCGGCTTCATTTCTATTTTTGTCAAAGACAATATCTTTACAGAAAAATCTACACTAAACCTAAAATCGGCTTATTGTAAAACTACTTTCAATCATATCACGACACAAAATTGTAAAGACGATTAAATACCTTCACATCCCTATGGGAAGCTGAAAATCCCATATCATCCTCTTTAAACTTTTACACTTCTCGCCAGCCGTGTGGCCATTGCAATTCATTCAAGCGAAAATCTTGTGCCATCCTTTCAAGAACATTTTCCAGAAAAGGATCCGAAGAATTTTCGAGTCTTTTTGAAAAATCAAACAAAACTTTTAGGTCAACTCCAGGAAAAATATGACGATGACGATGACTACAAGCAAGTGTTAAATATTTAATTAAAATTTCATAATAAGAATCAGACAAATCCTTTTGTTACACTTTCCCCACTGTTGTGTTATTAAATCCTTTTTCGGGTTCCACCAAAGTCACGCTAAGTATGACGGGGAAGAATTTCATTTCCATTTGTACAAAATAGGATCGTAGTTGGATAATTTGAGAGAGGATTGTGAAATCTAAACTTATTTGGCTTGTTTCCGGGACCATTATTCCATTTTGTGTCTTATTAGAATTTTAATTTGATTATTTCAA
Source organism: Chloromyia formosa (assembly GCA_964017055.1). Taxonomy (NCBI): domain Eukaryota; kingdom Metazoa; phylum Arthropoda; class Insecta; order Diptera; family Stratiomyidae; genus Chloromyia; species Chloromyia formosa. Next base: position 151,894,922 of record OZ024815.1, on the reverse strand, counting down.
GTGGATGATAATTGAGAAAAGGGAATTTTGATTATACATGCGTGTATAGCGTGTGGTTGTATTAATTAATATCAATTACACAGATAATGGTCTTTTGAGCCACTGATTTCAAACTAGAGCATTCGTGTATGTTAAGATGATGTTTTGGAACTAAGATGGTATGAAATTACTTTTATGTGAATTAACCTATAAACTTAATGAATGATAATAAAGCCTTGTGTGTTGAGATTTCTAAATGTAGTCGAGTTTAAGTTTATGGATACAGTAAGAAAACTATTGTATATACAAAAGATAAAGTTCTGCAATCCAACGAATATGTGTATACATAATAGCTTAATATAAGCTATCTTAATACCATAGTAACGTGTAATTAATTCTCTCAATTAAACAGACAATAAACAATAGTAGATTCAAACAAAGAATATATGGGTATCAATAGACTTCATATGATGAAGCACTAATATTTAATTTTGTTGGGGTCACCTAATTGTATAGTTGGCAAAATATTTATTGATAAAAATTAATTCATTTGACGGATTGGTTTGACCTGAGAACTAAGCTTGCTGCTAGCTAAAATCGCCAAGTATCTGCAATCTTTATGGAATTTCTGTTTTCTCGCTGCCTCCCAGTGGATAGTGAACTGCGCATGAGTATATTGATTTGAGGCTGGCTATTCACCTCACTGCACTCCGTAAAAGGGGCTAATAAATGAAATACTCTACTAAACTTCGTTCCCAATAATTCTATTCGGAATATACCGACTTAATCGGCCAGGGGAATATGCTGTGAGCATACTTCGTAACTTGTTATCAATGACTGCCGAATGAAGTCGAATGAAATAATTGATGACACCCACAATTAAAAATAAGTTACAGTACTCAATTTTTAGACGCGATACTAACAGCTAGCAGCTGCCGCCTGAAAAATACAGCATCATCAAGTTGGCAGGGGTTGAATCACACATTGCGAAAGGATGATAACTGCATTGCTGGACATGCCATGAAATGGGACCTCATTCCCAATGAAGGCCTATTGTCCTAGAAAGTCATGACACCGATCTGTGGCGAAAGAGTGTGAGTTTCTGGATAAGTCTTGGGGCAATGCGTCCCATTGCCCAGAACCGAGTACGACGGCGCAAAATACTTGATGCGCTACGACCCACTAGGGTTTAAGACAAAGTTATTACTTAGTATCATTACCACTTGAATTATAAGTATTCATATTGTATTCTTAATAAGTATTTTTTCTATTATTACTATTTTTTATAATTTGAATTACAATTTTCTTCAATATTGTTTTAGTTATTAATTTATTTCTTTTTCTGTCCATTTTTCCTGTTTATGAATTTTAATTTTTTGCAGGTTACTGTATTATTGGGATGAATTCCTGTTCGGTGATTTCAATAAATAAATATATAAATTTACGTGTCGGACTATGAGCCCACTCAGCAGTTACAGCACTACCCAGATGCCTACCTAAAGTATATATAATTAAACAATTGTCTCTTCTGTCTTACTCAGCAAACAAATGGTGCCCTCAAATAAACATCAATCCTCATCCCACCCACCAAAGTCAGTCACCATTGTAGGACATTCATCAGATATATTCTATGAAAACCATCAACCACAATGGCCAAAATTTAAGCGCTCCATAATTCTAGTAATCGAGAAAACTAAAAGGACTCACAATAATTTAAAGTATTCCTGCTGACTATAAAGTTTTTCCTCCAAATCGAAAGAAAACCGAATGAAAAACTATTCCAATAGTCGCCACTATTGGAATAGTTTTTCATTCGGTGAACTTTTATATGGATAGAGGGTGGCATAAGTGCAATTGTAACCGGATGCCAAGGGTGGAAAGGAACTTGTGTGATTGCGACATACTGAAGAGTCTTCATATTATTTCACCCAACCGCGACCCGGAGTCCTTGCTTGGACTGCATTCATTCATATGCTGTTTCAGAATCCGAGATCGATGAAAAGGACTTTCAACTATTCGGCACTTTTATGGTTGAAATGCACATACACGAGCAAATGCAAACATACATACAGATCTATGGATATCGACAAATCGACAAGGTTCTTTCGAAAAATACAAAAAAAAATAAAAATAAATAAACTTTCGTTTGAATGATAGTGCGTTAGATTTTTCCTTTTTAATACAACGCAGATAGAATAAAAGCGATGAACTAGAAGGAACACAATAGACCATACAAAAATGATTGACATATTCATGTGTGATTTACGGATTTTCTGAAAGTTACAAATCTGGGAATGGGACCAGTTGATGCATACAGACTTTAAATAATTGTCATGAAACATCGATACGCTTTCTGGGTCGATTTCGCATTATATCGTAGTTAGATTGAACTGAATAAATTTAAATATGTGTCATCAAATTAAGTTATACTTCTAACAATAACTATTGTATCTTTGCGAAGTTTTAAAACTGTCAACTATTTTCTTTCTTTTTTTTTGTAGTCCAGAAAGAGTTTTGCAGATTTTCTCAATTGTTCGTAATAACTTTCCATTTTTCTTTCATTCCCAATAAATCCCCTATTATTTCCAAGTATATTGAAAGTCCATTATGCACTCAATATATACCACTCAGCTGGCATGTTCTCTATATCCCATCATAATACGGTGGAATGGAAATTTCGATATATGCTCTGAATTGTGTATTACGAAATGCGGATATAAAGTTCAGTTCACGAGAGTTCTATATTTCTATTGAATGTTGTGGCTATCCGTGCAGTCTATAGCACTTGGTTTGAAGTGGTCATATAAAAGAGAACAGTTTCACATATTGAGTTTTTTTTCATATCCAGCAAAAACAAAAAAAATATTCAATTAGTTTTTCGAAATTCGTCATTAAGTAAAGTATTCGAAATTGAACAAAGTCCTGCAGAACCGTGCTTTTCAAACCGTTCAGGGGCCAATAGGATTAAGTTCATTTTTATACCCTTCACGGGTGTGATAGGGTATGTTAACTTTGTTATAAAGTTTGCCACGCACATAAGGAAGCATCTCCGACCATACAAACTATATATATTCTTGGTCGGTATGACGAGACGAGTCGATTAAGCTTTGTCCGTCTGTCTGTCTGGTTCTATTTTATGTAAACTAGTCCCTCAGTTTTAAAGCTATCAAGCTAAAATTTTGTACAAAGCCTTATTTTTATTGCACGCTGAAAATATGTTGGCACCAACGGAATCGGACCACTACGTCATATAGCTGCCATAGGAACGACCGGTCCAAAAATTAGTCTTTGGGAGAAAAACTTTTTTATTTCTAAAGACATCTTTTTCAAATTTCAAATTAATCAATAGTATCTTTAGCATAATCATATTCCCGACTTTGGTTGAAATCGGAACACTCTATCATATAGCTGTCATAGGAACGACCGTTCCAAAAGCAAATTTTTGTTAGAAAAACTTTTTTATTTCTGAAGATATCTTTACCAAATTTCACATTATTCAATCATATTAACTGCGAAACTACATTCTTAAATTTGGTTGAAATCGGCCCACTTATAAAACGAACCTTTTGTTTTTCGGTGATCTCATAGCAGTGCTGATTTCCGGTGATCCCATAGCAGTGATAATTTTTAATAGTTTTTCAACACAAGGTTTAAGGTGTTACGCGGAAAGAAATATCAAAGTGAAGTGTTCCGCGAGAACCACGGCTCTAGACTTTCACCCAGATATAATGTGCGAATCTGGTAGTTATATTAAAATGTAGAGCCATAATCCTGAATTTTATATATTTGATTAAAGTTCAAATGCCAGTAAAAACTCGGTTTGTGAATTTTTATCCGTAATTCTGAAAATACAGAACATTCCTCACGTAGTGTATGTAGCTGTTATGAAATTCCGTTTCGCGTATTGTGGTTGGCGTCCAATTCAATTTACAAAACAGAAATTCCTGCAGACAGTTTTAGATTACCGAAATTTTATTACATCTAAACCCCCCATTCAGTGTACTTACCAGGACATTCCGACCAAATTCCACTGATATTATAAGAATTAGCCGGAAGTGTATAGACCACCATGATGCACAGCCAACCTTCACCCCATAGTTCGTACATATACGAGTATGTTACATGATACTGCTAGCTGCCATGGAAATTGCGTGAATAGATTCGAGAAATCACAATCCAACTCTTGATAATAGTACATATGGAAGACTATTAAATTTCAAAGTGATGAATCTCAGGACATGTGATCGTAACACTGCAATGACATGACGTACATTTGAATATGAATCCTTTCAATCCAACCACATCTTTTCAAGAACGAAATTCCTTTTGAGATATATTACCTACTTAATGCACGGTGCGTACAGACATTTCAACGATTTCGACCTTTTCTCGGCATGTTGTTGTAAGTATAGGGTTTTTCAATAGAGGCGCTTGAAATTTGGCAGTGCATAGCGGCCATGTTGTTGAAGCTACAGCTGTCAACTTTGGAGGTTGCTTACTTACTTACTTATTAGTCATGTCGTCCCCACTGGGATTTGGCTTCCGAAAGTCGTCGCCTCCAATCGTCTCGGTCTCCACATTGCTGTTTCCAATCCCACACGCCAAGTAATTTCCAACTCTCTTCGCGCACTGAGTCCTCCCAGCGATTCCACGAGCTCTCACACCTTTGCCGGTGCCAGCGAAGGCATTTTTGGGGATGCGGTGTTCGTCCATTCTTTCCAGATGGCCTACCTACTGTAGTTTACGAATTTTCACAAATATGGAGGCCTCTGGTTCGTCAAATAACTCGTACAGCTCGTTGTTGTACTTTCTTGACATAGGTCTCCATCGCCCGTCGCTCCAAAGATTCGTCGAAGGATTCTTCTTTCGAAAGCGTTTATCATATTTTCAGATGCCCGAGTGAGAGTCCGATTCTCACAGCCATGGTATAATACCGGTCGGATTAATGAGCCACAACATCACCCGACTTGTCACAGGTGGGCAGCTCAATGGAAGCACGTTGCCATGCACTTCGCTGGCAACGTGCATCGTCCGAAACGGGTTTAAGCCAACAAAACGTTAGCTAAGCCACATGGAATAATTGATGCGCTAAGCCCCACAAGGGGCTATCGCCTATATTTCAGCCAGAATGGTTAAAAACTCATTTCACGAGTACATATTTCGATATGGCCATAGGCGGCTTTATTATAGAGGTTCGGGAGGTAATGGCCACTAGCATTTTCTCAGAACATGTTAACAAAATAAGATGTCGCATTGAAATTTCAAAGAAAGAGCTGCAGAAATCGAGTCTCTGTGTCACAGAATCATATGAAAAGATAGAAGTAGTGAGCGATGTTTTAAATGCTTCTTGTCATACTAAATTTAAAGGAATGTGGAAATTGTGAAACCTCAAATTCCATGTCAACGAAAAATGCGGAAACATCTTAATTAAGGTAACGATGCTGAAAATGTTAACTTCAAAACACCTGAAGATTGTTATCGAAAATCGTACTTTGAAGTTTTCGATCAATTTTCTGTAGCTCTAAAAAATCGGTTTGAAAATTAGTCCGAGAAATTTTTTCAAAGCTCTAGCAACATTTTCGGCAGGTCAGTTCGCAGACATATTATTGTTAGTAGTTATAAAAAGGACTTTCACAAAGAAAAGTTCCTTTCACGTTAAACGGTTTCGACCAGAACGACTAAAGCCGAAACACCAGGATTCTGTTGGAATTGTATAGCCTTCGGTTTTTAACCGCGCCCTTGTAGTGTGAAACCATCACCGTTTCGGTTTTAGCTGTTTGTGTCAAAATCGTATAATGTAAATGTAGCGAAAGGCTAAGAACTAATACATATCTGCAACTTGTAGAACTACAAAATCCGCAATCAAAACTTGAGGGTAGTTATAGATTTTTTTTAAGAAAATATGAATGGGCTCAAGGGCTTATTCTGGAATTCATGCGTGTAATTCATCTGCTTGTCAAGGTACTGTGGTCATCCTGCTAAAATTAACTGAGTTTCACTGCTCTTCGAATCGCCACAATCATACCGCAATTTTACATGTACATATATTCTGATATGACTGAGAAACTAGATTTAGGGAAACTAGTAAAGAAGTTCATTTCGGAAAATTAAAGGGCAGAGCAGTTCGGACTGCGCGAGTAACTGTTTAACTTTTTTTGGAAACAAATATGCTAAAAAATGCATTTCTTATTTTTATTCGTCTCAAATTTCCTTATCTTTAATTTGTTTCTAGCCAAAAACACCCCCTTCCTTTATTCCATATCGACTACCCACTCGGACTGGAGGACTACCGGTCCTGTTTAAGGCTCATTTCACATCCTACGTCAGCGAAAGTTTACAAACGAATTTGAGCCCGTCCCTAGACTTGAGCAGACCTAGTGGTGATACTAAAACTTCAAATATGCAACTGCCATATGCGTTGAAAGTGTATTTCCTATATAGTCGATTTGGGCAGAAGTTTGCCGATGAAGTTAGGATGAAAGGACATTTGTAGGGAAGGTGGGTGCCATTCGAGACTTGTGTGGCTTTTTTATATTACCTTAATTTTATAGGGGAGATTACAAGTCGCTAGCTCCATTCTATAGGAAGTTATCATATATTTCAAATCATTCGTAGGGGAGGTAGGTGTCTTTTTGGTCCGATCATGTCTATTTTCAATACCAATCAACAGGATTATTTTACAAACATTTGGCCAAAATTTCAAGTCGCTAATTTATTCTATCGGAAGTTATCGCCTATTAGAACTATCATTTGTAGAGGAGGTAAGGGCTGCTTTTGTCGGATCTTGTCTATTTTCAATATCAACTAACTAGATCATACTGCCAACAGACGAACAGACAGACAGACATGGCTAAATCGAATTAGGAGGTGACCCTGATCATTTAAACATTCACTTTGCTAGGCCTCTGGAGCCTCCTTTAAGGTGTAACATATTTTTATCGTGACAAAAACAATATACCCTATACTTATAAAGTCTAGGATATAGAAATGGTCTAGCGCATCCAACGTCAGTTCAGTGTCCTGGTATTTAGTTAATGAAACCGATATGGACTATCAAATAGGCGCGTGGTGCGGTGAATCATAACATAAAATACAAAAACCTAACTATTTTTAGACTTTGAGGCTGTCTATCCTACGAAGTTCATAACATTCACAATTCAAAATAACCGAAAAATTGTTGAAAAGGCCCGAAAAATCCAAAAGTCCAAATGTAAAAAATGGGTAATCGAACAGGCGTGCGGTACCTACAGACACAAGATGAAAATCAAGCAACTCACATATGTAGAAAACAATAAATATAGACCAGTAAGTATCATTAAAGAAAAGTTGCTATCGAAACGTAGTCAAAATGGGGTCAACAAAAATAAATCTTACATCAATCATCTCCTCCATTTTTCCAACCTCAATTCGAAATTAATCTCTATGGTTGCAATCGAATTTACGATATACGAGTAGAACTCTTAGACGAATGGCATTTTCAACATTTTATAGGCGCCGCTTCTTCCCATAAAAATCCTATGAATATCATATTTGGTCCCAATGTCCGATTGGGGATTAGGCTTTATTCAAATACGAACGTGTACGAGTATTATACTTCTATAAAGTCCGATATGGTAATTCCATGGTTCTTTTATAGGATACATGATGGGTTTGTTAGGTGTGGTCAACCGAAAAATTAGTATTCACAGCTTGTCTTCAATCACGTCCTCTACTTACAGTACAAAACATCCTGGCCCTCCGACTATTGATTTGCTATGAACTGACAAGGTTCTTCAAGTACGGGTTTGGCGTGTTTTATAGTATAACGAAGAAAGCAACAGGAACTTGTGGATGAACTCAAACTAGGCTATATGAGTATAGAGATTTAGACTAGAGTTGCATTCTAGTGATAATGGCGAATAATGCCACAAAGGATACTGTTATTTCCCCGGTTAACCATACTCGTAGAACTACATTTTGACATGGATATGTCTTATAGCTGGGGGTCATCCTAAAAATCTGTCCGTCACACGAAATGTCTGTTTTTCTACTCGGGGGTCAGAAGAGGAAACAAGCCCATTGAAAATTTTTCCGAGCTTTATGAATGTAGTGGCCGATCCTCAGTCAATCCGAGTCAGTCATCAAAGCGAACTCACGAAAATCGAAAAACTTCGCGTCATGAACTGACTAAACAACCAGGCACCCATAACACAAGTCAACATCATTCAACTGCCATCCCCTCGTGATTCAAATCTGCTCACAACACCAGCCACATCCAGACAACCTGTCTCCCTCACTCGTGCACAGCGCTATGGCTCCTCCTTCACAGCAATCTTTTTGTTTTCATCAATTAGTCACTAACCTGACTCAGTAAGAAAATCGTTGGGGTAGGTCGGGAAATAGCTTCAACTTCACACACACACTCTCATATGCACGCAATGGAGAGACGGTTGAGTCGAAGAACTTCAATGGATGGGCGTTGCTTTGTCATCGGCGACAGTACGAAAGAGATGCTTGCTCCACGGACCTTGGACTACACTTCCGCGGCGGATCCACTCCTTTCTTGTGATGGCCAATCCCATCCAGCCGACTGAAATCAGTGTCACCAAGGTCACCAACGTGTTTTTCCCGTAAGATGTAAGGAACTTACGACCGTACTTGTATCGCGCATACCGCGTACTATCACGATCGATGATATATCAACTAACAGTGCACAATTCTGATTTAGTGAGGAGAATAGTGCAGATGATACAGTTTGTGCAGCGCGGATAACGTAAACGTTAATGCAATAAAATTGTGTTGTCGCGCTTACCGTCTTTAGACTTAGACGAGTACTATCTAAGTATCTAATAGTAAGTGTGTTTAGCTAGACCGCGGCTTGACGCGATCGATCGCGGATTGACGTACTAACGAAGCACAGGCGCATATAAATATGTAGAGTGTATGATCGCTTGATCCACACACGGGGCAACGGTTGGGTTAATTTGTATCCTCCTGTACACTATGCAGGACGGTATGTCTTGAAAATGATACAAAGTATCTACACTGCATGCATATACATCGGTACATCTTATGCCTACCGAAAGCGTGGGACGTGTTTTGTCGAATGAATTCATCCAGTATAACTATACTGGGATCTTTATAAAACTTACGTCGATATCTTCAACACAACAGGTTCCACGCAGTCGGTAGCCAAAGACATATCCATGTTCCGATGTATCTGCATGCAGTGTAGATACTTTGAATAATTTTTTTAAGTTCTACCAATAGTAAAAGGATATTTGCTTTGCAAATTGCTTTAGATCCGAGAACTTTCAGCAATAGAAATATTTTAACAGAGTATCAACATCCTTTATGGCGACCGAACTGAAACACACCACCCCATTAATATTAAAGACGCACTTCTAACCTTTCTCAAACCGCAAAGCCTTTTGCTATTTCTTCAAATTGTCCTCAAAACCTCATCTACTTAACAGCAGCTCAAGTCAAAGAATCGTTCGACCTACTAACTGTCTATAGATATATCCTAAATACATTTTACATAGTTCTGAGACAACCTCAAAAAAAAGGAAGAAGATTGCAACGTTGAAAGGTGAACACTGTATTCTAAAGTGAAATCAGGTCAGTGAGCCGACGGAATGAACTGTCAAGAACAAATCCGGTCTTTGAAATACTCGTATATATGTAGTCGAACCGCACCATTCGTGGAGTCATTCTTTGAAAGTATACATATTCTGAAAATTCCCTCCTCCCATTCGTCGTTATAGTAGTAGTAGTTAGTAGTTTGTTGTAGTCAAAGCTCTCAGCTACAAGTTTACAGTTTATAGCCGAAACCGAAAGGTTTCTAGGACTCTCGTTTATCTACAAACAGATGTCCGAATGGCCTGCAAAGATGGGGTCGACGTTGTTGTTGTTATGTACGCGATACTTGATGAAAGCTGCTTATAAGCCTCTCTATTCACTCATATTTCACCCTACATATCATACAAATATGTATATGCAAAGGATATCATGGAAAATGTATAATATGTTTTCGAATTTTCATTTTCCCCAAGCGATAAATCATATCTCGCATAGATGTGGTGTGAAAGGTTGTTTTGAGCGAAGCGGATTTCAAACATGTCCGGAAGCGTGTGTGTTTCATATTTTCACTTTTCGCCAAAGTAAAAGATGTCGTCTTAGAGTAATGTATGTATTGTACATATACATATATATTTTCTCATCGCGGCTAGCCAAGTGAACGCCATCCAACCAACGGATAATGAAAGCTTGAGGCGAGTAAAGTCTAGGCTGATAGCGTGAACTCGGTATATTTTTGATCCTTACTAAGTTCTTGGCATTCGACATATGCTTATCTGTTCACATGTATGCATTGGGCGATGGAAACCTATCAGGGAGGTTATATTTTATATTTTTATCGTCTCATGAAAGGAAAGCCACGCAAACTTTGAATTTGGCCGACAACAAAAAAAGGATAAGACGAAAATTGGATATCAATAAATAATGGTCGGTAAAACAGTGAAAAATGATGTGTGCGAAATGGATCGTTGGGTGTATCAGTTCATGTTTTTGGATGATAGCGGATTGGCTATTCAGTTCGGGTCAAAAATTGAAAGGAGAGCCGAGATCTTTTCTTATTTAATTTAATGTCTAATGAAATTGCAGAAAACAAGAGGATACATGAACACATATTATTGAAAACACATAAATCTGGTTGAAGTTAGGATGTTGCGCTGAAAGGATGGACGGATTTGGACGGGCGTTCCTTGGGATTGATCCTGACGGAAAACAGATGACAAATGGAGTGAAATCGAATGGGAGATGGCCTCCAAATTCCGAAACATCATGGCTGAGAATCCGGAATCCCCACCTAACTCTAAGGACGGTTGGTGGTATCAGGGTGGAATTCAGCTAATGCCGTTTGCGGATCAGCGATCTATTGATCTGTTCAAAATTGGGATCTCCAAGGTTCGTGAACCGTGACTTGGTGCGAATCTAGCGGTGGCTACAAGAGAGGAGATCCCTACACGACCCAGGGTTCGCACTTGGTTACCAATGAAACCCTCCGATTCGGAAGATATCCTGTTTGCTATCAGGTCATCGTCATCGAATCCTAAACTACCGACACGGGACTGGAGAGTTGTGAAATTGGCGGAGGTAAATCCCGATGCGTGGTTACGTCAACAGGGATTGATTAGTTTCTCTATACTAGAAACCAATGGTAAGATTAGTTTTGGGTTCTCCACTATAACGTTGAAAGTGTACAAGAAAGATGAGTGGGGAGGTGGGAAAAGGTCGTAGCTCTATTCCGATGGAGGTTGCTGCCGATAGTGCGAATTTCGGTATCAACCATCCGGTGCCCCCGATCTCTGAACAGGTGACCGATTGTGACGCGTTGTCGATCTCATCCGATCAGACCACACTGGGTGATGTCACGGCTCCATGCTGTTTAGATGACTCTTTTCACTCTGAACTGAATGGGAAAATTGACATTACTGTAGTGGAGACGAAGAACAAAATTCTATATAATGTTAAAGTCATTGCAGATAAATTTACACCATTCTAAAGCGGCCTCTCTTGCTTTTTTATTCTGGCAGGTAGCTTTAATAAGGCGATTAGTTCCAGATTGGTACCAGAAAAGGTACACGTCGGGGCACATAAAAAGGAGCTTAGAAAGACGAAACGTGGAGGCTTTTTGCAAACGAGTTGAGGGTTTAAGGGGGGCGTCTAGACTCCGTAAAGTTCGTTCACCTAATCCATCTATATACGGTTTTATTTTGAAACAGGATGGGAATTGGACGGACTCCAGTGAAAAGACTTTGAAGATTCTGCCTCGAAACACATTTTCCTGAAAGTTTACCTGAGCGTGTTTAGAAAACTAACGATCGGGAAGATGTCGTGGCTCCATGTGACTTCAATTCCATTGTTTTAATTTAGATGATACTTTGGGCAATATTGTGTTTCGACCCTTACGAATCCGCTGGACTTAACGACAGATTTAGAGCATACTTCGGACAAAAGGCGTGTTGTTTTGCGTATCTATCGAGTGTAGTGTAAGGTAACAAACACTCATTACACAACCAACAACCGACGATAGCCTAGATACACAAAAGAATGCGCTGACCCTGGGATCGAAACTGTTCTCAAGTCCTGTCTGGATTTGGTGCATATTTCTAATATATGGCCAAAGGTAAAAGTAAACTTAATTCCCAAATTGGGGAAAGGCTAGCATGCGGGACCAAAGAATTTCAGGCCCATTTGTCTATCCAAAGCCAACCTAAGAAGGACAAATGGGCATGTCGTATAGCTAAGCAGATTGGTCAAGATTCAGCCGTACGAAAATACTGCTGTCGATGTCAAAGCGTGATGTGGTGGTAGGTGTGGTCACTGGGTACAGTCTCAATGATGAGATAAAATGGCTTGGACTTCCACATAATGAAATCTGTAGGAGGGAAATGTGGATGAGGAGGAAATTATTTTTCACCTTCTTTGCGAATGCGCGGCGCTGGTAGATAAGAGCAGATTAAGCAGATGGGAGAATTAGCAGAGGTGGAGGTGGGTCAACTCTAGCTCCGGTTGGTTTTTAACTTCTTATGTCTCTTTTTGTTGTCACAGGGTATCACAACGGACCTACGTTTCCGGTCTAAGTGTGCTGCGGCGTATCGGCGACCCTCAAGCCTAACCGAAATTAGGATGTTGAGATTTAGGATAAATAAGTTGCTGACAGCTCCGCTGCAACGAATGAACGATGTTCGCATGCCTAACAAGTAATTAACGGACGACGAGTCGACGGGACGAGACTGCGAAGAAGATCGAGAGCTCGTTGGGAGAGCTGAGTATATGCTGACGCCAAGCAACTACTGGGCTTCCAAGATTGTAGGACACGGTCACGTGACCGAGATAATTGGAGGACAACGATCCAGACGGTCAAAGCCCGGCATCGGACTGTCGCGCAACGATGATTATAAAGTTGCTGACATACATATCATGTCCGTTTAGTCGCATTCTACATCAAAGGGAAAGATGCGACATTATTCTTACACCCCACATCTCAGGAGGTGTTACGTCCTCCAACCCAATTGCCTAGCTCAGCCCTCTTTAAACACCTCTAGCATTTTGAAACCGAGCGACAAAATTTCGCTCTATAGACTCATAGACACGAATGCATGAATAATTTAATTCGCATATCCTTTCAAAGTTGCCAGACTATATAGTAATTACGTACTGAGGTAACAGTCGCTCTAAAATGTAAATGAATTCCAGGATACAAAGTGGATGTTGTCTGTTCATGATTATCATACATTCAGTGTCATAAATATATCCCTCTAAAAGATCATTTTTATTAAGTATACGAGTATGTGTACATATGCAGGTATTCCATTTTCCAAAGTTCCCGTACTCGCATTTCGCATAAGCAGAAAAGACCCGGAATTGCCATAGGAAGCCTCTTACTGATAACATCAAAAATTACCTTTTTAATAATTATTGTGTCTTTTCCAGAAATTCAAATGAATTATTCAGAACAACGGAGGAAGAAGTCGTGATTACTTACAGTTCATATTAGGGATGTGAATTGAAATTATTCGGATAAGAGACTGAGTATCACACACATTCATGCATACGTGCGAGGCAGAGCCTTGGGACCACCTGGGAAGGTCGAAAAGGTCTGGGACATGGTACGCTGACGGTACAGCAACTTTGAAGACATAATTAGAGAAAAAATGAATTGAAATTACATAGGAGTCGACATACTCAGATTTGGCTGTTGTAATTATGAATATAAAGTATGGATGATACGTTTTTGGAATATATATGAGAGAATTATGAAAGCGGAACATCGTCGGTGATAATTTTTTGGTTAGAATGTAAAAATTATATGAAAAAGAGTGAACACCGACGTGTCTGCAGAAGAAGTTTTAACAAAGCTAAAGCCACAGAGCTGAAGGCTGACTGGAAATCCTATAAGAAGCACTTGAGCCTGTTTGAAAAAGAGCGTAGGTGTGCAAACGGAGCTCGCGAAGGAATTTTTGTGAACATATTGAGGAGTTGACGAGACCTCTAGACTTCGAAAAATCCTCTAATCCTTCTATGCCCGCCTTTCTGCAGAGGAAGGGCGGCTCTGATTCGATGCGCTTTTCTTCGGAAAGTTCGACACTTACCACACCATTAGCTGATATCGCATACGAGTATACGGATTATATCTGTCCTAAGTAGTATGTTTGGTAAGAATTTCGTGAGCCTGATTCCCTCACGGAACATGTGAGAAACTGGTGCACTCTATCTCCCAGACTCCATCAATATATATGACGGCTCCAAAACGGATGCTGAGGTAGGATTGGGTATTTTTCGAAGTTGCTGAAGATTAGCTTATCTTTTCCTTTAAACGATCATTCCAGTGTACTAGCGATCTCGGATGATCTCACCTGGCTGGGTTGTCATGCCATAACTGATAGAAACAACACTATTTATACTAACAGTCAGGCTGTAATTCGAGCTCTCGAATCTGGTCTTTTGACATCGCGTTGTATACTGTTGATCGCATGCTGGCAATTGTGAGGCAGATGAGTTTGCTCTGGTTGGAACGACTGGGACAATTGATGATGGTTGACGCAACCTGCAAGCTAATCATTAAGTCAAATGCGAAAAATAAGGCTAGCGCTAGATGGAATAAGGACAGTACGTGTCAGACAATAAAAATTATGTGGTCCATAGCAGATCCTGGTCGCTCAGCCGCAACATTATCGCTGAACAGGAAGCACGCTGGAGCGGTGGTTAACATTATCACTGGGAGGGGAAAGCATGCTAGAAAACTTCGCCTAGCCTACAACGATTTCTACAGAAGATGCTGCCGAGGAGGAGAATACTTTTCATTTTCTATGCACCTGTCCTGCCTTGGCCGCAAGGAGGATGGTCTCTCTGGAGGGATTCTTTTTCCATGCATCCTGCCTTGGCCGCAAGGAGGATGCCTTTCTGGAGAGACTCTATCTTCTTTCAGTTGGAAGACCTAAGGGAGATGAGCTCGCTCAGGTTTATTACCAGATCCGGCTGATTCAATAAATAATAACTTTAATGGGATAGGTGTATACAAGGATACCACAACGGGTCCTCTGGAGTCATTTACTGCAGCCACTTTAACCGAACTATGAAAAATAGTCGACTTGATGATAATAATTGAAATGATATGAGAAAATAACCTTAATTTTGGTTTTAGTGACGATTTAAGTGCAAAGCCGCAATCTGAACGAAGGTCGAGCAAAGGGGCATCCTAGAAACTTATGGCGCCAATCAGCAGACGGTGGCTGTTGTTGGATCAGTCGTGGCGACAGAAACGTTCAATTGCACAGAATGGAACGCGCTGGCGAGTAAAAGTAGTTGACACCCTATTCCCACTAAGGCTTAATGCAAATTCTACTACTAATTCACCTTAACAGGATGCACTGAACCATTAAAAACAAAAACTGATGGTGTACGGCTTTACAACTGTTCTTCCTATTCGTAACGCAAGTGGTCGATGGTTGACCGGTCCTTTAAGGCAAAATACACACTCACAACATTTTCGGCTCCGACCTGAACACGCAAAATAGCCAAGCATATTTTGGTTCACACTTGGCCATGCTACTGTTGGAACGATTCAATATCTTTATAGGCAGTTGCCATTGCTGAAGTGTTGCCGTCTCTATCTCTCCCAAGGCGATTTACCTTCGAATTATTAACACCGCGAGTAGTATCTTAAATCCCTCATTTGTATGAAGTAGGGTATCTTTGTAATGTTTAATGTTTGGCATAAGTATGTATGTTATAGGTTATACCAAGATACAAAACTCTCTCTAAATTATTTCATACTTGAATGCAAAACTGGCCCTGAGCTAGAAATGAGTCATAGCTCCGATTACGGGAGACGGACGTGTTGGTGTTGTGGCTCATTTCTAGCACTAGAAAATGTTTACAAGTGACTTGGTGTACCTATGCATTCGCGATTTTTGCCTACCCCTTGACCTCCGGTCACCATAATTACAATTGGGTACCAATTGCAATTCTGAGACTTTGAAACGAAAAAGCCATTATGTACTCGTATATATTTTAATATAGAATGAACTGCCAAAATAATTCTTTTAAATCCCAATATACTTTCCCATGGAATTTGTATTTATATATTTTATCCATTAATCCTCTTTAGGTGCCATCAAATACGTGAATAATTCGATTCAAAGTTATGAAAGATAATCAGTACAATATAATCGAAGTCGCCTCTTTGAAACAAAAAAAACATGTTGTTAGTCCTGAAATGACGACTGAACAAAAACCTTTGCGACTGCAGGAGGGAAACAATTATGTCCAGCACAAAAACGGACAACCAACAAAACAACAGTACCCTGAAATGCCTTCAGGGGATACACAATGCTTCTTCGGTGCTCATTAAAAGATTCATCAATCATAACAGAGAAGAAAATAGCAAGGAGATTATTGTGTTCACGACTCAGTCTCAAGCTGCTGTGATTTAAGTCCTGAAATTGGTAACTTCTTACAATAGTTTCCAAGAGCTTTATTAGAAATAATGAAAATGTTTTAAACTGAAGTCAAAAAGTTGAACTTTTGTTTTTAACAGGGCGAAGTTACTGTGTTTCGATAACTGCAACAACAATATGAATTTTGTTAAAGTTAAGCTCGCTGTAGCCGTGGTTAAATGGATTCAAGGAAGCAGAAGGAGTAGTGCTTATAGCAGCACAAATAGCCACGCCAGCAATCCTTTAAAGTTTTCTATTCTCCCAGACAAGAGATGGGTTGCTTTTAGCATATCTGTTATTGTTTTCAGCAGCTTATCACTTTGCGCATCAGTAGCTACAGACAGTTATGCCTGTCTTGCAGAATAGATTACGATAATAACCTTACTTACCTTGTTATGTACGAGTATATTCAGCTTGAATTATGCTTTTAATACAGAATCCGATAAACTTAAATCACAAAAAACTAGTCACGTCACAGGAGGTCCGGCTACACTATAATTCTTTATAAAGAGGTCCGCTTTGTTAGGATTATCTACGATATAACCAGAGTTATCAGCCGAAATGGTTAGTAGTGACAAGACATTTTGTAATACATCAATAAGAGTACTTACTACGAAGTTTTTCCGCAATGCCAATTACCTCCTCCTTGTAAGCATTTAACATTAATCTCAAGAGAATCTAGCCCCAAATTACAAATTGATAAATATACATGTATTTCGGGTGCAACTCACCCAACCCTTCCTCAGTAAAAAAGCTACTAAAGTATACTGACCATGGATGACTTTACGAGGAAAATTGTCCTCTTAAGACTACTTGGAAAAGCAAATTCCGTACGGTGGAACACCGAACTTTCTCCCTAGGGAAAACGACCAAGATAATTGTTCAACAGAGCTAAACGCAACGGTCAATGGGATCTATATCCTTTCACACTGACTATAAAAAGAAAAAAGAAAAAAAAAAGTGCCTAACCGTATATACCTCAAACCTGCGCGGACCCAGTGGTGACAACAAAACTTTAGATAGGCAACAGCCATTAAAAGTAAGGTTCCCATGTGGTCAGTGCATCGTCCGAAACTATTTTATGCTAACGAAACGTCAACTAAACCACACGGGAATAGTTGAGTTGAATATATGGTCAGTTCTATGGAAAGTTACCATATACAATATTTGAGATAGATTCTTGGTTAGATTTTTTATTTTCATACGGAGTAACTGGAACATTTTACAAGCATTTGGCCAAAACTTCAAGTCGCTAGCTTCATTCTATCGAAAGTTATCGCACATTTAAAGTATCATTTGCAGGTGAGGGAAGGCTTTCTTTGATCGGAACTTGCGCACCAATTGACTAGATTTTACAACCAACATCTGACCAAATTTTCAACTCGCTAGCTTCATTTTATCGAAAGTTATCGTAGTTGAAGGAATACTTTATTTTTAATTTTTTTGTTTTTTACATTTCTAGGGAAGGTAGGCGTTACTTTGGTTTGATTGTCCTACTAAAACTGAAGCAACTACTCAGTTGAAGTTTACATGCCAAAAATCAGCTCTCTACGTCAATTGGTTCAAGAGTTATAGACAACAAATTTCAAACATACCCAGTCGGACATTTGGTCTCCGATCCCAGTGGAATCGCAAAGTCTTCGATTCCTTACCGGTTCCATTCATCGGTTTGTCTCCGAAGCTGAACAAATTCAAATGTTTTCAATTATGTATCGAGTTAGCCTGAAATTTGAATTCATTTGAAAGTATCTGGCATTTGGCGACGCATGTTGTCATACACTTATATGAAATATGGAATACGGAATATGTTTTTGACATGGATATGTCTTATAGTTGGGGGTCATCCTAAAAATCTGTCCGTCACACAAAATGTCTGTTTTTCTACTCGGGGGTCAGAAGAAGAAACAAGCTCATTGAAAATTTTTCCGAGCTCTATGAATGTAGTGGCCGATCCTCAGTCAATCCGAGTCAGTCATCAAAGGGAACTCACGAAAATCGAAAAACTTCGCGTCATGAACTGACTAAACAACCAGGCACCCATAACACAAGTCAACATCATTCAACTGCCATCCCCTCGTAATTCAAATCTGCTCACAACACCAGCCACATCCAGAAAACCTGTCTCCCTCACTCGTGCACAGCGCTATGGCTCCTCCTTCACAGCAATCTTTTGACATGGATATGTCTTATAGCTGGGGGTCATCCTAAAAATCTGTCCGTCACACGAAATGTCTGTTTTTCTACTCGGGGGTCAGAAGAGGAAACAAGCCCATTGAAAATTTTTCCGAGCTCTATGAATGTAGTGGCCGATCCTCAGTCAATCCGAGTCAGTCATCAAAGGGAACTCACGAAAATCGAAAAACTTCGCGTAATGAACTGACTAAACAACCAGGCACCCATAACACAAGTCAACATCATTCAACTGCCATCCCCTCGTGATTCAAATCTGCTCACAACACCAGCCACATCCAGACAACCTGTCTCCCTCACTCGTGCACAGCGCTATGGCTCCTCCTTCACAGCAATCTTTTTGTTTTCATCAATTAGTCACTAACCTGACTCAGTAAGAAAATCGTTGGGGTAGGTCGGGAAATAGCTTCAACTTCACACACACACTCTCATATGCACGCAATGGAGAGACGGTTGAGTCGAAGAAGTTCAATGGATGGGCGTTGCTTTGTCATCGGCGACAGTACGAAAGAGATGCTTGCTCCACGGACCTTGGACTACACTTCCGCGGCGGATCCACCCCTTTCTTGTGATGGCCAATCCCATCCAGCCGACTGAAATCAGTGTCACCAAGGTCACCAACGTGTTTTTCCCGTAAGATGTAAGGAACTTACGACCGTACTTGTATCGCGCATACCGCGTACTATCACGATCGATGACATATCAACTAACAGTGCACAATTCTGATTTAGTGAGGAGAATAGTGCAGATGATACAGTTTGTGCAGCGCGGATAACGTAAACGTTAATGCAATAAAATTGTGTTGTCGCGCTTACCGTCTTTAGACTTAGACGAGTACTATCTAAGTATCTAATAGTAAGTGTGTTTAGCTAGACCGCGGCTTAACGCGATCGATCGCGGATTGACGTACTAACGAAGCACAGGCGCATATAAATATGTAGAGTGTATGATCGCTTGATCCACACACGGGGCAACGGTTGGGTTAATTTGTATCCTCCTGTACACTATGCAGGACGGTATGTCTTGAAAATGATACAAAGTATCTACACTGCATGCAGATACATCGGTACATCTTATGCCTACCGAAAGCGTGGGACGTGTTTTGTCGAATGAATTCATCCAGTATAACTATACTGGGATCTTTATAAAACTTACGTCGATATCTTCAACACAACAGGTTCCACGCAGTCGGTAGCCAAAGACATATCCATGTTCCGATGTATCTGCATGCAGTGTAGATACTTTGTATAATTTTTTTTTCTGTAAGCCTTGAATACAATCCGCCGTTAAATTAAAAGTGCCGTAAAATCAATACAAAAAGATTTCACGACACTTTTAGTTTCTGGACGAATTGTATTTATCAGGCTTAAATAGATTCAACCCATTTATACAGTCATCGATCCGAATTCGATCTCAGTGTCGATTCCTCGTTGGCTACATTCATCGGTCCGGAATCGATTCCAGTCATCGATCCGGATTCGATTCCACATTGGCTACAGTCATCGATCTGAATTCGACCCCAGTATCGATTCTACGTTGACTCCAGTCATCGATTCTCCATCGACTACCGTCATCGATTCCAGATCGATTCCTGTCCTCATTTTGGGTATCGCAAAAGCGGCCATGCCCATACAAATATCTCCGACGTGTCTCCGATAAAGTCATCGATTCCTTAGTAGACAGTCATCGATCCAGGACCGGTCAAGTGTCGATTCTTGTCCGACTGGGTAGAGTAATACGGGACTCTTTGTGAGTAAGTACCGTTATTTTCAACTGACCGATCTCATTTTTTCAAAAGAATATGAACTGAACCTTTCGAGTCATCTACCACAGTTAGAGCTTATCGTGCGAATGGACAAACACGAGCAGACAGACAAACGAAAATTATAGCTAAAGCCACCTTCAGAATGAAAGCTTGAAGCCGAGCGGGAAGCTGGGCCGGCCTTCTCGTTTGTGGCATTGACTCCTCCAGGGGCATGGGAGCGTTAACATTTCTTGCATTACTATCCCTTGGTGACGTTTCGATAGCATATTTTTTTCGAATCGCGCAGTTGCTAGCATGCGCCTCCTATCCGCGTCGTCTTTATACTGACAAGTTTGGAGCGCTGTGGTACTTCTATTACTCGTAGTATGCAAACGCAATTTATGTTCGTGCCGAGGATCGAACCTCCGTTTCTTTAGATGTGGCATCATAGAGCGGTGACCGAGAGCACACCGAGCGTGTCTCGCTCATACATTTTCACATGAAAAGGTGCGTACATTCCAGAGTAAAAGCAAAGCCGGATAGAGCTTGAAGCGTAAGGCGAGAAAAGTGGCCTTGACGAGCTTTTCCAAGCATAATCGGACAGAGCACCATCTTCTCGCATCAGCAATCTCGGCTACCAGCTCGGCCTTGGTGGTCAGAGAGAATTTGTGAACATGGAGAGGAAAGTCTGAACTTACACTATGAGCGTGCCTGTATCGATTATATCTGTCGGTCGGATCACGACCCGAAATTCACTACAATTTTGCCACAATGTTATACCGTCTAGAATAGCAACATGCATTTCCATTACCAATGTTCAGAGTCTCACAAAAGTAATAAAACGTTAAGCTACGAACCAACAAAATCAAATTAAACTTCCTGCAACTACTTTTCTCGGGAAAAATGGAGTTCATTTTTTTACCCATTTTTTTTTTCTATGATACGTACATATTATTCTACGAATAAAAGTCATTTTTTCCCTCGATATTTTTGTCACATTGTACCATTGCCAACGCTGATACTCTCCAAAGTGCACTTAATACTATAACGTTTCATGCCGCAACTATCATTGTAATACTCTTTTGTGACAAATCAACCGCATCAACTGAAAATATTTTTATAGTTTTCCATTTTTCACAATAAAGTTTTCTGCCCTATAGTTGGGTGATTTTATCGCTTACAGATTTTCCATAGAGAGTGTGGAATGGGATACGGTGAATGCAGAGCTGTGTGAGAGACTACGAAGGAAGAGAAAACTTTTATATTCGGTTAAAAGGAGTCTCTTGTCACTTGTTGGGAAGAACAGTGAACAGTGGCAGTGGTCAAGTAGAAAATACAAACAATGTTGATATATGTACTACTATGTAATTTGAAGGATGTATCTTCCCAATTTTGATTTTGGCGATATAAAACAAACTCACTCCTGATATCAGGAGTTAGGTCGTTTTTCCGGGGAAAATTTACAACAGAAATTTCCCTTGACTGCCTCGACTTTCTACAATTTTAATTTGAAAAGTTTTTAAGAGCATTACACTTTAGTATACCTATGAAAATGTGGGAGTCAAAATGTAGACGCAATTACACTTTGCCCTCCCGTTCCAGCCAACTTCTTGGATACATTCATCTAACGTTCGACAACATTTCCCAGCAAGAAGATCAAAATAACTTTTGTATCAAGTCATAATTACAGCCAAAAACCATACCCTCATTCCACTCCGTAGCTATAAGAAAATGCCCCAAGGTTTCCAAATTCAAAGGCATTCCAGCACACCAAGCACATTATTCCGAGTCTTTGGCCATTGTTCTTGAACGTTGGTGGTTGCATATCAATCACGAAACTTCAAGCAGCTTTTGTAGTTTTCAACCTGATTAATATCTTGTGCTCAGGACTGGGGACTGTTCTTATATTCTCGACCAGCAACAGTATTCTACAGGAGTACAATTATGCGGCATTAAGATTTTTGTTCGGATGCTTTATCGCAACTCTTCAGTTTTCTCCTACTGGTACATACTTCGCCTGCCACTATCATTTGCTTCGTCCATCAACACCTGAGGGGCTGGTCCTTAAAGTCTGATAGACTTTCCTAATTACAAGTTCGTAGTGGGCCATTAAACATCTTCGTTCGTCATCATCATTTTCAGTGAGCTATTGATATTTACTTTACAGCCTGGCCTAAAGATACTATGACAACAGTACTGGAAATTAAAAGCGCGCATTGTCACAGCTGTATTATTTCGGGGTTTTTGTTTATAAAATTAAGGAAGGGAGACAGTTTTCTATTCTTCGGTTTCGTGGTTTCGCGATGGAACTGGTGATCGCAAACGAATCTAAACGAAAAAGCAACAAAAAAATTAATGCTTTGTAAGATGCGTATTAAAGAAAGGAGAGTTTGCTTTTTGCATGAGGAATACTTAGAGAAAAGGCTATCAGCGAAGGAAAGGAAAGCGGAAAGGACGTTAGAGGCAAGAGTAACCGTACTTATGAACTTTCTGTCTCAGCTAATTCTCGTAGCAACCAATACAAACAAATACAAATGGGACATGGAATAAACACTGTTAAATGAATATACATATTGTTAAGATGGGTTCCTATTAGCATATCTGTCAGTTTTTAGCAGCCGATCATTTTTGACGGGCTCGGTGGTGTTCGCTCTACGCTCTACGATCCAGATATAGAGGTTCGAGGCTCGACGAGAACAAAACTGTCTGTGAGTACTAATGGAGCTTCCACTGCACTCCGAGCTTGTCACTATAAAGTCGGCGTGGATAGGACGTGGAGGTTAGCAACTGCACGTCCGAAAAGTAGATATGCTATCGAAACGTCAGCAAGGCATAGAAATGCAAGAGACGTTGATGGCCCCATGCCCCTGGAGGGGTCAACGCAATTAACATTAACTATTTTTAGTATTATCAGGTTGCTGCTAACTCCATAAAATGAAAAGTTGAAAAAATCAAAGTTGAAAGTAAAATTGGCAACCGATACCGCCACAAGCTAAACTGCTAATTAACCACCACCCTAAGTTCAGTCAACGAATACAAAAGTGATATGCGCTCTGGGAGCAACTTAAACATTCGCGGTGACATGTCCATATAACAGAGTCATGTTGAATGTTAAATCTTCATAGAACTTCAGATTTGGCAGTTAACCGAAGCAAGCCCTTTTCGCCTGATTTTTAAAGCAACTTGGTGATTCTGGATGAAGAAGAAGTCTAATGCTACCATAAGTTCCAATCAACTCTATTAACTCAGTTTAGCAGAAATGCGGTCAATTTATTTAATGATTTATGAACTCTCCTATAAAGACATTCACATCCGTAATTCTCTATTTGTTAGACCAGAATTACATAGGTAATATCCCCGGGCAAACACAGCGCAGCAGTAGTTGACTACACATTCCCGGTAGCTGAATAATAATTTGAAAAGCGAATATTTTCTCTTAATTTACATTTGCGGTCTAGCCAAGTTAGGACAGTACACACCTTACACGAAATAGTTAAAATAATTTATGTTGCAGGAAGTACTCATACCTAAATGTGAAAATAGTGCACAATCCACTACGTAGATACTTCAAATTTTCGATACTACCCTTAGACCCATTCTCATTACGTAGAGTATTCCATGGTTGGTCTTTGTCCTGATTATTTCCATAGGCGATGCTTATGCATTAGGAAATTGATTTCCGTACATAACTGTTGTAAGCCTCAATTCCGATAATTTCAGAATTGAATGGTTTTCGGTGAACGTTTGCGAGAAAATCGCCGAGAACCATAAGAACAAAAGAAATTGGTTTTCCGTTTGAATTTATCGATGAATAATATCTGAAATAATTAGTTTAAATTACAACCAAAAGAACGTTGTGTCAGATATCAACCTTACAAAAAAAGACACCAGCTTTGCACAAAAGGAACGAATATATCTTTTCAACTTGAAAAATGACTTCAGCGAAGTAGAGAATTTTCCATCTGCGCACATACGAGCCTTTCAACTTTCCTCACTTCGCCTAGCCGATTTGGATTATTCCATACAGCATCCGACCGTTAACGTTTTACTCGTATATAAGAGTTTCTATTTCTCTCTATTTTTCAGGCAATAAAAAAGTGACAAGATGAAATACCTTGAAACGTGCGTACAGTGCTTATGGAGCTACGAAGTGAAAAAAGACTTTCTCTCATAGTTGTGCCAAAAGGACAACGAAAAGCTAAGCACGCGAGTTTTCACCATTTATACCTGAATTTTCACTCAACCCTCTAGTCAAGAGGGAAGGTCACCCGCACCCGAAGAAAACATTATAATGCCCGGCACATGGTTGGAATAAGAAAGTGGCGGTGTATTTTCAAATCGAGTGAAACTTGATGTGAATGCGGAGGAAGATGGCAAAATCGTATCCTTGTTTGTTCCTTGCGTTCACAGTTCGGGGGAATGGTTATGGAATTCAATCATTTAACCGACCATCGTCGAGCTTAAAAGGCGACAAACGCTTCTGTTGTACGTATGCCTGCAAAACATTCATCAAAAACTTTTAAAACTGTTTTGTCCCTAGGGCGCTGATTGATTACAAGGGTTGACCTTTTTTTCATGCAGGAGCAAAACCATTATGGTAAAGGGGTTTCGTCACTTCAGACAGCAACGGTTTTATATTCTGGCCAGGGTTGCGTGGACAATGCGGACGCATTTGTGGCAGAAGCACTTTGTGGGAAATTCGATTAATTGGCAAATTTGAAAATTTGTTGATACCTTTTAAATGAATTTAGAGGGTAACCTGAACAAGAGTTGACAAGCCAAACAAGACACTCATTATTCATGCTATTTCTGCCGAAAAGTTTAAGACATTGCCGTTGTCAAGTAATATTACTGCAAACTTTATGTCAGCCATTTGATTGTGAAAGCTTCTGAATTTGAACTTGAATTATGCTTTGAAACTAATTGCGAAAGTTGCGAAGGCAAAACTCGTTTCTCCTAGATACTACATACGCGCAACAAGGATGTGGAAGCTAAAATTACTTTGAGGGATTATTAGAATATGTAACACAGCAAAAATAAAACATAGAGGAGATGGTTAGCTTCCAGCCACACAATAGTCGAGAAGAAGTTGTCTCGCTGTGGGTTTGGATAGGAGTTTAAACCTTTAAAAGTCGGAACACCCAGCCATTTAGTCCCCGAAGCACCGACCAGGGAGACGCCTTCCAACTTACATCAAACACTAGAATGATAAAGTAAGGGTAAATGAAGGAAAATAGCGAATGATGAATAGATGAATCTATAACGTCTGTTGTCACACCCGTGTCATACAATGTGCAATATATAGTGTAGCCATTGTATCCTGGGGCGTATTCCGATTTAGTCCGGAATGCCAACCACCTGGGCTGGTCGAGCGGCTCCCCCGATATGATAAAGGCAGCTCCTGATGAGTACAATCCATCGTGTGGACAAAACCGGGGACAGTGGAAGAATTGGCCTAATTTTGATCATTTTTGTGGTAGTGGATAGCTAAACTAAGTCATTAAGACCTGGATTCTACTCTACTTCATTCTTTAAAAAAGTTAGTTATGCGCTTATACGTGAAATCAGAAAGATTTTATTTAATAGGCTTAGTTTACGTTTTGATATTATAAACTGGTTTCGAACGATAAATGTTGCTTACGTACAGCTTTCAGTTGAGCTTTGAGTTAAGCTATAACTCGAACTATCAGTTGAGATGAGCTATCACTCGCGTCATAAGTCACATGTTTTGGGTTGGATTTATGGAGACTGGGTGACATTACGAATATCTCTGATAGCTCAATCAATAGCTCAACTGATGACTCAACTGACAGCTCAACTTATAGGGCAACTGATGATCGAATTTAAACTTATATGATGGTCTAAAAACCCCTTAAGACGAAACCAAATAATTCCTGTCCACAATTTAAGCATGCCAGTTCGAATCATTGGTTTAAAATTGTATGGTTTCCTCTAAGAAACAAGAACTTCAATACTACTACTCATAGTTCAATACACACATCTATATGTTGATTTAAGTTTAGAACCACCAGTTGATGTACTTATTGTTAGTCGAACTGTAGAGTGCTCTTTAGTAAAGTGCTTAACTAAAACTAATTTATATATGTACGGATATGCTATTTATATAAAGTATGTATTTTCATGAACACAGACATATTGTAAGTGAACATATATTTCCTCTTCCAATAAAGCCAAACTCGAAAACAAAAGAGCCTAGGGCTAACCATAAAGTACGTACATCAACTGAAATTTACTCTAATAATTTAACGTATTTAATATCACAATGAAAACAATTTATCTTTAATTGGAAATCTGTATCTGCTTTCGGACAAATGTCGATTACATGTTAACATAAATTCGATAGTTTGGTTGCATAAAGCTAAATTAATACAGCAAATGTATAAAATATATAAAACCTTCGAACAAGGTCTACTCAATTGCCCTAACCCCTTGTGAGGCATAGCGCGTCAACTTTGGCTTTGTTATAGCCCTTCTCAAGTCCTTCAAACTCCACAATACCTGACAGCATTAATAGTCTGTTCCTTAGAGAGGTAGTCAACGAGCAAATCACCTTTCTTGTACAAAAAAACTGTGGCTATTACCTTGCTTGCTGAGAAGATAACTTTACCTTTTTTGGGTGGAGGAGCACCTTTTTTTCTGGCAAACCATGCTCTGCTGCTTTGTTTCAGGGGCCGTATGGTGTATCCACGTCTCGTCTCTACTCACTATACGGCCAAAACTGGCTTTCCCCTCCTCCGGATACATTTTCAAAAAAAAAAAATGAAATTTCAGCCGATTCAATACGGTTTGTTTTGTGATCAGGCGTCAGCAACCTGGGAACCCAACGTGCGCACACTTTGATCATCCCTAACTTTTCCCAAAGGGTGTTAGCGACCGACATTCGACTAATTATGTGAGGAGGTAGTGCATTCACAATATTGTGAAGGGTGAGGCGCCCATGGCGTTAAACGATCTCTAAACCTCACTTTACTGCTTCTCCCTCGGTCGCACTAGAAGACGCCCGGAGCGCGGTTCAACAACCCGGTGGATTTCAATCGCGTTTTTGCCTTTGGCAAAGAGAAAACGGATCGCCGGACTCAGTTCGACGTTGACGTTAGAGGCAAGGGGGGTCTCCATGGTTGCAAAGCTACTGATGCCCAGCTGTTTGGCGGGAGAAAAAAATAACCGACGCAGGTCTGCCACTACATTTATGCCAAAATTCTTTAGAAAAAAGTTCCCCTAGTTTTGGCAACACAAGGAAACTTTCCACAATATTTGAACGAACCTCGTACATTTGTATTTTCTAAAAAAAAAACAATGCAAAAATAGAATTAACAGAAAGAAAACCCGTTTTTTTCCGCTAAAAAACCCAACTACTGGTTTTATTGGATCCGCTGTCACGAAAGGTATCCCAATACTTAATTTTGAATTCCGTTCAAGCTCGGAGCTGTCGTCTCACTACTCCCCAGTATTCAAAAATCTGAATCAACGCCTACAAAAGAAGCTCGAGCAGTGCTAGTTGCATAACACAGACTGACACCATTTTCGGAAGATTTCTGTTATAGTATTTATTTTGTTTACTATTTTTTTTAATCAATTGTCACACATTCTCGTTTCAATTTCCTCGAAATTTATATGATTAGGGTAACTAGAAACAAATTAAATTAATTAGAGACAAAACCAAATATGCTGCCTAACTGCCAAAGTGAACTTAAATTTTCTCATGACATATTGGCCTCGTTTATACCGCGGAACTCTTTTCGAGTATTAACTAATTCGAGCTAACTCACGACGATGTAAACATGTCGCATTAGCTATTTTTTATACTAATTTTAGCTCCACTTGCAACGCAGTACTGGACTAAAAGATTGGGGCTAGATGGTGTTGCTGTCTTTGCTAATGATGTTGTTGGTGATAATTCTATTTGATATGTTATATAAATACCTTTCCTGAAACTCTGCATTCGTTTCATCCTTTGATTGTAGCGATATAGACGCGTTTTTTAGGAGGCTACTGCCTCTTGACATTTTCCAAACCAAAGTCACCTACATCACAAACCAACAACTTTCATATTTCATATTTAGTACCTCTCCGTATGGTCGGTATGAACACACCACGAACAAGTACTAGCACTAAAGCAATTTAGTTAAATCGCCTTATAGTTTCACCGTATAAACGTGGCCATTAACGCAACAAAGCGTTGTAACTTTCTCAATATACATTTTCAAAACGAAAATATAGATGCCAGGATATGCAGTTATTTGGGTTTGGCTTCTCGATACGAATACTGTGGACTTTATTCGGACAAAAGCTCAATCACAAACCCAAGCCCCTTTTCGGCAACTTTCAAGTTTTACATCTTTCGATAGAAAGGATACAAGTGGTAACATACAACAAGAACATTCTATTTTCATTAGGACTTCCCAGCGCTTTTTGGAAAACATAACAAAGCTTGAATTGCTAGTATGGTAGGAAATCTGCAGCTAAATGTAGTTAGACTAAATGGAAAGACTCAAGCTTTTTCAGAAAAAAATGTTAACGTTGTTCCTTCTTCCTACAAATGCAGAATGAAGTCCTTCTTCCTTCGTTAAAGTTTATCCGAGACACCGAAATGAAAGCTTGGAGGATTGAGTGGAAAATAGTGAATTTCAAAAAAAAAAAAAATCTTTAAGGTGTTTCTAAAAGTCCGTGCGAAAGTTTGGAAGACACTGAGCATTTTAACGAAAACATAAAATATTATTTCTACCACCCGGAAAAATGTCGAAAATGTTGGAGAGTTTTGTAGTTTGGACACAGTGCAGAGAATTTTCGCACTTTGAGTCGATAGTATCAGTTAAAATAACTCTATTTTCATAGGAAATTTAAATGCAAATTTTATAATAATTACTTAAACCTGGAGGTGCGCATAATCACAAAAATTATGATAACTAGATTTTTTCAAAATGATTTCGCCTGTTTTTCGTTTTCATTCTAATTAGTTCATAGGTTAATCATCTACAATAGGCTGATCAATAATGCTGAAAAGCACCGGTAGATGATCGGAAGAAAGATTAGTGTTCATGAGAGGAGGTGAAAAGAAATGAGGGCAAACAGTGGGTTGTGGGAAAAGTTCTGCGGTTTTTTCACCAAAAATAAGACAAAAAAATTTTTATTCTTCAAAATACATTTAATCAACCAGATATTATCCGTTCATTTCAACAATCTTCTGCCAACGTCCTGGCAAGAGCATGATGCCATGTTCATAAAAGCGCTGTGGCTTATTGCGGAAAAACTCATCAAGGTCATATTTGATGGCTTCCACAGATTCGAAGCGGTTTCCATCCAAATGATTCTGAGGAGACCGGAAAAGGTGGTAATCCGACAACGCAAGATCTGGTGAGTAAGGCGGGTGTTGCATTAGTTCCCAGCCGAAGCTCTATAGTTTTTGTTCCGTTTCCACAAAAGTATGGGGTCTGGCGTTGTCGTGATGAAAACCGACCCCCTCCCCCCTTCTGTTAGCCAATTCCGGACGTTTTTCGGCTATTGCTCGTGGCAGCTTTTCCAACTGAGTGCAATACTTCCTCGAATCAATAGTTGGACAGCGTGGAAAAAGTCTGTAGCAGACTACACCCTTGTAATCCCACTAAATGCTAAGCAACACTTTTTCCGCCTTTGCAACGGTTGTGGATGATTTTCTGGGCGGGTGCCACGATTTTTTGCGCTTGATGTTCTTGTAAACAACCCATTTTTCATCCCCCGTTACAATCTTCTTCAAAAACGGTTCCAACGAATGCCATTTCACTAGAGATTCGCAGATCGAAATTCGGTTTAACACGGACAACTCATGGGGTACCCACACGTCGGACTTTTTTACGACTCCAAGCTGCTTTAGTCGTTTTGCGACGGTTGAATGATGTTCAGCCTTTCTGTGATCTCGCGAGTTGCCATATGCCGATCGGTTTTGATGAGGTCAAAGATTAAATCGTTTTCAACGGTGACAGGGCAACCAGTGCAGGGAGAGTCGTTTAAATCCGTATTTCTGGAACGGGTCCATCGCCCTTTTCACACCTTTGTTGCACAAGAACAAAAAACGTGTCTAAGCGTGCGTTTACACGTGAACATCTCGCCGAATTTGAACATTACCGCGGTAATGTTCTTGAACATTAGGACTAATATACCTACAACTACCAAGTAAATTTCGTTGCCGACACACACGGAAGGCATGAAGAATGATGGGTTGCTAGAAAGATACATATTTGCCCATGGACCCGTAAACAGAAAATTACCCTTCGTCTGTTTGTTGTCATTTGGTAATAATATGCGTATTGTTGATTCGTAGTGTTCTTGTTTTAGTTATGAGACCTTTTTTTTGAAAGCATTGTCTTTATTGAAGAGATCAGTAGATATCGGGTATGCATTTTTCTACCGCAAGTACATATTACTGGGTTATGGTTTTTGACTTGGTATTGTTTTGCATTGGGAAATCAATTTGATGATGAAATTTATGGATGAAAGCAATGATCACACGAAAGCGAAGTTTAATTTAGATTGTTTGGAACTCTATCTAAATGCTGTAAATCAATTAATTTGTACGTATGTCACGTACATTGTATGGATTTTTTTTTTATTTTAGTTTAAGTGAATAAAGTACAAGTAATATGCAAATATGTACCAACATGGAACTGTGGTTTTGTGAAGGAATACATTACATGCAGCCTAGAATTATAGGTACGTACATACATCCACATTTTTGTGTAGTGGGGAATATTTCTTGTTTATGGCCCGTCGCATATAAAATTAGATTAGACGGGAATAAAGTGCGATGCATGTTGTTTGTTCAGTGTAGAGACAAATAAAATAGACTATTGCTGAAGGGTTTTTGAGTCTCTGTGTCTACCTGTTTCTCAGTAGATACTTTATCTGTTGCTCAATAGGGGCTGTATCTTTTGGTCAATAGATAATGAGTCTGTTGCTCAGCATATACTGTGTCTGTTAGCCAATATATATTGCATCTGTCGCTCAGTAGATACTGTATCTGTTGGTCAGTTGGTACTGTATCTGTTCTTTGTAGATACTGTATCTGTTAATCAGTAGATAGAAAATGAGAGACCAGTTTTCATCCAGGTCTTGTATGGGATCACATCTGGATCAGAGTTGAAAATGAATTAGCTGAAATAAACTTCTTTCTCCGCCATCCGCCTCTAAACCTTTCTATACTGAGCCCGTAATTCGGCCCTATGCGGCGAAATGTCTGTATGATGGCTGTCTAAGCTCGCTCGTCGCAGATCCATGTCGTTTTTTTTCATCTGACACCGAAATCAAAATGACTCCAAAATGAATACGCCAATTGTACGTTTCGGGTACATGCCATACATTGCCTAGGTTCAGGATTCTCAACGTTGCAATTACGTTTCAAGTATTTAGCAAATGCATGTCAAACGATAAAAAGGGAAATCAACCAGAACAATTTTCTGATTCATTTCACTAGTTTGTATTTTACATGCCATCTCCACCTGAAATTGAACTGAGTTCAAAGCAACTTGGAACGTTTAGGGTTTTCACGGAACGCACCTATTGAAAATATTGATCATACGGCAGAGATTAATAAGATCTTTTTTGTAGTACAATTTTACGTTTTAGAATCAATTGCCTACCTAAATGTATACATCGATAAGCAAATTATACGAAAATATGGGTTAAATAATATACCTATGTACATATTTATACTAATATATCTATCTAATATACATACATAGCTCAAACAGTTACATTTTAATCAATCAGATTTACATCTGATTGCATTTCGATCTAACACCTCAAAAAAAAATATCCATTTGTCCTTATTTCATTATTTTCTGACCTGGTGTCATAAAATCGAAAACAAACCAAAAAAAAACCCAAACAAACAACAACTTAACTCAAATTACCCATCGTCTACTTGCTGGCAATTTGTGTGAAACGCAAGACGATTGAAATAGATTCGTAGCATATACATTTTCTCTCAATGGTTGACCCTCGTTTGAAAACATACCTCCATATGAAAAGGTACATTTCCATTAAATTCGGCGAACATTTTCGCCCGTTCCCATTCCTC
This sequence comes from Chloromyia formosa, assembly GCA_964017055.1. Classification (NCBI taxonomy): domain Eukaryota; kingdom Metazoa; phylum Arthropoda; class Insecta; order Diptera; family Stratiomyidae; genus Chloromyia; species Chloromyia formosa. The sequence goes on along the minus strand of OZ024815.1, from coordinate 151,862,452 downwards.
ATGGGAACAGCTCTGAACATATTCGCCGAATGCACCTTTTGTCGTCTTAATACTTTTTCCATAAGACGCGCAACAATATTCGGCGAAAAAGTTCTCGGGAAATGGATAGATGGGAACATTGCCTGTTCCGTTCGGCGAATATAATGCTATTGTTATTGTATTCACATTCAAATTCGGCGAGATGTTCACGTGTAAACGCACGCTAATATGAACCTTTCTCTCTTCCATTTAATCACTTTTTTACCAGTAAAATAAATTAGATTAAACTAAAAGATTTGATCAAGTTTACGTATACGCAATAGCCTTTCAACCTGCGGATAACGATTCAAGATATAAATACATAGTACATACGGTGTTGCCAGGCATATGCAAATTTTTAATGCAAAAAAACAGCAGAACTTTTTCCACAACCCAATATATTGTAATTTCAAGTAAAAGGACAATTTTTTGGTTGTGAGATTGCTCGTAGGGCCCAAAATAATTACGCTTCAAATTCGACTTTCCATTGGAAAAGATTTTATAACGGTCATGAAATTTAGAAGTTTGCAAATTCTTCGAAAAGTGCCTCAATGTGTTGGCTTTGAAATGGTATTTCATTTTTATGGTTTGTGATTTGGTTTTCGAGTTATAAACGAAAAATTGTAATAGTGACGTTTTTTTTTAAATTGTCGTCAAACTTGAACGCCGTTTGGCTCCTTAACCATCCATCTGGCGTCTCTAATCATCTAGGAGTTTTTTGTATTTACAATAATTCGATGTAGTTTATTTTTGTGCTGCTCACCTTTTTTCGAAAGATTGTATTTTCAAAGTTACCCGCAAAAAATGCGAAAAAGGAGCTTTTTTCGAGCAGTTTTGGGCAATTTTCTCGGAACGCATCACTTTTTCGAGATGGTAAAGTTGAAATTCGGATTCAGCTCCCCAAAATACATAAACCAAAATTGAGAAAAAACTTGTATATTTTTTTTCTCCATCAAACTATTACTGGACTATATTTATATACTTAACAAAAATAAAAACAATGGAAAATACGGTTTTAGAGATATATACGCATTTCCAACAAGTATTTGCACCTTCGGCTTCGGGCGAAGGTAGAAACAATAGCCGAACATTGGATTTGGCTTCGACCAAAAAGCACCTTCAGTCTGATACTAGTCAGAAGGACACCGCAAAGTAAAAATGATATTTTTATAGACAAACTCTATAGAAAAAAGTGGCTTATCAGCCAACTCAATTACTTCCCATGCTAACATCATCGTCTGACAATCGTCCTTGTTCATACACGTGTACCAATATAAACAGTGTATAGTTAAATAATAAGCCAAATATTTCTATTCAGAAACCACCCTATAGGCAATTGACTGCCGCAGGGCGAAAAGCTGATACGAAGTTTTCCGTTTCCAACCAAATTTCCTAGTTATTTTATTCACACTTCGGTACATCGTTAAGTTCTACTTATGTTATAAGTAGAATAAGTCGTTGCTTATATAGCGAGCATAGGAATTGACGACGTATGCCCGTGAATAAATAGATTAGAACAGGGCGGTCGAATCGACTTCAATCGACCACCACCCCGGTTTCCGAAATTCGAGCAAAAACATTTCAAGGATAAGTCGTTTGGAGAAGTCCTACGCACGTTTACAAATAGTGCCACGGTGTTCAGGATAGTAAAAGGCTTTTGCCCTCACTTTTCAGCACTTCAGGTAATATGTCGCAAAATCAATAGGGCGGTGAGAAACAAACTGATGATTTAGAGAGGATTTCGATAAAGTTTTGAATGAAATTAGCTGCTGATACAGTTTGCACATGCAATCAATAATTATCATACTTCATTATAATATAGAAACCATACAAAATAACGCAAGCACTAAACTATAGCAAGCAGCACAAAATGATGTACTCTTGACAGACAAGATATTGTCCGTACGGAAAGAAACAGCCTATCGAAATAAAAAATTGAAAAAATAAAGCTAACGCTAACAAGAGTAAAGCATCCCTAAAACCAAAGCGACCGCGAGGATTCGTAATTATGTTCACACTGACGTGATGATTTTTGGTACGTAAAATTCAAATGAGAAGCTGATTCAGTTTTAGTAAAATGGGCATAATCAGACCGAAGGAGCGCCTATCTCCCCTACAAATGATACTTTAAATACGCGATAGCTTTAGATAGAATAAAGCTAGCGACTTTTTTTGATTTTTTGGCCGAATGATTGTCAAAGTATACAGTTGGTAGGTATTGAAAATTGACATGATCGAATCAAAGAAACGTATACCTCCCTTGCAAATTATATCTTAAATATGTGGTAACTTTCCATAGAATGGAGCCAGCGACTTTAAATTTGTGTCAAATGTTCGTAGTGTGGGCTAGTTGGTTAATTTTGGGAATGGGAAAGATCCTATTTCTCTTATAAAGTTGTAAAAAGAGCTCACTTGTCTCAAAATGGCGCCTTTTACTTCCAAAATTTCTTCATAATAGCTTCTGTTCAAACTAACTATATAGAAAACACACTTTCAATGCATACGGCTGTTGTATATTTCAAATTTTGGTGTCACCACTAGATCCGCTCAGCTGTAGGGAATATACAATTCGGCATCATTTTCAACTATTTTTCTTTTTTAATTTTTAGTTGATTGGGCGATGCATAGTTGTTCGCGTTCTTTAACCAATACTGGGTTTTAAATTGCAACGATTTCGCACTCCCCTTGCGTGGAGTTGCAACCCTCAGCATATCACCCAAGCACGCTTACTTCGCTCGCTCTATACGCTACACACAAAAAAGCTACATCATTAAATAAATATGAATTTAATAGTGTTTTTAATAGATTTTACCATTAAAATTGGTCAATGAGATTTATGTGGTTATTTTAATAATTTGCAAACCATAAATCTTATCGTACTCTTGTCCCATTACGTTAGTAGGCATATCCTATTAAAATATTAAGAAGACACTATTGAATATATTTATTATAAAAAAAAATGATCACGGCCGCCCCACCTTTATTTTACTCATTTTTATTTTTAATCAATGTACTTGCTTGTAGCTGAGCCATTTTGAGGTTGGCTTTCGAATATGTTCGTGGCAGGAGTCGAACCCGCGACTTCTCGGTTGGTAAGTCGATTCACTTTTCATCGATCTATCGCAATCACAGGATATGTAAACTCTAAAGCAATCATCAATTAGATTCCAGGGAACATTCCTGTTTCGCGAATATTAGGAGAATTCTCTTTATTGCATTTAGAGAGAATTTTTAAAATTTCTTAATTGCGACATTTTCGCTTTAGGTAGTTCATTTCCGCTTTAGGTGATAAGAACTTGGAAGCCACGCGGGAGTATTTGTAAGTCCTAAAGTGGAAGTTTCTTGAGTTTTGTGGAAATTCTCTCTAATCAAATAGAGAAAATTCTCCTATTTTTTGCGAAACAGGAATGTTCCAATCCCGAATATTTTAACCTAAATTCATAAGTGCGGCTTATGTACAATACATATGTCTGCGATAAAGGGTAAAGAAAGTATTATTTTCATAGATACTCCTCCCTGCGCAGGGCATGATTAAAATAAAGCGTAACAATACTTCCTTCCTAAATAATCGTCATATGATCTAAAGGAAAACGGAAAAATCACATATGCTACACGTAAAAATAACTCATTCGAAAGATCCGAGTGTAGCGCTTTGTCCGCATACCACGTTGTACGTGGAACAATTAAGTCGCCTTACCTACTAACCCACTGAAATTTTCATGTGTTTATGTTCACATATAGGTCTTGAATCTGGCATTTCTCAACAACAGACATCCCTACGCTATTTGGGGAGAAAAAATAATAAAAATTACCGATCCGAATGAGTATATTAATCTTTGGTGAAATTATTTATCGCCATGTTCAGACCAAAATACATTACGAACATATGTTTGGGGAGAGATCTACTATATTCGAATCTCAGGATGCTATATGTGTACTTCCTTCTGCTTTCACCAGATCTCTCCTGCAACAATATACGAAAGTATTTAGTGAACTCGAGAACTGACTCTAGATAAGATGTTTTTGCTTTCCCATATACACACGAGTATAAAACTTCCTTCATATATTGCCGAAATTGTGTAGAGTTGTACTAATTACGGAGAAATCCTAGTCCCAGATTAATGATATTATGTGTTTTATCTTAATTAAAAGACGGAAAAAATAAGAATGTAATAGGCCCACAAGTTGTTTCACTTCAGTGTCAGTTGTACGGATCCGAGACGTTTGCAATTCTCGAAAATATGTGAAGCAGTTGCCATGGCCAGTTACTCTTGGTTTAATTAATTCTTTGCCACGTACATGTTTCCCATATTATATTTGTATCTTTTCCGTACGTTACGTTCGATCGAAGATTATAATTAGTAGATTATATTTGAGTATACAGTCTGAATTTGGATAATTCAATTTTCGTACACACAACCACACAAGTTTCTCTGATTTGCCTCCGTGTCGTCCGTTTGGTCATGAACGTGACGACTATCGTAGATAGGACACAGGCAAAAGGATGAATTTAGACATAATTTGGATATTTTTAGGTCGCTTGTGATATGATCGGACAGCTACACTCTTATTTAATAGTAAATACCTTGCGTGCTTTCCAACAAAGTTTCTTTAAAGATAATTAAGTAATGGAGCAATAAAGTAGACATTAAAGCACGAATATATCCCCCAATTGTTGCTATCGATGCACTAATCCATTTGAAAATTTAATGCTTCCAGATACTTTCCTATCTGTCCCACTTTTTTTCGTCGTTGTCCCTCATCACCTATCGCAGTCGCCACTAGCTATTCCGGGGCTTATCCCAATTTTCAGTCAGCTCTCCCATAGATAAATTCCGGCAACGAATTTTCACTCCCCCAAATCTGTTGACATCAGCACGATTCAGACATTAATTATCCTTAATTACATCGGACAGGCATGGCGGCTGGAAGGATTTGGATACAAGAAAATTTTTCAATCCGCGCCAAAAAAGAAAAGAAAGGAAGGAAAATCCATTTGGGCGACGATAAGACTCGTGTTGGTCAGGCGAGAATCATTAGCATACGCCCCAAACTTCACGGGGTTTGCTGGAACAGTTTGAACGTTAATTTGATGTAACAAAGATTTGGAAAAATTACGAGAATAGCAATTCAATCGAGTGGCTATTTTATGTTTCGTCTAATTATTACTCGAACTGTGATAGGTGAGAGGATAGCGATGATTTTATGAAAAACAATGTCAAAATAAATAAATTAGGTACATATACAATAAACAGATAACCACCCACAGCAAATCGTGAGTTTAATAATGAATAACGACCGACCACAAGATAAACACTGCTCTAAGAAACGTTAAAGCTTCTGGTACACGAGACGCACAAACGCGTCGCGCGTGACATATCTACGATACCTGACCCATGTAAACAGCAAACGGGTACACAACAACATTTTAGACGACGACGGGTACTGTAGCATAAATGTGCTTGCCCAACTTACGTGTAAACGTAATCGCGTTTACGTGACATGAATGAAAATTTCCCGATCGCGTATACACGTCCCGTGTATCAGAGCTTAAGGCTTTGAAAACTATTCCACTAATGAATAAAAAAATTACAGGATCCCTAATTTGGGGGGAGGGGTAATTCATCCGAACATATCTTCCAAACACACCCCCCCCCCCATGATTTATAAAAAAAATTACAGGGTCCCCAATTTTTGGGGATTGCGCATCCTGTCATAAATAAAAAAAAAAATCCCGAACTAGTGAATTTTAAAAAATCTCATAGAAGCCCCCATTTTTGGAGAGACTGTTCATATTGACATATTTCCCAAAAAAAATCCTCAATGGATTATACAAAAAACACGACAGAAGTCCCCATTTTAGGTGGATTGTTCATCGTAACATGATCTCCCAAAAAAATCTCCCCAATAAATTATGACAAAAAAAAAATATGATGGAAGCCCCCATTTTTAGAGAGATTGTTAATCGTACTCGTATCATATATTCCGAAAAATACATGTGCCACTTTATCATTTACCAAAGCCCCCAAACTACATGCAGAATTCGGGGATATGCCATTTTTGGGAGGGCAACAGTGTCAGTAAACTTCCGAGTTTAATTTCATTTATATATGAGTACCATCTAAATACACGGAATGATCAATTTTACTAAATTACATCAAATTAAACATAATTTATGTCCCCATTAGCCACATCATTTTTCAGGAAACATCGGAAACCGAAGTTGAGTTACACTTACCAATTTACCTGGCCCAATCCACATCCCTCTGTACTGGCTTTCACCCATTGACATATATGTAAATTCATTTGGCACTTAAAAATCAAACTACAAAGCAACGTTCGTTAGTGAATTTCGAGTATTCACGTAAGTATGTCATGGTTGCCTAGATACTTCCTGATCCGGCTCTAGGTGTGCTGTAAATTCAAAGCATGCAAGCCATTGGATAAATAAGTTCACATAGGTGAATACGTGCACCTGACATTCCACTGAGAGAACATGCACATACGATTTAATGTCTCAAGTACTCTAATGAGACTCCTGGTTGTTTGATTGCTTTCGGCCTACAACACACACCTGTAGTTTTCACGCTACATTTAAACTTTAACGTACCTTTGTCGACTTAAAGCAAAATGAGCTTCTCACTACGGGATGAACGTAAAAGAAGATTGAACGTTTAACGACACACTCACATACACAGATGCAATGCCAAAGGGAAGTAATTAATGCAAATGGATTGCAGAATTTTAATTTAATTTAAATGTAATGTCGTTGGTTTTGCAACAACATGTAAGTGCAATAATGGTGAAGGAAAAGTTTTCAGAGAACACTTGACGTCATCTTAGCTCCTATCGTCTTGGTTAGATAGCTAAGTCATATTCAACAGTGCAAGTTTAATTAATTTATTTAGAGAATGAAAAACCAACATTCAAAGTTGTGTTTTCGTCTGGAAAATGTCAATGCAGCAGTGAAGAAGAGCTGAGCAAATATTGTGTTCTTTTTTTTTAGTTCGTTATCATCTGATACCAGCGTGAACTATTTCCCCCTCTTTCCTCACTTCCTTCATTTTCTTTTAAAAACATAACCCCTACGTGTTTGCTCACACGTCTCGTAATCGGCTCGTCTGCGATTCGAAATCCACTTCCCTAGCAAATCGATTCGCTTACGTGCCGATCAATGGACGACCCATGTGAGCATCTCCATACATTTGCTTGGGAATTGTAGTTAGAATCGTAGACGAGCCGATTACGAGACGACCCGTGTGAGCAAACACTACACAGGTAGCCGCTCGACGGAAAACCCATCGATACATCAACGTACATCCACAGAGATTAGCTTCTACCTGGAATACACATTTCAATCCAAAAGCTCTTTTCTATGATCCTAATTTGCCTTAAAACATTAGTCGACGCAACACTTAGAAATAAGTGAAAGCTTGAAGCTTAACCCCACTCGAGTGTTAAGCTTGCCATACACAATACCCGTAAACGCGATAGGCACGTCAAACTTAAGACACCCATCGTGTATATACTCGTACAACACATAGGGTTTCCAATTTACGGACAACTGCGCGTATTTTGTTAGGCGTCACAGCGTGTCGGTATTCTCGTATACTCATTACGGTCTCCGATTTTCAAAATATTGAAACCACATTTGATAATATGGACGTGTAAAATCAAGTCATATGTCAAATCAACTGGACCTGAGTTATGACCTGCCGACTTCCAAGGCATTTTGAGATTCTTTGTCCCACTGATCAGTGTTCCCTCAGGATCGCGAGCCTTTGATACAGCCATACCATATAAGACAATTAAAATTAATATTCCGCAAGAAGTTATCCAATTGAATTTTTTGGGTAAGAAAATATTCAGAATGCATTTTTACACTGTTGCTCATTGGAGTAAAAAAAACATCCAAACTAATAGTAACTCAACTCATATGTACTATCATAATCATTGTGGCCCACAACTTCAATGCCACGCTAAAATTAAAAAAAAACTGTCCTAACAATAAAATCAATAGATCTAGTTTCTCTCATAAATTGTTCGATCTACTAGCTTGAAATTGAACTGCAGGCCAGTATAGAACCCACTTCCTAGATTTCTGAATGTGACGGGCGAATCTATTGCGGTCGTTCATTTTCCAAGGTACATATTCCTTTCAAAGGCTATAAATTACGTCAATTTTTTTTCGAGGAGCAATCGAAAAGCTCAATTCCACTGAATAAAAATTTTGTCTACACTTCTTTCACATACGTAGTAAAACTCAATGTATGGCTGCGCAATTTTCATCATTTTGATGGAGGATGGGATTTTATTGATTACGCAAAAAAAAAGATTAAAATTTTGTTTGCTTTTAAGGAGAATTTACGCAATTACATATCTTATCGTCGTCTGCATATGTATCAAAGCAGTCAGGGCCATAGTTGATCAAATAAAGGTAAATTTGAGATTTCTCAGAGCGGATTTCCGTGGATTCGTACTTTGTTTGTTCGTATTACTTAAAGCGGTGATCCACTCTGGGAAATCTGTTAGTACCCAAGGCAGAAATCCACTGTACCTAAAGCAGTAATTCATTCTAGTATTTCAGGAGCTTTAGGTTGAACTATTTTACGGAAATTTACTTTGGGGAATTAAAAAGAAGATTTATGCTTAAGGCAGCACGAACGTATGTCCTAGAGTGGATTTACACTTAGGTAGTACGAGCTGTAGTACGCTTTACGTTTCAACTCTGGGAAATTTCGGCTTTAGCCAGTACCAAAGTTTGGGCTAATTCTTTGTCTTTCACAAAAAAAAAGATTTGGACCGACATTTCATTTGAAACTATTGCCCCCAATTTTATATAATTTTCCGAAATACTTTGGAAATTATTGCCCCATCTACCTGAAAGTTAGGACGGTAAATTCACAGACAGCAACAACACTTGGGGTGAACTTTCGTCTGTCTCAAAAGAAAACATTTGGAGCGATATTTTGTTTGGAACTATTGCCCCCTATTGCGAACCACATCCCTAAAGTTAGGACTAAACTAAAAACTATATTAATACAAAGTGTTTCGGGCGATTTTACCATTTTCATTTTAGGGCGACATTCGCAGAGCCAATGTAAACCAATAATTCGGCTCGGGCCATTTTTTGTCTTTAAAGAAATGCCTAGTTATAAGTTATAAGTTTTTCTTTTCTAATAACCCTAAACTCAACATTTTTGATTTCGATTTTATTAAATTACCATAGCATGGATTATAGTATCCTTTTAAGAGTACAAACTCTTGGCATCGCCACACACAAAGCAGACTGATCACTCAGTAATATTAGCGTCCAAGCGCGAACTGCAGTAAGATTTGATAAACATGTTCCGCGCGGACAGTCTGTATTCTGTCTGGCGAGGTCTTTAAAACGATACTATAGGCTGAGATGTGTTATGTCGGTTGATCTCATTATTTAGCTATTATAGTATCGACATTCTAAATCACAAAACATTTAATCAAAATATCAAACTCTAACACTTACCAATTAATAGGAATTTCCAAACATGCATCTGAATTTCCAGGTGTGTTTCCATTCAAAAATCGTGTCCTTGTTGTTGTACAATTATTATCATCAATATTAGAATTGAGAACAGGGAAAGTTCGGATGTTTTCATCATTTCTAAAGATACCGAAGACGCAAGGATTTTTGCAATTTTTTTTGTTGCTTCGAGTAGAACGTTCGTTGACACTTTCACTACATTTAGGACACTTTTTAACATGACAATATGCATTTTCGTTGCACATTAATGTATGACGTATCATTACAAAGTTTATGTCCGTATCGTTCTTTCTTGTAAATATTATTTACATCTTGTTAAGGTCCTTGATTTGGAGACATCTAGGGATGCTGATTTAATGCGTAACGACACAAGTAGCCAACATTTTTTAATGAACGAATTTTAGCTTTAATAAAACAATACAGTAGTCTAAATCTAACCAAAGTACAGTAGTTTTAAGCCGAAATAGTTTTGTCAAAATCTTGCCAAATTGAAATCTCAACTTTTCAGAAAAAAAAATCTGCCAAATTAAAATCACGCTATTTTGTAGTCCCTTGTTAATTCCCTTCCCTAATGCTTCATAATTAGTGTGAATTCGAAAAGAGTTTTCTCAAAACAAATTTCTTATATCGATTAAAGGTTTTACCAAGCGGGATTTTTAAGTGACGGGATTTTGTATTGACGGGATTTTACACTGACGAGATTATGAATTGGAGGGATTTTGAATTGGTGGGATTTTGAATGGCAGGGTTTTGAATGAAGGGATTTCAGGCAGGATTTTAAATAGCGAAAAGTTGTAACGCAACGCATTGCATCCAACCCTATCTTTAAATTTTTAATCAAAAAGATAGAATAATCTCAAACGACGTAGAAAATATGAAACTTAGTCGAAATTTCGGAATACACGTATGAGCTCTTATCCTTTACAGACACCCAACAAACTTTTTCTTCCGCTCAACCGAGAAAACTCTGCCACAATGATAAATTTTACCAATCAATTTTACACGCGGTGTCATATTTTCTGTACTTGCATATCTTGTACTATTTCAGCATCTTTTCGGGAGGAAAATGTGAAATACGGAAATATGTATGTATGTTCCCTCGAACTTTTCGACAATAATAGAAGAAGCCTCACCATAAACACAGAACAAAGACACGATTTCAGTAGGATATTTTCGCGGCTCTATTGCGCTACTGTGACATTGTAGACGATAATGCTGATTCCGTAGTATCCTTGGAACGGATAGAAATCAACAAGAAAGTTTAGGGATAAGTAGGTATGGATTGGTGTACGGCGGATAGATGATGACGAGTACGGACGGGCATGATGAAAAATAGAGCTGTCAGTTATGTTATATTTCATGTGATTCGTATGCCTTAAGCGAAGATACAGCAGAAGATTTATGTAACATAAATTAATTTTACTCGTTGTTAACAGAATATCTGTTTTTTTTTGGTTTTAGTTCAGAATGGAATGCTATACCATTCCAAATAAAATGTCCATAGGTAAGAGTTGTGTGATTTTGTTGGGTGGTAGATGGTACTCAGTCGCATCACAGTGTAGCGGTGGCGGTTATATTACCCATTTAATTAGGTAAACAGAATAATGTTTTTAATACGATTTAATCACAATAAAAGAGAGATTTACAAGAATTTAGTTAATTTATGCATGAAGTTAGTGCGTTATGTATGTGAAAATTAGATGCAATAGCTTAAGAGAGCATAACCAAATTTTTCACTTCACAAAACTATATCTTGCAAACAATTTATCCCATTTTGTGGGATGAACTCCAAATTTTTTTTTTATCAGAGTGTCAGCTGCGACGCATAGTGGATCGAGCTAGTATATGGTTGCGGACATCGGCCTAACATCAAATTTCCATTTATTTGTTTTTTTTTCAAAAGCCAGTCAGTCAGTTTCAGATCATAGCAGAACAACAATTGCACGTGTTACAATAACGAAATTGTTCTGGATAAAGCTGGTTGTTAGTGTAATGCGAGCGATTGTTTTTCTGCACTTGACCTGGACTGCCAAAAAACGCAGCTATTGTCTTTTTTTGAAAATATACATCACTTGACTCAAAAATGTATGCATTATTCTTTTATAGTGCATTTCTTAGTAGTGTTTTTTTAATAAAAAATAAAATTAAGTACATTTTATAACTAATGATTCTTAACTATAAAAATTTGATACGTACTGTTGCGTAATACCATGTTATTACGAATAAGGCACAAAAAGAAAAAAAAAATCGCTCTTTAAGGAGGATGTCTATGACAATTTCAGTTTTTGGACTTCGAGTACAAATGCCTTAATATTTTCCAAGGTCGGAGGTGGTTGCAAAAAGTAAAGTCAGCACCAAAAAGCAGATAGTTGTGGACTTTCAAAATTTTAAATTGTCATAGACATCACTTAAAGCAAATTTTTTCTCTTGTGTGCAGTACGCAGCACGCATCAAATTGTAATTAATAAGCTTCATTACATATAAAACCTACTTAATTTACTTTTTTGTTAGAAAACACACACCCGTAAGAAATGCACTATAAAAAAATTATTTTCGGCTAGCTTGCCGCGCGAAAAACGTGTGTACTGCCTAAAGCCGAAATTCTGTTTGAAACTTACCTGAGCAGTATGAATCCACTCTGGAAAATTTCAAAGCGGATTCACCCTTTAGATAGTACAAGTTCACGGAAAGTCACTGCAAGAATTCGAAGAAAATGGTGTTGCCGTTTTAAGCTATGCGGACATATATCGAAGAGTGCATTTCCGCTTTAGGTATCCACTCTGGAAAATTTTCAAGATAGGATTTTCGTTACATCTTTTATGAACTTTTCTCCCAGAATTTTGTTTATATTGGGTGTTCATTCATAGAACCATGTTCACGAACAACCGTAAACGTGAATAATTATTCGATGGTGTCGAAAACAATGATCGTCCTAGCCCTAGACGCAATTCCATTAAGAAGTAATATAGAATGACCAACATAAGGAAGCTGACTTCGGAAATACCAGCACTTTTTTTAAGTGGCAACTGTGTCCTTCAATGGCTTCATCTACAGCACATTTCCTTTTATCATATCAATATCTCAAAATATTTCTACCTTTACAGCAAAGAATCACTTCACATAAAAGTGAAATCCTGGAAATGAAATATGTATGAATAATAGCTTTCTCCTTCAGAACGAGCATTCCGTGAACCCGAAAGAATGGGGTCTATAAAAATATATTGTGAAAATAAAAAGTGTCTGTCTTTGAAGATTTATTAGATGGACCTTTTGCAGACATGACAAGAAAATATTTTCGTGCAAACAATAAAAATGTAATAAAAAATATACCCCCCATACAGCTTTAATATTGTTCGTGCCCAAGGAAACCCTTTCATCGTATAGAATCTGTAATTCTTTCATTCATTACAAGAAAGTACAATACATATAAATATGAGTTGAATGGTCGGGTGTTAACCATTAACTCTAATGGCCGCTATTCGTTTTTGTGCAAACAAGTACAGCAATAAAATACAGAATAGCAAGGAAAAAATGATACAGAATAGCTAGTGAAGAATTTTAGGTGAAAATTATTGATTTAGCTAGCCTTTAAAACTCAACTCAACTGTCAAAAGAAAACATGAAATCTACTCCTCAAAAATATCCACCCAAAAATTGTACTTCATGAAATACATTAAAATTTTGACAATGCGGACAGACAAACGACTTTGGGAACGAGTTCCGCCCGCTATGCTCGATTCGCACTTAAGAGGCCGTCACCCTCAGTAGACTGCCGGTAGAGTTACTAACCCTTCGGCAAATCTGGAACCCTTCGGCAAATCGATGGAATGATGAAATAATCTGTTGCTTTTTCAGAGACAATAATGCTCGCTTCGTTTGTTCTCGTACAATAGAGGTAAGTCGAGCTACCGTATACTCATCAATGACATTTTCTAGCGAACTCCAGGGGAATAGAAGAGGTCTTGAAATAAATCACGAAAAGCAGAAACCCACTCCACCCTGTAGTCGGTTTCCGATTTAGGCAGTATGAACCCATGTTTTCCAGAGTGAAACTGTTTTTTACTATGCAGTAGCAATAGCTTATAGAAAAGATTTTCTGGATCAGCTGTCTGTCCAGAACTATCGGAGGTTGGTAGTGTAATGGTTGTACTTGTCCTGCTCCGTTGCACCAAAGAATGCGGCTAATATGCGACATGGAAACCCTGAAGTTAAAGCGATTAATTTTTTTTTAATAAAAATAATTTGGTGTATTTGTTTTCTTGAATACCGGGTCCAAAATGGACCAATTCGCCGCAATTTGCCATAAAGCAGTAACGTGGGCGACCTGCGGTCTTTCAAATTTACCAATGATACACCAAGATTAGTGTAAATTCCAGTGGTGGTGTGGCATTATTTCCAATCACACTTAATAAACATGTTCAATTGTAAATGAACTTAATTGTACAAATAGCTGTAACAATTAATTGAAACTGCCATGTAACGAAAAGAGCTCACCATTCTGTTTAAATTACCCGCCTGATCCGCTATTATTTTGCAGTTTACCAATGGATACGAACTCTCTTCGTGATAGCATCTCCTATATATACTTCTTTGTTAACGCTCTGCAAATCACCCCCTACCTTCAGCTTCCTACCAGGGTATAGAGCAAATTGAACCGATCGAAATGGTAAAAGCCCATATTTACATACACGGACTACTAATGCGTTCTGCAAACCAATTGGAATTTACCCGGTTCTGTGCGTGGTTTTATACCGTTGCATCATCATCATCAAAAAGTTGTTAAAGGTGCATCGCTGTTGCAGGGTGCACGTTCATGCGGACAACCAACTGAAATATTGAAATGTCCTTCCAATATATGTACCTATATAGCCAATAAATCATTCAAATCAGACGAAAGGACACGTACGAATATTTTTGATGATGGTCATGTGTTATTTGACCAGCGATAGTTGATGAATCTTTTGCGGATGATGACACAATTCGATGGAAGGACATAGTTAAGCTGAGGACTTTGATTTGATTGAATTGGGGCATACCAATATGGTATGGTATCGCACTCGGTGGCCGTGGTCGTTCGGTCACCGATCTACGAAACTAGTCTAGAGTTCGGAGTTCAAATTTCGGCGCGATCATAAACTACCTGTGGGTACTAACAGAACTCTCACAGTGCTCCGAGCTTGTCAGTATAAAGACGGCGCGGATAGGAGGTGCATGTTAGCAACTGCACTTCCAGAAAAGTAGATATGCTATCGAAACGTCAACAAGTCGTAGAAATGCTAGAGATGTGGACGCGCCCATGTCCCTGGAGGGGTCAATTAACATACCAATGTGGTGTGAGTGTAGATTGACATTATGACAAATTTTCTCAATTATTTTTGAATTTACTCGGCAAGATTTCGACAAAGCGGAGACAGATTGTTATAGGCTTGACTAAATACCCATTAAGAGGGCCCATTGAGTCATGCCCTATTGCGTTTTAAGTACTTCGCTGCTTCAACGAACAGTGAAAATCCAAGATAAATATAGTCGACAGACAAATCTACAAGAAAGAAACACTCTCATTCAACCATGCAAACAAGCTGTGACAATACAGTCCTTTCGATTGACTAAGACACTTTCTTTTTCCTCTAAGCTCTTTTCCTTTTCCTTCTTCAAACTGAATTTCTTAACAAAACAGTTAACAAGAATCCAATGACAATAGCGAAATCTTTTCGTTTTGGCCTGAAGATACGTATATATGTAGAAATTCAACAATCATACGATTCACCTAACTTATCCGCGCTCTACATGGTTGTCGCTTATCCCTTTGTGACTCTGACTGACTTGAGTTTTCTAAGTCTCCGGTGAATAACCGAAACCAATATTGAACTTGGTAACAACTTCATCAAATAGTCTCTTCTCTCTCTAGGCTTCGGCTCTGAGAATAATTTGAATGTCGCCCGGGACGTAATTGAAAACGTGTACAATTCCAATAATGGATTTGACTTTGTTACCTTAGAGATGTGTCGGAATAGGGACGTACTTTACCTCATGGAAAAATGGGATTTGAGCACTTGTCATTCAGCACTTTGGGGTATTTTTTTGTCGTTGTTAGTTGGTGTGTTGATGGAAATGACAGGGAGAGGTGTCAAGGGACAGGGTTTAGATGAAGGATACCTTTTGGATTAGTGTTGCAAGGGACCCACTAACATGAATGTCCTAAACGTAATTGTACTGTACAAATACTAACACTGGAGGGTCCTGTAAAGACCTTGCACGGATCATATATATAAGTTGCCAGGTAGGCTTTACAACTTCAAACGAAACAACGAAGCATAGAAATTGGGAAACGTATGGTCTTATCGTAAACAATAAACTTGCCAGCAGGCGCCAGTCTGGAGCGCATGATTCAGTCTTTATCCAAAATCGTTGTTAAGGCATTTAATGCAATATGTCCCCTCAGGATATCACCCAAAAAAACCAACCACTTGGGTGCAATAAAAAATTAGGGAAGCACGCTTGAAATTATGGAAACTGTTCAGTAACGCCAGACGCACAGGGCGAGATGATGCATGGAACGCATACAGAAAATTACTAAAAGTATTTAAGACACAATTAAGGACCGCGAAGCGGAACAGCTGAAAATACTTTTGCATCAAGGCTGAGAAAAGTCATCTCTAACCACCAACACAACTATAGTGAATTGGATCGAAGCGCCACTCTCAAACAGGATGATACCGTTTAAATGGGCCGGTGTAAAAGCCAACAAGAGGACGGTTAGAGGTACTCCACAAGGAGGAGTACTACCGTCTCTCCGATGGGTACTGAACGTTCTACTAAAATCCCTCGAATCACTAGAGATACGGGTGGTGGCCGATGAATCGCCACAAAATATCAACTGATCAAAATTATATGGAATTGTCAAAAAAATCGCCAACGATAGGCACATACACAGGTCGACATCGAGCGACGGATCGGCCGATCGATTGCTGCGTCTACGGTGGGCCTTAGACACAATCAGCGCAGGCTTGAGTGCTCTAACTGCAGCCTGGCTATCCGTGGAAATGCGAAGGTAAGGTGAAAAGTAAGTGGAATTGCCGAGGGATATCGGAAGCAAGGATGCGAAACATCTTGCACAAAGAATTAGAGGTGCGGAAGCACTGCGCAAGATGGGTGCCGCATTTGCTGAACACCGATCAAAAGCAAATTCGCAAACAATTTTCGCAGCAATCTTTGCACCGATCGGGATCCGACCGATTTTGTGCGGCGATTTGTCACCATGGACGAGACTTGGGTCCATCACTACACGTCTTAAACGAAACAGCAGTCGAAGCAGTGGGTGGAAGCCGGTGGTTCAGCGCCAAAGAAAGCGAAGTTGATCGCATCTGCCGGACAGGTCATGGCCAGCGTGTTTTGGGATGCAAAAGGGGTCCTGTTAATTGAATACCTTGAAAAAGGCAGAACAATAACAGGCGAATATTACTCCAAACTTCTTGATCAGCTGGATGCCAAAAGTCGCGAGAAGAGGCCTGGCTTGAAGAAGAAAAAAATCATCTTTCACCAGGACAAGGCACCTGTACACAAGTGTGCCTTGGCGATGGGAAAACTGCGGGATTTGGGGTACGATTTGCTCGACCATCCCTTCTATTCTCCTGATTTGGCACCGTCAGATTTCCATCTGTTCCCAAACTTGAAGAAATTTGTTTCTGGGAAACGCTTCACATCCAATGAAGAAGTTGAGAGGGCCGTAGATGAATATTTTCACAGCTTTCCAGACTCTCACTTCCGGGAAGGAATACTGATGTTGCTGAAACGCTGGACCAAGTGCGTTGAAATCAAGGGAGATTATGCAGAAAAATAAAATAAATGTTTAATTGAAAATCGCAGTCCTTCATTGTCAGGCCGAGAACTTTTCACCTAATCGTAATGATGTCTCCTTCACTTGTAATAAGGAATCATAACAGCATCGCAGCTTCTTTTATTGCATAGACCTTCGCTTGAAAAACGCTTCAGTAGCCTGGAAGTTGAAACGAGTAATTTAGATTGAGCTCCTCGGAATACACTCCACATCTGTCGGCCTGGGAGCCGTCCGTGAAAATTCACAGAGAAGTTGGTAATGCTTTTAACTCTCATTGGCCATACACAGCTCTCCGCCTGGCAAATGCTGCAGCAACTTGGAAGTTGAAACAAGTAATTTAGACAGAGCTCCTCGGATCACACTCCAGCGTCCACACACACGTCCGGATCATCTTTCGGACGATTATCCAACTTAGGAATGAGGATCAACCTCGCTGGTGTCCTCTGAATAAGCACATGAGATATGGATCAGTGCTTCCCACCAAATTTGAAGGACGAAAAGCTGGGTTTTCTATGGGGATATAATAGTATTACTGACAGAATCCCTGATCATAACCTCTCTAGTTGCATCACCGACAACCTGCACATCTGTGAAGCATAATGCATTCCATTTCATGTTGCATAACAAACAGTGTAAAAAAATTGGTTCTATTATATAGTTGTCCGATTAAGACACGTTCTATTGGGAGATTCAACTGTGTACAACTTAATTCGAACAATGATGCGTGACTTTGTCAACTTCAAACTTTTTTCTAAACTTTACAATTCGCTTAAAATTCAAGGCCTATACAGCCAAGAGGCAAAATGGCAATTCCATTGATTGAGGCGAGGATGAATTGAAATCCTTCTTCAAAGCATTTCGAAAAGAAGAATCAATAGACTGTTTCTAATTTGGAGAAAGTCTTTATATTGGTTCGTGATAACTTTGAGGCGTGTAGAGACTGTATAATATCCTGAGATATATGCCGAATAAAAGCTACATCCCCACCCTCCAATGATACCTAAGGAAATTTTTCAAAGCTAAAACTTGAATATTATAGCTACATTAGGGTTGCGAGCGTCTTCTTTCATCTGAAAAACGTCAACTAAAACTACTCACCTACTCACTCTACGTTAATTACTAAAAACGTATCCCTTTCAACTTTACACTACAAACCGTAAAGCTATTAATCTTGTGCCGTGAACACGTTATATTTCTCATTGCTAAAAGCCAAAAAGAGATGCTTAATCCCTTGACGATATACAAAATGTTTTTGACCCTATTCAAGGCATCTGCGTTTATAACGTCATTTCCAAGGAATCGGTGTGGTTAACAGGTAAACTACTATTACGCATATGCGAGAATTAAAGTTCATATCAGACGAGACCAATCTCTTTCCCCCCGAACAATATATTATACGTCACATTTCGTTGCGACCTTTGTCACGTGGGACACGCAGAGTCTCCGATAATAAAATGACAGTGTACCAAAGAAACCCCAAAATGCTATTCTACCTACCGCTCTGAACAATTTACGAGATTTCTTGGCATTCTATCACCCAAACGTATTGCTAAAATATTCTGAATTCCAAGATGCCTGTGTGCTATTCACCGAATGGGTTGAATGAAGTCTTTGAAAATTCCTGATATTGGGACCGAATTATGCTTATCCCGGGTATTGGCCATTACCGACACAGGTCATTCACGAATCAATGATGCTCACTTGAGCCTTCCGATATACTATGAAAAAGGTTTAGATCAAGTCATGGATACGATGAATGGTCGAAGTGGAAGATAGGAGGCCAACATTCCCGAATGAGTAGCACAGGTACAGTTTTCTTCGAAAGAATGTCCTCCAACCACTTCATGGAAGCCGATAAATGTATTATTTAAGGAGCTATTTTCGACATCGGACCTTCACACAATTTTATTATGGGCATTCGTTAATGGTGTAGGTTATCCATCAATTGTGATGTCACTTATCCTTTACAAAAATGTTTCCTTCGCCCATTCAGAAAACACACACTCAGTGGCTAATCTCACAGATACGAAATTACTTGCTAAATGCTTTCTGATGTCTCGTTAAGGACCTAAGCAAAAAAACACATCCTGCGAAACATAAAAACGGATGTTAACACCCCAAACCCCCTCCAAGATCACAATGTCATAGATGATGCCTTAAAATTGAACTTTAAGCATCCTGATATAATGTGATACATTTTTCAGGATACGTAGGAAAGGTAGTTGTTTATTTAGGTGATTTTCGGGTCATTTCGGACTCTCGGAAAAGCTAACCAAAATCTGACGATAACCCGCGTGACGAAGGAAAAAAGGATATAATGCAAAAGAGCGCTCCTTTTTCGGGTGAATAATAATAACGATGGAAATTAAGGTTTTCTTCAGGATAGAAATGTATATCTGATAAATATAAATGGCAGGCAAGAGCTCCAGGGAAAATCTGTTGGTCTTCAAACATGAAACGGTTCACGGTCCTTAAACATTATCCCTTCGTGATGTCGACGATATCACCCACCACGATTCAACACAATTCCGGATAAAATAAGAAGTAGTATCTTTATTTCGGCGAATATAAATTCACCCCCCCCCCTTACGCACCAAGTGACTGTTGCAAACTACCTTTGACGTGAACAACGCAAAGGGATATAAGGTACAGAACGGAGGATCTATATAGTTAAATTTTTCTGTCAACACAAGAGTAGGTTATTCGGGACACACAAAATCGTCCTGTACATATCTAGCTGTGCCTCGGATTTTCCTTTTTTTTACCTTTCGCTAGAAATAGGAACGTTTGCTTGGGTTTTTATCTTAAAACGTGTTCATATCTCAAGCTTTTTTTCGGCTGAAAGTAGATACAACGCTCCTTAATATAAATAAGAACCTATTATACCCGGTAGCTACGACTATTCAAATGTCTTGTAGGACATTTTCGTACTTGTCGTCGTCGCCGGTTTTTTATCATATCTATCGCGACACAACAGTCAACGGATAGATTACATGCAAGAGAAAACATCCGGAAAGATAAAGTCTATATGTTGTGATGCGACTAGAGGGTGGGCGACAACGAGTCGGTTTGGGAGTTTGAGTGATGAATGATTATGACCCCGGAAAAGCAGCAGGAAAACGCGTGCCCAGAAGATGAAAAAACAGGACAGGATATTCTCGTTGGAAATTTATGTCTATTTGCTATTTAACGAGCTCGGGGCCCAATTCTAAGTCGAAAATTGCGAGCAGCGACTGAATTTACATTTTTATCCATGTTATTATAAATTTCGATTAATTAGAAGATTTTAATATGTTTAGGTGTTTGTCGCATCACTTTTACTCACTAAAACACAGAATTCGCGTTTAGAGTTTTGTTGATTTAAAGCGCATATATACCTGGAAAGAGAAAAGAGAAAGATTGTGATAATTAAATTGGGTAAAATTTGTATTTAAAAGATTTGCTATGAAAAAAATTAAGTCGAATTTGTGAATCGGATAGAATGTTCAACCAGTAAGGGATCCGGCTCTACCATGTGCGCGTATTGTGAATTTGAACGTAGTGTTGACGTATCGTCGAGTCCAGATCGTAAATTGTAGCTATCAGCCCGCCACTGTCGAGCACGAATATGGTACTAGTATCCTCCGAATGACTCAAGACACACACTCCACATAAATCTGAAAAAAATTGTCCACTTGTACCATGTTCGTGTTCGACAGTGCGTGACTAGCTTACTCGGTGCTCCGCCTCCCCATATATGTACGTAAAGCAAAGCTCCAAATTTACAAAACAATAATCGGCCCGTGTTCGGTTTGAAATTGCTTCGATATCGCTCTGATATCTGATACCAACACCAAAGAGTGTTACCATTCAGTTTATTGGCCTCATCACCCCGATTCAGACGTCACGCGTATTTACTAGGTACCACTTCACAACCAAGAATGTGCTTATGTCAATACCAAAGGGTTTCCTTTGTTTCCTCTATATTCTAACTGCAACCGGACCGTTCAATTTTCCATATACTGTTCCATGTGGCCAAGTTGACGTTTCGTTGGCATAAACTAATTCCGGAGAATGCAAGCAAAACAAAAAATACGACATAGTAAGGGGCGAAGGTGCAGAAAAACGAACGGACGAACAAAGAAAAAGCACGAATAGAAGAAAGGATGCAAGGACGAACAGACGAATGGGTATTTTCATCGCATAAGAAATGCATTCTTAACCTAAGATTGATTTCAAGTGGGCTTCGCTTAAAACCTTATGCGCATTTGCATTTCGATCATTTGTATTTGCCTGGAACGGGCCAAAAATACTGATGACCATAGCAACTTTTTGTGCATTCGATGGCTCTCCTCGAATGTATAACTCTACTGCCGTCCGGTTATAGTAGCATCGAATAGTAACTTCCATTTACCAAATGACCACAAGAATACAAACTCTTCAACTTTAAAATCATCGATATTCTTTGAACCGTTCTTTTTTACAATCATTCTCCAACAAAATCCTTTCAAGGATCCCTTAACCCAATTAAATTCCTATTGCTCTCTTTCAAATACAACTTTCCACAAGTAATAGAGCATATATTATCTATCGCTTGAAATCACTCGTGAAGTTTTAGAAGAAGTAAGGACTCTTCATTCTTTAATCGACCCGTGCCACTTATGCAACTGTACTTTCCGTAATCCATTTTCTCCACGAAGCAAAGAATGAACATTCCATCTTAAATACCAAAGTCTTTCTCTCTCGCAAACTTTTCCCTTGTCGGTGCAAAACTATTTGTCCAAGTACTTATGAAATTAAATTCCTAAACATACTTTCGAATAAGGGCGCTCACTATTAATCTCTCAATAGGAAACTTTCTGGCCATGATTTCACATCTTACCATTGCCTTCCCTTTTCTCGAAATTTAAGGTAATCATTTGATAAGGGTTGTGTATTTGAGGAATGTACACAAAAAAAGCCACAAGAAATCGATCGAACGCATATCGCAAAAGTTTCATAAGACTATGGCAGTATTAAGCATCAAATACGTTTTTCTCCTTTCAACAGTGTCGCGTGACTGATCTGTGCACTTTTATATCGCGACCGTCTTTTCGAAGTAGTTGTCAATAGCTATTTTCGATTCACTCAGTTTCAGATGCAGAGTGAATCGAACGCCACGGATCTGCGACGAGCGAACTTAAACAGCAACCATACAGATACTTCGCTGAGTGGGGCCGAGTTGCGGACTCAGTATACATTTAGGTAGTGGCGAAACACATTGACGTTCAACCAATTCAATTTCAACTTTGATCCGATGAGATCCCATATGAGACCTGGATTAAAACCGGTCTGTCGTTTTGTATGAAAATGGCTCTGAGAGCGGGTGAAACGAAAACGGCTTCTAACGACCGAATATCTGCATACTGTCATAAATGTAGGAAACTCATACCACTGATACACTTTTTTTTATCCAAGTATTCTGAAGAAAGAGAGCGAGTCAGTGGAAAATGAAAGGAAATGGTTTGGAAAATTATCTCGCATCTTGCCGAAAAAAAAGCCTTGAAAAAAATAAGGCACCGGTGTTCAAGGATTTCAAGCAGAACTTATCCACCGAAAAGTATCGATTTTTCAATTTTCTAGTCAATGGACTGAATTCAGTATATTGATAATTCAAGACGCATTATGGCATGATTGTTGTTGTTGTTTTTCTGTGAATAGGGGTTTTGCTGTAAGAAACAACACCCTTATAAGAAATCTGGCCGATTATATAGCCAGATTTCTGTTTTTCCATCATTCCATCGTTTTTTTACTACATATTTCCCACTATGTATAAGAAAATTAAAAAATGACACTTTTCTTTTTCAATATAAGAGAACGAACACGATTATATAATACATATTTCATCCACGAGTTAATCAGGGATTTGTAAGTGAATCAGCAAGGATAGCTTCTCGGGGGTTCAACTTCCCTAGAACGACGTTACCTTTCCACGGTCAAAACGAGGACATTAGCAAGCAAACATGTTCTAAGAAATTAAAAACATCATTAATAAAATCGGCCGCTTCATGTATAGCAATTCCTTTCTAGTCTGCCTAGAGACTTTCTCTCCAGAGGTTAAATTAAAATCTAGCACGCTAAAGAAAAATAACATTGAAAACACTTTTAGCCCATATCCGCGCGGATTTAAGATATTTGCAAAAGAAAAATTGCTTTTTTGTGCTTTTTTCAACATTCCCCGAACATCCCAGATCCGAAAATGAAAAATTACAAAAGTAATTTTAACGCGTTTGTACATATGTATACGTGCGCGCCTGGAGAGCACAACAGAAAAAAAAAGAAAGACATAAGAAAACTTTCGAATAATGTTGAGAAGTAGAAAACTGAATCCTTGATACAATACAGAAATCGGATGTGGCGATGAGTCTCTGGTAGGCAAATTGCTTTCAACACATAAATTCTTCGTTTCGTGTCAGGAACAATTTAATGCTTTCGAAGTTTCGTATTTGGCAGATTGTTTCTGAATGTCATGAATCATTGAGTCAAGTATGGGGGAAAAACATGCGAAAAGCATGGGAATATACTGAAAAATGTAAATTCAATTCTTTAGCAAGAAAAATGCGGTAAAATTTCGATGTAAAAGCCATTCCGTTGAGTTTATCCAAAATTCGAAATACCCTTAAATACGCATATCTCCCGTATCTTAAAATAAATGCCAGAATTTGATACTTCCTTTCACTAGCATTCCGTGCTGTCTTTCTTACGACAGGCTCGCCGTTTCGCACAAAGGCAAGACTTCTTTTTTGCCAAAGTTTCGGAAAGAATTTCTTTTTCCTGGCAACAGTTGGTCCAAAGGGAATGTGCGGGACGGCGCGGCATGGCATAGCACGAGGATCCTGTCATGATAAATTATCTGATTATCTCTTCAGTTTTTGCGTGTGTCATTAATATTTTATTTGCCATTTCAACAATACACAGGACAAGAAATGCGGTACAGTGCACGAGGACAATGGGAAAAATTAGTCAGAAACGGGGGAAGGAAACGTCACAAAAAAAGGAACTGAAGAATCAACCAAACAGATGGATTTAAAATTGTTCCCGTCTTTTGCTTTGCTATTGATCCATATTTTAAAATATATTGCTCGCGAAGAAGAGGGTTGTTTTCGAACTGTCAGTCCAATCGCCTTTTTCAACATTCTTTCAGGCTGTTTTTGCTCCGCATAAAAAAGCATTCATGCTACCGATGAATCAGAATTGTGACATCGTTTTTCAATTATTCATTTGACTAAATTTTCCGAACCGCATAAATGCAAAAAGCTTCGTATTTGTCTGTACCGTATCGAGCAAATGGAGAGGTGGTAGCGTTAAGGTACTTACGTAAATTAAATGGAGTAAAGCCATCGACTGAAAATCGTACTCCTATCGATTTCGACACAAAAGGTTTTCTTATATTAACGCTGACGTGGAATTAATTAATTAAATTATGTTGTCAGTAGTTAATCAGAATGACTGATTCAATGAGGAATTGAAGTTTAAATGTGAAATAAAATGCATCGGTGGGAGATTTGCATTACGGCTCTATAAATTACTAGCCCAAAACGAAAACGAACGATACCCTGGAACAATTTATCTCAAAATTGAGTAGTAGTTCGGAAAATTTTGGACAAAATGTTCATAAACTTTGTTCTAATAGTTCCAAATGAACAATCACAAACTCAAAACCAAAACCAAATGCATGTGCATGCATAATGTTCGTTTGTCCGTATAGCAGGTTTATCTGAACATTTCCCATGGTCCCATTTCAAGCAAGTTCGGTGCGTAGCATCCCTAGGTGATTCCAGGACCCACACGACGTGCTGAAGCTGCTGCAGTTGTGCGTCAGTACAAAATGATCCTTTTGAAGGAATCTTGATTTCTTTGGTCAGGACAAAATGATCTTCATGGGCATGATGTGAAGTCTGATAATACGGATATCTTCTGGATCGGGGTGATGAGACCAATAAAAAAAAAAAAATAACTGGCGCAACAGTCCAATTTGAACCACGGCCTCGAGATGAGTTAGCATCATCTCATTTTCTAGATCGTGACGGTTTTTTGTGCAGAGGTATGTGATCAGTAACACGCTCAACCGAGTTATTTACCCCATAATGGGTACTCATTTAACAGCTGAGTGGGCTCATAGTCCGACACGTAAATCCCCGGAATCGAACCGGGGCCCAGTGCGTTGAAGGCGAACGTGCTAACCGTTGCGCCATCCAGACTAGTCTGGATGAGACCAATGGTCTGGACATAAAAAAGGTCTTAACATACGTACAAAAAATAAAAGAATTAATATACATATAGGATATAAAGGGCATAAACCACGTAGAGGATACGAAGGATATGAAGGGCATAAAAGACTTGAAGTTATCTCAAATTCAGATTTGCTATTGGATGCGCATCCATAGTTCTGGTTCTCTAAAGGCACATTTTTTTCTATATAAATCAATCTGCAGATATCTGTACAGTACATGTCTTTTTTAACCATTCCAATAGTACCGATGCTCATCACTACTGTTTGTTTCATTTTATAAACACGAAAAATCACCCAAAATTTTTAGTACTGTCTAAAGTGGATTTGCTTCTGACAAATTCAAAGAGTGGATTTCTATTTGTTTATACTACCTAAAGCAGCAACCCACCCTGGGATATACATATGCGCGTATTGCTCCATGTTAAAATGCCGTTTGAAATTTCTCTGAGTGGTTTTCCGTGTGCTAGTACTACTGCCTAAAGTGGCTCTGCTATTTGAGATTTGCCAAAGTGAATTTCCGTGGAATTCTAATACCTAAAGCGGAACGACACTACGAAATCCCAAAATACTGATTTAGGCAGTAGAATCATATAGTGTGGATCCACACTGGGATGTACGTTCATACTGCCTATACGCAGTTGGGGCGACTTATCGCTAAAAAAAAGCATTTGAGGTGATATCTCTTGGGTTGGGACAACTGTTCGTTCGAGCGCCAGAATGGCTCTACTCCTTAGTCGGTTCCGAGGATCGCACTTCTCCCTGATATAGTAAATGTGTATATTACTTGGTGTGTCATTGTATTGTATTAGTGGTTCTAGCTGTATTTAGTGCAAAAAATTCTGTCTATGTCTTTTTTTGATCAAAAACACATCTCAACCACACAAATGCCTCCATGCAACATTAGAGTTCCACATATTCCATTTGATATTGATATGATTGACTCTCTGCGAAAAGAAGCCCTTCCTCCATGCCAACAAAATGTTTCTATTTTTTTTTTAAACTAGTACAAGGACTTGTTCAGCTACCAATATAAAACTCAATACAACTTTATTAAGTTATGTACATTCAACTTTTTCACTTCAAACTTCAGCCACCACCGCGTATCGACACGTAACAAGAAGCAGCAACAAAACCATTTCGTTTTACTTCTTGTCAGCACATTCTTGGCGCATCAAAAGTTTTTCCTGAATTTCAGATTTCACAATATTGTTATTGACAAAAATGTATTAAAAAAAATCCGATCTGATGTTTTTGACACGCTTAACTTATATAGAGGGAAGTATGCACAAGGATGTGAAACTTGGAAGAGAATTTCTATATTTCTGATGACTGAATGCTGTCCAGAATTGATCTACGTTTTTAAGTTCCACACAGTATCGATCAAAACCAAAGATTGAATGTCATCCCACCTTGATTAGCAAATATAAATTAATAAATGACATGTACTTTGATAAATTACGGACAATCCAATTTTCAAATTGATCAAAGTAAGGCAGAGTGTCTTCAATAAATTGCACGTGTTCTTCCTATTGATTAGATTCTCTTTACGATAAAAGTTTGTTTTAAAACAATCCGTTGTAACATGTCGACATCTTTACACTGTATTTTCGCAATGTCAGACTCGTCCTTGCGTCGTTGACGACGACGACAATGACGACAACGACAACAATGAGTCCTTGGCATGCTTGCAAGGCAGCACTTATTAAACTTATTCTGTCAGAACGTCCCACACAATTATACACATGCGAAACCAAAGAAACCCCAACAAAAGCGTATACTCTTCATCACGTCTGTCCTTTCGCCAATTCTGACTCTATCGCTGAGTCTGAATCTGAGTATCTATCGCAACGCCATTCCTGTGGGAAAACGGATACGGTTACTAGCTTATACAGATATGTACATACAAGTCGAATCCATCGGAAATATGAAGAAAACTTAAACGGTATTTGGAAGATGTGTATCTTAAATCGACATGTGTAACTGTCGGATACTTTTTGTTAGACAGAAATATCAAACTATAAGACTCTGTTAACCGGAAAGGATTATTTGTAAATGAAATTGGTAATGGGTTTTGTCGTGTCAATTCCCGGAGCATAGAATGCTTCTATGTGTCAAATGGTGACAAATAAACTTAACGCAAGGATTAAGATTTGTATTGTGTAAAAAGGACATTGCTCAAATCTATCAATACATACAAAACATTCAACTAGTGCCTGAAAATCGAACGGGAAATGGGAAGATATCGTTTGATATCTCAAAAGCCCCATTTATGCGACAAGTCGGATCGAAAAAATATAGTACTTACAAGCCCCTCACATTTTTGTACAAAAACATAAATTTAACTCTTATACAAAAATTTGCGAAATCAAATATCTTAACTGCTAACTTTGCAACCGCGAAAATTTTCAAATGGACATGTTAACCGTTGCGCCATCCGGACTTCAATATACGGAAGAAAATATTACTAATGTGAGGGGCCTGTTACGTCTTGTATCGAAACCCCATTGCGATACTCCGGATGATAAGTGCACAAAACAGCAAAATTTCAATGCTCCGTAAGAGGCAATGTTGTTGTTATTATTTGCCTTGACCCCTTCAGAGGCATGGATGGTCAACATCTCTAGCATTTCTAAGCCTTGTTGACGTTTCAAAACCATATCTACTTTTTAGACGTCCAGTTGCTTGCATGCACCTCCAATCCGCGCTGTGACAAGCTCGGAGCGCAGTGAAAGTTTTATTAGTAGTAAAAAAGCTTTTTGTACTTTTGAAAAAAAAAAAGAATCACTCCAAACAGACTTGTGAGATTTTGAAATCGGACCAGCGATATTAGCCCATTTATTGCAGCTGAGAATAGGCTATCAGAATTTTTGCTTTTCAAACACAGCTCGATAGTACAGATTTTTAGCACTAACTCACTTCCTTAAGGATAGACCTATCATCGTATTGTACATTCACAGTAAACGTACGCCTTACTTGTAAGTTTTTAGTTTATTTGGTTTTTTTTTTGTTAGGCACAGACTAATACCATTTGTTCTCATTTAATGAGCCGTTCGGGAAGCTTTATCTTCCTCGACAACAATTCAATTTATTAGCGGCGATTTATTTGCTGAGCATTTTCAATTAGGCGCTTTAACACGGAATTCGGAATTTTTTTTGCTAGTTAAATTCAGCGAAATCTATGAAATCCACAACAGTAGACACAACGATTCCACGGTGAAATAAAAATCTCTTCAAAAGTGTGACAGCCCCGAATTCGAGTCGTCGGTTTAAATGACTAGATTAGACACTATCAGCAGCGAATAAATCGCGTTGGTGTGAAGTGGACTTTAGGCGACACTTACAACCGAGTAATTTCCAGCGTATCGGCAGCACACGACAACTTTCCAATCTATCTGCTATTATACCACAACTCTTCCTCCGAATCGACTTGAAAATTAACCCAGAGTATTTTCTGCTCTAGGCAATATTAACGTACCATGAATGTAATGTAACAATGATCGCGTCCCTGAAAGCGTCTGATCTGGATCAGATGGATCTGACTTTTCCGATTTCACCTCCATATGCTTTCCCCTCCGAAAAAGCATGTGCCGTCAACTGTCAATTTTTGGATCTGAATACTTTTCAGATTTAGAGGGGAATATTTTTCAGATTCAAAATTTGACAGTTGAGGGAAGGAAGGAGCACGATGAATAATCCCCCGCCGGAACGGGGTTTTCTGTAATCATTTTGTTAGTGGATAGTTCATAAAGCCGTGATTTTTTTATCTCAGATGCTCAGAAAACCAAAGACTACAACCAAAATATTCCCAAGATTGTAGTAATGGCGTAAACCAAAAAAGTATATATATAAAATACAACAAAATGTTCATTTAACAAAATTGTTTCTGAATTGCAGTGCTGAGAGAAGCTCAACCAATACGAAGAGAGAGTGCGAAGTTCTTACTGATTTTCTTTATGTTCGACTAGTCTCTCAACTGTACATGGCCCTGGACTGGACTCCAAGTACAAAAAGTTGAGGAAAACAGATTCCAATTAAAATAAAATGAGTGAAAGTAACAAATCAGAGCGGAAAAAAAGAACTCTTGAAACGTATATGTAGTAAAAACTGAAGTCGGAGAAAATTTCCGCGAAAACTGTTCGTCCCGTAACATTTCCAATTCTATGAAGAGAAGAAAAGTTCAGAAACAAATTATCCACGATTCAGTATATTCGTTTTCTTGGAGTTATTGAAAGCATGAAACATTAATAACCAAGGAAAAAATGTTTTCTGTTTTCCTTTTTTTTCATATTCAGAAGTACAAAAGCACAACTTTCTTTCTACAAACCCTCCTTGAGTTTTTGTGTCGTACATTGCGAAAATGAAATAACGAAAGCAATAACGGTATACTCGTATAACAAGGAAGAATTTTCATAACTCTTTTCATACTTGTACTAATGGAATTTAGACGAGCGACGAAGAATCTATATAGATTACGGCCCCTACATATCTGCGGATTATTCAAAAACAGGCTCCTATTCGGGAGAGAAAAAAATATTCTGCCTTTTCTTATTCCACATGTGTGACTATGTATATATGTGTGTGTGTGATGAGATACGAATTGTATTATGGTGAATTTCCCGAAGATCAATTCAAGAGCCTAAATAAAATTCAAAGACATCATCAGTATGCCTTCCTCATTTTCGGGAATGAAATGACTTGGGCGAGAACAAGAGAGACCTGAAGAAAAAAGAATAGATTCCAAATCCCATTTGAATATATTGAAGAAAATGTATGTTTCAGTATGCACGTTCTGGGCGAGGGAGGGTGCAAAACAATTGATTGGAGTGGTGACGGCAAAATTGAAATACAAAGCCAAAAAATATCATCGTTATCGTTTTCGTCAAACACACTAAAGCCAGAGATGGAACAGGAATTTCCCAGAGGGTTTTCCTTCATCCTGTTGTCTGTCGGGAATTTTTCGGTGTTTCAAAATACACACATAATTTTTTTTCCGGGATGATGGTAATGATTATGTGAATAGCTTACATGGTACATATTTCTGTAGTTCTTTTTTGCCCGTAGATATACGAGATGTTAGACTAGGGTGTCATCGGGAATTACATGCCAAATATTGGAACACCAAATTTCTGATTGCGTTGACATCCTACTAACCATCGCTTATTCGTCCAGTACTTATTTTTCGCGGAGGAGTAGCGGAAGAAGCAAAATTATGCAAAGATATTTGTAGACATACTCGTACATACTATACAGTGCTGGAAGAAAATTGCTCAAACTATTTTATTCCCCTTTTTGCAAAAATTCTTCAAAGTAGGTGGAGTGATGGTGTTTTATTGGCTCAGGTTATAACAAAATATGTGTATCCTGCCTAGAAATAGTAAAAAGTTTTGAAAGAAGTTCACTCAGATGGTGATAATAGAGTAATAAGCAGAAAAGTGC
Organism: Chloromyia formosa; assembly: GCA_964017055.1. Classification (NCBI taxonomy): domain Eukaryota; kingdom Metazoa; phylum Arthropoda; class Insecta; order Diptera; family Stratiomyidae; genus Chloromyia; species Chloromyia formosa. The sequence goes on along the minus strand of OZ024815.1, from coordinate 151,831,387 downwards.
GGAAAACAAAAGCAATATTTTGATTTTGGCGCGTGAAAATCGAAATATTTGTAAAATAAGTGAAATAATGAATGTTGCGCAGTGTATTGTGTAATGGTAATCGAAGAGTTTTTGGGAAACGGGCCCACTAACCGGAAGGAAGGCTTCGGACGAGTAAAAAACGAACCCAGCTGTAGATCGTTTCAAACTATTTTGAACAACTTTTTTTTCCAGCACTGTACATATTTCCAATTATTTCGCATGTGAAGCTTTACTTACTCCCAGTGAGTACCTCGATGAAAAATGAAAAAACAGTCTTCAGCTAAATCATTGGTGACTTATGTTTCTAGTCACCACTGACTTAGCTGATGACTTTTGCCAATTTTTCATCAAACACTCGTCAAGGGCATGAGGGTTGATGTGTGTCCACTCGGTGTGAAACCGCCCAAAGTCTGCTGTCTGCTTAAGACCGGTCGATTGAATTTGTCTACTCGGCTTGAAACCACTAAATCTCAAATTATAGGCACGTGTAGGCTTTCGGATGGAAAAATATTTGCATCTAAGGGCCGTTTTGGAACGGACGGAAGTTATCATCATCGCACGAGTTATACCTTGTCTATGGATTTCAAGCTTTCACACCAGATGAAACTGTTCAAAAAAATTGTGGCCTCTCTGCGGCTCCTGTGTTCACAGAAGAATATGTTTGCGATTCATAGTTGCATATACGTTCTTTCCTTCATGCTTTCATGTGAACAAACTTTCCCGTGGAAACTACTGAACTCTATAAGCCACAACATCGCCTGACTTGTCGCAGGTAGGCGGCTAAATGGGAACAGGAGGTGCATCCTGGCAACCAACCTGGCTGCTCCCAAACTAGTTTATGCCAACGAAACGTCAGCTAAGCCACATGGAATAGTTAGTTGACGCGCTATGTCCACTAGCACTAGGGGTTAGGGCAAATGTTATATTACGTAATATTCATACGTACTCGTATAAACCACAAGCATAAAGCACTCAAATTACGACGCTACATAGGTTCATCGCAATATTTCGCGCCGAAAACTGCATACTTACAATCATCGTTATTATCCAGGATAAAAATTTGTCACAGATGCTCATTTCCCCATGAACGTTAAACATTTTCTAGGTTGTTCCTTTTTCCATGTCCTTCCCGCCCCACAAATTTCTATCTTGTATAGGCACTTAAATGCACATACGAATATGTTCGGCTTCCGAGTGTCGACAACATGCGATGAAGAAAAAAAGATATTCCTGAAAAGACAGCAATCTCAATAAGAAGGCGAAGGAGTATGAAAAAGTGGATACTCCGTACAGTAAAGCAAAAGAAGCCTGAACTTTAGTGAAGTCGGCTGCTTTTTTGATAGCTCGAAAATTCAATATTTTTCAGGGCTTGAACTTCTTGCTTTGGTATTTGCTCTTTATCATATCCTGTTACCATATTGATGACGGAAGCATTCCTAAGGATAAGGATACATACACATTTCTTTATCGGGCGATTAGGTTCATTTTTCTTTTCGACTATATGTTAGAATTTTGACTCGGAATATGATCGAATATTACTTTAAGGCAATGCTAAGAGTACGAACAACATGTGGCACTGAATATCTGAAGGATGCTTAAGAAAAGGTTATTTCGAGTGAAGAAGTTCTCGTTGAAAGGAAAAATAAGGAGAAAAATATTATTTTCCTCCATAGCACGATGGCAACGAATAACCCGCGTTTGGTGGCTGTTGATCACTTGATATTTTTTGACAACCGTTGGGGATGCTATAATTTTAAAATGCGATGTATGTATTATCATTTTATAGCGAATGCGTAAACAAAGTTTTATCATCTCTATAAAGTTGACATGAAAATTTAATGAAGAAAATGCGCCTTGTGGGTGCTCGGCTTAGACCATAATGTTCCAGTCTCGTCATAGCTAGAAGGGTCAAAGAACTGCCATGATTATCCATCCACAGCACACATAGACGTTGTGTTACCACACGGAATGCATAATCCCGGCCATCCTATACCCCGAAACAGCTTGAGCCCACAATAAAACGTTGTTGCTGACCAAAATCAACGCTTTCCTAGTACCCTAAGAAATCAGAGCCAAGCCGAGCATCCACAGAGAAAATGGAATCTACTTTCCTCTTCTTCATCACCACACTCTCTACAGATGTCGTTGGAGCCGGAGCCTCCTGGCGTGCTCTCCGATTGAACAAAAGCCTGTGATGACAACAACAACCGCACAGATGTGTTGTCTTTTCAACGACAGTAACAGAACGACCCATATGTCCAGCCTGGGCCACATCAGTTCAGTATATATAAAGTGCTGCCGCTCAGCCATCTTGAGTTGGTTCTGCTGATCGTAGTTTGCATAATGGCATGTTTGGACATCAAGTGTGCAGCGAGTACGTTCCGCTTCCTCCGTTGTACCCCAACGAGGCAGCTCTAGAATTGCCAACGAATCCATTGTGACCTAGAATCCAGCACAAAAAAAAAATGATACATAGTATCTACACTGCATGCAGATACATTGGAACATGGATATGTCTTTGGCTACCGACTGCGTGGAACCTGTTGTGTTGAAGATACGGATATCGACGTAAGTTTTATAAAGATCCCAGTATAGTTATACTGGATGAAATCATTCGACAAAACACGTCCCACGCTTTCGGTAGGCATAACACATATCCATGTACCGATGTATCTGCATGCAGTGTAGATACTTTGTATCATTTTCAAGACATACCGTCCCGCATAGTGTACAGGAGAATACAAATTAACCCAAGCGTTGCCCCGTGTGTGGATCAAGCGATCATACACTCTACATATTGTATATGCGCCTGTGTTTCGTTAGTACGTAAATCCGCGATCGATCGCGTCAAGCCGCGGTCTAGCTAAACACACTTACTATTAGTAGATACTTAGATAGTATTCGCCTAAGTCCAAAGACGGTAAGCGCGACAACACAATTTTATTGCATTAACGTTTACGTTATCCGCGCTGCACAAACTGCATCATTTGCACTATTCTCCCCACTAAATCAGAATTGTGCACTGTTAGTTGATCGTAAGTTCCTTACATCTCACGGGAAAAACACGTTGGTGACCTTGGTGACACTGATTTCTGTCGGCTGGATGGGATTGGCCATCACAAGAAAGGGGTGGATCCGCTGCGGAAGTGTAGTCCAAGGTCCGTGGAGCAAGCATTTCTTTCGCACTGTCGCCGATGACGAAGCCACACCCATCCATTGAACTTCTTCGACTCAACCGTCTCTCCATTGCGTGCATATGAGAGTGTGTGTGTGAAGTTGAAGCTATTTCCCGACCTACCCCAACGATTTTCTTATTGAGTCAGGTTAGTGACGTAATTGATGAAAACAAAAAGATTGGAGTGAAGGAGAAGCCATAGCGCTGTTCACGAGTGAGGGAGACAGGTTGTCTGGATGTGGCTGGTGTTGGAGCAGATTTGAATCAGAAGGGGATGGCAGTTGAATGATGTTGACTTGCGTTATGGGTGCCTGGTTGTTTAGTCAGTTCATGACGCGATATTTTTCGATTTTCGTGAGTTCCCTTTGATAACTGACTCGGATTGACTGAGGATCGGCCACTACATTCATATAACTCGCAAAAATTTTCAATGGGCTTGTTTCCTCTTCTGACCCCCGAGTAGAAAAACAGACATTTCGTGTGACGGACAGATTTTTAGGATGACCCCCAGCTATAAGACATATCCATGTCAAAATGTCGAAGAAACTACATGCGCGATGACGGCACTCCAACACAATCCTCGAGGTAGTAGGTGCGGATTCTAGGGAATGAATCGCAGTTTAGCTGTCTGTCAACATAACAATGTTCCTCACGGATACGACATGATGTCCCAGCCAGGCCAAAGCTTCCCAAATTCCTACTAATTCTGCCTAAAAACGCTACAGTAGTCGAGCAGTAGTAACGTAACGTCGGAGTAAACACCAGCTCCTACCCCACGGTCAGTTTTAGAACGATCGGTGTATCGAGTCCCATGTCAGATGCCAGTCTTCATTCAATTGGGTTCATGGCTTCTGAAGCGCTTGGCACTTTACACCGCATATGGGTGCGTTCTGATACGCAATAGGATATGTTGCCCGACCGTCCTAAGCCTCGAAGCAGTCTGACACCACATTGAAGTGTTCGAGCTGGCCAACATCAACGACTTGCAAGTCGCCTAGCTGGACAAAGAAGTGGAGTTGACCTTCTCAAACTTTCAAGGCCATGGGATTTATAAAGAACGTGAAATGCACAGTCCACAGGGGCACGGGCGCGTCAATACCTCTTGCATTTTTATGCCTTGTTGACGTTTCGATAGCATATCTACTTTTCAGACGTGTAGTTGCTAGCATGCACCTTCAATCCGCGTCGTCTTTATACCGACAAGCTCGGATCGCAGTGGGAGTTCTATTAGTACCCACAGGCAGTTTTTCTTTGCACCGAGGATCGAACCTCCATTCTCTAGATCGTGAAGCTGTGATCGAACAAACTCGGTCACCGAGCGCGACTTGACACGTATGATCTACCAAAATAATTTTTTTTTGTTTCGTCTGATGATAGCTCCAGGTATGTGGTCTTTAGCACTGTGGAACGCACATTAGACGAACTTCAGATTGGCATTTTAGAATAAAGTGTCATGTAGTGATGAAGAATACGATCATTAACTAATTCGGACAATTTTTTCCAAATGATTACGTCAAGTAAATCAAGGATTTGTAATTTTTCAAGACGACTCAAAAGAAAAGATTTGACTGATGATTTTTTCTAAGATGGAATGTTTCGTATTTGTTTGTAAATGAGCGTTTCAGACAGAATTTTCTACAGGTAAGAAAAACATCGACGACGAAAAGTTCTCAAGATGATTTCGGTGAAGAATGCGTAAAATTTTTAGGAAGTTGTTGCTTCAACAGATTTGACGAACTTAGAATTTGGGTGTTATTCCAAGGGCGAAATGCGCCAGAATGAGCCGCTTCCAATTCAGTAGTTGAAAGACATTGTTCGAAGCGATATCAAACCATTACAGCCAGAAACATGAAGTTTGGTGAAAAAAAAATCTGTTCAACGTGCTCGTTTTTGTAAAGATGACACTGTCATGCTTTAAGAGATATTATAACCCATACCTAGCTGGAAAGGACTTCCGTCTTTTAATTATACTAAAAATATATAAAATTAAAAAAAAATATATTTTATTACACTTTGAAATCACCGGGAATTATGGGACACACGACGAACTGATACGCAGCAAGTGGATAGGTCAGACATTTCGGAACGGTGATAACTGCATTGCAAGATATGCTATGAAATGGGACTTCATTCCTAATAAAGACCGACGAAGGGGGCGTCCTATAAACTAATAGCGCCCATGTGTTCCCGACGAAGGCTGCGCGTTGTTGGGTAAGTTGTGGGTCCCATTACCCAGTATCGAAAACGAAGAAGCGGCGCAGGATTAATTAACGCGTTATGCACTGCTGGGAATTAAGGCAAATAAGCTTGGGACACACAGTATATGGAGCCCATAGCTGTTGACTAGCAGGAGCGTATTTCCTCAAACACATGCCATAAAAATAAATTACGTAATTAAAAATCAAATAAAAAAATATTAAAAATAATAATCACTCCCGAAATACAAATTGCACGAACAAGCAATTTCCGGAGTCAGCTCAATTTGGGAGAACTTAATTCGAAGGCTTTACTACTGGGGTTATGGAATGATTTCGTAAAGAGGAGTCACGAAATGAGAAAACCGTCCAGATTTTTTTATAAAATTTTCCCAACTTTCGACCTTTTCAACCTAATTTACAGGCATATTTTCCACATCAGAAAGAATATAATGGTTCAGTTTTAATTTTAAATCCCGTGGTTTTTTGAATAAATAAATACATTTTAAATCACAAGCTCAATATCAATCAGCTTTGAAAGTAATATCATCAGATCATCACACATCTGGAGGTAGCGAAGGAATCTTAGTGTCACCATACACTGTCGAACTCGAACACAGTACAAGTGGACCGGTTTTCTTCACACCTATGTGAACTGTATGTGTGTGTCAGAGGACATTTGTACCAGGTTCGTGCTCGAGTTCGTGTTCGAGCTCGACAGTGTATGGTGTTACTTATAGCAAGTGTCCAATCAAGATATTTTTCATCAAAATAGAACGAGGCTACCAGTTCGAGTTTGGGTCATGGATGTTTATGTTGTCTTCCCACTGTGGTGGAGGGCGTAATAATAAGCCACGACACCTCCCGACTTGTCGCAAGTAGGCGGCTAAATGGGAGCAAGAAGTACATGCTGGCATCGTGCATCGTCCGAGACTAGTTATGCCAACTGTTTCGGAACGAAAACCACTTTCCTCAAAGGAATTTTTTTTTCTTTTTTTTAAATTGGGAAATCAATAAAAATTGCAGGGGTGGCCCCTGAAGCATAAGGTGCAATTCGTAGTGTAATTGGGAAAGTTTTACTGTTATTATTTGGCACAAATGAGTTTTGTCATAGTGAAAGTGGGACCACTTAACCTTAATTCTGTTTCAAATCGGCTCAATAAATCAGCATGTTATTGATGGGCTGATCATGTGAAAGCAGACTTAGACGAGAAGTTATCATTAAATCAAGCAAGAATACATGGACCCATGTGGAAACACAACGAACCTTCCAGTGTAAAGAGAAAGAGACATTTTCAAACTTTTCCAACCTGAATTACGCTTCAAGGGAAAATATTCGTAATGAAATCTTCAAGTGGAAAATTCACTTTCAATTACGTTAATGAAGTATCAACCGATAGATTTCATTTCGTTTACATGAGTTTCAATTTTTTTTTAAGGGACGAAAGTAGAAGAGACTGATTTAAGGATGTCGTAGATAAGGCTCTTTGGTTTACCTACTAATTTCACTCCTGATGATTAAAAAAAAAAACACAGAAGGTTTGATTGAAAGTTTCTTCCGCTAGAGATTGAAATATAGTACGCACCCATAATGTACTTGACAATTTGTTAGATGAATTTTCTGGATACTGCCATACTTTTGAAGATGAGAATAGCGAGAAATAGACCAGAGGCATAGAGAGTCAATTGCTTCAAGCCAACATCTAAGAAGTGAATCTTCCATCAAAGCAAATTAAATTGACTTTATGGTTTCAACTTCACATCAGCAACTGACATAGTCAGACGACTTTGCGTTTGATATACACGTACATATTTGTACAATACGTACAGATTCAGGTCATATTTTATGTTTCCTAGAGACAAGGATTATGTTTAAATTAGAATAGAATTTTATCATAGGATAACAACATTTCGACCCTTATCACATGCTGTCTCCTAGTCATTTGCATTAAAGCAATTAAGGGCTTCATTTGAACGGGTCAACAAATCAGAGTCCACTATATTCGTATATAAGAACATTTCAAATCGCCTTCAGATGGTTTGATTAGCACCAAACCACATAATTGAGAAGTTTATTGGAAGCATTCGTGTAGTCAAGCATGTCTATCCACTCCATCGATTTCGTTTCATCATCGACACTTTATGTTTAATGACATTTTGACATTAGATACAATCTCCTCGCATTGAGTCGAAGATGTCCCGGGTATTTACTGGATTAATGTATCTTATTGCAAAATTTATTGTTGTTTCGCCGCCATGTACGTAGATTTGCTTTCACCCGAGATTATCCAGGTGCTATCTTGACATAATATTCTTCATATAAACAATTGTTAAACACGAACATCGACATGTGCAGTTGTGTGACATTTGTGTTGTTTCTGAGAGCATTTCTGAATTGAAATTTAACATCTGTGCTACACATAACAAATGACTACAACAAACATGGTAATTACCAAACACATCCCAATGAATAATGTAGCCATAGGTAATTCATGGCTGTAACTATAAGTACGCAACATACCACATTAGTCTCACATAAACATGTGTAATACACGCTGCGTGGCATTGTGAATTCAGAGTCATAATAAATAAAATGGTCCATTAGCATTTAAGCTGATTAGACATCATGTTAGGGTTACATTTAACAGGGTTCTATATTGGCTTAAAATCAAGTCGCATAGGCCCTTAGCTTAAATCCATTACAATGAAGCTCACTGCAGCAATGTATGAGTACACATTTATAACTCATGTGCACAATTGACTAATACATATGGTTGAATGCTGACAAATGGCAGTTTGTAGCTAAATAAAACGTGTTAATTACCGGGTTCTTAGAAGAACTGAGACAGATCCCTTGAGTGACAGAAATGTAAAATTTGCTGCATCCATGAGTATGAAAAAGAGTCGAGGCATCGGGATCCGATATTTTAAATATGCGGCCAACAAGAAGTGAACTGACTGAGCTCACAATAACCGAGTTCCTAAAAGTAAGCAACCATTAAAGCTCCCGTTTAAAATAGGGTTTCTTCGAAATTGGTGAAAGAGTGTCGCTAACTCCTTCGAATGTTTGGCGACCGACAATCAACTTTTTTTCTATTGGCTGCATCACAATGTATTGGACTAAAAGCATACGAGAGCATTACCGGGATAACCTTCCTGCGCTGCTACAATTGAAGAAGTTAATAAGAATCTTTAACTAAGAAGGCACCACCCACATGAGTAGAGGTGACCTGATGCTACTTGTGGGCTACCTGGGACAACACTGGGTGAGATTCATCTAAACGAGATGGGTTTCTCTAACGAGACGGAATGTCGTCTTTGTTTGGAGGATGTTGAATTTACATGTCACATTTTATGCATACGAGTATGCCCGGTAATTACGCGGGTAAAATATACGTTCCAAGGCCAGTTTACCACATGCCCTATGCAGTTATCAGGAAAAGTCGTACACATAAAAGCCTTCTTTCGAGTGGTGGAAGGTCTTTTGCAAGAATAAAAACAGCGCCCACTATTTGGATGACTAGCTGGTGTCTTATTATTATTATTCGTAAGTGAGAAAGGCACGCGGTATAACTACTGCAATAAACACGCATACACATACATATATTTAAACTAAAATACACGGGGTGCGAAAGAGAATGGAACTTCAAAGAAATAAGTCATCACCATTATCGTGTCTCGACAGTCTGATGGCTTCTGGATCATTTTCTTTCAATTGTCTCGGATAAGTGGCCACGTCCTTCAATTTCAGAAGGCCAGCATATGTTCAACGTCAGATTCTAATTAAGCTTCCCAACGAGCTCTTACGGTCTTCCTCTCAACCTTGGTCCGCTAATACTTTTATTTTTTTCTTCAAAAATCCCTTACCCAAAGAATATAATGAACGCCTTTGCAGTTATCTGTTGAGGTCAAGGGCTTCATCGCTTAGGAGCAAGGAGGCATTAATCTTCTTAAGCTAAAGCCTATTCTGAAAAAAAAAACTACAAATAAACTTCTCATTCATCTTTAATAAAATCTTCTTGTGTTTCATTTTTCCCGTTTTTTGTTCTTCGGCAGTTTAAATGATGTTCAATAGCTATATAAGTATATATAAAAGTACCTTAATTTGTAATCCATGAAGAGACACAAGAAAATATAAGCCCGAAAAAATCATGAGCCATTTAAAGCTCAACTAATATGTCCATATGTCTATCATATCTCTGTTAATATCAGATGTCCTTCGTCAAGTAATCTTCAAAATTCCAAGACTTAAGCCCATTTACACAAAAAAAAAGAATAAATAATGGCATACTTTTCATAGTAAACGACCTTTTTTTATCAGGCACACCCCCTGCGGTGTGGGGAGTAAGAGTAATGCCACGATCTTTCTCGGAATGTCGTAGAAGGCGACTAAAGAGAAGAGGATGTTTATGCCTGCAAGTTGCATCATCCGAAAGCCTCCATATACTATCGAAACGTCCGCTATGCCTCGGATAAGAACCGAACCAGTTATGACTTATGGCTATCATTCAATGACAAATAGTTGTTTCTGGAAAGTGTGTGTTCTCCAGTACAATGGATCAGAACGTTCACAGAACGTACGACTTCTTCAATTAGAGAGTGTATTTCAGCGGTGTAAATTAAACATCTCAGGAGTTAGTGAGATAAGATAGTGGAATAGGGGAGAATAGCACTGTAGGACTGTAATATTATACTCCGGTAAAGCTACCGGCAGTGGTCGTGAGTCAGGCGTAGGGCTCCATTTAACCAGAAACGCACGAAGCTGGCTGGGATCCGGCCTTCGACAGAGTCATGACCGCCAGGTTTCGGACAAAAATAACAAATATCACAATAGACGCGCTTTTTTTTAGACATACAGAGCAGAGCAGATTAACACCACACAATTACACCAACAATTCGATCTCAGCTGCTCTGGATAGAAGGTTAGTGCAAGAATATACACTAATAATTTGATCTGAGCTGCTCTGGATAAAACGCTAGTGCAAGAATGCTGCTCCGTTATTATTCCCACGTTTTGAAATGCAGGCGGCCCAGGTGTTACAGTTTTCGGGCAATCTTCAGTTTGAGAAGCACATAAAATTAATTTGCTGTCAATAAAACGTTCGTTTTGGGTAATTATATGGAATAGTAAACGTACAAAATGATTCTACTGCCTAAAGCAAATTTGTCCAATTGTATCTGTACTAAGGATTTAAGTTTCCTCCTGCAATACACAGAAGTAGAACTGAACGCATCTATTGTTTTAATTAAAGAAAAATATTCTGGCTACAAATAATAATTCATGACTTTAAGCCATAAAACGTTTATACCTCTTCCATAATAAACTTTACGTTCGTTTTTCTTCATTCTAGGGCCGTTTTCCGAAAATGAATTCGATAATGCACGGGTAACTGAATTTTTGCGTATCCTGCTTTCGTAGAAGTCATAAACAACAATCACAGCTTTCCTTTCCTACCTTGACGGTTTGCATTTAAATGCAAAATTTTTAACTTATACCCCACAAGACACTACAGTATCTTCGCTCAGATAAACTTTGCATCTTATTCAACTCTACCCAGTCCTCCACGTGTTTGCAGACATGTACTGTGAAACAGGACGTACTTTATGCATACATACATATATTTTTTTTTAGCAACCCATTCCGATTCTTTTCGCTCGTTCAAGCGAAATGTTCATCTTCTTTTCTTCTTGCCAGTACCGTTGAAGATTTGGTTTACATTGCATTTACTTTGTACTCCTTTTTCTCATGCGAAATTTTCAATAAAATTAAAGGACATTATTATCTGTGACACATAGTAGTCCGTGTTTTGTTTGTATGTATACGGTTCTGCGAAGAATACAAATGAGTTTCATTTCGTTGCCTGGAGAAATATCTCAAGGAATTTATTATTAAAAAAAGAAGAAACAAAAAATAAAGTCATTCAGATCAAGGGATTGGTACATGCTTGTGGGTGCTCTCCTTTTTTGTACATATTCATATTAATCCGTGCGACGAGAAATGCAAATATTGAATCAATATGTCGCCAGGATTCAAATATTATATGAAAAGTATTCGGAGAATATACTTTCCATTGTGTGGATACTTTTGTAATCAAGTGGGATAATCTGATATTCATATTACATCTGAGAATATTCATTCGAAGGAAATTTCCTATTGCTGGAGGATATTTTGTTCGAAATGCACGTGGGTTAAAAAAAAGTATCCTTCGGCCAAAATATTTCCTTTTTTTTTTTTGAGGATAATATGTTATCCATCAGGCTATCCGTCGAATCGATCCTCTCAATTGTGGACCGAACAACGGAGTATAAAAAAAACTTCGATGAGTAAGATGATGTGCATATTTCATTAAATTGAACATTTCAATATTCCGAAATTAAAAAAAAAAGAACGGGATGTTTCCCTACTTGTACGTACAAAGATTTATGAAAAATCTTATCTAAAGACAAATGAAAGAAAAATCCTATCTTGAGAGAAATGTAAGAACAATCGCAGACGGGTGTAAGAAATCTTGACGTTCCCTGAGCACAAATTTAAGAAAGATTTCAGAATTAAGGAAACTATAAGAAATCTTACATATTTCTTAGCAGAGAATAAGTTAGGAAATGTTTAAAAATTCAAAATAAATCTAAAATCAAATCAGATTTCTCTTATCTGAGCACCAACGAACTGCAAAACACCATCGACGAAATACCAGCGGAAATAATTAAAAATGGCGGATGCGTCACCAAAAAAGCCATCCAAATAGTAGGATATGCTGGTGTGAGAGCGCGTGGAAGACCTAAGAAGCGTTCGGAGGACTCAGCGCAAGTTGTAGGAAGTTGCTCGGCGTGCGGAATTGGAAAAGGTTATGTGAAGAACGAGGCGAATGGAGGCGACGACTTTCAGAAGCCATATCCCACCGAAACAATATGGCTAATAAGTAAGTAAGAAAATAAACAGCTGCATTTGTGATGAAGTATGTTTTCGACATTTATTTTAAAATTTTCCAGATGATCTGAATGTATTGAACATAAGGTTCTGAGAATCATATTTAACCAAACATTTTGGGTTATGATAACCTTTTCCTAGCTTATCTTTTTGAGTCTCAAATGCTATATGTGCGTTAATTACGGAGCACGGCAATAAATAGCCGCTCAAAACACACTTTGAAGCAATCTAAAATCAGCGATTTCTTTCAAACATGAATTAAATTTTATAAACATGTATATATAACGTACGCCTTATTTGAGCTCAATTAAATGTTTTAATAACAAATAACTTCACCATACCGATAGATTCAACCCAGCTGGTTTTCATTAGGTGAAATTATCGCGACTGTACTGTATATACTATATATAGAATTCCGCATACGTCAGCTTGTGTCCGATAAAACGAAGTCATTTTTCAACAGACAACAACAAAATCCGCCCGGGTAATATCTCTTTGAAGAGTGCCCGTGACATATTGCATTGTTCTACAATGCTATTAGATTGCTGGCTGGATTCAACAGAAAGTCAGTAATCCATAGTGTGAATGACTTGTACCATGGCTATGTGTAATTGTACATCCATGTACGCCGAGATAAAAACAGGACCACCAGTTTTGCTTGCTAAAAGCATTTTAAGGAGTCCATTGAAATGTTCACTCTTCAACTTGCATAAATATTCTTCCATAAAAAAAATATTCCAACGAATCGGAACAATAAGGGCTTAAACAATAGTTCGCCAGTCTCCTACTTATACTCGTAGGTAGAATATTATTTCGCAAGTGGGGCAAGAAGAACTCGTGTTGTAGCCATAGACCTAGGGAACTGATAGGGAACGTATATCTGGAAAGTGAAGTGAATATATATATCTTCGTAAGTAACTGTCATCCAACTTTCCTCGTCATCAAACAAACATTGCTCATAAAGATAACCGAAATTAATTACGAACAAGTACGAATGACTCGACATGTTTTCACATTGGAGAAACGAGCGAACGATAGTCCCTTCTCTAGATTTGTTAGCGATAGTGAGAGCATGACAAGGCTCAACAAACATTTTATATATGCCCACCGGAAAACTAAGCAAGGATTCATGGTGTGTAATTTTAAAATGTCATGTAAGCTCCACTATTTGACATTAAAATCCGACAACCATTCATCATTCTGTTGTTCGGGAATTGTCACATATGTATATGTAGATACTACGTATGTCGGTGCAATATAAATGAACCTTTTAATGTTGAGGTTAGCTAGTTGGATACCATGTGGTCGGAAAAACATAATCATCATAAGGGGTTTCCCATTTTGGAATGTTTTTGGAATTTGAGTTGTAGGAATCATTTGCTTAATACTAAGTTTCGCCAGAATGCAAATTGCGTAATGTAATTACTGAATACTTTCGTGGATCAGTGAACTACAACCCGATAACTGAGGTATTGAATAAAAATATCAGATAAACTTTTCGCTTTAGGAAAAAATATTAGATCATATCATGGTTTGTTCAGTGAAAACAAGCTGAACGAAGCCAGCGTTTTTCAAATTTGGAAAACAACTGTTATTGTTATTAATTTCCTTGATCTCTCCAAGAGCATCAACATCTTTGGCATAGCAATGCCTTGTTGATGTTTCGATAGAATATTTCCCGGATGCTGCAGTAATAATCAACCCAGTCAAATTGAAGTTTTTACTCGCACTAATTACACAATGAGAGAAAAAAAATCACTAGAGAATTTCGTATATTCATGACTCGCTCCAGTTCCTTATTAAGATATTTTTATACCCTAGACTTTTAGTATAACACCTTAAAGGAGGCTCCGGAAGTATAACAATGGATATATTTAAATGATCAGGGTCACCTCTTGATTCGATTTAGCCATGTCTGTCTGTCCGTCTGTCCGTTCGCACGATAACTTTCGATAGAATGAAGCTAGAGACTTAAAATTTTGGTCAAATATTTGTAGTAGCATCTAGTTGGTTGTAATGTAATGGACACGATCCTAACTAAGAAACCCCTACCTCCCCTACAAATGACGCTTGCTAATTAGTTTGCTAGTCATAAAACTATGGATTTGACAAGAAAATTTGGATTTGGACCGTCCGTGAATGTCCAGACTAAGAACTAATGAGCTTCACACAGTCTACTCCAATGTTCATATGGCTTATCGAATGCGTGTTTGCACGCATATATCAAATTGTTGAACTTCGGTATTCAGAAATCGAGACGCATTTGCGATGAATTAAATCTACATCGGCGATAAAACATGTGAAAGGATATTATTATATGATTCTTAAGCCAATATAACCAAGATGAAAATCGGGGAAGATGACGTTTGCAGGCTATGCCTGGAGAAGGCCGAGACGGCAGCACACATTGTGTGCGAATGTCCAGCACTGGCTAGCACGAGGTTGAGGATCACAGGCAAGCACACGATAAGTGTGAAAGCCATGAGTGAACTCAGCCTTAAACAAATTCTAGCAACAACACGGGACTCAGTGATGAAGAAAGAGGTCTACAACTATCAGTCGACATCTGGAAGCCACTGATGACCGGGAGGGGGCGAAAAGGGACCCAAACGTTAGTGGCCTGCTTCGGCTATCCCCCAGAATATAATATATATATCAGCCAATATAAGGTTTTTTTTCTTGTACAACGGGTTAGAGTAAGGTAACTCGTGGAGCAAAAAAAAAAACGATAAAAGGCAGTCATGCAGGTTAAATTTTTAAATGCCATGTTGTCTACCCTGATTGGCTTCACAATTGACAGTTGTTATCATAATTCGTTCGTTTCTGTTCATGTGACAAGCAGTTATGAATACGACCGCCTAAATTACGAATAAACTAAACGACCGTCGGAACTTAACACCAATTGTAAATTAACGACAATCATACCAATAAGCATTTTTTTATACAATTGTACAATCTGTCGAGTGCAGGTTAGCCATCCCACTGACCCGTACAAATTCAATTTGTTGGAATGCCTGGAGATACCCAAACTGCACCGGATAGGTGTTCGAAAAAAAAAACATATCTATTATAGTTTTATGCATGTTATTCAACCAGAACATATCAAAATACTTCAATAAAAAATAATAATTAACCAGTAGTGTAAATGGGGGCGACAATTTTTGGGAATGCCTTTCTCTCTCTCTCAATTGCCCTAACCCCTTGTGGGGCATAGCGCGTCAACTGTTCCATATGGCCCAGTTGACGTTTCTCGGCGTACACTGGTTTCGGAAAATACAGTTGCCAGCATGCACCTCCTGCACATCCATGGCCACGAACGTCGTCGTGGACGGGACTCGAACACAAAACGCCGGTAGTCAAACATGAGACTGTTGCCTCAGCACACTGCGTTACCGGTCGCCCCAAAATGGGAATGCCTAGGGACGGCAAATTTATATGTAAATCTGCCACTGCATGGCATGTTTCTTCTATTATCTGGGAATACGCCCCCATTACACCACAACTACCGCTTTCGTTCAGTGACAAGAGCGACCAACTCTTCAGGCATCGCTACCTTATACCTCTTGCCAGCGTGGGCGGTGGCACCGGTATGACGGATCGCTTTATATACTATACACAATTGATTGATATTATAGGCACGAATCATAAACGAACAAAAAAAATTCAGCTCGAGTTTCTTCTTTTTTAAACTTTTATAAACTTTTTTTTTTAATTTTTACACTTTTTTCCGAAGAAAAATATTATAAAATTTTCAGAGAGTTCGAGTAGAAGCCATTGATTTCGTCCAACTTAGAAGGGTATTGGCATGCTCTCATATGAAAAATAAGTTTATATACGAGTATAGACCGAAGACGACATTGGGAAAATGCGGAAGAAGTAATGTCGGTATATGAATGATTTTAGTTTGTGCTAGGATTTTGTAATACAGCACAAAATAACTGAAGACGGGAATTGGACTTCAATAGTACATATATGTATAAGTACAATACAATACTATGTATTTTCAATTCTCCAGGTATTTCGGGTGGTATTTGAACCCCCAAAACACCCTCCTGACTACGCTCCCATTTGCATTTGTCATTCCCACTCGACAACATACGTGCTTGTATCGATACCCAAATTTCTTATTGACTGTAAGTTTTCTGCCATACAATTTTCAGTAGACACGGTAGAACTATACACGAGTACATATTCCACACAATATTTTATATTTGTAAAACAAAAATTTACAATAGGTTCCCTTGTTGATAATTGAACTTCCCGAATGCAATTATATTTACGGGTGTATATTGTATATATTATAGCATCAAGTGTCGACCCACTCGTAGCTTATTCAACATGCCGGAGCCAAAGATTTTTTCGTCATGACAACATTTTAGTTTGTCCGCCAGATACGGACACTCTTAATTTGAACTGTCAACTATAAAAATCGACTGACACGAACCAATAAAAGTATATTTTTATTAAATGTCCTTTTCACCAATATTTGACTTTGTTTTGCTGTCCAGTGGCATTGCAGTTTCAATGTTGAAAATTTTTTTCTTTTTTTTTTTTTTGATTTGCGATGAACGAAAAATGTCACGTGTGTTAAAATTGTAATTTAGTTTCGTGATGGGCACGTATCAAGTCCTAGAGGGTGAGAATAAAGTTTGGCATATCTTGCCACTGCAATCTTGACTAATATTGATTTTACTCAATTGCCCTAACCCCTTGTGGGGCATAGCGCGTCAACTATTCCATGTGGCCCAGTTGACGTTTCGTTGGCATAAACTGGTTTCGGAAAATGCAGTTGCCAGCATTGCACCTCCTGCACATCCATAGCCACGAACATCGTCATGGACGGAATTCGAACCCGAAACGCCGGTAGTCAAACATGAGACTGATGCCTCAACACACTGCGCTATCGGTCGCCCCATATAGCGTATAGAGCGAACGAAGCATTCTAGAATGGTATACTGATGGTAGCAACTCCTTAAGACGCGGAGCTACTGAGGTAGCAACCCCGATAAACAAAACATTTTTTTGATCCTAAGCTACAATTACAAAATTTTGACGATTTAAAGTATGTATTTGAGAGACAATGCCTCTTAATCCCCCCAAATACTCCAAAAATACTTCTTCTATTTTAGTTCTAATAACAGTTACCCCGAATCCTTTTCTGAACAAACCGATGTCCCATTTGAAAGATTTAAAATTCCCTGATCGTTGCCCGCTTATGTATGTATGTATGTACGTATAATTGTATGTTTGTAAAGTACACATACATACCTACGAGTTATCTATTGTTTCGCGCCCATCATGTCACCAGCAGAGATCATCGTTTAATAATGAAAACAGCAAAAAATATGAGTATGGCTCGCATAGTCCTTCCACAAACAAACGCTAAAGTCAACTTGAGGTTACAGTGTTGGAGATGGACTGGCACCACGTTATCCTGAAGTTCGCCACTGCCAAAATGTATTTTGAATGTTCTCAAACATTGACGTTGAGTGCTTGTTTGCTATGCAGCAATTGCTCCTGAATTTGAATTTTACATGGAACGCTTGATTTGAAAATCTAAATGTTAACACTGAGCTGCTGCTGCTTTACGAGAGAATCCATCACAAGAGTATTGAGACCACATGTGCTTTAGCAGAAGTACAATAGACCTGATGTGTGATTTTCTGGCATTTCCATGGTAAAGCGAATGTACAATAGCCAGAGGAAACACACCCGTAAATAACCGCAACTTGGGAGTTATATTTTGCAGATACTCGTACACCGGGGAATGGACGAATTATTTTGTAATTGTATTGCAAAATTTCGTATTAAATTGAAGTGTGATGGATCTCTCGACATAATAGATGGTGATGAATATTTTTTTTCTCGCTAGTTCGGCATCGTCGCAAGAGTAAAATGTAGGAAGGCAATAGGACAAAATCATCTGGATGTGAATCGGATTGGTACACCTACAGAGGGTATCTCCGGAGTTTTAAGAAAGATTTTAGGAGGGTGAAGAGGTGTTCATGGAAACTTCTGTGCGAAGGATTTGAAATTTGAGCGAACAATCAAGGCTCCATACAGATTTAGCTACCAATCCGTTGATGCCTGCCTATCTAATGAAACCAGATGGATTGTGGACCTCCTCAAGTAAGGAGACATTCCATATCCTCTTCGAAACGCACTTCCCGGACAGCTCACCGGAAACTAAATTCGTCCGCGCACAGTAATATGTTACAGATCCATGCGAGTCTGTTCATATCATATCCAGTTTTAAGCCATTTGGATCTGCGGGGCCGGACGGTATAATTCCGGCTGACTTACAGCAGCTTTCTGATGTTGTCCACCCTTGAAATAAAGAAATTTGTTTGACCTGTTTATACTTATAGTCTACATCCCACAGGAATGGGCAGAGGTCAAGGTGGTCTTTATTCCAAAAACAGGTAAAACATCCCACGCACGTCCAAACGATCTTAGACCTATTAGTTCATCATCGACCCTACTTAAAATACTGCAAAGCCGTATAGATACTCACTTGCGGGGTGAGATCCCTGCACATAATCTATCAAATTCGCAGAATGCATACTGGACGGGTAAATCCGTGGATACAGCGATGCATTCTATCTATAGTATACCATGGTGGTGTTTCAAGATATTGAAGGTGCCTTCAAAAAAGTTAGACCGGCTCCAATCATTGATGCACTGTCGTATTTATGTGCGGACCACTCTCTCTGCAAGCTTATCAACCTGATGCAAAAATCGAGGGTTATTTGCACTAAGATGGGCATGTCGTCATAGATAAGTAAATAGGGGCACCCCGCAGGGTGGTATCCTTTCGCCCCTTTTATGGAACATTGTAGTTAATGAACTTCTACTGGATATGGAAGCGCTGGAATGCACAGTGACTGCTTACGCGAACGAATTTGCTGTTGCTATCTCGGGTAAGGTCCCTACCACTCTTAGTGAGGTATTACAGAATGCACTCTCTATTTTAACAAATTGGATCACAAAATGCCGCGTTAAAGTTAATCCGAGAAAGACGAAACTTGTTCTTTTTCCAAGAAAGCATAGGATACCGACAACAGGACCACCGATCTTGGAAGTAGAGAGAGATTGGTTTTCACAAATAAAGCTAACTTCCTGGGCTGATACTTGACAGGAAGCTAAGCTGGAAGCCAGTATTCAGGAACATATAAATGAGGCCAATATCGCACTCTACTGGTGTAGAAACGCCATCGGAAAAGGTGGGGCTTGCAACCGAAGGTTGTGCATTGTCTCTATGTGGCGGTTATTCGAGCCATACTTTTGCACGGCATTATTGAAAAATTGCGTTGACAAGCACCAGCAACAGGAAGATACCTTTCTGTTCTTACATGGCCGACATGACTTCACGAGCGTTTGAGTCGTTCCCATATCTTGTGGGAACGACTCAATTGTGAAGTCATATGGGTCAGGTAAGAACAGAAAGGTGTCTTTTAGTTGTTGGTGTGTTTCAATGCAATTTTTCAATGCTCCGTGTATGGCGAAACGTTTATGTGGAAACGAAGCATAACAGAAAATATGATTTTATTACCCTTTTGTCGGTCCATTCAGCATTCAAACAGAGTCCTAATCATTTTTCATTGTGTTAAATTAAAATATGCCACTAATTCATATATCATTGCATAACAGAAAAGCCACAAACAACCCGTGTCGGTCATCGTGTCCCTATTTATACAGTCAACTACAATACAACCACCATTACTGGGGTCAGCCATATAACGAGTTGGTACACCCCCACGTTCTGTTAACAACGACCAAATTATTGTCTACCGTACTGATAACAAAAATTGAGCCCAAATACTCGAAATCACCATTTTCATTCTGGTCAATGTTACAATACATATACGCATCGACAAAGCATTTTCATGAAAATTATCTCTAATTTCAGTTTGCAATAAATGGTCCTGTGCATCCGTGAAAAAACATCCACAATAACACTAGTATGTATTCGCTTTTGCATTTTCAAATGTCCTATGCAATCCTTTCACCCCCGCTGACAAGCCATGCATTCTTCTATAATTTGTTCTATTGCCACAATTCCAGGAAAATTGAATTTCAATAAATGAAATGCATAAATGCACCCCTTTACGCTCTTTACGCAGACGGGGGTGGACGGCCAATGTTCGAATGCGTGCTTCGAATTGCAATAGACAATAGATAAATTCCATTAAACGATTATCGAGCTAATAATATTGGATGCATTTAATTATCGATTTGGTTAAGAGGATTGGTTGGGTAGGTAATGGAGACCACCGTCTAACCGTCTATAGTCCTGGGGGAGATTGTCATATGGACATGGTTGCGGTTGTTGTGAACATCGAGAGTACCGGGGGACAAAGCTTGCTTCCGAGGGCAATTGAAGTTCCAATATAGTGGCGGGCCGATGGTAAGGATCAGAAGGGAATTATGTAAGTGCGGACGTGTAAAGGAATCCCACAAACGAATGCGGGAGCAATCATGCATACTATTATGCTCTATCACACGACAAATTGTAAATTTAACATGAAAGGATATATGTATGTACTAGTATTATTAGCCAATCAGACAAATGTTTAATATTTAAAAGGGGTGAATACAGCTTTAACGCGACTCTTGCAGTGTTGGAACCCATTGTGAGGGTGTGCAAAAGCAAGGAAACTAAATTTAAAGTTATTATATTATTACTAAAAAAAGGCTTTTTTTACTTGAAGTAGTATACGGTCACCTAAGGAAGCTGTGTGCCAAATTTGTCTTTTATGTTTTCTGTTCATTATGTTCATTATGTCATTTAAGCCCTGTTCTATCCCGTTCATGTCCCATCAATCCGATTGGATTGCTGCCTTCCCTCCCCCTATCTACGCCACAGACCCTTGATGGATGTATTTCACAGAGTGTCGAAAATTTCTTCCAAGACAACTAATTACATATTCCTTTAAAACAAACATCTTCTTACGGATTTTTACTATCTGTCTGTAGCCCAGGAAAGTAAGGATTTAACGTCGGAATTTTTAAATTCCGAGGTTTGCCCATATTCAGGTCTTATTTTTCTGGACTACTGTTGCTTTTTTTTATCGATCAACAAAGAAGAAAGATGACGGCTTATGAAGACGCTTTGGATTTTTATTCTGATTTGATAGTAGCCAACAACATTGTTGAATTCAATATCATGTTAACAAATATTTTGTTGGAGG
This sequence comes from Chloromyia formosa, assembly GCA_964017055.1. Classification (NCBI taxonomy): domain Eukaryota; kingdom Metazoa; phylum Arthropoda; class Insecta; order Diptera; family Stratiomyidae; genus Chloromyia; species Chloromyia formosa. The sequence continues at coordinate 151,809,877 of OZ024815.1, read as the reverse complement.
GAAACAGGCCCAGTCAAAGGCTAAGGCGAAGCATGCTTTCACTTAGGACGCCGAAAAAAGCGCCAAGAGGAAAGCCGGGTCATCAATTTAGAATTGAATATAATTCCATTTAGTTGTAAATATTTCACGATTCATCCGATTGAATGATTGAATCTCACAGTTCAAATTGACACGCGCGAAGGAATTAGTATCGAATCTTGGACTTAATTTTTTAGTGAGAGAATAACTTACAGACAATATTTAGTACCAATTAAAACCGGCGGATGGCGGATGGCGCGACGGTTAGTACGTTCGCCTTCAACGCACTGGGCCCCGGTTCGATTCCGGGGATTTACGTGTCGGACTATGAGCCCACTCAGCTGTTAAATGAGTACCCATTATGGGGTAAATAACTCGGTTGAGCGTGTTGCTGATCACATACCTCTGCACAAAAAAAAAACCGTCACGATCTAGAAAATGAGATGATGCTAACTCATCTCGAGGCCGTGGTTCAAATTGGACTGTTGCGCCAGTTATTTATTTATTTATTTAAAACCGGCCGGAGAAAAAGGCACTGTGACAACTGTTTTTTTTTTCAAGTCTTCAAACTTCAAGAGTGTGTGGCCGGGCTTATATGCCACACAATATGTTAAAGGTTTGAGTCTAGTGAAAACATGCAAAGGTTATTTTCTGTTTGTCTAGGCCTACCTGATGAGGGTGGGGGATTGATCTACGGCCTCTGACCCGAAGAATGTGGTGGGTGAGAATGGTTCGACCCATTACGTTGATGGGTCTTAATAAGCTGACCTGGGCATGGGGAGGAAAAAATCACTTTGTCTATTTCATTAAACAATGTAATGTTTCTCAAATTAATTCATCTTTAAGGGTAATAGATGTATTCTATTGACTCAGAATCAATAAAAACAGAAGTCTTCCATTGGGCTAGCTAATGTATAGCGTCCATCAAAACCAGATAAATATGTACGTGTCCATATATTGACCGATCATAAAATTTGTATATCTGCTGACTGTGCTCGCATTGCAATTCAATTTTTCTTTTCGGTTTGTGTATTCTGAATTTTCATTGTTTTCTTCTTGTGACACACAACTTTCACATATCCGTCTCGGTTCCCACACATGCATACACACATGAATGTGTGCCTTCCAGAAGATCACACATTGTAATAAATGTTGATTCCATACAAGGATAATTCCGTTGGTCCTTTTAATGTTTTATTTTATTGCTTCCACTTTCTTTTCATTTGAGTTTGCGAAAACTTACAGATGTGAATAGGATGAGTGAAAAAGATATAGAGAGCGAATGTGATTAAGGGTGACTTGGTCTTTTTTTGTTTTTCTTCTGTTCAGGACACAGATGCGAGTGTGTGTATATAAGTACAATGATGTCGATATTTTGTCATACGTTACGTGGTTAACTGAAGAGGCTTATCTTCGCCATGATGTTATCATGCCTTTGCATCTTGCATATTTCGGTTCGGGAAGAAGACATTTTGTCGACGGCGATACCGGATTCCCGACATTTCAACATTTCTAGCCACCAGTGTCCACACGCACAACAAAGGGAACATATTCCTTCCTTCCCTCCATTCATTTTCGGAAGACAGAAATCTACTAAACTATGAATATATATTTCTTGCCGACGACATGTTGGAAATGTAAAAGAGGAATGACTTTGTCCGGCCTCAGACAGAATAATGTCAACAGATGCCATATTTCGCATAAACGTATATCCGAAAAGGATATGTTGACGACGACGACAGCGGCGGCGTTACACTGGGACACTCTTCGGCAAAAGGATAATATGAATGCATCGACAATAGTAAGTAGCAAACAGCAGTTAGAAATGTGCAGTCGTCATGGTTGCTGCGAAAACAAGACCATGATGTTGTTCGACTTCCTTTTGTTACGACACAAGTATGTCTTGCTCTGTTATCAGGATAGGATATATATGAGAGGTCCTTCACAGATACCGGGAGTGAATGAAAACTGGAAATGACAATACTCCTCGGCCGCCTGTTCAGTCTGTTTGCATCATGAGCGATAGTATAATAATGGCATATCATAAGGACCGAGTCCTCCTGTTTCATCGTAATTCATAACTGTTATTCCAGGACATTTATCATGGAGCTAAATTAAGTGAGTTTTGTCTACTGTATGATGGTCATAAAAGAGTAAGCCGTATGAGTCCACTATACGCATTGCCGACCGGGTAATGAAATACGAACGACGAAACAGATTTCAAATAAAACCGGACAATGGTCTTTCATTTCCGAACTACGTTTAGATGTTGTCTTTGGGTCGATGGAGCCTTTATTATTGTCACACATTCGCTTAATTGGTCATTATATGGTCGGTAAGTTTCAACTGTTACTAGTCATTGTATAGGGTTGTTGGCTCTTGAAAATGTCCCTTTCGTATGACGCCGTTATTATGATTCCGACCACAGAATATTTAGACTCGCTTAATGCGATTTCGGCTGTTGTTTGGATAATGGATGGACTATTCCCTTAATTGTACGAGTATTCGCATTAAGAATAAATGTTGATTCGGTAGGAATAGCACTTACTAATTACTAATTTTCTTTATTAAAGATTTATTGGGCGGGATACGAAATCCCCAGTCACAGAATCTTCGAAACAAAAATCCCGAAATAACAAATCCCCGTTTTTGGGGGATGCTTTTAAAATTTTCTTTGCTATATTCACCTAAGTGGTGGCACTTCTATTCTCCCCGGTATTTCAGTAGGGTCTTAAAGCATCTCAAATCGGACCCAAAATTGGCATGTCTCCGACGACCTATAACTGTCCGACCATAATCATATTCGATCCGACATTGCAGCACTGAAACAAGCTAGTGCTGACAAAAGAATCCCGCAACGTACGGACTGGGCTGGATACTCCATCTCGGGATGGAGGGACAAGCTTCACCGCGTTCTGGCCAAGAAAGGCACTAATCCTAGTTAACACTGTAAAAAGGCAGGATGGCAGTATCACAGGATGCCGAGAGCCCAGGCAACTGCTTCCCACTTTGCTCCACTCATTTTGCTGGATGTGAAGCACCAGTGGATGACACCAGAATCTCAGCTGATCGGGAGGTGCGGTATAAAGCCTACCGTTCAGACTAGCGAATCGCCAAAGATATATTTATGTACGACCAAGTCAAATGGGGCATCGAATCCTTCAATCCATATAAATTTACCAGCACTGACGGAATCTTCGACTGTAGAGAGGACAAGAAATATTAATTCCATTCCTCCTCAGTATAAGTATTTAGAGGAAGTTTCACTCTTGGATACATTCCAGATTCCTGGAGATCGGTTAAAATAGTTCTCATCTCAAAAATTAAACTTTAATAAAGTTACCAAATACTGAACTCTGGCCATGTATCTTGGGCAAATAGATTGCCGACGAGTTGGCTAGGAAAGTATCTGCAGTCTCGCTCATTAGCCCAGAGCCCCTTTGAAGTATACCCCTATGTTATGTTAGTTGCCTTGACCCCTCCTGGGGCATGTGTGCGTCAACATCTCTTGCATTACTATGCCTTGCTGACGTTTTAATAGCATACAGATTTCGGATGGTGCAGTTGCTAGCATGCACCTCCTATCCGAGCCGTCTTTTACTGACCAGTTTCGAGCACTGTGGGAGTTCTAATATTACCCACAGGCAGTTTTTACTGACGCACCGGAAATCGAACCCATGTTCTTCAGATAAAGAGGTGACCAAGGCTTCGCGGCTACCGCGCGTGTAGGGTATCCCCTTACACAGGATTAAAAACCGTATCAGAGAGAAGCAGTGCAAGCCCACCCTAGATCTACTGAATCTGAGCAGGAGCAGGGTTAGAATCTTTTGCGGCCTTCCAACAGAGCATTTGCCCCTGAGGCACTACTTTTGCCAAATAGGCATTGGACACTAGCTGTCGCTTCTGCGAGGCTGATAATGAGGCCCCCTAGAACATCCTCTGCGAGTGTGAGGCGCTTTGCTCTCGCCGCTTAGAATGCCTCGGTGATCGCTGATGTGAATCAGATCGCCTCACTTTAACTCAGGAAGTTAAGCTGTTTTTTGGTCGGATCAAACTTGATCGCTAAAATTAAAGCTGCACAAGTCCACGCAAGCGGACTGCTAAAAGATCTCACTTTAAAACCCCCAATTGGTGAAAGACGTCAACCACTACGCGTCACTCGGTCAACTAGGAATGTCACGAGATTTGTTATTAGGGGACTCCGTGTTTGGAGATTTTATATGTGAGAATTTTTCTTCATTTGGGGAGTTTTAATAGTTGCCAAGTTTTCTTATGTCAGTCACCTGCTTATTGCTCTTGAGTATCCAATTATAGGGACAAAAAAAAAAACGAAAAATCTCACTTAATTGGCTGGTCTTATGTGGCTGGTTTGTTTAACGTGTAAAAAGCCCTTTAAAACTTTGGAACATTTTTAGTTGACCCGGCGACGCATAGTGGTTCGTATCTTTGACCAGTAGGGGATTTTAAATTTAGATGATTCGCATTCCTCTACACAATCTCCGCTACACAATCTCCGCAGCTTCAGGGGTTGCAATTTACAAATACCGCACTTGAGCGTTCGCTTCGCTCGCTCTGTACAGCGGTAAAGCCCCTATTAGCCAAGGCGCGAACCTCGATGCGTCGCCCGTTGAAATAGGAGTATACCAAAAATTTAAATTGTTTTACTCTCTAAGCAACTGTTATACTATACACATAGAATACTTCAATCTTCCTTACATCAATTATTTACCGCAGTTACTCGTTTTATTATGCTGTAGCGCGAATCCAAAGTAAATAGATTGCGAGAAAAGTTACGATGAGCAGAGCCCGCAACACTGTGAGTTACTTTTCTCCGGAAATTAATTAAATTTGTTGAATTTGTTGTAATTGTTGCGCACACAAAATTACACTCCCCGCAGAGGGAGATATTGTAAATTGTGGGCGAGCTTATGGTATTTCTTTTTGTTTTGTGACAGAGCAATATCACCGTGTCCAATTGCGAAATCTTTAAGTATGATTATTCGTACTAAAGTAGCAGCAACTACTCTTTTATATATGAACACGAAGCTAGATGCGTACTGCCAATATACGGTTTGCCTAACAAATCGCCAACAAAAGTCTTCTGAATTTCGAATAAAATCACTGCAGGCGTTATTAACGTTTACGTTTGTGCCCTAAGTAATTCGAGGACTTGTGAGTTTTGCCGTAAAATTGTCATAAGGACACTGAGGAATTTACAGCGAATTATATACATACGTTAGCTTCAAGGATTGCTCGGAATGTGGTTGGCCTTTGAATCGTTATGACTGTACAGAAAAAGCTAAATGCAAAATAATAAAATGTCATCTTAGTGTATGGAGAATTGAATAAAATTGATGGCATCCTGTCAAATCAAAAATTTATCTGCTGGTCATATTTATACAAAAATCGACATCATCGCCAACTTCTTAGAATAACGACTGGCTTACAAGGAATCATTTGTAGCTTGGTCGATTTTAATTACGCTTGGCTCCTGGTTTCGTCCACCGTATAAATTATTCCGATTAGGTGCTATCTTTATCCATCGGGAAAGTAACACGACCAGCTGCACTAACATACCCATATCTGTTGCCTTACTTCGGGACTGCCTCTCTTGTAGCATAGCCCCAAATAACAGTGCGTCCATTTGTCTCGTGATTCTGTCAAGGAATCTATGGAAAAGCAATACGCCCCTCATGAGGCTCCATATTCCTTACAATGATTATTGCAGGAGTTGTGAGGACGTGGATGAGGAGAGAGCGTTCTTCACCGTCTTTGTCACTGTCTGGCCTGAGAGGCGGAGAAAATTTCTGGGTTTTTGGTTCTTCCGGGATATGGAAGACCTTAAGGATATGAGCGTAATAGAGCTCTATCGCTATATCGTCAGTACAGGCTGGTTTTGAGATCTAGGTTAATGAGGTGATCTTGGTGGTATCACAACGGACCCAATTGTGGTCTATGTGTGCTCATTCATTCATTCACATTCTCATCACCTTAATCCAAATCCGCCTGTTTCGCCTTATATATACGGAGCGCATTCTACGCCAACGAAGCGAATTATATTCCAACGAAAAATTGCGGTTGATGGCGTTCATGCCGATAAAGAATGTTGGTAGTGGGCTGACCATTAGCGAGAGGCCCATTCCTCCAAATCGATTCTCAAATTTGTTACTGTGATACCAGTTTCGAAAATTCTGTATTATGTGTGAAGGCAGAAATCATCCCTGTTGGCGGTTACGATGTAATTAAAACCATACTGGTTCCAATAATATATTTCTTTGAAGACATTAAAATATTCTGTTTTTTTTTTTAACATTTTCAATTCCCTGAAGTTTCACAACAGCACACGTTTTTCTTCATGTGACATAGCTTCTCCCACCACCAAGAAAAAAAAACCGATACTGCTAATTAACAACATATTTCCCATTATTCAATTTGTGTAATATAAACTGAAATCTGACTTTGACAACCATTGTTTCCGCTCTTTAATCTCCCGGAAAATGAAAACAGCCCTCATGCTCATTGGCGTTCATTGATGACTGACACTGAAAAAGAAAAATCTCTTTTCATACTATCCCTAACTTTTTGAAGAACATTGACAGCACATCCTTATCCTGGACATGATATCGTTACCACTGAAAATAAATTCATCCCTGACAAAGGAATCTTTTCACTATTGCGCCAACATCGTTGTCATTAATAATATTTTCGTTAGTCGACGAATTTGAATTTTGCCTGCTATAAATTTAATTGAACTGCGGCCAGATATGACGATAAGAAAAATTGCCAATAAAGTATACAAAAGAAAGTCCTTGTTTGGGCTCTCCTGCTACCAGGTTGTTGATTTTGTCAAGAAACCATGCTACTACTACCGTTTTTCTTTCTTCTTTTTTTCCCAGAAAAGTATCCGTGGCTTTGTGATCTGCACCTTGTAAGCCGCCTGAAACTTTTTGTGGTATACGAGTACACAGTACAGTTAGCGAAGAGTCAGGACCAAAGTTTTACAATTAATTTAGTTTACATGACATGCCGTATACGAGTATACGCTAAATCGATATATTCGTGTCTTTGTAGGGTTTTGTAAATAAATTGTTTTGCTCTGTGATAAATTGCTGATCGTTTTAATTTGAAAACAACTGAAGTGGACGGCTTGTGCCCAGTGAAAAGTATGTTTGTTTTCAGAGTGGCCGGGGGCGGCGTGAATGTATAGCAGGTACAGATAGCAGGAAATATTAATTTTCTTTCTAAAGTATTCTACATTTGAAATTGAATTACAGGCTGTATGAATTGGCCGGGCGTATCATATAATTTCGATTGGATTCACTTTTAGATTAAAATTTTAGTTAGCTTGGGTTACATTTGTAATGCTGGCGAAAGTGAAAGAGTGGCACCACAAGGAGCATCCGCTTCATGTGTGCGGGCTGTGCAGAACCTGACGAGTTAAAGGTTCATACCAATGGACGAAAACGGAAACAATTGTTGGCATCCTTAATAATTAATAGTTTTTGGGAAAAATGCTATAATTTGAAATTGACAGCCCAACACCCGCACAATAAAATGTTATTAATACGGCAGTTATGTTAGGTATCGTATCATAAATCACATTGCTAACAATAGAGAGTGAGTATTTGCGCGACAATGTCAATGGGTTGTGATAAAAAATAAAAAATTAAAATATATTTTAGTTTTTCAATTTTCTCACACAACCCATCGACGCTATCACGGTGGACTTAGTAAGATTCCAAATGGGTGTCCAGTGTCTACCACTTCTTCTGTTTGTTTTAACTGTTTACTCACGACAATACAGTTAGGGTCAATTCCTCATCGTGGAATATCTGAAATTTATGAGATGGCGTTGAAATTTCCACCTGTAGGAAATGATAGACTGCTGCCTGTTGTGGAATTTCCGCCGATGGTGAAATTCCACCGACGCTACTCTGTAGCGATGCCAACGCCATGGCGGCTGAATACAAAAACCAAGCGTTGGCTATCAGCTGGCGGTCCCTACACACCCATAAGCAAAGAATCTAAAAATATATACAGTTGAATTGAAACATAAACCAAGTGACAATGTCGATTGCTGCGCCGCTGCCGTTGTTATCCAAGCGGAACTTGGTAGCTGATGAATAGTTAACAAATGCTGCGCCGCTATCGTTGCGGCGCGGCGGTTCGCAAAATATAATAGGATAATTCTCTTTTTTGCATTTGGAGAGAATTTTTAAAATTCATTGAGTTCGGCTTCAAAGTGCATTTCCGCTTTAAGCTAGGTTCAATACAAAAAACTCGACGGACCGTAAAATGTTCAATTTGAAGAAAAAAGAAAAGACGAATCAAAAATGTTTAATAAATCCGAAGAACGAAGAAGAATCTCGAAACTTAAATCAAAGGGTAAAAGAAAGATAAATAAATAAAATAAAGATAGATAAGTATTTCAAATTTTACAATAGTTAAATGATGATTCTTTGTTGTCCACTCTATTAATTCCAGGTAACTATGTGTATGCCTAATCGACGAGTCGTGGTGCCATCAGATCAATCAAGTAAGTAAGGTCTTCTTATTTTGTATTTCAGATGACGACCTTCGAATCTAAAAGGAGAAAGTAATGTCCCAAATAACTAAGCTTAGTTTTTCGTGCAAAATCTCATACAAAAACTGTCAAAACTTCGCTCGATCGAACATACGGTACTAACATACTTCACACGAAACCGCAAATACAGAAAAAAACCTCCACATTGTTGTGAGAAATTTTCACGTGAAAACAATATCTTGGTTTAAATCGAACCTGTGACCCCTCGCCTGACCTTAAGCAGAATTACCTTATATGCATGAACCAACTAAACGGACAGTCATCAACGTCTTTGAAGACCAACAAATTAATGTTCATTATCTACGCAATAAAGCATACAACATTATTTCGAAATAAATCTTTTCCAGGCAACTTTTGTTATGATGGGAATGACTGTGCCTGCAAGTCTGCCCGAAGAACTTCACAACTGAACCATCCGAAAAAAAAGGCAAAAGGTTCCAAAAGGAAAAAGTAGAAAATGAAAATGTTCATTATAATTTGCGAGTTTGATATCCTTCTTTCCTGTGTTGTTATCCTTTTAGGGGTTAAACCCAGCGGAACTCCTTCCTCCTTCTCATCTACTAATTTCTAGTCTATTGCCGGCATTTTAGTTGTATATCTTTTGACCATTTCTTGCTAGGGGCCAGTAATGAGAACTGCCTCGAGCATCAACTAAGATGAAATATAAACATCACCCATTTATTAGCTTTCTAATTAAGTGAATTGTATATACTATACATATGTATGTATGTATGAATATTTTCAATAATTGCTTCAAGGAAACCCCGAGTTTTGCAGAAAAGGTTGGAAGCTTCCAGCAAAATACCATCTTGCAGAAGAACAATGGTTGTTCTTCGACTTAGTGCTTTTGTGTACACTTCTGTTAAACTAGGATTTCGTCCTTGGTGATCGCAAGCTGAAAATGTAGTCAGTACCATTTATTGCGCATATAGGCGAAAATGGAAATGCATCACAAAATGATACAATAACTGAAGGAAAAATACAGAAATGTTTCGACGACATTGTGTGTACTTGTGCCCGGACTTTTACTCCACGTACAACATTAATTCGCACAAAAACAGGAAAAAGCACTTTTCACTAAAAATCACGTACCGAAAACTTGTTTTCAGCCATATTATTTACTGTTTTTTTTTTTTTTTTGTAAATGTCTTCTTTCTGTAGATGATGTCTTAATTTGTCTTAAGCTAGAGCAAGTCTACTTTATAAAAAAAATTCAATTTTGTTAGAAATAAGATGAATTATCCCCAGGTTGTAGATTTGCAGGAGAAAATACTAGCGGTCAGTTGGATCTGGATAGTTGACATAGTACTTCTGATTGGCGGGTTGTTAAAAAGATATTTACATATGATAGGATTAAACGGGTCATTGGTACTTTTGACCCATTTAAATCGTCTAGTATGGACGGAATGCCCTTCAAGGGTAGTTTCGCATTAGGGTTTCTTTTATTAAACCCACGAACAAATGTGAGAGTGATCTTAATATAAAAAATGGGGCATCGTAGCGTAGATGATCCGGAATCCTACAGGACTATTAGCTTGACTTCTTTCATGCAGAAAACGATGGAGAGAGAAATTGGACTGTCATATTTTGCTCGTTGTTCACTATTCACTGCATGAGAATCAACGAGATAGTCCACTGGGACTCCTCTGCGCTGTATTGTGAGACGGGCCAAAATAACGATGTCGTCAAGGTATACCGCTCTGTGTCCTTTCGACACCGCGTTCCCAGCCATCGGCAATGCACTAAGATCTAAGGGTGCGGATATAGTCACTGCAAAATAGGTGAGGAAAATGCTTTTCTCTATATATTGATAAAAAGGGAGATTACACCCTCACGGGTAATATCACGCCCGCAAGGAGGAACCTTATCTCCCCTTGTATGCATCGGTGTTGATAATTCGTTTAGGAAACTTACCACAAAAAGATTTTTTGTTCAACATACGCAGATGTTGATGAGCATGGTTAGAGGTAAATGTGGTCCTACCTGATATCCTCCAATCAGCGCTAAACATAATACTATAGACTGAACAACGCCAAAGGCCTCCGAATAATTCGATGCAAGGCTGTTCGTGCCTTTCACCATGAAAAGAAAACTTTGACATATCAGGCATCCTATCATGTACAACTGTACTGAACCTACTCTTGGCGGACAAGGCCACGTAGGTACGTGGCAGTGACGGATCCAGGATTTTTAGTCGAGTTTGACATGTTATAATATAAACAACGCTGAAAAATTACAGGAATATATAACCCTTATCAAATCGATCAGATGTCTATATGTCTGTTAAGGACACGTTCGTTCGAGCTAGCGCGGAAGATCGTTCAACTTCCCGCTCAGTCTTTCACTCTGATCATATACTGAATGTTCGAGCCGACCTCGAAGCTGAGATTGCTAATGCGAGAGATGCCCACTGGTTTCGTTTCGTCGAAAACAACTTCAAGTTCAGTCCGGCATTGCTTGAAGAAACTTGTCACGCCCATATTACCTCGCTTTATGCTTCAAAATCAATCTGCTTTCAGCCCGATGTTTTGCTTTTAGTCTGATATGTATACTTGCGTGTTTTTGTGTGGAAATGCATGAGAAAAGATTTCTCACATTTACCATCTTCTCGGCATCAGCTCGGCTCAGTTTTCAGCTCGGCCTCAATCTTTTACAGTGAATGGTCCAAGAGGTTATCGCCGGAACAACTAAAATAATTTACATTTAATTTGGTGGGGATATTCAAAAATCGCAGCAATTTTCTGGACACCAAATATTCGCATTGTCATTGGCCCACTTTGAAGTTGGGGGGATAGTGGGGAAAACTGAGGTCACAGTTTTCATAAAATAATTTGAAGTATTTTATTGTAATTACGACGAATATTTTTGAGCGAACAGCTTGGGCTAGGTAATAAAATTTTTTGAATTTGAAAAATGCTTCCTACTACTGGACAATGCTCCGTGTATTAAAAAATCTGATCCGAGGAAATGCCCCATAAAGGGGGAAAATAGTAATTATACGATATTTCAGAGAGTCGTCATGTCCGGAACCAACCAATCTTTGAAAAGGCCTTTAAGCCATTATATATATAGGTATGTAGACAATTTATAGGTAAGACAAGGCAACTGTTGTCTATTTTCGATCACTCCTACTCCGCGCAAATTTGGAGTAGGTTGAAGTCGGACTCAGACTTCCTTCCAGTGCCGTTACCTTACCTTGAGTGAAGGTGCTCAAAAGCAGTCTAAAACTTAGGCAATTCAAACAAAATAAAGTTCTACTGTGTCTCGGGGCAAGTTGGTATTGGTGGTATTCAAGGTTACGTTAGGTATATAAGCTACCACGATGCATCACAGCACACTTAGACCACCATTGGGTCCGCTGAGGTACCACCAAGATGACTTTCATTAGAACCTTCGTATCCAACAAGCCTGTGCTGGCGATGTAACGATTAAGCCGTGTGGCAGTTATATCCATAAGGTCATCCAGATCGTAAAACACTCGAGAACCCAGGAATTTCCGGCCAGGCTTGATCAGTTTTCCAGAGAGGAATTGCGGAACGTCTGTGGTGAAGGCCAGGCCTGATCAGATTTTCCATCTGGCCGCTTGAACCGGACAAATTTTTGCATACACGATCCGAAATTCTTAAAGGCCAGACCTGATCAGTTTTTCTGGAAAAGAGTTCCGGATCGCCTATGGAGGACTAAAAACTTGATAAATCACTTAGTAGTGATGGGAATAATATCTGAATTTACTTCCCGGACGAAGATGAGCATATTTTCTGCGAATATGAGGCCCTGACCCGTTTAAGTACATGGGAAATGTGATTGGGTTGCTTTCCGGATCTATAGGATTTCTCCGAAAGGTATAACATATCTGGTAATATAGTACTTCGTAATTCTCCACAATAAGAACCTGGAGTCAGGAAAAGTACGTGGAAAGGCTTTTAATGATTAGCGGCGTCAGAGTTCTCACTAATGCTAATGCTTGCTATTTGGTCTTATTTTCTCCAAACAACAAAAGATTTTATACAAAGACTAATGATCACGTCACATATTCTAGTGTTTTGTGAAAATGACAAAAAGGACATTGAACAATGCTGCAAAATGCTTCGAGTATAGCGACAACTGGCAAAGAATGGAACGTATCTATTCCAATTTCTCGATGTCAGTACTTTTAATGAGGGAAACTATGGAAATCGTTTGTGCTTTTGCGGTGATAAATGACAGTAACTAGCACGTACGAGTATGTACGAGTATATAATACACAGCGTTATACGAAATATTGAGGCTCCGCCTTCCGTTTAGCCATTGTGACATACACCACTTTGATGGACTCCTTTCATTTATTCTCATCACATGCCGCCAGATGATTTTCTGGTCTTTTTTTAAGATAGAAGGACAAATGCATGAATAGGGAGGAAAGCCTTTCAAAGACTAGATCGTCTATAGTTAGCTACTCACATGCTCTTACGGCATGCAAGGGAATATACTGGTACACATTCAATCTAAGAATATTATGAGAAACTAAAAAAAAAATACGATATACTCGTAGCTATAGCCTGACTGAATGTAAAACTTCTCCGAAGGAAACTATAAGTTGGAGTAGCTCTTATCAAAAGACATAAGAAAAACGACTCAATGAATAGATATGAGAGGAAAAGTTTTTCTATTAGACCAAGTTTTTTGTTTTTGCTGCCCATACACATTAGCCGTGTTCGAGACACCCGGACAGAGATGATCTCTGAATCGAACAGCCTGGATCAGTGACGAGCGAACTCAAACAGCCATCATACAGATAAATCGCCGCGTGGTGGGGGCGAATTGCGGGCTCAGTAAAGAAAGGTACAGGGGCGAATTAGCAAGAAAGAAGCTGACATTCAACCAATTCACTTTCAACTTTGATCCAGATGTGATCCAATACGATACCTGGATCATAGACCGGTTAGTTGTTTTGTATCGGAATGAGCTTTTGTTCGTGTGATAAGTACGCGGCTGTTACATCTTGTACACAAGATTATCATTTGTTGGAAAGTACAATGGAATGGTAAGCTCAAGATATTAAGATGTTCATTTCAACTGATTACATGCTCTAAATTCATCTAAATGAACTGGGAGAATGGGAAACCGTGTGTTAGCTTTTATGAGGGTCCTTAAAGGAAAGTGTAAAGAAAAACTTCTTGTCATTTGTCATAGCAACTACACACGACTACAAGGCAAGCACATGTGATCCTTGTTTGAATATCAGTTTCTTTGGTGAATGTTATCTTAGTTCGTTGACAGACATGTCCTCATCAAAATGGCTATTTCAAACCATCCGTGGTATAAGATGATTATGATAAATAATAAGAAAAAGGGACATATATGGCTAAAGAAGTTCATCTCTGTCTGCACAATTCCGAATGAACTCTGCATCTGCTTTCACAATATGGCTAAATAAATTTAAATTTCATCGATCCTATAATTTGCCGAAGTTTTTAAGCTTGGTAGCGTTATGGGCCTCAACTCAAAAGAGCCTTCGGCTTTCCATTGACAGATAGGCTCGACCTTGACTCGTCGGACTGCTCTCGATTTCCGATGTAAATGAATTTCGACTTAAACTTGATTCGACTGCGATTTGAACTTTTCGATACATCCGACATGTTTGCGCGCTCGACTAGCTCGGCATTTCTGAGCAAGTCATCCTAGATAGCAATCAATTTGGTTATCAAACAAAAAGTAGCACCACCAGTGCACATCGCACTAGGCTGACCGTGTAGTTTTGAAATTTGGCACAATTGTTGGGAACACTCCCCTGAATATGTGCTCGAAAGTTCCTGATAGTAGGGGGTCCGGAAATGTGGGGGAGAGTGAGCCAAAGGTCCCTTTTTTTAGTTTTCCTTGATTATTTTGGAAAATATGGATTCTATAATCCAAAAAAATTGCACAAGTCCGAATCAAAGCACGTCAAATTCCCTACAAAATGATATATTATACCCTAGACCATAAAATGGTTTATTATACTCTAGAGTCTAGTCTAGACCATTAAATAGTATATGGTATATTGATGTATTTGTAAGGGAAAACCGCACGATAACTCCCGATAAACTACAGCTAGCGACATCAACATTTAATAAAATATTCCTACTAATATTTAGTTGATTTGTGGAAATGGGGACGATCCAATCAAAGGTACGCCTACCTCTATTACAAATAGTATTTTTACAAACATGCCAATAACTCAGCACCAAATGAAAGCAGGCAGGTCAAGATCGAGTAAATTACTGCATATGACGTTAGCACACTTCTCCGGAAAAACTAAGGCTACCTCCCATACAAAGTGGCCCAAACTACCCTATTTTTTATATTTTCTTTTTTAGTTTTGACACCTAACTAAAAATAGAAAGAAAATAATGTAGCATTAAGAACAATGCTCTGAATAAATGCTCAAAAAACCCCGTTGATAAGATTCATTCTTAAACAGAAACAACAAACGTCATATCCATACAAATCTGATTATTTGTACGGCCGGGACGATACAATTCGACGTTTATCGAATGAATCGATTTCAAACTGGTTGCCCTCAATCGTGAGACCATTCTGGGTGGGATGTATGAGGCAATAAATTCGTATCGACCGACGTCTTAAGGCAGGCAAACATTCGATGCCTGCCTTAAAACGTCGGCTTTGTTTATTAGCTAGGACTAACAGCATTCAGTTCGTAGATCCATCATCAGTCAATTTTGTTTAAGTGCAAAAGATACGTCCTTAAAAAACGGATCCATTTGTTTATTGTGAGAATACCATAACAAAAAGTCCACACAACAAGTCAATCCGACAGCCAATCAAACTGGATAGTATGCCAACATCATCTATCTGCTCATGCTTCCACGATCTGCAACAAAATGAGACCTCGCAATAAATTACTCAAGACACTTGCTGTAAGTTCTTGGGGAATAGAATGTCAAAACGCACAGTGCCAGGCTGTCATCTCAGGATCACATACACCAAGAGACCAGAAATTGTCTACCCTGATGTCAAGTGGTGCGCCTCATATGTGGTGAAAATAAATTACAAATTCGGATGAAATATCAGTTTGATTATCGGATCGTTTATTTAATGCGACGGCGGACGTTTATAAACTCGGCGTACCGCTCCGACTTAACAAATATCATTGAAACGAGTTATTTATCACTGACAGCTACAAGTGAAACTCTATCCAAATGGGTCACGAGTTCGATCCTCAGCAAAATCTTATTGATGGGTTATCGAGTGTAGGGTAGCCACTCTACTAAGTAGTGATGGGCATAATGACTCTTTTCACTGTGCCAGCACATAAGCTCTGACTCTTTCCAATGAGTCGTTCAAAAAGAGTCATGCAAAGAGTCTGAAACTTGAGTAATAACATATTCAATAAAAGTCGTAGATGTGCGACCCCAACTTTTTTTTCTCTTTTTTGACCCCAGATTCGGAGTTGGCGAACCCTTCCCCCCCAATGCCCTTTAGTTCGAGCCAGCCCGATCGGACCACTATTTCCCATGAAAAGGGGCTGCCAGCCTAGGATGGGCGACCCCAATTTTTTTCACTTTTTCGACCCCAGATTCGGACTAAGCGACCCCCCAATACCCTTTAGTTCGAGCCAGCCCGATCGGGCCACTATTTCCCATGAAAAGTGGCTGCCAACCTAGGATGGGCGACCCAAATTTTTTTTCTCTTGTTTGACCCTAGATTCGGACTTAGCGACCCCCCAATACCCTTTAGTTCGAGCCAGGCCGATCGGACCACTATTTCCCATGAAAAGGGGCTGCCAGCCTAGGATGGGCGACCCTAATTTTTTTTTCTCTTTTTTGACCCCAGATTCGGACTTAGCGACCCCCCAATACCCTTTAGTTCGAGCCAGCCCGATCGGACCACTATTCCCCATGAAAACGGGGCAGCCAATCTGGGGCGGGCATACAAAATCAACTCGCACAAAAAGATTCGTTCAAAAAGAGCGATACAAAATCGAACCGCACAAAAAAATTCGTTCAAAAAGAGCAATACAAAATCGAACCGCACAATTGACTCTTTTGACTCTTTTTGAACGTGTCGCTCTTTTTGAACGTGTCGCTCTTTTTGAACGTGTCGCTCTTTTTGAACGTGTCGCTCTTTTTGAACGTGTCGCTTTTTTTGAACTTGTCGCTTTTTTTGAACGTGTCGCTCTTTTTGAACGTGTCGCTCTTTTTGAACGAATCTTATTGTGCGGTACGATTTTGTATCGCTCTTTTTGAACGAATTTTACATAGAGAAGGGAGAAGGGGATAGGGAGGCAGAGGGCTGAGGAGCATCCAAATAGTGGGGATGGATGCTCCTCAGCCCGGATGGGGGGTCTAAAGGGGGGTCAAAATGGTGTCAAAAATGCGAAATTCCTTATATTTTAGAAGTTATGGCCACAAAACAGTTTATTTAAAACTAGGGTATAGTAGTGGTGTAATTGCTTGAAACAGAATGATTTATGGGATAAACTAAATAGTGGTCGTATGAACGGTCCACAACCCAAGGCAAAAGCAGTTCACTTTCCAGTCCACGCTCGATACAAGCATGAGATCGAAAGCGTGCCACGATGTCATGTATTGGCCCCGTCAGAGCGCTGCTTTACACTGTAGCTGTAGTGGAAGTGGGCGCTATGGGTTTTTGTTTGGTTTCATCTAAAGTTGAGCTTGAGATGATGATACGTAAGACGAATACTTTTGTTTTATTTTAGAATGTTGGGATTGTTTTCTGTATTTGGAGAAACTTGGCTGTGCGGTGGGACGCGACGTAAGTAAATTATTTTTGATATGTTTGCATTTGCAGTCAGCATGGGTTGTTGCGTATATAGTTAGAAGTATACACAATGCGTGCATTGCATACTGCATAGAGATGAATATGAATGGATTTAGATGGGATTGCTTTGGTAGTTAATGATGGTGGTTTTGCTTTTAGATAGATACTGGGATGGTGATATGAGTGAATGAATGTATTGTAGTACATTATATGTATTGAGAAATGAGCGTGGATTGGTTATGCGTTGGATAATATTTATGCGATGGGCTAGTTTGGGAAATAATTTTACAGTGAGTCATTCATAAATTGAACGACTCGAAGGCTATGTCGTTGTGCCGAATCTTTCGCTCATCCTGTTGAGTCGTTCAAAAAGAGCGACTCGTTACTGTGTTACACATCACTACTACTAAGCTACCCAGGTTAATGTTGTTGGAGTAATGCATGTGTTATGTTACCCTACACCCAATAAATTCTCAAAAAAATACGCCTATTGTGATATTCGTGAATTGCCCCGGGAACTAAAATCCCAAGTTATAAAAAAAATTTAACTCCGAAATTTTACGGTGTCAATTGTGGAAGTACTCGTATAATACATTTATCATAAAAATATAAATGCATACAACTACATTTTACATTTTAACGTACAGTAGAATAACCCATTGAGAGTAAAATTCATTCCGCTGATTTTGGTATTACATAATTAGTTTAAGGGTATTTTACAAGTTTATGCCTATTAAATTATTCTATTATATTTGAAACGATTTTATACGTGCCCATAGTTAGTGATAATAATTAGAACTCCAATTTAAAAAGTCAATTTCAAATTGCATTAATTAGATTATTCCTATTATTTCAGTTTGTGATTATGCAAAGCACGAAATTGAATTAATTAGCTAGAAAATGATTGAAGTGACTATTAAGAGAACACATGCAAATTACACAAAAATAAAATCGGATTGCAGTTGCAGTTGTTCCAGGACTAAAGTTTGAAGTGCTATTGGAAAAGTTAAAAAAAAAAGATGTAGTTCCACTTACACACTTCTGATTTAGAAATCCTTCAAACTGTCTGAAACCACTTTGTCCAGTATGCATGCATATTTATGGTGCACTGCAGTCTGAAAAATTCAGATGCGGGTAATTTGCTATTACAGTTAATCTGATTTCTTAAATATACTCGTATATGTTTTCTCCCTCGTTGAAAGTTAGACTGTGTATTTTAACACTGAATTATTATGTACGAGCGAAAAATGTTCTACCAAATTCCACAATACGTTACATTTTAAATCCTAAGATAAGGTCTAAAAAGGGGTTTGTTTTTCGTGCCTTGTAATTAGCCGCATCGCACGTTTAACGGTTTACCCGTTTCGTTTTCATTAGCTAGATAAAATCACACTGACCCCACGTTGGGCGTATAAGGTTTTCGGGGTGTTTCGACCATTTTACAGCTATTTAAAGTAAAGTGCAATATTCTCCCTTCCAAAGTCGGAGCACGGGATGCAAAATGTTGTAGAGCACCTAATCTACGAAACCGTTTTACGAGATCACGCTAATTGAAAGTCATGGTCAGTATAACGCAATAGAAAAAAAATGTGAAATAAGCTTCGGTGTATTGAACTAACGACGGATGTCTGATGCAGAAGTTAGGAGTTGGCTAAATTGTTGAGTTTTAGTTTCAAATGAGATGGAGTTTTAAATTCAACATTAGCACATATTCAGGATTCGCCAATTTCTTTACCAGTTTAGGTTTCTGCATAACAATAAATAAAGCTGGATAGTGAAACATTACGAAATCTTTCAATACAAAGCAACCAGTCCATTCACAACAAAAATAAATTCAGAATAACAAGGGCTGGAGGATATCTAGTTTTCTCCCAAAGTCTATTTTTTTGGGTTGGATATGAAATAACAAAAACACCAAATCAACCACAAAAACCTCAACCCAAAATCCCATTAAACAACATTAAAAAAAATTTCTCTGTTTTCAGTGGTATTGGCGTGGTGAAAGCTAGTTGACTAAAAATAAATAATCCATAGAACCTGCACTGGTTTTTTTTTTTAATTTTGTTCGTATTGTTAAATTGTTATAAAAGCCCTAATAACGGAAAAATTTTTGTCGCGTGGACAAATACTTTAATCGATTTGCAATAAATTCCTGACACAATTGACTACGTGGTTTAAATCAAGAAAAAAGGATACTACGTTGTATATAAGATAGGTTCTTACTGCCTAAAGCGGAAAATTCACTTAATTGTTAGCCCACTAGTGCTTAAAGCGGAAAGGACATTGGACATAATAGGGCAAAATTTTCACCACTAAAGAGATCTATGTTACTGAATAGTTCACCTGGATGACCAGGGCAACAAACAACATTTTGTGTAGGGGTAGGTTTATTTTTAGTATTTTTCTCCAATTGCGTATTTTCTGACCCTATATTCTTCATAATAACAACAGGAAATTTGACAGATCTGTACCGAAAATATGTAGACAGATTGCTCATTTTGATGATGCATTGCACAAAATGAAGAGAATAGCGAACTAAGGGTCGACTTTAAGTGAATACAGTCATATCGAAGCGGAACTTGATTCATATGTAAACATGCATTTTTAAAGAATATGCTAATCGTTGAACAGATTGCTATATTAGGTAAGACCGGCAGTGCAGACTCGTCAGCCGTTTGAACTGCAAAGCCGCCCAATAACATAATCCGTGCAACATTCCTACCATACGATTTCAGAATCACCTTTTTAAGTGGTGCAAGAACCTGCAGGAAATCAATCTTTGCCTCGGTACGCTTCCTTTAGGAGAAGGAAAGCAACAGCAAGTACATATTAACAGCAATGCATGCTAGACTGTTGTTGGATTTTGCATAATATTGTATATTCGCATTAATTATAAAGTTCCTTTAATGATCAACTTCCATACTCTTAAGCAAGTCATGCTAGGTTCTGTTTATTTGCAATTTACTACATCCAAGGATTATCTCCTCGGGGTAGAGCCAGGGCATTTATGTTCTTCGTGCACATATTACCTGTATCCATGTGCACATACTCGTATACGAAAATATACTCGTACAGTGCTGGAAAAAAAAGTTGCTCAAACTATTTTATTCCCTTTTTCACAAAAATTCTTCGAATTAATTGGAGCGACGGTTTTATTGGCTCAGGTTATTACAAATTATGAGGATACACGCACGTAAGCCAGCTTTTACAAGTTTTTTTTCTCAACAAACTTGATGAGATTTGCAACACGTTGCTAGAACTAGGCCGTTTCTAAAGCCAGATGAAGCTTTCAACCAGTTCGGATAGCTTTGTAACAGTAAGAAGCGATCTAGAATGGGGTTAGTTTTTTTCTCAAAACTTCTTCGAGTATGATTGCACATTACACCGAGGAATATCTAGTCTTTCACTTCTTTCGCAAATATTTCGATTGTCTCGCGCCAAATCCAAAATATTGCTTTTGTTTTTTGCGCTAACTTTTTGATTTTTTTTTTTGAACCAAACTGTACTTTCCTGCTTAATAGGCTATTATCACCGCCTAAGTAAACTTCTTTCAAAACTTTTCACTATTTCTGGACAGGATACAGATACTTTGTTATAACCTGAGCCAATAAAACATCATAACTCTAACTACTTCGAAGAATTTCTACGAAAAAGGGAGTAAAATAGTTTGAGCAATTTTTTTCCCAGCACTGTATAATATGAATTTTGTCCATTCAAAGTTGCATGAGCACGTATACAACCAATAATGGATAGCTTGCACGATTAAGTATTGAAATATTTCGGTTGACGTTGTTGGTTCCAGCCGATAATTTCGGTACATTTGAACATTCATATTGAATCTTACTTGAAGCTATTTAAAAATGGACCAACTGATGTATGATGACGGTAGGAGCAAGTGACATGTTCACTTATTCCTATAGAGTGCGTCCTTTTCCATAAACTATTTGGCCTAACCTCAAGTGGGGCATAATGCGTCACTAACACCCAGGAGGAGTCTTAATTGACGTTTCGTCAGCATAAAACTGTATTGTTGGAAGATGCATGTTGCTTGTTGCAGAGTTCGGCTAAATGAGCAGGAGCATACATCTCCGGGAATGGTGGAATATCGGAATCAAAATAACAGGTGACACAAATCCAAAATACTCACGGGTCATTTCAAACCATATTCACAAGAAATTGGTACGCACCTGTAAAGTAACAAGAAAAAACCAAAGTTAGTATTTAATGGAATAAAATATGAATTATTTTTTCCTTATAAATATATACATATCGTTCATAATGGTCAAATTTCCGAAACAAAGGATGATTTTCCGGAACAAACTAAGTAGGTCTTTGGTATGTGTAAATAAGTAGTTCGAATGGCGCAACGGTTAGCAAGTTGGCCTTCTGCGCGTTAAGAAAGTAAAATGTTGTTGTTAATTGGCTTGATCCCTCCACGATCATGGGCGCGTGACCATCTCTTTCATTTGACCAATGCTTGCGCTAACTTTATTTCCTTCTATTATAAAGGCAAATTTACTCTGCAATGTAGATTTACAAACCGAGTGTAATTTAACATAGAAAATATGTAAACAAGTTAAAATACATACTCCAAAATATTCGCAAATATGCTCATGGAAAGTTGGTATGCAGAATGAAACCGAAGTCACCAACCAAAGTTTCATTGAACATATGAAAGCAGGCCCGAGAACCGAAGGGTCCATTCTCCCCCCATTGGGGCAGTGATGGAATCAAACTTGTGAAGTTTTTGTCGAAAGCGTAGTATAGTAGGGTATAGTCGGTTATTTCAAGAATACCCAGATTGTCAAGGATTGATGAGCGGCCAGTGTCGACATACCAATTTCATGCAGACGGACTGCAACATTTCCGGAAAAATAGCCAGGGGAGTTATGCATGCAAGTGAAACATGACATCAAGGGCAGCGGACGGGGTTGTCCTAACCCCTAGTCCACACTCATAGATAAGTTCCGCAACTCGTGTCTATAGACAAGGTTCTGCGATTTTTAGAGACAAATCGGGAACAATTCGAGTGTTCTGCAACTGCATGTACATGTCTATAAGTTGTCTATCGTGTGTCTATGAGTTCCCATCAAGAATGGAAAACTTGAGACATTTTGTGCAACATTTCGTCGTGTTGGCAAGAGCATATAGCGTGCGGTCAGATAATTATCGTTATTATTATTATCGAGAAAACATATCAACTTTTTTTATATTTTTTTAACTAAAGTTAGAAATATATTTATTAAAATAAATGTTTTTTACTAAAATTATTACTTTTTTATTATTTGTAGTTACATACCTGCACGAAGTTTTTTAACGAAGATATTATGGCTTCACAAACTTCCGGGACAAACGATGATATCGTCTGCTTGGAAACCCTGAATGTATACATAAGGCTAGTAAATGAATCACCACTCGCCAGATAACGAAGCGTTATTGCCAACCTGAGGGCGGGTGGAATGCTTTCTCTAAATCTTGTATCTTGTTTTGAAATTTTACCTCCAACCATTTGTAGCAATACCTAAAAATTCGTAGCGGTTAATCTGGTAAAATTTTGGAAGCCTAAACTTTCTTCCAATTTCAGCTTTACTAATAGATTAAGCCCGAATTTAGGACCATCTACAAACAAGGTCCGCATAAACAAACGTTTGCGGGCTGTTTTCCCTTTTTCATTAGCAGAGATAAAGGCTGCACAAGCAGCAATTCCACAGGCCGCTTTTCAATTGCCATGTCTCTCAGAAACTAAATGTAGATGTGGACGAGCAACAAAGTCCATAAAAATGTTCCGAATTGTTCGCGATTGTCTAAGTACAAAATCCTCGATTTGTCTATAGACAATCGCACGATTTTGTCTATGAGTGTAGACTAGGGGTAAGAGCCCCAGTGATTGTAATATAAGCCATTAGTTGCACTCGGCTCGCCTTCGTTCGTAAAGATATCCAACAGACAATTGCGCCGTGCATAAGCATCGAACGAATAACCGACACATAGGGCCAGTGTACCATTTCTGATTGCATACCCCATTTATCGTTACTTCGCATAATTCTCTTGATACAAATAGTGTGCTTTTCAGATTTTCACTGTGTGAAATTCAATTCCCATTTTTCAAGCATAAGTGCATGTTTTTAATTGTTCAGAATAAAATTTTGTAAGAATAAAAGTGTTTAGCAATGGTATACATTGCTAAACAGTCAACAAGACCATTTAGCAATAATCCCCACCCAAAAATCGTCAACATAAAGGCAAAAACATCAAGTACTAAGTATGGTATTTCCAGCCAAATTCGAAACTTTGTTCGAATAAGATACACATTAGAGATACTGTGTGGAAAAATAATACGAATACGATAAAAATACTGATCCCCTGCCCATGTAGTGATATATCGAATAGTTTGAAAAAATAAAATATTGATATCTCAGCTCTGATTGGGACACCTTAGACTATGAACTACTTCATTGATGACCCAGGGTTCCTGAACTAGGATGACATCCTCCGCACTGTGTATCAAGCGGAGTACAAGAGAAGCCGCGGTCGCTTTTCAGATCAATGTCATCTTCCAAATTGGATTCAAAAGTCACATTTCGTAAGAAAGACCCTTTATTACCAGCTAAACATCTTCGATAATTAGGCTTTTTATTGTAATAATTGACTCGAAAACTTTGTGAAACCCAAGAACCAACAAATTGCACTCTCTATTTACCCTTATAACGATTTGCATCTATTCTGATCACGCATCTTCATTACGGACTTTAGGAATTACATCGGAAAAAGTATCTAATAATAACAATAATGAAGGTACTAGGAGGTAGGAGTATGAATGAATAAGTTTTCCAAAAGATTAAGCGCCATCGTCAAAAATGCTTTGAAGTAAACCCTTTCTAAAGCTTAATTTCCTGTTTATTAATCCGTCTTTCAATGTGAATTGCCATTCCGACGAGAGCCTCTCTATTCAAGCTCTTAAGAAGAAGAAGAAAAAAAAACATTTTATAAAATTTAATATCAACGCGAAAAGGAGCAACGCCAGAGATACCAGAGATACATTCCCCTTGTCCACACCAAGGAATCCTTTTTTTTATTTCTCGGCATTCATCCAATCTACATTTGCTGTATCGTATCAGGTCTGCCGACGTTTTATTGGACATCCCGAAAGATGGGGTGCGACAACGGCAACGTAAATGGCGAAGGCGATGTCGTGCATATCAATCAACTTACAGGACTTAGAGAAATTGCTGAAGAAAAGTTCCACAGAAGAGAAGGAAAAAAAAACAGAAGGACATCATAGTAGCAGGTTATATTGCTACGAATGGCAACGTATATATGTATATGTCCGTTGAAAGGTATCTGCAAACGATTCGGAAAAGGATTTCAAGAAATTTTATTAAGACATAAGTAAATGAAGACATTCCACAGGAGCAAATTATGTGGGGAAAATTGGATTGGAATTAGAGAAATAGACAATAAAAGGATTTTTGCAATTTGCACTCTTGAGCACTATCGGAAGAGGGTGGAAGGTATAGATTCAAGGTTACAGCACGTTGGAACATGTTCAATTGTTCATAGTGCTGAAGGGATGACGATCGTAAATAAGAGGGTCAAGAATAGTTTTTGGTAAATTACGAGATCTTGAAGTGGTTATCAATGGCAAATTGTTTCAGTACAAACAAATTGAGATGTGAAATTGGGTTCACATAAAGGAAGGCCTTTCTATAAAGGGCGATTTCAGCAGCTCTCCCCTGCTGTGTAAAAAATAAAACAGCCACAGCCACCGCAGTTTGCAAGTAAATCAATTTAAATGGAATTATTTACGATCTATTTTGTAAGATTACCGAATTCGAGGGAATAGAAACCGCTCCTCAAACCACTCTTTATAAAAAGGACCAATGCCCTATAGGAATTGGCGCCGGGCAAGGAATCCAAATGGCGCCCCCTTTCGTCAACAATATTTTAAATACTCTAAGGATTTACAAATATTTAATTGCGAATAAAATATAATAATCGGAACAGGTTTGAAAACAGATTATGCGCATACGGTTGCAGAGAGCTGTTACATTCTTGACTGCATCACACAACCACAATTCGGGTGCATCCACTTAAAAATGATGGTTTACACCCGACCTATTCCCATATTATCCTCTAACCACATTAGATTTAAATATATCTTCCACAGAATGACTTACACAAAATATCCACCCATAATTTTCCGGAAAACTAAAAGAAAAGAGAGGGCCGAGAGAGAAGGCGCCAAAGGTGGCCACAACAAGCGCAGCTAGAAACACGGAAAACTATACGATCAGTGAAGATTCTGTAAGAAACAGAAATGAGTTCTCAGCGAAAAGTTTGAAATATCTGAAAGCTTTATGGCATATGCACAGTTACGTTTTCGTACATGTCTGCATAAATTGCAATATTTTCGCCATCATGTGCATAATGCGCACATTTGAAAGAAAAATGCAATCTGAAATTTGGGTATACCACACCATACACACGACGCACACAAGTGCGCTCACACATGTCAAGCAAGTAGAAGAAGTTAGCATCGTACTTTAGAATTTTATTAAGAAAAGTAGAATAAAGCCCCGAACAAAAAAGGGGCACGAACAAGTTGCATGAATGAAATAAATTTAACGAAAGAAAAAACACAAAACCTACAAAAAGGATATGTGTATGGTTCGCAAGGCAAGAGACATGCATATGCATTATGTTTATTGGATTCCGGACAGGATGAATTGTTCTTTTCATGAATTGTATACGTGGAATACGTCCTTTTGCTCTGAAGCATAGGATCAAGCAAAATAATGCTCATTTCCATAAAGAACTTAATTGGATGTTATTTTGCAAGTCGTTTGCATAGTGAAATCAGAAAATTAAATAGAAACCAAAGAAGCGACGGGGCTAAGTAGTTGTAAAGGAAAATTGATTGGTTTAAAGCAATTGACGTTTCAATGAATTATTTCTGTCAATGGGCGAGGCCCATTTTATATTTCCACAGTACTTTTCTAGACGGAAAATATAAATTTGGATTGCAATTCAAACTAGTCCAGCACTAGAAAGTATGTATAATAAAATATTATAAAGGTTTCTAAATTAACTCATAAAGAAATGTATTTCTTCATGTTTGTTCGTGTTTTGCGATCAAAAAGTGGCCATTCATTGTGGGAGTTGAAACTCCGGTATTTTCTTCCTTGTGGTAAAGAAGTCCTCTTTACCAGAAGGACCAAATAACGGGGATACTCAAATCCCTGATACTCGACGACTGGAATAAGGAGACTGGGTGAATTGAAACTGTTTTTGTGTGTATCTTCACACGGTCACGACTGAAGATGCGAGTTTCCAATCAACATACATTCTCATTTCCCTGCGGACTCCCAGCACACTTTGCAAAGTTTAATTCACTCACCTCAAGCGACTCGGAGACTAGCATGTCGACTCGCCTAGTCTCCGGTAACACGGTTTCCGATTATTTGCGACTAGAGTATCCCTGTATGAGTGCCGCCCAGTATAGTATCCCAGTCGCTCGGCGATTTGACCATCCCCGTGTGAGTAATGCCTAAGTCTGCACTCAGCAGTCCAAGTGTTTACTATGCTCAAAGCTCCGCTCATGATTTCGCTCAACACGGATAGGAACTTACCTATAACAAAAATTACTGCATTGTCCGCGTATGCGATTACCTTGACTACTGACGCTTCTAGCTTTCTTAAGAGTCCTTTCATTGATGTAATCCATAGCAATATGAGTGTGCCTAATACCTCATGAAGAGCCGTCTCCGTCGATTTTCCTTTGAGATATGAATGCTGACCTTTCGAAATTGGCGATTTCAACAAAACCTATCAAATATGGCTATCCAAGATACGTTCCAGTGCCTTCATTACAAAGGAGGTGCGGCCGATAGACCTGAAGTCGTGAATGTTCACACTTATTCAACACTTATTTTAACATTCGCTTCACCATCGATTTCTATGTTGAAAACGAAAGCAAAAGATACTCAGAATTCGATTTTGTTCAAAGCCTCTCTTCGAGGACTGTATCTGAACTTTTAGCAGACAACAGATGCTTCTGCGGCAGCCAGTTCTATTCACTGGAGCGACCCGTTTATCAACAGCGGCCAAGAGCTGCCAATACCCTTCAACGCCAGAAACCGTTGCTACTACAACAACAACAGTTTTTAACAGACGCATTCCTCTTGACTACCGAAAGTTGGATAAGTGTGGACAAACCCAATGAAATCTTCGAAAATGAGCAGTTTCCCATTATATATTTCATTTCTTTTATTTTTGTCAAGTTCACAGCCTTATGTATTCGACTTTGCTGAAAATATTTGAAAATAAAATCTCCTCCATTCCCATTTATATTTTTGCCTTCATTTCAAGAAGTGTAGCATGGGCTAGGAGTTGACTAAAGCTGAATTATAATTAAAAAATTAAATCCGTCTCAATTTCCTAAGCCTATAGGAACGTCCTTGCGTCAATATGACCTGATTGTCCTCCATTTAAAATACGTCCGTACCTACGCTTTGACTAATATGAGAAAATCAATGTTCCCATAAAGTTGGGTAAAAGAAAAATGATTTTCCCCTTGATATTAAAATTATAATTACAAATTTTAATTTTAAGATTCAAAGAACTCTGAAATTTAATTAAAATAAGCTAAGACAGTGAATTGTATAAATGTAAATTTGATTCATGATGCTCTGTAATATGCAAAGTGCTAATGTTCACAGATAAGTATATGCTCAAAGTCTAGAGAACTGATTCAAACCAGTGCGGAAGGCGGCATTTACATCCACGTGCTTCGACTGTGGATTTTAAAGACGCATTGATTAAATATCCGTAAGGATCCACGTTAAGAAATGCGAATAAAATGCATCAAGCATTCCAAGAATGATTGACTATGCTTCCGTAGAAGACGTTTTTGGGTTCATTCAAGACTCACATTGCGGATGGAAACATACACAATGAGTGAATGTATGATACAATGACATCAGCATTTTTACTGATGGTTCTTTAATGGACTGAAAAGGGGGACGGGGGTTTACTCTGAAAAGTTAAACTTAGCCTGTGCGCTTCGTCTAGGAGATTATATGTCCGTATACCTGGCAAAGATGCCTGGCTTTTTGCATATCCAACGCACTCTCCCACAAAATCATGGATATGTCCGCAATGGCGTTAGATCTTGAGAGAGAGGCACGCAGGGTTGGGCTAGGGATTAATACCAACAAAACCAAGGTGCTTACTCCGCTATTGCGAAAAAGAAATATTAATGGGCGACCTGTGGAGAGGGTAACTTCGTCTACTTGGGTAGCATTGTTACCGAAAATGGTGGTACGAAGCAGGACACCGCTGTTCGTCGCAACCAGGCTAAATGCGCATACGGCATGTTGTCCAAAATCTGGCAGAGCAGTTATCTCAGCATCAAAACCAAGTTGGGCCTGTTTCGCTCCCCTGTATGAGGCCAGCACCTGGAAAGTTTTCGTAAGATTTACCAGAAAGCTGCAAGTTTTCGTCAACTCATGTTTTCGTCTGATTCTAAGAATTTTCTGGCCGAAAACAATATCAAATAAAGAGCTTAGTCGGCGTACGGGTCAGATGCCACGTATCACGTATCAAAATAATTTTTGTACTAAATTTAAGAAATTTTAAGGTTCTTTTGAAGTTGCAAGCGTCACTTCTCTGTAGGACATATACTTTAGGAGGTACTGAGTGATCTTTACATTTTTTTGAATTTGATCAAATTTGTTTTTGCCATTTTCTATGTAATTGTTTATCCTACGAACGTTGCACATATACCAAACTACTAAAGTTAATTTAATTATCTAGAAGATTTTTGGGGCAAGATGGATGAGTACTTTTTTCGATATTTGACAATATGCATCACAAAAACGCACATTATTACCTTTAACGCAAAGTAATTTCAACGTTTGAATGGTTTTTTGTTTTCGGAAAAGCTTGCCAATCCGAACAGCTTTATATATAATATTTTAAGAAATTGAATATCCTCTCAAAAAGTTGCGAATGACTTTTCAGCAACACACATGCCATTTGAGTTATAAAGCGATGTTTACATTTGCGTTTCGTGAAGTCCATTTAGGAAGAAATGCGGTTCTTCCTTTTTCTAAGTAACTGTTATATCTACGGGTATCCGACTTATCTCAAATTAAAGATCATTTCGTTATAAAAAATCTACCCTGACGATTTTCCTCGTGGGACTAGTGTTTTACCCGTTATTTGATGCAATACATCACAAAAACGATGATTTTTCCACTTCATGGCAATAAATGAGTAATTGATAAGAAGTGTCTTTCAAGTGAGATTATCTTGAAAACTTGTCAACATACGGAAAAATGGTACTCCAGTACATTGATGGCATCACCACATTCGGAAAATACCAGAATACGGTTCACTTCATGTCCAAGAAGGTCCTGGTGTCCTAACCAAAAAAATCAAACTGACTTCAATAGTATTCAAAATTTACCCATGTTGGAGGTCATTAGAACTCCATTCTTATTTTCAATAAACCGCCATTAAACCATAACTCCTGTGAAATATTTCTCTTTTTACCGAATCATTAAATTGTCCCGAGGCAAAAAACAAATGTTTTCTTCTCAAAATATCATGTTACCTTATTAAACGGAAACACACTTGACGCGTAATTTCAAGCAAGCGAAAATCTTAATTTTACAAAAAGCATTAACGCAAATTTACTGTGAAACGACTGGAATTCATTTTGAAATCGTTTAAAAGGAAAACGATTTCATTGAAATTCCCTTTCCCATTCATACCTTTTGTTTCAATTAAATATTCATTATTCGAAGAATTTTCAGAAAACTCAAACCTAATATACAACATCAATCGATTCTTTTGAGTCACCTGAGAACCTATTTTTAAATAAGTCAGGTACGGTTCATAAATGTTTGTTACGCATGTTTTATTGTGTCATCGAAGGACCTGTTGTACTATACCTTAAAATGTTCTCAATATAATTATACCGAGTAAATTTATACACCCAACCACTACTTTTCAAAATATGAGTATAAATAAAAAGTTCATCTTTTAAAAGCATCGAATGTGTGAGAGTTTGGCAACGATTCACGGCAAAAGGAAGGACGAAGCTTGTTAGGTTACCCATGTACAGCTGGGAAAAGTTTTCCTCTGCTATATTTTTTTTCTCTCAAGTTACATGGTTTCTTTAATATATTTGCCCAACTACATATTGTGGTTGTCGTTGAGACGTGCTACTGCAGCATCGGTCTTCATCTGGTTTCCGTCAAGAGTGTTATTTAAAGTCGTAAAATAAATTCCAGCCCAAGCGCAAATAGACTCGTAAGAAAAACCTCAGTTGTTGTTTTGCAAGAAATCTTTTTTGACCGGATTTTTAGTGATGTGCAGGAGGTGTATGCTGGCAACTGCATTCTTCGAAACCAGTTTATGCTGTCGAAACGTCAACTGGGCCACATAGAACAGTTGACGCGCTATGCCCCACAAGGGGTTAGGTGGTGCTGCTAGTTGTGCGACCAACTATGTGACCAGCCGTTCAACTAGCTTTGCGACCAGCCACGACCACACCACACGACTGACCACGCGACATGCTGTTACTAATTATGCGAACAGCCCCAACGACGCGATTAGAATTGCGACCAACTATGCGACCAACTGTACGACCCACTATGCGACCGCCTATGCGAGCACGACCACACAATTAGCTAAGCGACTAGCTATGCAACAAGTAGTGCATTCAGCGACGACTATCCAATACATGTAAAACTGTTTTTCTCTGTGAAGGAATTAGTTTGGAACTACCAATTCAAATTGTTCTTCGAAAAAAAGTGGTAGTATAGAAATTTAAGCATAATGCCGAAATTGGTACAACGTATGAGTAGAGTTTAGCGGTCAGGTTGCAAGCTGGTAGGGTTAAATGCCATCTTGCAACCAAATCCTCACAGTACCTCCTCCTGATGACCACTGGAAACTTTGCTCAAGACTGAAAGCTGAGCTGTGTTGGGCCGGCGGTTGTCGGTAAAGTCAAAGTTCGACAAGGACCGCTGCTGCCTGTCATGTTTTAGGGTAAGATCTGGCGTACCATGGTTTGAAACTCAGCTGTCACATGCATCTCTGCTTAGTCAACCTCAGCCATAGCTTGAAGAAGCTCACACTGAAACACCTCCCCGAGTTGATGGTAAAACGAGATCCTCCCAAGAGGCAGCAATCGAAGGACGACGACAACAAAGACGCTCGAAAGAAACATAACGCAGTACAACAATCGCCGAAGGCAGATCCCTTGGGAAGAAGATCGAATAACTACCGGAAGCCAACGAACATGGATCATATAGAAGGAGCACTCAGTACAAGTTGCCCAAAGGTTGTTTCCTATTCCCGTAATTATCTATGTGTTAAATTCCACTATCCATACACAATCGCTTTGCGAGAGGATTGCGAAAAATAGACAGAAATATGTCTATTCATATGATCTCGTAAATCGGGAAGAGATCGCGATAGGGAGATAGCACACACACCATTGCAATTGTGGGAAAAAACAACCAATACATTTAAAAACATGGGAAGCTGTCATTTGAGCAGGTGACTATGAAGTGATGCTATCCTTATCTATCCAATGCAATTTTCCGTATAGATTTCTGTCAAAAATGGGTAAACATGTGTGTGGCTGACTATTTGCATCCCGCTTCACAAAAATTAATGTACTGAGCGCCCCTTCTATGTGAATCCATGTTCGTTGCCGAAGCCTCCAGCCCCACAACCGACGAGATAACTGACTGTTGGCAGCTAGTTGTTTCTCCATCGCACGACTCTCGCGGAAAAGCTGAGAGACATGGTCGATGAACACCCGCAACCAAGACGACAACGGCAGCCAGCGCGTCAAGAGGGAAACATGTTGCATACTCGAAGGTAGTGGCGACTAAGAGGGTAGCTATCCTCCCCAACAACTATCCTCCTATCTGTGTCTCTTACAACAGACCCTTATACTGGACTTAATCATGGAATAACTAAATAAACTGAATGAAGAAGTCACGTTCCCTGAATTCGGAAGTATCCGGTTCAACCCGGGATATATCATTGGTGAACTGCAGCAACCTTAGGCTTCGTGTTCACATGAACATTGAGCAAAACATGGAACATTGAAAAATCGCCATAAAAAGCACCAACAACAAAAAGATACCTTTCTGTTCTTACATAACCAATATGAATTCACGAGCATTTGAGTCAAGATGACCTGAAGGAGGAAAACGCTGGTCTGATTCATCAGTTCATTGTTCGCTCCGGAAGGTTCGCGGATTAAGTACTGGTCAGAAGGTCTCCTTGTCGAGTCCATAATAGCGATATCACAATGGACCCTGTGCCAGTGGTGTTTGGATGGTGAAATCACCTTGGTCTGGAAACCACGAAAATTCAAATTATCGTATCGAATTGAAGAAACAAAAGTCAGAACTGTCATAAATCATACTTGCTGGAGGATAATCGAAAATTATTAACTAAAACTTTTGCAATGACACAAAAAAAATTTAAAACTTAATTTCGATTTCACGGAGAAAAAAAATGTAATTATAGTATTTATGTATTGTGCTATAGTTGCAAAGACCGGGAACATAATCGTATCCTGAAAACGCAACCAATACCAATCACGACTACATTTCGTCCGTACACATTACATTATTGTACTACGTATGATTCGAAAACGTGATTTTTAATTTCATTTACGCAGTACAATCACAAAAATTGTGGGGCTAACAACAAAAAAGGAAAAAAATCGATTTATTTTAATCGCGAACGCATGAAATGGATTTTCAAGTGAAAAATTGAATTGAAATTGAAATAAATCGGAAACAATTTTAGTATAGACGAGTAATCGAGTAGATGACGTAATCCGGAGTCGAATAAAACCAAAAAAAAAGAGAGAACTGGCTGTGAATCAGAAATACATCATTAAACACGGCTCCTATTGTCCGACGTCACTTTTCCATTATTGGACTTTTTTTACAAATTGGAAAATTCAATACTGCTGGGACTTAAAATATGTACGTACTCGTATACGATTTTTTGGTAGGTATTTTACAATAGTAGTCCGGATGGCGCAACGGTTAGCACGTTCGCCTTCAACGCACTAGGCCCCGGTTCGATTCCGGGGATTTACGTGTCGGACTATGAGCCCACTCAGCTGTTAAATGAGTACCCATTATGGGGTAAATAACTCGGTTGAGCGTGTTGCTGATCACATACCTCTGCACAAAAACCGTCACGATCTAGAAAATGAGATGATGCTAACTCATCTCGAGGCCGTGGTTCAAATTGGACTGTTGCGCCAGTTATTTATTTATTATTTATTTTACAATAGGCCATCAATAAACCAACTTCTTTAGTCGTTGAAGCAAATCTATGCCATGCGAAATTGTTCTGATCTGGATAGAGAAGTGACCCTTTTTTCACTAAGCCGAACAACAGAAGCAATAGAAGGCGAAGGTTATTCGAAGTTTTTTCTCTCAGTAATAACCTCCCTACATTAGCATTACATTTTTACATTTATGTAAATCAATTTGTTTTTAAAATTTTCGTAAAAAATTTGACCGAAATTAGCGTCAAAACAATTAATTTTTTTGATCGCTGAGATCAACACCTTCCCTCGGGAGTGAGTGAGATGCAAAAAAATGTCGAAAAAGACAAAGATTAGGGTCTTTTTAATAGTTTTCGAGATCGATGTATGGTACCACTCCAGAAAACACACAAGAGTTAAAAATAATGGTATGATGACAGTGACTAGGTAGCACCGACGCGAGAAGAATGATGGCAGCCAAGCGGGCAGAATCAGCAGAAGAACGTCAGCAGCGTCCTGGAAGTGTTGGTTGTAGAGTTGCTGAAACATCGCAGGTGTGAAACACCCAATCAAAGGTCAAGAATAAGAATGGGTTCTGTGAGAAACACTGATGCAATTCCAAGATCAAGTCAAAGGAGAGATTTGGTGATGACTGCATTCGAATATGACAAAAATTTAGGTAACAGTGTCCATCCAAGCGTTTCAGTTGGGAAGATGGAAAAAGTGTGCTCATACTGATACGCATTAAAATTCGAAAAAGAAACCCAGAATGTGCTGTTCAAACGGAAAAGTTCCCAATTGCGGATCCACCACCAAATATGTTGGATGAGATCCCCTATCAAATCATTTCCACCGAAGTACAAAGTTTTGCTCCAAATAATATCCTTCGGAACAAAAAGAGTTGTTAACGAGGGAATATCCATACCAACGTCTAAAGTTCAGGGTCAGATATAAAGTGGGTTCACTTTTTCCACTTCCTGACCAAAAGTAACAATTTTTGCAAATTTATTTCATGGGCAATGAAGAGCACAGGGATCACCGTTTGCAAAATATTCCTGGAGAAAATCATGAATTCTGACTGACATTTACAAATGATTGGTAAGCCAATTCCGAGCCGCATTCGATCGGGTAGTAACGGAGGACTTGCAAATTCGAATAAGGGCCGATATAATACCGAAAAAACCCGGGGCGTATGAGAGTGCAAGAAATGTCGAGAATGACCGAGATTGGTGTAAAACCAATGATTTTCGGAGTCGCTAGGATGCATATTGCCGTTCCTACAACCACCTCCCTCCGGAGTGAGTGACCGTTCAAAGAAACCGAAATCAGTGTCGATAATGTAAGCGAAGCGATATAATGGTCATAACGAACATAAAGGACCGAAAGACATAATGTCCTCGAAGACTACTCAAAGTTTCGTCAAAAGCACATTTACTTAACGATGTGCAACAAAGGAGTTAGTTCTTTGGAGACAGTATTTTTCAGAGCAAATCATAGACTCTTTAAAAGAAAGTGGATCAAAATGAAAATGTTTTTGCATGGGACGAGCCTTTTTGGGTCATTATTGAATACATTTTCCCCACCTTTTTTTCTTTGTCATGTATTTGCGCATACACTCAGCTAGCTGTAATGATCAAGCCAACATTTTCATTGGACATATTCTAATTTCGCTCACCAATTCAATTTCTAGCTATTGGCAGGTTTAATGTCTTTTTTTTATGGAAAAAACATTAAAATCTCAAAATTCTACCTTATGCCACAGGACAAATACACTAACGTCACAATCAATTTCGAACAATGAAAACGCGGCAGCAAAAAAAAAAATCAAAATTCACCCACAAAAAAAGCCCTCGCCATTTACTATCAGTTGCATCTCGAATTTCTCGAAAACGCCTGGTACAATTTTATAAATTCTCGTACGTGTGTCTATTATCTGATTTGAAAACTTTCACAGCACAAGGACAACGATGAGAATCAGCAACTTTAACAGCTCGCAAACTAGTACGTTTCTACGGGTTTCGCTACCTTTCCCAATTCATATTGGTGCGGTGCGGCAGCGGCGGCGGCGATCCTGACTGTATAGTTAATTTTCCAGGTCGAAGATATCAGGCAACCTTGCTTGAATTCGAAAGCGAGATGTCGAAGCTATTTTTCACGTTTGTGCTCATGAAATACGTTAAAATTGCTTCTTTCCCACTATACGGATATACACAAGGGAATGGGTCCTTCTACCTATATACTCGTATCTATGCTGGTGAAAATCCAGCTCTTCGTTTTGGCTAGGTGAAAAATTCATTTGAAGTTTTTGTGGTTTGAAAAGTTTTCCCACAACAGTTGCCCGCAGGCGAACATATCGCAAATGGTAAACTTTGTGGGTAATGCGGATGAGTGGGAGGACTAGTAGAATACGCGCGATCCATGTATCTCGAGGGAGTAGCAAGCAACTATTGTCCTCAATCTAACTATCGAAAGCGATATGGTGGCATTTAGCACACATAAACACACATTTCGTGGAGCAGACTTTGTTCCGTAGACAAATTAAGGAAGAGGATCTAAAATCAATTAGGTTGGAGGAACAATTGTGTGATACACACACACTTTTTGGTTTTTGCTTTTTTGGAGACGAGCACGTATATTTTTGGCCCCTGATAAGCATGAACAGGTGTTTAGTTAATTAGAAAATCATTTGTGGTAGAGCAAACGGAAGTAAAGTTTGTGGAAATTCACAGAATTCGAGGTGAGTAGTTGAAAATGGGCTTAACATGGATAATATATGTGCAAGGGGTGTTAGTTGCGACATTAGGAGTCAGGTAACTTGAAGCATTACTTGTTATAAATATCCGAGAAAGCTTTTAAATGGCCTTGACAAACACTTCTCGTCTGAAGGGTGATAATTACAAACGGACCACAAAAGGAGATAAATGGGCTTATAGAATATTCTGCCTCTTTAGCCATCTCTTAGTTCAATTATTATAAACGGCAAATATGAATCGGTTGTACGAGTAGTTCACCATAATTCATTTGGAGACGAAGAAAAATTATTGAAAAAGAGAGGTTACTCTTTCAACATGATGCATATTGGGGAGATATGGGGGAACACCCGAAAAAAGGTGTAAAAAAGTTCGAAAAGACGAGACATTGAAATTTAGCTGTTTTCTATTAAAGAAATATTCCATTGTAATTTTTTTTTAGAAATAGCTCAAAACTGCAGCCAATGACGAAAAATTCCATTATTTTGATAAAAAAAAATAGATTTTCCTGCCAAAATTTTGGTTAATGAAGGTCGGGATTTTGCTCAGCACTCCAAACACATTTCATAAAACAAAAGCAAACTTCGGTTCAGTTGATATGGTGCTTCTTACAAAAAGTCTATCTTTTATTCACGACGCATCCTCTACTTTCCACGAAAAAAAAGAAACTGATGTGATTCTATTGCCACGTAGCTTTTATAAAAAATGTATCTTAAAAATATTACGATGCCTACGAATCCCTATTAATATCAGTTATTTCGCGTACATAAAAATATGTATGGATAAAATCCTTCCAATTCAGTACCGGCATTAACTATCTTAGGCCTTTGCCCCACAAATAGAAAAACGCTCGTAACATTTTAGCATATTCCAGTTCGAAGTTTCGATAGTTCTTAAAATCGATTTTTAAAGTGTAATATACGGTTTAATTTATTAGGGAGAAGATTTAAACATCGACAACCTGTTTAAATGCCTGCGCATATGTTTGAGCCAGGCTTGTCTACATTATAGTATGTTTATCAAATTCAAAATATTGCGGGAGAGGTGAGGTCCGGACCCCCCTAGACACGTCACTGCCGCTTTTCACGTGTCTCCACACTACAATTCAAAACGCTAATCAACTTGAGGTCTCCATCAATTTTAAAAATTGTTGATGTTTTGTTTGGCCAAAAATATCTAAATCTTTGACTCGTTTGGCCTTAAATCCGGAAAAATCGATTAATATCCCGGGAGCACATAGATTCTCTACAAAACCGGATCTCCGCGTAAAACCCGGAAACCTATTGCAGCCCGCAAATGGTCTTGAAAATAAAGTGCTTAATCACGGCATTGAGAACCCCTACCACATAAAATTAAACTATTCCAAATTTAAAAAAAACAACGATAAAGAATCTATGAGTTCACCCAAACTCAGATTCCATCCTTATGCCCTATTTATTATCCATCCACATCCTAAAGCAATTGCATTAAACCACTTTAGTCTAAAATACTATAGAACCCGAACGCAATTACTTGCTTTTGTTGACCTGAATGCCTTTTTGTCCAGTCACACACATCGGAAAGTCGGAGCGACAGGAGTTAGGTTCAGCACATACTTTCGAATCTTTTCAATAAAACGGTTACAACTTGACAACACGACGGCTTTTCGAATTGCTGCAATAAAGAATATTCGTCGTAGTCATTGAAATCCGTTTCTCTGTGAAAGTGAAATTTGCTCGAATGTGTGTACAATTTGAAAAGAACCAATCACATGTAAGTGCTAAAGGCAAGCCAGCTTCGCGTACAGATGAATCGACCGAAGAAGAAACAAACATGGTGAAAATCTTCACTTTCAGCTGTAAGAATTGAAGAACCCAACTACATACTTTCAGCCGAGGGTGATAGTTACGATGAGTACACACACATAATATTGTATTCGTTCCTACGTTTTCTCAATCAGTCGTCTCCTTAGGGACATTAAATAAAAATCGGTGTGCTATTGGCATTTCCTTCCTCGGTGTGGAATAAAGAAGCAGTCGCTGTCGCACCCATTTCCGCATCTATCTCTCCACAAAAATGTCCTCCATTCCTTTTGCGACGCTTTGGCATGTCTTTGCATCATTACTGCATTTCCTTCTGGTCGATCTGTTGGGCTTCAAATCTGAATCTTTTGCTCTGACTTTTCATCCTCTTCTTTTCCTGCTCTCGTATCGCCAATCACTAGCATGATAAAGTCCTACTCAATGCAGCTATCTTACCCTTTTCACAAAAAAAAAAATTAGAAGTCTGTTGTACTTGTATGAATGATTTCGTAAAAGAGTCAAAGACATGACGCGACGACGACGAGAAGACGAATGCAGAATAAGAAATTGAGAACAATACGAAGGCAGGAAAGTCAAGAGGACAGCAAGGACGATAAAGGCTCTAGGTATACAGAGAACGTGATAGTGACACTAAAAATGATCAGAAGCAATCAATGGAGTGAATTTCAATGAAGACGACGAACTTTTCAATTATTGGATGAAATGGGGATGGAAATCTGTCGAGTGTAAGCTTGGGAACCGAGTAGAAAAACTGGAAAGGGCGAATGAAAGGACGAAAACGTAAAAACTTGAGAGAGCTGGCTAAGAAGAATTTTCCGTATTGGTGAGAAATTTCAGAAAAATGGATTTTTCTCCGAGGAAACTTAATTAGAGAAAGTTCGGTATAGTAATTATTGCTGACGAAGATATTGTTGTAGGGGATTGGCATTTTTTCGAAAACAATTTTGGTTTAGCACGCAGAAAACTTGTAAATTGAATGACACGATTTCGGGCAAGATCTTTTTGTGGGATAATTTTTTGCTAATATTAATTTCAACTCCATCACAAAGACCATTCGATGTGGTGAGATACTACTTGCCCCAACCCCTACTGGGCATAAGCGCGTCAACTACGCCAAATCGGCTTACTTGATGTTTCGTTAGCATAAACTGGTTTCGGACGATGCATGTTGCTACCATACAGCTCTTACCCGTTTCGCCGTGGCTTATTGGGGGTACACGTATGTTATCTTACAGTTAGTAATTGTGTACCGACATCTTCTTCAAAATTGTGATTATGTTCCGAAATTGATCAGAAAAAAGGTGGTCTTGATGCACTGAATACATTGAGGTTTCGGGTTTTACTCTTGAAACCTCAACATTAATAACACGAGACTACAGCACTCTGGGGTTTAAGGCGGAAGGAAGTGAGTCAAATTAGTAGCACACTGGGCTTGCTCACTTTCCTCCATTCCATGGGCCATGGGTCAATTATATTGCTTAAGTCTACCAGCTACAAGAAGACGAACTCAATAATATCCCGAGTGGAATCGCTTAGAGTAGCTCGAGTATCAATGATAATTTAAAAATGTCGACAGAACTATAGTTTCTGGGGGATTCACTCTTGCGACCTCCAGTCAAGTCAGTTGGCTACTGAACGAGTTGAAAAGTTGTGTATAAATGTGGCAAAAGTGGTAATTGATTCGTCAGCTACTTTTGTTGTTGGTTTGTAGCTAGTAAACTCGGCGAACGTTATCGACCCTTAACATGCAGGAGCGGGAACCTTTCGACGATACTACCTATAAAACTGCTATTGTTACAGTACAGAGAGAGAGGAGGCACCAGCGTCGATTGAGGGACTCAAACTAAATCCAGCACTCTCGGCACGACCACCAACCGTCCATATCATCGGAGGAAGACAGATTATAAAGAGCAACCCGGACTTTACTTCCTCAACTCCGATCTAGTTGCGCAAGCACTCTGGGGAGACCCTATCGAGGTGGTCGTGTTGCTTGGCCTTGACATCGAGAGCATCGAACACAAAATCTGCCTTATGTAACATACACACTCAAACGAATTATCAAATTGCTACAACAACTATTTTATTATTCTAACGATGTTTTTTACATCCGCAAGTGCGGAGTCTATAATTTGATATAAATTTTGGGTTTAATTGCTTCACCAATATCTTTTACGGTGAACTAGGACCCATTTCTTTGACACGAAAACGAAAAACAAAACACCGAACGGAGAAACATTTGTATATAAATCGAAGCATGCTAGTACGCCAGCATCATGGATCGTCCGAAACCAGTTATAGTATATGCTAACGAAACGGGAGCTTAACTGCTTATTTTAATAGCATAGCATACTTAATTCATCCTTGGCACTATCATACATTTCTTTAAAGTTATAATAACTTTCGGAGTATTAATTACACCTGAAAAGGTTGAACTTCATGATACACCCAATCGGTGTTTTATCTAAACCGAACCTTTTACTCTGTTTATTTTCTATCGTAGTAAGTTCCATTAAAAGTTGAAAATATCGAACTGTTTTTTTTTTTTCATTCTACACTCAGCGCAAAATCAACGAATCTGATCTCACTAACTAATTGCGTATACTTTCGTACAGCCCAAACTCTGGCCGAGATTTCTGTACAATAAACCCTTTTCTCAAGATTAACCATAACATCCCACTAATTCATTACGGCCCTCAGTCTAATCCATAAAGTTGTAAATTATGAACGAAAATGGGGTCGGGAAATAAGCAAACCGCTGAAGCGCCTTATACTTTGTGTTCTCGTGAAAATCCCTTCTTCACATTCTATCATACAATATAATTGACCAAGACAACCT
Source organism: Chloromyia formosa (assembly GCA_964017055.1). Lineage (NCBI taxonomy): Eukaryota > Metazoa > Arthropoda > Insecta > Diptera > Stratiomyidae > Chloromyia > Chloromyia formosa. The sequence continues at coordinate 151,768,809 of OZ024815.1, read as the reverse complement.
AAATACTCCCATAAAACGTTTAAGAGTAAGAGCAACCGTCTCTTTGAACTTTGAATACACATAACATATATCCTGAACTAATAACCAAAGCTACATAGGATGTACCTAGCATGTCGGACAGGGATTACTTGGGAAAGTTTGAAAGGATTCGTTCCTTGTTCCAGGTGGAATATGCAATGTTAATGAATACAAAAATCCAAAAAGCGAAAACGAAATAAAAAAGGAAAAACACAGACACATCAACAAAAATGCGAAAACGTGGAAGCAGGACATTTATTATTATCATCCGTGTTTTTTTTTTCTTTGCTGTGCGTTGTTCGAGCCACCAACTTGTATTTTGTTGCCATCAGCGTTTTTCTTTGCTGTTCGCTTCTTCTCGGTATACATTTATTTATTTTTTTATTAATATTGAATGTATAACAGATAATGGAAATTTATGTCCTTCGGATTAGCTGATAGTCCGGACGTATGATCAACAGACACAAGTAGCCCTTTTCAGAGCGCAGTACAAAAATAATCAACTTTTGCACAGTCAAGGCAGGCGTCGAAGTATAGAGCGAGGTAGGGAAGAGGAAAAGAAGAAAGACACAGGCAACTGGACGCCATGTTATTAAATTTTAAATGATTTGTATCTCGAACAAATATAAATGGTTGTTGTATTTTCGATACTTAAGAAGATTAGCTCTATGAATTTTAATTCTTTCTCCGGAATGCAATCAGTGAGGGAATGCTTTAAGGCTTTAAGATTTATCCGATTGGAATATCTTCAAAAAAGTTCTAAACGTTATATTGATCTCATATTGACATGCTTGCACTTAGGAACATTATTTCCAGCTGATCTATGTAGGCTGCAACTGAACATAAGTCTAGGCCTGGCGTCAGCAATATACGGTATGCGGCTGGTTTTTTTTTTATAATTTTGATATTGTTTTTATCATGAAATAATTTAAAAAAGAATTGGATTTAGACATTTTTTCCGGTGACAACAAAACGTACCATACAACACGACTCTTAGCATGTCGCTGCCTTTATCGATTGAATCTGCCCAACCTCCTAAATAAATTCAAACAGATATTAGACACTTTCACCACACTCAAGCAATTCACGCCTAACGAGTTACAAATTCCCCGTATGTGGGTTCGAGTTTCTTCCCACCTAAGTCACTCCATACGAACAACACAATTTTCAGTCAAAAATGAAACTCCAGGCTGATCAGTTCGAAAAATAATATATTATGTCCGCGGAATTTTGTAAGCACCTAGAGAATTTTCTGGAACAAAAGAAACAGACTTGCTTATTTGATGGACGCCAACGAATTGATTCCAATTAAATTTCAGCAGTATCCATCAAACGGTTGAAAGTTTACCGTTATATAACGGTAAAAATTTGTCAACAAAATTAAATCCACTGGATAAAAGTAGACAGGCCGATATTTGTCCGGTTAGTGGATATTGACGGCAAATAGATTTCTCACGAAATTCATCAAAATTCACTCAACGGTTAAACTTAACAGCTATATAACGGTAAAAATTTATGTGCAAAAATGCTCTTTGAAAGGAAAATGCTAACGGACTGAAATCTACCCAGTATATAGAGAGATAGATAAGGAGAGGGCCCAAGAAGTCCCACAAACACCGCCACCAAGCGGGAGGTTGTTGCGACGCGCTCATATCCGATGAGTGTGTGTGTGTCATAAAGTTTGGTTGTCCGTGTTTTCCTCAGTGTCCGGGTATAGAAATGCAGCTGCCTCAATAGGATTATGCCATAGCGCAGAAGGTGTTAGGTACGTGGGAGCTGCAGGATAACTAAAGATGTGCTCAACATCGTGTGGAGTGGGGCCACAAGCGGGAGGTCGATTGTGCCGCTTTAAGGTTGACGATCAAGTTTGATAGTTTGATTCCGCAAAGAAAAGTGATCAACTGGCTGAGTTCAAGTGTAGCGGTCAGGTCCACATCAGGGAAGGGATCACCGAAAGACTTAAAGCAAAGATAATAAAGAGTCTCACACTCGTAGCGACAATATCCATATTTTACAGGGTCGAATACCCTGTGAAAAGGGTGCACCTATTTCTGCACATATTCAGCAGTTAGGGTGCGCCAGTTTAAGTGATCTGGTATGAACAGCTTAGAGTGTCTCAAGCCAGGAGACTATCTCAGTACGCTGCGGTGTCTACTCGCTCTCGCTCCCCAATATGGTGTTTAACTCTACATATACCAACGAACGGGGGCCGCAGATGCTGTACAGAGTAACACCGAGGTATTCTTCAGAAACTTCCAGGAGTACATGGAGGTAAATTTAACTTTAAAACAAAACTTTAGTACTGACGACGACACTCAGTAAAAAGCTATCTACGCTACTCGTGTGAATTTAATGCTAAAATTAAGCAAGTTAATTTCAACTACAACTAAGAAAATAGACAATCTCACTCAATTGCCCTAGCCCCTTGTGGGCCATAGCGCGTCAATTGTTCTATGTGGCCCAGTTGACGTTTCGTCGGCATAAACTGGTTTCGGAGAATGCAGTTGCCAGCATGCACAAGAAAATAGACAATACCGGGGAGAAAATCGATACAGATCGCCTCCGATTTAAATGAATTGAATATATGTTATTTTGCATGAACAACTAATTAAGTAGCCAAAAGGAATTAACGCAACGTCCCATAGTTTTGAAGGTGCTCAAAACTCAGAAGCCCAGGATTTTAGTAGTCGAGAGTCGAACAGTCGCCCCATCTCCTTCACCACACTATCTTCTATTTGACAGCAAAATAACATCCTCAGGCACATAAATAGTACAATTGGAGCAGATAAATACGCGTGTTGTTTAGCCAATGCAGTACTATGATTTCCCTCTGAATAAATCTAGGATCTGCCATTGTGGCGAACACCAACATATTTGAATTATCAGCCCGTCTACTCGGCTCAAATCAATGCACTCATGATTTGGTAAAAATTAATAGTTAAATTAATAATGAGTTTGATACCGACAATACACCTCATTGCACTCAGAAAACCGATTAGAAAAATTAAGTGCTCCACTATGCTTCGTACTTAATATAGTATCTTGACCTCGGACCAAAAAGGGCACTTCTTCACGTTTTACCTTTCACCAGAAATCATTTTCAATTTTGTATAGAGCGGAGCTGTGTATGGAGCGGAGGGAAAATATTCTGACCGAAACGATGTCATTTGCCTTTACCCATCCAGGGACATGGATGCGTTAACATTTCTTGCATTTCTATGCCTTGTTGACGTTTCGATGGCATATCTACTTTTTTGAACGTCCAGTTGCTACCATGCACTTCCTATCCGAGACGTCTTTATACTCAAAAGCTCGGAGCGCAGGCAGTTTTTTTTTGTTCGCGCCGACGATCGAACCTACATTCTCTAGAACTTTAGATCGTAGAGCGGTGACCGAATGAACACCGACCACCGAACCACCGAGCACGTAAAAATGCAGCTGAAATACAAAAAATTCTGCCGCTCCGAAAACCCAGCCGTCAAGTGCCCAAAAAAAGAAATTCGGAAAACCTAATATATATATTGCGGTCACTAAAACGAAATAAAGCGCCGGGCGCTGACGAGATTCCAGCTGAACTGCTAAGATTCGGTGGAACGAGTCTAGTTGATGCCATACATCAATTACTCCTGCGAGTATGGGAGAACGAGGAGATCCCAGACGATTGGCGCAGAAGCATCATCTGTCCAATTCATAAAAAGGGAGATAAACTGCGGTGTGAGAATTACAGGGGCATCTCACTAGTTTGTACGTCCTATAAAATTTTGACGAAAATTCTGGAAAATAGAATAAAACCGTACGCAGAACGAGTCATTGGCGAATACCAAAGCGGTTTCAGACCTGGTCGCTCCACAACCGATCAGCTCTTCTCAGTCAAACTGATACTCCAGAGGTGCTGGGAATACAACGTAAACGTATACCAAATCTTTGTCGACTTCAAGCAGGCATACGACAGTATCGATCGTGGAGTACTGTACAACATCATGCTGCAATTTGGTATACCAGCAAAATTAGTGCGACTGACAAAGATGACGATGACCAACTCCGTCTCACAAGTCAGGATTCAGAATAGACTTACTGATCTGTTTGAAACACGCACTGGTTTGAAACAGGGCGATGGACTGGCACCGACGCTCTTCAACCTAGCACTGGAATACGTTATGAATATGGACAACAGCAAGACGCTGCTCATCAAGTCGACACAATTAGCAGCGTACGCCGACGACATCAACATCATGTCCCGAAGATTGGCTGACGCAGAAGAACTTCTGCATACGCTCGATACCGCTGCAAAGGAAGTTGGATTACGTATTAACGAGGGTAAAACTAAAATAATGATGCAATCGGTGACAAGGACTCCTGCACAACCGAGCATCAATGTGGGGGACCTCAACATTGAGTTCGTGAACAACTTCATTTACCTGGGTTGCAACCTGTCAAGGGACGCCAACGAAACTGACGAAATCAAACGACGGATACAGTTAGCTAATAAGACTTTTTTCTCGGTTCTCCCCATAATGAAATCGAAACATGTGCACAGAAACACGAAGCTCCGCGTGTACAAAACCATTATACGACCAGTGCTATGCTATGGCTGCGAAGCATGGACCCTAACTCAAGCCTCCGAAAACATGCTAGATACTTTCGAACGTAAGGTTCTACGGCGAATTTTCGGGGCTGTTTGCGATCGAGATGGATGGCGCATCCGGTACAACCATGAGTTGTATGAAATGTACGATGAGCTGCAAGTCTCGAAAATCGTCAAACTACAACGACTTCAATGGGCAGGGCATGTACAAAGAATGGACGACGATCGCATGCCTAAGAGAGTAATGAATGCAGAACGAGTCGACGGAGCGAGACTGCGAGGACGACCGAGATCTCGTTGGGAGAGCTCAGTAGGTGTGGACGCCGCGCAGCTGCTGGGCTCCCAAAATTGGAGGACGCGGTCACGTGACCGAGATAATTGGAGGACAATGATCCAGGCGGCCAAGGCCCGACGTCGGGCTGTCGCGCCACGATGATGATGATGATAATATATTAAGAATTAAATGATCACGTCATAGGCCCAGAACGGGTTTGACCAAAAAGAAACGAACAGTTATAAGAAATCTGAAAAATTATACCGATTGCTCCCACATTGGGCGCAAATTAATTTAATGCAAAAAAGTTCACCGTTATATCAGAAGTCAGAAAAGCATAATAATAATGCAGATTAACTCATTTTTTTACAGTTACCATTACGTACACCTCAAAAATGGACAATTTCAGTACTATGAATGGAAATAGTTGGAAGTTGATATCCTTACATTTAACTAACACTTAAAAGTCGACTCCAATTTCCAACGTCATCCATCAGGTCGATGTCGTTTATCTAGGATCTTGTAACACTTTACAAACAATACAACATTTTCAACACTAGCTTAACAATTTGATCTGCACATTATTTAACAACATACACACAGGATAACACAACAAGCAACACAACTAGCACTGGATTTAATATAGAAACACCAGTTTGGGTTCCTCCGCCGTTTAATCACTTAATCCGGCTTAACAGAAACAACTTTACGGAAAATAATCACCGCAACACCAATGCTCTATACACATACGCACTCTCTCACAACAAATGGCCCTCTTTCAACACAATTTTCCATCACCCTAACCGTACCCAACATCATCAACATCATCTAGTGTTTTGGACGCAAACATGTTACTATCATTTTTTTCCTTGTTGCGAGAAAAACTATTTTCTGACCACAACCACCATTTATCCTTTAACTTCGCCCAGGAGTTAATATTTAATTCATCAGATAGACAACAGTAGATATGTCGCGACACAGTACGAATTCAAATGTGCGGACCGACGATAGAGGGGGTTAAACCAACAGTCACTAAAATAGATAAAACCGCGAATGCAAATCCTATCTCGCGGTCATACACGAGTCAATGGGAGAGGTAATTCCCGAAATTTAGCAGCAAATGTGTTAGAGATTGTTCCTGCAACACAATGAAACTCCGGGATACAGAGATCGGGACCGAAAAAGGACTACGTGGCGATATTTGATATCTAACAGTCGATGCTTGATGTCGCATCTCATTTACGATGTAAACATGTTAAACAGCGCAGATCTACTGATGCTGGGTCCAATGCCTCCTCTCAATCTTTTAAAAAGTCTGCCGCCGCCTGACATGCCATACTACGAAAGTTCCACCGAATTGGGAGCCATACACCGAATCCAAACTCATCAGTAACCCCCCCGGGGGTGCGGAAAATCTCGAGAAGCTTTGACCCACTGTCAAAAATCCCACGGCCCTACGTACGCGTGATGTGAGAATGAATGATATAAGAAAAATAGATTCCAAAATACAATATCGGGAGGGACAGTGACTTCTGGAAGGAAAGTTGCCTCCTGTGTAACATGTGCAAAAGCTTCGCCAACCAGGAGAACTAGCAACTTGTTCCACATTTTCCCTCGAGTCCCAAAATTCATCCTGCATCCTTGTGAGTATGTTCAGCCGATTCAAACACTGTTTGAGAAAGCTCCAGTATCGCATCCACCACGTAGTAAGGGGTGGAAAATATGACATGCAGTACGAGTGGTTCCCAATCAAGGATACAAAAATACGTATGATGTTAGTCACACTTCTGGTTCCGTCTCACCACCTGAGCCGGAAGCTCCAATTTCCCGTCGAGTTAATAATCCTCAGGAGGAAGACGCCTTATCGTCCTGTAAGTCAATTTCGTTTCATCAGAGTAATGAACAGCTTGCTTGCCTTTTTGCTTCCTTTATGAACAGAGTGCTATAGTTGAAAAGAAAAAGTTTTCCCCGATAAAAACAAGGGTAGAAAGGTGTCTGGAATAGGCAAAGTAAACGTTGAGTTAAGTAGGGCACGCAGTACAATCTCAGTTAACCAATATTAAGGCATAGGCGTCCTTAGCATCTTGAAGTCAGTTTATGAAATCTTCGGTGAATCATTTCAGGGGATCAAATAACCAGAAAAATATCCTAAACAATGGAAGCCAAGATTTTCTCAAAGTTAGATTTAGACCCAATTCCAGAACATTCAGCGTAACTCTTCGATTATTGCCAGGCTGCAATTGATATTCCGCGAAAAGCCACCTAAACATTTGTTGGCCTATTCGTATGTCCCATATACTCCCTTCAGTACTTTTTATGATAAAAATTATTCGCTTACAACATGTTGACAAACAACCCAAAAACATTATTTCAAAAGGTGGGAAAGGTTCAACGATGATGAAATAGCATTAAACCGAGAAAACTCCGAAAGCATTTTGAATGAATGCTGCCTTTCCTTTTTCTCTCCACGTCAAAAGCTATTCTTTTTGTTTTCGTTCGTTATTCAGTTGGGGATGAATGTCGTTTTCAACATTATTTCTTTATTCTGTCATCGCCTTAACAGCTCCGGTGGTTGTTTTGTTGAATGAAATGGCTGAAAAAAGAAGATTTTGTGAAAGGTCTTCTGAAGGCACGAAATACAAGTGGGTATAGTATTGAAAAAAAAGGTGAAGTGTTTTTTTCGAGTTTCACGCAGTAGCCGTGCAGGGACAGAAAAACGCTTTTCAGGTGCTGATTTAATATCTTTTAGAGACACTTGCCCCTTTTCTTTAATACTTTCGAGCAATGGGAAGGTGTTTGGAGTAAATTAATTTCAAGAATTCTCGATTGACTAGTCATGAATGCCTGCCTTTACTATACAATGTTCATATGAACCGTACTGCATGGCATCGCCAATTCAAAAATAAAATTGAAAATTCGGAAAGATTCTTTGTAGTTTGCACGTGACCCAATGTGCTCGCAGTTTCTTATAAAGTCCTTTAATAAGTGAATGCCGTCAAGTCTGCTCATGTACGGGCTCTAACTTGCAACACAATTTTCTCATTTCCTGTGCTAGTTTCCGTCTATATTGTGAAGGTTTACTTATGTGAACGAGTATACCATACTCATGGAAATACGATTTTTCGAAAATAGTTTGCTTTTTTGTCTGTAGCACGAAATTGAGATAAACAGATTCTTTCGCTTTCAATTATAATAAAATAAGGAAATATACGTAAGAACCAATCTGAATGAGAATGACGCCAACTAAGAGAATTTTTACCAGAAATCGAAGAGCACGAACATTCGCCGTTGTGTGGGACGTGAGAGTAAACAACACCGCCGTAGAAGGCGACTTAATGGACAGGATGAGTATGTCAGCAACGTGTATCATCCGAAGCTAGGGATGCGATATGACAGCCGGATGTGGTACCAGGTATAAATTGATACTGATACTTCTCTTTACCTGATACTTTTTGTATAAAGGTACAATGTTTTTCACTATGATATTGACTTGGCATCTATATCTCCCGATCTCAATAACGGAGCCCTCTCTATAGAATGTGTCGCTGGAATGCAATTTTGATAATAATACTGATGTTACAGTGCTGGAGGTAGGCAAAATGCCACAATGATCAGACTCCTACAGATCAATCTCCCCGTCTGGAGCGAAACGGAGAGGACGTTGTATTGACTTGTGCATCGTCTCGTGCGAGGACTGGGGACTCCGAATTGAAAGACCAGGGTAAACCTGTAACACTTTTGGTACGTAGGCCGAGGCCTACATGACGCAGCTGCAGCTGCACATCCGAAAAGAAGATATACCATCGAAACGTTAACAAGGCATAGAAATACAAGAGATGTTGTTGCCCCAGGAGGGGTCAAGGCATTAACAACAACTTAGCAATATTCAGGAAAGAGCAGCAATTTTAGCACTCTACTCCTGTAAGAAAGCCATTGGACCGTATTAAGCACAGTGGTTGGCCACTGTATCAATAGGTATTCCAAGAGTTACTGACTACACCCCATCGGCATATGTACACCTTTGGTAAAAACCAAGCTAGCTTGATTCTTCCGCGTACCCATTGGAAGCAAAATGGGATACCGCGGCCTGATGTCTAGGAATATACAATATACTGATGGCGCGAAGGTGCTGGAGGGGTGGATAAATAAATAAATAAATAACTGGCACAACAGTCCAATTTTTGGACCAATACCTTGAAATGAGTTAGCATCATCTCATTTACTAGATCGTGATGGTGTGTTTTGTGGAGAGATGTGTGATCCGTAACACGCTCAACCGAGTTATTTACCCCAAATGGGTACTCATTTAACAGCTGAGTGGGCTTATAGTCCGACACATATCTAAAATTCCTTTTTTTACGAAGACTACTGCATTCAGCAGGAATTGAACCAAAGGCCCAATGCATAGAAAGTTGACGAGCTACGTCGCGCTGAAATGACTCTGATATTTTCACCTTTACGGACAGTATCGCAGCGATCCCTTACTATTTAATAGTAATGAATGCAGTGCTTAGTAAGGTACCGAAATTAAGTAGATTAAATACATCTAACTTTTAAAATTTTTGATAGATTTTGCTGAAATTAGACAAGAGCCTAGCCCTTAATATTGTCTACCAATTAGGCGAAATTGTATCGGCTAGCTTCTTCCGTTATCTAGATATTTACCTTACAAAATTTTGCCGTTATATAACTGTTAAGTAAAAGCCTACTCCTCACTAATGGCCGTAACAAGATAAGTTGCACTTAGCTAGCTTCTTCCGATATAGAAATATTTTGCTAGTAAAATGTTGGCGTTATATAGCTGTAACTTTTGAACAAATTGACGGATTTAGCGAAAATTGAACAGGAACCTTGCCAATATTAACGCCTACCAAATTGACAAGTTTCGACCTTATAGCTTCTTCCGCAACCGATTTCTTTTCAAAATTCAGTTAAATTTTTTTTATTACTTTACCGTTAAATATCTTAAGACGCGTTCACGTGATCTTGTGTGACTTTTTACCCTATGTTAAGAAGGACAAAAGGAATGTGGATGCAAAAATTCAGCTTATTATCTTCCATTCTGAGATTTACCCATTTTTGGATTCTATTGTATTTTCCTGGATTATTATTAGTTTATCTCTTAACTGATACCGAGTCAGATCACGTACACACGAAAATATAATACATACGCAGTTTCTGTTCGTTTTGTTTTTGAACTTCAGGGATTTCAAACTTCCCAGCGTTGCAATCCCCTGTGGTGCGGGGCGTAGTAATAAGCCACACTATCTCCCGACTTGTCGCAGGTAGGCGACTAAGTGGGAACAGGAGCTGCGTGCTGGCAACGTGCATAGTCCGAAACTGCTTTATGCCAACGAAACGTCAGCTAAGCTACATAGAATAGTTGGCGAGCTATGCCCCACTAGGAGTTAGGGCAAATAAGTAATCCCCTTGAAGAAGAAAAAATCACACCCCTACCCAAAAAAGACAGACCGAGCAATATCCAAGGTTTGTTGTTAAGTTTAATCACTCATACAATTGTTTATTTAAACTTGCCGTTATAAGCCTCAATTTTAGCGCCATCTGTCTGAAAATCAAAACCACACAAAAAAAACTGTCAACTTTCTGTCACACGAAAGCACAAATTAATGATCAATTTAAACAAAATTAGGTTCATGAATAAACTTCTGTCACATCAAAAAGTTTGATTCAAGAAACTCCCAAGATGGAACAAATTTCATTGCCGTTGCGACACAAAAAAAAGTCAAAAGAAAAAAATCAAAGCGAAAGATACAACTTTGAGATAACTTTATGGTCGTAAATAAGGACAAATTATATGGTCATTGGCATCAGTCGATTTCACGCATATATACAAAAGCGAAAACTTTTCAATCCTTTGGAGAGCTGTACAAAAGCCATTGGTAAAGGTCAGACACGTCATGCCGAAATGGAATGGAAGAAGCAAAAGTTTTAACTAAATTTGCCGGCTTCCATATATACGAGTACATTGAATACGTTCAAATAAATAAAAGCGGATATACTCGCATCTTCCTATCCAAATGCAAGGAAGCAGAAATTTGAACGGGTGTTGAGAAATTATTCCGTTCTTGGGATTAACCGCGCGTTATAATGCAATGTATTCGAGAACAGGACTTCGATGGTGAGTGATATAAAATGAGTATAGAGTATTATTGTGAAGACTAAGTCCGTATGTACTGAGAAGAAGATTGAAGACTTTTGAAATCCCTACAGAAGCTGGGGGCTAATTTTGGGAAACTTCCCAGCAAAAAAAATCGTACCCCCCAGTAGAATGATTTACACATTTGGTGTATAAACAGGCAGGGTATTTCGAACTTATCACTCACTCTCCACCCTACCCATTGTTATGAATTTTTTTACAAATTCTTCAATCTTGTATGAAAACGAATATGTTAAGTCAAATTTCCACAATAGTCGTATCAGCGTTGTGGTATGGGTGATCGTATAAGAAATAATGAAAATGTATTTTATTGTATTCGAAATCGCGACCTTAGCCACCTTAAATATGGGGGCTACTTGGTTAGTAACATTGCGGGAAACTGCTGGTTGGTGAAATACTTGCAACCCTCCTGCCCCTTTTTTAACTTCCCTAACCTTCTTTAATTTTTTCTCTTCATATATGTAATTCTGTTCCACCCATGCGGATGATATGGTTTTTAATTTTCGCCTACCCATATACCCACTCAATGTAGACAACCATACTTTCTGCTGATTAGCCGTGGTAAACACGGGGACTGACGGGGGAGAGGGGAGGCATTTCTAGTGGGTTAAATACTTGCCACCTTACTGGCCCTTGTTCAGCTAACAATTCCGCCTATGCGGGGTTATAATTTTCAATTTTCGCCTACAGATGTATCCATCCAATGTAGGCATCCGGTCTTTTTGCTGGATTCGCATATAAAGCATCATTTAGAAGATATTCATTCATTCCATTCATCGAGACTAATCTCGATGGAGTATGCGTTAGTGCCATTGATTCTAAAGCACAATGACCCAAGATCGAATCTCGGTCATACAACCAAACGCAGAAATTTAATTCGAATGTTGAAATCAAATTGGAAAATTATTTCTAAGGAAAATGATCCAACACCAACATCACATCAATCAATCGGATGCTGCTGATTTTTATTATTTTATTATTTATTATTATTTTTATTTACGGTGGGTATATAGCGAATTAACTTACCATAGGTGAACATGGGGCTACTTGGTTAGTAACATTGGGGGGCCACTGCTGGTAGGTGAAATACTTGCAACCTTGATGGCCTTTTTTTAACTTCCCTCTTTATTCCGTACCACCCTTGCGGAGCTTATAATTTTCAATTTTCACCTACCGGCTGCCTACATTGGGTGAGTATCACCCAATGTAGGCAGCCGGGCTATTTGCTGGGTTGTATTTCACACTTTCATCTATTTTTTCGTAACTCAGTAATGTTCTGTACTAACAAAATCAAATAATACCTAATCCATTTAACAAACCACTTCCAATTGAATTTGAGACAATTTGACAAAATTTACTTCAAACTCACCCACTCCAATCTCTTTGTTCCTCCCAACATTCCTCTACGCCACAAGATCTGGTGACTAGGTATCAGTCTATCACCAGTTTCCTCCTTTCATTTTTCAAGGACGACGATAGCTAAAACAATACATTGTTGATTTAACTGGAAGCATTTCGACGGTAGCCATAGAAAAGTCTTTATACGGTAAGATAGTGGCCACCCATCCTTTCTCCCCGTTAACGAACGACAGCAGCAGTAGAATCGGCCAGAACTTAAAAGGCACAAACTAATACCCGAAACATTGCAGCTGCTGTTTATCTAGATAATTTAAAATTGATGATTCTCCGTATTTTAGCAGTCTATTACGGGTTTGATCTTTATCCTAGCGAAAATAAATAGTCGACTATTTGGGGTTCATTCTTGACGCAGTGAAAAGGCGAGTTAAAATCAAAAATAAATAAAAAGACGAAAGGATGGGCAAAATGAAGAGAGAGAGGGAACCTGAGAGACTTCACTCTCTCCTGGCATCCTTATTGCCGTAGGATATAACGGAGACACGTCTGGGGAAAGTGGTGCTATTTCGTGTAGAAAGAAGCCGATGATAACTCCTGACTTCATTGGCGCTCGTTGAACAAATCCTAGATACAATTTAGGTACCTAAGTAGCAGTGCCATTATTTTTTTCAACAATCGCTCGCTGCTAGTGCTCGGTTTGAGCCCAGTATTATATAGTATGTATACAGTATCTGCATGATTTCACCGTACTCGTACATACCTGCACCTACTTTCACCCGCTTCCCGTAAAAAGCCACTGAAGAAAACAAAGAATCCCAATTGTGTTGAATTACTACTGACTTAAGTCCATACTTATGGCAACAATTTAGCTTGTAAAATGTTTGAGATAAGATAGCGATAAGGACAACTCAAGGTAAGTTATTAATTGCAATGGAGTATAGTCAGCGTGTTATTCATTATTTTCTGTTTTCGTTGCGCTCAGAAATTTATTTGTCGTTGCCATGGCCCATAAGTTGGTGAAAGGATCAAGAGACAAATCAAATTTTAATAATGTCTGAGAATTCTATATTTTGTAGTATGCAACTTAAGTCTAAGAATGGGGTATTTTGATGGTTTTGGAGGCGGTTGTAATGGTTGTTGTTTTTGCGATAAAAAGATATTTTATAATAAAATTTCTACATAAGAGAGACTAGGTCATGGTTAAATAAAATTTGGAAAAAAATCCATTAAGTATAATATGTGTGGTCAGGAAAATTTCGAAAAAAAAGCTAGCCTTCGGTATGATACATGACATGGCATCATACCTTCGTTGTGACTTATGGTGCATTTACCACTTTGAAATTAGTAGTAAAACTTGTTCCGATTTCAATATTCCTATGAGGAATATTAAATTTTTTTAATTCTTGGACTGGTCGTTCCTATGACAGCTATATGACGTAGGGGTTTGGTTCCGACATATATACAGCGTGCATGCAGCATAAAAACAAGGCTTTGTACAAAATTTCGGCTCGATAGCTTTAAAACTGAGAGACTAGTTTGCATAGAACCACACGGACAGACGGACAAAACTTAATCGACTCGTCTCATCATACTGACCAAGAATATATGGTCGGAGATGCTTCCTTCTGTGCGTTGCAAACTTCATGACAAAGTTAACATACTCTATCACATCCGTGAAGGGTATAAAAATATAAAACTATTGTAGGAAAAGTCTTTGTTGAAATATATAGCATACCCCAGGTGACGAGTAAAAATGGAGGGAAAAAAATCAAGGAGTATTAAAACTTGGCGCGATTTGTCGGTTGGTACTAGATGTATAGTATACATAGTATTATAGAAGTCACCGCCAGTGGGTTATGAGCTCGCGCAGAAGGAGAGGGTTAAAGGGGAGTTTTCTGGTAACTTACTTTTATCTCCGCAACTTTTAATCCTAAGAAAAATTTTCTAAGACGAAATTAAAGAATACAAAAAAAAGACATCTGGCGTAGTGAAGCCAGAGGAACTGACTTTTGATTTGGGCTGATTCGGGATCATTTATGAATTTATGTATAATTAAGATATGGGTGGGATATTTAACTGCAGTTGTTAGTACCAGATAGAGCTGCAGAATTATGCATTTCGATATGGGGGCGATATTTTCAGATGATGAAACTTTTTAACTGTTCGATCGATTTTACTACATGAATTTATCTCCGGTTACATTTTAAGCTTGATCAACTAAATGCCTTGCGTGTAGGTAAATTTTTGCTTATTACTTTTTGCTGTTATATTACTGTAACCTTTCGACTGTACAGTTTATTTTCCTGAAACTCCATCGGAAGCTATTCCTCACTAACTTGAACAGTATCATAATTATTTATTATATTTTCTCCATATTTTACAAGAAAATCTAAAAGCTGATTATTTTTAATAGACTCCGATCTTTCGAAGAAAATTTAAAATGTTAATCGCATAAGCATTTTGGCTCATATTTGTGGAAATGCAACGTCTGGCAAAGCCAATATAATTATGTGTACAAACATTTTTTCATTTGTCACCGCAAAAGACGCAGAACGATAATAAATACAAGCTCTCACTCAAGTAGCACAAATAAATTTGTCAAATAAAAAGTCATAATAGCGTTGTTTAAACGTTTGTCAAACGGTAAATTTACCGCTTTTGCCTGGTTTCTAGCCATATGGTTATGTCTAGTGCCTTTTATGAAATCCGTACAATAGCAAAAATTAACTCGCATCATAAGACTGAAAGTCTCCTTTAGAAAAATGGGTAGGAGAGTTGAACTCTTCCTTTAAGATCAAATAACTCTCAGAAAGTGTGCCATTTCATTCTCATAAAACTTTCATAAGACTCCTATAGCATTCTACCATAGTTAAAATGCAAGAGTAGATCTCTTCATTCTGAATCTTATAAGAAACTGGAAGAGTCTTCATAAGAGGAGAGTTGTTAGTTGGATTTGCAATTTCGACACGCCGAAAATTCGGCAAAATTTAATATGTTCTCTAGAATTCAGCTCCACTGCTACATGTTAAGCTAGGTTAACATGCTACATGTTACTAAGATCAGTTTTTCGTGCGAAATCTCATACAAAAACTGTCAAATGTTTCGTTCGCACGAAAAATTTTCGCTCTCTCGGTACTAACATATTTCATTCGAAGAAAAAAGTCTCCACAACATCGCGAAAGCCATTACTTTGCACTTTATTTCGCTTGAAAAACGGTCTTTTGAGTAGAAGGGAATTTTACGTGTCGTGTAGAGCGCCGTGGTAATGTGCTGTGTGCAAGTCTACACTGTCAGTTTTTCGTGGGGAGATAGATAAGTGTAAAATTTTCACACGAAGAGGTTAGTACCAGCAGCAGACTAAAAACTGTCTATGAAGCGGTGAATAAAGAGTTAGTACAGACACGAGCTGCACAAAGAGAAAAATCCGAATAGAGGATTTCGAAAAGATAAGAATAATCCCCCCCCCCCCCCCTCTCTCTCTCAATTCATTTCTCTGATCAAAATCTGTAACTTAACAATCTACTTCAATCATTTCAGTTATTCATAATAATCTACTCTCTAATCGCATTCTTCAAACCAACGCCAAGCAATAACTTCATTCCGAACGGAAGGAAAATAGCCTATCTTTCCTGTCAATAACAATAAATCCCAGAGTCCTCGGAGAACCCTTGTTTACTATACGATAATACAAATAATAAATTATGGAGTATACAGTCATCGATAATCAAACATATTGAACATCATTAGCCACTGTGTATCATCTGGGCGCATTTCTAAGATCGAAGCTATGAGAAAAACTCAAGAAAGCACACAACATAAAAAAAGGACGAAACCCGACATCGAATCATCTCAAAAGAAAACAACACATTGTGGTTAAATTCGGTGGCAGTTTGCAATTTATTGCCTTATTGGTATGCATCATATCCTTCCATAAAACAAAATCAACTCATAAATATATGAAAAGATTGCAGTCATGCCAACAGCTTGAATAATAACAAAAAAATAAAAATGGAGGGAAAATGGGGTTATTCACATATGCAGAACAGACCTTATTTTAAAACCAAGAATTTTTTCGCTAGCATCCTTTGGAACACAGTTCATAAGCCGCCAGGCGGATGGTAGGAGTAAAAAGGAGTAGTGTGTTACATGAAAAGATATGATTTTGATTTAAATGTTCTTGCTAGCAAATATGGGACTGTATTAAATTTTCACAACTTTTACCCTTTAGAATTCGGCAGAAATCGTTCGTAATAACAATGCATACAAAAAATTAATCCTTTCCCACTCTCTGCCGTATCGCTTTCACATTCATATACGAAACCGGGCAAACCGGCCGTAAATTCAGAACGAAAAAAAACACAACATTCTTCGGTAATCATCAATTCTATCAGAACGTGTATACAATAGAACCATCTGGGGGCCTGACATTCTTCAACTTGCCATCATTTTATACGTGAACAACGGACGGACATGAATGTATTTTGTGCAAACTCAAATCAACAGAGGACTAAGGAAATCTGCACGTACGACCGACAATTCTCGTTTTCCTACCAACCCCAAAACCCTTACCAAACCATCGACTCACGAAAAGAAAAAAAAAAGCAGGTAACTTTCACCTTTTGTCGGAAATGTCCTGCCACCTCTTTTTTCCGCAATTTTCGATCAATATCCACATCGTACTTGGCGTCATTTGAATCACTTTTGAAGATTCGAAAGATTGTAAACGAATCATTTCTGCCTGTATCCTGTGTGGATCAGGATTGGGAGTATGCGAACTATGGTGAATTGAATAAGAGACGATGATAGAGGCACATAGTCTATCGTCATCGTAGTGACGATGAGGTTCGCAAAGTGTAAATTTTGTGGCTTGAGGTTCTCCTTTTCCCATTATTTCAAGAAATACCTAGTTGCACTAGCGACAGAGCATTCTCAAGTACATATAGTCGTTGCTGTTGTCCCAGAGGACCTCGTCAACGATGATAGAGAGTATTTTCCGAGTTTTCCATTCGTCTGTGTTCATATTCGTATTTGAATTTTGAGATGTTTGACTTTGTATTTCAGACATTTGATTTCTCTGTTCGAAAGGTAAATGATTCTGATTTAGCATGAAATTTTCAATATTTGTTGACGAACGGAGCGGAGGACGAATTCGAGAAGGATTTCAATTTTTAGTACCGATGTTGGAAGTTTCACTATTGGATGGTATGCATTCGTAAGAGGATCGAAGGTAAAACATTGGAAAATGTCGACAGATTTACAGATAGTGGAGGGCATAAATATATTATGTAAGTACTTACAAAAGCTTTTTAGTTACTAGTATCTATAGTATTTGTGTAGTACGTACCTGAAAGGAAAAAACAAAAATATGAAAATATAGTTTAAATAGAACTTGTCATTTGTTGTTTGATAAATGAGTAAAATATCTGGGTTCAGAGTAATTAGCAGTTGCATAGATAAAAGTAAGGAAGGGGGCAAAAGATCTCTTCCACAGTCCTCCACGTGGACACTCCCTGGAACAAGAACGGTATTACCAAGGTTTCTATCGCTGACAACAAAGTTCGACCATATTATCTATGGGAAAATAATTTGGACAGAGGCAAAAACTCGCATGATGGGCCGACAACCCGTCCTTTAAAAAAAATTGTCCAGAAAGTTGGGAGTAGACTTTATGGTAGATCAATGTTTTAAATCGCATGTCATCGACTTCAAACCAATCAACGAAAGACATGTCCCATCCGCATAAACGCTAAGTTCTTCAAAGTATATCTAATCAACGCTCAAGCCCCAACTTTAGACAAAGACGAAGAAATCAAAGATGACTTCTGTACTATTCTGGAAAGACTCTTTGACTCCCTGCCCCCTAACCACGTGAGAACAATAATGGGAGATTCCAACGCCAAAGTTGGTAACGAGAAGACTCACAGAGGTACAACTGGTGGACACAGCCTCCACAAAATATGTGATGAGAATGGCCAGTGCCTTGTAAACTTCGCCAGCAGCAGAGACCTAGTGATCAGCTCATTATTAAACACAAAATAACCTGGACATCATCCGCTGGACGTACCTTCAACCAGATAGACCACGTCCTAAGCCAACGGAGATAGACGTCAAGCATTCTCGATGTACCCACTTTAAGAGGAGCGAACTGCGACTCTGATCATCACTTGGTCAAAACCAAATAACGCTGTTGTATGTTAAAAGACTACCTGAACAAAGCCAGTCCCCTCCGAAAATACGCCATCGAAAAACTGCAAATACCAGCAGTCGATCCAGATACAGTCACCCGCGGAGCAACTGCTAGGGTACGAAGCACGTCGCAGGAAGAAAAACTGGTTCGAAGACGAGTGCCAGGAAACGTAAAGGCAAAGAAGGAGGCGTACAAAAAATACACGGAAAAAAGAACCAGAGCCAAAGAAGAGAATAACAAACACCTAAGGAAGCTAGCAAGTAACATCATTAAAATGCAAAAAGGAAATTCTTCGATGAAAAACTAGTATATAGGTAGATGAGAATCTTGAGAAAAACAAGACACAAGACGCCCACAAAGTACTGAAGTCCATCAGAACCGGGTTAAGTGCTAAGAACACTCTTTGTTAAGACAAAGACGGTACTATTATCCGGAATATGCATGCGATCAAAAAGATATGGGCGTCCTACTTCAAAGAACTATTCAACCCGAGTCATAACACGCCATCGAATAATATTCCAGTCTATCAACCGACAGTGAACCCACAATGAACCGACCAACGCTCGAAGAAGTCGAATCAGCCATCAACGCATTGAAAAACAACAAAGCGCCCAGTATTGACGAAATACCATTAGAACTAGTCAAAAAAGGAGGAGAACCCATCAAAAATGCCATACACTCGCTCACTCGAGCTAGAAGAAATAATACCAAAATAATGGGGCCACCCAACAAATCAAATAGGGGACAAACTAAACTGCGAAAACTACAGAGGCATATTATTATACTCTGCACGTCCTATAAGATCTTCTTAAAAAATTTGGAGTGACGGATCAAACCGAATGCTGATAATCAGGAAATATCAAGGAGGTCCTCGTCCAGGAAGATCGACCACTGCTCGGTAAAGCAAGTGCTTGAAAGCTTGCTACGAATTCAACACCAATGTACACCAAACATTTGTTTATTTCAAGCAGGCATACGACAGCATTGACCGAGTGTACTATATAATCACATCAGTATGCGACAATCCAATTCACAAACTAAATACACGCCATTACGTTGAATACACAGGAAATCAGCCAAGTACGTATATGGAGGAATCATGAAGGTACTACTCTGTGAAATGACAACGGTGCCAAATCGACGAGATCATTCGGTAGAAAAATTCTTCGATGCATAATGCTCACAAACAGGAACATCGTCCTGAGACAGTGCTTCTTCTAGTGATACAGACTAAAAAGGAAACTCAACTCCTTTTCTTCTGCTTTCTTTTTGTTGGAATACGATGTAACCAACATGAAATTACTGTTTGTCGTGCATCCATGCATCGTTCTGGATAGATTTCTTCTCGTCCTTTTTTTTCCAGACTGATATATAGGTACTTTGTGAAATCTTGGCCACAGACGCCACCAACTGTTGTCATATCCGGATTCCACTAACGTCGATTGCTTTGAGAAATGAAATAGCTCCATGTAATGCTTTTCGGTACAACCTGTTTAGCAGAAGAAGTGGAGCAAGAACTCGCTGTTGCAATCCGATTGGATTCCCTCATAGATTGGCTTCCACTTCAAAACTTCCTGGAATACCTTTCACAAAGTGTTTTAGAGATTACTGAACAAATGAAGAGAAGCAAATATTTAATCCTAGATAATTCGAAAAATGATGCTCCTGTTGAGGCAATATGGTATGCCATTAATAAGTTTTTCGTCTTTTTGAATTTAGAGTTCCTTTTAACAGACACTTATTTGTAGTAAACAGTTGTTGGTAAATGCAGTCATATCTTCCTTACAAAAGCTCTGAGCAACCGCATAAGCCGATTATTAAGCGCATCTGCTTACTTCCCAACGCTCCGAAATTCGTAAACATGTCAAAACTACCATCCGCTTCCTGCAGCACATAATATTGCAGAGAAGCTCACAAAGTTCTTCCAATGCTAGCCAAATGGATTATTAGCGCTCAGCTGTTATATTTGATGGCACATTTATTAGATTCGCATTTTGTTCTCAATTTAATAATAGAGAAAAAGCCAAGACGACGACACATTCCATCCATCCGGATCGCCTCCAAAGACGACGATGACAATGACACTAGCACGACCATCAAAACGAAAGAAAGTACAGAAACCATCTCTTTACTCCTTCCACAAAACAGTCATTATTAAGGAATTGTAAATCGATATATAGACATTTTAAACAAATTACCAAGAAGCTAGGAAAAGAGAAGTTCAACGCTGAAAGGATAAGGCCAATGGCATTGAAGACTGTGAGGATGTTAAAAACGGATAAGCGTTTCTCTTGTCCTCCGCTTAAAGGAATGAAATGGCTATTATTGTGGTCGTTTTGGCTGGAGATTCGCTCTGGTTTCTGGTCGGACAATAAAAATGAAGGAATAAACTTTTCATACATACATACACTCGTATATAGAAAAACTTGGTCATACGATGTCATCTTTGCTGGAATGGCCCAGCATTTGAAAAAGAATTCTTTAGAGATGAACACAACTTTAAACACCTCTTTCTTTAATGAAGATTTCGAAATGAGTTCGATTGAATTTTCGTTTATAATTGGAAGTACTCGTATCTTGTTCCTTATTTATGAGGAGTAGAAGTCGAATGACTGCCATATTTTCAGGAGTGTCAAACCACAATAGTCTACCACCGTGGCTCTCAATCATGTTCAGTGAAGCTACTTCACGTGTTCTACGAAACAATATCTGTCTCCTTTAGTACTTTCGCGTTCTTTTGCACTCCGATATAGGTTGATTGAGGTTAGCAAGACGCAATTAAAATACAACAATGCGTTAATCTAGATTAGCCGATTTCCTTAGCAACTGCCCTTGTCTCTGCATCTATTCTCATAAAGGAGGAGATTTTATGGACGATTTCAAGGTTTGAACCGTTTAAGTCCGTTGGACCGGATGGTATTTTCCCGGCAGACCTACAACATACGCTGGATCTGGTGTACCCTGGGATTGCATAAATTTTTGGGGCATGCTTTGAATTGTTACATATTCCACGATTGTGGAGAGTGGTTAAGGTTGTATTTTTTCCGAAATCCGGAAAATGCTCGCATGCGCGACTGCCCTATCAGCCTTTCATTGACTTTACTAAAGGTCCTAGAGAGACTGATTGAACGAACCAACATCCCACCCCACCTTTTGTCCACTTCACAACACGCTCCTGGAAAGATAGTTTACTGAATACTGCCCTCCATTCTCTGGTAAGTCACATCGAACAATCTGCTGCCTACAAAGAATACACATTTTTCGCCTTTTTGGATATTGAAGGGCTTTTAATAATGTTCAACGGGTAGCAATCACTAATACACTCACAAGTCTGCGTATTGACGATTCACTCTGCAGACTCATTAGTCTGATGCAAACATCTAGGGTTATACATGCGAGTCTGGGTGTACTGTCTGAACGAAGGCGTTAGGGGCGCCCCCAAGGCGGGGTTCTCACTCCTCTTCTCGGGAATCTGGTCTTGAACAAACTGCTTCTGGACCTGAAAGGGGTGGGGTGTGGGATTGCTTATGCGGACGACACCGTCATTGCCATCTCGGGCAACCGACTACACGTCTTCTGAACCCGCATTCGGAAAGAACTTTACAGGTCGGATTCCTTCGCGGACTCACTGGGTGTATACTCCGAAAAACTGATAGTCAATACATATTTCGTTTCATTTAGCAGATCATTTAAGTTGGTGGAAGAGTGCTGCTCGTCTCTCGTTGAGCTGGGAAAATTCTTCAACATTGTGTTGTGCTGGATTCCCGGTCACCGTGGCTCCGCTGGTAATTGCATGGACTAGGGAGATCGTGTTGGAACCTCACAAAATTAAAATGACCATCGCTAGCAGTAAAATGTTAATAATGGATGATGCGGTCAACAGGGCTAACACTAGATGGAGTACTAGCAGCACCTACCAAATAGCAAAACTGATGTGGCCTGGAATCGATCCTGGCCACTCTTACAAACATCGGTCAATGGAAAGAAAGCAGTGGTAACTCCCACCACCACGCTGATGTTGATGATGATGAGTTATCTGTGGACAGTGTCTGATCGGCCAACATGTCAGCAGACTCTCACTTCCTTACAAGGATTTTTGTAGGAGTTGCCATGACGATGATGAGGAAGAAAGTACTTCCCATCTTCTTTGTTTCGGTCCTGCCTTAGCCGTAATGAGGTATGAGATTCTTGTGTATTTTTTTTTCAGAGATTTGGATGACCTAGAAGACATGCATGTCAACAAACTACTTACTTTCATTGTCAGCTCTGGCTGATTCAGTGATTAAGCTCTATTTATTCCTGGTGTATCACAACGGGCCCATATGTAGTCTAAGTGTGCTGTGTCATTCATGGTAGCCCTTCTAACTAGACCTAATCTGGAGAATCCCCGAGTTGATAAACCTACACCTTAAAGATATGCCGGTAACTCAGTGCGTTGAGGCGTCATGTCATTACGATGTCTGTTTCTACTGTTTCATGGGTTAGAATTTCGCTGTTGTCATGGCTTGTGTTGTCCACACTATCACCATCTACTGTTACCAGATATGTTAGCTAATGAAGGCGACTACCCAGACGATAACCGAGTTTCGAAGCTTTCGAATTCCGAGATTCGCTTTACCATTATGGTGTTTTCTTTTTCGGTGTAAATAAAATATAATCTGTGCGGATATTATTTTACACCGATTGGTTAATTTTAAAGTATCCCGAAAGGATAAAGTATTATTTATACGGTGAATCACTGCACCATTTTTATTCAATTGGTGAAAAAATTTTGATCAACACCAAGCTTCTCAAACAATCACCGGCACGGTCAGATTCGAACACACGAACGGACAGAATAATACATTGGACCAACGCCTCAACAAACTAATCTACCGATACACTGATATGCATTTACGTGTTCCGGAGATGGTAATATAATACAAATATTTACAACAATTGCTTTTTTTTTGCTTTTGGTTATGATTTGCGATTACCTTTTCTACCATTTTTGAATTAATACACCAATCGAACGGTGAATTTCAGGAGTATTAATTCACCTAGTAGATATAAAAATTTTTTTTTTTTAGCCGCTGGTGTAAAATGGAGCTAAGTATTTTTTACTGCGAAAAATTTTTGAAGCATGCTAAGAACAAGCTTTTCAGACTTTTGCAATAGTCTTCACATGACTAAATATCCTTCCATATTTTTCCTTTCAATTGACTGGGAACAATATCCACTTCTGGACCCCATGCTGTTCATAACCAGACGAACATTTGCAGATCTAAATCACTGCTCGAATGACAAGTTAACTGTCCCCGCAAAACCTTTAGCGCTGAACGAACCAACAACGTCCAGATAAATTGGCGCTTCTTTATATCACATCGCACATTCCCCATCCGCTCTTGATACCACCAACACAACCACCACATCCTGCCATTATGGCTGCACTATGATAGAAGGGTCCATTCTTGCAAATGAAAGAATCCCTTTAGAATTATCTTTTTGAATCGATGCCAATATTTAAACTAGTCAACGAGACGAAAAAGTTAGGAAGTCGTGTTTCTTCTCGACTGTCTCATCCAAGTAGGCAACAAGAAAAAAAGGAGTCGCTTTTCAAAAATAATTGAAGAATCCTGAACTGTAACTTTCACAGGCCAAATGACGGTGACAAACTATACGCGCATTGGATCCTGCCATCGCTGCTGTCGCCGCCACTGAATATAATGTAATTACTTCTCAAGGATTTATAGCATCCCCGAAAGGAAGAATTACAAGCCACGTCTATGATTACAAATCTACGTATTATGCAATGAGGCAAATTTTGAAAGGACAATCTGCAGAATGGCGGTTTGTGATATAATCAAGAAGTCACTTGACTTTAATGCCATAGTATGTATACATTTTACAGATACGATTCCTGTGTCCCTTGTCCGAATTATACATTGATAGACATCGTTGCGATTTGGCTGCTTAACACAAGGAGATCGAAGCATCCTCTACCGGTAATTTAGACCCTTTTTTGCAGTCACCGCAAGACACATGTAAAACGACAAAGTATTGTTATTATCAAAACTTTTTCCCGGCATGAATACTTAACGGAGAGAAGTTTTCCATGCCAGTTTGCAATGCAACGCAACTGTTTCTCGACAAAGTCCAATTTCTTGAGTTGAATCCTTGAAGCCTGGCTGATGATAATACCCTGCTGACTATTAAAACAGCGAAACAGCCATCGCTACCGACAAAGAAGCAAGCATTACTAGTCGCGAAGGATAAATGGAATGGATTATCCCCTTGAATAAATCAAATTTATGTACTTCTTTTTTTTTTAAGTCCGCAATGTAACCAAACGGTTTTATATGCAATTCAAATTGACGCGTTGACTAAGTTCTACTTTCCAACTTTTCATTTCACATTCATTCGCTGAAAAAGGAGACGATGGAGAATTTTGTTTCAAAGTTTCTGGAAGACGTTAACTAACCGAAAAAAAAACAGACCGAAGCTTCCGAAGCGAAAATACCCTAGACTTGTACAGACCTAGTGGTGATGCCGAAAGTTCCAATTGTCAACGACCATATGCATTAAAAGTGAGTTTCCTATATGATCAGCTTGAACTTTGTGTGTAGATCAAATGAGAAATTTCATCGTTCATCCATTCAGATTTTGTAGATGCATATTTGAACCAATGTTCATAGGGGAGGTTGCCCATTCTCAAAATCAACTAAGAATATTCGCCGAATTTTTCATGTGCCTAGCATCATTGTATCAAAAGTTATCGCTTATTTGAAGTTTCATTTGTAAGGCAGGTAGGGGTTCCTTGGTTCGGATCTTGCTCATTTTCAATACCAACCAACTAGATCCTACTACAAATATTGGACCAAAATTCCAAGTCTCTAGCTTTATTCTATAGAAAGTTATCGTGCGAACGGACAGACAGACGGACAAAGGGACAGACAGAAAGACAGGACAGACAGAAAGACAGGATAGACAGACATGGCTAAATGGCTCCTTTGAGGTGTTACATATTTTCGTCGGACAAAACCCTATACTTATAAAGTCTAGGGTATAAAGAGAAACTGTGTGAATGCTAATTTTGTTCACGAGGAAAGGCTTACAGGCGATAAGTAGCGATTTAAAGTGTGGTCGGTTTACAGTTGCTATGAATTTAGTTACAGGATTTGAGATTTAGTGAGCTCTAAAGCAGAAGGCACCTAATCAGCATTGTTAGTAGTCAAATCCCTTCAGGTACGAAAGAAGTAGAAAAATTACAGAGAATGTCGTACGTCGTATGTTCACTCCAAAGAAAAAAATGAAAATATTTTAGTACGTTTTTCTTATGGTAGAAATCTGTGAGATTTAATTGCTCGATACTTTATCAGAATGACAAAAAGTCTATTTTGAGCCCTTCGGTCAAGACGAGTTACTCGAGGCTCGTCGATCATGGTTATCAGCCAATCGGATATGCCCATGAAAATAACCATCATAGTCAGGGGAAAGATTTAACCAACCATCACCGAGTTGGTGATGCTGGTGTACAGTAGTAGGCCTCTGCCTTAAAAAAACCGTCCCAGTTTTATTCAATCGAAAAAGAAACCTTAACTTAAGCTCGGTCTCCCTAGGCAGGATGGCACTCAAGTTCTTCACGAAAGTGAATCGTCTGGGGATCACGCTTGGTTGTAGGCTCAATTGAAGCAAAACACGTCTAGAATGTTATAAGTAAGGTGTGATCCGAGTGATCACGTGGGCTAACCAGTCTCTCCTTGACAAAGCCTGGATACTCACCCCGCTCCGCACTAACACCCAACATTGGGCTAGGCTGCGCAATACGCCTAGCCGCCTTGTGGTCGACAGCGACCCTAGAGACAGTTATTCAACGTTCCTGCGGCAGCCGGTTGTTTGTACCGGAACAACCCGTTTTTCAATGGCCAAGAGCTGCCAAACCCCCTCGATGCAAGAAGAACTGCAGCATGTGAAGCATCGCTACCATAAGAACAACAACAGTTATTCAACTTACTCCGCTGCGCATTTGATTCAGTAATCTGCGGGTCTTAGTGCATTCAACTATGATGCACATGTGTACAGGGCCACATGTGTACAAGAGCCAGAGCGTTAACAGTATGTTAACAGTGTATTAACAGTATAATAACAAAGTGTTAACAGTGCATTAACAGTATGGTAACAGTAGTGGTGATCCATGTGTGGTCCATTTTTTTGCTTTCAAGGCAGCCCGTTTAACTCCCATTATCTTATTATTAACTTATAAAATCTAGTCTGACTTAATCAACGAAAAGAAACAGTACTTTAATGATAGCCTAATGTAAAACTTACGTGAAAATAGCTTCTGAACAATCTTCAGCAGTTAAAAAAAAAGCTATCACTTATACAATTATTGAAAGATAAAAAATTTAAACTTGTTTTCCTAATTGTCAGTTTAGCCTACAAAAACGACATCCAGAAAAAGATGGCTGAATCTATTTAATATCAATAATCATTAAAAGTTATATCATTTCTTTGTCCGCTAACAATAGCCCATCGAAAGAAAAACTTTTTTTTTTGTTGCTTGAAGAAACCAAACACCAATGAGTAATAGATTGTTAAATTCTCTTAAAATGGTCCATAGAAAATTGTCAAGAACATGAAACTTGGCAATAACAATTTTCGTAAAGAAAAGAAAGCCTTCACAGACATAAGACGACTGCCCTGACCGAAGCACAGGCTTTCAGGGCAGTTTGAAAAGGCAGCGTGCCATCATTGTAGACTGGCTGTGACTGGAAGCGGACAACCCGAAAAGAATGTTTTCCAAATTGTTATTACTTTTAGCAGCAAAAAAAAAACAGAACAGAACAAAATAAAATAAATCGAAGCGCTTAAGAGAAGGAAGGAGCCAAGGAAATCTTAATATAAATATAGTCTGCATCGTCGTTGTCGTGGTCCCGGTCCACTTTAATATCCTATTTACAGTTGTTAGGGAAAATATATTTTCACTCTCTTCTGCTTGGGATGTTGATCTGTTCCGAGCATTGTGTCTCGGAAAAGAAGATTTACAGCCAAGGACCGAAAGGAAGGAGGAATGCATTTTGTAGTCTGGCTAATGTGAACTTGATTTTGATGGATGGATCTTAGTATCCTAATGTTCAGAATGTAAGTGGCTTTACACTGTGTGGACTATCTGCGATCTCTCAACAAACTCTTTCAGTAAAGAAGCCCATTCATTTGCTGGAAAACTGATGATATTCCTAAAGGAAAACTGAACATAATCCGTCAAATACGATTATCATCAGTTCTTTCAGTAGAAATATCGTCAGTTTTTTCTAGATATTCTCGAGAATAATTTAGATTAACATCAGTTTTTCCTACAGCTTTTGGACAGCACTATTGCATATTACACTACTGTCAGTTTTTCCTGCAAGAATTTCATCATTTGTACCTACGAGATTCTCTCAGTGTTTTTAAAATATTCTAGTCAGTTCTTACTGTAGGAATGTACGAGTATTCAGTTATTCCTGTAAGTGAATGGGGTGTGAGATTATCATCAGCTTTTCTTGTAGCAATACCATCAATCAAACTGGAATTAAATGAGCTGGGCTTTTCATTAATGGTACTTCCCTTTGCAATATCTTATCAATTTTAGGCAAGGGCTTTAAGTGATGATGGCATACTTTTGAGCGAATTATCAATTTTGTCAACCGATGACTTGGGCGTAGTTTGGGTTAGGTTAGGTTAGGTGCGTGTCATGGCACACTTAAACCACACACTTGTGGTACCTCTAAAATCTCTATACTTTATTCTTAGATCTAGGTATCAAACCAGCCAGTGCTAGCAATAAAACGATTGAGCTGAGTCGCGCTAGCGTTGTTAAGATCAACTAAGTCGTAAAAGAATAAGGAACTAAGAAATCTTCTCCTTTTGCCAGGCAATGCTCTGCAATGTCACAATACCAAAGCAATTTACTGCCAAGAATTAGGCCCAAGTATTCGGCGTTGTCTGCCGGGGGAACCGAAGTGTTGCACATGCTTGGACATCTAAAATCGCCTTGGCATAACTAACACGAAGGCCATTGTCGTTGTATCGTTCTTGGCTAAAATTTGCATTCTTTTTCCAATCCAAAAATAATTTAAATTTAATCATCGGCGTTATGCCTTTACGTATGCATACGTTCGAAAGTATTAGCTCCGCAAAAAAAAGAAAAAAAAAGAACAGAATCCAAACCAATGAAATCAAACCACTTGCTAAATTGCAAGGAAGGATTCGCACTGGTGAAAAATTAGGGCGACGAAAAATTTTCAACTACGAATAAATTTACACACAAAACTCTAATCTGAATCCGTTGATAACATACGACGTTTACCTTCCTCCACATTTCGTTCACATGTTCACTCTCTCATGCATTATTCAAAAGGATAGAGAAGCGAACCGATTGCAGCCTTTCATCTGTCATGTTCGCTTTCCTCGATTATGGACGGAAATTATCCTGAAATCTAAAAGCGGAACTTGCATTTTACATCGCCTTTTCGGTGCAACTGTTACACAAATACCCCAAAATTTACCATACATGATGATGTGTGTAGCTGTTAAAACCTGAGAAATTGTATGAATTTGAAAAATAGTAGACACTTTGCTCGAAGTCCTTGTGCGGAAAAAGTGAACCAGCTTATGAGCCCGGCAGCGATGTAGCGGTAGCTGGTTTACCCACAATATTTCACTTTTCGACGGTTAAGAACTTTCTTGTCGAACACAAAGTATACGTCACGTATTAGGGACATGTTTCGATAGCAAAGTGACCCTAAATGGCGGCATGGCTCTTTGAATTGCACTGTAATCTGGCCAGAATGGCCGGAGAGAAATTTTGATAGGTTTCAGTGTAATGAAAGTCTCCCCTGTATACATATATGAATATGAGGGGAAAATTTGTCGAATACGAACGAAATGGCGTGACATTAAATGGCATATAATTGTATCCATTTCACGGAAGGAACATCAATTTCGACGAGAACGTAATGAACACATTTTACAAATTAGATTAATTCATAGGGAGATCTGAGTTTAATCGCAAATCGAGAGCGCTCTAATTGGACGCTGCAGATCAAAATTAAATTCCGGGAAGGATAAATGGGATTATCATTCTAAGTGGACGATCTTTCAGGAAGGCAGGAAGGCTCTTAGGAAGAATGCAGCTGAATGGAAGGAGGATGATTTGATAGAAATTTGATTACAGTCGCTCTGTCATATTGCTGTCACTGAACAGGAAGCACACTGGAAGAGTGGTGGGGCTATCACAGGGCACTGCCCCATCTGTGGGCGCGCATGGAGGCTCCGTCTACTTCAGGAGTTGTGAGAATGCGGATGAAGAGGAAAGTGTTTTTCACGTTCTCTGCCATTGTCCAGCATTTTTAAGCAGGAGGAGGAAATTTCTGGGCTGCTGGTTTAACTGTAAGTTAGAGGCCCACAAGGATGTGAGCGAGATACAGCTTACATACAGATACTTTACCAGTACGGGCTGGTTCGGGGCCTAGGTTTCTCATGAGGTGAAAAGATATTGGTGGTATCACAGTGGACCCACAAGTGATCTAAGTGTGCTTTGATGCATCATGGCAGCCCCTTTTACCTAACCTAACCTTATGGCGTTTGAATGTCTATAGACCATTGGCTCTATAAACCGAAAAAACTCTTTAGTCAGGTGTTTATCAAATCTGTCTTTTATTCTGTTTCCAGGAAGCTTTGAATTCAAACCTTTCGAAAAAAAATCTTTCATTCGTTGGAGCACAAAAAGAGTAATATAAATATATAGATTAAATAATCGCAGCGAAACTAACAGTGCCCTTGATACAAGACACTTTCCGTCTCACTGTATGACATATTTTACGAAATCACTTGGGAAGGATTAAATTTTTTTAAGCGCCAGAATTATGGAGAGCTATCAAGCGGAATGCATATTCCCCAAAGAAATCAGATATACTTTTTTGTGTTCATAGTAGTACGTAACATAGCGATAACAATCAATTCAGAATCCCAGATTGATACAAAAGCTCATAGAACATTAACATTTCAGGTTTTAGCATTCTTGCATTTTTCATCTTTCTTTGAATGCTCCGCGAAGAATGAATATACTCAATCAGTATGCTCCCCATAGATCAATTCCCAACCTTAATTCACAAATAGCGTCTTTTGTCATTTTTTTAAGAAAAGTATTATAGTAAAATATTCAATATCGAACGAAAGCTTGAATCTGGGTTTCGATAATGATTTTTGAAAATGTTCAAAGAGCCATGTCCAAGAGAGAACACACTCCATTCTAATATGTACACGCAGTTTCCTTAAAGGATATATGCACGTAAAGAATAAAATTTCATGCTTCTATTATTTTTTCGCTTGCCTGATAGATCCTAGCCTCTTCAATTTACTATCCACCAGAAAAAAAAGGAACGAAAAATTTACGGTCCACTACTGGCACTGAAATACGAGAGGCCAT
This sequence comes from Chloromyia formosa, assembly GCA_964017055.1. Classification (NCBI taxonomy): domain Eukaryota; kingdom Metazoa; phylum Arthropoda; class Insecta; order Diptera; family Stratiomyidae; genus Chloromyia; species Chloromyia formosa. The sequence continues at coordinate 151,737,763 of OZ024815.1, read as the reverse complement.
AAAAAAGATATTTCCGTATGAGTTAATGTCCTTTTGTACTGCACCAGAAACTGGTGATCGTCTTCGAGAGGTGATAAATTGTTGGCTTTAGTATGGCTGAGACAAGAGGAAGCGCTCACCTAGCAAGCACAAAGGCTGGATGTGCGCCTTACCAATGGACAGTTAAGAAAAAGGGCATTGGTCTCGTACCTAAAAATATATCGTCTTTCATTGACCAGAATCGAGAAGGAAAAATCGTTGACGGACCATCCATACTCTGTACATATTGGATTTGGGAGTCGATTTTGCGGCGGAGACCATCAGTTAAAGGTATATTCTGTCCAAAAAAAGCCATAAAATAAATGGACAAGTGGCACATGGGAAGATTCGATGGAGATTATAATGTTTGTGGGATTCGTCAATTGGCACGTAGATGGTTATGTTTCGAGGATACAACAGATTAGGCACAGCAGGGCTTTCGATCGAAAGCAGAAAGGATAATTCTATGAGAGTTATTTGTCTTATTGAAGCCAGTATTCCGGGTTTTGCGATTATAGACGAATGGACGTTTAGAAAATATTGGAGACTCTTGAATATAATAACGAGTTTGAAGAATGATTGTCTCACTTTTAGGCTTTTTAACTTCTCAGTTAGGGAGTTGTGATATACTTTACATATCGTCTAAAAGAAGATTGGTTCTCTCGACGAGCTTAAGATTTAAGCTGGCAGACAACAACTTTTTTAATGTTTCAGTCAAAAACTACTTATTGTATTTAGTGCTAATTTAGTACAGCTCCCCACTCCGAAAAACAGCCGGAAGCCGAGTTTTTCGCAATTCAAAGTAATGCACGTGACTATCCATGACATTGTGAATCAACAGTTTTTTGTGTGGGCTCCGGTCTCTACGCTCGCTCCGCGCTTAAGGGATCACATCCCTCAGTATCGCACAAACATGAACGGATTTTTAGGATGCCTTGAGACACTCTTAGGCGACAAAAGGGACGCCTACTTCCCCTGTAAATATTATCTAAAATATATGGTAACTTTCCAAAGAGTCGAGCCAGTGAAAAATGTTTGTAGTGTGTATTAGTTAGTTGATTTTAGCAATAGGCAAGATCCCATATCCCCTATAAGGTTGTGGTAAAAATACCTCACTCATCTCAAATGGCGTCTACCTTCCCTACTAATGTTCCTTCGTCGATTAACCTCTGCTCAAACCGGCCATATGGGAAACGTACTTTTAATGCATATGGTTGTTGCCTATTTGAAGATTTGGTGTCACGACTAGGTCTGCACAGTTCTGAGCTATATTTGTTTCGGACACTGGATTCGTTTTATTATACTCTAGATGAAATCTGAGAGTATTATAAGTTTGCCACAAAGTTTGTAACGCTAAGAAATAAGGCTCGCAGAAAAAAATGAATGATACAGAAGTTCATATTATCACTCGAATATCTCAAAACCGGATGTCCGTCTGTCCGTCTGTCCGTCCGTCCGTCCGTGACCTCTCTAGCTCGAGAACGCGTTGAGCTATGAAGTTCAAATTTTGCACACGTTATTTTTGACAAAAAATGAAGGCTAAGTTCGTGAACGGGCTAAATCGCTCCACCCCTTCTACCCCCTCCCATACAAAATGACACATTTTTGAAAATTTACAATAATCAGATTTTCTCAGAAACTATAAAACATATTGCTTTGAAATTTTTAATATATCACTTTTATGATAATTGTAACCTATGTTATAAAACTTATTGTAATCCTCACCCTCCTTCTACCCCCTCCCATACAAACTGCACTATTTCATGAAATACGTTAAGCCAATTTACTCAGTACGTATACAATTCATCGGGCTGAAATTTTGTACTTAACACTTAATTAACAATATCAGTTAGATTCAAAAAAAGTAATCGATTACCCTTACTCCGTCTACCCCCTCCCATACAAAATGACACATTTTTGATAATTTACAATAATCAGTAGTGCTGATGCCGGTGCATTATTTCTTAGCGTTGCAAACTTTGTGAGAAACCTATAATGCTGTCAGATTTCATATATGTTTATACTCTAGATGAAATCTGAGAGGTGATGGGATCAACAAAGTCTTAACGAAGCATCCGAGATTGCAACCAAAATTATTTATTGGCTTTAACCAGGTTCAAATTCATCTAGAGTATTGCATGATTGGGGTTTACCCCAATCGTAGTTCTTTTATGTTTTTTTTTTTTGTTTTTGTTGAAAGCCTCTCAAAACACATTGTTTTTAAAAACCGTCGTGGAAATTCAACGTAAACTACTGAATATTTGAAAAAAAAATCTTTTATATAGTAACTCAAGGGAAATTATGAACTTCGGATAAAAGTTATTTTAACGCTCGCCTTGGGGCTACATAGTGTAGGGACCCAGTTTCGTGGCGACGCCATTTTTTCTCACTGCAATACGATTCATACTTGAGACAAAGTTGTATTCTTTTCAGTCCACTCTTTAGGACTTTTACACTACATCCACTTAAGACTTTCCAACAGGATCAAATGGGTCTACTGAAATGTTCTCCACTCGTACCGTCTTCTTTCCTTAAACTTTTATTTTGGCTGGCATTCTCAATCTGCATAATTATTGGTGCGCTGAGTCCAACTTATTAACAATCGACTGCCTCATTTCACTTTGGGGTGAATAACCCTTAAGAAAAGTCAAACTTTTCATGACATTTACATAGTCAAAAAAATTTTATGATTGATGCAAAGAGTCCATGGTCAGAATAACCCTTCCTTTTCACAGGCGAATAATGCTAGACAAACATTGTGCCAAGAACCAATTTGGTTGTTGTTGTTCTTTGCAGCACTATACCCCGTAAAGATATTGCACTTTATGGTGGTGGTGGTGGTGGCTCAAGTGGAATTCTCCAAAGAAACATTATAGTGGCTTATTGTTATTTGGCCCTTGAGTAATTTTGCACAATTTGCAAAATACGTTTGAAAGTATGTTGTGCATTTTATGGATATGTTGCGGTAGTTTATGTTTTCCAACGTTTTTACATGAATGCGTTTCTATTAAGAAATTTTGGCCAGAAGTCTGAAGCAATTGAATAATGGGATCTAGTCGATTCGAGCTCGGCGAGAGAATGGCGAATTTCCAGAAAGTTAAGTTTGAAATACGTAATTGAAATAAACGGAACTGTACTTGAGACTGACGTATTCAACGGAATTTAAGCATACCTACTTTTTGCGTCGACTTTTATAAAGATATAAACTCATAGACTTAATTGTATCTAGTTAATTTAATTTAGAAATAAATTTGCAATATAAATGAATGAATTCAAGTGGGATGGAAAAAATATTTCCAACATATAATCTATTGTATTTGCTAAAAGAAAAAAAAAACAGATAGTGTGAGTGTATTGTCATTACAGAAAAATAACTCTAAAACTAATCAGTACTATCCTGAAATCATGTATGTAGGTACTCTATACCCCCAGATAGTGGCATTCGTTTTTATAACCTATTTTCCATGCTATCAAATGGAGGATATAGCTTCTCCATATGTCGTGGCATCTATACGTCGCGATTCAAGCATTGTCGCTTCGAGTCTGTCCCTCCGACCAGATTTAAACTGTCCTGTCGGATGAACACTTCCCATCGTTTGATTGGCCTTCCGAGATTTCTCGTGTAGGTTTAAGGTATACCGGGGATGTCTCGTGTACGGGTAAGTGTACGGTTATAGCGGACCTATGAAGGACTTTCAAATTCACTGGTTAACGATTCGTTGCATGTCCCTCGCCCAATGTAGCCTTCATACCTTGATGAATTTGGACGCCTCTGGTTTGTCAAATATATGGTACAGCTCGAGGTTGTACAGTTGTCGCCATTAGGCTCCTTCGTGCCTTGCTCCCAAAATTCATTGTATGACCTTCCTTGCAAATGCAGCTATCATTTTTTCAGAAGAATGAGTGCGAATCCGAGTCTCGTAAACCGATGGATAGCACAGGTCGAAATTAATTTTTGAACTGCGGTACTAAAGAACCAGAACACCGGTTTTAGGAACAAGCCTATTTAGAATTGCTAATCCACTAGACATTATCCAATTGGGGAACAGGACGCTTTAGCTTCCGTATAACAACTTCTGTAGAAGCAGTGGGGATGAGCAGGAAGAGGAGAGTACTTTCCACCTTCTCTATGAATGCCGGGGCTTGGAAAGTATGAGAAGGTCAATTCTTTTAGCCTACTGCTTTGCCGAGCTGGGGAACTTGCAAGATATCGATGTTGGCCAGCTCCGACGTTCCGTTGTGGGCTCAGGTTGGTTCGAGGTTTAAAGTGGGTCGGGACAACATATCCCGATGTGTATCACAACGGACCCAGATGCGGTCAACGTGTGCTGTGGTTATTCACGGCAACCCCTTAAAATAACCTAAATACAAATAAACATATCCTTCGTGATATAAAAAGCTAATTACGGGTTTCTTTCAAGTTCACCTACCTTTAACAAAGTTTAAAGAACGAAACCCACTTATTCACACTAGATTTGCTCTGCGCTTCATAGCTTTAAATATTCGCTTCTAGCTTTTATGTATATTTAATGCACTAGTACCGTATGTCAATGAGAGATAACCGGCGAATGCATTTAAGCACATTGGCTAAAGATACTATTTTTGTGTTGTCCGTACATACATACATACATACATACACACCCAACGCTTCACAACAAAATAAGCATGGTATGTATATGAAAAACATGGAATCAGGATGAAGAAGAGTACGTCTCATGATCCTTGTTGTCCTGCTGCTGTGTTGTTTTGCTTTTAAAATATTCACATAAAAAACATATTCACCGCTTCATGCTACATTGCCCATTTGGGGTGTGGAATAGTAGCAGACTGAGTAGAAACTTGAGCGCAAATCCTTATCCTTCTCATGCGGCTTGGTTTCCCTTGATATGGTTAAATACTCGTATAAGCAACATTCTTGCCGGGATATGTCTTATACACACACATGTATGTGTACAAACATTTCGTATAAAATGTACCAACTCAAGCCTGAATAATATGAGGTGTGAGCAAAGCTTGTGTCAGCACCTTAAAAAGAAGACCAGATTGCACAAACACGCAATTCGCTTGACTTATGTCCAAAAGATTAATGTCGAAAGAATGTGCACTGATGTCGTGTGTCTTATGCTGGGCGATGGCCTTAATGAATATGACAGGTTTCACCTGTGTTCTAGAATGACATTTTCGATATTAAAACTTTGCAATGTACTCTCTTGCATCGGGGCGCGTGTGAATATGTACGAGTATATATCAGTATCGCTTTGAGTGCATGCTAATTTTTCCACTTCGCTGGTGTGAACAAAGACACACTCAACCAATATTGTCCTTTAAGCTCCATGCTTTTTTCGCACCATATTGCAAATTAGAGTTTAAAATGGACTTTCAAATGCGCTGTCTACGGAAAACTAATGACATTCCCTTTCAGATCGACAGATAGGCCAAATTTGCATCCATATAGTTCCGATATTGGATTAATTGCGGGACTAATGAAACCATACATGACCAGGCCCACTCACGACCTGCTACATAAGCTTTATCAACGAATTCATCAAGCGTAGTTGATGAAAAACTCATTGACGAATTCATCAGGCTGTAGCTGATGAAATACTTGAATATCATTGACGAATTCATCAATCCGTAGCTTATGAAATGCTTGGTCCTAGCCAAACGCATCTGGCCGTCGCGTCGTCATCAATGTAAAAAAAAAGTATTTGCTTATGGCAGAGCTTGTACCCGCAACCGCACGAATATGAGATCAGCACTTGACCCATGTCTTCTTCTAAAAATAATGTGCAAATATCAAAGCGCTCGTAAGTGCTTCGTTGAAAAATGGACTAAATGTCACTAGCTATTTAGTTGATGACGGTCTAATGAGTTTTTCAGCAGCAGCAGCTACGGCCAATTGAATTCATCAATGATGCTAGGTATGTCGTGATTAACTACAGCAAACATAGACAACTTCTGGGTTCATTCTGATACCACCAAGACGCTGTACCTTACCCTATTCCCGAGTTATCAAACCAGCCGGCACTGAAAATAAAACGCTTGATTTGAATAGCACGAACATCCACAAGACCCTGTGGGTCCTGGAAGAAAGAGAGCCCTATAAATTACCTCCTTCTATTAGCCAAAATAGAACCGTGGCAGAAAAGGTGAAGAACGCTCTCCTCCTCATCCTCATCCTGACAATTTCTACAGTAGTCGTGATGAAGAAGACGATGCCCCCTTGTGAACTCGCCGATAGGACTATGCCCTGCAATGACCCCCACTACACTACCAATATACTTCCTATTCAAAAAGATAAGTGTATCAGAATAATTAAGATCTAGTCTGGGCCATATCATCTTCGTTGTTTGGCAAGTGCTACCGCTGAGCCATTGTCGTACATTGGCCGTATCGGCTACACGGGAGTTGATTGCCATTGTACAAACTGCTATAGGTGGTTTAGAGTTGTTAAGGTTCGTATCAGTCGCGCTGCCCCCTGGCGGACAAGCTCATCAGCCTTGCAATTGCTCGAAAAGTCACTGTGGCCTGGAATCCAATAAATAGCAATATTGAAGAAATTGCTCGTTTCCCAGATAACCGAGCGACAATTCTCAAGATTTTCATGTAGCAGTGACAGATTCAAGCGTCCGTATCGCAGCTTGACTGTCTAAATATTGTAGATAGTAATGGCCTTTAAAGATACGACTTGCCTCTCCAGACAGGTCAAAGGTTCCGAGATTGCAGAAGAGGCAGCAGTAGTCAGGAAGATGACACGACAAGTTGATCCTCAGTCCCTTCAAGTAAATGCGCGCATCACAACTTCCTCAGTCTTGGGGCCATACGTTAAAATGGCCAAGAAGTCGGTTGTAATGAATGGGTTACCTAGAGGGAATCAATGGCAAGGGCAATATCGTCTGCATAAGCAAACACATGGCACCCAATCTCTTCCAGTTTCAAAAGCAGCCTATTGACAGCTAAGTTTCAGAGAAGAGGCGACAGTACCCTGCCTTAGGGGGGGTACCTTTACAGACTTACTTACCTCTTCTAACAGACGATATACGCAAAGTAGTGCGCTTCGTCCTGAATGTAAGCAACAGATCGACGAGTTTAGAGAGCGCTTCGTCGAAAGGCTCGACATTATCGATCGCCCACAAAATCTTTTCACGTGACAGAATAGATTCGGAATCGCAGGGTACTTTGCCTTATTAAAGCCTCCTCTACAAACAGCTCTGATTTCTTCTTAGCTGTATGCGAGCTAGCTGGGCACGATATGAATGCCGCCGTATTAATTGCATCTTTGAAAGTGTTAACCATATTGTCCAACTCGTGTGTATTACAGGGATGGCCTAGTAGAGGGGTAGCACAGCCGAAAGACACTTCGCGATAGACTAGTTTTTAATGCACTTGCGATAGCTTTCCTAAGGTTCACCGAAGGAAAGGTGCCTACTTGATCATATGGTAGACATGCTGAGGCCTTACCATTAAGTTCAACACAGACTATTACAGAGTCATTATCACAAAGTCGATAGAAGGAAAGCCTTATGAGGATTTTTCTTTTTGCATCCGAGTTACTCTACTTTTATCAAAAAAAAAAACTGTAGTAACAATATTGTCGAGAGCTAAAGCTGCAGTGCGGTTTCTATCGGCATTTGACCGATTTCAATATTTCAATTTCATCTTTTTTACACTTCTCCGTACTGTCGACATTTATAGCATTATTTACTTGAAGTACTCGGATACGAGTACTGGTATGTATTATTTTTTGAAAGACAACTATTCATCTCAAGGGACATTCTCAAAACATTATTTCTATATACGAGTATTAAGCTTCTATAAAAGTAGGTACATATCCTGAAATATGAAGTCAGATAAATGGCAAACTATGCCGCGTAGATGTACATCCATCACTGGAACAACAAGCCCCCAGGACTGTTGATACAGATGACGATGAACTGATGGCAAAATGATGATGTGATGATAATGATGATGAAGATGATGCACAAGTACACTTTAATCTTTGTTTGTGTAAAATTTATAATGGATTTTTGCACGATTTTAATCGACTACATTTCGTACAATGTTCATATAATGCATTCATTCCTCGTAAATGTCGTCTATAGATACGGTAGTACATATACTATAGATTTAAGGAAATACGACAGCAGAATGAGCACCCTCGTTCGCATTTAATTTTCACACTATACTCTCCATGCTGCTACTGCACGTCACATTCAATAATTAAAATGTATCTCATTCTGTCCTACACTCGACTAGATGGGAGTCTGTAAATGTTTGCACTTCGTATTAGGACGGGGACGATTGTCGATTTTCGAGCGGAATAAGAAAGTGGTCGGCTGGAAAATAGGAGTTTGGGAAAGTTAGCAACTTAATGAGTATTTAGTATTTGTTTTGATCTTATGATGGATGGTCCCATCTGGATACAGGGCGATATGTTACGTTCAAATCAGTAAAAGGGGTAAATCAACAATCATCATCAATCAGAACGTCACTGATAAGGAAACCATTCATAAACATCTATGAATCTATCTATATAAAAATGGAATCATGTGTGTGTGTCCCAGTTTTGCGACCAAACAGATCCATTGATTTTTATAAAAATTTCATAATCATATTCGCCATGATTCAGAATAGGCTTCAGCGGTTTGATTTTTTCGATTTGGTCACAATCCCCACTACGCTACCGCTCGCCCCAGGTGGATTGTTGCTGTTAATTATTTATGAAAAAAAAAAATACTAGGAACGATTATTCTCCTAGGGGTTGTATGAACACGCTTAACATCGCCCTGAGTACGGCTTTCCTATGCTTAATCTAACGCAATGTCAACATATTACAAGGGTATTACCATTGTCTTCAACTAATGAACTACTGACATCTGCCATCCATTTCCCTCTCTATTTTCCTGAAAAAACACAAAGCTCTGATAAATATAACGCATTCACTAGAAAATTGAATTCACATCCTTATTTTGTCGGGTGCATTGTCGACATATCCTTTATTTAAGTGGGACAATGTGGGTGCGCGTATTTCAGCGTTTGCCTACACTACTCATTTAAAATAAACAATATGTGGATCTCTCTGTTTCGAATACCATACTAGGGTATAAATGTAGCAAATTCTACAAACTTCCCGCATTCGATATCTTCCCTAAGCTACCCCATCCTCCGCCATATAAAATGGCGGTCTGACAATTCTACAATCGAATGTGAATTTCAATCGAATCCGATTCTGACAATATTAACTGACTTGCTATTGAATTCTCTACAGTAGTGAAAAGTTTTATTTGAATTTTTCCGGTGAAAAGATTTCCGCTAGTATATACAGACAAATATAAGCATTCTCTATTTTGTGCTCGTTACTAGTTGGAAAAGCGATTGTTAGTCAGACGGCAAAATGAAAGGATGACTCCCGGCTAGGGACGTTAGGAAAGCAGAAAATTGGAAAAATAGAGATAGGGCTAGAATGAAAAAAAAACGCGGATTGGAAAACAAAACCAGTGGAATTTCCTCTTAACTAGAACGCGGTCGGGAAAGGCACCAGTATACCAACAATATCCTCCTGGCACATAAAAATAGATGCACTGCGCTAAATATCTCTCAAACAGCGAGCATACTAGATATACACACATGCTTTAATATTTCAATTTGCAATACACATATGCTCGTCATGTTTATCAACGGAAAGCCGCCAGTAACTTAAAGCTGAGCTCGAGCTACTTCACAGGATACACTGTGCGCATTGAGTTGGACATTTACCATACATCGAATCCGTTTGGTATTGCCGAGTTGAATACGGGTCACATGTCAATATTTTCCACTATCATAAATATCCGAAAAATTGTATTCGTCCGCTTGCATCCTTTTTGTGTAAATCTTTTGAACTATATTTCGTGAAAAAGGGCAGCAGGATCAGAAATTGAAGAAACAACAAAATGCAGACATGCGGATAAAGTGTCAGGCGAAATTCAGTCGGCTATAAATAAGGATTGGAAGTGAGCACACAAATTTGTGTTTTGATCTTATTATATGCGAATGTATTTTATTTATGGTAGTAAAGATTTTCTTTGAAGCTAATGACATAACAGAAAACTGAAATATCTCTTATCTCGTTTCCTTTTTTGTAATTTATAATAGCCGAATTCGTTGCACAGGATCTCAAATCCCAGGGTAAATCGAACGCAACAAACTTGCGACAAGCGAATTCAAACAGCTCAGATAGACGGCGAATTGATAAATTGATAGATAAGAGCGAATTGCCGACAAACATGTTCACGTTGAGATGATATTTTACCAAAAAATGCACCGTTATCAACTTATTTTCAAAAAATTGATTTAAAACTTCATTTTTGGCCCGTTATAAAATTTAATGTATTTATTAGAACTAAAAAGTTTTATAACTTAAAATGAAAAGCACCTTATTGACTTCGCTATTATTCAAATTTATTTTCCAATAAATTTAATTATATCGGATGCATTTCGACTATTGTCATCCTCAGCGAGTACATTAAAATTAACGTTTAAGCGAGGAGTTCAAATGTACTCGCTGAGAATGACAATAGTCGAAATGCATCCGAGATAATAAAATTTATTATATAATAAAATAAATTTGAATAATAGCAAAGTCAATAAGGTGTGTTTAACTTTAATTTTAAATTTAAATAAAATTCATGGACTCCGCGACTTTGACGTTACAAAATTTTGGTGTTGCAAATTTGATTTAAACTTTCTGGCTAAGCCTCTGTCGATTTCTAAAATAATCTCAGATAGTGTCTGGCATGCACTCTGAAGCCACTTTTCACGACATACCGCCCGACGTATAAAGAAATTTTGAAAAAGAATTTCGCCCATTCTCAAGCTTTGCATATTTTAATACAAATCAAACGCAAAAGTTTGGCAATGTTTAGGTCCCACAACATTGAGCCAATCGTAACCAAATACTAATTTTCTGACATGTCTCCACACCAGGCGCCACCACGACGCGCTGTTTTAGTAGAATCAAGGTGCGTTTTGCTAGACACCTTAAGCAATGATACAGAAGACTGATTCGAGATATATTTGAAAGGGAACAAATATTTGCCATAACTGCAAACGTGTGGGTAGCCGTCGACCCCACACCGGGCGCCAGCACAAAAAATAAAAATTTGGAAAGGCCATACGCCGAGCACAAAGGACAACGATGCCAGGCTACAAAGCAGGCTGGATTAATGTCAGTGTCTGAATCTGTTCAGATGAGCCAGTGATGTTAGACCAAATGGTTGAATTTCATATGAGCTGCAGAAACAGGAGTGATCTATTTCCAAGCTTTCGAATTTGATCTTGGTTTGAGAAACTGGTGACGGGGTCCAATCACCGATGAAAAACCCGAATTCTTAGTGATTCTTAGTTTCTGGTCATGTTGTTGCAACTTGCTTTATATTGTTGAGATTGCTTTTCGCATCAGTGTCCTGTTTTGAATTATATTTCCGATAGGCTGACGAAGGATTTCCAATTGAGTGTGACAAATATCTTATCACAATGTTCCCCTTCATTCGTGACTGAATGCAATTCAATGACATTCTCAAAAAAAGTTTTTTGATATACGAAAAAAAAATACACATACCTGAATTTGGTTGTCCATTGCTATTCGGCCGAGCCGATGGTGCACCGTCTCTTGCTTCCACCTCAAGCGCATAAGCTCCTTGCTTTTCACGATCGAACACAACTTTTGTAAAGATTTCACCACTTTGCAGATTTATTTCGAAAAATTCTTTGCCTTCGTTCCGCGGCGAGTCGACAATGTAATAATAGACCTGAAAATATATAACAATAAAGCAGTAAGACAAGGGTTCAGCAATTACTCACGTTTTAATTTGTTAAGAGATTACTAGGAACATATTCCAGTCCTCAGTAATTTAAATATTAAAAATTTTACAGTTTAAAGGTCGATTTCCACATGACCGTAACGGCATAGTACTGTGACAGGCTCGTGATTCCACCGACGAGCTTGAGAATATTCTTCAATGAGTTTTGAAGAGGCCTATTCACATCTGACCGTGACAGATGGAAACACTGAGCACGATTCACACTCAGCAGTAACGGCACAGTGACGACACAGTGATCGGCTCGTCATTCCACTGGCCGAAACACAAAGGTTGGAAAAAGTACGGCCGTGAAAATGTAAAAATATCGTCGGAAAGAAATCTGAAAAATACGGTATGGTTACGGTGACAGCATTGATTATACTGGCACGGTCATGCGTCGGGCAGATGTGAATGCCTAGAAGAATATTTTCGACCTCGTCGGTAGAATCACGTGCTAGTCACGGCACTATTTCGTTACGGTCGTGTGTGAATCGACTTCATGTGTGAAGTGGAATCACGGGCCGGTTATGTCACTCTGGCGTGACGGTCGAGAGTGAATCGACCTTATTCTGTAGTGATCGGCGAGTCAAAAACCGCATTTCATCAAAAAATATTAAACGGTAGAGTCTCAAAAAAGTTAAAAAATAATCGACATTTTTTTATCGGAGGCAATCATAAAAAAATTAAAAAATCATACCATTTCAGATATTTTTTCGAAGCAACTTCGAAGACTTGAAAAACGTAGCAGGCAACCACGAATTTCACTTATTTTAACTCCGCAATAGTTACTTCGAATTAGAAAAAAAAAGAAATGAGATGCATCCGTCAATTTTCCGTCAATAAATTATTGGTTATTTTAACTGCACTGAAGACACACCGAAGGATTTTCCTCCTCCTCCTTTCGCTGTTCTGTTCGGTTCTGTATTGTTTCTTAGCCAATATTCTGTTATGCTCTATTCACAAATAGACATTGAGGAATACTACCTCTTTATCTCCACTAGTGTCAAAATATTCCGATCAATAATAACACAGGCCTGCAAATTGAAGGTCATGACGTCCTCTCTAGAATCTGACAACTGATTTTGGGGTATTTTGATACGCTGATTACGAATATGAACTCAGTTTTTTTCCATCACCTCCAGATTTTTCAGAAAAGCGACAGATAGAAAATCGATTAAAAACACTTTTTCACGCAGAAAAAAATATATATTTAAAAAAGTACTTATTTTTTAACTTAGAAAACTATTAAAATATAATAACAACATATTATTAAGCAAAATTACATATCAATTTTGTTTATGGAACCTGGCCCTTTTTTCCACAAAGCTTCTGTTTATCGTTTAAATCTGGCTGCGAAAATAGCTGGCACTCATCAAAATCTATATGAAATTCAGGATCAGATTGAGATACATTCCGGTCATTTAATTCACTGGTAGAATCTCCAATTTGTATGACGGGATACGGGGGCTGCGTTATTTCTGAATCCCTGAAAACTGCAGGCGTAACTGATGATACATTTGGATAGCTTATGTCTTTTTTATTTTTTGAATTGCGTCCAGTGACATTACAGCAACAAAAGTAACAATCTTCGACATGGTCTCTAGGCTCCCTCCATAACATAGGCGAAAGTACCTTGAAGCTATTTTTCTGCCCTTTTGACCATTTCCGAAGTTCTAGTAAACAGGTCGAGCATACTTTATGAGGAGTCCAAGACTTGTCCTGGTTACTGATGATATGTCCAAAATAACTCTTGTAAACATTTTCCACAAAGTCTGTAATGTTATTTCGTTGTTTTATCACCATAAATTTCCCGCAAATATAGCAGAAACCGTCTGGAGAATTTAAACAACTTCACGATGACATTTTAAAGTTTACGTTGCAAGATGTGCACATTGACTGTTAATTTTCGAAATCAGTCTTAGTACTTATTCAAAAAATGTAATGCAGGTAAGCATTATACCCTCTCCTAGTAATATTCACAACAATAAAGTAATTTCACCTAATGATCGTATATTAGTTAGCTCATTACTAAATGAGCCTAAAATGACCTGTTTACGACGTGGTAAATGCGAATCACCTGTACTTATTAGCTAGTAATTAACAAATTACGAAATAGAACTAATTTGTTTGTCCCGTAAAAGTAATAAAATGCATTAAAAATTAGTCTGAACTAATTTAATAAAGTTTTACAGCTTTTCAAATGTACACGCCCCGACAATTTTAAATAAAATCTTAAATATTTAATATCAAATAATCCTGACGTGATGGAATTTTTTTATTATTTTTCTCGAAATCAGCACATCAAAAACTATAAAAAAAAGTTACTCAGATCATAGAGAGGAAAACCATTGTAGGCCTGTGAATTAGTATAAACTCGTATGCATGGCTGGCATTGTGGAAAATTAGTAATTGCTTTTTGGAATGAAACAGGTTATAACAATCACTTACACGTCATCATATTAAAATATATTAATTGAACTTATCAAGTCCTTTTGCATTGCAAAACGCTTTTCATTATTTGCCATTAATGCTGTAATCAGCTTATAAAAGGAATGTACATTCTGGCAACCACATATTCATGGTTTCGTTGAAATGTAACACGTACAAAAAAAATTAATGCGAATCTGCTGTCTAGAGTAATGATTGATTGGATACGAAATCATATTTTAATATAAATTATTTATGTAGCACGTGATTGTCTAGGACACACAGGATAAGTATGTACATCAACATCACTGTGATGGATGGTAGTCATCCCTTTGTGTTCATAAAAGGATTTGCGAAAAAAATTAATGGCGATTTAAGGGATTTTTACACGTTTCACCAACCAGTCGCACTAGACAACCTAAAATATTAAATCATAGTAGTCTTGAGTCGGAAATCATGGGCGAGGCAGCCAAGGTGAAAACATTCTGCCGAAATCGACAATAGAGTGTCACGACCTTGACGAGATAACCACCAAAGTGGATATCTGCGAGGCCTTCTTAGAATTGCTAGAGGTTGATTTCTATCTTGATGCGGTGAAGTCTATAAGAAAAGTATATGGAGGTACACGAATTGCAACTACAAGTATTAGCCTGCCTATCGAAGTTGCAAATAAAAAGCTTGAGAATGGCAAAATGAAAAACACCTTTAGAAGAGGAAGCGTCAGTTCTATTATTGACCTCACATTCATCAACAGTTCCTTGACACCGACTATGGAGTGGTGCGTTAGCGAAAGCTACACTCATAGTGACCATCAAGCAAATATGTTCGCGACGGTGAAATGAACGGCCCAAGCAAGGAAGGCCACTAAGACCTTTGACGAGGAAACATTCGCCCAGAGCCTAATCCAGAAGAATACTATTGAAGGATGTGCTGAGCAGAAAACGAGTCAAATTATGCAACAAATTGCAGAAGCATACTCAATTGCACTAACCCCTTGTGGGGCATAGCGCGTCAACTGTTCCATGTGGCTCAGTTGACGCTTACAGAAGCATGCAACGCCTTCATGTCGACAGCGAAAAACCGTAAGGCAAACTACTGGCGGAACGAGATAATCGTAAGTTTGCGATAAAGATGTCTTAGAGCACGACGACTGTTCCCGCGAGCAAGGCACTCTCTAGAGTATGATAAGTTAGCACACATCTATAAAACTGCATACGGACTCTTAAATTAGGCTACGAAGAAGAGTAAACAGAACTGCTTCAAACAAATTTGCGAGGAAGCAGACATTAATCCTTGGGGTACTACTTTTAGAGTATAGTAATGAAGAAGTTAAGTAGTCACAAACCTCCCCAACTGAAGTGTCCTTTCTTTTAGGGTAAAACTCTTACAACTCTACGAGTATTCCTTCAGGGCCGGTTGACACGTTCAGAGTACACTTTGGCAAAGTACGTTGACAACCTACTTTGAGGTTACTTTGAACGTGTCAACCCCCTTCAAAGTGCTTTGAAGTCTCTAGCGTCCTATCAAAGCAAAGTAGGATGGTGCTCAACTTTTCATCAAAGAATTGATTGTAAATCGACAAGTTCACAGAAAAAAGTTGTTGGGGCGGGAAATAGTGAGTTGTTGGTGGTTTTTATTCAATTTACGGTGGTCTGAACAATGTGTTTTGGTATAAATTCCCTAGAAATACTAAATCCAGCGTTTTTTGCAAGTGGCAAAGTGGTAATTCACAATGGTGGATATTCTTGCCAAGTCATACTTTGACAAAGTGTACTTTGAGCATGTCAACCGGCCTTCAGCGGGAGATTGAAAGAGTAGAAATCTTGGACACGGTCGACGATGAGGATATACCCGTTATAAATGAGCTCTTAAAGATTGTCGTCAGAATAAGTGTAAATTCACAAGAAGTTCGTTGAAATATTAAAAGCCAATTTAGATAAACGAGTCTATCCGCCTACATAAAAAAGGCAGAGACTGGTTCTTCTAATACCGAAACCCAACAACCCGCCGGGTAAACCAAATTCCTACCGCCCTATTTGCCTTTTACTATGGCGGTCAGCCTAGTGCAAAATTATTCGCTCAAGCATTTTACCTAAAATGCTTGGGCGAATAATTTTGATTTGAAAAGTAATACTAAGAGATGATGCAGTAGATATACTTATTCACGTATCGCTATCGGTATCTCATGAAGATTCCTACATCTTCTTTGAATAAAACAGACCACCGTGGTATAATAGCTGGTTGGTCTAACGTGTACAAAGTCCTTGAAACACTATTCAAAATTAAAAACGAAATTTTAATAAAACCCAATAAACGTTTGCAATATCAGCCATCAAATATACCTTTCAACCGGAAAATTCATCTGAAAATATTTACCGTGTTTGGTCGTTGTCCACTTGAAAATATGTTCTTCATAATCGGTGTGTTGTGCAATGCAGCCACGATGCCGACAGCAAAACCAGTGGAATTAAGTCTACATCATTACTAGAACGCGTGCAGTTGCCCACTGGGGTCACTTTGATGAGTTGCAATTTCCTGGTTGCACTAATTCCCCCTGAAAAGGTTGCCCTCCGAAAAGTAGCTAAACAAAACGTCCACCATAGTAACACCAATATCAATTCCTCTAGTACAAGATGTCTACCTACATCCTACAGGATACCCTTTTTCGAAGTAGGTGCTTACATAAGTATGTAGGTATCTATATGGTGTATTACAGCATACCATGTGCGCAGAGAAACCTATTGCACCCGGAGGATAAGACAAGAATATAGCAGTAGCAACAACTTATCGCAATGCTGAAATTTTCGGGGTACTGCTATTTGTTCGTTTGTTTTAGCGAGAGAGAGTTCTAGTTTTTCTTTACTATGTACACATTGCAGATAAAAAGACATCGCTAAGGGAGTTTTCACGATGCGAACACGAAAACACTAGACACGTCCTGGTAGCTGGGCGAAGAATACACACGAGACCGGGAAAACAAGAAAGAAAACAAAAGATCTGATGAGAAAATTTAAACACCTCCCTTGGTAAACAGAAATTTCAACTCCACAGCTACTGCTGCCGCCTTCCTGCACGTCAAAGGTTAGCCTTTTTTGTTGAAGGTTAAATGAGTGCTTGTTGTCCTTATCGAACAAGTTGAATCTCATGTATGTAATATGAATAGTATGCATAGGACGGTAAATATGGCAAAGAAATCAGAGAGGAAGTAGTAAATGAAATAAGGAAGAGCAACAACGTACGAATAATGGGGAGAGGCGAGACACCAAGAAGGCGAAGAGAAAAGCCAAAGAAAACATTTTTTTTTCTTTTTCTAAGGAAATTTGCACCAAGAGAAGTTGAGAAAAGTGGAATCTGATAGTGTACGGTAAACGTTTGGCAAGCGTTTTCTTCTAAGACAACAGATTTTTATCAGTTTCAGGGGAGAAAGTGAAAAATTATTGGCGCACTGAGGCAAAGTGAAAAATTTAATTGTCAAAGCAGGATCACAAACAAATAAAAGTTATTATTAAAAATTCGTATTCCTATATCTTAAATTTTACCGATTATTCAAGCCAATAGTTTTTCTATAGCCCAATTAATTAATGTAATTAATTATGTAAATTAATGTAAATTTTAAATTGACTGCACTGGCGTGTTAGTGACTCAATATCAGCAATATCTATAGCTTACGACACAGGCAAAACAAGGTCAAAAGTTCTAGGCCTATTAAGACTGTCCATGAGGAAAAATTTTCGCAGTAACCGAAGTGCAAGCCGAACAGAACAGAAAGTTGTAAAGCAAGCAACCGTCGCCTCTGTGTTTACTTCGGTTGCTTGCTTTGCAGTATTCAACTTTATTAGTTCGGCCTGCACTTCGCTTTGAGCTGGGTCTCAGCCAGAGCGCTGGGTGCTGGTAACGGAACGGTCTGTAGGCGAAAGGCTGCGGCACTAGAATAATCTCTCAGGTGCTGCTACAAAGGACCATGGTCGTAGTGCCTACCGACTGGGTATCTTAGCCTACCTTTACTTAATATTATTAGTATTCGACATCTAGTTGGCATCTTCAGAAGTAGCCTCGCGCCAGGTTACATTCCCAGTGCCTGAAGATTAGTGAGATATTCCCAAAGTGGCAAACAGACCTAAGGATGACACTAAATCTTGCCAACCTATTTGCCCCACATCGTTTATGCTGAACACCAAGTAGAAGATCCTCATCGTTCCTCGTGAGGAACCCACTTCACCCCAGACTGTTGGTCTATCAACCTGACAAATCTACCGAAACTGCTCTCCACAACCACGATGGAAAAATTGAAGGCGCTATGTCAGCTAACGAAGCGGCACTGTGTGCATTTCTTGACATTGAAGGCGCCTTCGACAACACCTCCTTCGTTAGGGATAAGTTCTGCCCGATGTTATTCAATGCGCGCTGCGAGTAGTTCAAGAATGGTGGAACAAAAGCGACTTACGTGAAATACTCATCTGCCCTAACAACTAGTGGGGCATATCGCTATTCCATGTGGCTTAGCTGACGTTTCGTTGGCATAAACCAGTTTTGGACGATACACGTTGCCATTTACCTCTTGCTCCCATTTAGCCGCCTACCTTCGACAAGTCGGGAGATGTTATGAGTTATTATTACGCCCCGCACCATAGGGGGAAGACAATACAAACATTCATGGCCACGAAAGACGTGGACGGGACTTGAACCCACATAACGACCATAGTCAGACATGAGACTGACGCCTCACATCGAAGCGGAAGCGAGAACGGCAACGGTCACACTCAGGGTCTGCGATAGAGAGAGCAAGTTGAATCCGAATCAACTAGGTAGGTTGTTGTTCGAATCAACGATTCCTTTCAATTAGTCCTACTGGACAAAGAAAGGTGAGCGGACAGATTCGCAATGTTAAATCGGAGAACTGATATAAGCCCATTTCACTCAGCCAGTCTCTGACCAACCACCATCATAAATCTAAATCCCAAAACCTACTGGAGTCATTTCTGACAAGAGAAGACGTCCAAAGTGAACAGCCTATTCAAGTCCAAAGATCTCAAATTCAAAATGATTATCCTTATCCTTGAGCGATAGGCTTTTTGTGTGTCTCATGAAATATTGCACTCAGCCATCAATTTATATTTCGAGGACAACGAAGACAGCAGATTATAAATGATGGAAAACAATAAAACAATTTTGCGAAAATGAAACCCACAATCATCCAGTTATTGCTAATAAATTAGACGTCTCAAAATGAGAAGATTATTCATTATCCCGGCTGGATAGGCTTTTCTTCACTCTCCTTGTATGCAAAGAACAGTTTGTTTCACCAAAGTCTCCTCCGTTGCCAGCACAGCCAAGTTTATAAATTTTAATCATTTTCTCCGCCAAATATGCTTAGAATCAGATTAAAGTCCAATTTGTTGATGGATTTAGCCCAAGTTGAATGGATGATTTTGATGTAGTACATGAAGGGTATGACATACCAAAAAGCAAATTAATATTCACAGAATTTCAATCACGCTTTCAATTAGCAAGTGCTAATCTGACTGCTATTAGACAAGAAGTGATTACAAGATCGATGCATCCCGACACAAGTATGCTTTAAGGAATCGTCGAGAGATGCAACACGTCCGCCCTCAATATGTGTTAGTATAAATCGAAATCCTTCCATCCAGAAGCTTTGCTCTAATCAAACACAGTAAGATTGATGGATGATAAATCAATAGCTAAGGCTACATTCCCGTCGTATACTATACATCGATTATATTCGAGCGCATATCAATTTCCTATAAATCAATCTTGAGCGAAATTACCATATCCATCAAAAGTATGGTGTAGTCGAAATAAGTGTGTTCTCATGCCACTATTTATAACGAAAATTCATTTTTCAAGCACTCTTTTTCGATGAAAAATCTTACGACCCGTTCGGATCACAATCGGGATTAATAACAGCCATGAGACTTCCTTAACCAATCGCTATCGACCGAAATTGTGGAATATTTAGCATTCGGTAAATACCTCGAAACCATGCAGGATGAATATCTTGTTCCACAATAAATCCTCTCCTCTCTGTATGTATAGTATATGCTGGCGGTGCAATGTAAGATACATTGCAATGCAATTAAGCAACTTCAATTATAAACAGGTATACCCGACAACTAAACCGCCATTTCACCAATTTATACCTTAGGGATTTTGGTTTTCTGGCTAATATCACTCAATGGAATTCACAAAACCCTTCTAGCACTACAAGTTGGCAGCTGGCAGTAATTGCAATCGGAACTAATAGAACCGAATGCGTTTCACTTGGCATCAGACGCACACCGCAATGTAAACGTACTAAATATCCTAGGCGCAGGAAGAATTGTTCGTACATATCAATGTTGGTATCGTTTCCTTCGAAACTCTCTACTTACCTGATTATTTGGGAATGTTCCATCCTTGTCGATAGCATTGACTTGTGTAACTTTCGTTCCAATCGGTTCGCCTTCTAGAACTGTTTCCTGTTCACGTTCGGTAAATAATGGTATTTCATCGTTAACATCCTCCAGGTGTATATAGACCGTAGCTTCGGACGCTAGTTGCTGAGCACCGTTGTTCTACAAAAACGAGAAAATATTGAAATAAAATCATTAGTTAAGGTGAAAATCGGATTAGACTAAAAAAAAGTAAATCCAGCAAGCATCTATCAAGCCGGGAGAGGATTGAATGTCGTTTCCTCAAGTGGAGAATACGAGTCCTGCCTCGAAGGAAAACGTCAATGTTTTCCAAAAACAAAAAAAAAAGCATTGAACCATGTCATTGATGGTGAAAAACATTGAACAGAAAACATCGAAGATAAGCCGTTGATGGTAAAACATCAAAGTAAGTGATCACAGGCATGATATCAATGGCACAACATATCGAAAAAACAACGAAGGTCAACTATCGATAGTAAAAAAAAACATCGATCATAAAGTATCGATGTTAAAACATCCACGATAAAACATCGAAGATAGGTTAGGTTTGGTTAGATGGGCTGCCTAGGCCAACTCAGTCATTAAACCAGCCAGAGTTAACAATGAAGCTGTAAAGCCGATCAACCTTAACACCCTTTAAATCATCCAGATCAGTAACAAAGTAGGAACCAAGGAAGTCTTTCCTTCGTCTCGACAGGGCAACACAAGCACACATAAGGTGAGAAGGACTTTCCTCATTCTCCTCTTTCCCGCGACTCCTATAGTAATCACGCTGCCTTGTCGGGGAGCATGCTAGGCTCCCCGATAAGGCAGTGTCCAGTGAATAATGTCTGGGGCCTGATCATCACACTTTGTACATACGTCCAATTCAGCCCCGCGAGGAGGCAGACACACCTTGTGCCTTCGCTAATGTGGCGGGCGGCGAATCTGCCACCTCACTTCTTGATGGTGCCCCCGGAATGATGCCTGGGCAAAGAGAGAATCGAGTGGCGTGATTTCGGGCGTTTGGATTACGGGGAAGTCACTCGATGCAGGAGCACTAATAAGAGACTTTTTGCGAACATCGAAGATAAATCATCGAAAGTAAAGCATCGAACCTAAAGCAGTGAGCGATACTGCCGTTATAGTATAATTTATTTAATTTTAACTGGAACATACTCGTAAAAATTAGAAAAACCTAATACGAGTATTCATTCATAATTTGATCGTAAGCGATTAGGTTAGGTTGAGTGGCAGCCTAACGGCTCAGCATTGAACGCTTGGATTCATAGCGATACCTCGTGATTCCGATACCCATTACGTTCCGGTGTTAGACGTTACCAAAAGATCTTTATTCAGCTCGAATGATCCTGCCTGATTAGCGAAGCTCCAAAAACTTCTCAAGTTGAGACCAGCAACTGATTCTACGTCTTTGAAAAAGTAGGCCCCTACAAATTTTAATTTTCTCCCAGCGAGCGCAGACGCACAGGAGGTGCCTTACAGTTTCCTCTGTATTTGGTAGCTTGCCATATAGCTAACGATTAATGAGTGCATAGTTTGCATCGCGAAGTGCTGAAGGGAGCGGTGCGCCGTGCAGCCGCCACCATATCTATATTGAAAACAGTAGCTAATATGTACAAAGTGCGTCAGTTCATCATAAATAACTACCATGTGAATACCAATGCAAACTAAACCGAAAAACCTATATTTCAGACTGTTCGATTTGTCCTGAATATTACGAAGGCTTCCTCCCAATTTCACCAACAACACGTGGCAAGCCATGACCTTTTACAAGCTCCCTAAGAATATTTCAATTAATTTCTTTAATTCAACACTGAGCCAATTTCGGATTCAGACCTACATACTGTATAGTATGTATCAATATCCCACACTAAAATGAATCTCCATCTCAACCGTATTTAGATCCCAGCACAGTTCTGCTTCATATTTCCGGAGGCGAAAGTAAAGGTATGCTTTGCCTTCCGAAGCATATTGATCGAAACCACAACAAAGACAAGACTTTTCTACATTGGATATGTTGTCTGTTTGATAGATTTTCAACTACAGCTATGCTTAATTAAATTTTCGGGAAGAAAAAGCAATTACGAGAAAGTTCGCAGAGTTATTTCGCAAAGTATCATGTACATGTACATAATGTACGTACACCTTGAAGGTAAAACATATTACATCTACAGACTATTATGATTTTAAAAGTTTCCTAAAGGCTCAAAAAATATAACAGAACAAATATTGCAACTCACTCTCAACTCTTATCCAGATGCGATCCCTTACGAGACCTGGATCAAAGGCCGGCCAGCGGTTTTCTATGAAAGTTGATCTGATCCGAACGAATCGATTTCTTCTCCTGATCTACGCCCAGTGTAGCCAAAGACGCGGTAAAAAGGCTCTTAACGTCGGTCAGGTGAATAATTCTCTATTAGGACCATTGTAGGAGTATTTCTGAGTCACGTCTTAACATATTTAACATATATTGCCGCAACAACGCAATATACCCAAAAAACACCCCACCTTTAATCCATTGAATAAATTTCCAAATGGTTCCGTAAATAATGAATGAATTAATTGTCATTTGTCCTAAAATATTCCATTTCGAGTTGCACTTGTCTTAACATTTCCCCACCGTTGTCAGGCATCTATCAAAATGACCGAAAACCACTCCTGACGGATTTTCATGGATTCGGATCTTATTAGCAAAGTATCGCAAGGTTATTTGCATTTTACCCAAACGCGGTTTCAGTTGTTTGGAGTTGTACTTCGACATAGACCTCCCTTCGAAGTATGTAACAACATGCTCCGCAATACCTTACGCAAATTACCACATGTTATCCTTACCGGACTGGTAACATATTGTATTTGCCGTTCACCATTGGTTACTGGGGTTGAACATGATGCTGTTATATGCTCAACAATCTTTCGGTCGGCATCGGGCATGGCATTTTTTTCTCCGGAACGACAATTTGATTAGACTTAGTACTGGCTGCCATGATATCATTTTAAATTCTCTGATTATGATCCTTGCCGTGCATGTTGTTGTTGCTGAAAATGGTACGGCATGAAATGCGGGAAGAAACATGCTTCACAACTTGTGAATTGTGTGTCAACTGTGTGACTTTTCGGGGACCGGACCGGTAAGAAAAATATCATGTCTTTGTCGGAGATACCTTATTAGAATAAATTTGCAGATTTTCCAAGTTAAACCTGAAGACAATTTTCCAGCTTAGTTGTCGTAATTTATTCAGGACATTTTCGGTCGATGACGGCCGCTGTGGTAGCAAGTAGCAAGGCCTGTCATTGTGTTCATGCTGGGGAGCATGAAGAAAATGCTTTTGTTTGTAACCCATCATACGGGTGTGGGGACATGGTTCGAGTGTATTTCGTTCGGTTAGATCGTGGGAGAGTAGGCCTCTGGTGTAAATGACTTATTCATAGAGTGAGAAATTTTCTCGGGGGATGGGGATGTTGCGTGCGAAAGAGTTGAAAACGTCTGTTTTGATGGATTGTCTTAATTTCATTTTGATATTGTTTTGAGATGTATCACGTTTTAAACACGGAACAGGTGACGGTTAATATTTTTAAATTGAGTTTGTCGCACTACGGTTCGAGGTTAGGAAA
Organism: Chloromyia formosa; assembly: GCA_964017055.1. NCBI lineage: Eukaryota > Metazoa > Arthropoda > Insecta > Diptera > Stratiomyidae > Chloromyia > Chloromyia formosa. The sequence goes on along the minus strand of OZ024815.1, from coordinate 151,713,432 downwards.
GTAATGGATAGGAAGCGTAGCGAAACTCCTCAGTAATTATTTTGCGCCTTCTGAATGGCAGGTACCATATGCTGAGAAATTTTTGTCTAGACTCTTTCCGAACTTTCCTTCACACAATTTTTAAATGTGTGTTTAGAAAAGTTAATTCTCCCTCTGCAAAGTGAAGGCGTGGATATCACCTGTGAACTGTCAGAATCATGGCTGCAGCATGCACGGAAAACTGAGCAGAAATATTTTCTGCTCGGTGAAATTGGAACGTGTAGCCTAGGGAAATTTACCCGGCAGTTCATTGGGCGGTTAAGCCGCAGTGCCTCATTCGAGATTCGATTCCTATTCACAGGCGTTCAGGCCGGCGATAGGCAGTTGTTTGTTGGCTCTTGCTCCTCTAATCGCCTTTAAATAAATTACCATATTTCTGCAATCCGTAAATTGCGTGTATTTCGCCATTGCCATAATCCGAAACGGCTCGACATCAATAGCACTTATTCGTTTCGTGCCAGCCATTTGAAATGCTTGTCAATTGCCACTTACTCATATCATACACACTCAAACTTCAGCACTAGAATCATAAACAAAATCCTTTCCGTCATTCCGAAAAAAGGAGAAAATACAATCTTGCTCTCAAGTTGTAATGTCGCCGTTAAGCTTGTCGTCTACTCTAGCACCTTTCCGATCCTTGTTTTACATCGAATTGACTGACTGTGTATGATGTCGCGAAAAAACCTTGAGCTGTCTATGTCGTGTCTATAGTGCCTACTATACATATGTATTGAAAGTGTACAACACCATTGCTATGGAATGAAATACGTAAACCCTTGTCGCAATAAAAAGGAAAGTAATAGTACACTCGGGGAGCTCGTAAATGGTAAATCAGATTAGGATGTAAACGGATTTGAAATGGAATAAGTCGTTGTTTGTGATCACAACGATGGGCTGACATTTTGGAGTGACATGAGTTGATTCGCATTTCTAGGAAGAGGAACGAGACAATATGCAAATTCTGTTTTAAGTGGAATTTTGAAGAGAACATAACTCGGATTAATATTTTCTTGGAAACTGTTAAATGGAAAGTAAATTGGCATACTACACCACAGTAAGCGCCTTTTCAAGAAAGTGTTATTAATTCTAATTTGAATTTAGCCTTTGTTGCTTTGGTAATTTTCAGACTTTGCGAACTATCCCCCCACATCGTCCGAAGAAAGTTTCTCCAAATTTTGGACGAACGCGTTATTTAAGGTCGCCACCCATGAACGAGCACAACCACGACCAAACTTCCATCGAACCATCAAATATCATAGAACGGTGGAAATAGGGGGAATTTTTTTCCACACGTTCTATGAAATTGATGGTTCGATGGAAGTTCGGTCGTGGTTGTGCTCGTTCATGTGTGGCGGCCTTAAGAAATGCTTACAATTATAGTTTAAAGATTGTACAATTATATCAGCAAAACGCGCCTATAAGTATGCTTATCGTTAAATTGACAATTGGTGCCAACTTCCGACGACACTCCATTCGTAATTTCCACATTTTATATTTTCTCGTCACTAGTATCTAGTATTTAGGCGGCCATATTCAGGATTGCTTCTCGCTAGGTCAATTTTAAAAGTCAACCAGACTACTCTGATTGGCATGACATGACATTTAAAAGGTTAACCTGGATGGCTGCCCTCGATCGTTCTTTTCTTTGCTCCACGAGTTATTTTAACTTACCCTAATCCGTTGTTAAAAAAACGCACCTATTGTATAGGAAAAGAAAAGATTGAGGCGATATGAAAGAAATTGTAAACCGCATTTTGGAAAGATATGGCGTGGGGTACCATATCCCCCAATAAGTTCATGTTCTTAACTTTATTTCAACTACTACATTATTCCACATTGTAATTCGACTTCAGCGAAAACTTAATACTGCTTGCAATTCCAGCAAACTCCACAAATTAATTGTAAATACATTGTAAAATATGTAGAATAACTCTACGAAGCGGTTATTTGCTCAGATTTCCATTGATTGATTAGGATACATCTATACATGGTTTAGATGTAAGCACATAATATGAAAGATAAATATGGATTTGTAAGCATGAGTGTTTACTCTTCCTTAAATTACGTTACTTGTGTTTATACTACAATACAATAAGCTCCAAGAAAGCTGTCGGTAGAAAGTAATAATATAGCAAAGTTTTTTGGAAAGTTAGTAAGTCAGTCAGTCAAACTAAGCATATTCATATTCTAGATCCAAATGGAAAAGCTCAAAATGTTGTGAATAATCTGACTCTAGAAAAGATATTTTCAATCCAATTGACTTCTATGCCTTTCGAGGGTTGAAGTTGTATATAGCAATCATATACATCACGTGAAATGTCAAAAAACCCAAAGACTCCATGGAATTCCAGACCTACATAGTCTGCGAAACATAACCATAAAGTAATGAAAAACTTTTTTTTTACAACTTCCAATTATAATTTTAAACGAAAAGACTATTACAAGGAATTTATGTTGCAATTTGTTCACAATTAGCACTTTCTTCTGTAACGAGAGAAGTTGGTAAAATTTTCTTGGCCGAAGTTTAAACATACCACTGCCACTCCAAGTCGAGAGAACAAATTACATTTGCTATTATGGTATCTATTCGGATATTAGGTTTTTCGGTACATACTACGTTTGACTGTAGGATTCGTACATGTTCGGTTGCTATGTAACATAGATATGTAGAGTGTAATTTTCGAAATTTTCAAGGTCTATTACTATATGACTTTGAATATGTTTAAAGGGTACATTTTGGATTGTCAGTCAGTCTGGTTGGAATCCTTACTTTAAAAAAAAGAGCTAAACTGTTTTTTTAATAACATAATGCAGTTAAAACAAACGAATTAATTATTATAATAGGTGCGGTTTTATCCCCACGTACTTCAGGGTAAGCTGCCGTATAAAAAAACCGAGTTAAAAAAAACTTCCAGGTGAACTACTCCCTACTATTACGAGTAGGACTCCTGTAGTACGGTTCATGCAACAGCCTTTCCTGGCATGTCCTAGAAAGCGACAGGATATGTATAGCAACAACTTACATTATCTAAAATCATGTATATGCTAAACCACTGTCGGGCGGCACAGGATCTGCTATCGTAGAACATCAAAGAAAACAGTGGAGATCGCAATTATATCTGATCAGTATAAAGATCTCAATAACTCGATATGGGTTTCAGATAAACACAATCAGGTGGTCATTTGGGCATGTGGGAGTCATGCTTTCGAACAAGCCAAGTCTGACTCAATAAACGGTTTCGTCAGAGCCAAAATTAACGGCATACACATTTCTGTTACGCTCCACCACGGCTAGACTTAGCAGAATTTGAAGGATTGCTAGATCAAGTGGTGCACGATGCCACTATGCACTGCTCGGTTATAATCGCCGAAGACTTCAATGTGTGGGCGACAGAATGGAGACGCCGAAAAACAAACGCCAAAGGGTGAGCACTCCTCGACGCCTTCCCTCAGCTGGATGTCGTTCTAATGAACTCGGGGAGTAGAAATAAATTCACGAACGAAAGTACAAACTCGATCACTGATCTCACTTTTGCCAGCAGCTCCTTGGCTCCAATCATGGAGTGGTGCGTTAGCGAGGATTGCACGTGAGGCGTTTTAGCCAGCGATCGTTAGACACACCAGGACACAAGAGGAACATACAAAACTCCTTCAAACAACTGTGACGATGTAATTATAAATCCATATGAAACGACCTACAGGGTGGTGATGAAGAAAATAAACAATCAAAAGCCCCCCTTACTAAAGTCTCCCGTTTTGCTGGAAAATATTGTTTCAGTCTTATTTTCGCGACGGGAACGAAAAACAATACAACAAGAAGTAAAACCGGAAAGAGAGACTATTCCCGCATAGTAAGTGGGCTCCTCGCAACTGTCACCAGCATCGGGTATAATCAAGCACCAGGCCCGGATGGGATCCCAAACAGGGCTTTGAAGATAGCGACTCGGACGATACCTGAGACATTTGTTGGGACGTTCGAGACCTGCTTAGCAGAAAGTACCTTCCCAAATACTGTGAATCGAAGGTATATCCACGCATCCTTAAATAAGATTGGATTTCCGGATTATCTGACGGGAAATTAAAAGCTAACTCTCAAATCGAGTTCTTCTATACGAGGCTGCCGAAGGACCTAAACAATACAACGTGTCAGCAGGTATTCCTCAAGTATTCCTACTCAGCCCACTTCTGCGGAACATAATGTAAAACGACATCCTGGGCCTTTCCGTTCCTAAAGAGGTGACAATAGTTGGATTTTCGGATGCCGCACATCGGAGGCCCTAGGACGAGCAGAAGGCTCCTGCTGTCCAGAGAAATCACCCCCACCAGAATGGATCGAATCTCTGACAAAATAGCAGCAGCGGTTGGCATTAGCAGCCAACAACAGGTCGTTGAATGTACACCCTTATCCCGAATATCGAGAGGTGGTTGAATAGAAAGCACGGCGAATTGAACCACTACCTAACTCATTTCTTTACGGAGCATGGTGAATGCCGAGGATATTTATATAGATTAAAGTTAAACGACTCAGTAGAATGCCTCAGATGCAAGAGAGTCGCGGAAAACCGCGAAGCACTTGCTGTGCCACTGTCCAAGGTTTCATAAAAATCATAAAGATCAAAAATCCGAAAACTTGATCGAGCATAGGTATCCTAAAGAATACGCAAAGCTGAGAGGCAGTGACTTGCACAATATATTTTATAAATTTCATAACGAACTCAGGAGCGGGAAAGACAGACATAAGTCTGCACGGTAGAGTGACGGTGGGTTAACCAATGACATCCCTCTTAGATCGGACTACGGAATAATGCATTGCCGTCCGATCTACGACAAGCAGCAGTATCTATGGAAGATTACTACATCACCTATCTAAAGAATGTGTGCTAAAGAAACATTAACTATGCCTCAAATAAGGACTGACTCACCGTAGTAATAGAGAATGGGGCAAATGAGTGGTGTTGATTTGATCAATCAAATGCTTCGTTTAGACGTGAACTCTGAGCCAAGTACCGATAATTGAAAAATTTAATTATTGTAAAAAGGACCAACAACAAGAAGATACCTTTTCTGTTCTTACATGGCCAACATGGGTTTATGAGCATTTGAGTCATTCATTACCATCTCATGTGGGAACGACTGACTTCGTGAGCATTTGAGTCGTTCCCATCTCTTGTGGGAACGACTCAAATGCTCACCAATGCTTATGAATTCATGTTGGCCTTGTAAGAGCAGAAAAGGTATCTTCTTGTTGTTGGTACTTTTCAATGCAATTTTTCAATATTCGGTGCTTGGCTCAGCGTTCATGTCTAAACGAAACATAAAAAGCGTGATCCCGTTCGTGGAAACCTGATAGCACACAACACAGATAGAATAAAATAGAGCATTTCAGAAAAAAAAAACAATCATCAAACATAATCCTGACAACATTATCCCATCCCATGGAACATCCTATATCCCTTCCGGCTCGAATCCTACATAACGGATCATTTATTTCTACGTTTCCCGCATTTAAAGCAGCACGCACTCCATTATCCTTCACTTCGCAATTAAACATGACGAATATCTTTCACCTATTGAAAGAAATTGAGCAACAATAAGCTTATTCCCGTACGCTTGGAAATTTGCGTAATAAATGTGAACACGACCGCATGTTTCAACATAAGAGAACCAACGGAAAGACAATCGAATTAGCATACAAATTTCTTGTCTTCTGTTACAAATGTGAAAAGCAGTATGGAAAATGGCTCCGGTAACTTTCCTTTTCTCTAAGTACATTAATATTTAAGGGCTTACGTGAGGATTTTCTTCCCACATTGAGGTTTATAAGGGCGGCCCTACATGTGTACATCACCCGGTAAATGCGTCCTTTTCCCAACAAATTCCTGGCAGTTATAGGAGTCGTTATCATATACCGAACAAAGCTTCCCTTTCGTATCGGCTGGATCCTTTTCCAGGCACACACTTTGTGCAAATAGAACAGAAGCGATTACATTACGACGTATAGTGGGAGCTGTTATTACGAAAGATTCTTTGAATCCTTTTCATAATAACCATAGAATTGTGTGAATTCACTATTACTGCCACTATACTCGTATTCCTACTACAACTACTGCCTGGAATATTGCTTGAGACAGGTGGCTCCAACTTAAGAGAGAGTAATACATGGAGCGTGATAGGTTAATATAAATTTCCTTGGTTTGCTGTTGGCAGCTTAATATGGAGATGTTAATGGCTGGCTAGGTGTTAACACGAAAATTTAGAGCAATTCCAGTAATCTTAGCATTTTCAGGATTTTTCCACACAATATTTTATGGGTACTTGTATTCCGTAGGTGTATTGATGTCGTTTAGCATTTGTGAATAATGTTTGTTTGTTGCTCTGTTTAATGTCTGACACGTACATGTTTTATTTGCCGAAGAGGCAGAACAAGTCTATTGGGCAAGACTGTGTTATGTATGGTAATGAAAGTATGTACTTGAAAGCTACCGTCGTCGCCGCCATCAATATATTTCAATATCAAGTGGAGCAGAATGTCATAAGGATTTGGTAACCATGACTATTAGACAAAATTTATTGACTCAATGAAAGGTGCATACGTGCTTGGCATTTGGATGATGAGACACAAATGTGCACGATGTTGTATCGCGCAATAGACGATTAAGCACATTGGGTGGGTTTGGAAAGTGCGACCGCAGTTATGGAGCGTGTGCGCAACGACAACGAGATGAACAATCAGATCAGAATCAGAATTTATTTTCTTGAATCGTTCAGATTTTTTTTCCAACAATTTTCGCATTCTCCCCTTGCAAACTCGAATGGGCGGATATCATCTGCGAGCTGTCAATATCGTTGTCGCAACCTGCTCAGCAAATTCAACAGAACTATTCTCTGCTCCGTGAAATAATTGCTGCATTTTATTCAACAGTCCAGATCAGAGCAGAACAACTATTGCACGCATTACACTAACAACATTGTTCTGGATAACTCTCGATAAGCAGCTGGTGCAGGATTTTTGTTCTGAAGGCGAATTCGTAAAGTTGAAATATTCGACTTCGCTGCGGGCAATGCAGTTCTTTTATACAGTTTGGGAGTCACACGGAATTCATTTCTTGACAATAAAATATTAATTTTGTGTAATTATATGCAATAGTAAACATACATATCGACGCATTCACAAGCAGACCTGGAAGTCTCCAGACGCACATACCGTCAACCAAATTGACCACGTCCTCATTTGCAGGAGATGGGCGTCTAGTGTCATGGATGTCCGCTCCTATCGAGGAGCAAACTGCGACTCAGATCATCACTTGGTGAAGACGCCCTACAGATGTAGAATTTCCTCAGTGCACCAGTCAAGAATCAGCCCTCCCAAAATCTTTGCGGTTGATAAGCTCTTGAGTGATGCTACAGCGGTGGCGTATACTACCGCCCTTGAGGAAAAACTATCACCTATGCTACACAACATCAGCAACACAGGCGTCCATGGGTTCTGGGAAGAACTCAAGGGTACCATCAAGGATGTCGCAGAGAAGGTCGTGGGATATAAAGCCCGGCGAGCGCGAAATGACTGGTTCGACGAAGAAAGCAAAAACTCACTTGACGCGAAAAACGAGGCCTACAGACAATGGATTCAACGAGGAACCAGAGCCAGAAGAGAAAAATATGACGAGCTACGGCGAACATCGAATAGAATAATTAGACGTAAGAAACGTAAATACTTTGACGAGCAGTTGCTGAACATAAACGAAAACTTAGCTAATAGGAACACCAGACAAGCGTACAAACTAGTAAATACAATTAAGAACGGCTACCAACCCAGGACTAGCCTCTGTAAGGACAAGGATGGAAACATCATCAGCGACACCGATGGTATTAACAAACGATGGGCCTCTTATTTTGAAGAGCTTCTAAACCGACCATCTAACATCCCCACACGGGAGGCTCTCGACGATATTGTTGATCTAGGCCCACCCATTCAACCCCGACAGTAGAGGAAGTTGATCTCGCGTTGCGGTCACTAAAACGAAATAAAGCGCCGGGCGCTGACGATATCCCAGCTGAACTGCTAAGATTCGGTGGAACGAGTCTAGTTGATGCCATACATCAATTACTCCTGCGAGTATGGGAGAACGAGGAGATCCCAAACGATTGGCGCAGAAGCATCATCTGTCCAATTCATAAAAAGGGAGATAAACTGTGGTGTGAGAATTACAGGGGCATCTCACTAGTTTGTACGTCCTATAAAATTTTGACGAAAATTCTGGAAAATAGAATAAAACCGTACGCAGAACGAGTCATTGGCGAATATCAAAGCGGTTTCAGACCTGGTCGCTCCACAACCGATCAGCTCTTCTCAATCAAACTGATACTCCAGAGGTGCTGGGAATACAACGTAAACGTATACCAAATCTTTGTCGACTTCAAGCAGGCATACGACATCATGCTGCAATTTGGTATACCAGCAAAATTAGTGCGACTGACAAAGATGACGATGACCAACTCCGTCTCACAAGTCAGGATGCAGAATAGACTTACTGATCTATTTGAAACACGCACTGGATTGAAACAGGGCGATGGACTGGCACCGACGCTCTTCAACCTAGCACTGGAATACGTTATTCGGGCCATGAATATGGACAACAGCAAGACGCTACTCATCAAGTCGACACAATTAGCAGCGTACGCCGACGACATCAACATCATGTCCCGAAGATTGGCTGACGCAGAAGAACTTCTGCATACGCTCGATACCGCTGCAAAGGAAGTTGGATTACGTATTAACGAGGGTAAAACTAAAATAATGATGCAATCGGTGACAAGGACACCTGCACAACCGAGCATCAACGTGGGGGACCTCAACATCGAGTTCGTGAACAACTTCATCTACCTGGGTTGCAACCTGTCAAGGGACGCCAACGAAACTGACGAAATCAAGCGACGGATACAGTTAGCTAATAAGACTTTTTTCTCGGTTCTCCCCATAATGAAATCGAAACATGTGCACAGAAACACGAAGCTCCGCGTGTACAAAACCATTATACGACCAGTGCTATGCTATGGCTGCGAAGCATGGACCCTAACTCAAGCCTCCGAAAACATGCTAGACACTTTCGAACGTAAGGTTCTACTGCGAATTTTCGGGGCTGCTTGCGATCGAGATGGATGGCGCATCCGGTACAACCATGAGTTGTATGAAATGTACGATGAGCTGCAAGTCTCGAAAATCGTCAAACTACAACGACTTCAATGGGCAGGGCATGTACAAAGAATGGACGATGATCGCATGCCTAAGAGAGTAATGAATGCAGAACGGGTCGACGGAGCGAGACTGCGAGGACGACCGAGATCTCGTTGGGAGAGCTCAGTAGGTGTGGACGCCGCGCAGCTGCTGGGCTCCCAAAATTGGAGGACGCGGTCACGTGACCGAGATAATTGGAGGACAATGATCCAGGCGGCCAAGGCCCGACGTCGGGCTGTCGCGCCACGATGATGATGAAACATACAAAATGATTTTGCTGCCTAAGGGAAATTTGTCACATTGTATCTGTACTAAGCATTTAAGTTTTCTCTTCAAATTTGAGTTGATGTCTGAACGCCAAATAAACCAAGACACACTTTAAGCAAAGACACACTTCATTTTCCTCTTCGCTACTATAGTATGTTATATACATATATCGTTTTTTTTTCGAACCAGCTGTTCTGCTCTGAGCTGAACTGTTGAATAAAACACAGCAAATTTAATAGCAAGTTGGGACAAATTGTGCCTGCCTAGGTGAGGAAAATTTAACACTTTAACGCTATATCTGCAAAAAACATCGTATCTTCACTGATAGCCAATCGGCGATCAGGATCTTTGAGTTGGTTCTTAGAAACCCGAAGACTGTTGCAGACTGTCACACCCCCGTCTTGGATATGAAGGAATTTTTCAACTTTTTCCGAGTTGGACTCCGGGCCACGGTGGCATGGATAGAAACTGCAAAGCTAGACAGGGCACACCGCCATTTTGGGCTATTCTTAGCAGCATCATCAATCATTCCTAATTGAACTTTACAATTTCAATTCAATCGATGAAATGAACAGCCCGAATTTACCAATTATGAATTACATGATCAAAAGAAATTGATATTCAATTAATTTCATAATCCGATATGCATATCCTTGAGAAACTCCATGGTGTAATTCAGCATGAGACAGAGAAGGAGTCATTTGTACCAATCAATATGGATATATTCGTACGTACGGCGACAGGTATTCCAAGTGGAAATCAATCAAGGATTTCATTCTGTTTTCACCGTAAGTACACTCTTCACCCAATAGCATTGAAATAATATATGCTCCATTACCATTAGTCGTTTTCAATATGCATCGAAATGCCTTTCATCGTCATGCAATCGGAGAAAATTTGCATTCGATGACATCAGGCAAGAAGGATTATGGAAGTAGTCGACATAAGAAAAGGGAAGTGAATTATTTACACATATTCATCTAAGCAGGTGACAGACGATCTCCTCCTCCTCTTCATCTGTGCAGCTTCTACAGAAGTCGTGGTGTGAAGTCGGAAGCTTCTGGCGTGTTCGCCGACGACATATGAGCAATGTATCACCGCCTTAAGGTTCGCGCTCCTCATGGGACAAATACACTTCTATTTTCGAATTCCCTATATTTCATTTCATCGGGCTGAGTATCATCTCCAAAGCTATTGATGGTAAAGTCCCGCTTATAGCCATGCAGGTCGTTCTCTTTACCTTTTGTAGTAAATTAATTCATTCCATACTACCCTTCATCCATGTGATAGGGTATATAAACTTTGTCATGAAGTTTGTAACGCACAGAAGGAAGCATCTCCGACCATATAAACTATACATATATATACTCTTGGTCAGTATGATGAGACGAGTCGATTAAGCCAAAGAGGATTGATATTCTACAAGAGCGATCACTCCATAGAATTTTCCCCTCTGCCAGTAGACCAAATTCCATATTGATCGATCATATTGACTACCAAACCACGTTCCACGGCTGAAATCGGCCCACTATTTCATATTTCTTTCATAGGAACAATGAAATCGTAACAAGTTTTCTTAATAATTTCAAAGTGGCAAATGCACCATAAGTCACAACGAAGGTATGATACACTTCACGCGAAGTTTAGCTTCCTAATAAAATAAGCTCGGTTTTGCTTGAATTCACACTGACACCGCGGTTTTCGGCGCACTAAGGGTAATGGGGAATCGACCTGAGATGGCAATAGAAATATCATCCGTGTACGGAGTGCAGGCTTTGCCTGGAGGACACAGAGTCCACTAAACATCTTCTCTGCGAATGTCCGGCGGTAGCCCGTTCCAGGTTCTTGTTTCTTGGAGACTCTTTCGTGAGCTCAGCGGTCGTAAGAAGCACCCCTACAAACGATCTACTAGCCTTCATTAGGCTGGTTGAGGGTCTTTTGGATTAATTAAGGCTATGGCACAATAGATCTCATGGTCGCAGTGCCCACCCTTGGGTATCTTAGCCTGCCCTTGTTATTATTATTATTATTATCATCCGTGTAGGCTATTATCTTGCAGCCGAACTCCTCCAGGCCCACAGGACGTCAGGAGCCTACCAACCGCTATGTTCCAAAGGAAGGAAGAGATTACATAGCCTTGCGAAGTGCCCCTACATACACTCTTCTTTTCTCACAAATATTCCTGAAGCGCTATAGTTCAGGATTACTATTATGAACATCCAAACATATGCAGAATTGTTTCCAAGAATATTTTTAAAGCTTATTTGATAAATATTCCAAAACAAACAAACTGATATCGACTAAATGCCAGTAACTCATTTGGCAGTCTTTCCTATAGCCGGGTGTAAAGCGTTTCTGGTGCTAATCAATTTACAATAGAACAAAAGCAACATTTTTGGAACATGTCCAACAATTCACGTATAGTGCTCGTAGATAGTAAAGTTACAAATCTTACAAAAGTTATTTAATTCCAGTTATTCAAACTTGTTCTTGACTACATGATGTCGATTTTAATCCCTCATTTCTATCTTGAGAACTAACTTCTAACCATACGAATATAACTTGGGCGTTCATGGTGGTATTTTAACTTAATATATAATTGTATAGGCCACGCATTTTGGAAACTTTCCTAAACGAGTCTTCTGTACAAGACATGATTTTCTCGGGTTTTGTACTATATGTGGAATTTATTCATGGTAGTTCTCCACCGTTGTTGGAGCTCCTGGTGGTGTGTCCTATTAACTGTATTGTGTGTGTCGAAGATTATTGTGTTGAACTTGTATTCTGTATGTTCTTCGGTTTCGCATAACAATTCAATCGGGAAAATTTATTGGAGCAATCCTTGCAAAGGTTACGAGAACTGACTGAATTTTCTGATCTGTAAGTTCTAGTGATTGTTAGCGAGTTTTCGAGACGACCTAGTTGAATGTAATATGGTTGGAGATGTTAAATGGATTTGTCTGTGTTTTCAAAAATAATCAAATGGAAGCGAAAGTTTACTGAATCCTTACATAGATAATTCTTGTCATAAAAGCCCACATTTTTGTCGCAACAAAGAACCGCTTTTCTTCCTCTTTTATGTAATGTTATGAACAGGATGTCGTCTTAGGAAAAGGCGAAAAGAATCTTCTCTACTTTGCGTTTTCTCAAAAATCAGTGACTGCTTTTATGGGTACATCCTTTTCCTGTTCCATTCAATGGCATGCATTGTGAAATCCATTCAGCGCGACTCGACATCCCTCGCTCGATAGTCGATATCAGGAAATACGTGAACACTGACTGCGCAAACTGCATTCGTTAGTTAAAGTAATGCAAATTTCGTGATTCAGATTATTATCGCAGTCTGTTCCGATGGAAGACTATTGTTCAATGGATGTCGATATTCGACAGCAATCGAATTGGATCCTGACATGAACAGTCTTGAGACTCATGTCTGAATATTTGCAGCTGAAGTCTGCCATCTCATCGTAGGTGGTGTGCAGTTCTCGCTCGAAAATATTGGCGTAATTTTCCCTTCCTCTTTTCGACCAAGAGTTATACATATTGAGGAAAATGTGGATGCAAGGAGCTGGTATTATCTGTATATAGTTTATATAGGTGCACGTGACAGCGACTAGTAAGAATATTATTGTGGAGATTTCATGAGTTCAGGTTCGGGTTGTTTTAGAGGGGATTTGACTTGCAAACTACAAATAACAATGCACTGACAACACCCAGGTTCTCAAGCTCCTCGTTGTTTACTTTGAGTTTTATGAAATGGAAAATGCAGTGTTCCGACTCAGGAGAGAGAATCTTTTTGTGAATTTTAGGAGTAAACGAAAGAATGTACTATAATCCTTATAGATCTCTAAGAACAAGTTTCTGCGTTTATACGAAGACTATATAAGGTTTTCAATTTATTACTTTTTAGACAAAAAAAACGCTGAGTTTTAAATAATATCCCGTTCAACAGTGCACATATTAAAGGAAACTACCCGGTATTTGTTGTTTCGATTGTTTGTTTTTAATTAATAGTAAAGATGACGGAACAGTTAGCACGTTCGCCTTCTGTGCACTAGGCCCCTAGCTCGAATCCTACTGAAGGCAGTAGTCTTTCCAAAAAAAGGGGATCTACGTGTAGAACTATACCAGACTATATGCCCACTCAGCTATTAAATGAGTGCCCATTTGGGGTGAATAACCACCCTGATATGAGTCCTGGTCTGGTTGGCCTAATTAATCAGACGTATCAGCGTTGAGGCAGACCGAAAGCTTTTTGAGAAGAGTAGATGTGAACGCCGAACAGACGCTGCGGTTTCGAAATTGAAGAAATACTCGACGTCGGGATTTAGAGCCGCATTGATGATGAGATGATATTCCTAAATGAGTACGCAGAGTTTTTATACCCTTCGCGAATTAGGATAAATCAACTTTGTCTGAAGTTTACAACGCACAGAAGGAAGCATTTCTGATCATATCTTCTTCTTCTATATATTTATATAAAAATGGACTGCATGTTTACAGTTGAAAATCAGCTGATTGTCTTGGCGGAATTCGGCCGGCTGTTACATTTTATTCTACGTGTGTACCATCTCTCAGCATTAATTTTGCGGATGAGTTGGTTCCAAGTCCTCTTACATCGAATAAATTTCCAGAACTCTAGGGCCTTATCATGTAATTTGATTCGAATCGAATTGCTATCGAAAGGATGATAATGGAGTGACCTAACTCGAAAACTAATTTCTTCATTTCGATAATTGTCGAGTATTCGATACGAAATTTTTCATTCGAAGCGAACACTCGATGATTTTTGAACTTGGGAAATTAGTTTTCGAGAAACATGGTACCATTTTCATACTTTCGAGAGCAATTCGATTCGAATCGAATTACATGATATGGTCCCAGTTCTTTACGACCACTTTAATTGCCTCGTTGTTCATCATCATCATCGTGGCGCGACAGCCCGACGTCGGGCCTTGGCCGCCTGGATCATTGTCCTCCAATTATCTCGGTCACGTGACCGCGTCCTCCAATTTTGGGAGCCCAGCAGCTGCGCGGCGTCCACACCTACTGAGCTCTCCCAACGAGATCTCGGTCGTCCTCGCAGTCTCGCTCCGTCGACCCGTTCTGCATTCATTACTCTCTTAGGCATGCGATCATCGTCCATTCTTTGTACATGCCCTGCCCATTGAAGTCGTTGTAGTTTGACGATTTTCGAGACTTGCAGCTCATCGTACATTTCATACAACTCATGGTTGTACCGGATGCGCCATCCATCTCGATCGCAAGCAGCCCCGAAAATTCGCAGTAGAACCTTACGTTCGAAAGTGTCTAGCATGTTTTCGGAGGCTTGAGTTAGGGTCCATGCTTCGCAGCCATAGCATAGCACTGGTCGTATAATGGTTTTGTACACGCGGAGCTTCGTGTTTCTGTGCACATGTTTCGATTTCATTATGGGGAGAACCGAGAAAAAAGTCTTATTAGCTAACTGTATCCGTCGCTTGATTTCGTCAGTTTCGTTGGCGTCCCTTGACAGGTTGCAACCCAGGTAGATGAAGTTGTTCACGAACTCGATGTTGAGGTCCCCCACGTTGATGCTCGGTTGTGCAGGTGTCCTTGTCACCGATTGCATCATTATTTTAGTTTTACCCTCGTTAATACGTAATCCAACTTCCTTTGCAGCGGTATCGAGCGTATGCAGAAGTTCTTCTGCGTCAGCCAATCTTCGGGACATGATGTTGATGTCGTCGGCGTACGCTGCTAATTGTGTCGACTTGATGAGTAGCGTCTTGCTGTTGTCCATATTCATGGCCCGAATAACGTATTCCAGTGCTAGGTTAAAGACCGTCGGTGCCAGTCCATCGCGCTGTTTCAAACCAGTGCGTGTTTCAAATAGATCAGTAAGTCTATTCTGGATCCTGACTTGTGAGACGGAGTTGGTCATCGTCATCTTTGTCAGTCGCACTAATTTTGCTGGTATACCAAATTGCAGCATGATGTTGTACAGTACTCCACGATCGATACTGTCGTATGCCTGCTTGAAGTCGACAAAGATTTGGTATACGTTTACGTTGTATTCCCAGCACCTCTGGAGTATCAGTTTGACTGAGAAGAGCTGATCGGTTGTGGAGCGACCAGGTCTGAAACCGCTTTGATATTCGCCAATGACTCGTTCTGCGTACGGTTTTATTCTATTTTCCAGAATTTTCGTCAAAATTGTATAGGACGTACAAACTAGTTAGATGCCCCTGTAATTCTCACACCGCAGTTTATCTCCCTTTTTTGCCTCGTTGTTGCGTCATATAAATGTGCAAACGTAAAAAGTTCTAGCTGTCAAAATCTCAGCAACCTGTTTTAAATTATCGCACGATAAATTTAAATAATATAATTTTTCACTCGAAGATGCGGTGCTAATTTAACTAGATAGGAAGTAGGAGAGATAGGGTCTCTGGACAATTAAGGTCCACAACCAGTGAAATGAAAGAGTGGCCAACTGTATATTACAACAGACCTGGCAATGAAGCTTGCTCGCACTGACGAAGCTGCTCAACAGCTTCAGTGGCGTGGTGGGTGGGGTGCTTCTTATCCGGTTCGATGAAGGCGTCGTTAAAGCAATTGGCAATTCGCTTTTTTTTGTTGTGTTTTCTCATTATGGGGGGATAGTTCGCAGACACGTATTAGAGAACTGAAGTAGATAGGGTAGCCCAAAATGAACATCTCGGGCTGCCTCAGACCCGGTGCGATGGCACAGATCGCTCTTAATCTCAGAAGCGGCTTCTAGCGACGCCTAGTGAATTTTTACAGAAAGGGTTCTAGATCATAAAAAGGAGTCACCGAATCCGTCCTGGAAAACTCGTCAGCCATTTTAATTCCGACAAAGCTGAAATCATCAGCCTGGAAGACAGCAGGAAACCTTGCTATATAGGCAGAGATGCTCGATGGAATAGACCCAAAATACCTTCACTTCTCTACCTTAATACTCATTTGTCCTGACTCCTAGTGGGGCATAGCGCGATAACTATCCCATGTATGTAGCTTGGCTGACGTTTCGTTGGTATAAACCAGTTTCGGACGATGCACATAGCCAGCATGCACCTCCCACTTCATGTTTTCTTGTGTGAGATTCGATGGTTTCTCTGTTCCTGTTTATTATTCATCATCATCAGGAGCCGATAGACCGACGTGGGACCCTAGCCGGATAGCTATCCTCAAATTGTCTTGATTAAATGACCGCATCCTCCAATTCCGAGAAAGCTCAGCAGTTGTTTGGTGCGGACATCAATTGTTGTCTAGTTGTTCTGGATTGCAAAATTACGAGTACTTTTGTTTTGTTTTCATTAATACGTAGTCCAACTTATCTTTCAGTCGTATCAAGATTATGAAATAGTTCTGCTGAAGAGCTGTCGGGTATCGAGACATGATGTTAATGTCATCTGTATACGCTCCTGATGAGTATGATCTATCGGTGGACGAAACCAGTCCGCTGAAGTGCGATAGGTTTTATGCGTTTATACTTATCATTTTTGGTAAAGTGCATTGCCAACTCAATCTTGTTGCATTGATTTGGTAGTGATACACTTGATTTTATTCTTAACAACTTGTAGTACTTGTACAAGCGCTATCACGCATAGTAATGAAATTCAGCGTTTTTATGGTGGGAGCCAGCTTATAATAAGTAGCAGCCTATGATAGAGCATACAGTGGCGGACAAAAGTCTACGGCAGCACCTTATATTGAGGTTTTGGTTAATTGGAAGCTTTAATCAAAAATCCGTTGATGCATATTTTTTCAGTAACGTAAATATATTAATAAAAAAACGAAAACAAAAACTTTTTATAACAAACTTAAAGATAAATCCAAAAAAACATAAAAAATTGAATGGACAAAAGTCGACGGCAGTCAGTGCTGGCTGACTTATACACAAAAAATTTCCAACTAAACCTAACTGTATTTCTTCGAAATGTGTTTATTTGATCTTACTGCCATTCAGTACATGTGCGGCTGCAACTCTACTATAGGTTTATCGCTAGTTTCGAACTGTAAGGGCCGCAAAATGTCATCGCGAAAAGAAATTTCTAGTGATGTCCGAAATTTGATCGTCCAGTATAAAAAACTGCTCGGAAATTGCGAAATAACTGAAACTAAAACGAAGTTCTGTTTATACCTTTATCAAAAAAATTTAAAGCAGTGGTTCCATTGAAAATAAGCCGCGAACTGGCCGACCGAAAAAGCTTTCACGCAGAGACATTAGTTCAATTTGAAAAGAAATGAACAAAAATCCAAAAATAAGTGCTCCAGATTTGGCGAAACAAGTAGCTGCGGTAAGGAAAAAGGATGTCCATGCCAGAACAATCTCGAGAGCATTAAATTTTAATGGGTTTCAAAGCAGAACTTCACGTAAAAAAACCATTAATATCCGCAAAAAATCGACTTCTGCGGCTAGAGTTCGCCAAGGCCCATATCAACAAGGACAATGATTTCTGGAATCGAGTAATTTTTACCGATGAGTTTAAATACACATGTTCGGGTGTGATGGTCGCATTAAAATATGGAGAAAAAAGAATACGGCATAAGAGACCAAAAATTTGATTCCTACTGGAGGTAATGGTATGGTTTGGGGAGCCATAGCTGCATCTGAGGTCGGCAGCTTGGCTTTTGTTGAAACTACTATGGACCGCTATGTTTATAAGAACCTGTTGGAACAACATTTAAGGGCATCAATTGAGAAGTTATGCCTTGGAGGGAGCTGGATTTTCCAAAAGGACAATGATCCGAAGCACACAGCACTTTTTGTCAAGAACTGGTTGTTGTACTACGCTCCCAGGCAGCTGAATACGCCTTCCCAAAGTTCGGATTTAAACCCAATAGAACATGTATGGGAGCTTCTGGAGCAGAAAATTCGGAAATGTTGCATAAAAAATAAAAATTTGTTGAAGGAAGCGCTCATTACAGAATGGGAGAAAATTACATCCGCAGAAACTGGTAATTTAGTCGGATCTATGCCCCGAAGACTGCAAGCAGTAATTGATGCTAAAGGGGGTCCAACCAAGTATTAAGCCAGCAAATAATTTTAAAAATTCCAAAACGTTTAGTTGGAAATTTTTATTGTATAAGTTAGCCAGCACTGACTGCCGTAGACTTTTGTCCATTCAATTTTTTATGTTTTTATGAATTTCTCTTTAAGTTTGTTTTGAAATGTTTTTTTTTTGTTTTTTTATAAATGTATTTACGGTACTGAAAAAATGTGCATCAATGGATTTTTGATTAAAGCTTCCAATTAACCAGAACCTCAATATAAGGTGTTGCCGTAGACTTTTGTCCGCCACTGTATATCCACCGGCAGATCATTACAGGGGTGAAATTTCCCCTCTTTTCCTCTCTAGTTAACCACCCTACTACTAAAGGTACAAACTGGTGGACTTGTTTCAGAAATTTTCGGTTAGTCCTCCCCTCCCTTTTTGACATTCTGGATCCACGCCTGCTTATAATACTAAAATAATTAACTATTTTATTATTGTACTCACCTCAACACGTATCGTTAAGTTATAGTTTTTTATACTCTCAAAGTCCAGCGGGTGATTCACTTTTATGTCGGCCCATGTATCACCATTATCCGGTCTTTGTTGCAAATAGAACGTGTGAAATTTATTCGTTTGAGCCGTTGAACCGGGCATAAGTCTATAAAAAACTGTCGGATTTCCTTCTATTCCCGAACTATGGTTGTTTCATTTATTTTTTTCATCGCCATTTCATACGCCATCATTCAACATTCAAATTCCAAACATATTTCCGCAATATGAAGTGTTGTCCAGGTTTTTCAGAGTTTTTCAATTCGTAGGAAAGATGCGCGACCGTTCGTTCATCCGTTGGTAGTGGAAATGATGATGTTGGTAGTACAATTGCCATTGTAGTTGGATGATACCGAGATATCGACATGTTGGCAGGCATGCACGTCATAGTCGACGTCCGATGGCATGATATTTGGACGTTCGCGTTACATTTTTTTGTTTCCGGTGCAAAAGTTTTCCACACGGCATCGTATCAAAATGGAAAAAAATGCATTTGTCCAGAGCAGAACGGCGCGAGTGTAGAAATATGTTTGGAAATAAATAAAAAAAAATTGGGAGAGAAAGAAAAAAAGTATTAGTTTCAAATATATATAAAGCGAACTAAATTTACAGAACGCAAAAAAAAGAACAATCTTACAGACTCAGTTAACTTTTATTCGAACAAGAAACTCTTCTGAAATTTCAGTTAGTTTCTTCTGTCCTACTTTCGCGATAGAGTATTTTCGAGGATACGCGCGCCGAAAAATAAACTTATGAAGCAATCAAAAAAACAGGAGAGAAAAATTCGTAGAAAATGTTCAACGAGTATAAAAATGGTATCCTGAGCACGAATTCACAGACCCAAAAAAACACGAATGGATTCAGTTCACAGCATATAAAAAAGTCGTTTTAATGACGATGTACTCGTAGGTGTGTGTGTGTGTTTAAGAGCCCATCGAACATTTTCCACAGATGCTACTGGCTCTTTAGATAAACTGCTTCTATTTTATGTAAAAAAAAACGTCAGTTGAAAGTTAGAATTGAGTCCGAAGGTTCACAAAAAATGAGCCCTACATATTGTCGCGGGTAATGTTTATTATTCATTTTTCATATTTTTTTTATTAAACTGGAACCAAAAATCAAAACCTACGTTCCATCTTAAAGTTAGGTGAAAAAGAAAATTTTGCTTTGCTAAATCCCTTTAAATGCAAAATCAAAAATACAGGAGAGAGTACGCATTGAGGCCTAATCAATTTAACAGCCATATTGTCACATTGATTGAAAAAGAATACAGTACAAAAATTATTCGCTAAGTGATGTATTCAACAAAATAAAAAAAAAGTGTCACAAAATGAGACTTGTGGATATAATTCATGCGCCAGATAGGATCAAAATCAAAAAATCTCCCCATGGCACAATTTAGTGTAATTTATTCTATCGTTCCTATTTTTCTAAAAAAAAATGGCATTATTTCTCAATTAAGTGAAAATGGGGCTGTCGGAATCCGTTCATGAAAAGGACATAACCTTCGCGGAATTCGAATTGGCTTTTGAAAATCCTATTGCGGTTCAAATCAGAACAAAATATTACCCAGTCCGGGATGAACAACGCGGTTGGCGCTTCTTCACAATTCAATACAACCCACTAAATGTTGATAAAATTATTTTCGAAAGTTTTGCCATTTATTGCAAAATGATTTTTCATTAAATACTAAAAACAAGAACCAAAAGTGGAAACCAACCGTTTGCAGCTGGAAAGTATTAAGCATTCCAAGAATTACCCGAAAATATTTCAAATTGAACTTAAAGCGACTTTCTATTAAACCCGCCTCCTCTAAACAAAGACAAAACAGAGTCCGACGTTAAATTTAAGCCATAAGAATATGATTTCATGTTTTCTACTTCCACAAATATCATCAAGAGGTATGCCCAAAAACGATTTAAACAACAACAATCAAACGCTTTCACAATCACTCACATCTCACCGACATGATGCCTGCTCCGAAATCGGAATGAAACTAGGAAAAAGCCCACCCAAAATCAAATTAAAACACTGAAGAAAAAAGAAACGCTGAAACAAAAGCTGGCCGTACGGATAAAGTTGAAGGCCAAACGGAATTATCAATGTAAACCAGACCTGATCTCAAGAATTAAGTTAAAATTATTAGTCCTGAAGGCTCTTAAATGAATTAAAACTGTCTCTCTTTTGTCGAGTTAATTTACCTCCAATTTTTCCCGGCACTTCCACCATAAGCAGAAGAGAATAGCGCATCCTGAAAAAAAAAGAAAACGTAAGCCCTGGCACACAATAGCCTCAAAATTCATAAGCCTTGGATTTTGCTTTTAGAGACACCACCGTATTTCAGCGCTACGGTACGGTGCCTAGATGGTATACGAATAACATCAATTTCAGTGGCAATAGAGAGGAAGCGGCATTTGCTTGCACAACCCCGTAAAAAAAATGTGCAATTTAATTAATTATCTCTGCAGGCAAAAAGCATCCCGAAGGGAAAATTCAATTACGAGAGAGAAAAAATGGCTCACCTTGAAGCCAGGCCAAAGTAAATATATAAAGATGAAAAGGAGCAACAAGCTACCGAGAGCGATAGAACATGAAAACGAAATGATATTTTCCAGGATTTTTTTTTCTCTTCCCCTCCTCATTAAGTTAGAAGTCTTTTGGCCAGGAGCATGTAGAAAGACACAATTTTAACGTGAAAAAAATTTATGAAAATTGACTTGAAAAGGGCATAACTAGAAAGCAAAGCGACCAGATGTCCAGAAAGTGTCTTCCGGATTTCCCTGATTTTCAGTGGCCAATTCAAAGATGTTTCTGCGACTTACAAATTCTTTATCACAACTTTCCAGATTCTATACTATGCTGTCGTCACATTGCGTTGTGATTGTAAGGGCTTCCACTCACCGGTCGTCGGCTCAACTTCCACTGGGACTCTGCTCGACAATGATACGATATTCTTTTCACTGCGACTGCAACTCGATATGAATCTCGCTTAAAAGACGCGCTATATGTACATACCTATGTATGTTGCATATATAGTAAAATATATGGAGCCATCATTTCACAGAAATCATCACCTAGCCAGCATCACGTTGCCATCATTATTCAAACATCACTATTGCAATGATTGTCCTTGAGAACACTTAACTTTCGCAGCAACAATATGAAAAAATAATAATAAACACAATGTCGCACATTTAAAAGTGCATCTGCCCCCCCCCCCCCCCCCCACGCATGAACATACGAGTATGTACTTGTATCAAGAGCACTTCGATGTTCGAGCAGAGTCCGAGTCGATGTCGAGTTACGACCGGTGAGTACAAACGCTTAATCCAAGTAGCCAGAGCAGCCAACCAACATTTTTACACTAACAATAAGCCCATAATCAGACAAACAAGAGGTGCAGTAAACTAAACACTAATTGAATTACGTTATGAATGCAATTGGCGTAGATTTATGGGATTAAAAATAACATTAAATGGATGAATACGACACGATGAATTTCGTAATTCAATTTGAAGGGCTCATCTCCAATGAATCTTTTCATTATGGCTGGGCTGTTAATCAACCTTGAAGCACAGATAAAAAATTATATTACTTCACCACTTAGAAAGAGGAATCAAATTGGCCTGATTAAAGTAAACAAGTATCTCGTTTTATCGGAATAAGATCCTGCTGGGAAAATAAGAGTATATACTAGTAAAATTGACTAACAGATTTATAGAATAGTCTAAAAAAGTACAAACCTTTCGCCATATTGTAATGTAAGCCAGAGGACAACCATATTGTAAAGGTGCGTTTAGATTTAGCGAAACCACTGGCGAAACTGATGCGTGAGGCAAAATTGCGCATAGTGTGAACGTGCTCCTCATCCAAATCTATCAGACTGGCCACAGTTTCGCGAGTGATTTCGCTAAATCTAGACGCACCTTAATAGAAACCAGAGAGCAAGGGGTAACAGTTGAAAAGTTACTCGGAGACATCAAAGGTGGAGAGCATCCTATTCCTCTTCCTTGCCCATTCATACCACTCTGCGGCTTCGCGTTGCTCTGCCTGTGGTGTTGGCACTTCGCCCATTCTGGCGGTATAATCTCAGAGCCTCCTCTACTTTCAAAAAGAGGAAGTAGGTTAGTATGCAGTAGTATCGTCTACGAGTTCTACGCTCGGTTGTAGACGGTAGATAATACATCAACTGCTCCGCCCCGTTTTGGTTTCGAACACCTTTTATAGCAAGAATAGTAATAATAATAAGCGACACTGTGAAAAAAAAATCGACGCAACTGACTCGAAGTTCCGCCACTTTGTGCAACGAATTTTTCCGTACCGTCGCCACATCGCAGTAGACCGCGTTTTTTCACGCTGACACCACGAACTTTTTCTCGCCAGTGTGTCAATTTTTCTGCGCGCCGGTGAAAATGAAAAATCAATCTTAAATTTCTTTAAAGTTTGAACTGCTGTATCTTTGAATTAACGGTGAATTTGGCACCCGACAAAAAGTAATTTTATATGAAATTTTATGTAGTTTCAGAAAGTGAGGTCAAATCTCGAATTAAATGATTGGGTGAGTGGAAAATATTGATCTTGTTCGGCAAGTCAATTTCTTTGACACAATTTACAAAAAGTGCTATAATTTTATAACGGTTAAAGACGGAGTGGCGTCAATTTTCAACAAATGAACGGTACTATCTACCATTATCATTATTTACTATCTGAAGCAGGACACCCTATATAGTATACCTAAGCATAAACAAATAGCAAATAACGAAAAAAAAAATGGTTTAGTCCAAAAGAAGTTCCGGTCTACTGAAAGAAATGAAAATACACTGGACTGATCCTAAAAATCCGTAAATATGATTTCAACACTCATTTTCCACTCATTCATTCAACACAATCAACGATATCATTTTTGGGCAAACCGCATATGAGATATTCAAACCTTCTTCCCAAAAAACACATTCAGTAATTTCAAATAATCCCCTTTCAACCGTTGTTGTGTATGCAATTTCAAGCGGACAATAGTGCGATTTTGCGAACCAAAAATTGAAAATTCAAATTACCATTATAGTCGCGACAAAAATCCAATCTGAGAATTTCACAGATTATTAAAAAAAAAGTACAAATGGTCTTGGTGCTCGGAGGAGACTACGTACGGGGTGGACTTGGTATAAAAGTGACGGGATACACACACTGTGGAAATTTTAATAGGCCAAATGGTGTGGAGAGCATTTATAGTGTACCTCTATTACTATATGCTGCATGCAATCACAAACAGTGCTGTTTTAGTATTCACTTCAAAAAAAAAAGAAGAAAAAAACATAAAAGTAACAATAAAAAAGGATTCAGTTGTCACACATAAGTGCTGTTTATTCTTATTTATTCTAAGTCTGTTTTTTTGTTACTATTTCTGTCTTTACGTTCCCGCATTTTTTTGTAAGCTGTCTGTGACATGAAAAACATTTAACCACCACAAACTCATTTGGTAGGAAGGACATCATCTTCTCTATATTGTGACTCGTATGCAAATATCCTTCTGCACAGGATATGTAATATTATATGACTTTTTTTCTCGCCAGATAAGTCGCTAAAAGTCTACTCAACTAGATGTGACGGCTTCTGCATTTTTCTTTTAATACGGAAAAAAAAGTATTTCTGTAAGTACATAATGTGTGAAGCAAGCCTTCATGTGCAAAAGCTCTAAGTGCATTTTGTGAGAATACTATGTGTTTTACGGGAACGTAAACAGGTTGATACTGGATTCAACAAAAGAATAAAAATGAAAATACTGTAAGGAAAATTACATTACACTTAAATGTCTAGAGACGATCTTAATTTGGGTCAGTGGCTTCTACATTCTTTCTTTTTTTTTTTTTGTAACTTTTTCCATCCCTAGCTTTCGTCTTTACTCTTGTCGGCGACTTTCAGTCGATTAAAACAACACTGAAGAAGATAACATGCATTATCCACTGACTGCTTTAGTGGATAACACACGGCAGATGAATAGTAAAAGAGATATCCTTACTAAGTAAGGAGATTCACGCAAGTCATTTGACTCTTTCTTGTATTTTACTTGTTCGTTAGTGTCTTAGGCGAATGTGTAATGTTCAGCACAGAACACAGAAAGACACATGAAGACTTTTTTACAAATACTTGTGGAGTATAAAAGATATGTATAATAGGGATTGAGATATAAAATCGACTAAGGGATTTTATGCTGATGAAAGGAAACGGATCATAAGTGGCCTTTAGTCGGAAAAAGAAGCCAAGGATTTAGGAAGGCAAACGTAGAAAACCCTAAAGAGAAAATTAGATATGGTAATCGGTTTTTGGCTATACGTACATTGTCCACTTTGAATTATGATAGAGTCACTTTGTCAATCAATTGAATTATGAAGGACGCAGGATAAATAAGTAGTATATGACCAACTTATTATCTTGCTTTTGATGGCACCACTCAACCAATATTGTGGTGATAATTTTGGTTTCGGGAAAATTCCTCTCTGTGATGAGCGACATTATGAGTGGTTGTTGTGCTCTGGACATAGTAAACACCTGAACCCAGGCAAACCACGTTTACCACGTTTTACGTTCCTGCGGCAGCCCGTTCTACGTACCGGAGCGACCCGTTCATCAGAAGGGCCAAGAGCTGCCAAGCCCCCTTCGATGCAAGAAGAAAGTGTGTATATGTACTACATGTTCAACTTTTTTTTACCAATATTGTATAATGAACCATATTCTGGTCTGGTTGTGCTGCTCCCACCGGCAGATCGAAGCAGCACCTGATGAGTAGTGATCTGTTGGTGGTACGAAACCAGAGGCCGAGGGTCCCATAACACCGGGAACCAGGTGCGACCGCGTGGTCGTCTGATCCGTCCGCCAACCATTCCATCCTTATCGACTATTTTTTGTATTCCCTATTTTTACCTCCCCTGTTTGTGTTGTCTTCCCCAGGCCTATGAATTTTTGTTAATACGTAAAGGACAGGGGCAACGAGCGGCGAAAACCCGGCTCACATCTCCCGAACTGAGCTACAGCAAGCATAGGCCGCTGTTTAGCTCGTTGAGGGGCCTTTTTATTCGCTAGATGGCACGGTCCGACCTTCACGGTCATTATGCTACCTTAGGCTCCGTCCCCACGGGCATCTTCGGATGTCCACCAGACCGTCCATCACAATTGGGAGCAATACATCTCGGCGGAACTGCTCTGCTCTCAATCTTTCTATTAACCCCTATAACACTAACACCTGTCCTACTTTTAATTACCCAGCTGCACGCCCACCTGACTACCATTTTTCTATCCCTCGATATAGAGGATATTGACATCGAATTGTAGAGCATGTATCATACACTAAACACCGAAATTCCGCCCATTGTTACGACAACGAGAACCAGTTGCGGATCCAGAGGGGGTCATGGAGACCCGGGCTCCCTCCAAAATGTTTGGCATGTAGAGCTTGGTGTTTGTATGTTGGTATATCCGAGCTCATGTGGCAGGGTACAACAAATGATGTTGGACAAATTCGGCTTAACAGCTATACACCTATCGCTACTTCCAAACTAGCAATTAGCAGGACCAACTCGGAGTGAATAAATGATAAACAAAGCTGTTGCGGCCCGGATTGTATTCTAGTCGCACCCTTAAACTGTTGTCGCTGGCAACACATCAGAGCTGCTGTTGGAGCCATAACTGGACCATAGTTGGGGAGCACGATTCATGTAGTTGTGTTGGTCCGAACTTCAATAAAATTTCAAAATGTTATTGTAGTTTGGAGAGCTACTGTTTTCACTTAATGAACATTGCTATAAATGCCAATTGACCTTTCTTCTCGCCATTCTCATTACAAAGTACGTAGTTCAACCGTTTGATTTCGTTTCGCAAGAACACCCAACCACATCAATGTTTGCCACTAAATGAAAATGAAAGTGAAGCTCTTGCCTTTGGCCTAGAATCCTTTATCCATACAATACACTCTATGTATAGTGTATTTCTGATACAAAGACAAAATACTATATAATCTGATTCCTGTTTCTACTTAACAGAATCCACACTTTTCGCTAGCATACAGCACAACCAAAACCAACCAACAAGAGAACGATCGTTTGAAGCTGGCTCTTTTGCCACGGCTACATTCACATCATCGCCAATTGTGATTTACAAGTAAATGTATCTCCAACATACTACGCTATAACTGTTTATCAATATGTACAAACATACATACTTCGTTCAGGATTCAAATGTTCAGCTACCAAAACGCTTGACGCTCCGGTCAGATAAGTCTGAATTTTGCAGAATTGGTATTGGAATTGAATTCGAAAGAATTTTTCGCCCTCGATCAGAACATTGCCATGAAAAGCATGTTTTATGCTTGAAATTTGTTTCAAATGCTTCATATGGTTTCGGATTTGAATGGATTTACTTCATATACTTACCACAAAATTGCCTGATTCTAGCTCCAGAACATTAGCTGAATTAGCAGTACAAAGGATAAGTTCAATTCCTGGAAATTGCCAGAAATCCTTCCACAGTCACGCCGAAAGTTGCATGTCTGAATTATACTGAAATATTGGAGTTCACTCATCGTCCGGTGCGGGACCACTATTGAACCACGTCACTTCTATAGAAATGTGTGGTTCCAAACTGTTCGGTTCACTTGTTAGTTGTGACCTTTAAGAAGCGAATGATTTTAATTTTTTTTTGTTATTCTATTGCGTTACTGCTGTGGTAACATCATTTGGGGTATTTTTAGTTTCCGGTGCCGGGGGTGAAAAAATCACTTTTCACTCGGATTTTTTGTCGTGTGTTTGGGACCATTTCACCACGAACAAAATCACGTGACATTTAACGAGTTTCAAATTACGACAATATGAGCTTTATGTTAAAAACCATAAAAATATTTAACCGCGAAGTCCGTGAATTTTATAATTCAAGATTAAAAACATCTTATTGACTTTGCTATTATTCAAATTTATTTTAAAATAAATTTAATTTTCTCGGATGCATTTCGACTATTGTCATCCTCAGCGAGTACATTTAAACTCTAAATTTAAACTGTACTCGCTGTAGATAAAAATAGTGGAAATGCATCCGAGATAATTAAATTAATTATAAAAAAATTAAACTCTAAATTTAAACTGTACTCGTCGAGGAAGACAATAGTCGAAATGCAACCTAGATAATCAAATTTACTGTAAAATAAATTTGAACAATAGCGAAGTCGATAAAGTATTTTTAGTTTTTAATTATAAAACTTTGAGGATAACTTGGCTGTTAGATCATAGAGATAGGATAGAAGGGCTGTCAGCCTGAGGCCAAAAGGTCTTTTGTGCTATGATTGGCCCGAAATCTGCAATCAGGTCTAAGACAGTTGATCAAGATTGATCGCATTGATGAAGTAACTCAGAAGACTAAGGACGAGGCTATACGTATATTATCCAACTCGGAGATCGCGACCACAAGACTATTTTTGAGACGGCCGGCTAACGCCGCGAAATCATAGAAAAGGTAAATTGACGTTGCGTCATCACACTCACAGAATCGGCAGTTGCTGTCCTCCACTATGCCCATGGTTTTAAGATGGCCGCTCAGACACCACATATGTGGTGTTCTTTCAGCCCGGTGAGGACACGACATTTGGTTCTAACCTCATTACGGTTAGGCTGAAGCAGATCAGAAGATCTGCTGCTTGAGTAGCCTGAAATGAACAGCTTGGCCTTCATCTGGCCCGGGAGACAGTCCCATCTGCTGATCTGGTGGTGGCGACTTAGTAATCTAGCCGTGCAAAGTAAAGTCCCTCAGTAGGGTTCTGGGCCATAGAAAAAGGTGGCCGAGTAAATTGGAATTTGCCATTTGTTTTTGGCGTTTCGGATCATTCTTTGATGCAAAAATTCAAGCGAAAAAGTCAACAACGATGCAGACGAAGAAGTATCCATACCCACTTTTTGACATGGATATGTCTTATAGCTGGGGGTCATCCTAAAAATCTGTCCGTCACACGAAATGTCTGTTTTTCTACTCGGGGGTCAGAAGAGGAAACAAGCCCATTGAAAATTTTTCCGAGTTCTATGAATGTAGTGGCCGGATCCTCAGTCAATCCGAGTCAGTCATCAAAGGGAACTCACGAAAATCGAAAAACTTCGCATCATGAACTGACTAAACAACCAGGCACCCATAAAACAAGTCAACATCATTCAACTGCCATCCCCTCGTGATTCAAATCTGCTCACAACACCAGCCACATCCAGACAACCTGTCTCCCTCACTCGTGCACAGCGCTATGGCTCCTCCTTCACAGCAATCTTTTTGTTTTCATCAATTAGTCACTAACCTGACTCAGTAAGAAAATCGTTGGGGTAGGTCGGGGAATAGCTTCAACTTCACACACACACACATACACACACACTCGTATGCAGGCAATGGAGAGACGGTTGAGTCGAAGAAGTTCAATGGATGGGCGTTGCTTCGTCATCGGCGACAGTGCGAAAAAGATGCTTGCTCCACGGACCTTGGACTACACTTCCGCGGCGGATCCACCCCTTTCTTGTGATGGCCAATCCCATCCAGCCGACTGAAATCAGTGTCACCAAGGTCACCAACGTGTTTTTCCCGTGGATGTAAGGAACTTACGACCGTACTTGTATCGCGCATACCGCGTACTATCACGATCGATGATAATATCAACTAACATTGCGCAATTCTGATTTAGTGAGGAGAATAGTGCAGATGATGCAGTTTGTGCAGCGCGGATAACGTAAACGTTAATGCAATAAAATTGTGTTGTCGCGCTTACCGTCTTTAGACTTAGACGAGTACTATCTAAGTATCTAATAGTAAGTGTGTTTAGCTAGACCGCGGCTTGACGCGATCGATCGCGGATTGACGTACTAACGAAGCACAGGCGCATATAAATATGTAGAGTGTATGATCGCTAGATCCACACACGGGGCAACGGTTGGGTTAATTTGTATTCTCCTGTACACTATGCGGGACGGTATGTCTTGAAAATGATACAAAGTATCTACACTGCATGCAGATACATCGGTACATCTTATGCCTACCGAAAGCGTGGGACGTGTTTTGTCGAATGAATTCATCCAGTATAACTATACTGGGATCTTTATAAAACTTACGTCGATATCTTCAACACAACGGTTCCACGCAGTCGGTAGACAAAGACATATCCATGTTCCGATGTATCTGCATGCAGTGTAGATACTTTGCACTTTTTTTTTGGTTCCTTTGGATTCGATTTATCGAGAGTTGACTGTATAGTGCTAAAGCTATGGCCAAAGATTGTCTAGCATGGCAACCACGTTTAAAGCCTGACGGTACCGGTCACTATGTTATCAACACATATATTGTACATACTATGGCAATGCGTTGCAATTGTCCGTAATGAGCCATTGTGCAGCCATAACATAAGTTTCTTTTATGCGATACTCATGTAAGCCTCGATACGTCTGATATATCGAATGCAATATGATATGAATATCTCGATGTACTTTTGACATTTGTCGGACAACGATATATCGTTGTCATCCCCTGCCCTGATTGAAAGTTATTTCCTAAAAACTCTATTTTCTTGGAAACTCTGTTGAAATTAATTTGTTTCATTCGCAATACATAAATGTTTTCCTATGAATAATGGTGAAGCCTTTCAATATATTGTCGTACATATTTGGAATAAAACAAAAAGAAAACAAAAGAAAAAAAACAACATTTGGATTTTATACGGCTTGTAAAAGTGAAAAGTTGAGCAACTATGACAAAAAAGGAGCATAGTAAATTTCCTTACAAAGAGACCAAACAAAAATCTTCTTCAGGCTGAAAAATTAATTATAACTGTCGATCACAGTCTGGTTAAAGCCGACGGGCAAAAATATTAAAGTCGTAAATTTTCCGCTGGCATTTATTGACGCCTTTTACAACTTCCAACAAGATTGTTTAAAATCCTCGAAAACTTAACGAAGAAGGAAGCAATCATTGGCGCGTTCATCGTCTCTCTCTCTCTCTCTCTTTTGACAGTTCTCTAGTCGTTTTATAACAACATTTTCCGTGCATAGTTTATTCCTTTGATTTACGATCTTTTAATGGAAATATCCTGTTTTCATTGACTACTTCCTTTATTTGAATTTTATCGTATACATGGGGCCATGCATTTGGAAAAAAAAAGTAATAATGTTGGAAATGAATAATAAGGGCATGAAACGATTGTAGTCAAATGGAGAGAAATTGGAAGCAGATTTTCCTTTATTAGGATTAAAAAAAAATCCAATTTCTTGTTTTTTATGTTTATTGCTAAGTCATTCTTTACGAATTTTCTGTTTCGAAGCAAATCGTACCATCTGATAAGACATAATACATAAATGCAAATTTGCATTATAGCATAAAAAAGACGACCGACTTATTTGACCAACGATATGAATCTGTACTAATCAACATTTGAGTCCACAGATAGAGTTACAAAGATTGGAAATGATTGTGGATTTCTTGGCATAAAACCATATTGTTGTCAAGACTTCTTTTATTTTGTGGCGATGGGTGGCCAGACTCGGCTCTACCACATATCCTGACTATAATGATAAATAACAAGGTAGTCTTAAGGAGAAATCTGAAAAAGTTTTGCGATTTGTATTGTGATTAACAATACTGTGTGCACATTCGATAGCTTATTTTTGTTTCGCTGACAAGGTAAAATCGCACTGACCCCACATTGGACGCCTAATATTTTTGGCGTTTCCCACCATTTTTTGATTATTGTAAACATTTTACCGGAGGACCCGTTGATCGGCACAGAACACAAAATCAGTCGACCACTTTGCCAGTGGTAAAAGATTCAGAAGTTGCCTGTGGACGTGAAGATGTTTGATTGCGTATAGCAGCCGTGCGCCGTCCAAGTGACGAAAGATCTAGGCGCCGCAAGTTAAACACCGCCCGACTAAAAATCCGGCTGTTTTATTGTACAACAAAACAACTACCATCTCACGCAAAAAGCTGCTGAGATAATTAGTCACCCAGAGAGTGACGTAAATGAACATAGGCATGCCATAAAAAGTATTTACATTGACAGCACAGCATCCTTGCCATAAACCCGGACTATTCGCATAAGCCTTGGATGTCCGACACATCATGATAGTGAATTGTTGAAAGAAAAGAGTTGAAGGCACGTTTAGCTTCAGATGACAATCGAAGCAGCATTGAGCTCCTTTACCGTCAGAAAACTCGAGAAGTTCAGCATAGTGTGCGACGCGATTAAACAGAATATATATCTCTCTCTCTCTCTCTCTCTCTCTCTTCTGGCCTCGGGATAAGAAGCCGCAAAAAGCAACAACTTTAATGCCGTATACAGTGTCATCAAGGAGTTTGAAGGTGATCGTAACTCCTGTAACACTTCCCTAGCGTAGGCCGAAGCCTACATGAGGACGGTCGCGCAGACCGTGCGTGGCACCTAAGTGCCAAAACTTCCTCAGATGTGACCGGTTTCGCGCGTGCTAGATAGCTAGCTCAGCTATCGGTAGTCGGGGTGGGGTGCGTTGGTCACAACTGCCTCGCAGTGTCACAAAACAAAAATCACGGGCGTGCCCGGGTGCCTGAGCAGACGAGGCGTTCCCAACAATAAAAAAAAACCTGAAAACGCGTACGACCGTGAAAGTACCTCTCCTCCCCTGACGTACACGGGAGCCCCTTGATGGTTTAGGGGCGTACGCGTTTTCAAGTCACCCCAACGACCATCCGAACAGCCGTATAATACGGTTAAGGAAGGTCGGCCATCTTACCAAGGAGGGGGGTTGCCACCACGGGGTTGGCAATCACAACAAACGGTCCCACAGCAACAACAACCACCACCTTGGTGGGGCCAGAAACCACCGGCCTGGTGGGGCGTACCACCTCCAGCCTGGTGGGGTCAAAACAGGCCCTCTCCCCCGGCAACGACATCACAAACACCTCCCCCGGCATCACCTCGATCAGACCAGGGAGCTGTCGGGCGACCCCCTATATTCGCCAGAACCGAATTCTCAAGATCAGCGGCACATAAAAAAAGGAAAAAAAAACAAAGGTGGTTCTAGTAGATGCTGTTCAACAGCCGGCTGCATTTGATAACTAGTTTTTTTGAGATCTTAGTTGTATGTGTAACGATATATTAAAAATTATTTAAATCAAATATTAATATTGAGAAAGAGAGAAATTAAAAATAAATAAAAAAAAAAGAAAAATAAAAACTAAGAACCATAAAATCGATTTTTTTGTATGGTTTTATTTCATTTGAAATTGGTGGTATGTAACATTAGTGGAACAAGAAATGATATAGTAAACAAAGCTATTACATTGTAAGAAATTCCAAATTTGAAAAGAAAAAAGAAAAACAAAAATATATGTATAAGAAACAGCAAACGAAAACAAGGAAGATAGCTCGAATCGAATCGCGTGTTTTATAGTTTCAGCATAAGTCACATGCTATAAGGGCCGTCTGAAAAGGAAACAATACAAAAATAAAACAAAACACACATGTGTAAAACATTACCGTAGTCCTTAAACACTACACTGGTAAATGATATATTTAAACAGAAAATAAAAAAGCAAAACATAAAAAAAAATATAAAAAAAAAGAAAAAAAAACACATGGAGGAATGATTTAAAAAAAAAATACAAAACTAGTAAGTACAATAAGTTATCATATAACTTAATCACATTATTATCAAAGTTATCTAGGAAATATTCCCGAGGAGACGGACTATACCTCCCCGAAATACTTATTCGAAATGGGCTTTACAGGCCTGATTCCCTCTAGGAATGATTGGCCTGTAACCGCTTTTCAGGAATCAGATGCCATTACGATTTTCACTGATGGTTCTAAGACTGACGAAGAAGTGGGGGCTGGCGTATTAGACAGATGTGGCCCAAACTGGATCCCAAACGTTCTTCTGGATTGCTAATGCTAAACAGAGATAATCTAAGAACTGTCGTAGAAGTGCTAACTGGACACTGCCTGATTGGGGAGCACGCCAGGACTTCGTCTTCCATATAATGATTTTTGCAGTAGCTGTGGGGACGAGGAAGAGGAGGAAAGCACGTCTCATTTTGTGTGTACCTGTCCGGCCCTGGCGAGTTTTAGGAAAGACCTCCTTGGTTCCTACTTCTTCACCGATCTGGATGACCTGAAAAAGGTAAATGCTGGTCGGCTACATCGCTTCATTGCGAGCTCAGGCTGGTTTAACGAGTGAGTTGGTCTCAGTTGCTGAGTCCAGGGGTATCACAATGGACCCAGTGGTGGTCTAAGTGTGCTTAAGCAACCCTTTTAACCTAACCTATCTATCGAAACACACGCGTATATTTTCTTAAGGAGATTATCATTGAAGGAAATGCATATGGGTATAAGATATAGATATATATAGATATATATAGACGTTTGTCTTATTCAGATGGGATTTAAAAATGTGTACAAGGGAAAGGTGAAATCATTCAAAAATATTGTTCTATTGAAAGTGTAGACATTACTTTAAATATTATACCTATATACACTCTGTCTCTCTCAATTGCCCTAACCCCTTGTGGGGCATAGCGCGTCAACTGTTCCATGTGGCCCAGTTGACGTTTCTCGGCATAAATTGGTTTCGGAGAATGCAGTTGCCAGCATGCACCTCCTGGACATCCATGGCCACGAACGTCGTCGTGGATGGGATTATATACACACAATATATTAATTAAAATTAAAAGCAGAAAAAAAAAGAAGAATAAAAAAATGAAGTCACTGTAACCGACATTTCTTTTGCTTCCTGAGCCCTCAAGGGCCCTTCTCCACTCCACTCTTACCGCGTCGTTTTTCATCCGTTTCGCTATGGAGGTTGAGCAATATAGCGCGGCTCAACCCAAGGTCGGGGAGGGAGCGCGGAGCCCCATCGCCAACAGGGGGCTCCCGTGCTAGTGGCAGGGACTATGAGGTAATTTCGCGGCCCAACATTTTTGTATTTTAATTACATATATCCGTTGAGGGGCATCCGTTTGCTTAGGCCTTCGGGCAGTCGCGTGAATTTTTTTTTGTAGCGTTGACGAGGCAGAGTGACCGAATCAAAACTCAGCCCATACTACCGATAGCTGAGCTAGTTATTAAGCACGCGTCACCTCTGGTCATCTCTGAGGAGATATTGGCACTTAGGTGTCACGGCAGTTCTGAACGACCAGCCTCGATCTCCGTCCTCGGCTTGAGCCCAGCTCAAGCATGCCAATTCGTTACACTCCTACCAACATCCAATGAAGTGATGCTATCTTAGAGGAAGATCAGATGAGGCGGCGCAAAGAACATTTCGCCACTCTCTTGAACCGTGTAACATCTGGTGAAGTTTCCCCTCATTTAGATAATTTAGCTAACCATCAAAACGTTCGTATACTGTCAACTGCCCCGACTAAAGAGGAAACATCCACCGGACTTGACGGCACTCCTGCCGAAATCCAACTCTTCCTATCAGTATGCAATCAAGAACCAGAGCGCCAACACAATTAAACATCAACGTTGGGGACCTCAGCATTGAATTCGTAGACGACTTCACACACTTGGGTAGCAACCTGTCAAAGGACACCAACAAAACTGACGAAACCAAGCGACGGATACAGCTAACAAATAAGACTTCCTTCTCGGTCCTCCCCATAAAGAAATTGAACCATGTGCACAGAAATACGAAGCTCAGTGTGTACAAAACCATCATACGACCAACGATCCAGGCGGCCAAGGCCGGACGTCGGGCTGTTACGCCACGATGATGATGATAAAGACCAAACTGGGCTTGTTTCGCTCCCTGGTAGTGTCTGTTGTATGGGAGCACCACATGGAAAGTTTAAGTAAAAGTTACCAGCAAGCTGCAAATTTCCGTCAACTCATGTCTTTTTCGAATTTTAAGAATTTTCTAGCCCGAAGCAATATCAAATGAAGAGCTGAGTCGGCGTACGGATCAGACACCAATCGAAGAATTGATACGAAGACGAAAATGGTAGTGGATAGGTCATACATTGCGGAAAGATGAAAACTGCATTGCCTTATTCGCCATGAAAGGGAGCCCCATTCCCAATGACGGCTGACCAATGGGGCGTCCTAAAATCTCGTGGCGCCGATCTGTGGCGAAAGAGCGTGAGCCACTGGGTAAATCCTGGAAACAGATGCATCCTATTGCCCAGAACAAAGTACGATGGTACGCCGAGGTGCGAACGCCATTGTAACCACATGTCTCTTTTTGCCATCAAAATACATAAATGTGCAAGTGCAGTTGATAAAGAAAGTATTCACATTGTTAGAATGGCGTTTGGACCTGGACTGAAACTTTCAGTCGGACTGTAGCAGTTCGATTCTTTGTGCCGCTCGCCGCGCCACCTGGATGCAGTCTCGCGGTCGCCATAAGCTTTATCCAATACCAATAAATTTTGCTAAATGCAAAACTGGGTTGCCGCCGTTGGCAGCCCAGCGCAGCAATCGTCAATTATTCAGCAGCCGCGCTAGTTTCGCTTCAATGACAATGGCGCAGCGATCGACATAGTCACTTAGTTTATGTTTCTATTCAAATGTATTTTCAAATTCTGCCTTTATGGTCGGAAATTCCAACAAAATCTCATGGATTTTAGATATTTTACGATCATAAATTGACCCTGAGTAGGGGCAGTGAATCTCCTCCCACTACTGATTGACATTATCATGCAAATACTTGGGGATTTTTTGGGATTCTTTTCATTCCCTTAAATGATTTAATCACACAACTTTTCCAAGCCACTGACCCATAAAATACAACTCAAACACTTTTACTAATTACTCAATTTTCCAAAAACAGAAATGGACAAAAAAATTTAAACCTTTTTCAACAATCATATCCTAAAAACCCTAAATTCGGCTCATTTTTCCTACTCTCTTCCTAAACATTTAATTGTTCTTTTAATAGAACGCGTTTCTTTTATGAGTTGTCTATTGCTATGTTTAAAATTAAAAATATGCAAAATCATTTGAATTTTTTTTTTCGTTAATGAAACACACCGACCTGGCTTTGATCGAGACTACTTTTCCACCGACTGGCATATTTTCCTTGACGTGAATCGGTCCGTAAATGTTATGATCCCAAACTGGTGGATTGTTGGCCCTATCAACAACATCGATTTGTACTTCAACCGTACGTGATAAGGGTGGATAGCCTTTATCTTGCGCCATTGCTTCTAATTTGTATGTTTCACGCTATTCATACATATTTTTTTTTACACATATTTTACATTGTTGTTCAGAATATTCGTTGACCATATTGTTCACGTTTGATTTTTTTTTTCAGGGACAATTGTCGATATAGATTCGTTTCGATTTACAATTATTCGCAATATTGTTTTTGTCGAAGTGACAGTTTTTTTTTGTATTCCATTATAAACAGAATAAGCGCAATCCATTCCAGTCCCAGTTCAGGATTCATCGTTCCCATTTATGTCGACAGTATGTTAGCATTTGTTGGATACATATTTTATTTTCATAACATTCATTGTTTTTTTCGCCCCCACACATTGTACGTACAAATTGTGTGAATTGTGTGACAAAAGATAGTTCATTGCAAAGATATATATGTTTTTCCGACATAGTTATATATTCGGCAATTTATGGAACAACAATCATCGTGTATGCATGTATGCGCGCGTGTAAGGAGAGAGCGAGAATATAAAAAAGGACAAAAAACAAATTTCACTTGAGATTTTATGTTCGTTTCGGTATAAGAAACAATAACAAAAAAATATATATTGGCATCTTGTATTTCGACTTATCTAATATGAAATAAAAAAAAAACTTAGTTCTATATGTCCCATCTCCCAATTATGAATTATGTATGTCCTAATCCGGATGAAAACAAAAATTTCGAAAATGGAAAACGCAAAATATTTCAAAAAGAAAAAAAGTTAATGAAAAAATCGTCTCATGATCACACACATCATTCGTCAAAAAAAAAACCATCATAGAATTTTATAGGATTTTCTCCATTTTTTTTTAATTTGCCTATAATTGTCGAACATGTACCGCAGAATGTCTGTTGGAAAATCTGCCGCTCTTCCAGCAGCTTAGCTTTCTTAGTCGGTGGCAATTTCGATTCGATCTTAAGCCGCATTCAACTTTGAAATTTTAATTTCAAATTTTTTGTATAAAGATATTAAAATATTACTAATTCTAGAAATATTGAAGCTGAGTAGTTCACGGCCATAAGTGGTGCAATATCTTATTATAGAAATTCAATAAGTGTTGAAAATTATTAGGAGAAAAACACATCTTACTAGCACAAAATAATTCGATAGGATTTTAGCATTCCTTAATTTAATACCGAGCATTTTTAGTTTTAGTCGCTAAATTCCTTTCTTGAATAAAAATCTTTCTGGAAACTTCAAGACGATGAGTTCAACATGCACAAGAGCGCACATTTATAGACTAAAAATGCTCAACATCAATAATGTGGACCAATACACTATAAAACTTAATCTGCATAGCATACAAACGAACACACACACAAACAGGGAATGTGCGCTTACTCGCTAAAATTTCTCTTTTAAAAATTACCTTGTCCAATTTGTTAAAGATGCCCACATCCAGATAAAAATTTAAAATCGTGGATGCGAGCAGTGCTTATCTTTCAGTTAGCAGAAAATTAGCAATAAAAATTTATATGTATAGATAAATTGTCAACATATTACATATTAGTCAAAATTCAAAAACCACCAAAAATTCTCCACTAAATTGAAAATTTCACATCTTCCTCACCAACAACCAAAAACTATTGTGAATCAGATTGACGACACAAAAACCCGAAACACCCGGCGAATTATCCTCTCCTTAAACCCACCCGAGAGAGGCGAAATGGGAAAACTTTTCAAATTCAGTACATCCACCTCACTCGAATCTAGTGAGTAGGGAAACTGAACGAAAGCCAATCGAAGACACAAAAAGTACGGGACAGCACGAAAAAGTGGTCTAAATGGTTTTAGT
Organism: Chloromyia formosa; assembly: GCA_964017055.1. Taxonomy (NCBI): domain Eukaryota; kingdom Metazoa; phylum Arthropoda; class Insecta; order Diptera; family Stratiomyidae; genus Chloromyia; species Chloromyia formosa. The sequence continues at coordinate 151,674,371 of OZ024815.1, read as the reverse complement.
ATAGACTAACTAAGTGTTTTGTGTTAGTGGATTGAAGATGTGCTTAGTATAGATACCAACCTTGCCTTAACCGATGTTACAACCGTACCAACAGTGACATTTTCTCTTATGTGAATGGGGCCATACACGTTCTTTTCCCATATCGGCGGTTTATTATTTCGATCAACGACGTCAAGCTCAACGTCGACATCGGTCGACGACATGGGATGTCCTTTGTCCGATGCGTGCACTTTCAATCGATATCTGTCTCGCTTTTATTTTGTATTTGAATAATTCGTTTAGAGATTTTTTTCAATCCATTTGTCGTCGGTTTTTTGTTTCCAAATTCAAATTTCACAACGTTTTTAGAGCGTTTGTGTCAATATAGTATCGGTGAGTTCAATTTTATTTCATTTTGATTTTTTAGTTTAGTTCACGAAGACCCGTATGGCGTTTTTTTGTTTTAAGAAAAATGAAAGTAAACGGAAAAAAATCGAAATATTTTTTTTTTATACAAAAGTAGTAAAGTGTAATTTCTGATTTAGATTTAAGCTACAATCAAATTATACGGGAATTGAAAAGATATGAATGGGTGTATACACATTCACTGATATACGTTTATGACAGGAAATTATGTCCTAGGTCTCAAAAGTAATACACTATAGGCTCCACGGAGCCTATGGAGACAAAGCAGAAGTTTTCAACGGCTGTTGTATTAGCTTGATGGCAAATGAAAGAAATTTGTTAGAATTATGTATTATACTCGTAAATATGAATGTTTACTATGTACTCAAATTAAAACGGGGAAGAGTTTTTGATATAAGCAAATTAGAATTGATACGATTATGGTATGCATTCAGCGAGTTAGTTCAAAAATAAATAAATCTGAAATCATTAGCATCGACTTGACACTTTTCATGGTTTCTGCGCACACTAGATCGCACTCTACATACATAGTCAGGGTACCCAGATGAGTTGGAAGTACGTAATCTTTAAAGAGTAAAGGCCGCCACCGCCGTGCAGTTTAAATTGTTTAATCCTGACGTGCGATATTTGCGGCCTGTTTTAGAAGGCGACCTGTCCGGACGGCTGGATCACAATCGAAAATCGACCCGGAAAACAGAAAACTGTGTATGGCGTCGACAGTTTTATTTAGTTGATACGGGAGCGATATGATGTGATGTGTATTCCTCATTTGTGGAACAACATATACAGTCCCTGATGCTAAATGGCAGAATTTCATTTATTCACCTTTTTATATATTTTTTTTTTTCCGGAAAGCCTGGCATGTACAGTTTTCAGGTTAGGATATTTGGACTGCATAGTTGTTTCGGAGGGGATTTTTGAACCGTACACTGTTTGCGGAGAAAATGTTTGGACTGTACAGAGAATTTTCGGATTGTACAGTCTTTCCGGAGAGGATTTCTGGAACGTGTGGCGGAGGAGTTTTTCAGGCAGTTCAGAAGGTCAGGGATCTGTTTCATAAAACCTGACAAATATCATAGTATTTGTCAGGTTTTTATATTAGATCCGGCTGTCAACAAATGTGAAAATTTTGTTTCCAGAACAATAATTTAGCGAATCTGTTAAAGTTTATTAAACAGCCAAGGATTGTATAGTTTTCCGGAGAGGATTTCCGGATCGACTGTGGCCGCCTTAAAAGTCTCGGTCGTGCTGTTGACTTCTAAGGTAAATAAATGGAGACTCGAAGTCGAAGCGACTGCGACTCTTTTTCGAAGCTGCTGTGACGAGTATGAATTGCTAAAATAATTGATAAACAATTGTATTCGAAGGTAAAAACCCATATGCCAACAATTTCAACAAAAGTTGATATTTTAAGGTTTAACTAAATTTCAGCCATTCTTTAGTGACCATTGTATAGATAAATATTTGACTACTTTAATAAATAATAATAATAATTTTCTGATCAAAAGTTTAACAATAATTACATTAATTCGTATTGTATCATCTCTCTTTCAATTGCCCTAACCCCTTGTGGGGCATAGCGCGTCAACTGTTCCATGTGGCCCAGTTGACGTTTCTCGGCATAAACTGGTTTCGGAGAATGCAGTTGCCAGCATGCACCTCCTGCACATCCATGGCCACGAACGTCGTCGTGGACGGGATTCGAACCCGAAACGCCGGTAGTCAAACATGAGACTGATGCCTCAACACACTGCGCTACCAGTCGCCCCAATTGCCATTGTATCATAGCAACCAATTTTATATCCAAAATGTGAAATGGCCGCTTTAGACCATGTTTTTTATTTCATTTAACACGTAGTACATATTAGAACATGTTCAAATAAGAATTCTAAGCAACGAAACACCATTGGCACGCCAATACATATGTATATTGAGATAACTTTTTTGAAAATTCAATCGTCTTAGTTTAAAGTACCGTTAAAAAAATGCACATTTAAATTTTCCATTAAAAATTAGAAATTTACAATTGAAACGGCTGTATCTCGGGAATCGTGGTAAATTTCATAGCCGGGAAGTGTCATTTTATTTGACGTTTCATATAATTTCTGACAATGGTTTCATTTCTCGGGTTAAACAGAGGCAAATTTATACTTTGCCTTGACGTGTCTTAAGTCAAACTTTTTTTTATTGTGACAACAATAACAGCTGAAGATAGAGACATAATTTTGGTAGTGTTTTCCTAACGATCCACCCTAGAAGTATCTTTCGAAATGGGACACCTGCATAGCACTGGTTTTGGGAATGTATGGACCTGTACGTGTCCCTTCAGCTGAGTTCGAATTCGAGTCACATACACTTTGAGTCGATCCGTGTGCAGATTAAAGTGTATTACTTTGATTTCGAGTCGCATTAGCTTCGAGTCTAAGTCGCAGTCGCTTTGACTTCGAGTCGAATCGGGTGCGGGGATGCTTTAACTTGTACGTGTATGTTTTAACTGTTCTATACTATTTGCTCTAACTACAAGTGGGGCATAGCGCGTCAATTATTCCCATGTGGCTTAGTTGACGTTTCGTTAGCATAAACTGGCTTCAGAGTATGTATGGTGTTAGCATGTAATACTTAAATCTTTCCTGACCATTGATCTGTACTAAATGGATTGATATAAAACATCGGGTGGGGGTCAAAAGTTGAAGGCCGCCATTTTTCACCCACCGGCAAATTGCCGCCCTTATACCGCCACCTATCTAAAGTGACATTTGCCTCCTGCACACCGTCCAAGCCGAGAGTATCCTATGGTGGTGTGAAAGCAAGATACCTTAGGTTAAAATAATATCAAAGACTGAGACTACAGTACCCGTGTCTGGTTTTATTTGAAGTCTCTGGTCCTGACAAATTTGCAAAGCAGAAACTAACAAGCATGGAGGTATATCATAAGGAGTGGACATTACACTAAAATTGTGGTATCGATTTACCTACAAAATAGCTGCAGTCATACGCACTTTCATATTTCAATGCTAATCAAGTATATATTCCACAATATTCTTTATGCTGCCATATTTATGTGCCCAAAAAAAGCATATTATTGAACATATTTGACATATTTTATGAAACTATGACAGCATAGAAAAAATATGCAGGCACACTAGATTCGCATAGAAATATGGCAGAAATATGGTAAATTGCCAGTGCGTCTGACTGCACCTTTAGACGTGGGAGCTGAGCGAACACAAATGATGGCAGACCGAAAAAGTGAGCGAATGATTTTTAGAAAACGGAGCGGAGCGGGATTGTAGAATTTTTTTTTTTTTTTGTAACACTCCAACTTGGTGTTGTTTTCTTTTCGCGTGACAGCGTCTTTCAGGGGTGTGTAGTAAAAAAAAAAGGTGGGACTGAAGTGCAAATGCTTTAAAATCCGCTGAGAAATCGCTATACCCCTGTGATCATTTTTTATTTATTTTATTGCATATTCCAATCGAGCTTTATCCCAAAAGCCAAACTGGGTTGCCGCCTTTGTACCCATAGCCAGTGTTCTATGGTTGTATTCTGAGGGTAGTAACTATTTAAGTACGGAGCTTGTGTAGTGATCTGGACGTACACAAGATACTGTTGATTTACAATATTCTCTCGTAAGTATTTGCAAGATTTACTATTAATAACTGTAGTGCGGAATAGTTCCTGCAAGGGCGGCAACCCATTTGGAATTTCAAAAACCACCCGCTGTTCTGTTAGCTACAAACCGCTAGATAGAGGATAGACACAATATAGTTGTGGGAACCATCGGTGACAGCACGACACAGCAGTCAACTATTCAGAAGCCGCCGAGTTCCACTTGGATGACAACGGCGGCGGCGCAGCGATCGATATTGTTATAAATTTTTGATATTTTACGACGAGAAATTGACCCTGACTATCTTGTCGTGAGTAAACAGACTAAACGAACACAAGAAGTGGTAAACACTAGACATCCATTGGGAAATAAAAAATCCACCGTGATAACGTTGATGGATTGTGAAAATTGAAAAAATATACTATATATTCTTTTTTTTTAATTTTTTCTCACAACCCACCCACGCTGTCACACTTATACTTGGATTTTTTTCTTCTTTTGTTAATTGTCTTGACCCATCCATGGGCATGGGCGCGTCAACATCTCCTGCATAGTTATGCCTTATTGACGTTTCGATAGCATATTTTTCGGATGCTAGCATGCAACTCCTATCCGAGCCGTCTTTTATTGACAAGCTCGGAACGCTGTGGGAATTCTAGTAGTACCCACAAAGAGTTTTTATTGACACGCCGAGAATTGAACATATGTTTTTCAAGATGTAGAATCGTAGAGTGGCAACCAAGAACTCACGGCTACCGAGCGCGTGGATTTTTTTTTACAGTATCTAGAATATCTCTTAAGTACCTATATTTATACGCAACTGTCAGGCAATGCATTCTATTCCTCTTCATCTCCTAGAACCGTTGCACACACACGCGAATTCCATCTGAATACAAAGAATTTGTCGTTGCGTCAGGTTTTAACCCGGCTCCAAAGAATATTTAAACTGCGGCTTTTATCGCCAACTAAGAATGAGTCCGGATGGCGCAACGGTTAGCACGTTCGCCTTCTACGCACTGAGCCCCGGTTCGATTCCTACTGAATGCGGTAGTTTTCGATAAAAAAAGGGGGATTTACGTGTCGGACTATGAGCCCACTCAGCTGTTAAATGAGTACCCATTTATGGGGTAAATACTTGTAACTCGGTTGAGCGTGTTGCTGATCACACACCTCTGCACAAGACATACCGTCACGATCTAGAAAATGAGATGATGCTAATTCATCTCGAGGCCATGGTTCAAATTGGACTGTTGCGCCAGTTATGTATTTAAGAATGAGTACATTGATTTAATAAAAATAAATTTAGTAAATTTTGAGATGATGAGATTCTTAAATCACTTCATTGAACTCCTAAAAACCGTCTCGAAAATTAAGTGCACTCCATATGACAGGGGGCTATTAAACTTTTTACCTAAACTGTGAATTACAGTAAAAACTCGCTTTATCTAAAAAAGTTTAGTGTTTAGTCCAAAGACAAGACATTCCTCGGTCTCCCGTGTCCTATACAAACAGTGCGTCGAGATAGAGCGCCTCCGCGTGGAGCGCCTCGGTGATGCATTTCCAGAAGCGGAGACAATTTTCTAAAGTTTCGGTAGCTGAGCAGATTTGTTGACTCTATCAACCTTGACCGTGCTAAACTCTTGTAATAATACAAGAGCCCTTGTAATAGCACAGAGAGTACTGGTTAATTGCATGGGGCATGGACGCGTCAACATCTCTTGCATTTCTATACCTTGTTGACGTTTCGATAGCATATTGACTTTCCGGACGTGCAGCTGCTAGCATGCACCTCCTATCCGCGCCGTCTTTATGCTGACAAGCTCGGAGCGCTGTAGGAGGTCTATTAGTATCCAGGTAATTTTTGTTCACAACGAGGATCCAACATGCATTCCCTAGATCGTAGAGCGGTGACCGAACGAACACGGCCACTGAGCACGTCAACAACAGAATGAGCTTGGTTTTATTTAAAAAGCTTGATTGAAACAATCGGCCCGACTAAAACAAGCTGAACCATGACTAAAACCCCTTCTAATTTGCTTATATCATCTCAACAAGAACTACAATAAATAGCAATGTTAAGTGTTGAACCTGTATGTCACCTAATTGATAATTTTTATTTAATTCTGCATGCATATTAAGCCAAAAACGTAAAACATAACAATACCAAACAAAAACAAACTTCTATAAATTAGTTCTACATAGAAATTAATGAAATTAAAAATAATGCCTTCCAAATGAATTATACATCCCAGATGATTTACCTAAAAAATTACAATTAATTAGTCAATATTATAAAAAAACGTTTTGCTTTGGTTTCTATTTAAATCTCGAGAATTTTTTTTAATCAATTCAATCGCGACAGAATAAAAAAACAAAAGTCCTTCTCGTTTGAAGAAACTTTCGTTTGACTAAAAATGTATGACCTGGCGTTTTTTTTAACTCTCGATTAATCCACTACCATAAACCCGTTCCCATTGGCTACCACAGGATATTGCAAATGGACGATGATGCGCATATTATTTACATGAAATAAATCGTCTTATACAAATATTTATATAAACGAGTATGTACTGGACTGGAAATTAATAGTGCTACATCGCTAGCGATAATAGTACGAGTCTATACAATGGTTAGAGTTAGCTTATAATATTTATGTAGTTAAGATTTTTTTTTTCTAACATCACCAATTGTTACTTACAGGGTAGCACCCCTGAATGTGTTTTTTTAAGTCGCCCACAAAACAATAGATTCATATGAAATTTATAAGAAAAAAGAGAATAAATTAAATTGATTGTTTAATCCATTTTTTTTCATGTAGGCATTGGTAAATTTAAATATATTTATATTATATAGTTCTGCTCTTTTATTTAATCTATACATTAGATATTATCGTAGTCTTCGTTAAAATTTTGATTCAGAAGACACAAAACTGAAGGAAAAACGTGGTGCATTTAAGGAAACCATAAAAACAAGATTGAAATTATAAATCAATAGAATGAACTCAAATTATATTGTCTGAGGAAAGGTTCAAAGTTCAGTCAGAATGGCTTTCGCAGACACTTATTTGTTAAGATACACAAAGCAATCAATAGCATCGAGATTTAGCAATAAAAAAAAATGAAAACTTGGACCATTCTGAATGATCGTTAGAATCATTCCGAACAACAAAAAAAGCAAAAAAAAATCATAAAGCAACATAATCACGCATGCAAGACCCATTAAATAATAACTTATCACCTTAAAAATAATTTAAATTAAACCTAAAGCGAAAAGTTTTGTTTTAATTAACCCACTAACAGTCGTTAGGTGTACTTTTGCCGCAAAGTATGAAGCGGAAAGTGGGGCGTAGAAAAAAATTATTTTGTAGGACATTCTGTGTTTTTTTTGTATGAAATGCAAAATCAATATTTACATTTGTCTCATTTTAATATTGCAATTGCAATAAACGATTACTAACAATAAATTCAAGACTCGAGAAAAAATCCGAACAACCTAAGGAAAAAAAAACAAACGGAAACTCGAATCAAAACCAATAGACATGAAACACAAAAAAATGGTCCTCAAAAAGAACAAAAATATAATCGCCATTTTTTTTCTGTATTCTGTTGATAGTATTACGACGTAGTTTTCTTCTTTCTTTTTTCACATTCCAACGAGACAGAAACGACGCTCAAAAATTCGTTGTCCGTTTCCGAGTATAATAATTGTTTACTAAGTTTCATATATAGTCTGTGTATATGGTCTCAGTATCTTCTTTACCGTGCTAAAAGATTTTTGTATCTTACCAGACTGTCTAAAATATATATATGTTACGTAGTGCCCCAAACATGATGCGAAAATGTCACTTTTTAAATGTCCCATTAGGATTATAAGTGGTGGATAGATTCTTTTCAAATTTTCCAAGGACCGAAGTAAAATCTTTTTTTAATATTCAAAATCGAATTGTCTCCAAGAATATATCCACCTTTTTTTCGTTTGAGCAAATAACGAATTACAAAAATTGTGTATTAAAAAATATTGAAACTGATTTACCACAACACCAACAAAAATTGATATACATAAATAGAGTTGCAAAAATTCTCTTCATTCACAAAAGTCTAAAATTTCAAAAGTTGTTTTGTTCTCTTTTTTTTCGACTTGCATTGTCTATCGATTACGACTAATCACTATACAATAATCTACATCCTATTTAAAGTAAGGAACAACAACAAAAAATGGGATAGCTATGTAAAAGTCAGGTCACTTAATTGAATACAAAGTTATATTATATCTAAAAGTTTAAGTGCCATCGTGAAGAAGACCACGTGTGTTATGTATTCGTATACATGATGCCTTGATGATAAATGTTGCTGAAAAGTAGTCAAAATAAGGTTTGGAAAAAAAACATCGATTGCTTGAAGTCACTAAAAAAATGGTTTAGTGTCAGCCAAAAATTTTCAAAATGCTCGTCGACGATGGTTTTCTAGTATAATATTCTCTAAATTACGCTTGTCATTTCAAATATTCAATTAAAAGAAAGATACAAAAATTTAAAAAAAGCTAAAAGCTACGAAGTTGGTAATGCGAACACATTAAATTTTTTAGAGAAAATGTCCTTCGTTTTTTTTTTTAATTAATCAAAAATGATTTAATGAAATAAAAATTATATAATGCTAAAATGTGAATCATTGAAGAAAGTGTGTTTGCGGTTTTCCATATTGCCATATTTGTTCTATTTTTGGTTCTGGGGAATGGGCTATAACGAGCTATGTGTACGTTTCAAGTGTAATTAGGCCCCGACGAAATTAAAATTTAGTTCTTTAGTCCACCTAATGGGAACACTGTTATCCGACCTTCGATTACGGCAAGCCTATTTGTGTTGTTGCCTCAAAATGTACAGTGCTAGGTGGCCTACCACTCTTGGACGCCATTCCCTTTTTTGGTATTCTGTATTTCGTATTGGGTGTTGTGAGATTTAGATTAGGGGTGGTTGGAGGAGGGAGGGGGTCGTGTTACCACAGCACACTTAGACCAGGGATAGGTCCATTATGTTATCCAAGTTGTATCCAGCCTCTAGGTTATATCGAACCATCCGGAGCTAACTTCAACCCGGAAAAGTTTTCCAGATGGTCGTAAGTGGCTTTTTCAATTGTTGACCTCCTTCTGTATAGCAGTGCCGGACGCTATAGAGCAGATGAGAGGTCTTTTCCTCCACATCCACATAACAGCGGCTCCTACAAAAGACGTTGTATTGAGGTCCAAGCCTTCTGGCGTGCTCGCCGATGACGCAGTAACCTGTAACAACTCCAGCCACCATGCACATCTAGTTTTCGTCAGCGATAGCAATTTAGCAGAACAACTGAAATTCAGCTTAGGTCAAATAAGCCTTGAGTTGGCTTTCCTGGCTAGGATGATGAGGATGATATTTGTGATGACTTAGTTGTAGGATTTACTCATATGTCTTCCATAAGGAGAGTATGAGTGTAAAACTCGGTAACTGCCAGAGAAGAGAATTCATGGAAGTACTGAGTTGACAGTCTAGAATCCTCGCTGTCAGGACTAGCACACCACACATAAACCATAAGTTAGTCCATTGTCCGCTGTACTTTACCAACCCATACATTTGTACATTTTTTTCATGACGAGAAGTGCAAATATTAGCATTCTGAAGCTCCTAATTCAGAGAAGAAATAGAAACCAAGAATTGACAAGCCGGACAAGAGCAGAGGAGATGGAAACTACTATCCTCCTAGTTAAAGTCACCGTATGGATGAACGACTAAGTCTCCTGGGATACTCACGATAGAAGATAAAAGCAGTGGATAGGACCAAGTCTAGGCCACAACGACCTGGTTGCAAGGCATGCATTATCAGTAATCTACCAAACAGTCACCATGCTAATAGCATCGGGTTTTAACGAACAATTGGAGGTTGGTTAACTCTGACTCACTCTGGATGATGTTAACATTATAGGAAAGCTGAAGTTGTTGGTATTCCTAGGCCATCACAATCGACCTACGCTTTGGTCTAAGTGTTCTGCGGTCATACGGCAGCTCTCTAATCTAAACTAATATTTTCAGCCAACGGACAGACAACGGAAACATGCTTTCCATTCACTGTTTCCGAGTAGCGACCATGCTTACGAAGTAAACCAACAAAACACAAATTTAGGGAAGAAGTAGTCTGTTTTGCAACGGAAATATGCAGTTTAGAATTCCTCAGTGGATAGTGCTCGGTGCTCCACGGGAATCAGTGACCTGTTTCAAAAAGGCAGACAATACTATTGTAGTTGCAACTTTTGTGACCTTTTGTCACAAAAATCAGGGAGAAAGGTATGGAGGTCGCTATTATCGCCGACTAGACTAAAAAGCTAAGCGGTGATATCTGGATGACAGATATAAATAAGCATGCCGCCATCTCGTCCTGTTGTAACATGTTTGAAGTAGCGCTGAGCTTAGGAGAGAACGAAGGTTGAGGTATGGTCGTCCAGACCGTCCGTGACACCTAAGTGTCGAAACCTCCTCAGCTGTCACCAGAGGTGACTTGCGCAAGATAGCTAACTCAGCTATCGTCATGCCATCCAGCAAGGAATAAATGTACCTGAAAATGGCTCCGTACGGGTAAAAATCAACGGCATGTATATCTACAGTTGCTACGCTCCACCAAGATTATCGATTGAGGAGTACGAAGCCCTGTCCGAGAACGTTGTGCGCGACGCGAAACATCAGACCCCAAAAATCATCGCGGGGACTTTAGTGCATGGACGATTGAATGGGGAAGTCGCACAACAAACGAAAGAGGACGCTTACTATTAGAAGCCTTCTCACAGCTGGACATAACTCAATTGCCCTAACCCCTTGTGGGGCATAGCGCGTCAACTGTTCCATGTGGCCCAGTTGACGTTTCGTTGGCATAAACTAGTTTCAGAGAATGCAGTTGCCAGCATGCACCTCCAGCTGGACATGGTCCTGATGAACTCAGGTCATACCAATACCTTCCGGAGGGGAAACCCAGGCTTCATTATAGATACTACATTCGTCAGTAGCTGGGGGCGCGTTGGCGAGAACTACACCCACAGCGAACTTCAGGCCATAGTCGAAAAACAAAAACACCTGGTTGGGCGGCTAATAACTTGGATGAAGAAATTTTTGGTTTCGGCAGTTTTACAACATCTCCCTGAGAGGGAGGATTCAGTGTTGAGGTAGCAGCGTCGGTGGACTGAATCAACGAAGAGCCGGAGGACACACACACACACTCATCCCAAATATCGAGACATGGATCAGCCGAAAATACGGTGAAGTGAACCATTATCTTATGCAGGTTCTCACCGGATATGGAACTAATTCTAGCCTTTCCTGGCTTGTCGTAAAAGGTGGCTAAATGGACAGGATGTGTATGCCAGCCACATTCATCATCCGAAGCCTTTCATATGCTAACGAAACGTCAACGAGAAGGGGCGTCAGAAAAATAGTTGATTATATAGAGTTCCCGCTAACATAAATTCCTACCAAATTTCTAGATACTTCAACAAATATGGCATTAATGAAAAATTATAAACACATTCACTTATATTTCTAGTATAAAATTAAAACCCCATTTAGAGTTAGAAACCAGACAATCGTAATAATAAAAAAAACAACAACAAATTAATCATAAATGAATGGTGCGCCCGGAAATTCAACTCAAATATAACTAAAATTCCTTTTTCCAATTTTTTCAGTTGAACTGATCGCCTGACTCTGATGTTGAGTATTAGATCCCAGTGGACGAAACACAATTTCAATTAAAACTAAAAACTGATCGCCTAAAATACAAAAATTAAATTTTAAAAACAATAAATGTGCGCTGAAATAGAACTGAACAATTTTATTAGTTAATATGCCCTAGCCATAGATTAATTGCCGCTCAGTGTTAATATATCATCAATCCTATTACGTGCTAATTATTTAATAATAAAACTTTTAAATTATAAATTTTAAGAGCGGCCCACGACGAATTTGAATTCAAAGAAATTCGCTTCCATTTTGCATTCAATGACTGAAATGGGGCATTTTTGAACCTATACTTGTATATTTTGCGTGTATATTCTGCGGCAGCCATGTTGTTCACAAATGACATTACTAAAAACCTCCAATGTTAATTTATTTTAGTTTTATTATATCCTATTAAATTATACACCTAGAAATCAATTGATATTATTAAGTAGATAAAACTATGTTCTAACTGATTCAACATACATACCATACGTTTCACTCATACAATAAAAACAATTAAAAATTAAAAATTATTAAAACAGACTTTTAAAATTTTAAATAAAATGGTGAAAACAATAATTATTATAGTGGTGAGTTCACATAAATTTCAAATTAAATAGTAGTATTCAAACTACATACACTTAAAATCAAACTAAATATCGACTCTAAATTCATACTTTGTGAAACACTTAAAAGTCAAGTACTTACGTCAAGTGGTTTTTTCAGTACAATCCAACCCGATTCGGCTTGTATATCGAAATATTCCAAGTCATTCGGATTGTATGGGGCACTCAAGCTATAAACTATGGCACCATTATTGTCGGCATCTTCGTCAGATGCTGAAACACGAAGAATATTCGTACCAATACTGGCATCCTGTTTAACATTTTCAACGTATTTCTGTAAGCAAAAGTGTGAACATGTAAAATTTAGGGTCAATTAAATCCGTGTCATGTTTGACGTACCTGACGATCGAAAAGTGGCGGATTGTCGTTAACATCGGTAATTTCTACGGTAAAAGAACAAACACCCTCCAAACTGGGCTCGCCCTGATCCGTGGCTTTAACTGTAACGGAGACAAATTTTCCATCGTCTCCTTCACGATCGAATACCTTATTTGTTGAGACCTCGCCGGTTTCTTCGTCTACCGTGAATTTAGTACCTTTCTGATTCGGTTGTTGCACAATGGAATATTTGACCTAGAAACAAAAAGAAAATAAATAAATATATATAGAAAATAATTTGGGGGATTTTTCATTTTCAAAATTTATAGGGTCATTGTTCATATGGAACTTTCCCCCTAAACCCAAATCGAATTTCTGGGTCAATTTTTCGAATTATCACCCCAAATTTGGGGTGATTCTGCATTAGGACAATCACCACGATCTGAAAATTTTTTTGGGGAGGATAGCTAATGGAGGGGGGGGGGGGGGGGGTCATGATACTCGTACAACAACAACAAAACGTTTTAGGTCAGCTGTGCAGGGTAGTATCATGAATTGAATGAGCTGACTCCCGGATAAAATTTCCATTGTAGGTAACTGTGCCTAACTCCAATGTTGGCGCAAAAAAATATAACAAAAACATTAAAAACAAACTTAACTCTAATCATAAGTAGGCCAGTAAAATTAAGCTAATTTGGGGGCTTTTTTGATAAAAATTAAGGAAAGATCTGGAAATGATTTTAATCCCTTCTATAGATACTGAATACATGGAAACTGAGTTTACACGGTCGTAGAAGGTGAGCTTAACTTTTGGTGCGCGAAAATCCGAGAAATTTGAGCCCTTTTTTTAATATTATCCTTATAACTCCTCAACGGTGCCTCGGATCGAGAAAAACTAACATGAGTAAATTAAAGAGCGTTGAATTTTGCGTTCAATGCACTGCTCAACGTTGAAATTTCGTTCAGTAGCATAGTCAAAATCGATAGTCAAAAAACGACAATTTTCGAGGCTTCGCAGAAAAATTTAGGTGTGAAGTGTGTGTGTGGGCTTGAGCTATTCAGAGGACATTTGGACTAGGTTCGTTTTCATGTTCGAGTTTGAGTTCGACAGTGTATGGTGGGTGATACTTAATAAACTCGAAACTTCATCATAAATTAAGTACTTTGCATATTTTAATGCATTTCTGGATATCTTTATCCAAAAAAAGTCCGCTAAATATTACTATCAAAGAACAAGACGAGTATGAACTGTAAACAACCTTCAACTCCAGTAACACTTCTCACTATATTTCTGTGTTAAGAGCATTTGTGTACAAATATATAGGAGTATGTGACTGCTCGGAGTACTACTACACGTATTCCCCTAAGTGAGTCATTTAGACGGCAAGGGAGTGCAATTAGTATGGTAAGAGTATGAAGTATAAGACCCATTAGTAATTTTCATTCCTCCTATTGAATATTGAATTAATTGCTGCAGTAATTAAAGTCTTGCGCTTCGTTTGCATACCGTACGATGAAACAAGTGCATAATTGCGCTAAGTACTCTATTTATATGGTAATTAGTGCAAATTGGTAATGTCACATTAAGCTGTCACTCTCGATAGCTAACGATGGTGTCTGGTTAACACATAACATTCCAAAGAATCGCAAGTAATTTTTTTTTTCATTAATCGGCCTGAGCCATAAATTTTTAAGTTTATTGTCCAAATCGCAAGTTTGTTCAGGCGAAGAAGATGATCTAGTCGGGTTAAGCACAATCTTTCTTAAGTCGGGTTCACATCTATAAAAATTGTTGCAATATTCACACCACAAGGTGGTGTGCTCTCACCCCTCCAGTGGAACATCATAATTAACAGATTATTTATAGACCTATAGAGGGATTGGGTTGTTAGGTGACAGCCTATGCTGATGATGTCCTTGTTGCTATCTCTGATAAATTCCCTGGTACGCTCAGCGAAGTTACACAATATGATACGTGCTATCTCTGCTTACTATCTGGGCCAATGGATGGATGCGGCCTTACAATCAATCTTAGTAAAACCAAGATAGCCATACGTATATTCACAAGGAGACATAATATTCCACCAGTAATACTTCTTACCTTGCAAGGAGTAATGGTGTTTTGCTAGGTACCACTCTCTCTCTCCACGATCAAAAAGATACACACAAATAGTGCTCCGTGCTCTATGGGTTGATCGCTAATCGCGAACAATGTGCGACGATCGTGTGTCTAGCAAAACGCAACTTAAGACAGACATTTACAGATAGGTCAAATTTCCTTGGTTTAATATTGGCTAGAAAACTTAGCTGGAAACCGAATATTCAGGAGGGCGCAAACAAGGCTAATATGGCACTCTACTTCCTAATCGCCTGCGTGACAATAAGCCGGGCTCTTCGGACAGCTGCCATCTGCCGCGATGGATTTGATACACTGTGAACCGGTGCACATATTAGGAGAGCCAATGGCAGTAAATGAGCCTTTACGATTCGGATTGATGAAGTTCGTTCAGTACGGGTCAGACAACAATATTGAGCGGTTGAGACATCCCAGCTTCGACGGATTACACCTCACCAACGTGTGGTTCGAGAACTGTCAAAGCCAAATTCCACAACGTAGTCTATGGGAAGTGGGTGGTCCTCCATTACCGAACTCCTTGAGGGTCTACACAGACGGGTCTATGACTTAATCTCAATCTTTTTTACTACCTGCCGGATCGATCATTGCAGTATTTTCCAGGCGGAGATCTCTGCGATAAAAGAGGCTATGGTATGGCTGGGACGTCACATCACAACCATGAAGGACATCACGATCTGCACAGATAGCCAGGCTGCGTATACACGATCAAAATCTTAACGTAGTGCCGAATATGCCTTAGGGACATGAGCTACTTCTTCAATATTCTGCTATGTTGGATTCAAAGCCACAGTGGTATTGTCGGAAATTGTAGGGGCTGACAAGCTAGCTAGAAAGGAAGCAACCAACTGACTAAGAGACGTTCAATTCATAGTGACTATTATTACGATCATCTGGGGGAATAAAAAGAGGTACGAGATGGGTCAACTACTCCGCTTTGGAATTAGCTTCGGTTGGTTTTCAACTTC
Organism: Chloromyia formosa; assembly: GCA_964017055.1. NCBI lineage: Eukaryota > Metazoa > Arthropoda > Insecta > Diptera > Stratiomyidae > Chloromyia > Chloromyia formosa. Next base: position 151,658,581 of record OZ024815.1, on the reverse strand, counting down.
TTGTGTAGTCTCTTTACTTTTCTGGTCTAAAGGTCGCCACACACGATAACCATTTTGGTCGTGAGCATGTATTGAACCACGTCAAACTAAATAGAAAAAAAAAATATCCTCATTTCCGTTCGTTCTATGATATTTGATGGTTCGATGGAAGTTCGGTCATGGTTCTGCCCGATCATGTGTGGTGACCTTAAGTGTTCTGTGGAGCAGCGGCGTCCTTCTAACCTAACCTAGGACACATCTCTTATTTCGATTTCAACCAGAGTCTTAACTTGTTAACTTTCTTTGTGACTTGCGGCAGATGTATTCTAAATCCAGCCCTTTACTTTCTCCCCAACACAAATAGATCCAAAGTCATTCTATTTGGTGAATTGCACCTTAATGAAACCTAAACAATCAAATTCAACAGACGTACATACATCGTTCAAATGAAACTTTCCCAAAACTGTACATTTTCACCCCAGAACTCCAAAATCCATAGATATAAATTTACCACACCATAGTATGCAATTCAACTTGTCTCTTTCTAAAAACAAATTGAAACTAATTAACTTCTCTTATTATTATCCTCGCTGAACAGTATGAGAAGGAAGAAGGGAAGGAAGACAGCTTGTCTTCCAATTAGAATTGTTGCCGAGGCAAAATTTCAAAGTACTCGTATCATAGTATCTGCACTGTTGTCTTTTCAAAATTTTCGAAATTTCCAGAAAACTTTCGCATTTAGTCGAATTTTCTATTATTGTACTCGTACAAGTACCAGAATCCTTGATAAGTTTCTATATCCATAAATTTTATATTTAATATGATATTGCAATTCTTGCGATGAACGTGGTAAGAGAAATGTTTCCCAAGGAAATATGTTGGCTGCGCTTGCCATAGGTAACAACGACACAGATGTTTCTGGATGGGAAGAATCTTCAAAATGACAATTCTTTTATACTCGTATATACGAAAATACGGATAAGTTGACTAGAGTCTACAGTAGAGTATTTTGGCGTTAATACTGCATACTCGTACACCTCGGCAGCATGATGAAAGGAATAGTTAAGATAGTTGTCGAAAGTTGTCCTGAAATTCCAGTGTAGCATCACTAATTCCAAATTTTAACCAAAGACGATGCACAGAAGAATAGGATATGTTTGTTGGCAAATATTTAATCGCACATATATGTACATATGTAAATATATGTATATCATAACGATCTAACAGCTGGTGCAATATTATCTGTATTTATCTTTATGTCCTAATTTCATTTTTCAATCGCAATCTGATTTAATTTTATATCTACACACTTATAGGGATGTCTAAGTACTTAAGCTGCTTAGTGGACAGTCCAACAACATTTAAATGTACATGCTACTACATATCCATAAGTAAATCGTATTTGTAAAAGGAATTACACATTTTCTTGAGATCACAAAAGGATGTCATTTGTTGTAATCCATGAAGTCGCTTGGTATTCGAGTTGTGAGGATTAATATTAATTTTATTGTTTATATCAAAATACACGTGAACCATTCCAGAGTGTCTACTGGAAATCGAACATACATTCCAGAATGGATGTCCGCTTTAAGGCTAACACTACCCTCTTCGTGCGAAAATTACGTCACTGCTCTACACGACACTTGTATTTCCCCTTCTCACTCAAAAGAGAGCGATCAACACTGTAACGACTGGTTTTCATACGAAATAAAATGCAAAGCAATTGCTTTCGAGTGCAAATTGCTCTCACAATGGTGTGTAGAATTTTTCCAGTGTGTGCAATTTCGTGTGAAATATGTTAGTCTCTCCGCACAAGGGTCGCCTGATATTCGGTTCGTCTGCGATTTGAATTTTGCTCGTCTGCATTCCCACGCGACGAGGGACGACTAACATCGCACACGGGTCGATTGCAATTCGACACGTCTTAGATGCGATCCGGTATTAGGTATGGGTGTAGTTATGGAATATTATTATATTATTAGCACGCTTCGCGTGAAGAGCATCGTACCTTCATTATGACCTATGCTGCATTTGCCACTTTGAAATTAGTAGTAAAACTTGTTCCGATTTCATTGTTCCTATGAGAGGTATATGAAATAATGGGCCGATTTCAATAAAATTTAGGAACATGGTTTAATAGCCAATATGATTAAATAAAATTTGGTAAAGATATCTTCAGAAATAAAAAAGTTTTTCTAACAAAAACTTGCTTTTGGAACGGTCCTATGACAGCTATATGATAAAGTAGTCCAATTTCAACCAAATTCGGGAATGTGATTTCACTAAAAGTACTATTGATAAGTATAAAATTTGAAAAAGATAGCTTTAGAAATAAAAAAGTTTTTCTCACAAAGACGAATTTTTGGACCGGTATTTCCTATGGCGCCTATATGACGTAGTGGTCCGATTCCGTTGGTTCCGACATATTTACAGCGCGCAATAGAAAGAAGGCTTTGTACAAAATTTCAGCTAGATAGCTTTAAAACTGAGGGACTAGTTCGCATAGAAACAGACAGACAGACGGACAAATCTTAATCGACTCGTCTCATCATACTGACCAAGAATGTAGTTTATATGGTCGGAGATGCTTCGTTCTGTGCGTTGCAAACTTCATGACAAAGTTAATATACCCTATCACATCCGTGAAGGGTATAATAATGCTAATTCGGATGTTGTCATTCTCCCGGATTTTATTTCTAACCACTTTGGCACATTAGCACAAAAAATTTATGACACTACTGTCTGTCTATCAGATATTTAGTTACAGTCATATGATACCAAAACGTTTGATATATCGCTGCATACCAATGTGGTGTCATCTTTTTGAATGTTTGTGCGGAAAGTCGGCAACATCAACGCAGCAAAGAAAGATTTATTACATACGTAGTGAGCTCACATTTGAATAGATGGGTCACATTAGCAAAACAATAAACAAAATAAACATAAACAAAAATAATATGGGATATAAAAACTTTTGGGAGTTTTAAGGAGGTGGTGAGTAATTTAATTGAACTGATTTTAACATTTTTAGAGGTCTAGTGATTGGTCATTTATGAGATTAAGTTACTGGTATTACACGAAGTTTACGAGGAGGTTCATTGGCGAAATGAAGTCAAGCCAAAAATGGGTCGTAAATGTGAATGTATGTGCTGCAACAAGTGCACTGCATACATATTCATGTTGAACGACTTAACGAAGTGTGTGAAAGTATAAGCGCAAATAAGCTCCAAAAATTAGCATAGCACATCCGCTTCCTAACGTATCTGAGAACTATACCGACAACGAATTTCCTCCTATCATTAAAACAACCCCCTATTTTGGGGGTGATAGTTCGCAAGACTCCCCCAAAAAAATCAATTTTGGTTTTGGGCTAAAAGTTATCGGGAAAAAAACTCAAAAGTTAAATTCCGCTTTAGGCAGTACGTATCTACGTTTTCAAGAGTAAAACTATTGCCCTCAAAAATCGAATAGTTGACGCGCTATGTCCCCCTAGTGGTACAGGCAAACTAGTATTCACGGTACGATCGTACTGTATAGAGCGGAAATCCATTCTCGATTTCCGCCTTAGGCAGTATGAACATCAACATCGTGGCAGTCCGACGTATCAATCAATCCGGAGATCAGTTGCCAACTATGCGGCTTCTGTCTGGTCACAAAACCTGATTGACACTCAGTGGAAAATGATACAGACTTGTCGAAATGCTGTTCTTTGCACTATCACAGGCTGTGCCCTGATGTCGTCACAAGATCATCTCCATTAGGAAACAAGAAAGCTGCCCTTAAGAAGCCACAACACTCTTCTTACTAAGCAGTACTTAGTTGGCTGTTATGGAAACGACCAGCCAAATGGTCGTTATCTTATGGAAAAAATCCCACCACCACGTCACGTAAGACGCAACATGAGGAACTTCAAGAGGGAAGTCCACAGATTAAAGAGAGGCTCCTACGATGACTCCAGCTATAAGTCGGCCTTCTCTACGCTACTTTCTTCGATAGCGGATCTTAAACCAAATATGGTACTCACGGCTCAACCACCTGCCATATCATATAAGACGAAACTATATTACCAAGAGTAACAAGGAGTACGTTGGCTCAACTTCGTTGACATCATAAAACTTGTTTTCCTTTCCGGTTGTGAGATTAAATGTCAACTCCCCCTCCCCTTGACGAAATCCAGCATACGATGGAATGTGATAATGGAAAGACTACTAGTCCCACGCGGGACGTTTTTATTTCGTCCTTTCCTTAAATGTCAAATAAATTCCACTGTTTTTCTTGCCAAATTACCGGAAAAACCCACAACATACCATAGCAAAGTATATGATACCCTCATTCGAAATCAAACAGTATCTACGTCCTACATTATCCCGCTTATCTATAATCCATGCTCAGTTTTGTCGTTCAAACCCCATCAATATCTCTTAGCACGCAAATGCTTTTATCGTGAAAAATTGACAAATTGAAGCTGTGCAATTTATCGTCTTACTAAGAATGTTTGCGTATGTTCAGATATATAGATTTTTTCCTGAAGATTTAAATACATGTGTACAAAGTAGTATGGCGTACCTATATGTACCTACTACTCGTACAATCGGGGATCAATACTCTCGGTAACAGCCCCGAGAAGTAAAAGCATGAAAATTTATAGTGTCACGCAACAAGTACTCGTATGTGTGCAGGCATTACGTATAAGTACTCTGGTAAGAGCAGCTTTAACTTCGCTGACATATAAGGAACCTAATCCACCCGGTCAATTGTATGAGATTTATGAAAAAAGCAAAATGCTGGTATTGAAGAGTGAAATTTTGTAGAAAAAAAAACCATCAAACTGGCACTATAATGCGTCAAATTTGAATCGCATATACACTAGTATGAATCAATGAAACAAAAGGTTGGGTAATAAGCGGACACCTTCCATTTAGAGAATAAGCACTTAAATTTGTTGATAGATGTATGCCATTAATTCAAACAATTTGTCACCGAAAATGGAATACTCCACTCTCCTCGTAAAATTACATAGTTCTAAAATACACCCTCAATTTGCAGCAGCCAGACGTGACTACCCTTAGCTACGACATTTTGTTTTCTTAGCGTTTATGACATATTTGCGAGTTGTTTAGAAAATACTGTGACATCGTCGGTTGTTTACCCACGGTGTGGCAATTTGTTTGAACGTCTCTCCAATCAAATGGATCTCTACTCTCCGCTCGTGCTTATTCAGCACTGTCCCAGCACGTGCACTGAAACCTAAGAAAACCTCCTAATCTTTTATATTGACCCGCCCAGTACATTATTAAATCCAATTCCAACAGTTGTCACTTACCTGTCCATTCACGCCCTTGTCCTCATCAGTCGCTTGAACCTTAATCACAGGACTGCCATTCGGTGCGCCCTCCTCGACTTTCGGATAGTACGTTCCGCAATCCTTAAACACGGGTTTATTGTCATTAACATCCGTAATGAACACAACAACGACAGCTGTCGACGTATGAATTGTTGACTCGCCATTCACGCAACAGGACCCATCATCCATAGCGGTCACGTTTAACTCGTACTTGTCACGGTCCAATGAAATTGCTTTGCTGTGCAATCGAATTACGCCAGTAATATCCTCAATGACAAATTGACCGGAGTTCGTACCGCCACCTACAAACCCAAAACGGACATTGTCACCGTCCTTATCCGATGCCACAACAGTCGTAACAAGGGTATTGGGTCCGGCATTCTCATCCACATTCGGCGTATACACCTGCTGTGAGAATTTCGGCTCTTCGTCGTTCTTATTTTTCGTATAAACGCGAACCGTAGCCGTGCCGGTTTTCGGTGGCTCGCCCTTATCCTTGGCAGTTACAATAAACTCGTAGTAGGCATTGTTATTATCCGCATCCAATTGCTTATTATTCACAATATTGCCATTAGAATCGACTGCAAAATGGTCATCCGATACGAGATATTCAATTTCAGCGTTAGTCCCCGAATCGGCATCCATAGCTTTCACTTTAAGTATGTTGGTTCCGAGGGGTATGTCCTCGTCGACGTTGTGTGCCTGATAGTCGGGCAATTCGAATTTCGGAGCATTGTCATTCACGTCAGTTACACGTATCGTTAGCTGAAATGGAGGGAAAAAGGATAAATTACTAAATGGCTTTCGGAATGGAAATAAAAGGTCAAAGGATGTTGTGCATGTAGGTGGAGCCATGAACTGCGACTCTCTGTAGAAAAACGGATGATGATAAAACTTCCTGACCCAATTATCAATAAACTTACCTCCACTGAAGTCGAAAAACCGCCCGAATCTTCAGTAGCTGTCACTACTAACGAGTAGACATGAGGCTGTCGCAAGTCTTCAAAGTCCAATTCTTTCGCCAGTTTCACAATACCAGAGGTTGGGCCAATATTGAAGGTTCCAGCACCTTGTCCTTGAGCTTTCAATGTGTAGCGTATTTCACGATCAGCAAATGATTTAGCTTTCACAGAAATTATGCTGAAAAAGAAAGAAAATGTCAAAAAAGGACAGTCAGTTATAACTAAATCGACAACAAAATGACCAAGCATACAGTAGTTAGTGAAGCTAACTAAAATCCGTTTAACAATATTATTTATTATCTAGTTCATTCCTTCACTTTTGTCCAGCCTAGTTACACGAACATATCTGACACACAATTAGAATGGGTCTTCCGCTGGGAATAATTCAGATGGGAGCCCAGCTCCCCGTGTACAAATGTTGGATTGCATTTTGGCTCAGTCAAACATGATGATTGTTCTTGAACTAGAAAGGACGATGAAATATTACACTTTATGTCCAGGACGGTTCACACGCGACTATACTTTCTGCCTCAGACCTCACTAACGCTTGTATTTGTTACCGATAGCACCAAAATTGGCGAAGAATCTATCTACATGCAGCCGGTACCGATGACTAATGGAGCTGTTGACCCGCTAAGCCCCACAAGGGGTTAAGACAAACTAGTATATGCTCCCTTTGGATTAAACTTAAGGTTTTTTATTCGCGTCAGTGGCACTTTAAAGCAAAAATAGGCGCGAAAGCCCCTAAATATTCGGAGCCCAATGTCATCATCATCATCGTGGCCCGACAGCCCGACGTCGGGCCTTGGCCGCCTGGATCATTGTCCTCCAATTATCTCGGTCACGTGACCGCGTCCTCCAATTTTAGGAGCCCAGCAGCTGCGCGGCGTCCACACCTACTGAGCTCTCCCAACGACATCTCGGTCGTCCTCGCAGTCTCGCTCCGTCGACTCGTTCTGCATTCATTACTCTCTTAGGCATGCGATCATCGTCCATTCTTTGTACATGCCCTGCCCATTGAAGTCGTTGTAGTTTGACGATTTTCGAGACTTGCAGCTCATCGTACATTTCATACAACTCATGGTTGTACCGGATGCGCCATCCATCTCGATCGCAAACAGCCCCGAAAATTCGCCGTAGAACCTTACGTTCGAAAGTGTCTAGCATGTTTTCGGAGGCTTGAGTGAGGGTCCATGCTTCGCAGCCATAGCATAGCACTGGTCGTATAATGGTTTTGTACATGCGGAGCTTCGTGTTTCTGTGCACATGTTTTGATTTCATTATGGGGAGAACCGAGAAAAAAGTCTTATTAGCTAACTGTATCCGTCGCTTGATTTCGTCAGTTTCGTTGGCGTCCCTTGACAGGTTGCAACCCAGGTAGATGAAGTTGTTCACGAACTCGGTGTTGAGGTCCCCCACGTTGATGCTCGGTTGTGCAGGTGTCCTTGTCACCGATTGCATCATTATTTTAGTTTTACCCTCGTTAATACGTAATCCAACTTCCTTTGCAGCGGTATCGAGCGTATGCAGAAGTTCTTCTGCGTCAGCCAATCTTCGGGACATGATGTTGATGTCGTCGACGTACGCTGCTAATTGTGTCGACTTGATGAGCAGCGTCTTGCTGTTGTCCATATTCATGGCCCGAATAACGTATTCCAGTGCTAGGTTGAAGAGCGTCGGTGCCAGTCCATCGTCCTGTTTCAAACCAGTGCGTGTTTCAAATAGATCAGTAAGTCTATTCTGGATCCTGACTTGTGAGACGGAGTTGGTCATCGTCATCTTTGTCAGTCGCACTAATTTTGCTGGTATACCAAATTGCAGCATGATGTTGTACAGTACTCCACGATCGATACTGTCGTATGCCTGCTTGAAGTCGACAAAGATTTGGTATATGTTTACGTTGTATTCCCAGCACCTCTGGAGTATCAGTTTGACTGAGAAGAGCTGATCGGTTGTGGAGCGACCAGGTCTGAAACCGCTTTTATATTCGCCAATGACTCGTTCTGCGTACGGTTTTATTCTATTTTCCAGAATTTTCGTCAAAATTTTATAGGACGTACAAACTAGTGAGATGCCCCTGTAATTCTCACACCGCAATTTATCTCCCTTTTTATGGATTGGACAGATGATGCTTTTGCGCCAATCGTCTGCGATCGTTCTCCCACACTCGCAGGAGTAATTGATGTATGGCATCAACTAGACTCGTTCCACCGAATCTTAGCAGTTCAGCTGGGATCTCGTCAGCGTCCGGCGCTTTATTTCGTTTTAGTGACCGCAACGCGAGATCAACTTCCTCTACTGTCGGGGGTTGAATGGGTGATCAACAATATCATCGAGAGCTTCCTGTGTGGGGATGTTAGATGGTCGGTTTAGAAGCTCTTCAAAATAAGAGGCCCATCGTTTGTTAATACCATCGGTGTCGCTGATGATGTTTCCATCTTTGTCCTTACAAAGGCTAGTCCTGGGTTGGTAGCCGTTCTTGATTGTATTTACTAGTTTGTACGCTTGTCTGGTGTTCCTATTAGCTAAGTTTTCGTTTATGTTCAGCAACTGCTCGTCAAAGTATTTACGTTTCTTACGTCTAATTATTCTATTCGATATTCGCCGTAGCTCGTCATATTTTTCTCTTCTGGCTCTGGTTCTTCGTTGAATCCATTGTCTGTAGGCCTCGTTTTTCGCGTCAAGTGAATTTTTGCATTCTTCGTCGAACCAGTCATTTCGCGCTCGCCGGGCTTTATATCCCACGACCTTCTCTGCGACATCCTTGATGGTACCCTTGAGTTCTTCCCAGAACCCATGGACGCCTGTGTTGCTGATGTTGTGTAGCATAGGTGATAGTTTTTCCTCAAGGGCGTTAGTATACGCCACCGCTGTAGCATCACTCAAGAGCTTATCAACCGCAAAGATTTTGAGAGGGCTGATTCTTGACTGGTGCACTGAGAAGATTCTACATCTGTAGGTCGTCTTCACCAAGTGATGATCTGAGTCGCAGTTTGCTCCTCGATAGGAGCGGACATCCAAGACACTAGACGCCCATCTCCTGCAAATGAGGACGTGGTCAATTTGGTTGACGGTATGTGCGTCTGGAGACTTCCAGGTCTGCTTGTGAATGCGTCGATGCGGGAAACACGTAGAGCTTACGACTAGATTCCTGCTGCAGGCGAAGTCGATAAGTCGCTGGCCGTTATCGTTACATTCTTCATGGAGGCTGTGGCCTCCAGAGGTCCCCCGATGCCAACTTTCATTCCCGACTTTCGCGTTAAAGTCTCCCAGCAGCAATTTGACGTCGTTTGTTGGAAGTGAGTCGAAGAGAGTTTCAAGGCGGGCGTAGAACTCGTCTTTTACTGCGTCTTCTTTAACTTCAGTGGGGGCATGCACATTGATGAGCCAGAGATTGAAGAATCGAGTCTTGATGCGAATCGCACACAGCCGTTCATTTATGGGTTTGAAGTCAGTAAGTCAGAGAGATCGTCGTATCACATCAATACCGCCGCGTACTTCGCTCCACCAAAATTTCACAAAAACAGTAGTTTTATTGACTGAGATAGTGCTTTTTTAAATCTAATCGCTTCCTTTGCTATTTTGACTGCGTGCTGTGTAGTGATTTTTAGTGGAGTTCATTGTTTCTGCGCACATTTTGTGATTTAATTATTTCCGAAAAGAAAATTTTTTGACATTTGTATTATTTATATCCAAAAAGCTTAGTGAAAAACTTTTTCAAGTATTTACTTGTGCCTGGTTTGTGTCCTGGATAAAAAGTGAACTTTTTCAAATATTGAACTAAGCAGGATCGGACAGTGCATTTTAAAGTATCGTCTTTTTAATCGGAACTTTCTTAGTTGCTTTTTTTATTTCTATCAACATGGTTGACTGCTCGGCAACATCGTGTTTTGATAAGGCCAACAAGACACCAGCTATTTTATGCGGAGGATTCTGTGGTAAATCCTTCCACTGTAAATGTGTTGGCCTATCTGGAACAGTAGGTGACGTCATTCGTGAGGCTACCTCTGGCCTCTATTGGTTTTGTCAAAATTGCCGTTCTACATCTATGGCAATTTACGTTCAAAAACTCTTGAATGCCAATCAAATGGTCGTGACGATTTCGACCGACCTGACTGCCATACTGTCTAAACTTCATTCTACCCGAGATGAGTTTGCACCGCTGTTGATTCCGCCTATCACTGGTCTGGCTGATAATCAATTTGATTTGACGAAAGAATCTCATCATCGCCCATCTAAGCCGCCTCAGCTCCAACAATCAGCAATACAGCCTCAACCTTCTTCCCTAGACGATTTCCAGAGAGAGCTTAACCTGCTGCAGGCTAAGTTTACTGCATATGCTCATAAGCATTTGCCGGCTACTGGGAGCAACGAAGCTGATGCCTCCTTATCATCTGTAAGCCAAGGCTTGTTAAACGACGGTGTTCTGACTCGTTCCCGATCAAGGGCTAAGTCTCAGTCTGACACGCTTACGGACCGTTTGCCGAATATTTCATCTTCGGAAAAGGACAACCACCGTACTAACTTACCACCAACTTTGACATCTGCAATATTAGCCCCCGCACTAACTATTGCCAACACTTCTGATTCCTCTATGATCATCAACTCCAGAAAACAATCTGTGCAGCAATCATCCGCTCCGCCTTCTATTGACTTATCTTCTAGAGGTGCTACAACGTCAGCTAGCGATGACCTTACCACCTCAGCCATCCCCACAAGTTTATTGCGTGTTTGCTCTCCACCTAAACAAATTTTTCTGTCGAGACTGTCTTACGATACGTCAGAAGAAGAAATCAAGCGCTACATTATCAACCAGCTTGGTTTTGAACCTGTCTTACTAACATGCAAGAAACTGACCAAGGAGAACATTCCCAACAAGATGGTATCTTCGTTCAAGGTAACCATTCCACATGATCTGCAAATGCCATGCCAGGCATCTTTCTGGCCTCCGGGAATTCTTTTGAAGGAATTCACTAAACGAAATTTTCAACGACAACGCGTACCAACGATTCCAAAATAATGCAAAATAAGTACAATAAGAGTCATAACTTAAATAATTCTTCGTCTTCACTTTCTCTATACCTATATTATCAAAATGTGCGAGGGTTACGCACCAAGCTTCAACTTTTAAATGTTTCTGCCCTTACATCTTTTCATGACATTATCTGTTTGACCGAAACATGGTTAAACCCTTCTATCAACAGTAGGGAACTTCTTGAGGGGTATCAAATCTTCCGTTGTGATAGAAACTTCGAATTACTTGGACTGACAAATGGTGGTGGAGCGCTAGTTGCTATCCAGAACCACATTGAATGTTCTTTTGTTTCCAGTAGCCTTTCTCAGCCTTATGATTGCGTTACCGTTAATATTCCTACTTCTACCTCCACATCACTTGTGGTTGTTTGTGTCTACGTCCCCTGTAATTCCACATTTGCTGTTTATGATAGTCTCTTTGATCACTTATCTGATACTGTTAATATTCTATTTCCTAATTCCTGTTGTCTAATCTGTGGTGATTTCAATCTTCCCAATGTTAGATGGCCTGATAGGCCAGGTCTTCCTCTGACTTCTTCTTCCATGTCAAGGTCGCTCACATCCTTCATGGAATTCTGTAACCTTTTACAATTCAACTTAACTCTGAACTTTATGGATCGTGCTCTCGATCTTGTGTTAAGTAATCTTCCCTTGTCTTGTCTGTCGTCTTCGTTTCCTACTCCTGCTTATGTTCCTTGTGATCCTTACCATCCGGCTATTGCTCATGAGATCAATATTAAATTGTCACCCCCTCTCTCACAGACTTATCATTCTAGACTTAACTTTAGGAAAGCTAATTACGCCTCTATTAATGAAAGGCTGAGTCAAATCAATTGGTATTTCATTCTGAAGGATCTTAACTGTGAGAATGCTGTGACAACCTTTTACTCTATCCTGTACAACATCTTATATGAGTTTGTTCCACTATCTAACTATAAACCCCGGAAAGGTCCAGTTTGGTTTACTCCGCTAATACACAAATTGATCCGTAAAAAGAAGCGTGTCCATACTCGTCTTAAACGCTTCAGACGCCAATCCGACAGTATAGCGTTTCGTTATCTTAGAACTAAAATTAAAAGACTTATTATAGTTGCGCGTTCTGCTTATTACGAAAGTGTGGAAAATAGTTTGAGATCCAGCGAAAGCAAGCCTTTTTGGTCCTATGTGAAGAATATGAGATCTTCTTCCAGCCATCCTTCGCTGCTTTCGTACAACAATATGACTGCTAATACACCTAACGAAATTTGTGAGCTTTTTGCCACATTCTTCTCAAGTATATTCTCTCAGTCGTCATTATCATCCTCTAGTCCACCTATTGATGCTCTCGATAGGCTGTCGTTGTATCTACCCCAGTCTGTTCTGCCGTCGTATGTATCTTTTCTTATCTCCTCCATAAAAAATAGTTCTTCCTCAGGACCGGATGGCATTCCTAATTCCTTTCTAAAGCAGACCAATAATTCCATATCTGCTCCTCTCGCCATTCTGTTTACCAAGAGCTTGCAGGAAGGTATTTTTCCAATACAGTGGAAATCTTCCTTTGTTGTTCCAATACCCAAAAAGGGTGACCTTAGCTCTGCATCTAACTACAGACCTATTTCCCTATTATCATCTGTTTCCAAAATCCTTGAGAAGATTGTGTACAACTTCATTTATGATAATTTTGGTTATCTTATTTGTTCAGAACAGCACGGCTTCTGCAAAAATAAATCTGTAGTTACCAACCTGGTTGAATTCGTTAATTACGTTGCTAAATCTTTTAATGATCATAACGACGTTCATGTCATTTATACAGATTTTGCTAAGGCTTTCGATACTGTCAATCACCAAATCTTGCTAAACAAGCTAATCGCTCTTGGTTTTCCTTCATTCCTCGTTGTATGGCTCTGCTCTTACCTCAACGATCGGTCATCTAGAGTCGTTTTCCAAAATTTAGTTTCGTCCTCTTTCTGTCCGTCATCTGGGGTTCCCCAGGGCTCTATTCTGGGTCCCTTATTGTTCTCATTCTTCGTGAATGATCTTCCGTCGCTTCTTAATTGTCCCTTCTTATTATATGCTGACGACAGTAAAATTTTCTCAGCGGTTTCATGTCTTACTGATTGTAACGTGCTACAATCTGATTTGAACATTTTATCTACTTGGTGTAGCTCAAACGATTTACACCTTAATGTTTCCAAATGTTTTGTAATGGTTTACTCCTTAAAACCTTCCCCTATTTCTTTCTCATACCAAATAAACTCGGTTCCTCTCCTAACTGTTTCTACGTTCAAAGACCTGGGAGTTGTGTTTGACCCCAAACTTCGTTTCACTGACCATTACTCTGATATTATCAACAGGTCATCTAAATTAGCTGGTTTTATTTTACGTTGCTCCTGTAACTTCCGGTCCATACATACCTGTGTGAATTTATTTGTGTCACTTGTACGTAGTGTCTTAGAATATGCCTCTGTTGTTTGGTCTCCATCTACTTCTGTCTCTTGCGAAGCTCTTGAAACTGTTCAAAGAAAATTTACTAGAACCTTAATGTTCAGATACAAGCTTGTATACCGCCCTTACCCCGACCGCCTCAGCTTTTTAAATTTATCGCCACTACGTAAAAGAAGAACATACCTAGATCAATGTTTTCTTTTCAAGTTGTGTAATGGATTGTTAAATTCTTGTCTCTTAGCTGACATTAAGTTTAGGATCCCTTCCCACAACACGCGATCGATGGCAGTTTTTGATCCTCCTCATTCCTCACTTTCTGTTTTTATCAACTCTCCACTCCAGAGATCTATGAGAAACTTTGATAGTTTGGAGCTTGGTTCTATATCCTCTTCTTTTTATACCTTCAAACGTACTTTGCTGCATAAACTTGATTCTTCTGAAATAAATGATTAATTAGCCCTATTGTAAATCTTGGCGCCTTCTTTTTAATTTTGAATTACTATTTCTTGTCTTCTGTTTATCCGCCTACATAGTTCTAAGTCACATTTTCTTTTTCATTTGAATTACTATTTCTTATTTTCTATTTATATAAGTTCTAGCTCCTTAAGTTATTTTGCTTTTCACCTTTTTTTCTTCTTTCTTCTTCTTTAAATTTCTTTTTTTTTTTTGTATACTATTACTTTTTTTCTTTTTTGTCTCCTTCACATTACGTATTTTTGGAATCTATTCCTGTTATGTAATAATAATAATAAATAAATAAATAAATAAATAAATAAATATGCGGTTTGAGGTGATTGTTCACTATAAATGCTACTCCAAACTCCTTGCGGCCCGATGGTTTGCCACTTGTAAAAATTGTGTGCGAGCCCAATGTGGGCTCTGTGATTTTATCTAGTTAAGAAAGCCGTCAATTTGTCGGTCGGTACCGTTTGACTAACTGTAACAAAAAACCGAAAGCATCTAAGACCTTAAAGCCACTTAAAACTTTTTTTTTGTCCCACAAAAATTTATCTTTGGAAAAAATCGAAAACTGCCAAAAGCCCGATAATATTTGGTACTATATATCTCATAAATTACATTAATTTTGTGAATACATTGACAAATTCGTTAATTCCTTGCAATACCCAACCCATCATCCCTAAATGTTCAACTAATAAAAGTCAATATGTAAATGCAGATAGAATCTACGAGTACTTTGTGTGCATATGATGTATGTACTCGTATACAAATAAAAAATATTTTTTTTTTACTCACTCTGAATCTTTCTTCTGATTCTCCGGTATTTCTGCTTCGTAGCTTGGCATATAGAATTGTGGCGCCCGCTTTCCACCCACGATCGACAATCGCTCTTCGGGGGTGCTTTGAAAGCGCCGATCATCGACCTTGCCATTCTGATCTTCAGCCTTCACATACAACACATATTCCATGTCCAATTGAAATAGATCTGTGCCTCGTGTTCGTACGACACCTGATCTTTCGTCAACCTCAAAACGGCCTCCGGTACGGTCACGCACTATAAAATAATGGATATTGTGATCGGTATCTGGATCGCGAGCTTGCAATGTGAAAACCGGAGTATTCGGTGGAGCATTGAGCTGAACAACAGCTTGCATGGGCAATGGACGGTTTATAAAGTACGGTGGTTCGTCGTTAACATCTTTCACGTGGATGATGACACGTTGATTGTCGGTATATTTGAGACCTGCTGAAAAAAAGGAAAGAGATTAGAAAATGTAAAAAAAAAAAACGAAAATGGTTATCAATAAAATTTCCTTCCCTAAAAATTCACAAACAATATTCTTATAAACTTTCCCAAGTAGTTCCAACCAAAGTGAGCCACAATTCCGATAAAAACTCAACAACATAGTACTTTTCGGCCCCATTGATGAATTTTTGTGAACGCATTTAAGCACATTCGTAATGCTCGTAAAATGTATCTTCTCTTTTACGACTATCGCACTAAATTCGTTTACTGACCAAACACGCAGCACAGGCAACATCTACGAACTTCATTTTTTATTTGCTTGCGAATAAAATAAAAACTAAATTTACGACTATTTAGAGCGAACCGCAGGACTTGAAGGACTTCTCCGGGGTTCACACTGTTGTACTCATATAGTACGATAGCGTTCATGGTCTTTCATTAAGACTCCACTACTCAACCTGCACCTCATCTTAAATTTATAACACTGTATGTTTGGAAACTTTTCCGGAATTCGCATGAAAAGTACTTAATTTTTTACTCGACTATTCTGTGAGGATATTTGTGGGGAAAGCACGATTTGAACAGTTTTTAACCTTCGTTGAGTTTAAAATGAAAAAAAGGAAAAATAAAAGCTGTTTTTCAAAACTTTAAATGCCTGCTTTTATTATGGTTAGACCATAATACTCATATATCAGTAGTATGCAAAACAAGGAAAAATCAAACTATAAATGTTGAAATTGTTTCACGGAGTATGAGCCAAGTTTGGAGCACTGGGGACGTTTTGTGTACAAAGCACCTCACAACAGGACTACGATGAAAGGTTTTCGTTTGATAAAGTTTTTATTTTTGTGTTCTGAATATAAAAGAGTATTTAAAATTTGAAACGAACATTGTCAGCTCCGGAAACAGTAAATAGTTGAATCATGTATCCTCCGAAATAGCTCCCCTTCAATAATTAATTGTATCCCGACAATATTTGGCTTCTAGGAATGGGTTCCAAATTAATGAGGTATGGACTGTTTCCCATATTCCTCAAACATCGCTGAAGTGATAGCTTATGACGAGTTTGGATCTATAAAGTCAAAGATAAGAATGTAAAAAAAATCATCCTCCTCCACTAGTGTGTGATCTGGCTAGAAGTGTCATTGGTCAAGGTGACATGAAAGACAAGTACCCACTCCACCTCTTTGCAGTGACTGCTGCAAACCGTCCCTTATGACGGACTAAGCTGAGATTGTTAGGACCGGGCTGGAAGTAGGTTCGCTAAGCCGGTTGCGGATAAATTTGCCGTCCAGTAACGTTTTGGGGGCAAGATCTAAACGGCGAGCGAACGCCTCTTTCCTTCCACCGTAAAGGTGCTAAATGCGGTGGAACAGCGTACACCGAAAGCTGTATGGCCGAGAGGAGCTCGTTCAATTGCGCGACCTTCGATGCCCGGGCAAGGTCGGTTGCATAAGTGTCTCACCTTGGGATGCCGGTTGTACCAGGGCGGATCATCCTTTCCGGTTTACTCGTGGGATTTGATTATGGATCTTACAAAAACAAATCTTGTCCCACCCCGACTTGGAGTCTGATAGCTTCTAATCGAGCGAGGACACACTGATCCCAAGTCAGGGACCTCTAACAACGGAGCTGACGGAGCCGTGTGACTTTCATTCAGGAGACAGGCAATTTCGTTACCCAAAGTACCAACATGTACAGGGACCCAGTAGATGGTAACTTATTTTGCAGTGCTAATCAGCACTAGTTTTAATGAAAAGGAGGATTTACTTATCGCCTTGACGGTAGCCTATCAGTGAAAACCGCAATACTTCTTCCCCGTTAAACTGGCTCTAGATATACTTAAGTCCGCACATATCTCAGTTGCGTGGCGTGGACTTCGGCTTGGAAGACAGTAGGGTAATTCTCCATAGGAATAAATACTCAAGTGAGGGGCCTACGATACCCGATCCTGTGCCTTCTTCGGTTTTGGAGCCATCAGTAAACTATTTAACAGTTAGATGGAAGGGTTGAGTGCCTCATCTTCCATTCGTCTCTTTTCCAAATAGATGTAGAGAAGAGTTAACTGAAGCGGAGCTCAATGGTTAAGTGGTCTTATGGCACTTACCTCATTATCATCAGGAACGGCTCCAAATTAAATTTGAGTTTAACCAAACTCACTTAAAGTCTAGCTACTGTTGATTTCGCCGCCACCTTTAGATGAATGTGGATCGGCGGAAGATCAAGTACCGACTCAAGGGCTGCTGTAGAGCACCTGCGGATAGCCCCTGTAATTGTGAGACACGCCAATTATCTGGTGGTCGCCTTTTCCACCAGATGATAGCCCCATAGGATAAGGCCCACCGCCCCGAACTTAACTTACCTGGGATATCCACGTGTCCGGGGACTCTCTTGACTAATCGAAATCGTGCCCAATATTTAGAAAGCTACCTCTATGACAGACCTAAGTTTAAAACCATAGTAACATTGAGAGGTAGAGAACTAACCGTTCACAGTGCATGGCACGCCATTTACGAGTATCACCCTATCAAATTACAATTTAAACTCTTCGAAATTTTCGATGATTTTATCTTTTTTTTGCGTCTTGATTTCCGTTTAAGCCTTTACCGGATTAGATGGCACGAAATGTGGCTGTCAACAAATTGGATCACAATGAAAATGTATAGAATCTTCGAGATGCCATTGTTGTTGAATGATGATGGGTTTTTTTCTTCGGTGGTATCATGTTTTATGGGTGTCTTACAGATTGACACGATAACGACATACCTTCCATAAACATTTCGGCAGATCCGTTTTGATTCGGGGAGACTTTAAAACTCACAAAACGTCTGTTGATATGATTTGATTTGTGTAATCGTCTTAACGGTAGACAGCGTACGCTACTACATACTAGTTTTAAGCCATGACTTTAGCTATAATTGGATTTGGTACACGATCTTTAGATGAAAGGATACAATTCCAGCAATGTCTTAACGTTTTGAAACTGACAGAATATATCTCCAAAAAGTGCGCTACCATAATTTAGCGAGTTCGTTTCAGGAAAGATGGGGAGAATGCAATTGGATTACGTTGATGTGAAGATTTTGATAACAGGGAGTAGACTTCGATTCATGATAGAAAGATTGAATTTGATTCAAAAATATCGAAAAATATAGAGGAAAGCTATAACTGCAGCAACATAATAACATCTTTTCAAGTTGCTATTGGAAGTCGCACACAGAAAAACATATCCAGCGGCACGTTTTCAAATACCCAAATCGTAGATCATCTTTCATAATCTTTTGTCTGCCTCTTAAATATTCAAGCTATGAATATTATTCATATACATATTTAAATAAAAAAAATGGCATAGCATCTCTTTATCTGCCCGAAATGCCAAGAAACCGAAATTCTCGTCATTCGAATTCATAAATCAACTTCTCGGTACCGTGAACAGAATCATTTATCTGTCGTGAACTGAGAGGTCGCGCACAGCACGATGTCTAACGATAACGCTGAAAAGGCATTTTCATTGATCGCATTGCCTACACCAGACGAATAAGATATCATATCGCCGCGCCATGTCACCGCCCCTAATTAATTCTATACTGCTACATTTTGAAAAATTATCATATGTCACCCGAAAAAAAAACCACGTACCGAACTTGAGAGAAAATAATAATACATAATTTATTTAAATAAATTAGCACGGATACTCTCAAAAGCCATTTCAAAAAAAGCTAAGTAGGCAACGCAAAAAAGCTGTTTGTTTTGGGGGTCTATTAACTTTGATGATTGAATAAATTCCTACTGTTTTAACGACAGTTGGAGAGACGTCTAATTTTTAATTAATTGAATTTTCTATGGTGAAGTTGGCAATTGGTATGCATAGTTATGAAAATTAATTTGCTGTTCATATCAAACTGTGACAAATATTACTGTTTTATGTAGGAAAGATGCCATAAATTCGTTGAAATTATTGTAATGAATGAAAATTAATGGAATAAAAAAGAATATGGTATGTGAGAAGAGAAACTATTTAAGTATATTATTCACAAATAAAATATCTTTCTTGTGGGAAAGCAAAAAAAATACATAAAGAATTTATAGCTAATAATGGGATGGTAGGCTATTAAGATTATGGGCGAAATGTTCGCCAAAACCATGTAAGTGTCCAAGTGGATTAATTACAATAGATTAAAAAAAGTAAAAAACAAATATATAATAGAAATCGTCTTATTTTCCACTGTACCCGGTCGAAGTGTGTTATCTAAAAAGAAATAAGAAAGAAAAGCGAACATGGACACAAAAGGAGGAAGAGCGAAACACGTGGCAGTGGCTCGCTCGGTTGTACTTCAGGCCGTTTGAACTGTTTATTGGATTTTTTATGCTTCTGGTGGAAAGAGTATCTTAATCATCCAAATTTTCTTTCTTTATTTGAGGCATGATGATTGCTCCTTTTTACTTCTGGTGGAGTAAGATTTTTCACTTTTAAGGCTGGTACTAACCTCTACGTGTGAAAAGTTGCACTTATCTCTCCCACGAAAAAGTAACATTGTAGACATTGCACACAGCACATTACCGCGGCGCTCCAGACGACACATGATTTTCCCTTCTGCTCAAAAGATCGGTTTTCAAGTGAAATAAAGTAAATGTTTTTCCGTGAAAATTGCTCATAATAATGTGGAGACTTTTTCCTTGGAATGAAATACCTAGTCTAGCCATAAATACTGTTACAAACTTTTTGAAGCACAGTTCAACAAAAGAGGCGTTATATGTTAAGAAATCATTGTTTATTTATTAAATGCATTGTCAACAACGGAAATTGCAACAAGTTATTCGAAGTGATTGCCTTTTGCCTTTACACAAGCCTTTAATCGAGCTGGCCACTTATCTATGGAAGCACGCACGACTTCAATCGGAAAGTTGGCGACTGCATGTGTAAGAGACTTCTTTAAGGATTCGATATTAGAATGTCTTTTAGAGCACGTCATTTGCTCTAAGACAGACCATAATTCGTAATCCAGCGGATTCAGGTCTGGGCTAGAGGAAGGCCAATCTTCAGCTTTAATAAAATCTGGAACATTTTCTTCAAGCCATTTTTGGGTTGACTTCGCCTTATGACCTGGTGCAGAATCTTGCTGGAAACTCTAAGGCTGATTTTTGAATAATGACGTGTTGAGAGGTTTCACTACACTTTCAAGGACACTTTCTTGATAAATTTTGGAAGACGTTTTGACGCCCTTCTCACAAAAATGCAACTTTGTCACTCCGTTGTAGCTAACACCCCACCAAACCATTACTGAGGCTGGATGATGACCTCTTTGAACCTTTTGGGCAACTTGAGAAGCTTCTCTGGCACTGCAAGCATAAACCCTATCGTTTTGTTTATTAAATGTTTCTTCGACAGTAAAAATTTTTTCGTCCGTAAACAAAATTTTACGGTGTTCTTGGTTTGCGTACCGGCAAAGTAATCGTTTTGATTTTTCCACTCTATTTTTTTTTAACGAATCTGTTAGTAAATGCCCGGTAGATCTACGATAAGCACCCAACCCCAAGTCACTTTTGATGATACGTGAAATTGTTCTTTGGGGTATTTTCATCTCACGCGATAAAATTTTTTGCTTCTGAAGAGGATTATGGCGAATTCTCGACGGCCACTTCTTTCACGGTCACTTACTCCAGACGTATCATTAAATCTTTCAATAGCCCGATATACAAACATTCGGCTTATACCAAGGGTATGCAGAGTCTTAAAAATATCACTTGGTTGCATTCCTACTTTATGAAGTGCAATCACAGCAATTCTATTTTCTTTGTCACCCCAATCCATGTTCACTACACTAAAAATTAAACTCAAATGATGACAAATGCATCAAGCACAAGCGTACTATAGCGATTAGCTCAATTTTTAAGAAATGCAATATAACGGTTCCTTTCTGCAGGGTTGCCAAACCTTGTAACAATATTTATGGCTAGACTAGGTATGTTAGTACTGAGAGAGCGAAAATTTTTCGTGCAAACGCACATTTTGGTAGTTTTTGTATGAGATTTCGCACGAAAAATTGATCTTAGTACCTAGCCTTAACGGAAAGTTTTGTTGGTTTATGTTGCGGTGACATCCGTGAATGTTAGCGAAAAGTGTGAATTAAGAATATCGCGCATTTAAGCGATCGATGGTGACCATCTTCCATTTTTGCTTTTTGTTATTGAATTTAGTGAAGTGTGGGGGAGAGGGGGTCAGGACCAAATGTTCTTTTTTCCTGTTTTCCTTTAGTATTTTGAAAACTAGGGCTCTACAAAAAAGAATTTTGAAAGCAAATTAAAGCACATACAATATCCTACACAATGATATACATATCATACATGTGATCTAATGGTGTGTTGTAGTAGTGTGTAGTACATATACCTAAGACCATAAACAAAGGAAAACTGAAATGAAACCGGAATATAGAGGGCTACGTCCGCAATTCGAGGGTTTTGTAGCAAGCGCTTATTTTGGCATGTAAATACTGGCTCCCTGTTCTTCTTGGTACCCCTCAGCTGAATAAAAACACCATAATTAAATGTTTTACCCATGATATAGTATCTTACATGCCAATTCACAAAAAGACTGCATCTGTCACCTTTCAAAGTAATAGTTTTAATACGAGAAGCTGTAGATCGATATGTATGTATACGAGATAAACTGTCCTACTCTTCGAGATGCTTAACCATAAGACGACATTGCAAATTGCAAACTTGTGTAACGGCTTCGAAATTCAGGGCGGCTGGGACAAATTATGGTCTAATATTTTTTCCTCCTCCACTGTTCCCCTTTCTACAAATCTCAAGAAAATGCCAAAAATGGAATGTACTCAACATTACCTTTCTCACGACACCCCACTTGGCTATACCAGTGGATAAAAAAAATTTACCTTAATTTCGCCTCTATGTGGACTCCCCCCCCCCCCCCCCCCCCCCCTCTTAAAGTTGGCCAATTACAACACAACGCTATCTCCAGCAAATTATAGCATTTCTACACATTCTCGCCGAATTATGTGTGCAGCTTCAGCCGTTCGCAAGATATTCTATAAACAGACGGACAAACAGGTATTTGACCGATTTTGTAAGATTTAAGACACAAAACCCTAAAAAAATTAACTGTGTGAATAGTTATTGTTAGGATCACCAATCTTCACCCTTCCAAAGTTGGTTCATTAAATAACTGCAATTCGCACTACGAAAAACAACATGTAAGTAGTACACGCATATCTATGCGTGAGGCCGGTAGGTGTATTTTTTGTGTGGATAGTGTCAAAATGCATAACTTTAAGTCAATGTACTATTATTAAATATCATGTCATTGTAATGAAACTTAGAGGTATTATTGCCTATGATGTTGGTTATCATCAGCCATCAATATTTTTGACCTAGGGTGTGCTTCAGGGGTGCAGGGGTGTGCTAACTGCAACTATAGAAATGTACTATTATTAACCTTTTTAGATGGGATTTTGAAATTCTATTATTTTCGGTTTTCTATGCTAGTGAAATGCCGCTTTTCTGTAAATTTTCATATGTCTAGCTATAACGGTCTCGAAATGCAAGGGGGGGGGGACAAACTCGGACCACATATTTTCCCTTCTCCCTCTTTTCCCCTTTCTTCAAATTTGAAAAAAAATCCAGAAATGGAATGTACTCAACGGTACCTTTCTTACGATACCCCACTTGCCTATACCAAACGAAAAAAAAATTTCGACCTTCATTTCCCCTCTATGGCGACCCCCCCTTAAAGTTGACCTATTACGACGCATCGCTTTCTCCAGAGAATTATAGTATTTCTACATATTTCCACCAAATTTCATGCATGTAGCTTCAGCGGTTCGTGAGATATTTCATGGACAGACGGACAGACAGACGGACAGACGATGACCGATTTCATAAGGGTTTTGTTTTTATACAAAACCCTAAAAAGACCATTGACATACACTTCCGGACCACCTAGATTTTGGAGCAAATATTAAAATAAAAGAAAATCTAATAATGATATATAGTATATTGCAGGTTTGTACTGCTCAAAGCTAAAAACCACTTAACAGATTTTCGCCTTAGGCACTAGCAGGCACAACCTCAAATGAATTTTCGCTTCAGATAGTACAAGCCTACCTTATATACAAAACATCAGCACCTTTTATCTCGTTATTACGCCAATCGCAACCAATTGTGCCAGGAACAAATAGATTAAACTGACTTACAAGTGTGAGACAAATCCTTCTGCTATTAGATCTTTTGTAACAGTTTTGCCGGATTTCAATTGAAAAAGTTCTCACAAAATCAAGAAAAAATTCAGTGTAACGGATTTTCGAGTTTTATTCTATCAAGCTTTTACTACACCAGCACCTTAGCGCGTCAAATCCTTCCATGTGGCTAAGTTGACGTTTCGTTAGCATAAACTGATTTCGGACGATGCATATTGCTACAATGCACCTACTGCACATTTAGCCGCATACATCCGACAAGTCAGGAAGGGTTGTGGCCTATTGTTACGACCCACACCACAGGGGAAGACAACACAAGCTTCCATAATCACGACGGGATCATACTACCTAAAGCAGAGATCCACTCTAGGAAATCTCGGAGTGGATTTCTGCTTAAAGCGGTACTAAGCTACAGAAATTCAAAACACACACACAATTCGTCACAAATTTCGGGGCAATTGTTTGTCTATGTTTTTGGTGAAAATTCCATATGATCTACCATCCCGAAATTGGGGCGATGGTTCATAGTACCGTCTTCGCTATCTGGCTGAAAAAAAATGTGATGCATTGATACGCATTGATGATTTTGAAAAGGGCATGACATGACATCTGAAAACTATCTTCTCTCATAGAATCTATAGTAATATAATACATCTATAACCATTCCCCACACAAAAAAAAATACGAGGGGAAAATACTTTCGCAGCAACTGCTGTTGACTGAGCACTTGAAAACTTATAATTAATTGGTGAACTTTTATTGAAATTCCACACTTAGGGAGTTACCATACTCACACCCGCAGTCGTGAACACGCCTTCATACTAAAATTTTAACGAGCCACAGTGTAGTCCGGAGTGGCTTCTCTGAATGGCGAATGTTAGACCAATTTATGTCTGAAATATGAAGAAGTACGAGTGGCACACATACCTTTAAGAACAACAACCATCAGCCATTCCACATCGGGAAGATAAAACAATGAAGTTACATACAAGTAGGTAGTTTCATACCGAAAATGTTTTCGGGCGTTTATTGATATCAAGAGTGAGAGAAGTTAAAAGTTTGGTGAGTTTGCTCTTCTCGGTAGAAACTGGATTGGAATTGAAAACCATGCTCGCTTGGACAACTTTTTTATCCCACGATTTCGATTTGAATTGATACTTACATATCATCCTTCATCTTTGCTATTCCGGAGATGGCAAATTTTCGATATAAATTTGTTTTTAAAATGAAATCCTTTATAAGAAATATCAATACCTCCGAATTAAAGCCATACTCTGAAGCGTTTCCATTGTGTGTACTTCCGTACTCTTAAATTTATGTTAACCACCCTTTAAAGATTAAGCGCATCGTTTCTTAAATGAAGACATAACAAGGATTGCATCTGAAGTGCTTAAGGAAATCTCAAAGTGTTTTCCACTCTTTTTTGCGAAAGAACCATTTAAAAGACGTCCAGAGCCTTTATTGCTGGAAACATCCTGTAAATAGCCTTGGCAATAAAATCCTCACTCACTCGTCGCTGAAAATTCGAAATTTCCAAGAGCAATGAGACGAGTGTTCCGCTATCGGCGTAATTTATCTGATGGCAAAAATCTATCTTTAGGCAGGAGGCACCTGAATTGAAGGAATGCGAAACGTTTTTCAAAAGAAATGTTCACTAAAGTAATTTGAAAAGGACGTGAGTGCTTGCAAAACAAATAGTGGAAAGGACCAGATGGATTTCTATACGGCAAATTGCAAATAGTCGAAAAGGAACGAGTTTGAAATTTTCCAAAAATAAGATATCCGTTTTATTCAAAAGCAAAAGTACGAAAATCTATGTGTGACGATAGGATCGAGCTTGAAATCCCCAAGCAATCCGTTTTACGTAGATACGACTATACGTTCGACACGACACTAACGTCTGACGACAGACACTGTTGAAATGGAAAGAGTGGAAGTAATATGACCGTCATGCCAGATGGAATATCGTTTAGTTGTTGTAAAGAAGACAAATAAGGAATCCGAAGATTTCTAATCTTTTGCCATGGCAGCATTTAATCGGGAAATGTGTTGCGGCAGGCGAAAAAATTGGAATTGTGCTGGTGGCGCGTTTGTGTTTTCGATTCGTATTAGGGACTGTAAAGGCGAAACATATAAGAGAATTGTAGCAAAGAACCGCAGGGCGTTTTGGTTATCCCTACCCTACTAGGCAATGTAATTAGGTCTGTTCGGTACTCAGATTTTATTTTAGTACCGGTCTTCGGTTTTTCTGAGTACCGGTAATGCAAGCAGTTTCCCGATATTTTCCGGTACTCTTTTCAGTACCGGTGCAAGAACCGGTACTGAAAGAGCACCGAAAATGCCGGGAAATCGCTTGCAGTACCGGTACTTGCACCGGTTTCTCTAACCATGAGCCGGTTTTTTTCGAGCACCGGTTTTATTTAACAGGACTTTTTACTTGGGTTTTTACCCGGTTTTCAACCCGTTTCATTTGGCCGGCTTTTTACTCTTATTTATTCAGTACCGGGACCGGGTAAAAAACACAAGAAAAAAATCTAGTAAGACACGCAGTAAAAAGACCGGATAAAAAAACGGTACTAAAAAACCGGTAATCAAAAAAATCTAGTAAGACACGCAGTAAACAGACCGGATAAAAAAACGGTACTAAAAACCGGTAATCAAAAAACCGAGTAAAAACCGGTATACAAAAAAAAATCTGGAGCGAGCAGCCACAGGACTTTCACAGAGAAGTTATTTGGTGGACTCAATGCCCTCCAGGCAAAGCCGGCATACCGTCTCAGTGGACAGATCCATTTTGTTTGAGTGATATCTAACCCAGTGGTGCCCCGTGAGGTAACCAACGATTACCTTCGAGTCCGCTCTGCCCAGGCCTTCTTGAGACTGTAGGGGTTGGTAAGGTCTTTGGATTGCCGAAGTCCTGGGATTTTATTCCAGTACCGCAGACCATTCCCTCACCAGCGCCCAGCCCAGACCGCAGTAGGGATAAGGTCCAAAATATTTTTTCGATGAGCCTTGTCTAGCAAGTGCATCTGCAGCTTCGTTGCCAAGAATGCCCCGATGCCCTGATACTCAACATAGAGTGACTCGATTGGTGTTTGTGAGGTTCTGAAGGGTCTCAAAACATACTTTCACTAGTTTCGATGAGAACTTATGTGAAGAAAGGGCCTTTATGGCTACCTGACTGTCAGTTCAGATGGCAATGTTAGCGTCATTAACCTTCAGAATTTCTCTGGCGCAGGCCTCAATGGGTTGGATCTCGGCTTGGAAAACACTAGGCTAAATGCCAATAGCGATTGAGATCCTGGGATTCGGTCGAAAGATACCAGCACCAGCTCCTTGTCCCATTCTAAATTTAAATTTGCCTTGAGAAACTTATCTATCTTATTTGTCGATTATTATTTGCCTGAAGAAAAAATCAACTTGTGTATGACGCGTGTCATTCTAGCACTGCGTTCTTTGTCGGGGTCGGATTAAAGAAGAATTTATCTTCCTGCTCGAAGAGATTAAGTACTTCATTTTAATCTTTAGGTGTTAATATCTTTATAAATAAAATAAAATAAATGTTGTTACTTCACACAAAACTCAAAACTTTGATTGATTTCAAAAAACAGTTTTTGTTGATTTTAAACAGTCTCCTTTCATCTCCGATTCGAATTCAAATTTACAAACTGCATAACATCAATTTCAATGACCAAAAACCACTTTGAATTGGATATCAATGGTTTTCAATTTCATATTTTATTCCCAGCTGACGTATCTTGTTCACGTAAAGTTCTCTACAAAATTCACTACTATGGCCCGTTGGAAAATTGAATCGGACCCAATCCATTTACTTTACCTTTTACCACCATTTCAACGTCCATGATTCAATAGGTAAATAGGACGCGCTTGGTACATTGTACATACATATCTGTTAGATGAAACCACCTTCACCAAGAGATATAGATACTCGAATCGAGCTATTGTTGTTATTACAGATACTACTCTACTACGAGTACTACTACACTAGCATTGCTCATCCTACGTAGTTGATGACAACTGTTTGTATTGCGGAAGTAGTTTTTCCAACGAACCGTGTAGACACCGCCCGACTATACATATAGACTTTTGCTGGAAGCTATCTTGAAAATTATCTGGCAAGATATCGGATACAAACTGAAATCTATTTTCAGGTGACTTCGACACTCAACTGAACTCCTAAACATTGTTTTTATGCATGTATAGTATATCTGACAGGTAGGTTCGTTCACTTGTTTTGTCATTTATTCTTCTTTCAGATCAACAACCAACCACCCTGAATTGTGCTGTTGGTGCAGTGCAATTCACATAACGCCTTATGCGATTTGAAATTGGATCTGCCGTTTACTAATCTTCATATGTAGAAAACCAAGAGTTTTGTTAAAGAAGAAGGCATACCCGTATACTGCGGTTGTTCTTTATCGGATACCCTTAATGGGCTGGATTGAGAAATGAGTAAGTGACTCTTTATTCACATCGTCTTCGTCGGTCGTCAAGAAGTTACGAGGCCGGGTTGAATTTCGTCTCTTCAAGATGACTGCAAATATTACAACAAATTGTGCATTTCTCAATGTAATCAATATGCGGATGAAAAATGGTCAATATTTAATCGCATTAAATTGGCAGAAAACTATACTTTTATCGTAAAGTATTGAAATGATCCTTTGGTTAGCTGGAGTTTGCAAATATAAAAATCGAACATAAGATTTCGTAGTATTTTTATTTTGCGAGAAACTAAAATAAAAAGAAACCTCGATAAAAGGCGAGCTGAACTTAATATTTGCAGTCAATAAAGAGAATTAAGATGCTACATAACTTTATTATAATTTTTACGACTTTATTTATGTATTTTCTTTCCCTTGTGGTGTGAGTCGTAAGAATAAGCCACAGCCTTCCCCGATTTGTCGCAAAATGCGACTAAATGACAGGATGTATGTACCAGTTATATGCTAGTGAGACATAGGACCTCACCACATAACTCCTCATGCAATTTCAAGTTAAAGCTATTAAGATTTTTTTTTAAGATTTCTTAATTCTTTAGCTGCTGCAAGAATCTTATTACTCACTCGTTTTGAAGGTAATTTTAAGTACTCTAAAATGGTATCTAGGCAGTATGCGAAAAAACCTTTCGGTTTCACGGTATTTACGAAAAAACCAAAACCTTTGACCGGCCATTGTAATTGATCTAATTAACCTATGACCTTGAATTGATTATCTGGATAGATAGCTTAATTTCCAACAAATTTTATCTGCTGAACTTGACTGTACAGCGTTTTATCAACTGATAAACATTCAGGAGTGATTGACCTACATCTACGCACTGGGCCCCGGTTAGATTCTTACTAAATGCGGTACTTTTCGATAAAAAGGGGTATTTACGTGCTGTTAAATGAGTACCCACTTATAGGGTAAATAACTCGGTTGAGCGTGTTGGTGGTCTGATCACACACCTCTGCACAAGACAAGGTGATTACAGGGCATTGTCTAATCGGCGAATATGCAAGGAAACTGGGGCTTCCACACTATGACTTCTGCAGGAACTACGAAGATGAGGATGAGTAGGAGGGTACCTTTCATTTACTATGTAAGTAAATGTCATGCTCTGACAATAAGAAGAAGGAATAGCCTGGGTTCCTTTTTTTTGACTATCTGGATGACCTTAAGGATGTTAGCATGGGTCGGCTCCAGCGTTTTATCAACAGCTCCGGCTGGTTCAATGAATAGTTAGGACTCGAAATGTGGAGTCGATGGTGGTAACACAACGGACCCAATGGTGCTCTATGTGTTCCACGACAGCCTCTTTAGCCTAACCTAACATACATTTTCACATTCATACTTTCCTCATGTTTTCACATACATAACATGGTATATGAAATCTTCCTTAAAGGGCACCTCCCGTTACCGGACAGCTCCAATTAGCGGACAGACTTAAATAAGAATAAAAGTGGAGCGTACCATTGCTCAGCAGTCAACAAGACCACTTAGCAATGATCCTCACCCAAAATTTTTTCAGCCTAAGCCAAAATCACTTAGTGCCTGAGCTGGTTTCATCACCCGATAGACTTTACTCTTCAGGAGCTACCTTGAGTATATCGGAGAGGTAGCTCGACCAAGCCCAAAAGTTTGTATTCCAACTTTCATCAGAATAGGTCACTTCGCACAATGCTCGCGGTATAAATAGTGTGCATTATACGACACTAGTGCGAATTTTCACTGTTGGAAACACATTACCCATTTGTCACGCATAAGCGCATTTTAGCTCAAGTACTAAGTGATTTTGGCTTAGGCTGAAAAATTTTTGGGTGGGGATCATTGCTAAGTGGTCTTGTTGACTGCTTAGTAATGGTACACTCCACTTTTATTCTTAAAAAAAAATATAAAAATGCGCTTAAGCGTGACAAATGAGTAATGCGTTTCACACACTCTCAGAAACATTAGCTTGTGAATCCAGTTGCGGAAGCATGAACTCCACGCCATCATCCGTGACCTTTGTGACGTGCTACATCCCAAATATAAGAAATATTTGCGTTCTCAAGTCAATTGTTCAGAAACTTAACATATAAACAAACATGAACTTTGACAAATGGCCCAAAAGCGCAATCATTTCTGCAGCACCAACTTTGGATCTCGGGAAAGGAGATAACAGATTTTACGTAGAGCCTCTGAAATACCCGATCGGAGACGAATTTTATTTCTATGGGTATATTAACTCTTATTCAATATAGGGTCGTCAAGACAAATGCGTCCACTAAACACGCCATCATGCCATGGCAAGGCATGCCTCTTGACAGTACACGCGTTTTTGTGAAAATATGAGCGGAGTTTTCTAACAATTATCATTTTCCAGCTCAGCCCAGCCTCTCTATTATCTACAAATTTTTCCTCTGGATGTGGTGTGAGCCTCAGATGAATTATCTCTGGACTCGTAGCAAGTTTCGAGGCTGGTCTAATAATACATCGCGTCCTGGTTTCGCACCAGCTTTTGTGACTGGTCTCGCAATAGGTCTCGTCGCTGATTCGTGTTGAATTTAAAACCCCTACATATACTTTTAGACATAAACTGCAAGCTGGAACTCACTTCTTACTCTTAGATGCATATCACCATTTTCGTTATCTGGCACCGGTGTCTATTCATTCAACCCTAATATGTATATCTTTCATTCATGCAAGCAATTTCAGGAAGAGAGGATCACCTCTAATGCCGTACTACTTGAATATTGGCCTCTTCCTTCCTTTTCAGTAAACGTTTATATGCGGCTGATGCTCATACAATATCCCTATACCTATACATTATGTAGTAAAATACATACAGTTTATATTTATGGTACGCAAAAGTGTTCTCAAGAAAGCAAGCTACATTTATGTGTAGGCAAAACGAAAGTACTTAACAATGGTAGAGTAAGCTGGTAGAAGTGTAGTATGTTTGCTAGGTACTAGGGGAGGACATTTTAAATATATGAGTGACGACCACTTAACAAACGCTCTCCTAGCCAGACTCATACACTGATAATCAGAATGCTTATCCACTAGGAGGTTTCGCATCTGAAATCCACAAGATTTCGGTAGCAACATATGTGTAGTATACTTTATGGATGAGTGAATGCCATCGCATCGCTAGAACTGAGCGCTAATTTCTATATTGTATAAAGACAGGAAGTGCAGGGTAGGTACTTTTTTTTGAAAAAAAAAAAAAAACTCTTCAATACAGTACGTAACATACAAGGCGCGTTTTTTTAGCATCCGTGCAGAGCAGAGCAGATAAACACCATACAATTAAACTAACAATTTGATCTGGGGTGCTCTGGATAGAAGATTAGTGCAGGAATTCTAGTCGGTTGTGTAGTTTCGCGTTTTGAAATGCAGGCAGCGCAGGAGTCGAAGTTTTCGAGTGTTGCTGCCAACTTCATTATAATTGAACTGTCAGATTGCATATAACCACACAAGCGAATCGACTTTGTTGGCGGTTTTTTTTTCGAAAACAAAATATTTTTTTTGGACGGGTCGCTTTCGGTGCACTCCACTGAATTCCTGAAAGATTTATGTATTGTGAAAAAAAAAACAAATCATCAGGTATGACCATTAGAGAGACTAATTGTGGGCATGAAAAATTGTCAATAGGAACTTATCCTCGACAATACTGCTCCGTATGGTTTTTTTTGCCGGTTGTTTTGCTCCGATATGCTATGAATCGTTTTTTTCGCCACTTGTTCTGCTCTGCACAAAAAAACGCACCTAATATGTACTTTTCATAAAAGAGTACATTTTACAAGCACGTAGACACGCCAAGTTCTTATGTTATGGATGGACTTGTTAAACCTCGTCGTCGCTAGTAGTACTCACGTAGCTCTCTCTTTTTAAATGATGGGCAGGACTTTTCGTATTTTTTTTCGTAATATTATACATTAATCTTTGTTCCATGATGCACATCTAATCCTACATCGCCATTAAGGACCTAATCTGATGTCGAAGTATGATAAGCTGTATGTGGGCGTACATATTTGGATTGCTTTTGTTTCTTTGAATCTTTAGTAGTGGCTTGTTTGGTTGACAGGTGCGAGAAAAGCCAAGCCTCTACCTAAATTTACTACTTCTACTGCTTTGCCTTAACCCCGCGAACTCCTGCGCGCTATCGTACTCTGTTCCGGACAACGGGGTGCATTTGCTTCTGGGACATACCCACCGGCTCACACTGTTTCGCCACCATGAGATTTTAAGACGCCCCATTGGTCGGCCATCCTTGCAATGAGGTCCCATTTCATGGCATGTCCAGCAATGCAGCTACCACCCTTCCTCAAAATGTGACCTATGCCACACAATAGGGTTAGGAAAATTGAGTGGATATTGTAGCCTGGATGGTGCAATGGTGGTTAGCACGGTCGCCTTCTATGCGCTGGGTTCCGGTTCAATTCCTACTGGATGCAGTAATCTTTGGTAAAAAACGGGATTTAGGTGTCGGACTATGAGCCCACACAGCTGTTAAATGAGTACCAATTTGGAGTAAGTAAGTCGGTTGAGCGTGTTGCTGATCACACACCTGATGCACCTGTAGGTGAATTTCAACGTATCTTGAATGAATGAAATATTATCCTTCAAAACGATTAAAGCAAATTATTCGTACAGTGAAGCACTGTACGAGTACAATTTTATCTCAACCGGCAAAAAAAGCTTTTCAGCCAACTATTATCGCGGCGGCAAGACTCGAATTCCCGAATAATCCGAAGAATAAGTACTATGCTACCAATACACTGATATGCAGAAAGTTGTTTCGGAAGAGGATAAAAGCTGATATTGGATTAATAACTCCGACAGGATTTTTTCGCACCAAGTACGTAGGTTGCCTTTTATATTTCGGGATTGGACAACCCTAGTGTTGCAATCTGGCAACTGACAGCTCTATCGTAAAGTTTGACATTTTTGAGGTTATACGTACTCAGAACGTTTTGACATACGAGCACTATTTGTGTTTTTTACAGTAACTTAAAAGATTAATCTCGGCCAAATAATGGAATTCAATCGTGAACATTTTCGTGCGATTATTTTTTACAACTTTCGACGTGGATTAACTCAGCAACAGTGCATGGATGAACTTAATTCAATTTTTGGCGATGAAGCTCCATCGAGGAACAGTGTTTATCGATGGTATGATGAATTCAATCGAGGTCGTAGTTCACTCCAAGACGAATTTCGTGAAGGTCGTCCAAAAGGTGAAGGTCGTCCGGAAACCATTGATGCTGTGCGCGAACTGATATTGCAAGATCGTCATGTGACCTATCGTGAGATTGAGACAACCTTAGGCATTAGTGGGACCAGCATACATTCAATATTGCATGAACATTTGACTGTCAAAAAAATTTGTTCGCGTTGGATCCCACACAATTTCTCAATCGCTCAAAAAAGGCTCGTGTCGATTGGTCGAAAGAAATGCTCAAAAAATACGATCGCGGTGCTTCGAAACACGTCTATGACATCGTGACAGGTGATGAATCGTGGATTTACGCGTATGAGCCCAAAAGTAAACAGCAGTCGACTGTATGGGCGTTTCAAGATGAGCCAAACCCAACAAAAGTTGTTCGCGCACGAAGCACTTCCAAGCAAATGGTCGCCTGCTTTTTCGGAAAAACTGGACATGTCGCAACCGTACCACTAGAACAACGCAGAACAGTCAATTCTGAGTGGTACACAACCATTTGTTTGCCAGTTGTCTTGCAAGAAATCAGGAAAACCAACCGCCGAAGACGGATCACTCTTCACCACGACAATGCGAGCTCTCACACATCAGCTCAAACAACTGCATTTTTGAGCACTCAAAACGTAGATTTGATGGGTCATCCGCCGTATAGTCCTGACTTGGCACCGAATGACTTCTTTTTATTCCCGTACGTAAAAAACAAACTTAGAGGTCAACGTTTTTCAACACCTGAAGAAGCGGTTGCTGCATTCAGAATGCATGTTTTGGAGACACCTCAATCAGAGTGGCAAAAGTACTTCGACAATTGGTTCAAACGCATGCAAAAGTGTATAGATCTTCATGGGGAATATTTTGAAAAACAATAAAGCGATTTTCAATGATTAATATTTGTTTTTGTTCACTAATCCCGAAATATAAAAGGCAACCCTCGTATACATAGGTATGTAATTACATTTTAAACAGCAACTGTGCGGGGAACTTCAGCAGTATTAATTCATCTAGTGCATTATCCAACTGGGGAACTTCAGGAGTATTAATTCACCTAGTGCATTATCAACTGGCGTAAAAGGCAATCCAATATTTTTTTGTCAGTGTATATCTTATTACCATTCAAATTTTTAGTAAACATAGTTTCCGAGATCGATAATAAAAGAATTCTTACAGTTTTTCTGTTATAATGTCTATGCAGCAAAAGAGTTTAATTATTATCCAATCAAGGATTTTATGTACCATCCACCTCATATGATCCAATTGAATCGTATTCGATGTAACCCGATTTCCAGTTATGTATTCAATTCGTTAAGATTGCATCCGTCCGTTCAATAAATATGAATCCCGACAGCACCGCAACATTATATCGTCTCTCCATCATCAACATCAACTTCAAATAGAAAATTCATAAACTCAAGGATCTCTTAACAATTTCTCGCGCTTGAAAAGCTTACGTATAAATGTATACGATAACGTTCTACATCCTTAAGAGTCGTAGTGTGGTGAACGGAAGAGCAGGTGGGTAGAACGTTACGTACACATACTGTTAGGGCAACCAAATGACCTAAATTGCAGCTCCATGAATATTCAGTTTGATTCCTAAGATACATTTACAAGGCGTGTAGTATCCTATTATGAATATTGAATATTCAACTAGTGAACGGCAATAGAATTATCTTCTTCTTGAGCGATCTAGTAATACGAGTATCTGAATTTTGCAATAATACAGATATGTAGATAGTATACGAGATAGATACATACTTATTTACATTTGAATTGAAATCTTCCGGTATTTTCAATTTTTGCAATTCGACGTATGACAAAGCCTTGACAAGTTATTCAAATTCAATATTAAGACTATTTCCATGTTTCTGTCATGGATTATTTTAAATATTTGTATGCAAAAAAAAACTAGAATTTACTAAACAGTCCATTTGAGAATATTCAAACAGTCAACCTAATTTGTTTAAGGACACACAATATAACATTATATTTCTCTTACCCTATTTTACTGGAACTTTTATAACAAATCCGTCTTTTCCTCTTACACATTTTAGGTAGGGTCCTTCAATATATATTTCAGTCCTTGCTACCAGCATCTGATGCATTCAGGTTCACTCAACTTGTGAATTATTGAGTAAACGACAGGCCATGGCTTATTCAGCATTTTATTTTGTCTGTAAACAAACCACGTTCTGCGTATTATTTGCTTCTTATATCCTTGTATCTGTCTCATTTCCTGCTATTAAAAGTTCTGTATAATATTTTCTTTTTGCGCGAAGGGGCTTTTCGTTTTCATATCGATTGACATCATCGTTTCTTTTGAAGATGAAATCAGTATTACATATTGAGCCAGCAACAGAATAGGGACAGGAAGCAGCGGCAGTGAAGAAAATGTATGAAACGATGTTTTTTTTACTACTCCTGCTATTGCCCCAATTGTAGCTCTCCTTATAGGCCAGTAAAATCAAATTTAAATACTAAAAGTTAGGGAAAGATCAAATAAACATAAATTTAATTTTTTAAATTTGCACGGTCGCAGAGGGTGGGCGAAAATCAGAGGAATTTGAGCCCTTTTTTCAATATTATCCTTATAACTTTTAAACGCTGCCTCGGATCGAAAAAAAAAATTGTTTAGTTAATTAAAGAGCGTTGAATGCGTTGAAGCTATTAAGACAGAAACAGCTTGAATTTTTGCTCATAACTATAAAAATGGGCCAAATTGAAAGATATTAGCCACTTTAGACTTGCAATCAAATTATCTTCAACTTTTACCTAGAAGTTTTTCCATTTGGCGCATCCGTTTAGAAGTTTTTCCATTTGGCGCAACCGTTTCAAAGATCTGCTTGAAAAATGATATGCTATTTTCCACCGATGCTTCGAAAATTGTCGTTTTTTGACTATACTACTCAACCGAATTTCAACTTTGAGCAGTGCATTGGACGCAGAATTCAACGCTCTTTAATTTACAAACCATTTTTTTTTAATCCGAGGCACCGTTTACGAATAATATTAAAAAAGGGTTCTAATTCCTCGGATTTTCGCCCACCAAAATTTAAGCTGCGGTCGTGCAAACTCAGTTTCCATGTATAGAAGGAATTAAAATTATTTCCAGATCTTTCACTAATTTTTACTAAAAAGCCCCCAAATAGGCTTAATTTTTACAGACATTGCGGCTCGTGTATGAAAAGCTTTAATGTACTCGATCGATTAGCCTGATCGCATGCATTCTATCAATGAAGGAAGCAACGGAGGAATTCGCCATTAAGTCAATAATTTCATAAAAGAATCGAATTTGTTATTATAAAAAAAAATCCTACAACCACTTATGCGTACCACGAAAATCAGAAACAAAAAAAAAATACAAAATCCCACAAACCGCTTATTCGTACCATGAAAATCAGAAACTAAATGTAACTGATATCCAGAAGCTTTGTCGACAGTTAATGCAGAAATCAATACCTATCCTTATCAGTAATTTCCATTCCAAAATTAATCACTTCATTATTCACCACTGCAAATTGCATGCATACCTCATCATCATCAATATTCCGAAAGATCTTATCATACTCAAGCAAATCTCGGCATGTTCCATAGCATATTATATTCTTAACACTGAAGTCATAACGATAGCATAAATATTTATCGCAAACATCTGGTTATTCTGTGTCTAAATTCAAGATGTTTGGATTTCACTTATTATGATCTCAACGATCAAATATGCTAAAAGTATCTCGAAGAGACAAAATAAATACAAAAAATAAAAAAAAAAATCAATAGAATATTGTTTTCACAGAAAAGACATATGACTCACTATTAGGTTGGAACTCACTTGTGGAAGATATTTTCAAAATTATTGTAAACGACATGTGACTCACCTGAAAAAAAGGAAAAAAATCAATAACACCTATTAATATCTGGATTGTAGTACAATTACAATTTTAAAATAAAATATAATATAATATGTTAAATGTAATACAATACAAAATCACTCTGGGCCTAAAATAAGTTTTTGACTGCGGTTTTGGACACAACGCCTGACTAAAAATGAGATAATATTCAGTAATTCAAATCTCGCAAAAAACGGGTTGCAGCAGCAGGTTGCTTTTAAAACTAGATTCGGGGCGACGAGGCAAAATCATTTGGCATCAGTTCACGAAGCTACCCGCCAAACAGAGTTTAATGAAATTAACGATTTTAAGCATGGTTCAATCAGCATACCGATAAACCGAAGCGTGAAGCGCCGTTCACATCTTTAAAATTCTGATTATGTATACATATGTATATCAATCATTTTTACGGCTGAAAAGCTTTTCTTGGCGGGGAATTTTACAACAGGGTTGTTTTTGGGAGATATCATAACTTTTTGCAACAAAGTTTTTCCCAATGCAATATCCCCCAATCCCAATTAAACCAATTCATAATCAATCATCCTATTACTATATATGTATATATACAGTATGTATTATACTCGTATCTACATATACATATATACACAACGACAAATGGTGACTGCAACCAAATTAAAAATCATTTACTTACATCGTACCGCGCACCCAAGATTCTCTAAATGCATAAAGCAACCCAAAAGGCAGCATTCTAAAACACGTATGTATTTGTATGTATAAGTCATCGTCTTAAGTATCATCTCACTCAAGCTCAACTTTAGGGGAAACGAGATGAAATCGAATTCCTATATTGTTCAGTGTGCCATATCGTTCAGTGTCGGATACGGATAGAATCAGCGAATTCGCCCTCATTTTCCCCAATGGCTGTTTGAATTCGCTCGTCGTAAGAACGGGCCAAGTGTGAATTATTTACGTCGTCTGGTGTCGGGCTTTTCACAACCCTAATTAATTACATAATGAACCAAATGTCGCAAGATTTCGAGCAATAGGTAGGATAAACACAAACCATTGGGCTTTTTATATAATCTTTTCTATAATATGTCCATCTCTTTTTGCTAGTACAATTACATGTATAAAGTAAATGCAATGAAGCATTCCCAAAGGATATTATGTGAAAATATTTATTGCCACACAATACTTGCTAGTTTAGAAATACATTTTTCACTTTTTCCATCCTTTTAAAACAAATTACAGCAAAGGCGCTCCCTCGGGACAAAACTAAGACGTGTGCGAAAAATCAGCTCTGTGTGCTCTGCATGAAGCTGTAGTCCTGTCAAAGAACGTCAAAAAGAAAAAGAATCCAAAAAGTAACGATTTGCAAATTGCTCTATCCCGGGTGCTACTTATTGAAAGTTGAATTTTAAAAACATACTCAGGGGACCGACAAGAACCAAATGTTAACCTCTAAGACCCCCTGGGGCCCGAACTACAGAAGGCTGAAAACACGCAAAAACGCGAAAACGTTGTGACACGTAAACAGTCTTTCCTCGTAGTATTTCGTTTTTCTTTTCTTGACGGAATCGGACGCTCCTGCGTCCTTAGGTTTCTACAAATGTGTAGTACAGTAAGCGATATCTACAGACACACAGAAAAAAAATCTTGGAATTCATTTTACACCAGAAGCTGGAAGGACCAGGCAAGCATATAGCAATTTCTGATGTAATCCACAATGCAATTCTCTCCCATTTCTACGCTGAATTGTATTGTACTTACCACTGCCAACGAATTTCTGAACAAACCCTTCAAAACACCTGCGCAATATACGAGTATATGTATGAGCATATGTACATACTCGTACTCATATTCATACTTGATTTGATTAGCCTATAGGCTCGCAGTCATATGCACATATCTGTCTTTTCCATATCATATGTCACTGCACTTTACAGGCATGCATGAATGAAGCGTTATAATTAATTAAGACCAATTACTATAGTCGTACTAATATCCAAAAGAGCGAAAAACAAATCTTCAATGTGAGTTCAACTAAAACGTTGGAATTGCATATGAAGTGAGCTGGCTCAGTATTTTAATGTAAGTAAAGAAACATCATAAAAGAAAATTAGGTCGAATTTCCGAAATCGATAACATGAAAATGATAAATGCACATTTCATGTTATGAAAAATACTTGTCTGGAAAATGAGAGTAGGTGCCCTGATCATTGTAGGTACAGTGAAGTGAATTTCTCTGGATATTATGCAAACGTGTTCACAATCATGTTACAATTTAGAACATTAGTAATACATTGTTAGATACGAGCAAATATCTGTTCATGTGGAAGATTTACTATGGGATATTGAAGTGAGGGAGTGAGATCCATTCTTCATGAGCTACGAGTAGCTGGATACCTGGGAAGGTACAGACTGATTTAGTGAAATTGTATAGTTTCCGAAAAAATTATGACAGTAGCAAACTTCTGCGCAATTTGAAAAAAAAAAACATTGCGTGCAAAGACTCCTCAGAAACTGCCAGAAAAAAGCTGCTGCAATGATATCTGCGCTCTTAGTTGGTGATTCGCGCCTATTTCTTCGCTTAAATTATATTATATTCACATATCGCGAACCATGAACCACACAATTTTCTCCCCGCAACCGGACCATCATTTTTTACACTTTATATTTAATCGGTTGGCACGGTAGCCGTGAGGTCTCGGTCGCCACTCTACGATACTGCATCTATGGCAGCTATGTGACGTAGTGGTCCAATTCCGTTGGTTTCGACATATAATTACAGCGTGCAATAGAAAGAAGGCTTTGTACAAAATTTCGGCTAGATAGCTTTAACACTGAGGGACTAGTTTGCATAGAACCAGACGGACAAACGGACAAAGTTTAATCGACTTATCTCATCATACTGACAAAGAATACGTGTAGTATATACAGTTTATATGGTCGGAGATGCTTCCTTCTGTGTGTTGCAAACTTCATGACCATGTTAATATACCCTATTATACTACTTTGCCTTAACCCCTAGCGGGGCATAGCGCGTCAACTACTCCTGCGCGCCATCGTACTCTGTTCTGGGCAATGGAGCGCAACTCCCCAAAAGACTTACCCAGTACCTGACACTCCTTTGCCACAGATCGACGCCATGTGATTCGAGGACCCCCTCTTGGTCGGCCTTGGTTGGAAATGGGGTTCCATTTCATGGCATGCATAGCAATGCAGTTATCACTCTTCCGCAATGTGTGACCTATCCACTGCCATTTTCGCCTGCGTATCAATTCGTCGATTGGCATCTGACCCGTACGCCGACTTAGCTCTTCATTTGATATTGTTTCGGGCCAGAAAATTCTTAGAATTCGACGAAGACATGAGTTGACGAAAACTTGCAGGTTTCTGGTAACTCCTACGGAAACTTTCCATGTACTGCTCCCATACAAAAGCACTGATAGTACCAGGGAGCGAAACAGGCTCAGCTTGGTCTTGATGCTGAGATAACTGCCCTGCCAGATTTTGGACAGCATGCCGTATGCGCGTTTAGCCTGGTTGATACGACGGAATTGGCATAAACTCTTTTATCGCGTCGCACACTACGCTGAACTTCTCGAGCTTTCTGACGGTAAAGGAGTTCGATGCTGCTTCGATTGTCGTCTGATGCTGCAGCCAAACGAACTTTCAGCTCCTTTCTTTCAACAATCCGCTGCCATGAAGCGTCGGACATCCAGGGCTTATTCCGGCAATCCGGGTTTGGGCCAAGGATGGTATTTGCGCTATCAATGTACGCATTTTTTATGGCATCCCATTTTTCGTTTATGTCACTATTTGGGTGACTAGTTATCTCAGCCGCTTTTTGCGCAAGATGGTCATTATATTGTTGTAAGACAGCTGGATTTTTTAGTCGAGCGGTATTGAATTTGCGGGGCCTGGATCTTTCGTCGCTGGGGCGGCGCACGGCTGCAATACGCAATCGAACATTAGCGATCATAAGATAATGGTCTCTTCCCATCCCAATATCGGCACCCTTCTTGTTTCGCACGTCCAGGAGGCAACTCTTGAATCTTTTACTAATGGCAAAATGGTCGATCTGATTTTGTGTTCTGCGCCGATCAACAGAGGACCAACTGATTTTGTGGTGGTCCTTATGCTCAAACATAGTACCACCGATGAAGAGACTGTGAAAGTTGCAGAACTCTACAAATCTTTCACCGTTGTCATTACGATCACCAAGACCGTGTCTCCCCATCACATGTCTGAGCCCATAGTTATCAGCGCCAACTTTCGCATTCAAATCACCCATAACCATTACAATGTCACCTTTAGGTGTTCTGCTCTGAACGGCGTTTAGTTCTTCGTAGAAGGAGTCTTTTGCCAAGACATTGTCGGGTTCAGTAGGGGCATAACATTGTATTATTGAGATGTTCCTCATTTTGGTCCGGAACCTGGCGGTCAAGACCCTGTCAGAGACCGGTTCCCAGGATAAGAGACAATTTCGCGCGGCTCTGGTTAAAAGGAGCCCCACACCTGACTCACGGCGACTACCGGTAGCTTTACCGGAGTACAACATTACAGTGCTGCCCGTTGGAGAGATGAATTCTCCGCTGTTCCACCATCTTATCTCACTAACTCCTAAGATATTTAATTTGTACCTCAGAAATTCACTCTCTAATTGAAGAAATCGTGCGTTCTGGGGACCTTCTGATCCATTGTCCAGGAGAGTACGCACATTCCAGAATTCAATCTTTGTCATTGTACGATAGCTAAAAGTCGTAACCGTTGAGTCAGTCCTTATCCGAGGCATAGTTGACGTTTCGTTAGCATATAAAAATTTCAGATAGTGCAAGTTGCTGGCATACACATCCTGTCCTTTGATTGTCGGTTTTAACGACAGGCCCTCAAAGGGAAAGGCCGTGGTATTTTTTTTCACACCCCACACCACAGGGGTACCTCAACTAAATCATCGCACCGCCATCACTGGCGGCTTGACGTTGGTTGGCAATGGTCAGTGACCACTGCCGTTCCAGGGGGCGCCCACGCGGAGGACTATGGAAGAGGAGTTTTTGCCCCCCCAAAAAACTCTTTTATTTCTGAAGATATCTTTACCAAATTTCATATTATTCTATAATATTGACTTGACTAAATTCCTAAATTTGGTTTAAATCGGCCCACTATTTCATATACCTCTCATAGGAACAGTGAAATCGGAACAACTTTTACTACTGATTTCAAAGTGGCAAATGCACCATAAGTCACAACGAAGGTATGATACCTTGTTAGCTTGTTTTCTTACTTTGACGTGGTTCGAGTTCGATGCATGATCGCAGTAAAAGTGCATGCTGTGTGTTTTGCGTTCAAGGGTTTATATAGTATATTCGGTTTCTCGCTAGTGACCCGGGAAAAAGATTCGTTGGGAATGTAAATTTAAAAAGAGAGAGTGTTATTATTTGCGAGTCGTTAGTGAACTCGTTAGTGAAGACACTGTTCGCAAAAGCGATTCGCTAGTGATTCGCTTACGATTCACGTGGTATGTTGAGATGTATGTTCTAATTCCAGCTAATACACTAGGAATACACAGAACAACACGTTATCGGGGCTCTCTCTCTCTCTCTTCTCGGACAGGCTATATTTTGAAAATGTTTCTGTTCATTTACATAAACGCTGAATATGAAAAGTAACGTTAGTGTACCCCCTTCAGATTCGAATGCGCTTAATTAATACCAAGAAAGAGTTCCATTCGTTTTTTTTTTATTTATAAAAAGTCTTTAAACGATATACTATACATTCAAAACCAATAATCTTCCTCCTCCCTTTTTTCCGCCAAGACAAGGCAACAGAGGCGATAACGAAATTAAATTGACAGATAATAAATTATGACTTTAGGGACAACATATTTATATTGTAATGATGCACGTTACTAATTTCAAAGGAGTGTTGACTGCTTTCAGACTGTAATCCACGATTCCGGACAAATATTCATCATTTCAGCTTTCAACTCGTACTACATAATTCCGGAGAAGATGGTTTCGGTCGATAACACTGAATTATTA
Organism: Chloromyia formosa; assembly: GCA_964017055.1. NCBI lineage: Eukaryota > Metazoa > Arthropoda > Insecta > Diptera > Stratiomyidae > Chloromyia > Chloromyia formosa. Next base: position 151,615,325 of record OZ024815.1, on the reverse strand, counting down.
ATGGGTTTAGATCATGAAAGTAGAAGACCCGGCTAATGGCTATATGGTTACCGAAGAATTTTTTTATCCCCCAATCGGCAAAATTTTTTCATGAGTTTATCGGTGGTAATGTAGGACGAAAACATATTACCAGTATGTACATGATTTCTATTAAATTCTTTGAAGCCATGGTTCCCGATTCAGTGTTTAGTATGGTTATCAAATAACCAGTAAATCGTAAATATTATATACATAACCGAACATCATCGCGACCAACAGTTTTGTCCGGTATTGGTGAGTGTCCGCTTAAAAGAACGCCAAATTTTTTTAAGGCAACCTTATAATTTTTTAGAGAATGAAATGGGTAAAACTGTACCGGTAGTAAAATTTAAAATTTTTAATTACACCCTGATCCGATGGATGGTACTCACTGATCATATTTGAGGACAAAAACATAACGGTGACTTTGGAAAGCTTCAATTTTTTTCGGTTGCGAACCAGCGTTATTAAGAAATAGCAACACTTGCTTATAACGTCGTGTCATATGGTTATGGAATGTCACTAAAACTGATGAAAATGTGAAGAAAACCAATTGCCAAACAAACTATTGTGCGGTTATTAGAGGTTTACTCTGAAAAATAAGTTAAAAATACTTGTCCGTGTCCGGCTATAGGAGTGTTCGGAGGCCTAATTTGTTTGAAAATATGAACTTAAAAATTTGTCCGCTTATAAGAGGTGTCCGGTTATGTGAGGAGGTGTCCGTACCGTGACATAGTTTACAATCCTATTTACTTTGGGGCAGAGGGCAACAACTGGTCCTAGAAAACTAGTTGACGTTTCGATTGTATGTTACAAACGACGAACGATGCATGTTGCTGGCTTACATATCCTGTTCATTAAGCCGCAATCTGCAACAAACCGGGAAAGGCTAAATTAGGATTGATGTCAATATCGTTATGAATCATATTCATACCAACTTCCAACAAGCATTCCCTGCATTCCATTCCATACACACCAAGGAACATCCACTATATACTTAGGATAATTAATTTACCACAACTTCCTAAATACGGTAGGGAGTAAGCGAAACGTAAGAATTTCATTACATTAAAACTTTTGTTAAAAAAATCCAATTCTGTAAATCTCTCTTGACGACAAAAGACCAAAAAACATTCAATATGTGGGAGTGTATTATTATTTATTAGTCGTCGTCGATGGAATGGGGTCATAATACGAGTACAGGATATCAATAATGGCATAGACTCAAGTAAATAAAATCTGAGAACAAAATGGTGAACCATGAGGTTCTTTCAGAAGTTACATATTTTTTTTATTGTGGTGAAAATCGTGTTAACATAATTCTATTCTAACTTCTTGATTTGGAGAGTTACAGGCCTTCAAATGTATTATTATTTATTAGTCTTCGTCGATGGAATGGGGTCTTAACACGAGTACAGGTTATCAAACATTCACGCCTTCCTTCCACTCAGTGGCAAAGATCCCGCGCTCTATCAAAAAGGGGACTATGCTTAGCGCTGCTTGATAAAGTTCGGCTGGAATTTCGTGGATTCCGACGGCCTTACCTTCTCAGTGTAGTAACTGAGGCGATTATTTTCTCAATAGTCGAGGCAGTTGACCTTAGTGTCACCACAGACTGTCGAACTCGAACACGAACCTAGTACAAGTGGACCGGTTTTCTTCACATCTATGTGAAGTGTGTGTGTGTGTGTGTCAGAGGACATTTGTACCAGGTTCGACTTCGACAGTCTGCGATGACACTTACACGCATATTGTGATGGCCAGCTAAACTGTCTACATGAGGGGAATCTTCGCCAGAAGTTACGCGGTTCAAAACCGTGGCGAAATGCTCATTTCACCGCCTCATCTGTTCTTCATCTAACATAAGTAGCCTTCCATCACTGCCCTTCACCGTATGTTGATTGGAGTTACGAACACTCCACGGTACTTCGATTGTTGTCTGTCGCTGTAGCTAATCGTGTCTTCAGCTGCTTCCTTTCAACAATCCGTTACCATAATGCCTCCTAGGCTTATGCTGGCAATTCGGGTTATTGCCAAGGATGGTATCTGGGCTGTCAATGTACATAGACGATTGGATGGCATTCCAGTGTTCGTTCGAATCCTGTATGAGTCGCTTTCTGACCAAGATGGTCATTGTATTGTTGTCCGACAGCTGGGTTTTTGAATCGGGCGGTGTTGAATTTGCAGCACCTGGATCTTTCGCCATTAGGACGGCGCAGGGCTGCTATTCGCAATCGAATATTAGCGATTATAAGATAATGGTCTCTTCTCATTCCAAAATCAGGGCCTTCTTATTTGGCGGGTCCCAAAAACAACTTTTGAATTATTTGCTAATGGCAAAGTATTGTAGTTGATCTGACTTTTTGTTCCGCACTGATCAGCAAAGGACCAACTGATTTTGTGGCAGCCCTTATGCACAAATATTATACCACCGATGAAAAGATGGTTAATGTTCCAGAACTCAACAAATCTCTCACCGTTGACGTCTCTCACCAAGAGCGTGTCTCCCGATCACATGCCTAGGTCCGCCATTATCAGCACCCACTTTAGCATTCGAATCGCCCAAAAAATTACAATGTCACCTTTAGCTGTTCTATTCTGGACAGTGCGGCGTTAAGTTGTTCGTAGAAGGAATCTTTGGCCACGATGTTGTCGGATTCGGGTTGGAGCGTAGCATTGTATAATTCCGATGTTTCACATTTTGGTCCGGAACTTTGCCTTCATTATTCTGTCAGAGACCGGATCTTAGGATAAGAGACAGATTCGTACGGCTCTGGTTAAAAGCATCCTCACTCACGACCATTACCGCTAACTTTACTGGAGTACAACATTACAGTGCTACCCGTTGTACCGCTGAAATTTGCTCTCTGGTTGAAAACTCGTGCGTTCTGGGGACCTTCTGACTGATCCATTGTCCAGAAGAGTACTAACATTCCGGACAATCCTTGTCATTGTACGATAACCAAAAGTCGTAACCGGTGAGTCAGTCCTTATCCGAGGCATAGTTGACGTTTCGTTAGCATATATAAGTTTTCCGATGATACAAGTTGTTGGCATACCCATGCGGTCCTTTTCAGATGCCTTCTACCAAATACTGGGAAAAGCCATAGAATTATTGTTACGACGCACATCACATGGGGAAATATTCAAATAATGTAAGAAGATCACGATTCTCGTGAGCTCAGTGTTAAAGAGTAATCATAATCTGACTGCCACAGCTTGCCTATTCAACACCTTGTGTAAATGCACAATGCACATCTTTGTTCAGGTTAAAGAGCCAATTTACCATCGTGTAACACATCTATTGAATATTCTTGCGTAACGGAATGTTTACTCCAGTAGTTCACTCAGGTGACTATAAAACACCAACCGATACGTCCAAAGTAGTAGTACTTTGCATGTCCATATACCCGGACCACCACATAATATTACAAAGTCAAGAATGCATTTTCCAACATGCACCATGAACTTCGTAAGGGGTTCACATGTAATGAATATGCGAATCTTGCATTGCAACCTACTTACCGAAGTTTGTGTAGTTCCTGCCTCCTACAACTTCTGGACGTTGTTCGTAGTGCGGCTACGATCCAATATTCCACTGCAGTGGTAATTTCAATAACGTCTGCATATTAAAAAGGGTTACTGCAAGGGATAGCTATTCACGTTCGGAACTATTGTTTGTGGCAAACACAGACTTGGCCATTATCAGTTCTGGTCTCGGCAACACTTTCCGTAATGTACTCGTACTATTGGTAATTGCATAATCCTTCTCCCATCTTCACGGAATTTTGGCTTCCAGTCGATTGGCATTCAACTTCAGATGTAACTCTGCACAAAGGTCAGCCTAACAGCAGCTTCGCTGTTTGTGGCTAAATTAGGTTTCAGATTCCAGTCTTTCAAATAACTTACTCTCCTAGGATTGTGGGGAAGGTGGATTTACCACGTTTGGCACGAAAGCACTTTGCCCTAGAAACGTGGTATGTCGTACGTGGTGAGCTTAAGTGACTCTGGTTCATGTCAACTTCCAGATTTAATTATCTGATAGGGACGCTGTACACCGAAATTAATCAAAAACGAGGAGACTTTTTAACTTGATTGAATGCTATAAGTGTGTGTGTGTATGCTCGCATTTGTATATATGCTTTAGTTGACACGTTATACATGTGCTCCGTGTTGGAGGTGTTTTGATATCTTTTATTGGATTTTTATGACACCAGCGGTGCGTGCTTGTATAAAAAATTCAGGTTCCCACTTCAACGTAATCAGCAATACAATTGGATTTTGTATTGTTATGTAAATTGGGGACAATTAAAAATGTCCGCCAAATTTGATGGAGAGTGACAGAATTCGGAGAATTGGAAGTAATTTCGGTTGTAGGATCACCTCGCATTTCTTCGAATGTCTCCTTTCTCCGTTTAGCCAACGCCTTTTATTCACAAGAAATATGCTGTCATGTTTTATCACCACTTTTGCGGAAATTTTAACTCGCATCCGATACTCCAGTGTGGAGGAATGCTGATGTTAAGCAAACATCACACCGACGCGAAAAAAAACCGCTACGGAAAAATTCGCGGCGGATCCACGGCGGAAATTCGCGGAGCAGTGTGGGTATCCTCATAAAATGCCCTGGTCAGATTTCTGACACTGCGGGAATTTCCGCCGCGGATTCGCCGTGCAAATTTTTTTGCGTCGGTGCGATTATCACTTTAGATCAGTGTAGTGCTGGTAGAATGGTTTTCAATAAGGCTAAAGCATCTTAGGAGGTATTCTGACTGGGCTTCTCATAAACAGATCCTGAACATTTACAAAAAGGAACTGAGGAAAGCTAAGCGCTTCCAGGCTTCGTAAGATCCTAGCTACAAATCCTTCTATACCCAGCTACTTAATGAAGCCAAATGGTTCCTGGAGGATTTCTAGTAAAGGCACAATTGGCATCTTGCTGGATACGCATTTCCTACACAATCTACTCGACGAACAGGTGGTAGACCCAAATCAGCATCAGTTATATCGGAGGAAAAAATTCTCTGGGCCATCTCCAGATTTGGTCCGTATAAATTCGGGGCTCAATCTTTATCCGTAAATAAAAATCGCGTGTTGTAGGTCGGTGTGGGGCAGATTCGTACGTGAGTAGTAAGTGGGGCACTATAACACAGCACAGCACAGATTAGTGAGATGTGCGTATAAAAAATAATTAATTAGATAATAGCAAAAACAGGTTTCTTTTAAAAATACTTAATGGTGGATAGAAGTGTAAATTTGTGGAAAATTTACACATTACATGGACACTCTGTCTTTAGCCGTTACTGAGTTAGGGCATTTTTTTAAATTGTATCAAAAAGCTGGGGGGGCAAAGACCTTTTCCATAGTCCTCCGCGTGGGCGCCCCCTGGTAACGGCAGTGTATCAATTCGCTGACGGCCAATGTCTTAGCGATAAGACAGTTTGGAAAAGGCAGATAGCTGTAGCCTGAATGGCTGACAAACACCTAAGCGTCTCAGGTCTAGTAGGATGGAATGACTTGCGTAGTTGGACCTGCTACATAGTTGTGTGGGCTCCAGCACGTTTATTAAACCATCTGAAGCAGCTATCTCCGAGGCCATCCCCCGAATGGGGTTAAGCGACGTGCTGACAACTCGTCCTTGTAAAAACCACTCCATGTCAAGAAACCTGGAACAAAAGCCTCGGATTGGACGGATCAACAACGACGACCACGCAAACGAATAAAGGATTATTCTTTCGGATCCTGGAATGTACGCTCCCTGAACAAACCGGGGGCCGAGAAGACCCTCCTTCAACAGGTCGAAAAGTACAAACTGAGCATTACTGCAGTCCAGGAAACAAATTGGCTTGGCAGCGAGATTAATGACAAGAAATCGCACACAATTTTCACAAGTGGCAAACCATCGGGCCGCAAGGAGTTTGGAGTAGCATTTATAGTGGACAATCACCTCAAACCGCATATTACTGACTTCAAACCCATAAATGAACGGCTGTGTGCGATTCGCATCAAGACTCGATTCTTCAATCTCTGGCTCATCAATGTGCATGCCCCCACTGAAGTTAAAGAAGACGCAGTAAAAGACGAGTTCTACGCCCGCCTTGAGACTCTCTTCGACTCACTTCCAACAAACGACGTCAAATTGCTGCTGGGAGACTTTAACGCGAAAGTCGGGAATGAAAGTTGGCATCGGGGGACCTCTGGAGGCCACAGCCTCCATGAAGAATGTAACGATAACGGCCAGCGACTTATCGACTTCGCCTGCAGTAGGAATCTAGTCGTAAGCTCTATGTGTTTCCCGCATCGACGCATTCACAAGCAGACCTGGAAGTCTCCAGACGCACATACCGTCAACCAAATTGACCACGTCCTCATTTGCAGGAGATGGGCGTCTAGTGTCATGGATGTCCGCTCCTATCGAGGAGCAAACTGCGACTCAGATCATCACTTGGTGAAGACGACCTACAGATGTAGAATCTCCTCAGTGCGCCAGTCAAGAATCAGCCCTCCCAAAATCTTTGCGGTTGATAAGCTCTTGAGTGATGCTACAGCGGTGGCGTATACTTCTGCCCTTGAGGAAAAACTATCACCTATGCTACACAACATCAGCAACACAGGCGTCCATGGGTTCTGGGAAGAACTCAAGGGTACCATCAAGGATGTCGCAGAGAAGGTCGTGGGATATAAAGCCCGGCGAGCGCGAAATGACTGGTTCGACGAAGAATGCAAAAATTCACTTGACGCGAAAAACGAGGCCTACAGACAATGGATTCAACGAGGAACCAGAGCCAGAAGAGAAAAATATGACGAGCTACGGCGAATATCGAATAGAATAATTAGACGTAAGAAACGTAAATACTTTGACGAGCAGTTGCTGAACATAAACGAAAACTTAGCTAATAGGAACACCAGACAAGCGTACAAACTAGTAAATACAATCAAGAACGGCTACCAACCCAGGACTAGTCTTTGTAAGGACAAGGATGGAAACATCATCAGCGACACCGATGGTATTAACAAACGATGGGCCTCTTATTTTGAAGAGCTTCTAAACCGACCATCTAACATCCCCACACAGGAAGCTCTCGATGATATTGTTGATCTAGGCCCACCCATTCAACCCCCGACAGTAGAGGAAGTTGATCTCGCGTCACTAAAACGAAATAAAGCGCCGGGCGCTGACGAGATCCCAGCTGAACTGCTAAGATTCGGTGGAACGAGTCTAGTTGATGCCATACATCAATTACTCCTGCGAGTATGGGAGAACGAGGAGATCCCAGACGATTGGCGCAGAAGCATCATCTGTCCAATCCATAAAAAGGGAGATAAATTGCGGTGTGAGAATTACAGGGGCATCTCACTAGTTTGTACGTCCTATAAAATTTTGACGAAAATTCTGGAAAATAGAATAAAACCGTACGCAGAACGAGTCATTGGCGAATATCAAAGCGGTTTCAGACCTGGTCGCTCCACAACCGATCAGCTCTTCTCAGTCAAACTGATACTCCAGAGGTGCTGGGAATACAACGTAAACGTATACCAAATCTTTGTCGACTTCAAGCATGCATACGAAAGTATCGATCGTGGAGTACTGTACAACATCATGCTGCAATTTGGTATACCGGCAAAATTAGTGTGACTGACAAAGATGACGATGACCAACTCCGTCTCACAAGTCAGGATCCAGAATAGACTTACTGATCTATTTGAAACACGCACTGGTTTGAAACAGGGCGATGGACTGGCACCGACGCTCTTCAACCTAGCACTGGAATACGTTATTCGGGCCATGAATATGGACAACAGCAAGACGCTGCTCATCAAGTCGACACAATTAGCAGCGTACGCCGACGACATCAACATCATGTCCCGAAGATTGGCTGACGCAGAAGAACTTCTGCATACGCTCGATACCGCTGCAAAGGAAGTTGGATTACGTATTAACGAGGGTAAAACTAAAATAATGATGCAATCGGTGACAAGGACACCTGCACAACCGAGCATCAACGTGGGGGACCTCAACATCGAGTTCGTGAACAACTTCATCTACCTGGGTTGCAACCTGTCAAGGGACGCCAACGAAACTGACGAAATCAAGCGACGGATACAGTTAGCTAATAAGACTTTTTTCTCGGTTCTCCCCATAATGAAATCGAAACATGTGCACAGAAACACGAAGCTCCGCGTGTACAAAACCATTATACGACCAGTGCTATGCTATGGCTGCGAAGCATGGACCCTAACTCAAGCCTCCGAAAACATGCTAGACACTTTCGAACGTAAGGTTCTACGGCGAATTTTCGGGGCTGTTTGCGATCGAGATGGATGGCGCATCCGGTACAACCATGAGTTGTATGAAATGTACGATGAGCTGCAAGTCTCGAAAATCGTCAAACTACAACGACTTCAATGGGCAGGGCATGTACAAAGAATGGACGATGATCGCATGCCTAAGAGAGTAATGAATGCAGAACGAGTCGACGGAGCGAGACTGCGAGGACGACCGAGATCTCGTTGGGAGAGCTCAGTAGGTGTGGACGCCGCGCAGCTGCTGGGCTCCCAAAATTGGAGGACGCGGTCACGTGACCAAGATAATTGGAGGACAATGATCCAGGCGGCCAAGGCCCGACGTCGGGCTGTCGCGCCACGATGATGATGATCAAAAAGCTGAACTTTCCGAACAAAGTCAAAACTTACCGCCCTCCCAATCATTTAAGCCGAGATTTGATCTAACTTTCTGAAACTACATAAAAACTTTAATAAATTAACTTTCTTTTTGACTGGGAAAATCACCGTTACAAAGATGCAACTTTCAGCTCACTCCGCTATGCACCTCGAAAGGATCTGATAGCTTACCCTTGTGTAAAACTTGGCATTGGGCTCCCTGGTACCTTGACTTAACAGATTATTATTATTATTATTTATAAGTTGGGGCCTCTTTACCCATCCAGTGGGTACTGCGACCATAGAGAGGTTTATTATGCCATAGCCCCCATTGTTGCAAAAGACCCTTCACCAGCCTTACGAAGTGAATTATGACTTACGGAAGCTGTCCTGATAATTGGAGGGCTCACTTTGACCTGTCCAAAAAACTTGACCCTAGCCCGCGCTATGGCCGGGCATTCACACAAGATATGCATGCTGGTTTCATCGCTTTTTGTGTTTGGCTTTAACTCCACAGTAGTAATCAGGACCCTAAAAACATAACCGAATAAAAACTAGCTTGCCGAAGGTATGATATGTATTATGCCTTCGTTGTGACTTATGGTGCATTTGCCACTTTGGAATTAGTAGTAAAACTTGTTTCGATTTCACTGTTCCTATGAGAGGTATATCAAATAGTGCGTCGATTTCAACCAGGAACGTGGTTTGGCATAGATACCTTTAGAAATAAAAAAGTTTTTTTTTAACAAAAACTTGTTTTTGGAACGGTCGTTCCTATGACGGCTATATGATAAAGTAGCCCAATTTCAACCAAATTCGGGAATGTGATTTGACTAAAGATACTATTGATTAATGTGAAATTTGAAAAAGATATTTTTAGAAATAAAAACTTTTCTCACAAAGACGAATTTTTGGACTGGTCGTTCCTATGGCAGTTATATGACAGAGTGGTCCGATTCCGTTGGTTCCGACATATATACAGCGTGCAATAGAAAGAAGGTTATTACAAAATTTCAGCTAGATAGCTTTAAAACTGTGAGACTAGTTTGCATAGAAACAGACTGACAAAGCTTAATCGACTCGTATCATCATACTGACCTATTCTTGGTCAGTATGATGAGACATACATATATACATAGTTTACATGGCCGGAGATGCTCCTTCGCTGCGTTGCAAACTTCATGACAAAGTTAATATACCCTATCACATCCGTGAAGAGTATAAAAATCAAAACAACACAACAATTTGCATTAGAACACTTAATGTGAGCACGTAATCACTAGGCTAACTGCCAAATCAATTCAACTGAGATATCCAGCAGTTGGCATAAAGCAGAGATTGCGGAAAATAATTGGTTGTTAGGTTTTCGCAAATGGAATTCAAATTTGAGCTTACGAAAACCAGAAAATACAAGCGCAGCAAGGTGGCTTCAACAAAACGCAGCAACCTGCTAAAATGATTAGCTGCTATAAAAAAAAACACTAAAAGCAAAACATCTCTACAATGTGGCCGTTGTTCGTTTCTTAGCATACATCTAGTTGCCAAACGTTCTTCCGAATCAAATTGGATATCTCGAGGATCACATGGAGGCATGGCAAGATACTGAACCTCTTATTCAATATTCTGTACAATTTGAAAATCCAAATTCATACTCGTACTTCTAGAAATACCATCACATTTCCCTCCTACATCTCCCCGTCACATTCCAGGTGCTAAACGAACTCCAACGAATTTCAACTTTTACGTACCCAACTAACTCTATATCGGAAATTAATATTCAACACGTAATAATTATTAGGAAAACGACTTCCTTGTAATTAAGATGTTGATTCTTTAAAAAAAAACGGAAAAAAACGGAAAAAAATAACGATAGACGATGTCGATAATGTCTCACACAAATACCCGCATAAATTATCAAGAGAGTGTGCACTACCCCCAACAATGATTAATGACATACAACATGCCAACAATAAATATTTCAGTATAGGGAGACCAGGCATTTTAAGATAACTTCATTCCCAAATAAAAAGAAAACCAAAGTATTTTACATTTAATCTTGAATAGCTGAATATTCATACATATGTATATAGTTTGAATAAAATTATTTCATTTAATTTACCGACTTGGTTTTCGAGTTCTTAAAAAAAAAGGGGCTAAATGAATACATGGTTTTGGTGCGACATCGATTTGTTTGTGACAAACCGATCAGCATTAATAGAAAAAGCTTTTAAACACTTCTGAAATAAACTCTAATTTCGGTAGCCATGAAAATAACCTCAATATGACGTTGCTATAATCATATTTCGAGTAAGCGTTTCTTTTTTAATGTAAGCCCATGATGTGTCCATCCATAATAATGGTTAAGATAAGGTACATATGACTTTACTCTCCCAAAACAGGTTTTGAAATTTCTTGCGGAATATCCTAATCCCTATCCAACATCTCTACACAAACCTGACATAAGTTCGTAGTAAAACTTTTATTTACTTTTCCTTCTTATCCTCGGTCCGCCACAACACCTTCACGTATCTAATCTGAACCCTATCTTTGTACAGGACATCCATAACCCAGTCTTTCATTTCCTGACGAGTGTACAATGTTACATACATATAAACGAGTTTGTATGCTAGGAATATTTTCCCGGGCGAGTTTTTCCAGGTCCTTCTTGACGGGCACGGAACCTTCTGATAAAGGTGTACAGGAGTAGTAGGATACGGTGAATCAAACTCACGATAAAGGTACCATGTGAAAGATACAGAGAGGACGTTTATAAAGACGAAACACAAACGACATTAGATCTTTGGGTAACTTCGGAAAAGTTGCTTGTAGTTTTTCTTTTCCCGCCAGGTATTGCAAATACCTGTACCTACCCACGCGTATGTGTACCTATATATAATCCAATGGGATTGTGACGATGCATTATGTTGCTCGCTGATTGCCTCTGACCGTAATATTGTTGCAATGAAATTGTATTACAAGAAAGTTCAACCGAGTTGCTCAAGTTGAATACTTTAAAAGTGCATAAGAAAATTGCATTAAATGCCTCACTGTTAGATTTATTGAAGTTAAGTTGAAAGGAAGAATCAGAGCAATAGAACGAAATGGTTTAGTCTTTCCAGTAGGAATTGTATGGATTTGATTCTTGGCTTTGCAAAGATAATTTGATCAAGTTGGAGTTAGTTTGGGACAGGCCGGAAATACCCTCCAAAAATGTGAACAATTAATTACATGAGGGTTCCCGTAACTTTCGTGAATATAAATACTCTCCCATAAACACATCGGAATAATGTCCAGAACACTGTAAAGAAAATGGCTCCTTTTTACACCAGTGGCTGAATATTGAACTTTTTCTACCCACTAGGAGAATACAAAATACGTTACCAGAAGCGAAACAATCCAATTGGTGCTATTAATCCAATGGGTGGTGCAAATATCTATATATTATTAGTTCTATTTCTATTCTGAAACACGTGTCTGCATATCAGTGAGTCTACGCAATACGTTCACAAACCTCCCTAATGAATTGCGTTTGCGTTCTTACCATAGACCCTGGGGTAGGTTAGGTTCGAAGGCTGCCGTATTAACATAGCACACTTAGACCAAGAAACGTTGCTCCATTGTGATACCCTGAGAAAGTACGACAAAAACCCTTCTTATGATGTTGATAGCCATCCGGAATTAGTCCCGAAATGGAGCAGTTGACTCATCTTCACTTCTGCGAGTTCGCCCTGATGCTTGCCAGTGTTAGTCATTTGCAGAGCAGGTGTAACATACACAGCAAATTTTTTTTCCAGTAAAGTTAAACTAGAGGAAATCTAGTGAAAATTTCCTACTGATAATCTAGTGAAAAATGCCCTTATGCTCATAAATCTAGTGAAAATATCTAGAAGGTCAGTTCGTGCCCAAAAATCAAGTGAAAATAACTAGAAGTACAGTTCGTCTTGTCAATTCGACTGTTTTTCTAGTGCTCACCACTTTGTTTCTAGGAAAAAAAGTTTTGCACCTAGAAAACTGGATAAATTCACGTTAAAGCGGTGACGAAGGCAACTGTGAACTGTTTGTTTTCTCAAAAAACGCCATCCTATTCGCGCTTGGTGGCGGTGATCGTTCGGTCACCGCGCTACGATCTATAGAATGGAGGTTCGATCCTCGACACGAACAAAAAACTGCTTGTGGGTACTAATAGAACTCCCACTGTGTCCCGAGCTTGTCAGTATAAAGACATGCTAGCAACTGCACGTTCGAAAAGTAGATATGCTATCGAAACGACAACAACAACATATTGACGCGCCCAAACCCCTGGAGGGGCCAATTAATTAATTAACAACATTTTGAAAGCAACCTATCAAAATTACTCCAAAAACTTGGCTTCGAATAAAAAGTTAGTTGTGGCCTTTCTGCATTAGAGCACAACATTTACATGAGGTACCACTGTCTACTCAGTTTCGTTTACTAGATTACCAGTGTTTGTATCTGTGTTACTACTATCTACTCAGCTTTGTTTCCTAGATTACCAGTGTATTTCCTTTCGAGATTTTTGTCAAAACAACTGAAATACTAGTAAATAGAACTAGATTCTCAACGAGCTTTTGACAGAAAATCACTAAAAAGATTTCCTGATATTCTAGTGGTTACTTAATCACTAGATCTTTACTAGAATATCTAGGAGCTAAATTCTAGTTGTGTTTAACTAGAATCTAGTTGAAAAAAATTTACTGTGTAGTTTCTTCCCCATCCGCATCTCCGCAGCAGCTCCTGCAAAAATCGTTGTATAGAAATTAAAGCCTCCTGGCGTACTCACCGATGAGTACGATTTCGGCAAGGACAGCAGTTTTGTGGTGCGACTAATATTCAACCTGGGCCAAATAAACTAAGCTATGAGACACGTATCGCCAACGGTTCATCCTACGTTGGGTTTGTTGACCGCAGTCAGATTTGTTGGAAGATAGAGTGTTTTTAGAGCTTTTGCCGATTTAATGAAAACTACACTGTGATCCAACGTATGCATAATGTCTTTCCTCCGTTTTGATGATCGATTCGGGATATGTACATTGAAATTCACCTATAAACCCAATATCCGCACGTATGTTATTTACACCGAAAAAAAACCGTCATAATGGCACACCGAATCAGTAAATTTTCCCAAGTTAATTTTAAACTGGGAAGGAGCAAGAAAATGAAAATGTAAGGTATCCGTTCAATTATTGAAAAGCTGCAACTCATCACCCATAACCCACTAAACACCCAGAAGTTCATGACGCCACATTAAAAGCACCCTTGAAACAAATTTCATTTTCCAGAAAATATGGAATGCATCCCAATCAAATCGACCACTGCATTTCGGACCCGTCCCGTCCTCTTTACTAATGGATAATCCTTGCAAATACATGGCCCATGACATGCCACACGTTATCCATTATCATATATCTTAATAACACTTCAACCATCCGATCTAGTGCTTCATGCAGTGGTGCTCTTCATAGAACATGAGACCATCTCCAATAAAAACTGTAGGGAATACACTTTCAAGAAGATACCCAGCTGAGGAATGAATTGACGTTCCGGTGATTTTTCTTAATTTCATTTATAACAGTCTCCCAACAAACAGGAAACCATTTTATCCATAAGGGAGAAGGACTGCACCAGTATAGAGGACGAGAACTTTCGTAGTTGGGTTCGTCTAGAATGGAAGTATAAGAGTATAGATCGAAAGCAGTGAGATACAACAAAAATCGATTCTTGAAAAAGTTGGCTTATGTATACAATCATATATCATGGATACATATGTTGGCACCCCAACAACAAGAACCATCTTTCGCGCATTTTCCATGGATATATTATCAAAATCCCTCGAGGTTTCGATGAGGTTTCGATATGCACAAGGACGAGTAGGAGGAACGTGTGCTTCTTATATGGGCAAATTGTTCGTGTATTGCCTTGAATATCAAATGTTTTGTTTTTATTTCAGATACATCTATCTAATCATACCGAAATCCATACACCATACATGACCAAAATGAAAAATTGTCGAATCCATAGACCATATTCTGCTACATGTACGCTGATATTGAAAATAAGGATGGAGAATGTTTTTTTTTTTCTAAACCAGGAGTAGGTAATATTTCCAAGTTTTTGGACCAGTCAGGTATGCTCATAGCGCACAGAATGTGATTTTGGGGAAAGTAATGAACAGCAGTTCACTATGCCAACATTCCCATTATTTATCACGACTTAGTACGGAGGGCCCTGCTTGTGCATTGAGGAAATGTAGATATTTCGTAATTTTACATTGGGAAAAAATATCCGTAGAAAGTCGACCAACTACAATTTATCTGCGAGAAACGAATGAGGGAGAGATAGATGAAACCACATACCATACTACGATTAGGTATGGAGGTATGCTGGTGCTACGATAGATATTACCACCCCTAGAAAAAAAAATGTTGGGAGCTAAATTTTAATGGCATGAGTATACTCGTACATTTTTATATGAAATTGAGTTCGATCTTCCCCCATTCCAGTTCAACAGTAAACAGAGCGAAGTTTTCAGTTAGTTTTATTTTTAACTCACTTATACAGTGACAGGATATTCATGCGAATAATGTTGATTCACTCCTAGCATACTCCCCAATAGAATAATGTCCAGTGATAACCCCCACAACTATACCAATGTGCTTCCTGATGAGCGACAGAGCGATCAGGATGAGCCATATCATCTTTCTTCCTCGACGTTACCGTTCATCCATCCCAGTGTAAGCTATAGTTACCGCGTCAAACCTTACAATTATCCTACAGGTTGTAATAGGCAGTCGTCGATTGCACACAAATCGCCCGAATACGATCGAATTCATCACCCTTACAATTCTAAGAATATACCAGACCCTACCCCAGCATATGCAGTCTGGGAGAAAAAGTACGCTAGCGGGACGCGCGTGGTACTGAACATGTCACCTTGCAATTACCATTATCCTGTAAAACGGTATCGGAAATGAACTTCGTACCCCATGTTTCGATTCGAAACGAAAGGGGGAATACTTTACTTTGGTTTTTTTTTTAATAAAAGCTGGCGATTACGCATTGATTCCCATAAAGACACATCTGGAATTTCGTACCGATTCCTAGTACTTTCCTATTTCACCGGGCAACACATCGTGGTTCGCGCCTTGGCTAATAGTGGGTTTACCGCTAGACCGAGCGGAGCGAGCGTTCTAAGGCGGTATACTCAGGGTTGTAGCCCCTGAAGCCGCTCCAGTTGCGAAGCAAACGGAGCCCAGGCAAGGGGAGTGAGAAATCCACTCAAATTAAAACCCACTATTGATCGAAGACGCGAACCACTATGCTTCGCCCGGTCAAGTAGGAATGCTGCGACCTTTCATATGAGGCTTGTTCCTGCTCGTCCATCTGTTGACAGCTATTTCCTAGCGCTGGAGATTAGTATTGAAACCATGATTCAAGAATAGAAGTTTGCGCAGTGCGCAGTTAGTCAGTCAGTTATTTAGCGACCGAACGAGAGAAAAAGCTCGTGACTTTACATTTTCAATTTTTCATAATCACGCGATGCACTTTGAATAAAATTTCATGATTTTTGAAAGAAAAAATGGATTCAAGTCTACAGTTTTATTGCGATTTTGATGACACCCGCTATTTCCAGCTCTAAAAAAATCCACAGTTTTAGTTACTTATAAATTCACCTAGATCGAAGGCAAACTTCGGCTTAATCTGTAAATTTTCTAAGAGATTGTGAAAGGGATGGTGTGATTTCTCCAAATCTTATGTAGAGTAACCTTGCCCTTGTTCTGAAGGTTCGTTCTCCAAAACTGCATCAAGATCGGAATAAAATTGTAGGTAAACTTACTAATTTCCTTTTAGGGATGAGAAGTTTGGCTTTCTGAAATCCTATAAAGACACTAATCTTCCGCTAGCCTTAAAGGTCTAATATACAAAACTCTATCAAGATCAGAATGAAACTGTAGATAAATTTTTAGATTTCCGTTTATGGGTGAAATGGGGATGTGGGTGGTGTTCTGAAATGCAGTACAGTACATTAACGTTCCCCTAGCGTTTGAGGTCTAAACGTGCGTTTAGATTTAGCGAAACCACTCGCAAAACTGTTGCGCGAGGAAACTCACCCGAAACTTACCCGTGGCCAGTTTGACAGTTTCGGATGAGGAACACGGAAAAATTGCGCGTAGTGTGAACGCGTTCACACTACGCGCAATTTTTCCTCGAGCATCGGTTTCGCGAGTGGTTTCGCTAAATCTAAACGCACCTTTAGACCTCCAACAAATCCGGAATTTTAAATAACTGGCACAACAGTTCAATATAGACCATGGCCTCGAGATGAGTTAGCATAGCATCATCCCATTTTCTAGATCGTGACTGTGTGTTTTGTGCTGATGTGCGTGATCAACAACACGCTCAACCGAGTTATTTACCCCATAAATGGATCCTCATTTAACGGCTGAGTGGGCTCATAATCCAACACGTATGTACATAACCTCTTTTTTATCGAAAACTACTGCCTTCAGTAGGAATCGAACCGGGCCCAGTGCATAGAAGGCGAGCGTGCTAACCGGTGCGCCATCCGGACTACCGGAATTTATTAATAATTACATACATCGTACATACATATACATACTCATCCGTATTCAACCCCTATCAATATGTGGACTGAGCTGAAATTCCTATTCAGATTTGATATCTGCTACATCATGAAATATTCCCCCTTCCGTTATAAAATTTGCAATACGATAAATGTTTGTAAGTTGATCGTATCTACAGGTACCCATATTTACTCCAAAACTGTAGCTTTAGTATTTTCCGTATGTGAACGTACATATGTATGTACTCGTATTTTTCTCCGTATCTGCAAGGAAACTGTACGTTAAAAAAATCAATGCAAAGCACCTATACGAGTACATTCAAAAGAATGTGCATTTATCTGGAAAATATTCTGAAAAGCAATGAGTTTGAGAATGAATATTTATATTTACAACATGTACATTTTTTTTCAACATTTTCCACGTTTTTTATTTTTATTTCATGTTTTTGCTCTCTGCAAATAAAACTGTTCACCCCCTTCGGCAAAAGTAGTGAAATTCATGCCATAAACAAACACTTCCCTTTTCTGGCGTATTTCATGTTTCATAAAGGCATGAACAACAGAAATCCTTTAACATTTATCGCAACAATAATTTTAAGGGACATTGCATGTGTACATACTACCTATATATGTACTTTAACGTATTAAGTGGAATACGTATGTACGTAGTACGTACATATAGTATGTAAAAATGTAGCACACAAATACAGAACGGTATTGAATACCACGATTTCCATATCAAAGTGGTAAATGGCCGTGACACAGCACACAGGTGCCCACCTGTAATACCAGAGATATTGCAAGTCCTGGCAAAAGATACACTTTAAACGTAACGACGCGACGCAACGCAACGAAGACTTGGGCAACCAACACATATACGAGTAGCTCGTGAAACATGAGTCGCGGTGAGCGAAGTGATGAGACGATGTGCTGTTTTCAAAGGATTAAACTTGAAAATTAAACTTAATTTATTTTGTATTGTTATTTTGGATTACAAGTAATTTACTTGTCGTGTAATCAGGTATGTAACCTTGCGAGAGGGTTCCGCGCGAGGAAGTATACGATTCTCGGAGCGATCGTATGTTCCTGCCTGTCTGACTTCATCTTTGGTTGATGTAAAAGTTATCTGATGTACAAATTAATGTGATTCCCACGCCCCATCAATGGTAGTGGAGTGGTGTAATGGCTCTAGCCAACAACCAATTTCGACATGCGATTCAACGTCGATGGTTCTCATAAAGTTGTCGAGGAGCCTGGAATATCTACGTATCTGAACACAGTGGGGACTGGAATTATTATATTATTATATTATATCGTTTCGTTTTAATTCGAAGATTTTTGTTTATGTAGAATTCAAATTATTTGAGCAATTAAAATATACAGGGTGTCCCGCTTCAGATGGTAAGTACTTTAAAGGTAGATAGTACCGTTAATTTTTGGAGGATTGACACCAAAATGGACATTCTGTCTTTAACCGTTATAGAGTTATAACATTTTGTGTCAAAAAGCTGGACTTGCCACTCTCCCAATCATAATCCGAGATTCGACCTCACTGTCCGAAACTACAATACATATGTACAATACATATATGGAAGTTCATATAAAATAATTTTTTTGCGGTTACGAAATTCACCGTTGTTTCTAACGACTAGTAGGCACTGGCACTCTTGAACAAATTATTTTGCGTCTCGACAGAATCTTGCCTGCCTCGATTCATTGCAAGATGCAGAAAATACATACAAAATTCACGGCAACAATGAGTCGAGGCTGGCCAGATGCAAAAGAATCTAAGTATTAAAAGAATCCCAGTGCGGTATCCAGCTAATTGTTGCTTATTTCAACCCGACGTTTCGCCTATATTGGCATCTTCAGGGTAATAATTCTAATTTGAAGCTCCGACTGTGTAAGTCGGTTTTTCCTAGGAAAAAGTAAGTATACTTAAAGTAAGTATACTTAAAAGAATTACTCAATCCCGAATTTTTAACATCACCAGCTGACATAGCAGTCGTCCAACACACAAAGGAACCACCACTGACACCCCGAGCAGCACCGAGCATCGACGATCTACCAGCAAAACTAATAAAAAATACCGACGCGCGACCAAAAACGTCATATACACGCTGATTCGAAACATCCTTTGAACAGAAACTATACAAGATGAATGGGACCAGAACATTATATGCCCAGTTCATAAAAAAGGGAACAAATTGGACTGCAACAACTATCGAGGCATTTCACTTCCTGAACATCCTATAAAATTCTCACGAAAATCTCAGAGAAAATATTAATTAGGCCATACGCCGAAGAGTCGGCGAATACCAAAGATGCTTTCGACCCGGAAGATTCATAACTGACAGCTATTCACGGTAAAACCAGTGCTGCAAAAACATCTCGAGTTTAATGGAGAAGCTCACAAAATCGCGAACTTCAAACAGGCATCGACATCGAAGTGCGCTACATAACATCATGTTATACTTTGGTATACCAACAAACCTAGTCCGACTAACCATGATGACTATGCCACACTGCTCGCAGCAGGTCAGAATCAACAACAACATGACCGAGGCATTTAACACGCGACTCGGACTGAAGCACGAGTGACGGCCTGGCGCCCATGCCATTTACTTTCGTACTTGAAGACGTGAACAGAAAGTCACCGATGGGCACAACAAAAACCCTTCTGGTGTCAGTTACCTAAATAGTTGGAAACGCAAATGACATCAACATCATGTCAACATCAGCCAAGGAAGCGAACGAAACCCTGCAAGCTCTCGATCAGGCAGCAAAAGAAGTTGGTCTACAAATTAACAAGCCCAAAACGAAGGTTCTGACACCAAAAACCCGGACCAGCAGAGGTAAAACTAGGCGATAAGACAATCGAAGATGTAGACAACTTGATGCACCTTGGAGCCAACATTGCAGAGAATACGATAAGACTCGAGAAATCAAATAGAATACAGGACGCAAACCGAAATTTGCTTGGGGTACTCAGCCTGCTAAACAACAGCTTTATTTGTAGGAGAGCGAAGTTCTAAATCCACAGAACAATCGTTCGTCCTGGCTACAATGGGCAGGGCACACAAAGCGAATGGAAACCATCGAGACCCCAAGAAGGCATTCATCAAGAAGTGCAGCGGTATAAGAAATCCCAGAAGCCTGAAAAAACGATGGAAAGCGGTCGTCCGAGAAGACGGTAAAAAGCTGATTGGAGTGGCAAACTGGGAGCAGCAGTGTATGCATGGAGGCGAGAACTTGTAGAAGCCATATCCCCCAGCCGGATATTATGTGTTTGGGGATTTGTGAATATTAGCCGTGTTCGATACAATCGAACAAAGATCCGGAACGAATCGAACGACCTGAATTTGTGAAGAGCGAATTCAAACAGCCACCACCATACTCATTATTAGCCACGTGGGGACGAATTGTGGGGTCAGTATAAAAAGCTAACTCTGATCCAGTTGCGATCCCATACACAGTTAAAAATCTCGGTATTTTTTTTAAACCTGGTCTTGGACTACCACCATTTTTAATAATTTTAATTCTATAATCTAAACCCTTTCAAAGTTTACTTCTATTTTAAACCAATTTGTAATAAATTCTAATGCAATTCAAACCTTTTTGTGTTCTTTTTGTTCTCGCATTAGTTTCTAATCTAAGTTTAATTAAAAGGTAAACCCCACAAAGTATATTTTTTGAGTCTCAAGTCTCACTATAACTATTCGCAGTCAGCTCAAAATATTATGCTGCGTGGCCGAGTGGTTTAGGTCGCAACTCTAACACGGAGTTCACAGGTTCGATGCTGCGCCATGGCGAAAAAAGTTAAAGATTAGCTGGCTAACCTGCGATGGGCTTAATAAAGGATTTGGAAGTTTAGAAAATTGAAAAAAAAAAAAATAATGGAGAAAAAACTTAGAGGAGTTAAAAAAACGCAGTAAAATTAATATTTTTTCATAGATTATAATATCTGTAGATTAAATTTTAAACCAACAATTTGATTAAAAAAATAATGCCAGAAAAGTTTAATATTTAAACCAGTGAAGTTTAAGCAATTGTAATACTTTCATTTTATTCAAATCTAATACAATTTTGGTGTCGTCATATATGTAACCCCAATTAGCATTGATAATAGACCAGGATTTTTAACTGTGTACAGGATCTGGTTCCAACGCCGGTCAGTAGGTTCGTATGCAAATCAATCTTTGTTAGAATGAATCCAACGGAGCTATTGTGTTTGAGATTTGGTTTTTGGGATTTTGCTCTTCGTGATTTGGTGCTTTTGGAGATTTTATGTTTGGATTTTTGTAGGGGTTCTATGTTTTGGAATTTTTTGCGTGTGTTTTGTTTTGGAAAATCTATTTTGGGTACTTTGATTTTGTATTCAACCCCTAATATTGGCATTAGGAATACAACTGGAACCTTTTCGAAATAAAAAGTACAAAGTGTCAGGGCAATTTGAAAACAAAAACAATTCCAGACCGACTTCACTCACAACTTATTGTTATTATATTAGTTATTACATATTTCAGTTATGTGTCTTAACAATTATATCACCCAGAGTATCTAGCATTGTCGAATGCCATCAATAGTTCTACCTACTTTGGTATTGTTTCCAATCTTGTTCTTCGAGTACCTATAATTCCATGTTCAATGTATCCATCTATTCCATCTATTGATAGCTTGAATTAAATGCATTTAACGAGTATCAATCTAAAACTTACAACTGATAGGATACTCAGTATCTTGTCCACCAAGCACTCTTCTGAAAAGAGGTATGAATATCTATAGTCAGGGCACTTGTGTTCTGATATGCTATGTCGAAGCTCCGCACTTCATGAGCAATATTTATAGTTACGAGTATCTCGAAATAGTTAAGAAGCAACCGAGTCGTGACTAAACAAATTCGGACTGCGACTTGGAAAACATCTTTCCAATTCGATCTCACAAAATGAAATTGACTTGTGTGTCGTTTCAAATGTTCATATCGAATCGTTACGAAATGTTGGATGTCGATGTATGTACATAGTCTCAAAAGAATCTTTGTATTACCTGTATATGCTACACTGCGCAGCTAGGCATGGCTATAGAATTGCCGAAATGAATGAGTTGTTCTTTACACTGAACTTAAACATACAAGTCTGTTTGTCGACAATGTTTTGTTTCTGACTTGTCTCTTTTATAGCAACTGTATAAACACCCATCCAACATTGTTTGTTGTCCTTTGCAGCAGTGAGATTACTGAACGCTTGCCTATCATAAGAATAGCATTTGGCAGTCGACAGCTATCTACACATGTTTACGGGTAATTGAAGCTTTAGAAAGGTATGATTAAATGGATAGTTGATTTGAAGGACCTATATAGATACGTATTTTTATATGTACATACAATTTGAAATAAATAAAAAATTAACACCCAATTCTTGGACAATTCACATGCACGTAACCATAAAGACTACAGTCTATATCTTCGGGATTTCGACATCGAGTGTGACTGAAAACGGACTGTACAGAGAAATTGTTCAGTCGGCCGGATCACAATCGAAAATGATTCCGGAAAAACTGCAGTATTTGTGCAGGGTTTAAGAACTTCATAGTTGGACTCTACAGTCAGACTATACAGTTAGACTGTACAGTCGGACTGTAAAGTATTTCCGGAAAGGGCTTTTGAAATGTGTAATTTTTTCGGATCGTATGTAGCCATAGTTCAGTCTGTGTAATATCGCGGAAAGTGTGATTATGCTTGGGTATGGTTTCCTCATTGGACTGTGCAGTTGTACAGTATTCCTGGAGCAGATTTTTGGATTGTACAGTATTTGGAAAAAAAGTTTTGGACTGTTCAGTTTTTCGGAAGGGGATTTCCGAAACGTTCATGGCAAAAGGCTTGTGCAGGTTATACAGAAGACCATCGAAGATTTCCAGACGTTCGATGGCCGCCACCAATCATTTACCCTGAAAATCACAAATAAATTCTCTGAAACCTTCCAACATGCTTCGGCAATCCAAACATGATCATTTTTTACATCCCTGAAATATTCCGTACATTTTGCTTGTCATACACACAATCTCAGTACATTAAACATGAATACAATTAAGTAAATAATTTTTATAAAATAAATGCATCTATTTACGAACAAAACAAGTACGTACATCGTACATATTCATCGGAATATTCAGCTTTTTGCTCGTTTCAGCATTCCTTTCTTTTCAAGTCCCTCGTTGTGGTGACTACGGCGATGAAATATCGCGGAAGTAAAAGATAAAATGGGAAAGGACTATTAAGCATTTTTCTCAAACTACTCGTAGAACCTAACAAAAGACACTGCCATAGTAGCAATCCTCAATAGCACTACCACAAGTCGCAACGTTATGACATTACAGGATAATCCACAAGTCGGCAGTAAAGGAAAAGTCCCCGAAAAAAAAGAATCTTCTCGTTGATTATTATGATAGAAAAACAGACGGAAAATGAACGGGAACAAGCCAAGAAAAAAGAAAGACAAAAGGAAAAATCATTTTTTACGATCCTGTTTGTTTGTTCTGTTCATAGTAACCATTTTTCACGCTTATATACTTGCTGCAGCTTCCTGTTCTCGTTCGGTCCTTTCGGTTTCCTTGGCTACCGTTTGTCTATAGTAATGCAGCACTTTGGATAGAAATAATGAGAAAAAAGGATAACGATACGAACGAATGTCGAAGTACAAACGAGAAGTTTAGAACGGTCGCGCTGAAACCGCACGAGTTGTTGGTCGGCGGAAGCGTATGTCGTCGTCGTCCTTTTTATGAGTGTGTTGGATCACGAATCTACCGACTCTTGTGCCGTAGTAAGACCTCACTTCCTAGTCGACTTGCATACCACTTCATCGTGTGGAGGATGTGATGCAAAGCTTATACGTTTCTTTGCGTACTTCTCTCGTTCACTGTCGACACTTATCAAGATGAAAAGTTTAACGGGCAGCATGTGAAAACGGATGAAGAATTTCTTTAAAGGAGATTTTCCTAAGTGCTATGTCGTTTTTATTCTGGCATATTTCCAACCATTTGAGGTTTGCTTTAGCAGGGATTCATTTCACTGTAGCATCAATCATTCTTATATGAGCTTCGAGAACTTTTCTTTGCCTTTTGACGAGGACTTTGTCGAGTTCAATGATCAATAAAAATGAAAAAGTTAAAAGAACGAATTGGCTTTCGGAAAGGAGGTGAGCGGATATCTCATTGTGTTGTTTCTGGGAGAGTCACTAGTTCAGCAAATTTTTTCAGTGAAGTTTTTGCGTTTTCTTCTTTTTTCAAAAATTAATTATTGCCTACTGTAAATTACCTCCAGTGGTGACTGTCCCATTGTGGAATTTATGAACGAATCATATACTGAACAACGGGAACTATCCAACCAATGAATTTTGTACAAAAGAATAAAAAAATAACACCAAAAGTCCCCCAAACATTTTCGGGGAAAAGCCTACATGACAAATGAGCCCCAAAATGTATAAATCTGGTTGATGAATGATGAGAGTTTAAGCTAATATTTCGTCTTTGGAAAAAATACTTTTTAAGAATACTATGACAACAATTCACAAAATGTGCTTATATTAGGCCATTTTAAACTATAATAGTTCATATTTACATTTTATACCATCTGACACCTGTGATAGTTTATGTTTACATTTCAAACTGACACTGATCAATTCTTGTAAGCACAAAGTCCTTGTCTAGTGGCAATTGTTTCGTAATTTTAGGTATACCTCATTAATAATTGTTATCTAAATTATTTATACTTACTACTTAAGCCTCACTTGTAATTTTTTGTAAAAAAAATATTGACCCTGATGGTGGGCCTGGGCTCGAAATATATGTATGTCTAGTCTGTGTTTGTGCGTTGGTCCGAATGCTTCCTGGGGTGCAATCTTAACCAAATTCGGTATTTAGGTTGCTTCAGTGACCCTAATCTCGGAACGGTGGCAGCACATACGTCGATCATCGACTGGAGAGTTATTCGCCAAAGTCTTTTCAAAAATCATTCTTCCAGGCTTTTCCGTTAAAAGGACCTTCTTGCCATTAAAGTTATATTTAGACAAGATGGGTATCAACTGATACGGTTTGTTGAGGCGAATGCACTAGACTACTGTTGAAGTAATTTTGAATCCTTTACTAAGGAAAAAGGACCTGGTGAATTAGCGTTGATGGCATTATGAGTGCTTTGGTAAGGAAAAAGGACGTTCTTGGCAATGAGGTGATATACAAAATTAAAATGGATTTGCATGGGACGGATCTAAAGTGCCGATGATCAGCGCTCTTTTTGTCTCATTTCAATAACCGTTTCCTTTTCGAACTGTTTCTCTTCAGTTTTCCACAAGGATCTTTTATTCAAGTTATTGGATCGTAAGTGAAATAGAAAAAAAAACGTCTATTTCTTGCACTGTTGGTTGGTTTTTCCTACCTGTGCAATCGTTTTCCTCTTTTTCAGTTGCACTTTTCGGAAATCTGTTTTCCTAAAAAGCGCAACTGCGTTCATTTTTATTGCGCTTTCTCCGATAAGCGTTCCGTTTTCGGTTACCTTTATTCCGGATTTAATCGTCCCTTATCAAGTATCACCTCATTCAGAGCATCTTACATCATCGTACAAATTCATCTCATTCTTATTTCAAATTCTTTCCGAGAAAATATCTTATTTTTGCTAACCAAACGTATAATTCAACACATACATAATAGCCGAAATAGCGCAGAAGAGGATCTTGTGATGGTAGCATATGTTTTCCATTAGCCAACCACTTCTCAAACTTGCCATTTAACGGAAATATTGCGGCGGCTACTTGTGTTCCACTTGAAATGACTTTGGAACATCCTTTTTAAGTGGAAAATGTATGCTGGCCAAATGGTGCACTCGTTGTTCGGTCGGTAGATATTGTCCTTGCCTAATAGTTTTGGTCATTAGTTTTTGTTTTCAATGTTTTCAATGTTTTCGGTGAAATTTTTTAATAGGAATTTTCTCGAACATGAACATAGAACACAAAACAGTCGCGCAAAAAAAAAAATATGGAACAAGAGGATGTAAGCAAATTGTCGGAAAGTTGGGATATTTTTTGCCAGCACGTGTAAGGTTGTACATTTTGTATACGTATGTATAATATGTATAAACCAGAAGGGAGGAGGAAAAATTGTTTTATCGAGGATTGCATGATGACAATAAGCAAAATTGCGTAAATTACTTCAAATAAATGACCAGAAACTCCGGTTACCTAGCGACAAACCGAATTTCAAAGCTTTAATTGAATTATTGCAATCAATCTAATACGGTACTCCTACTACATATTTGTGGTCCTGTTTGATGCTATTCAAACAAATATTATTTGTTCCCCAACAGTTGTGTTGTGTGAGCCTTTTATGCACATCAACATATCATCACTAAGCAAAATAGATACATATGTGAGGACTAACCGGAACTAGGCAGGTTTGAATTAAATCTGTCCTAATTATATTTATTCGCGACTGAATGTCATGTGATGAGTTCCACGGGATTCTTTTGATGTGCAAATCATGTCAATTAGCGAGACTCTTTCGCTAATTGTTGTTGTAATTCTTGCTATTCGGAATAATTACGATGAAAAGCAGAGAGATCCTTTTGTAAATGACTGACCACTATAGGGTAGCCCTTCGGAACAAGAGCAACGTGACTTATAGTACATTTACGTATCCTAAAACGAAAGGGATATCACATTTCGGAAAGACTATACGCGTCTATGAAAATTAAATGCGTTATTACAGCAGGTGTTAAAGGAATCTCTAGTGAATCCTGTAAGGTCTTCACCGAAAGCCCAAAGAAAACACTAGAGCTTTCCTTATACACACGCTTTTCGGTTTCAGTTCATGCTGGATAGTGTGTGTCCAACTCACCCGTTGATAATAAAGTCGCGGCTAGTCGTTTGAATAGCGTTTCTCGTGTCATTTTTGACATGGAAATGGGTAAATGGGCTGTAGAATACCATGAGCTTTTAAAGGTGTCAATGGTATTTTCGCCTGCCCTAATGAAAAGCCTTGATCATCCGGAACGATTAAAAAACAAGCTTGCCGAAGGTATGATACCGTTCGCGGAAAGAGGACGTCAAGACTTTTGATTTGACACCATATTTGGGGCAAAAGCGGTGGGAGTACTTCGTCGACCATAAACATCGCCTTCACGCTCTCCTGTCAGAGTGTTGCGGCAAGTCTGCACGAAGCAGGATCGCATATTCGGACGCCCTACGCTGTCGTCTGCACTTTTATGCATATTTGATTATGCACCGACACGAGTGCAGTTCGAATAATATAAACATTTTTGTATGTAATTCGTTAAAAGTCATTTCATTTCATTTGCTCAGGCAGGATTCCTATTCCGGGACTGCATCAACTGCATAAACTAACTACAATGCGGATAGAAGACTCGATCGGGGTACTTAAAACGCGTCTGTCTCCCGGACTTTGATCAGCATCGCTATGGAGTACAATTCTTACAGAATTCTCCTTAAGTCCGATGGTATAAGGAAAATACATGAATAGGACACCTTCTTTAGATGCATTGACCTACGTTGGATTTATACTACTTGAATAGCGCGTCAACTAGTCCTATATGGCCTACTTGACATTTCTTATCGTATAAAAGGTTTCGGATGGTGCATGTTGCTGCTACTTCGAGATGTCCGAGAAGTCTGTGGCTTATTTTTGAACCCGTTGGATTTGAGTAAACTAAAATCCCTAGCCTTAACAAGGGCAGAGGCAGTTTCAAATTAACAGACAATCAATTGATTTATTGTCCTATGACTTCCACGGAACCCCAGAAAACACGACTCTTAAATTTGATTGTCCTAGAAGAGACAGCTCGGAAACTCGTCCCATTTTTAACATTAAAAAATTTTTGCATGTCTTAAGATACTTTCTGCTGACTGCACTTTTTCCATCCACTCAACGTTTTCTGTTTCACATACATAATGTAAAGTGTGTCAACGTGTTCGTTCAAAAATAAAAATAAAAGTTGTGTTCTTGTTGTTGTTTTTTTTTCTTTTCAAATGACTGTAAACTGCAGACGACCACGACAAGGATTAAGGCAAGGAAAGAAATGTCGGAAAAACAAACGGGGTGCAAAATAGAAAAAAAACTACTGATGAATAAAAATATGTTTGCATCGTTGGTTCGGTCGACACAATTCATACATATGTACGTATCCTAGGCACACATACGGTGATACGTAACAAGTCGACATGAATCCATCCGTCGTCGAAAGATTTCCCACATCCTGACATACAATTATGTGCAAAATGTCAGCCGAGGATATATGCTCGGGGAAAATCCATTGTGAACATTTTTTTAGCTAGCTCTTTCAACAGCATTCTATAGTATTACTATACGTTACACGCTTAAAAACAGACCGTACGAGAATTATGAATCGGGAGAGCAGAGTAGGAGAGTCGAGCCGTGCCTGGAGGGTAGTTCTTTCATTGTGAAAAAATAGGGTTAGATGATGCAGAACTATGTATGTGCATGTATGTCCAAACACAGAAGTCGTTTTCTAAGGATTTTTATTCTCTAGTTTTATAGTACCTCTGTACATAGATACTTGCGTTTAGTAAAGCGAAAGTATGTTTATGCAAGTTAATGGAGAGTTTCTATTTTTTCTCTGACTGATGTCCTTTTTAAATGCCTAAAACGGAATATGTTGCAATGCTATGCTATGCTATGGAAAAAATCATGTAGATTTTAATATTGTTCTGGTTTAGATATATGAATTGCGGTGCGTATCTGGCATTACCTACATATATTAACGTCGTGGGTTCGAGTCCCACCATAGCCATGGTTATTTGTTTCGTCTCCCCCTGTGGTGTGGAGCATATAAATAAGTCACAGGCTAGATGAGCAGGACTTGTATGCTAACAACATGCATCATTCGAAACTGGTTATATGCTAACGAAACGTTGCACGCTATAGCCCCCACTAGGGGCTAGGGCAAACAATATGCAGCTTAAACTGCTTCGATGTTTTCCCACATTCACATGAAATGAGACCTTTCCGCTTCTGATCCCTGACAATTAGTCGTCACACCTAAAGTACGTTAATCTTTCAATTGTCTATGTTTCTCTCCAACAAACATCGCCCCACAGTTAAGGACACTAAAAAGACAACATAAATTATATGTAGCCGGATAATGGACATAAAACTGACGACACCTGCCTGCCGAGTCCCACTACTAGTACCTGCAAAATTGTTGGGGTTCGTCATCGGGTACTTTATCGTAGTATTACCTAAAAGCTACCTTCATAAAATGGACACAAACAATCTCTCCCATTTGCATTTAATAATAGATATAGAAAAACACGTGGAATATATGTATACGCCTGCCTACATCCCTGTATAGGCATCCCCACTATATAGTACTCATGGGAGGGTGGTCGAAGCATTCCGGAGGAGAACGCGTATACAACTACCAACACATCTTTGACAATTTCCTATTGCAAAAGAGACAGAAAACTACGATACGAACAAATCGTGATAGAGCGCAGGTTTCGTGTTCTGTCCTGAACACGTCTCGGAAGAACTGCACGAAATTCAGTGGAGAGCGCTTCCTGCTGCTTCATGGCGACTTCATCTGGCATGTTGCCGTTTCCATGTCGACGATATTAAAATAATTGCTATTGAACTATGACGAATACTCAAATATTTTAAGGAAACACAACACAAATTTTTCGAATATAAACTGTGATCCGGACTTTTCCGACATAGCTGAATGGAGGACATTGTACACAGGGTGTGTCGCTGTCAGTCAAACAACAAATTTCACATTTGTTGTTTGCTGATATGTTTGGACATGGTTTGAATGATTTTATGTGTTGTCTTTTTTTCTCTTGTCTATTTTCATTTGGGATACATTGATTGTTTATTTAGTCGATGTCAATTGAATGTCAATCACTTGCCCGATATAATGACATATTTTAAATAAGGGTTTATGGAAGAACAATATTTAGATCGAATTGTTTGTGCAGCCGCCACATTTGTGGGAAAATTTATATCACAATCAAAATGTCTAAATATCTATGGGAGACGAGACTGCACAAAACCAAATATGGAAGGGATATTAATGTAATATTCTCCAATTAGCCGAACAATTCTCATACTTAATTAAATTTGTATATTCAACTATAACTCGAAAATGCGGACAAAACTTATTAGGCATACAAAGATCGGATTTAAACATGATTCGTACTCACGTCTTATAGTGGTGTAAAAAAACCACGTCCACCTGGCACCAGGTGCCCAGTCCAAATAAGTTGCTTGGCGGGTTAACATCTGGTGATGCTGCTTTCACCGACAGATCGGGGGACTTCGGCGTCTTGGCCGCAAACGGAGAAAGGCTCAGTCCAAGCAAATGGCCTATGGTCCTATCTCACTTTTTCATAATGAATCGCGATCGAATATTAGAAAAAAACCTTTCGTAGCCTTTATAGACCTATTACCTATTACTATTACTAGCTGTAACCGCCGGAAATGGTGATAGCCATTGAATAGCTTCCAGAACACTGAGCGTGCCATTAACAATGTCAAGCTTGATGGAATTATTGATGCAATAAGGCTACTCGTTGTAAATTGTTCTTAGTTTAGATAATTAACGTAACGATATCAGTCTAGGTTATGTCGCTGAGACTGGGGGTTTCGAATGTACGCAAGAATGTCTGTAGAGCTACTTCGCAGAGGAGTGTGCTCTCACGCCTGTGGAGCATTGTGGTCAAGAGACTGCTTTTAGACCTGTAGAAAGTGGGTAATAAAGCCGCAGCCCATGCGGATGACGTTCTCTGGGATCCTAAGTGAGTTAACGCAATATACAGTCTCTTTGCTTGTGAAGAGGGCCAGCCTTAGTATCAAACCCGAAAAAAAAACCACCTTGGGCTATTTACAAGGCTCCACAGTGTTCCCCTGTTGCGTCGGGCGTAAGAATAATACCACGGCCTTTCCCAGCATGTCGTAGATGACAATTAAAGGGGCAAGCCAGCAACCTGCATCATCCGAAATCTTTTATATGCTAATGAAAAATCAACTACAACAGAATGGGTAGCTTGTGGAGAAGGTATACCAATTTGTCTACCTAGGTTGAATTGTTGCCGTCAATGGTGATACGGAGCAGGACATCGCACCTCGCATAAACCAGGATAAATGCGCATTCGGCATGCTGTCAAAAATCTGGCAAATCAGTATTAAGACCAAGCTGGGCCTGTTTCGCTCCTTGGTACAGTGTGTGCTGTTGAATGGATGGTGTCCTCGTCGAATTTTAAGAATTTTCTTAGCCGGAACAATGTGAAATGAAGAGCTGAGGCGGCGTACAGGGGAAGGTGAGATGCCAATCTACAAACTGGCAAGTGGGTAGGCCACGCATTGCAGAAGGGTGATAAGTGCATTGCTGCAAACGCCATGAAATATGAATGGGCTTCCCTTTCCCAATGAAGGCCGAACAAGGGGGTGTCCTAGAAACCCATGGCGTCGATCTACTGCGAAAGAGTGTGCGTCGCTGGATCGTGGGGGCAGATGTGTCGCATTGCTCAGAACCGAGTACGATGGTGTGCAGGAGTACTGTGCCCCACTAGGGGTTAAGGTAAAGTAGCACATTGGAGCTTCCAACCTTGAAGGGTATAAGACTCGCCTTCACTGACATTTGAATTAGACCTATAATCCAAATTTAATCTCGAGCTTATCGCATTTCATATTAACTTCATGCTCTTACCATAAAATCTTGGTCACCTCCATCGCTTTTACATACAATTACTTATCCTAAACTACACGACACTTATCCTAAACTACACGAAGCCGCAACAAAATCGCACCTCATGAATAAGTCGTCAGATTTAACTTATTTTATTTTACCTCAATATGCGGATACCTATCCCCGAAAAAATTAACAAAAATATTTTTCTTCTCTTATTCCCCACACTTTTAGTCGACAAAATAATCGTTTAAACGGCGGGACATTAAACTCCAATTGCGTTAATTAATCTGTCCGACATGGTTCTTTGAAAAAACCGAAGCGGTGAATAAAAATAATAGGCAAGAATGCATTACAGGCTACACAACGATCGGCAATAGTTGGCGGCGAATCGGACAAATTTTATGGATCAATTTGTTCCGCATAGAAGGCTGGCTGACCGATACGTGTAACTATGTAAAATTACTGGCATTGCAGGGGAGTACAAATTAATTTATCGGAAATATTTAAGTACGTACTACATTGATTTTTGGTGAGAATATTGAATATTTAGATATCCGGGAATAAGAAAACCTTCATAGATTGCTGACTTCTTCAAGCGATCAAGTAGAGAGACTTAAATTCAAAGGTTAAATTTCTAAGCAGCGACTGAAACGACTAAAGCTGCGCGGCTATAGTTTTTTTTTAGTCTAAGGATAAACAGAGTACGACTGTTGCTGAGCGGCAGAGCTACTCTAACTTGGCGACGATCAAAAAAGCGACTGTCACGGAGCACTATTTGTGTGCATTGTAAGGTTTTTGCAATCGCCTCTAGTTGCAATCGATTGTAGCAAAACACCTGCACATAAATAATCACACGAATGTGATTCGTGGCGGTCACTTTAATAATCGTCGCCAGGCTACAATCGCTCAGTTGTGTCTAACAATAGGCAGTTGCTGTAGAAAATCGACTATAGCAGCGCGGCTGCAGGCGTTTCAGTCATGGCATAGGAATTGGGCCCTAGCCATCCGTCGTAAAAAAATCCATTTTAATCTAATTTAATAATACTTCCTGGGAATACGTTTCCATAGTCGGCGCTCAACAATGTTTTCCCAATTAATAAAAAAACATCGCCGGATGCCGGATCCCTATCGCTACTCTCGATATAGAACGCCACAAATGGTTCACCCAACCACGTATCCCCTTCCATAATGCTGAACTCAGTGATGTAGCATTCTGAGTATCAACAAAACGAAAATAACGAGACTAGTTTAGGATCTGCCGGTTGGCATTTATTTTCGGACACTCCTGTTTTTATGTAGACAGATTCTTCAAACATTGGGCATGAACTGAACCCCTATTCAGTTTATTTGAAATCAGTCATGTAATAATCCAAGCAACAAAATCTGTAGTCAAAATGCACGAATGCATATGCGATCTATTTTTAGGTTCTCAACATAGTCTACATAGGACATCTGTGTGGTTGTTGCAAGACCATCTTGTCGTCTGCGTCTGCAATACTCCTGAGTACATGTTGGCACTTCAGAAATACCATGAAGAATTGTTCCAAGGAATCAAATTATACAGGAACTAAGAATTATGGCTATTCTTAGGTTTAGATCAATATATGTACTATAAAAGAAAAACCCCTTCTAGTATGTAACTCAAAGCAATACTCACCATTATGTCCTAAATTCGTAATTATCACCCAAAAATCGATCGTCTTCTCCGGTCCGAGTTCTTCATAGTCCCACTTCTTTTTCACGCGAACAGCACCATTCGGTTCAACCGTCACCCATGGATTTTCATCGCGAATTTTAAATGTCTCCTTATCCACTTCCTTTTCCAGCTGAAATACACTTTTGCCCTCAACATCGCCATCGGCTTCCGTGAATTCGATACGTTTCGTAGGACGAACCGCGCGCGTTACTCGTCTTTTATCGCGTCGATGGGAGTGTTGATTGACGGCGTCATGATCGATAAGTTGCATAATAACCGGAACCGGTTCCGGTGCAACGAATTCAACAAGAATTTTAGCCGGTTTCTCGCTAGAAAGGCTCGGAATGCGTAAATCGTGGGCTTCCACTTCCAATAAAAGTTCGGTTTTCGTAGGTTCGTCGACAAGCATTAGTTCGCCGGTTTGAGGTACGATGATAACATTGTTGCTCGGTGTGATGAGCTTGTAGGCTACCTTATCGCCATCGGCATCCTTAGCCTCGACTTTTCCAATGCTGGTGAATCGATTCCACGAGACCGTATAGTTTCCGGATAGATCCTTTACTTTAGTTCCGGCCACCGAGAATTTATATTCTGCATGCCCGAAAATTGGTCGATTGTCATTTTCGTCGATAACAGCGATAGCAATCCTGGAAATGGCCTTATCCAATTCATCCTCATCGGATGCTTGGACCGAGATGTCATAGTCGGATTTGGTCTCCTTGTCCAGAGGACGATTTGTTACCAGATACACTCCTGTTTGACTCCCGGCCCGAACTACAAGCGATTTTCGTAGTTCCTTCGAGCCGGTTTGCTGAAGAGCAAATGCGTCGTCATCGTTACCGTCGACTATCGTATACTTGATCGAGTTCAACTGATGGGCGGAATTGGCTTGCAACAAAGGTACACCTCGAACTTTAGTACCACTCCGTTGATTCTCTTTCACCTCGCCGGCAACGTCCAGACTCGCACCTGGAAACCTGAGCATATCGTTTCGATTCATCACGTACAACTGCAACTTATGCTGAGCCGTTGAGTTAGGCGTTTCTTCCACTACGACCAAATTCACAGGACGATTCACCAACGGTGATAAATCGGCCGTAGTCATAACCATACCATCTTCTAAGACGGTAAAGAACTTGGAAAAGCCAGTTTCGAGTAGTCGATAGTTGAGCGTATTTGTCGCATTCGAGACGGGAATCGTGCTGAATTTCTTAATACTAAATCCAGGATATGTGTCGTGCGGAAGGACTAGAGACATTGTATTCTGATTTTGTGATGAGCTGTCGCCAGCATTTTGATGATGCTGCTGCTGTTGATGATGATGGTGATGTTCATGACTATCATATGCACTAACTTGATTAACATTATTAACTATAACACACACAACTACTAGCAAAATATTCATCTTGGTGAAAGTACGTTTACGATCTCTAGCCATGACCGGATGATTACTACAATATGACAGGGGCATGCTCGCCTGCCGCGGCATCTTAGAAGCGGCGGCTACGGCGAGTTCATACATTTGAAAACGCGGATTTCCGAGCCGTTTTGCTT
Organism: Chloromyia formosa; assembly: GCA_964017055.1. Lineage (NCBI taxonomy): Eukaryota > Metazoa > Arthropoda > Insecta > Diptera > Stratiomyidae > Chloromyia > Chloromyia formosa. The sequence goes on along the minus strand of OZ024815.1, from coordinate 151,580,084 downwards.
ACTATTCGTAGTTTTTGTCGATAAATCGTAGACGCACACGCGAGGGATGAACTCACCCCTGTTCAGTTTCTCGGGTTGTTCGTTCCTTAAACAATAGGGTTTCGTTCACAGTTTACACTATTAAGCCGATTACAAAACATTCGTGAACACGGAACAAAACATCGAATCTAATCATTAAGTTATGTGCTAAGCTGCAGAAAATGGTATCGATTTGAAATACATTTCCGCGATATCACTTCCAACTGACGACGGATGTATGATGGCTCTGTGCTTGAATGATGGCGAGTCATGATCTGGAATGAAAAAGAAATGTTGGTGAATTCAACGGTCTACAGAAAATCGATGACTACTCAAAAGATACATATTTAATGCATCGACTGAATGATTGATAAGAAAGTCCTAAGGAGGCAAAAACACCCTTTTCTGATATTCAAAACGGGTGGCTTAATAAATTACTTAATTTACTACCAATTGCTAATACAACCTTATCATTATCAATTTATCTTTAAGGGTTCATTATATATCGCGCCGACTAAACGTAACAGTTTATGATACTTTCACACGGTGAATCCATGAGTCGATGAGCCGGTGTATCAGTGAGTCCATAATGCTTCAAGCATGACGCCCAGCTCAGTGTTAGGACAGAGTCAAATCAGCACTTTCAGGTTAACTCCATGAGTAGCTCATCGACTAAGACGATCAGCGACTCACGAACTAACTAAATCATTTCTTTGTCATCAGAAAAATTTTCTATTCGATTGAAGTTTAGTTTTTTTTTGTAGTTTAATTTTTTAGCCGGCCGAGAATAAAATCTGGCGTGTCGTCTTCGGGATTTCGCTTCTGATAGCCGACGCCTCCAATCTTCCCGGTCTCCCATCGTGCCCTCCAAAGTTAGAAGCCAAGGCATACTGCTGTCTTCGTTTACAGAGTTCACCCAGTGTTTCTTTGGTCGACCACGACCTCTTCCACCTCTACATTTGAGCTCATATTGAATCCATCAGTCGATGAGCCGTTGAGTTGATGAGTCGCCGAGTTACCGATCGTGTGAAAAGGCCTTAAAGAACACTTTGCAATACACGATATTTTTTTCGTACGAACTTCTGCATTATTCGGTGTGAAACATTCCTCTGAAATTTTATTTAGCCTCCGGTGTCGTACAAACTGCAGATTATACCTGAATGTGTCTTCATCTTATCATCACGTTAAATGTTTTTCGGTCGTTTTTCAATGGACCAGACAGACATGATTATGCGAGTAATGTTTGTTGTATCTTAATCTAAGTTGGTAGCATGCAATCTGCAAACGAAAATGCCATTTGAACCGGCCAGCGATATTATACAGATAGTACAGAGTGTTTGGTGTTCAAATGCGTAAATTTATTGTATGTAATTATTTCATTAGTTAATAGGGGGTTTAAAAATGACGTTTATTTATTGTAGTCTTCTTGATTAATTTGTAAATGATAGGGCGCTTCTGCAGTGGTCCTTGATTTTCACGTTACAGTCGGATGAATTCCGATATTTAAAGGTTGATCTATTGGAGGTGCGTGTGTCATCATCAATCTGGCGCTACAGCCCGACATCGGGTCTTTGTTGTCTGTATCATTTTCCTCCAATTATCTCGGTAAGTCAGCATCTACCGACTCTTTCTCATGGCCTCTCTCCGCTAATGCATGCCTTCAATATTCGTCCAGGCATGCGAGTATCATTCATTGCCTTGCCCAGTGAAATTGTTGCAGTTTGACGTTTCTCGAAACTATCAGCTCATTGATGTTGATAATTGCCTTGGCCCCTCCAGGGGCATAGTCGCGTCAACATCTCTTGCATTACTATGCCTTGTTGACGTTCCAATAGCATATCTACTTTTCGGACATGCAGTTGCTGGCATGCACTTCATATCCGCGTCGCCTTTATACTGATAAGCTCGGAGCGCAGTGGACGTTCCAAATACCCACAGGCACTTGTTTTTGTTTTTTATTTATTTACGCCGAGGATCGCACCTCAATTCTTTAGAGCGTGGAGCGGTAACCGAACGAACGCAGCCACCGAGTGCGTCATAACTTGTTGAAACTTCCAGCTCATCGTACTCCGATAGTTCACCGAAAGACCTTTCGCCAAAGCATGTTTTGGAAACCTTGATTTAGGGTCCAAGTTTCGCAGCCGTAGAAGGCGCATGTTTGGAAAATGAAAAAATAAGTCCTGGCAAATACGAGGTCTGAAAAAATAACGGAACTTAATTACATTGGTGGCGGTCTACAAATTGTCCATGTCTCGTTTAGTTTTCGAGTTATTACTATTTGAGTGCGACTTGATTCAGGTTACCATACCATACAGCATGCGTCATGAGGTGCTATGTCAGATTTTCAAAAGTCGAACGCTAAACTCTGATATCGAAGCGGTAGTTGAAGCGCACTTTGTGATATTATAATAGACGAAACAAACAGAATGAACGGAAGTCGACATTTCGAGGCAATAGAGAACGAAACGAATCCCTCAGAAAATGATAGGACGATGGAGGAGGCACAAAGCACACGCTGAACTTAAAGCTTATCCTCACAACCCGATGAGTTGACGCATATTTTGTTATTCGGATCCAGTTATACCATACATATTACATCCTATTCTAACAAATGATGGCTTTGAAAACTATAGTTGAAAGACATCTGCGAGAATTACCGTTAATATAGAACCCTAGCATTTCTCTTTACTTTATGTATACGTCTGACATAGTAAGTTACACGAACCATTAACCTCATATCAAAAGACTACAAGTACATACTTGCAAATTTATTTTATGAGCAACGAAGAACACAGCAAGTTGATCAGCGTTTGCAAAATACTCCTGGAGCAAAGTATGAGTTGTGACTGATTTCCAAAGGCATTTAAAAATGGAAAATGCGTTGTTCCGAACTGCATTGGATCGCATGGGAACGGCGGACATGCAAATTAGGTGTAGGACATGCAGAGGTGTAGGGCGGGTTAAGGAAGACGTCACTTTCTGCCTCGCTTATTAATAAAAAAAAAACAGATAATCGCCGCGTTTTAGTTTTTGTCGTTGGTCTAAAAGGTTCAGGCTAAATGCGACGCTCAACCCAAAGAGGGGAGAGATTGCGAGGTGCCCCAATGCCACCAGGGAGCACCCGTGTTAGTCGCAGGGACGATCGGTTTCTCGACAACCAATTTTCGTTATATCCATCCGGCTAGAGAATTATCCCGATCTACACTCTGGAATCGGGCGGATGCGTGATTAACGTATTTTTTTTTTTTACTTTTTCTTTTTTTGTAAAATCGAGTGAAACAAAAAGTGACGTCTTCCTCTACCCCACCCTACACTACCAATAGCCGAGCTACCTATTCAGCGGGCGTCAAATCTGTCCCTTGCTGAGGAGGTGTCGACACTTGGGTGTCCCGGGCGATCTATTTCCACTCGCCTTCGCCCACACCCACACTCTTGATCCGTTACAATTCTACAATTGTAGAATTTATCGTAATATTGATTGATATATTATAACTACATACAAATATCATCATCATCGTGGCGCGACAGCCCGACATCGGGCCTTGGCCGCCTGGATCATTGTCCTCCAATTATCTCGGTCACGTGACCGCGTCCTCCAATTTTGGGAGCCCAGCAGCTGCGCGGCGTCCACACCTACTGAGCTCTCCCAACGAGATCTCGGTCGTCCTCGCAGTCTCGCTCCGTCGACTCGTTCTGCATTCATTACTCTCTTAGGCATGCGATCATCGTCCATTCTTTGTACATGCCCTGCCCATTGAAGTCGTTGTAGTTTGACGATTTTCGAGACTTGCAGCTCATCGTACATTTCATACAACTCATGGTTGTACCGGATGCGCCATCCATCTCGATCGCAAACAGCCCCGAAAATTCGCCGTAGAACCTTACGTTCGAAAGTGTCTAGCATGTTTTCGGAGGCTTGAGTTAGGGTCCATGCTTCGCAGCCATAGCATAGCACTGGTTGTATAATGGTTTTGTACACGCGGAGCTTCGTGTTTCTGTGCACATGCTTCGATTTCATTATGGGGAGATCCGAGAAAAAAGTCTTATTAGCTAACTGTATCCGTCGCTTGATTTCGTCAGTTTCGTTGGCGTCCCTTGACAAGTTGCAACCCAGGTAAATGAAGTTGTTCACGAACTCGATGCTGAGGTCCCCCACATTGATGCTTGGTTGTGCAGGTGTCCTTGTCACCGATTGCATCATTATTTTAGTTTTACCCTCGTTAATACGTAATCCAACTTCCTTTGCAGCGGTATCGAGCGTATGCAGAAGTTCTTCTGCGTCAGCCAATCTTCGGGACATGATGTTGATGTCGTCGGCGTACGCTGCTAATTGTGTCGACTTGATGAGTAGCGTCTTGCTGTTGTCCATATTCATGGCCCGAATAACGTATTCCAGTGCTAGGTTGAAGAGCGTCGGTGCCAGTCCATCGCCCTGTTTCAAGCCAGTGCGTGTTTCAAATAGATCAGTAAGTCTATTCTGGATCCTGACTTGTGAGACGGAGTTGGTCATCGTCATCTTTGTCAGTCGCACTAATTTTGCCGGTATACCAAATTGCAGCATGATGTTGTACAGTACTCCACGATCGATACTGTCGTATGCCTGCTTGAAGTCGACAAAGATTTGGTATACGTTTACGTTGTATTCCCAGCACCTCTGGAGTATCAGTTTGACTGAGAAGAGCTGATCGGTTGTGGAGCGACCAGGTCTGAAACCGCTTTGATATTCGCCAATGACTCGTTCTGCGTACGGTTTTATTCTATTTTCCAGAATTTTCGTCAAAATTTTATAGGACGTACAAACTAGTGAGATGCCCCTGTAGTTCTCACACCGCAGTTTATCTCCCTTTTTATGAATTGGACAGATGATGCTTCTGCGCCAATCGTCTAGGATCTCCTCGTTCTCCCATACTCGCAGGAGTAATTGATGTATGGCATCAACTAGACTCGTTCCACCGAATTTTAGCAGTTCAGCTGGAATCTCGTCAGCGCCCGGCGCTTTATTTCGTTTTAGTGACCGCAAGGCGAGATCAACTTCCTCTGCTGTCGGGGGTTGAATGGGTGGGCCTAGATCAACAATATCGTCGAGAGCTTCCTGTGTGGGGATGTTAGATGGTCGGTTTAGAAGCTCTTCAAAATAAGAGGCCCATCGCTTGTTAATACCATCGGTGTCACTGATGATGTTTCCATCCTTGTCCTTACAAAGGCTAGTCCTGGGTTGGTAGCCGTTCTTAATTGCATTTACTAGTTTGTACGCTTGTCTGGTATTCCTATTAGCTAAGTTTTCGTTTATGTTCAGCAACTGCTCGTCAAAGTATTTACGTTTCTTACGTCTAATTATTCTATTCGATATTCGCCGTAGCTCGTCATATTTTTCCCTTCTGGCTCTGGTTCCTCGTTGAGTCCATTGTCTGTAGGCCTCGTTTTTCGCGTCAAGTGAGTTTTTGCATTCTTCGTCGAACCAGTCATTTCGCACTCGCCGGGCTTTATATCCCACGACCTTCTCTGCGACATCCTTGATGGTACCCTTGAGTTCTTCCCAGAACCCATGGACGCCTGTGTTGCTGATGTTGTGTAGCATAGGTGATAGTTTTTCCTCAAGGGCGGTAGTATACGCCACCGCTGTAGCATCACTCAAAAGCTTATCAACCGCAAAAATTTTGGGAGGGCTGATTCTTGATTGGTGCACTGAGGAAATTCTACATCTGTCTTCACCAAGTGATGATCTGAGTCGCAGTTCGCTCCTCGATAGGAGCGGACATCCATGACACTAGACGTCCATCTCCTGCAAATGAGGACGTGGTCAATTTGGTTGACGGTATGTGCGTCTGGAGACTTCCAGGTCTGCTTGTGAATGCGTCGATGCGGGAAGCACGTAGAGCTTACGACTAGATTCCTGCTGCAGGCAAAGTCGATAAGTCGCCGTTATCGTTACATTTTTCATGGAGGCTGTGGCCTCCAGATGTCCCCCGGTGCCAACTTTCATTTCCGACTTTCGCGTTACAGTCTCCCAGCAGCAATTTGACGTCGTTTGTTGGAAGTGAGTCGAAGAGAGTTTCAAGGCGGGCGTAGAACTCGTCTTTTACTGCATCTTCTTTAACTTCAGTGGGGGCGTGCACATTGATGAGCCAGAGATTGAAGAATCGAGTCTTGATGCGAATCGCACACAGCCGTTCATTTATGGGTTTGAAGTCAGTAATATGCGGTTTGAGGTGATTGTCCACTATAAATGCTACTCCAAACTCCTTGCGGCCCGATGGTTTGCCACTTGTAAAAATTGTGTGCGATTTCTTGTCATTAATCTCGCTGCCAAGCCAATTTGTTTCCTGGACTGCAGTAATGCTCAGTTTGTACTTTTCGACCTGTTGAAGGAGGGCCTTCTCGGCCCCCGGTTTGTTCAGGGAGCGTACATTCCAGGATCCGAAAGAATAATCCTTTAGTCGTTTGCGTGGTCGACGTTGTTGATCCGTCCAATCCGAGGCTTTTGTTCCAGGTTTCTTGACATGGAGTGGTTTTTACAAGGACGAGTTGTCAGCACGTCGCTTAACCCCATTCAGGGGATGGCCTCGGAGATAGCTGCTTCAGATGGTTTAATAAACGTGCTGGAGCCCACACAACTATGTAGCAGGTCCAACTACGCAAGTCAATCCATCCTACTAAACCTGAGACGCTTAGGTGTTCGTCAGCCATTCAGGCTACAGCTATCTGCCTATTCCAAACTGTCTTATCGCTAAGACATTGGCCGTCACCGAATTGATTCACTGCCGTTACCAGGGGGCGCCCGCGGAGGACTATGGAAAAGGTCTTTGCCCCCCATACAAATATGCGTTCTCATAATATGATGAAAACCACGCAAAACTATTAGGCATTTGTGTTAAAACTTGTCATCGCAGTCACCGTTATTACGCGGTTTCTTACTGAAAAGCGTATGATGGAAAGCAATTTCCCGATAAAGACAGGTTCATTGTTTTGCTTCGAGTCAACATTTCCCCCCGATGAAAGCAAAAAACAAAGTTAAACCACAAATTAAACGTTTCAATTATGGCTGCTTGTTACAGAGATGGGTATCGTTCTTTGAAAAGACAATATGACAGCTACAGCTGATCTGATACTGGTAATATAAAATACTAATTACCTTCACATATTACGTCAGAATTTATGTCAATCACGATTCAGCATTATTTGTGCCACAGGTAATGGAAAATGTCATAATCGAAGCGTTAAGTACAGAGTTGAAGATTACGACGAATGAAAATTAGAACCAACTCAAGCTGGTCAAGAATCTTGTATTGGCGGTAATGTGCTTACACGCTTGTCCTTTTCATAAAGACGGAGGTCAAATTGGTTTTGGTCGGTTCCACCGAAGGTAACGCAATTTGTAGTACATATCTCACTTCTTCTTACTGCAGTAATAGTAGAGTATAATAATGATGGGTATAATAATTAACAATCAGTTAATTTCGAGATAGAACTTTTTTTCCATCCCGAATTTTGGAATGAACTAACCGGCTCAAACATTCTCCAATCGTTTTTTTTGTGTTAAGTAGTCCACTACAATTCATCACTATAATTGATTGCTTAATCATTCGGTAATTATCGAGACCACAAGCTCACGTCTGAAGTTTCATTTTCAACTTTCATGAATCTAATCGTTTTGTAAATTATTTTTCAATGGCACTAGCCAAGCCACAACTGTGAAGAGCCTCCTGTTAACATTGGTATTACTATGGGAAAATTGCGGACATAAAATGAATGAACCGACCTCAGATGAGCATCTTATTGTTTTCGGACATTTTCTCGCTTTATCTTTCTTCCAACTACATATTATTCTTACCACGGCTTAATGGGATGTTTTTCGTGGATATCATTTAACCTTTTCTTTTGTATACCTTTCGTACGGGAGCGTCATTAGTTGAAGAGTTCGAAAATTTGAAAAAAAAACCAGTAGTTTCTAATTCTAACGTTATTTTTTTTAGCAGGTAATTGTTATTTCGAAAATTTGACAGCGGAATTAAGCAACCTTTGAAGATGATGTTTCGGATAGTTTTTGATGTAATTGAATGGGAATTTTTGAAATTGAAAGAGTTAGTCGTTGAAATTACACCCGCACATGTGGAAGGGTCCACTGTAATTTAGGATAATTGCAGGCTTTGAATAACAGTATTTTGGTATTAAGTCGGTTGCAAGTATGAAATTTGCGTACATGCGTCTTTCGCTTACGTTAAAACGGCTTATCCTCATTTGAATAATCGAATTCTAAATTGGTGATTTGCAATTTTTTTTTGCAGATAAAAACATAAAAAGTAGGGTTGTCTAATATGATTTAGTTAATACTCCTTTTAGTTCCACTGTATAAATGGGGCCAGTGTTTACTATTGATAGTTTACAAAACTAGTAACTAGTAATGGGCCGACAGTTTCGATGGCCGTATATTTTCGATAAGCCGATAGTTTAGCATCGAATAACTTTTTCAAATCACTTTTAAGAAAATTTGGTTAAAGGAGGAAAAAGGTGGCCAATTTCTTTTTTGTCGGATATACGCATGTAGACTGTCAAATAAAATTCTGTAGGGGTCGGAGAGTTAGAAAACAAAACAAAAATAGCGAAAGAAAGGCATGAGGGATATCATCGTATGTCGTTTGACGAAGACAGGTTCGTTGTGGTTCGTTTTCTATTCAAATGCATAGTTGAACAAGTATTACTGTTTTTTTTTTTGGCAAGAATTGTGTGTTGCGAGTCAAGTGTTCTCGTAGTGTCCTAGCAAGAACAGAAGTATTTATGAAAACAGTGTTGCTATTTTGGATCTCCGCTTTGCATTCCTTTTGCAATTTTGACTTATACGTAAGATCGGAATCGGAATCGCAACCCAAACCCCCTATTAGTTTCTCCCAGCAAGATTGGCCGATCTAAAAAAAATGTGCTATTCTCGATACCCCATTTGTTTCTGACTTCAGATTCGCAATTATGATCCCAGAAAAACCCCAACCCGTTTTCCCAGCAAATTCCGGATAGTGCAACAGTTATTCGTGAATATTGGTATAGTGCATCCCAGTCAATAGGTTGTTGGTATAAGGTCGTTCATTATCTACTTTTAAATTTGATTCTCTTGCGTCAAATTGCCATAAAGCAGCAGTAATCAATTAGGGGCATGTGTCCGGGGCAGCGCATTCAATTTAAAAAATTTCACCTTATGGAAACTCTGCGTTTGCGCCTTTCGCAGTTTTACTCGATTCGTTGTATGACTCGATAAATTATCTCCATCGCATCACTGTTTACCCTTAAAGGTCGAAAATTTGTCTAACAAATTTATTTAACATTTTAACAGACAATATGACTCAATTTATAAACCTCATGACGCGACGGGATCCAGATGACACCACTTTATCGTATCAGACAAAGTTTTATAAAAGGTGCAATGTCAACATTTATCTAAAGAAAAAAAAAATAGATAACCGATACCCGGATACAGACTATTTGTCGGTACATATTCCCATATCCAAGCCAACAATGCTAGTAAACGAAAGGATACGACCGTTCCACACCACGTGTTCATTGTTCTCATCCCAGACGAACAAAATGAAAACGAGGGTTCCTTGCACCCCGTGACATATTGAGGAATAGTCGTACAACCCCGGGAATTTCCATCGAGATATAAAGGGATCCTGCGGATGATTTAGACGTACCATACTTCATCAAAAATTTCAATTAAGAAATACGAACGAACCAACCGCCCCTTTTATTTTTATAAACACCTTTTCCCTTTTTTCCTACTTTTGATTTTTGTAAAATTTTCGAGAGCACACACAACTTTAGCCTCACATATTTTTTCACCTTATTAGAAACAGAGATTCATACGATGACAGGCTTTTTGACGAAGTGTTTGAACATGGGGGCTCTAATGACAGGTTATGAAGATTGTAAATAATATGGTTCGAATTAAGCAGTGTTCCGGGATAGCATGGATGACTATGATGAATTTTCCGTTTTAATATTGAGAATAATTTGAAGGGGGTGTAAATTTCATTAGAAAAGAAAAGTGCAGATTGAATTCATTAAAAATTGAATAGCATTTTCTTTGGCGATAAATAAAATGTAAGGATCAAACTAATTTAAATATAAATATTGTGGCACGAGTACGTTAAATGATGAGAATGTATCATTATCACATGAATGCGATTTGTTCCCGGCAATGTATTCGCTGCGAATTCGCAATTATCTCCCCAAAGACAGATAATTTTCTTTTTGATGTGTAAACATCTTATCGCGCAGTACTGTGTAAGACTGTGGAATCTGTGGAATGAGTAAACAACTTTAGTGTGTGTGCATGTGAATACTATTTTCATTAGTGTATGTACGAGTATATTTGAGTTCTCAACTTTATGTATTCCGTGCCTCACTTCATGTAAACTGCATAGTATGCACAAGGAATAGTTTCTGTCAGAAAATGCAAATTCCATCGGGAGCATATCAGACCCATGAAGGTCCGGTCCCGGGTTCAATTCCCGTCGTGACTAACTGTTCTTTCTCTCTTTTTTCCAATAAACACATTTGTGTGGCTTTTGTATAATGAATAATGTAGTTTTAATTATGGTCAAGCAAAAATGAATTTGTTACTATCTGAAGTCAATCTTGAGTTCATGTATATTCATTTTCCTAAATTGATCGCAGTTAACCATCGCCCATCGGGGAAATCAAATGTATGCGGTGGCCATTTGTATGTACAATACATTCATTATACGTACGCCTTATGATATCTGCACAGTTTTCTCCCAAAGAAAACGAGTGGTGTAGATCAATGGGTACAGAGAAGGTATATCGATGGAGGGGTCGTTGGTATAAAGCCTGCATCGAATACGAATTTTTTTCAGCGTGTTTATTTTATTTATTTTCAACAAGTAATATTATAATTTATGTTCGGTTATGACTTTCAGCTATCGTTTAATGACAAAAAATCGCACAAGTCTTCGCCCGTTCGGAATGACATCGGTTCGGGATGTTATTAAACGCACCCTCAATTTATTTATTGCTTGTAGTGTAGGTTAATCGAACGTACTCATGAAGATCCGTCTCCGTTGGCTTTCTTTTGAGGTACGCATGCTGACCTTTCGAAATAGGCTCTTTCATCAAAAACTGTCAAATATGGCTGTCTAAGATTCGAGTGCCTTCATTAAGAAGGAGGTGACGCTGATAGGCACTAGCCATGGAGTTACTATGTCTTGTAACTGCAGAAGCAGAAGGTGAGGCTGATAGGCCTGAAGTCCTTCGGGGACTCATGACCACATATGCCCGCCATTGGGATGAACGTGGCGCGTACACATCTCCAAGACCTTAGTACGCGATTAAGCGATATGCAGCTTCAAAATATGGCTACTAGCCATAGAGTTAGTATGTCTTGTAACTGCAGAATCACGACTGAAAAATGCCATCAAGTGCCGCTGATTTACACGACGATAATCTATTGATGGCCCAAATCGTTCTCGCTTCCGAGATAACCGATGCTATTTCTTCCCACGAGGTAAACTACTCACCTGGGCTGTCAGTTACGCAATGGTCCTCGCTGCCCGGAAAGACTGTTGTTATAAGGAGCTGAAAGGTTTGAGACGCCGATTCGCTCGAGGCTCAGGAATATGCGTATGCCCCAGACAATGGAGCAGAAGGTCTCTGGGGTGAGACACGTAATATGACCGAAAACAGAAAACGATGCCGCGTCGGAATAGTTCACGCCCCATGGGAGTTAAGGCAAAATAGTAATATTTACATACTATTTCAATGTGGCGTCCATTCATACTAAGATGGAATGTTTACATGTACTATACCTATAGACCTCAAGTTCAAAAACACTAGCTCCAACTTCGTTTACATCGGGACAACAACAGTAGCCATAAAAACGTGAATAATTCATGGAGAATTAATACTCGTAGCTACCCTCACTGCGGTTTATTTCCTGCGGATTCGCAAATGCTATGTTAACCAATTTGGGAATAATGTATTATATAAGTAGATGTTCACTTCGGCGCGACGCAGATTCGAAGCTGTCGTGATCTTCCGCCGCCGGTATGAACATCTCCATTTGACGCTATGTAAACAAATCTGCGAATTCATAGAGAATACATCTCTTTGGTTTGAGGATAGCAGTTGATCACTTTGCACCTGAATGTCTGAGAGAACTTCATAATTTGTTCGGAATACCCATTAGCATTGTCTGCTAAGCAATCCTAATTAAGGCTCATAGGATTTGAACGTAACTTACTCCAGGTCCGAAAATGGCAGTCCTATTCAAACGACTATATAATATTTGCGTGTTTTCGTGATGATGCATTTGTTTTTGTTTGTGCACAAAAACAATCTCCGACAAGAAAAAGGTTTCCATTTTCTTTGTTTAATGTGGATCGACAGACACTTAGTCTATTCTGGAAAATTAATAGCGTAGTAATTACCTGGGTGTGCCACGTCATTCTCGGCCAAATATCGACGTATATGATATACGAGTATGTGCCAACTCCTTTTTGGCAAGAAAAATCTTTAAAGATTTCCATCCAAACATTTGGATTGTACCATATACATACAACATTCATCAGGGTGTTGATTGACCGTCTTCGACGGACAGTAAGAACATTTGTTTAAATATGTAGTGATAAATAATACAATATATAAAATAGTTGTCAGGACATTTTGTATGTGTGTTCATTAGCGGATTGAAACTCCTTACATTCCTTCATATTCATTCGATTTCCTAAGAGAACTGCGCAAACTTTTTACAGTAACGATTACAGTTGGTTTCACACGGCGAGTCCACCATGAGTCGGAGAGAGTCATTTAGATAAGACGCAAAACAAAACGTACGTTTTGTCATGTTAAAATTTCGGTAGGGACCTTGAATCCGAACTTATCCGTGTATATGTAGTCTAGTAAGTAGTCATAGTCTGAACGACATAACGTATGCTGATTTTATACACGCTCCGTCTTATCGTACGTTCTATCTAAACGCCAAAACATTCGTTCTGGCAACTGTATAGACGCTCCGCCTTATCGATATGATAGGTAAATCCCCAGTCCCTCCGAGTATATGCCTACACCAAGCACACGCTCCGTTTTGTTCGGGTTAGCTCCAACACCGCACCGATTTACCCACTCCATTAAAATGGATAGGGCATTCTGCAGTACACCGCTGAAGGAATCAGGAAACTTACCCGTGATTCCGATGACTATGACTCCTGCCTAAGCAATGACTTTACACCCAATCTTCTACAGATCCAACAGCAGTCCGTTAACCGCAGGATTCCAGAGAAGCGGAGACTGTATGCCCTGTTTTGGGGTTCCCCAACAAACTCGCCTGCACATAGACAATGTGCACAGGGTAGTATGAATAAGCCTTGATCTTAACAGCGTGTTGATGAGTTTGCAGAGCGAAAATCTCTATTTACGCCTATGTCAATATCTGACGATCTCCGCTGCACACACACTGTGCGATTTTCGTGCGATGCGATAGAAATTAGTCATGTTTCCCATTTGTTTCATTTCTAACTCCCCGAATCGTGATTTGTCTGCTTAACCAAGTGATTTCCAATTGTCATCTTTTTGATAAATTAAACATCTTTTAGCAACAAAAAAAGACGACATACGGCTTTACGCTGTTTACGCACGGAGTGACACAGCTTCTCAATAGTGAACTGTGAAAACGAAGAAAGCCCCTAGAAATCTTTAACAGGGGAAATTGATCGGAAAAAAATTATGATTCATTTCCCCACTTCTGGTTTTATGAATCTGAAGCATAAGCGTTCTTCAAAAACTAACCTTGAAAAAATATTAAACTGGGACGACCGACAGCTCAGTGCGTAGAGGCGTCAGTCTCATGCCTGACTACGGTCGTTATGGGTTCAAGTCCCGTCCATGGTGTTCGTGGCCATGGATGTTTGTGTTGTCTTCCCCTGTGGTGCGGAGCATAATAATAAGCCACAACATCTCCCGACTTGCCACAGTTAGATGCCTAAACGGGAGCAGTAGGTGCATGTTAGGAACGTGCATCGTCCGAAACTGGTTTATGCCAATGCAACGTCAGCTGAGCCACATGGAATAGTTGACGCGCTATGTCACACTAGAGGTAAGGGCAAATGAGTAGTATACGCCGATATTGATATCGGGCGACGGATCGGCTGATCGGTCGCCTCGCCTATGGTTGCAAATTCTTCAAGAACCTATCAAGAAAATAAACAAAACATCAACCCCCGTCCCTATTCTTTTAAATTGTAATATTACTCTAACGCCCAGGGTTAATCCATCTTGAACTTGTACCACAAGTCCACGACTGTCGGTGGTGACTTGCCTTTTGTTATAAACGAATTGCACCACCCTACATGTCTAGCACGTTATACGAAACAAAAAGTCGCTTGGTATTTATTGTTTGCGCGGACTCTGCCCCATTGAAAAGGATTTGTTGCGACAAGGGTCGATGTGGAAATGAAAATGTCCTGAAATCAGGGGACTAAAAATGTGTACATATGTACGCACATAGCAAGACTAAACGTGTATATTTTGTCATTAAGAAATACGGATACATATTACATATTTGTAGATATTATGAGTCTTTTTGTTTCTGTATGCACATGACCCTCGACTTTTCCTTCTATGCTATTCGAGAGACACCTGAACACGAGACGCACGAGACGCCTCTGTTTCTTCATCATCTGGAAAAGATCCAATTGAGTGCGGACTCTTAACAGAAAATATAAAAGAATGTATACGATATGCCTACGTCAAATTGTCTCTTGAACAAAAGATTGACCTCACCAAGGAGGGTACTTACTTTGTCATTCATACCTCATACAGGATACAGCAACAAAAAAAAATCCCCTGAAATTTTGATTCTGAGCGTTAAACGTATTGAAAGAGTAATGACTTTGCATTTAGTTAATGTGACTTGGAGGAAAATTAAGTTACCGAGACACATCAATCGATATCTTCTGAAAATGGCAGATGGATGGAAATGGGAATCTTTTTTATTTTAGGTTTTTTTTTATCCACGACGTCATCTAATCTAATTTTCAAGTGGCTACTTCAGACTCAGAGAGTGCAAGTTGGGGTTTTTTTTAAGTACAAGTTGGATCTGTTTTAAAGTAGACAGAATTCGATTGTACATTGCTTACAGGCACATCAGCAGACGACATAATCTACTAAACATTAATGTACTTGAAAGACCTATTGCTATGTATCCTTCGTATATTTTTCTGCCGGTACAGTAGACGTTACAAGTCAACGTGTACTTTTGAATTACACAAAAAGAAGGATGATGTTCATCGGCACTTTAGGCTCGTCCCATTCAAATACATATTAATTTTGATTCATTTGCTATAATTTGTCTTTAATTTGCTTGGAAAAATGTTCTCCTTTTATCGCCCGAAACAGGAGATACCCATATCAACAAAGCCAGTGCAAGAATGTACTTCTTTCCTAGCCAAAGGACTTAAAATGCCTTCAACAGTAGCCTAATGCATTGGCCTCAACACCCTCAGTCATATGATAACCATATATTGTCTAGTTATCGCTTCACTGCCAACAATGTTCTTTTTTTCACACCAAGAGACTCAAAATGTTATCAGTCCTGAGCCTGACCAAAGAACTCCAAATGTATTCAGTAGTACTCGAGTGCCTTGGTTTCGTCACCCCAAATCAGAAGATACCCATATCTAACAGTGTTTGTTTCCGTTTCATTTCATTATAAAGGAAGTTCGTTTATATGACGCACACATGCAAGAGGACCAAAATATCACCGTATGGTACTTATAATAATCCAAGGAAGCTACGTACAAAATTTAGTTAAAATCTGACCACAGAAAATGCTTGAATGAGGAGCAATCTTTAAAAAGACTTAGCCGAGTAACTCTGGCTTAAACAAAACAGAATACACCGCTAGTCTAATCGGCGATCAAAATTGCGGTTCCTGATTTGTGCTGAGGCTAACACAAGGAACTCACATACCAAATTTGGTTAAGATCACAACACGGCAAGTGCCCGGACAAACGAACAAACGTACAGCATACATCAAACTACAATATATGCCCATCCATTATATTTTCATATAGGAAGGGCCCAAAATAAAATAAAAATAAATAACTGGCGCAACAGTCCAATTTGAACCACGGCCTCGAGATGAGTTAGCATCATCTCATTTTCTAGATCGTGACGGTTTTTGTGCAGAGGTATGTGATCAGCAACACGCTCAACCGACTTATTTACCCCATAATGGGTACTCATTTAACAGCTGAGTGGGCTCATAGTCCGACACGTAAATCCCCGGAATTGAACCGGGGCCCAGTGCGTTGAAGGCGAACGTGCTAACCGTTGCGCCATCCGGACTACAAAAAGGCCCAAAAAGTCGATAAAAAAACGGAAAACGCATTAATTTTCTCTCGAGTACAAGCTTAGCGTCGTCGGACGTCCGAAAGGAACTGTAAATTCTTCGCGTATATTTTCTATTGTCCTGAGCAGCTGAAAGCGACAAAACCGCAGACTTTAATTGAAGAACTTCAGCAGTAAAATTAACTTGTCGCAGTAAATTGATTCGACATAAATTAAGCCCTAGAGCCTAGAGGAACACAAGAAAAAAGAAATCTGCCACCCAACGAGTGACTTCAAGAAAGAGAAATCGAAAAATGCGAATGATAAAAACGGAGGATTCAGTTAATAATAACTACCTAGCTTATTTACTTCCCGGCATTTTCCTCGGTCAATTAATCGATTCGTTTTGCATCACAGACAGCCAGTCAGGCAACCTCGAGCCAAGAATTTACCAAAAGAAAAGACGTACAGTTCGTATATTTGCAACATTCTACACAAGCCCAGACAAAATATCCTTTATAGTAAATTCATGCATTCAGGACGACGGCAGAGGGAAAAAACGACTTCTCTGTTTGACTATCCCTTTATGTCCCGTAGTTTGCCTGGAATGAGGGAGACGATGGCGAAGGGTAAACCACAACCATTTCGAGCCGAGCTGACGACGACGACAGTTTCCTTCCGAAATAGGAAAAATCAACTATAACCCTGTGCCTATGTCCGTTCCAATGCCACCGGGCCACCGACTGATTGCAGTTTATCTACCCTTAACATGAATGGCCACTGGAAACATCTACAGCACTGCTACAATTTTACTTCCTTGCCGACACATACGCTACTATGCCAGGCCAGGCGTTAGGAAAAGGATGGAGTAATTTTCCGGAGACTAGTACTATAGACACAAGTAAACGAGCGGAAGGAAACGACGATGACCAAATTCCGTGCAACCTATAACCTGTGGACGGGGACCAATCATATAATATGCAAATTACACTACATTGAGACAAGCATACCGTAAACACATATCAGTGTACTACGAACGGTATGGAAGTTTGGTCTCTACAACGTCCCATACTACCCACCATCCACTTGTTCGCCACACTTCGTACACAATTCCTGCGATTGTCTTCGTCTTGTGTTTTCGTAGGAAAGCATTTTGCAATTTTCCATCTTTGTCGTTTTTTCTTATGCCTTTGCATAGGTATGTGTGTGTTCCGGGGAGAGACTATGACTCGTGGTCGGACCCGAACAGCCCCAATTTCACCTTTTATTCCCCCCAAACCATTTCACAAATGATTGTCTGCGCTCCATACGAAAACCTCCCCATCACGAGCCAGCCAGCAGGATACCCATACACCACTATGCCATTCATACAAGACGAAGCTTAGAGCTGCTACTGCTGGCTGCTGCCCGCTATACCACATTGGGTTGTCTGTATACACACGGTTAAGAAATTGATCGATTTTTTATCTGAGAATGTGTGCGAGAGTAAGGTGTGTTGCCCTTAATGTTAGGGGTTTGCGAATTTCCCTAGGCATGCAATGAAGGTGGAAAAATTGATAATTTTCGATAGTTATCCAGAAAATACAATATATAAAATTCGGTTAAGAGGCGCTAGGAAATATGCTCTTCATATAATTAAAATGAATGTATAGTACAATAGATACATATACTTCCCATAGGAAGATTCCAGTGGTGTAAATATTCCGAAAAAAAAATGTCGGACTCTCGTAACCCCAAAAGAATAGGTTAGAAATATTATCTTACTTTATTGGTTAGTCCATTTTAATGGTAATCCACAGAGTTTTCGCATCCCTTTTTTCGTAATTCGTAATTTTCGAATTAAAGTCTCGATTCGTATCCACAATGATTTGAACGGACAAATTTCACCTGCTCAGTTGGACCACTACACTTTTCGCACTATCTTTTCTATTTTCCACGCAAAATTTTACATTTTCCACAGAAACAACTTTGGATATTTCCACCGAAATTCGTTTAAATTAATAAAATACCCACAAGGAACCGAATTATTTTCTTTTTGCACAAACCTTACGATAAGGTTATTTGTTGTATCACACACACAATCCACCCTTCTGGTCGCGAATTCACAGTTTACTTGCCCGATTTTCCCGGCAAACTAAAAAGGATGAATTGGCAAACGGAAATTCGATCCGCAACCGCAAACGTTTCACCGAAATCCGTTTTTACACAATTTTCATTTCGAATTTTTTCATATAAAACTTAAAAAATCAGAGAAAAATCACGAGCTAAGCCGTTCGTATCGACTGTCCTCCGCACAAACATTCAGCACGAATACGGCGAAAACTCAGTATGGAATATAGCTGGCCGACAGGAGTCAGTCGAATTCGCGGAAAATCGCGCAAATGCTGGCCAGACTATACCGAGACTGCCAGAAAATCCTACACTTCGCGAAATTTCGAAGTTCGAAAAAGTCTTTCGCAATTCGAAGATTATACTTGTCGGAAAGGCCGCGCTTCTATGGGGTGGGTGTCGCACGAGTGGGTGGATGGATGAACCGTCAAAAGTGGGCGAATACGAAATGGGGAATGAGAAGGTCGAAGGACTCTTTCTGACGTATACAAATTGATGAAGCTGATGTGTTGAGTTGCAAGCTTCTAGATTCACGAAAAAGGAATAGACTTGAAATCATTAGAATACTACTATATTGCACAATCCCCACTTATGTCCGTAAATTTTAACACGCGCGTCATTCACACGAAATGCCACGAACGATAGACTAACGTCATACGTACGACGCGAGTCGCATGCTTTAATCCGGACTACGAATATAAACACACTGCCTGACTTCTGGCTGCCCGAATTATATCCTTCCTTCGTCTGTCAAGCACCGGCCGCCGCACAACTACCAAGGGGTGGAATTTGAAGCGATGGCAACGTAAAATCGATCGAATTAGAAGCATCCCTCCCGGTCGAAGCGTGTTGTGTCTGCACTACACACTGCAGGAGGGTGCTTGTTGTCGTCGGGGAAGTACACTCAGCTCACAGGGTTATATGTGGGACGGGGTGACTATACCAGTTTGGTTGTGAATTGTGGAAAACAGTAATGTGAACCAAAACAGGACATGTGGTCAAAGATTTAATTCTGCGTTGATGTTCAAGAGATATGGAACTCATTTCAGTATTTATATGAAGTACTGCCTGCGGTGCTGCTTCTTGCGAAGACTTGCGACTGAAAGCGGTTATCGCAAGAGAAGCAAAAGTCTTCAATTTTATATGGAATCGTGCGATCGCGCGATCCCGAACGATGAGAGTTCTGCAAACCAGCCCCCTAATTAACTTTTACCCAAAAACAAATAAATTAATTTGGGATTGGTGAGATTTTTCCAATGTGAAATTTCCCCAAATTTGGGGTGATAATTCACAAAATTCCCCCAAAAATTCGATTTTGGTTTTAAGGGGAAAGTTCAACAAGAACAATAACCCCAAAATGAATATATTTGCCTGATGAACAGATTTGTAAATTTGGGGGATTGTTTATCTGTTTTAAAAAAATGCTTTCACCGGCAGGAATCTAGAACCTTCGCTACGCACGCTCCGAACTTAACGTTTTTCAGTGTGAAGTTAAATTTATGATAATTGTACTGTCTCCGCCTAAATGTGAACCCGGAGAAAACTGAACTGGTGCCTAAAACAAAAATCACTGAAACACATCTGCGCTTTGCAGGAAAATTTTAATATATGTATATTGAAAAATCGAGGAGTTTACACTCCCACAAATTAACGAACACCCACTGACTCTATCGGCCAATGTAAAATGCCTGGAAGTCATTCTCTACGCGAAGTCCTCATTCAAACTGAGCGTCGAACACCGTATCAAGCTGTCTACGAATTGTCTGTCTAAGAATTGTGACACTTCAACCGTTCTTCATAACGGTGGTGCGACCGATTCTTACATACCGGGTGCTGATCGGGTGGGCGACGCTGCGTAGGCAATATAATAATTTCGATCTGCTACGTGTACCTGTGACACCAATGCATACAGTCCTCATACATCGGAGTCACAGGTGCTATGCGATCATATTCAGGGGATGCATTAAATATTATCTTACTCCCCCACGACCTCCAAATTAGTTTCAACGCCGCATGTAGTGCGGTCAGACTCAGGGAGTCTTCGAACTGAACAACGAAACCATAGCGGGACAGGTGCAGGACATGGTGCCAACGGATTGCATCGTTGCCGGAACAGACTTCGAGAAACACATCTCTTCTGAATATCAAAATAGAGCGGAACGATGTAACTAAGATGTAACGTCGAGATACGACTTGAAGATTTTCATTGATGGCTCAGAAATGGCCTTCTCTGAGGACCTCACTTTTCTTAAGTCTCTCCACCTCCCTGATTTTGCTTTTCAGGCGGAAGTACTTACGACAATGACATCAAAAGTAGTAAAGCAATGCCGTCAAGATCTGAACAGTTGAGCTAGTCTCCACTTCTGCGTTCTGGATCACAAGAATATATATATATGTATATATATAACCAACTCGTAAGGTTTCGAGGTTCCGCCTTTGATTCAAAAAAAAACTTTTAGCACTGACGATATTACCAGCCCCTTATGTTAGAAGTTGGATGTTATTAACTGCCTTGATCCCTCTGGGACATGGACGCGTCGATATCTCTTGCATTTCTATGCCTTGTTGACGTTTTAATAGCATGTCTTCAATTTTTTAGGACGCTAGCAAGAGGATAGGAGTTAGTACCCAGTTAGTACCCACACGCACTTTTTGTTCGCGCCGAGGATCGAACCTCCATTTTCTAGATCTAGATCGTAGAGTGGTGACGGAAAGAACACAGCCACCAATTGCAAAATTGAGCTCCTTCAATTCAAATAGTGTCCCCAAAGTACTTTATATTTATATTTGATCTGGAAATATTTTTATTTGATCGGGCATTTTTTTATTTGTCCGGGACATACATACATTTTTCAGTCTCGGAAAATTATTTACTTGGCCTGGAATTGCTATACAAGCTTTTTCCCAATGACTACCACCTTTCCGATATTTGGAGGAAAATTTAAAGATTTTCTTTCATATTCCATTCGTCGATCCATATCCGCCTAATCCAAGGAAAGCGTAATCAGCTTTCAGTACTGATGTGCAGCAAATGAACGACTCTTTGGACGACTCCTTGGACGACTCCTTTTGAGTCATTTTTTGAACGACTCCGTGGAAAAATTTAAAGCTTATGTGTTCGCACCGACACTGTAAAAACTAGGGTATAAAAAATTCTCAGTGACCCTTGTACGATTCGTTCTACTCCCAACTGTACACTCTCTCTTTCTCTCTTTACGCAAATAGAACTGGTGCCGAGAAGTGTTGTTTTTTTTTTCTACCAAAAACTCGCTATATTTACGGGAAAAATTCAACTTTTTTTATTTTGCACCCGATCCGTTCAGCTTCTTGCCAAGTATCAACGGGGAAGGGATTCGTTGAAATCAACTTGTCATTCGATTATGAAATTCAATCATACTGTCGTCGTGAGCCTGCGCAATACTTCCTGTTTTTGTATTCTCCGTGCAAATAACATACCGAGTATCGTCGCGCTTTTCCAACCACCTCACATCAGAGTTTAGATTTAGACGATAGTCATATGAAAAACTACCCCTGGCATTTTCCGCTACATGGCTACATTATTTCTTATAATGTCGCGTCAGTCGGTTGTCGCATATACATATGTGCACGCCAGCAGGAACTAAAAAAGAATATTCCTTCGACAATGACAGGAATAAGAGTGAATGAAGGTACGTACATGCACACTAGCTTACCAGGAGGGGTGATTTTTAACTGCATTCACTAGGACATCCCGGCTGGATTTTCACTTGTGTATATGCGACCCTAACTCATATACGTACCGGTAAACATCTGTGCGAATTATGGGTGTCATGCATATGCATAGGAGACACGAGACATGTGACCGCACACAATTTTGCATTATTTTGAAGATTATGGTCCATGAGTATGTTTGTCAGATTCGAACTATGCAATGAACGCTAGTTGGGCTTTGACAAGGCATATAGGGTAACGATCCGGAAAGGGTCGTTAACACTTGGCTGTGGACGATGAGCACCCACTGCACTTTAAATTTTTATACGGGTTTAGTAATGAGGCATTCCGTGGTCATTAAAAACAACACTACAAGATGGTGGAACAAAAGTTCCCCTTGTTTTAACACAATTAACTGCTGGTGACTTTAAAACTCTCCATGAAAAATTGATCAGGGGTTCTTGTTGATAAATTACTACATTTTTCAAACGGACACGACATCCGAACACCCTCACCGCAGCTATAGGAGACTTCATGATATGCACTTAGACGTATGGAGTAGTGGAGTGCATAATGCTGAAGAGGAAATTATGAGAATAGTTCCCAGGAATCCAGTCAAAACTGGTCAGGATGAAGTAGCACCAGGTCATCATGGGAATTTTGCAACAATAGTTTTGATTTATCTATCATTCATGCCCGTATTGCATACCCTATTTCATGATTAAAAACCGCCAAACAAGTTAAAGGCGTCCTTAGTATTCAGAGAAAACATTTCGGATCAGCTATTTTTCAAAGGTCTTGATCTTCTCTGGTTGGTTTGTAACTTTGATTGCGGTAAGGTCTCACAGTTGCATTCATGTGTCAATTGGTAATTTCGCTAAAATTGAGTTCCATGGCAAGCATTGTAGACCTGCTTAACTCTGGACGGACATGCTTCACCAAATCGACGACTGCAGCCCACTTTTTACTATTTTTCTCTGGTCTTAGGATTTTGTAGTAAAAAAAACCCTTATAAAATCGGTTAAATGTTTGTCTGTCCGTCTGTCCATAGAATATGTCACGGCGGGAGCTACATAGGTACATGAAATTTGGTGGGAATGTGCGGAAATGTTATAATTCGCTGGAGAGACCGATGCGTCGTAATAGGAGGGAAACGAAAGTCAAAAAAATATTTCCGTCTGGTATAGGCAAGTGGTGTATCATGAGAAAGATACCGCATTTTCTATTTTTGGTATTTACTTCAAATTTGAAGAAAGCAGCAAAGAGGGAAAGGGAAAAATATGACATCCATATGCCAAAGCATGAGATAACCCCTTTGACAGATTTTGGACAGCATGCCGATTGTGCATTTAACTAGCCTAGCCTGGTTGATGCAACGAGCAATGTACTGCTCCGTATCAGCATTTTCAGTATTAAGACCAAGCTGGGCCTCTTCCGCTCCCTGGTATTGTCTATGCATTGTATGGGAGCAGCACCTGAAAAGTTTCCGCGAGAACATGTTTTCTGTGTGTTTGAACACCCGCGAAGCACGGAATATTCTCGCCAAGAGACAGAATATTGGGGCGTAAAGTTCAAATTGAAAGTAAAATCGGCGTAAACAAATTTACGGCCAGAGCAATTTTTATGCGATAATTGAAATCGGTTGGAGTTTCGCTATAGAAAAGCGGTGTGCAAAGAAAAAAGTGGAGTGGAAGACAATCCTGTACTTTATATTGCGCTTTTCTTTTGTTTATCGTTCAAGTGCTCGAAAAAAAGGGGAGAAAAGAAAGGGGAAACCTCAAAAATCACCACCAACCATAGAATAGCACCCGCATCTGTCTCTGAAGCCATGATCGGAGCCTTAGTTGCGGCATCGCATTGCAAGCAGGGTGAACGCCAAATTAGGGTATTCATCATATAGCAAGGAAATGAGACTCGCTAAACAGCCACTAAAACAAATGTAAGCGAACGGGCGACCGGTAGCGCAGTGTGTTGAGGCATCAGTCTCATGTTTGACTACCGGCGTTTCGGGTTCGAATCCCGTCCACGACGACGTTCGTGGTCATGCAGGAGGTGCATGCTGGCAACTGCATTCTCCGAAACCAGTTTATTCCGTCGAAACGTCAACTGGGCCACATGGATAAGTTCACGCGCTATGCCCCACAGGGGGTTAGAGCAATTGAGAGAGATAGTTCATCTTAAATCGAAGTTTCTTCGCCAAGACCAGAGATATGCGAGGGTTTCCTATAGTGTCGCAAACCTTCGCCAAAAGTGAATATTTCATTCGCCTATAGCGGGAAAAGTTCAGGTTCCGCGCTTGCCGTATCAATTTTTCTAACAGTTTTGGAAAAGAAGTGGTTAGAATATCCATAGTGGTAGTAGTCTTTAGTGAAGTGATTTAAGCTGAAAATTTACAATCTAGTAAATGGCGGAAGTAGATAAAGGTAAAGTTACACTTCATGTCTTCCAACTTAATATTTTTCCATTACATACATACATACACATACAGAGAATGCCGAAGAACGCCCGAGCATACCAAGCGAACCGCCACTAAATTCACATCGAGTAACTTCTCTTGTTCGAAATTTACATTCGTGATTAAACTTATTTCCGGGGACACTGGCGAGTCGAGAAGCCTTCGCTTCAGCGGACATATATAGAAAATTCTTATATATTCGATAAATAAGATTCGTCGCGAATGTAAATTTCAAACGATAGAATTATATTATCGGCGAGTCATTAGTGTATTCTCAAATTAAGATTTTGCTCACCAAACTGACTATGCTGAGTTGCTGCAAATACAATATAAGCTTTGATTTATAATTTGCATAAATATCCTTCAATCTTAAACCACTTACCAATACACTTCACACTCATTGAAATGAATCCATTACTCTCTCCTTGAATAAATTTTTCTTAATTAGAATAGCGCATTAAACAGTCAACAACCTTTGAACTTTTCGAATTAATGAATGAAAGGGCTGGCTCAGTGAGAATAATGACACTTTAGAAATCATCTAATTGGCAAACCGCTAACAGTAGTCACTTATGTTGATTATATTTAGTATAGTACTGCAGGGAGAGTCCACAAATTGTGTTCATTACAGCATCGTGGAAGATGTGAACATTCATCAAATAAGTTGCATGACTTGCTCTCGAAATTATCCATAAGTAGTCGATTGTGGTAAATTTGAAGCCCATATTTGCTCATTTATGAAAGATTCTAGTATGCTTAAGAAGAGATACATAGTTATGAGTACAAGTCAGCGTTTCATTTTAAAAAATTTAAGCTGTTGTAAACTCCTTTGTGGTGTGGGCGTAAAAATAACACAAACAATGACCCAGCTTGTCGTAGAAGGCGAATAAACCGACAAGATATGTACAACCTGTATTAGTCAAAATATTGTATTTTACATTCCGGTAAAAAGTCAACTAAGTCGTAGGAGTAGTTAACGCTTATGCCCTACACACGAGGTTAGAGCAAACTAGTAGTAGTTGTAAACTACAGCCATCGGATTCCGACATGACATTTCAAGGGATCCTCTTGCCAATTCACCCAAGTGACTACTAGTCTTTAAAATAATAGCATGTCCTTAACTGTTACGCTGCTTTTTATTATTCCCTTGTGACTCGCCTGTTGCCATTTTTCCCATGTACTTCAGTGATTGGATTGAGTCCAAACAGAAGTAGACATGTTCGACCTACACTGTCATCGGAATGTCCTTTTTAATGGTACTTGTCTCGCTCTGTTAGTTTTTCGGTTCGTATTTTAAAGTTAGGAAAAACTCAACAATTCCATCATCAGCACTGCACACATTTCCTCAGTTCTCAAACGTATGGCAGCCGTATGGGTGATATCCTGAAGGTTATACAAACTATCTCCGAGAACGACAATATGTGTCTCCGTTACGGTTTCGCCTACATCAGCAATAATTCAACGTATAACACGTTAGTAGGACGGACACGGTTTGACGTTCTAGACCGTTGGTTTCCGATTACACCAGACAAGGTTATCTCATTTGCATCTCAGCTTTGAATTTTACCCGGAACGAAATTCTATGTGTTTGTGTACCCGGTCGTCCTGAGCACTATTTAACCCCTGGTGTAATAGGAAGTGCACATTTTGAATGAGAGGAGTTGAGAAATCTGCATCATGGCACATTGTATGAGGTCATAAATTGAGAGGCGTTTTACGCTATTTCGAAAAAAAGCGGATTGGATTAACATACTCGAAAATATGTATGAGAGCAAATACGTACCATATTTGAGCCTTTAGGACAAATGATTTTATAAGATCTGTGGAAACTGCATATATAATATATTTGAGTATTCGAGTGCAGTAAATCTTGAAGAACACTGAACAAGGTGGACAGATATATGTACACAGTGAAGAATAGGTTATTCTCCAAACGATCAGACAATTAGGATATCCTTGTAGATTATGAAATAAGCAGATGTTTGTAAGGTGAAATTATTTATTAGATTGTTGTTTGTATTAAACAACAAAATATAAATTAATTGGTATATAAATTAAACACTCTACCGCACACTTTGAACACTTTACGATAATCGACCAAATCCATCTTTGCTTATTCTTTAATCCCATAACAAACGAACGAAATGGATTTGATTGAGAAAGTTTTAATTATGGCTATCTATTTCAATGCATTCACGTTCGTCCATGGCCATTAGTAAGCTGGTCGGGTGCGATTCTCCTTTCCTCTGCTCAAAACCTTTTTGTAACTTTTCTACGATTAAGGACTTGTGTGAATCCCTTAATCCATGCACTTTTTCATTTGGTCAAGAAAAAGGGATAGAATGAAGCAAGATAACTATTCTGAATTAAAGATCGTGGGGGGCAGTGGTTGTTGCATGTTTCTGTATACGCGTATTATATAGCCTAAACAAGACCGTAATTCGGAAAAAACATGCTGGTAAAGATTTTATTGTTTTAATCGCTTCAGATGAGTCCCATCACGACTATTCTAAGTTTTCCCCATCGGCGGAGGTGTGCGTTGTGAATCATTGTGATTTTAATATACCTTGAGAGGATCTCAAGGCATCCTTAAACATGCCTAAGGCTATCGTAAGTTTCCTTAAGGCTACCTCAAGACTTTTTTGAATCTTATATCAGTGAAATTGGTAAAAATAAGTCGAAAATTGCCGAAAAAAAAACCGAAAGTATTCGGCGCTCAATGTGGGGTCAGTGTGATTCCATCTCGTCGACGAAAGTGAAAGGGCAATAAACGTTACCGTCACAAGACGCATAAACCGAAACCTATTTTAGACCTTACTTTAATGTTGCCTTATGGCTTTTCTAATTCCATACTGATGAAAATTTACGGTAGAAAATAATCGAAAAATGGAAAGCCCAAAGATACGAGTATTTCGCGCCCATGTTGGGTCAGTAGGATTTTAGCCAGTCATTAAATCCGAAACGGCAATCGAATAAGGGCGTGATGCAGTTATTTAGAAGGTACAAAAGCGATACCTTTTCTTACCTAACCTTGAGGCTACCGTATGATTTACAAAATATAACATTTTGTTTCATTAGGCAGAAAATCTCGCGCCCCTATATGGTGACACCCTGTTTAAATGCTCAGTCTGCATATATGATTGGGAATGGGCCTGATATCAACGCAGCTTAAGAGTTTACCTAGAAGCTCAAATATGGTTGGGCAACAAAATTAATCCCAGAAACGGGGCTGGCAAATAACAAACTATGAGTTGTCTTCCCACCAAGAAAGATCCTGCTCCTGCTCTACAGTCGCTTTTGTCAACCATAGAGTGTAAATGCACCAAAGACTGTAGAGGAGGTCGCAGTCGAAAGAAAGCAGGCTTTAAATACTCCACCATTTGTGGGAGTAGCAGATACCTTTCATTTAAAAGTGCGCCCACTGAACAGAATACTACAGATAATGTCAGGGAACAAACCCTCATGTCGAATGATGAAGAAAACTTGCCAGATGAAGATTTTAGATGTGCACCGATGAAATTGAACAAAAATCTAGTAAACTAGGAATAAAATTGTCTACTTACATTTACAATATGAAAACGATTCAGAACCACAAATTATATAATAAACTTCTAAACGTTCCACTCAATATCAATTCAGTCACATGAATCCCCCTCGGCTCTAAGATGGGTCTGGTCTCTTTAAAGATGGTAGCGTGCCGTATCCTTCCCATTCGTTATGTCCACCTTAATCCCACTTATTTATCGACGGGAGAGAAAGTTCCTACATTCGTCCCTATCCGATTGGCAATTGCAATCGCAAGGACACAAAAAAAAGGAAATAATCCGATCAGCAAAATTGAACTTTGCCAACACAAAATTCGCCCTATACGAGTATATTCCAAAATTGGAACGAACAATGAGGACCTAACTCAAAACTTTTATGTCGATGTATTATGAATAAGTTGGACTTTCTTCCCCTTGCCAATAACACAATCTAAACTTAGGGAAAAAGAACTCAAGGGGACGACGACGCGACAGTGGGCACACGCACGTTATTGAAGTGTTATAGTCATTAAGGTCCGTATTGTTCTAAGGGCTCCTCCTTGGGTTTATTGCTTCCATTGATCCATCTGAAAATCCTTGTGGGGCAAGAACAATAGGATCAACTTCTGGGATCGTAAATGAAAAGCAGATTTTCTGTCAGCCTCTCTGAAGTGTACAGGATTTTATACAAATGCAAAATAAAAAATCATCAGAATATCAGTGACATGTCGGGACTAGAAGGAAAGCAAAAAAATAAGGGTAGTACTTGATTTTCTTGAGTACCGACGCGGAAATTTGAGGGCTCTTAATGGTTAGAGGTTAAAGCGTGTGTTGAAGAATTAATGTTTTTCTATAGGTATATCGCAATTCGATGAAAGAACTGCCATAGCATGCCATGTTCAGGAATCGCGTGTAGTTTGAGTAGCCCTTGCTCTTTATACTCTAGATGAAATCTGAGAGTATTATAAGTTTGCCACAAAGTTTGTAACGCTAAGAAATAAGGCACGCAGAAAAAAATGAATGATACAGAAGTTCATATTATCACTCGAATATCTCATAACCGGATGTCCGTCTGTCCGTCTGTCCGTCCGTCCGTCCGTGACCTCTCTAGCTCGAGAACGCGTTGAGCTATGAAGTTCAAATTTTGCACACGTTATTTTTGACAAAAAATGAAGGCTAAGTTCGTGAACGGGCTAAATCGCTCCACCCCTTCTACCCCCTCCCATACAAAATGACACATTTTTGAAAATTTACAATAATCAGATTTTCTCAGAAACTATAAAACATATTGCTTTGAAATTTTTAATATATCACTTTTATGATAATTGTAACCTATGTTATAAAACTTATTGTAATCCTCACCCTCCTTCTACCCCCTCCCATACAAACTGCACTATTTCATGAAATACGTTAAGCCTATTTACTCAGTACGTATACAATTTATCGGGCTGAAATTTTGTACTTAACACTTAATTAACAATATCAGTTAGATTCAACAAAATTAATCGATTACCCTTACTCCGTCTACCCCCTCCCATACAAAATGACACATTTTTGATAATTTACAATAATCAGATTTTCTCAGAAACTATAAAACATCTTGCTTTGAAATTTTGAATATATCACTTTTATGATAATTGTAACCTACGTTATAAAATTTATTGTAATCCTCACCCTCCTTCTACCCCCTCCCATACAAACTGCACTATTTCATGAAATACGTTAAGCCAATTTACTCATTACCTATACAATTTATCGGGCTGAAATTTTGTAGTTAACACTTAATTAACAATATCAGTTAGATTCAAAAAAAGTAATCGATTACCCTTACTCCGTCTACCCCCTCCCATACAAAATGACACATTTTTGATAATTTACAATAATCAGATTTTCTCAGAAGCTATAAAACATCTTGCTTTTAAATTTTGAATATATCACTTTTATGATAATTGTAACCTACATTATAAAATTTATTGTTATCCTCACCCTCCTTCTACCCCCTCCCATACAAACTGCACTATTTCATGAAATACGTCTTAACGTCTAAACGACTTACGTCTTACGTCTTAACGATGCATCCGAGATTGCAACCAAAATTATTTATTGGCTTTAACCAGGTTCAAATTCATCTAGAGTATTGCATGATTGGGGTTTACCCCAATCGTAGTTCTTTTATGTTTTTAAGGCAACTCTACTATACGAGTAGTAGTAGTGCAGTAGTGCGGCGTTATAAAACGACATGATCCTAATTACAGAATGTCGTGCAATTCTTTTGCAAGTCACGTTCCCATTGAAGTCCGTGCAGGGGAAAATTTTATGTCGAAGCAAATACACATAATAATTTTTAAATGTTCCTATTGGTCGGATGCGTGATTCATGGAATGGCAAGCAAGCAAGGACCATATGTGACAGTATTACGATACTTTTTTTTTTAAATTGGCCAATAAGTGGTTGATTGAGTTTTATGTTGATTTTCCTTGATTCAAAAATATGTACGCAAGTTTGGTTGCCATACAATGGACATAAGGTTGGCCAGTAATAATGAAATTGTTATCGTAAATGATGTTGTCCAAAACTGTAAACAAGACCTTAACGTAATACATATAGAATAAAAAGTATGTTATTCAAATCACTACTTTCCTATTCAAGTGCCGCACATTCTTTACAGCAATCCTGAATCATCTACTTTCCTACTGTAATTAACCAACTTTACTTATACGTATAGTATGTACAAAGTCACATACATTCAAAGCATGCCGTAAGGATATTTGATTGTCGAGCTTTTGCTCCAACATTACAGAGAATATCGGAATTTGAAATCAAAATGTACACACGGAAGCATATGAACGAATGTTCAACCACTTCATGGATTTATAATGAACCTAAAAGTACAACCCTCCTGTGTCAAAGGGCTGGTATTCTGCCTTCATTTCTGGCATAACGTACTGGCGTAGTCGGTACACGAAAACTAATAGTGGTGGTATTTTGTTTACACAACTCATTCGGACATTCAAACAGGGGGTTTGTAACAAGAATGTGTATGTAATAAAATTGGATATTAATGAAGATTCTGAAATGGATTTCAATGACGGAAAATGCGGTTACATTTGGAAAAAGCAGGCACTGCAAACTCCAATTTCGAAAAAGTTTCAATATAGTCAAGTACATAAATTTCCGAGACAAATCAGTGAATATCCGGATCGAAAATTAATAAAAAATTTCTAAATAAAATAATACAAATAAATAAAAAAAAGTTCAACATAAAGGGTGTCCCGCTACAGATGATGCCTACTTTAAAGACAGATAGTACTGTCCATTTGTGGAAAATTGACACCATGATAGACACTTAGTCTTTAACCGTAACAGAGTCATAGCATTTTTTTGTAAATTATGCGAAAAAGCTCGACTTGCCGAACGAAACCAAATTCTCCATTCTCCCTATCATTTGTTCCGAGATTTGACATCACTTTCTGAAATCATATAAAACGAGTTTTTTTCGGTTGCGAAATTTACCGTTACTTCAAAGATAGAACTGTTCAAATTTAAGAGAAATTTCAAAATAGATTTTTCACCGTAAATTTAAACGATAATTTTACAACTTTACTTTGAACTGACAAATCTGAAAATTTGAAAGAAATTGCCCCAATCTGTTAACTTTCCAATGGATATACCATTTTTAATATATTTGGATTTGAAAATCTTCAATACGCATTAAATGAAAAAAACATAGTCTGACGACGTCAAACTTGACTTAACAGGTAGTCCACGCTACGAACAAAAAATAGGGAAAAAACCAGATCGAAGCTTCGCGTCGGTTCAGAGTCCGAAGCGTATATACCCTAGACATGTACGGACCTAGTAGTGGTGATACCAAAAGTACCAATTGGCAACGACCATATGCATTAAAAGTGGGTTCCCTATACTGTCAGTTTGAACTCTGTGTGTGAATCCAATGAGCAGTTTCATCGCTCGTCCATTGCGATTTTGTATACTTTGCATTTCTGGACAAGGACGGAAACATCATCGGCGACACCGATAGCATTAACAAAAGATGAGTCTCTTATTTTGAAGAGCTTCTGAATCTACCATCTAACATCAACACACGAGAAGCTCTTAACGATATTGTTGATCTAGGCCCACCCATACAACCGACAGTAGAGGAACTTAATCTCGCGTTGCGGTCACTAAAACGAAATAAAGCGCCGGGCGCTGACTAGATTCCAGCTGAACTGAAAAAAATCGGTGGAAAGTGTTTAGTTAATGTCATAATACATCAATTACTCCTGAGAGTAATGGTGATCCCAGACGATTCGCGCAGAAGAATGGGATCGACCCAAGGCGAAATTGTGAATAGACCAAAAAAATGGTTGATGCAGATATGCTAGAACGAAGAGGATGATATTACATATAGGACGAGTGAAACGAGTTACCTAGAGCTATATACTGGGGGTCTCAGCCCCTTAGGTGAGGGGCGAGCGCAACTCGTTCCAAACCGAAATTGTCCATGGAGGAAAAACGAAATAATCCATGCATGCACACTTTGTGCTATACTGAGGGTTTCGAATCATTAGTCCCTTGAGTGGGCTCCAATTGGCTTCAATTTGAATCTGATTTTTTCCATGCATGGCTTATTTCGTGTATTTTCCGATGGATACTTTCGGCTTAAAACGTAAGTATCTACATGGAATATTTCGGATGGACATTTTCGCCATGGCTAATTTCGGTGCCCCGCTAGTGATGATTTTTTTTTTTTTTTTGTTAAATGTTTAGAACTTAGATGCCTGATTTATCCAGTAATGTAACTGAATCTAAACCATCCCTTTGCCACATATGCTCATCACGATTACTCACCGCAAACATACTATAAATTGGTGTACTTTAGACCAAGCGTCCCGGTAATCGGACAATGAGAAAGACAGACAAAGGATGTCTAATGAAGCATGTTGATTATTGATTAAGAAGAACATGGAAAAGGAAAAAAGGAAGGAACGCCACCCAGCTCGAATTCAATTAACCACGGAAGTCAACGAGAGTAATTGCCATAATAAATAATTCGACATATTATTATTGATTAAGGAGCCCATTACATGTACATATTACAAATACATGTTAGACACACCGCCATCATCACATCATCACCTGACGTAGCCATCATCAGCTCGCCATCAATATTCAACCATCATCATCGCAATTATCATCCTAGGGAACACTTAATTTTCGCGCAGGTAATAAATCCACAATATTACACAAATAATAAAGTCACACATTATTTTCTACAGTCCCTTAAGCTAGATACTAACATCCACTTTTCGTACGAAATATACAAAAACTCTCTGTTTCTGTCTGTTTCGTTCACACGATAAATTTTCGCTAAATTTTTCCCCACCTAACATATTTCACACGAAATCGCACACATAGAAAAAATTCCCCACACTTGTTGACAATTTCCACGCGAAAACACTTCCTCTACATTTTATTTCGTGTGAAAACCGGCGCTCACAGTGGTGAATGCTCTCTTTTGGGTGAGAAGGCTAAATTTGTGTCATTTAGAGCGTTGCGGATATACTTACTCAATTGCCCTAACCCCTTGTGGGGCATAGCGCGTCAACTGTTCCATGTGGCCCAGTTGACGTTTCGTTGGCATAAACTGGTTTCGGAGAATGCAGTTGCCAGCATGCACCTCCTGCACATCCATGGCCACGAACGTCGTGGTGGACGGGATTCGAACCCGAAGGGAAGTGGAAGTTTCCACTGTCACTTTTTCGTAGGAGAGATACGTGGAAAATTTTCGCACAAAAAGGTTAGTACCAGCATTCACATGTAGACACACTTCATTTTTAATTTATTTGACGGAAGTCATTCGGATCGCTCGACATTTCTGTTGTAGGCATGTCGTATGTGTCATACATAATCGCAGTCGCGTCGAGTTTTCACCGATTCGTATGCAGGCATCCAGTTATTAAATATCGAGAGCTGAGCAGGGTTCGAATCACGATCGAGACAGCCCGTGAGCTCTGAATGTATTTATTTTTCCCAATTCTAGGTTTAATACGAGTATGTTCGTGAACCTCTGGGAACAACTTCTCTGATTAATCAAACATTAACTTTCTGCCGTTCGTCATCCTAATCAGTCTTCTTATGCGAATTAGTATTACTTCGTTTTTTTTTTTGTATTGCGTCCATGCAATCGTGCATTAAGCAATTGGCAATTCGTTTTATTAACACATCGTATGGCATATGATGTCGCCTTTTACTTTAAAGAAAAGATGGACACTTTTAAAGGAAGGGTCATTTGTCAATGGGCTATTATTCTTAAATTCAATCTTTGATAGAATAACGTTCCTACTCGTATACGCACCCAACCTTAGATGTAGCAAGCCGACGACGGAAGCTACATGATGGACAATTTAAATGTTCTTTAAGCCTTTTTTTTAATCCGGCCTTCACTTTGTCGTTACTTTAAACGAACGATTTTTCCTCCAATTGCTCGT
Organism: Chloromyia formosa; assembly: GCA_964017055.1. Classification (NCBI taxonomy): domain Eukaryota; kingdom Metazoa; phylum Arthropoda; class Insecta; order Diptera; family Stratiomyidae; genus Chloromyia; species Chloromyia formosa. The sequence goes on along the minus strand of OZ024815.1, from coordinate 151,545,465 downwards.
TGCGACCGACCAGAGGACTCCAGACTCCTACCAGAGGTTATTGCGACAATGACTATATAGGTATGGTTGTTTTAAATGTCAAAAAATGAATATACAATTATTATATATGTATGTACATACATGTAATGAACGAATGAATTAAATAATATTCACTACTCTAATAATGATGTAGTGATGAAGTTATCAATGAGTTTATGATGAGTGCCTGGATAAACGTCGTCATGATGGTTATTCTAGCTGCGAGACTAATGTCACCACTTATATATTTTGGGATTACATAATAAGAAAATACTTGACCACTCAATGAATTTATACATGAGTATGAATGGACGATAACCGCATGCCTAAAAAATATTGAAGGGGCGGATCAGCGAGCAAGGCTACCAGGAAGACCGAGAGTGGGAAGTGGGAGTAGACGCTAACGCGGAACAACTGCTGGGCTACCAAAATTGGAGGACGCGGTCACGTAATCTAAATAATTGGAGTAGAATCAATGATACAGACGGCCAAGGCGTGATATCGGGTTGTAGTTCAACGAACATGACGAAGAACTGGCGAACTACGATTAGCTTTCCAAATGAACTTGAAAATTGCAGAATAAAAATAATGACTTCATTGTTCTACACCTAGATTATTTAGTAGCGTGCTTTGCAAAAAGAAGATATTTCACACACGTTTATCATCTGCATCTCTTCTATACTGTGACCATTTATAATTTATAGTTTTCGCGACTAACGAGTCGTCGGACTTCTTGCCATCAAGATTTAAATTATAATGATTTATATGTGTTATCAGCTTGTTGCTACGACATCTCATAAATATGTCGTCAATGATTTTATCGTGATTTCTAATGTCCAATTAGATACATTTTCATAATACTGTGCCATAGTTTTGAGTGGGTTGTGATTTTATAGTTTTCAATAGAATTGAACGATTATTTGAAATTATAATTCAATCGTTTTGTATAAAATCAAAAATTAATTTGGTACTAAGTGTCACTCGAAAAGCAAACCAAAACTCGTTATGTTTAACCTGCACACAAATAACAGCTATTAATATATGTATGTAGTTCCATGCAATTCAAATCAGTAACGATTTACAATTTAATATTAGATTGCCCGCATATTGATTCGCGTTTGCGTGTTTATAGTCAACGGATTGCGTCTTTGATTTTTTCAGGAAAGACGCAACTCTGTTTGATAAATACTTGTATGTATCGTATCGACAAGTTGTCTTAATTGTTGTGTGTTAAAACAAATAATTAGGTAAAAAAGTATGGTAAAGCATATTGCTGAAGAGTAGCGTAATTATATACTATATCAGCATATATGTATAGTATATCAGCACAGATTTCTTACCAAAATTTTTGTTTCAAAACACCACTTAACACGATTTTTTCTTTTACGATAACAGACGAGAATTTGTCAAACTGATAGAGTTGCGTTTTGCTGAGCAAATCCAAAATGCAGCTCGACCACAAAAAACACGTGAACGCGATGCAATATACCACCGTCCTTATATACTTTTTTACAAAATTCCTCATCTGTACTGTTAAATTGAAATTCCCCAACAACGAAACGCCCACTATGAATTAAACAATCATTAATGATTCTCTCCCGGGGCCACGTGTCCTGGTTCTCGTCACAAACTGCGAGTATTTATATTTAAACGTGATTGATTCCAGGTTTTCGGATAATTAAAAATAAACAAACCAAACAATGTAATACATAAACAGTATTCCTTGGTACAGCCACTCCACCTACTGGCAATTGATTGAGATAACTTGTGCGTTTCCATCATCACATTAATTCCCAACTCGCCTAATGAATTGATAAGAGGCTAGCCTTTTATGCCATTGTGAGTTAGATTTTTCATTTTCCAAATAATCGAACTATTGTAGAATTGATTGAAAAACATTCTTTCAACCGAATTCATTATCATGTCATTATTATCGGTTATTGCATGTACTCCTATTATATTCGGGGAGAACACGGATACGGTGCGTGTTTTTTCTGTTTCGGAGATCTGCACAGATAAAAAAATTATGTATGTACAACTACAATACATGAAGGATGCTCATTGGAAATATCGAAAACGATTGGAATTTATCTGATAAATGTTAATTTCACTGTGGTTCACATTATTGAAACTTTTGCATGCGAAACTAAAAATCGGCATAAATGCGGTCATACATTAGCGAGTAATACCGCGGTTGAGGAAACAAAACCGCGGTATTACTCGCTAATGTAAAGTAACGGTAAAGTTGGCAGTGTATCACCTCAATACCGCGGCATTGTATACCGTCGTACTGACTCGCTTGAAATATTGACTCGCGTCTCGAGTAAAACAGTGTATACCGTCTGCGAGCCAAGTTGACAGCTTCCCAGTTGGAACTGCTAATAACAAGGGGGAACAGCAATTTGTTTATTTCGATTTGATATTCATTTCTAGCTAATTTTTGGTCGTAGATCCGGAAATGCTAACCGTTTTTCTCCTATACGTCCAGTTTTTGAGATACAGGGGGCTCAAATTTTGGCCCCCATGCAAACGTTCCCTTCATTGAAATCAAAACAAACGAAACTCGTTACAATTTTTTTATTTATAAATTTTGATTTTACATCTTAACAATATTACCTAAGAACTAAAAAAAAATTATGGCAAAAATTTTCGTTTGTAGCTTTTCCTGGAGTGTTCAATTTCAGGACAGTCCCGTTTTATGCTCCAACAATAGTCCGCCATCATATTCGCATCCCATCTGCCTTGATATCGAGTTTCCATGATTTTTAAATCTTGATGAAATCGCTCTCCCTGCTCATCACTCACAGCTCCAAGATTGTTGTTGTTGTTTTAGTACAACAAAAGTAACAATCACTTGTGTGGTTTGAGGGCTCTCGCCATATCATTGGCACACCAAATGGCAACTGAAGTCGTTCTGCTTTCGTCCAGGACCTCAAATGTGTGACACAGCACCTGCACACTTTATGAGGGACCCACCATTTATCCTGATTGCAAATTGGAGTTTTGAAGTAGGCAAGATATGCCTGGTGAACAAAGGGGCCTATTTTTGTCCTCTGACTTAGAAATGTATAACTTCCACATATATAGCAAAATGAGTCCGGAGCGTTGAGACACTTTCGACGAGGGATAGTAGAGGCTTCCATTACACAAGTTAAGAGCACAATAATAGAGTAATATACTGGAACAGAGGCTTTTAAATACATTTTTTTTACATAAAAGATCCTTAAAAATGGCCGAAGAATTTCACAACTTTTAACAAACAATCCAGGTAGCGAGAAATTATTTTACTTTTTTTTATTGCTTTTAATTTTATTGTATACAGGTACTAGAAGGTCCTGCACAAGGATGCAGCCCCGTAGCTTTTAAAAAAAGTTGTTTTTTAAGGGGGCCTTTTGTAATTTTCCGTAAAATTAAAAAACAAACGATATCTCGAAAACCTGACGTATAGGGGAAAAACGGACTGAATTTTTGGAATCAGCGAGGCCGTTTTACTATAAATTAGGTGCAAAATTAAAAAAAAAAAAAAAAACAGAAAAAAGTGTCAAAATTGTTCTCCCGTGTAATGAATCGTTCCGGTGTTTTAAAGGTTCGCCTTGCTAGACACGGATGAGTGTCGATCGTAGGTGACGATCGTAAAAGTGATTACACTTTTATGATGATTGTGTGGATGCGTTTTGCTAGACGCGAAAAATAGCCGCATTCGTTTCACTGGATTTCGGCCTCAGACGGTCCACGAGTCAAAAGATCGTCACGTATCTGCGACAAGCGAACTTAAACAGCCACCATACAAATACAAATTGATATTCAACCAATTCACTTTCAATTCTGATCCGGTGAGATCCCATACGAGAAGTGAATCAAACCCGGTCTGTCCGAAATCCGGTGAAACAAACGCAGCTAACGATTGAGCATGGTGGCATCTGCGATTTGCGGCTATGCAATGTATAATTTTGGTAACTACATGATGCGTGTACACTAGAGAACTGTTGAAGGTATTTTGAATCCTTGGTAAGAAAAAAAGGCCTCCTTTGCAACGAAGTACATATTTCCCATAAAAACAGGGTTGCCATTCCGTTGTGGGCAACACCAAAATTTCATTTAATTCCAATTGAGAATCAGCGACCCTTAACTACCTTGTTATAGTTCCAACCAGCCCGTTCGAACGAGTATTTTTCGTGAAAACAGGATTGCCGTTCCGGGGTGGGCAAACCCAAAAGAATTTTTTTTTATTCAGAATCAGCGACCTTCGAATGCCCTGTTCAAGCTACCTAGATCGGACGAGTATTTCCCATGAAAACAGCGACACCGAATGCCCTTTAGTTCGAGCCAGCCAGATCAGACGTGTATTTCCCATAAAAAGGGTTTAAATTCTGGGGTGGGCAAAATACATACAAAAATTCCACATTGCATCCTCGCAGTCCACAATGCAATCGCCGTGAGATCATCAGGGCCATTCCATTCCCGACATTCTGGGTTCATCAAATTAGTACCAGATAGGACAGTATGGAACATAGATACTTACAAGTACAAACATGATTTTCCACTCACAAAACTATTCTCCAGCAAATTGCATATAAACAATCTTCAACAATGCCATCTTTTATATGGTATATCACAACGTCATTATGAAAAACGCCGTGAAAAATTACCTCATTTCCCAGCAACTCTACAACTTCTACACAAAACCATTCTACATAAAACGCGATGACATTCCATCATAGACACGCATTAAATTCACCTGTTCTGTACCGCGCATAGTTATATTTTCTTGTTGCACACACACCATTTCTTCTTAGACAGGTTTCCTTTTATAATCGGAACAATTACAGAACACTTCGAGCGAATACTCGTGTATCAGATACTCAACAATGAGAACTCAAAGCAGAGGACAATGTCCGACCGATGTTGTACTATTATCTTAGCACGGTATCACCGTAAAGTGTCACCAATTCAGAATTACCATAAGCGGCGCATATGACAGAACAAAAGATACAGGCGACCTTTCTTGAACATACGATACTGAGGTGAAACTAGTTCTCACATTCCCGAAGCCCTTCTTCTGCTGCTGTTGTTGCTGCTTCATTGTATAAGAGGCTCGTGATCGATAACACTAATTAGTGTCAAATAGGAACTGGTAATTAAGCTGATCTACATTGGCTTACGGTCCGTACAGCTGGTGGTATGGCCGTAACACATGTACGGTTAAGATATCAAATAGCATGTCACCGTATTCGTATTTTTGAGCTGAACTCTTCAAGACACGACATTAAACTTCCGTTCACATGACCCTTGGTAGAGATCTAACCGTGGTGGAGGACAATAATTTGGTGAGCGGCTTCTTTGTTCGAATTTGATGGACTACATTATCGCGACGCTGATTAAATTTCACTCAATGAATTGTAGATTAAAGAATTGAAATTTTGGGGACGGTTCATAAAGGAGGTTTGTTTTTGCAGATTAGCTACCCCTATTAGTGACCGAAAAAGATTTGATTAGTTGAAGATCTTCTAGGAAAATGTCGATTGAAACAAGTACATACGTAGTTGTATATTGAAAGTTTGATTTGGTTCGTCTTTCTGAGAACCACCATACACTATAATGATCTGTCGTCAGATCTATCGCCGCCGCTGATCTTTGCTGAATGCACAATGTACGATTTTCACGGGATGCGATAACGAATAACAGTTTAAAATAATAGATTATGATTCACTCCCAATTCTCTCTTGGGGCGACCAGTAGCGCAGTGTGTTGAGGCATCAGTCTCATGTTTGACTACCGTCGTTTCGGGTTCGAATCCCGTCCACGACGACGTTCGTGGCCATGGATGTGCAGAAGGTGCATTCTCCGAAACCAGTTTATGCCGAGAAACATCAACTGGGCCACATGAAACAGTTGACGCGCTATGCCCCACAAGGGGTTAGGGCAATTGAGAGAGAGACTCCCAATTTAACCTACATTCACAATGACATGACGTGCCCGGTAGCCGTGTGGTCATGGTTACCGCTGTACGATGTTACAAATAGAGAGACGGAGATTCCATTCTCGGCGCGTTAACAAAAACTGCCTGTGGGTACGACTAGAACTCCCAAAAGCGCTCTGAGCTTGCCAGTATAAAGACGGAGCGGATAGGAGGTATATTCTAGCTATTGCACCATGCGAAAAATATGTGCTATTGAAACGTCAACAAAGCATAGTAATGCAAAAGATGTTGGCGCGCCCATGCCCCAGGAAGGGTTTAAGGCAATTAACATACAATTTATCGCATGACCGACTGATTGCACTAAAATATCGGCAAATAAAAATTGGCCGTCCGATCATTGAAATCGCCGACGATATTCACATACACGGTGCGATCCATCTGACGATCACAATATCGTCCGACCGATCTGATCTGACCCCATATACTGTGCGATCTCAGTATATGGGGCTATTTAGCTATTAAAATCTTCAGCCGTCTGGCTACAACGGGTGATAATAATGAAAAGTTCGGAGACGAGAAACATATTTTATACCGAGTGTGGCAAAGGGACGTTATTTTTAACTATATAAAATATTTAATAGTTTACAGTAAACTTCTTAGAAAGAATCCTTGCTGCGTGGGAAAACATGGAATCATAGATATGTTTGTGGGCTGAAGAGAACCATATAAAATCCCATATTTAAAATATGCGACGACGCTGTTGCACTGGACACAGGATTTCGTTTTTTGTCGGCAGTATTAAACTAGAATGTAGTGTATCCGTACATGAAAGATTTACATTCATTTTCTCCCTTTTCGGCGGCATTTGTGCTCGCGATACTTTTCAACGTCGAAATCACAAACCGCAGTCAGATTTGTATGTCGTCGTCTTTAGGCTTTGTATAGCCAAACAGGGAGGTAGTCCGGATGGCGCAACGGTTAGCACGTTCGCCTTCTACGCACTGGGCCCGGTTCGATTCCTACTGAATGCAGTAGTTTTCGATAAAAAAGGAGATTTACATGTCGGTTTATAAGCCCACTCAGCTGTTAAATGAGTACCCATTTATTGGGTAAATAACTCGGTTGAGCGTGTTGTTGATCACACACCTCTGCACAAGACCGTCATGATCTAGAAAAGGCAACCTTTTAGTTTCCGGGGTCCGGGCTGGGAAATCATTTATCACTCAGATTTTCGTCAGTATTCACTCGCGTCACTCTAAAAGTCTAGAATTTGCAAAAAAAAAAAAAAGTAAGTTTTTTTTTATTTTTTTTTTTTCATGATTTATACTAAATGTTTGGTATATTGAAGGCATGGAAAATTGAAATATTCGCAAATCCCGTTGCGTGGGCTCCGCTCGCTCTGAGGGTCTTAACTGATGCGAGCGTCTGTCTGAAACGAAAGTCTGCATGTGCATGGCCACATTCGGTTTCAGTCGAAATTGTATATTAATGGCTAATTTCATGGTGTCAATGTCGATGTTGGCCAATTCTAGCGTTTCGTTGTGGGCTCAGACTGGTTCGAGGTTTAAAGTGGGTTGGGGCAACAACGGACCCAGATGCAGGGTTATTCATGGCAACCCGTTAACCTAACCAAAAATCGAAATGTTCTAGCGAAAAAATATTTGGTCCCATTCGAAACTACAATATACGAGCACAGGTTCCTTTTGGTTCGGAAGTTTTCAACTTAATTCTATCTACGCATCACTTGAATAATATGAATGCATATTTAAATACATTTATGTACATATGTATGTATGTACATATGTATTTAATGGCTTACCCAATCGTAACCGCAGCTTGTCTTTTTGTAATCCTCAAATCATTCGGCGGTCGATAGCGTCAATTTGACATGTCATGTATCATGTATCCATCGCACTTGAAAGCCGACGCCAATCTACTCTAACGATTTCAAACTATGGACACTGATACAGTGCGCAGATAACCAATCAATCATTTACACTTCACTCACTGCTATATCTTATATTTTCCACTATTATATCTTATTTGCCACACACTATGTATCACTTTAGCGAAAATTTCGCATCCCCCATATTAACCAACCAATCACTCACTAGCTATTCAAAAACAAAATTTCCGGTGAATCAAAGCTGAAAACATCGGGGCGGGTCAAGAATAACTGTCAAAGTAACTGTCGTCTGCAGGAATTTTCAAATTTTTCCCGGATTTGATTTCGTCGCGATCACTACAATCCGTTGTTCCACGAGTGCTGCGTATCTGAAGCCGGCTTCGGAAGAAGAACCACACGCTTTGATTGTTTACATGTAACTGCAGCAAAAGAAGAAGAAACAGAAAATCTTGGTCCATGAGTTGCCGGCTTCTGCGGGGGCCATTCATTAGTTAGTGAGAGATAGGCACGCAGTCTTGTGCTGTATCAGCGTAAAGATGCTTCTATGTATGTACATGCATACATACATATGTATGGGCTATGTTGGATTCGATTGAAGATCAATGACGTGTTACCGATTTGGGGTAATTTTAATTTAAAGGAGCAAAATCTGACAAACATTATATTTTCGTTGATTTAGTACATATATGATATAGTACATGTTGTTGTTAATTGCCTTGACTCCATCTACCTACTTTTTGGAAGTGCAGTTGCTAGCATGCACCGCCTACCCGCGCCGTCTTTACACTGACAAGCTCGGAGCACTGTGAGAATTCTATTAGTACCCACAGGCAGTTCTGGATCACGCCGATATAAGTACATATATATGTACAAATCTTATGATGCCTTGTTTGGCAAATAAATAAATAAATAAACAAAAATTGCAGTTGTAACTTGTTATCCGACTTTTGCCAATGGGAAGACAACACAAATAGCCATGGTTACGAAGAGATTCGAATCCGTGAATAACCAGTGTGACCAGTGTGTAACCCACTGAGCTATCGACCTCCCCACTACATACATATGGAGATTTAGGGAGTTGGTAGGTAGGTATTTATACTATCCACTACAGTGGAACCTCGATATCTCGAAATGCTAAGGGGCCGAAAAAAGACTAGTTAAAGTATCATCGAAAAATTCGACCAATCAGAAAATGACGAAAAATAAAACACAAATGCTTCTCAGAGCGTAGTATGTATTTGTAGTCCGGATGGCGCAACGGTTAGCACGTTTGCCTTCAACGCACTGGGCCCCGGTTCGAGTCCGGGGATTTACGTGTCGGACTATGAGCCCACTCAGCTGTTAAATGAGTACCCATTATGGGGTAAATAACTCGGTTGAGCGTGTTGCTGATCACATACCTCTGCACAAAAACCGTCACGATCTAGAAAATGAGATGATGCTAACTCATCTCGAGGCCGTGGTTCAAATTGGACTGTTGCGCCAGTTATTTATTTATTCTCAGAGCGTACGCGGCAAAACTGAAACTTTAAACCTAGAGTTTCTGTAATATTCTTTTCTCATCTTCCTATCAAGAAATTGTTTTTGATACTTTCCCAATTCTTTACATTTTTCGCTCATTGTCTCCGTTGAAAAGTGAAGTGATTCGGGATACGAAGTTTCAGCTGGTATGAAACCAGACTCAGGCCGATTTTTGGGAATTTTATTCGTAAAGAGTTATAGTATAAGGGGAGTCGGATGTGAAGACCCATATAAGTGGTATGGGTTCGATGCCAGCTCCCCGCAAACACTTTTTTATTGCTACTAGCGACATGCTAGAACAACATATCGTAGAAAACTTAGTTGTGTTTTCGCAGAGATATGATCCGTCCCTTTGTCGTGTTGCTGAGTGTATATAAGGTAAAGTGAGATCTAGCCAGTCATCACTGATCTGGTCGCGCCTCTCCCATGGTGCAAGGCACGAGGTGGGGAGGCGCCTGATGAGTTCGTGCCTTGCACGATGGTACGAAACCAGACTCAGGCCGATTTTTGGGACTTTTATTTGTACTTACTATGTATATATGGAAATTGTTTTATTCGATCCAGTAATTTTATTTGTTTGATTCTGACATTTGTGTTTTTTTTTCTGGAAGTTTATATTTTATCATCATCATCGAGGCGCGACAGCCTGACATCGGGCATTGGCCGCCTGGATCAGTGTCCTCTAATTTTCTTGGTCGTGACCGCGTCCTCCAATGTTGGAAGCCCAGTAGCTTCTCGGCGTCCGCATATACTGAGCTCTCCCAACGAGCTCTCGATCGTCTTCGCAGTCTCGCTCCGTCGACTCGTTCTGCGTTCATTACTCTCTTTGGCATGCGATCATCGTCTATTCGTTGTACATGCCCTGCCCAGTTTATATTTATGTTTTATCATCTACTATCATTTTGGATAAGCAAATATCATGTTTGGGAGATACCTAGAAATATTGATCCTCGTCGTCCACAAGCACATCACTCACTACGTTTAGACCGCGGGACTATCTTCGAGATCTAACTAAATCGATCTAACTCTCGACGATATAAACGTATCGATTTAGTTAGTTTTGGACTTGGCTTACCTCTACTTGCAATGCGGAACTGGACTAAAAAAATTGGGACTATGTCGCTGTTATCGCTAATGTTGATTCGGTGGTTGACGTTTCCTTTGTTGTCGTTTTTTTTGTTCGGCGTTTGCTTTGTTTGCAATTTCAGGAAAGCAGTGCGTGATCACGGGCAAGAAAAAGTCTTTTTCTGTCGTAAAATTTATATTTGTAAAATTTATCTGTGCTATCAACGGAGAATGAAGAAGAAGAAGTACCTCTCCGTGTGGTCGGTATAAACACTCCACCAACAAGTACTAACACTAAAATGATTTAGTTAAATCGACTTTTAGTTCCACGGTCTAAACGTGGCCACTGTAACATTATCAAAAACTAAACTGCCTTAAAAAAGAACAAGAGCGGCAGCCCGCCAGGTGACAAAATTTTGCCGATCTCCAAGCTTCAACCAAAAATATAAACATCAGCCGGCAATAGACAAAGCAACATATGCGCACATCGTGCTGTTGCTTGCCGGGTGCGTAAGAACGAAATGTTGGTGTTTTTTTATTTTATTTTCCTAAACATTTAATTTTGTATTCTTGAAACATTTTCTTAAGATGCGCTCAATATGGGATCTGTATCTAGAATGAAATCTAATTTTCGCACAATTTATAAAAATTTACATTTTCCTTAGCAAACTGGTTAGATGATTGAAAATAAAGTTTCACCATCACCCCCGTCAATCCTAATTTCCACTTCTGTGTCACCCATAAATATCCTTACATCGTTTAAAGCAATGTGCTATCAACTGCGAAAAGTAACAGTAACTAAACAGTCATTTATTTTCATTCTAAAAATAAGTTTCAGAGCATCTTCATCTCTTCCCTCCGCTGTCCTGTTTTCATTTTCAGAAATGTAGTCCTTTGGATCTTCGATGGCATACAACTCTGAATCAAAAGCGAATGTTTTCCTGGATTACTAAACTTGCCCAATGACGACAATTTTGCATATCGATAGTGTCGGCGGTGAAAAATGCATATTGCAGTACATAAACTATTCACTATACATATTCGCAGAGATGCCATTGCAGATGGCGGTGTTATGGTTGAATTCACAGCCATTTAGATTATCGGGATGCTGCTGTGCTACTGCTACCACAGCTGCTATCGTCAGGAGCGTGGTTTCATAAATAGAATTGTATTTGGTGGCCACACAACAGATCACCACTCCACATAATGTTCTGCATATGAGTTTGCATTTGATTCACCAAAAAAAAATAAGCTGCACTTCCGCCTGGATGGCTATCTTTTTTAAAGTGTTCTGCACTTCACAAACGGTGTGAATCTCGCTCTACGATACTAACCTAGAACTCGGAGTTCAAATCTCAGCGTGACCAGAAACTACCTGTGGGTACTAGTAGAACTCTCACAGTGCTCCGAGCTTGTCAGTATAATTCTGGACAACATTGGTATCCTACCTACAGTTATAATTGCAGCATAGGAGTGTTTGAGGACGCTTGTGGCGCCTTATGGGGTGTGCGGTAGCTCAGCGCGTAGAGGCATTATGTCTGACTACGATTGTTACGGGTTCAAGTATCGTTCACGGCGTTTGTGGCCATGGATGTTTGTGTTGTCTTTACCCTGTGGTGCGGGGCGTAATAATAAGCCACAATATTTCCCGACTTTTTGCTGGCAGGCGGCTAAATGGGAAGAGGAGGTGCATGCTGGCAACGTGCGTCGTCCGAAATTAGTTTATGCCAACGAAACGTCAGCTAAACCACATGGAATAGTTGACGGGCTATGCAACACTACGGGTTAGGGAAAATGAGTAGTATGAGTATTATTTTATCATGCTCGAACATACCATCTTTATACCCTAGACTTTTAGTATAGTTATACCCTAGACTTTTAGTATAGGGTATATTGTTTTTGTCACGACGGAAATATGTAACACCTTAAAGGAGGCTCCGGAGGTATAGCAATGTATATATATAAATGATCAGGGTCACCTCCTGATTCGATTAAGCCATGTCTGTCTGTCTGTCTGTCCGTCTGTCCGTCTGTCTGTCCGTTCGCACGATAACTTTCGATAGAATGAAGCTAGAGCCTTGAAATTTTGACAAGATGTTGGAAGTATGATCTAGTTGGTTGGTATTGAAAATGGGCATGATCAGGCCAAGAGAACGCCTACCTCCTCTACATATGTAAAATAATTAAATGTATTTATAACTCCCGATTAAATAAACAAGAAAACCTCTAGCTTTGGTAGATTGCTCGTGATGGTAATCTTCACTCCCCTGGAAAAATAAAATCGATCAGTTGAAAACTAACGGTAATTTTCTTACAAAGAGCCCCGTACTACCCTACTTTTCAGGTTTTTTGTCCATAACTCTTGAACCAATTGACGTAGACATCTGATTTTTGGCATGTAACCCTGGGGTGAGAAGCTGCTTAGGTTTTGGGAAGTTGGGCATAATCAGATCAAAGGAACGTCTACCTCCCCTACAAAATTCAAAAAATTAAATATTATTTTAATTACGATAACTTTCGATAGAATGACACTAGCAAGTTGAAAATTTGGTAGAATATTGGTAGTAAGGTCTTATTAGTTAGCACTGATGGGCAAGATCCGACCCAAGGAACCCCTACCTCCCCTTCAAATGAAACTTCGAATAAGCGATTACTTTTGATACAATGAAGCCAGAAGCTTGAAATTTTTGTCAAATGTTTGAAGTGAGATTGCGTTAGTTGACATTAAAGATGGGTTAGATCCGACCTAAGGAACCCCTACCTCCCCTAGAGATGACACTTAAAATAAGCGATAACTTACGACAAAATAAAGCTAGCGACTTGGAATTTTGGTCAAATATTTGTAGTAGGATCCAGTCGGCTAATATTGAAATTACGTAAAATCCGACCAACGAAACCCCTACTTCCCCTGCAAAAAAAAATTCAAATAAGCGATATGTTTCAATAGAGTGAGACTTAAAATTTTGTATGTATGTTTGTAGGGTGATCTAATTGGTTGGTGGCAATGATGGGCAAGATCCGACCCAAGGAACCCTTACCTCCCCTACAAGTGAGACTTCAAATAAGCAATAACTTTCGATGGAATGAATCTAGCGACTTGAAAAATTCAACAAATATTTGTAGAATGGGTTAGTTAATTCATTTTGAGAATGGTCAAGATCTCCCTGAATGAGTGCCAACCTCCCCTATAAACTGGCTATATAGGAAACTCACTTTTAATGCATGGTCGTTGCCAATTATTACTTTTGGTGTCACCACTAGGTCTGTACAAGTCTAGGGTATATACGCTTCGGACTCCGGTTGGTTGTATTTAATTTTGCATCATTTCATATTTCCTTTGATAAGATAAGATCATTTGAACTTCCATCAAACTGGGAAAAAAATCGTGAGAGCTAATAAAAAAAATTCTTCAGCATAGGCTACGTGCATGTACTAGTAAATACTGGGGTCGCACGACTTATGACTGATGTTGGTTCCCTAGCGATGGTCCTTTCCATTCTTCTTATCAACATGCCGATCATACATATGTGGTGCATACGTGCGGCTACTAGGAAGAAGCGTCTTAATGGTGTTATTTAGACGTTTCAACATAAAGTCATGGAAACGGATAAACATTTTTGATTCAATGCTGCACTCGTATATGGAGCTTGTCAATCAAATGTTTTGCCTCATAAATCAGATGTGCTAAATGATCAGCAGTAGACTGATATCTTCCCGGCATATAATTCTTTAAGGCATCAATCACAATCATGGACGAACGATTACGTTGCTGAGCAAGCCAACTATAACTAGGATAATTGAATCTCGAAGTAAGTGGTCATAATAATGAGCTCGTTTCAATTTAATTGATTCGTGAGTAATCCCAAAGACGTTTATGACACTCATTCAATGACACTATCAGCTAAATGGAAGACACTAATTTCGTTATTGGTGGCTTCCGTTGAGGTAATTGCCTTTGTAGGGAATGACTTAGTCGGTGAAGCAAAGAAACACCTCGCGAGGATAGGAGTACTCTTGAGATTCAGGTAATTATATTTGTGTCTAATCAACGTCCATATCACGAAGTATCCATTATTTCATTATAGCGTATTTTATTAGGCAGACTTCAGAAAATATGGAAAAAAAAAACCTTTTACATGCCACAAAAATGTAAAAGTTTTGATTATTAACGTTTAGGGTGTCTTCTATTTCGTCGTTCAAAAACAATAGGACCGTGGAACTGGTAGTTTAAATCCTGCAACGTTTTTTTCTCTCCTTTAGCACACATCAAAACTGCATCGACAGGGTAGGACTGTCATCTATCAATTTGTCGTTCCTATCTTCAAATCTTGAAACGAATGTTAGCTGCGTTCCTTTGCACAAGAGAACAGGATATGCACACGTATGCGATAATTTTCGAAGGATAGCTGGTGCAAAAAAAATCGAAATTCGCTGGAGCAATTCAGTTACAGTTATGTATACAGTTTAGGCCGAAAATCAAACGCTGAACCGGGGAAATTCTCCATTTTCCTCTTAACTCCCCTTTCTCTGTTCTGTATAGTTTCTTTGCCGCTCTTTATTCTGATATGTTCTAGTTACATAGAAACATGGCTAATAAAATTTCGTTATTATTAACACACTTTGAAAATTAACTTTATACAATATGATACGAATTTTGCGCCCAGATATGTACATACCTACCTATGTATGTACATCTATTCGAACCATATGAAGATCTTTCAAGATATCGCATTTCATAAGGAAGCCACACAGCACTTTGTGAATAGTCGACTATAAACCTGCTTTTCTAACGAGTGAATGGTAACCGTGCAAATATGCACTTTACTTATCGAACCGTCTTAATTGAAATTACTAATGAATCATCGCAAATATCAAGTGATATCTTTATGATTGTTATTTGTTACCTATTTTATCTAAACAAATATGTGCTGAATCGAACTCGACGGTATTCCTACCGAACTTTATAAAGCAACACCAAGTAAAATTGCCGAGATGTTGCACCCACTTGATAAAGCATGGGACACACGAAACTTTCCCACTGAGTAGAAGGAAGGATTGATCATGAAACTTCCAAAAAAGGACAGTGTTTGTTACAGATAGCAATGATTAGAGAGGCATTTCCTTCCTACCATTGCACAAATAATAGCCAAAATTGTCCTAGAAAGACTAAAGGGACGTTGAAAAAGCACAATTGACCTTATTTTATGGACTTGTGGTTAGGAGCGTTCTCTTTCTTAACACATTTTCGAGAAGACTGAACAACATGGGACCAGCCAATCACACTCTTTTGGTTCGACTCGCGTGTTAAACCCTGTAATCAAATTGTTGTTGACTCTGACTTCACACTCTTTTGGCTCGACTCGCGTGTTAAACCCTTTAATCAAATTGTTGTTGACTCTGACTTGTGTGGTCAATTGACATTGTCATTTGCAACTATTTTGGGGTTACTCCAATCTGTATGTTAACATGATCTTACATAATATACTTCGGTCTATGCTGTCGTCCGCTAGCTGGAAAACCACGAATATTTGATTTGATGACCGAAATAGCTTGAAAATATTTGGCGCCCTATGTGGGGTCAGTGTAATTTAATCCAGTCAATGAAACCGAAATTAACAACCGACTATGCGGGGGGTTAATTTCGAGACACAAAAACTGAAACCTTTGTAACGGATCAATATTGACACATAACTCTCAGTTTTTTTAATTTGTATATTTTCTACAAATGTATTGGATTTTGACTTATACGAGTATCAAAAAATTTATATTTTTGAAAAGTCGTGCAACTCTCAAGAACTTCTGCGGATCGCGCAAAATACCTCGATGTTATTCTCTAAAAAAATTACTCCTGAGGACACCAGGGCCATCTGGATCTGTAGACAATGTGTAGAGAAGACCTACGGAACTTTCCCTCGAATAGTACTATGGATCTACAAGGCGATCGTCAGACCTATAATTGATTATGGAACTGTTAATTGGTGGAAGAAATTTTCTACTTGTGTAGGGAAAACTAGCAGTAGCAAGACTTAAATCCAATCAGACTCCTTTGATTTGAACTTAGAGAATGAAAAATGGCTTCTTAAAGACAATGAGCTGAGTTTGTCATTTTGTCATTTAACAAAGGAGTTACGCTGCAACTGCTTCTTCTCTTCCGAAATTTGGAACAAAGATAAATACGGAGCATTCGTCACTCTCTCCGAATATTGTCAAATGGTTTAGCGATGATTGCAGGTGACTCACGCAACTACTGAATCTATGCAGAAATAGGTGCGGCCTTATCACAGGGTATTTGACACTGTACAACTTGGGTATTGTCTCTGGTGCCAGCCGTCGCTTCTGCGAAGCTGATGATGAGACCTCCCAGCACATCGAGTGTGAATCTCTTTGGTGTCGTCGTTTAGAGTGTCTCGGTGATCTCTTCCCGGTTGTGGATGGGATTACTACACTTGAACTCAGGCAGCTTATGGGCTTTGTTGGCCGGATCAAACTTCATCAACATTAAATCTGCATAAGACTCATGGGCTATAGCGCAACAAACCTTGCTCGTGGTCGCGGCGCTTGTGGGCCCTCCGAGTCCGGCGCCCCTCTCCCTTCTCCTTCAATATATTTGGTACTTTGAATATCGATCGGTACGACTTTCCAGTTTATCTTTGATGGAAAATCAACAGGATACTTTCGTTTTTCAATTGCCTACTTCATTATTATGTGTCGGAGCTGAGGGCCCCACAACACTGTAATGCAATTAACTAGGCCGGCCAATTTCTTCGTTTGTAAAAAATATGGACCAAATACCGCAGCAACATAAATTACAATATTCTAAAGAAAATTTGGGGCCCCAAGTGTGACAGTCGACTCCAGAACGTGTAATTAGTTGTAGCTTAGGTCTCCATGTAACATCAGCGGCTTGAATGTAAAATTTAGCATAATTTATCACATGCACAATAGACCTAGAAAATGCTTTCATGTTATGAAAATCCGGGCCTCCTCTGAAACACCAGGCCCTGGGGAATGTCTCCTCTCGGTAGACCTGCTCATGAGTTGAGGAGTTCTAAGCTTGCCCCCTCCACATATTTAAAAAAAAAGTAGTGGCGACATCTTTCCTCCTTCCGCGAAAATCTATCCACGCCACTGAAAAAACGCGCCTCTTGACTATCTGGAAAGTAAGTATACCTTACCGACCATTATCGAGACGATACACACAATTTGGAATTAGTAACACCAGACTATTATCGACCATAATCAAACAATTAATTTGTTCGGAAACTTTGATGGCATCTGGAGTGAAACGATCTTAAATTAGACCAGAATAGTGGGATCGAAAGATAGTGTCATCGTGCAGGCACTAGGCATAAAAATAAAAATCAATATGGGACATAATCATAATTTGCATACGGTGAACGTGATAGGTGGGCCTCCTACTGGCATTCGGTTCACTCCGAAATTCCCTTGATGGGACCCAACTCGATTGGCCTTCATGTTGATGTGTTGTTGCTATTGTTGTTTTCCTGGCCGATTCTGTTTCAGCTAATTTGCATAATCGTATTCATGATGTAGTTACAGGATAATCCCAACATGGAATTCCAGTTAATAAAATGTTTGTATGTATATTTCAAGAGGTTATGGGACCCCGTGTATTGAATGAAATGATATCTCATATAGTTGTTTGTGTGCTCCATATCCTATATGCATGTCATATTCGACAGACATGTCATGTGACATAGTACACAAATTCTATTTGGTGTTCAATACTGTAACTGAGCCCTTTTCGTTTTATTGACATTCAAATTTAATGTTGAGCCTGAAAGGGCATTTAGAGTTGGATAATGTCAAGTAACTGTATATTGACATAAAGTATTTTCAGGACATGCATTATATGAGTTGAAACTAGATTTTAGAAGAAGAGAATGCGTTGAAGGACGCTAGCAGCCGTAGCTACATTTCTATTGTTATTACTGCGAACTGGTCTGCTCTGAAAATTATCAACGGGAGAAAGGAAACGTAATGCTATTTACGGTGTGACTCAGGGCCTCCTATTTTAAAGCTGATTTACGAATATGTTTCGCAAGATTCCCCGGGCTGACTGCCGTGTCTGAGCCTAGACTTCTCAAAGATTTTTCCCGTTTACTTGAAAATTTCGTCAATAGTCATTACAAACCTATACCATACAATTATAAATCAAATAATTTCCGTATATGTGTACATATTTTCTCGTGTACTAAAAGAGTCTTTCTTCACAAAGAATAGTCATACAAGCCGGAAGCTTCTCAATTTGTTCTTAATTTATCTAGGAATGCATTATGCATCATAATAGGAAAACTTTTCTCCCAGCATCCCCAACTGTCCTTATACGACTACAGTTTTCGGCTCCGCAAGCTACAGACACCTTCATTGGAGTCTTCGTACCTACCTTACCTTGCGAGAAATACATACTTGTACATACTATACACAGAAGTTAAATAATTAACATTTCGTTCCCATATGTGTAGTATGATATTTCGATACTCATCAATATTAATTGGGTGAAAAGTGTGAAGTGGAGATACAAAGACCGTCAAATGTATCCGGAAAAGTACCAACACCGAACAATTATTATTAACCTCACCCACCTATAAATTATACATCACAATGTACGGAGAAGTGTGGGAAATAGTAACACAGCAAAGTATCTATTGTTAGGACGTCGAAAAATTTGTGATTTCGAATTCAGAGTGTCGTCATTTGGGAATTTTAGGGCATAAGTGCGGGTTTTCTGAAGATACTCTCACATGACAAGTAGTTTTTATCCTCTATTCGTATACATTTTATTTAGTAGAATTGGTTAATGTTAAGTTTATTCGATAACCTGACTGCTTTTTGAGACATTCGCCAAACAACAGCGTTCCGTCTTTTGCTCTAACAAGTCCATCAGTGCTACATTCCATGATTAAGTTCTTAAGATTTGAAAATATCTGATTTCAACAAATTCATTAGGCGGAATACATCGGATAGATAGTTTCTGTAAATAAATAATAAACACCATGACAAACGTATAATTTTCAAACGGAGCCGCCATATTGTCTAAAGAACTATCCAGTTAAGGCCAAGACAAATTGTTTTTAATAAATCAAAAACTTGATGGCCCTTTAATAACCAGCCAAATTTATCTTATCCTAGATATATGTAAATCCAAATGATCCCAAGAATATTTAGGCTAAACTATACAATATGTACATATTGAAATTCCCGGGCATGCATAAGTAGTACGAGTATTAAGTACGTAATCAACACGTTTTGGAAATTTAACACGTTTACATAATTTTTATATCGTTTAATTAAATACAGTACAGCCAGGAAGTAAATGGATTCTTGAACAATTTGACAGTAATTATAAGTTCATTAGCATGAAACCCGACGCGGGTGCAGGCGCAGAGGATTCTAATTCGATGGCAGTCTGAACTCAGTACAAAATAAGCAAAGGTTGCTCATAATGTTCACTAGTCGATACACAATGCATACGCAAAAAGAGACCGGTAGCGCAGTATGCTGAGGCATCAGTCTCATGTTTGACTACCGGCGTTTCGGGTTCGAGTCCCGTCCGCGACGACGTTCGTGGCCATGGATGTGCAGGAGGTGCATGCTGGCAACTGCATTCTCCGAAACCAGTTTATGCCAACGAAACGCCAACTGGGCCTCATGGAACAGTTGACGCGCTATGCCCCCCAAGGGGTTAGGGCAATTGAGTAAAAAGCGAAAAGTAAGTCCCCCCATATACCTTACGATCCGCCGTCAGATCCATCTCACATATTGTGATCGTCACATTGATTGCACAGTGTATGTGCTTATCGTTGACGTTTTTATTTTACAGTTCCATATAATTTTGGCCGTCAGATACTTGTTGGCGATCCATCGTCAGATTGATCCGACAATGAATAGCAATGGCTGCGTTCCTGCGAACAAATCAGGTTTTGACATTTCTCGAATTCTCCTTCATATGCTTTCCCCTCCGGTAAAATTTGAAAGGATAACTGTCATGAAAATCTCCCCCTCCAGATCTGAGAAGTATTGTGATCCGGAGGGGAAGATTTTCATGACAGTTGTCCGCGGATCAGGATTTGATATTTCTCAATTTCCCCTCCATATGCTTTCCCCTCCGGTAAAATAAGTGCGGACAACTGTTAATTTTTGGATCTGAAAATGTTCCCCTCCGGAGCAGAATACATATGAAGGAGAAATCAAAAATTTCAAATCCTGATCCGCTCGCAGGAACGCACCATTTTTTGCGTGCGTGACGCAAACGTTTGCGGTACAGGTACCTGTTCACAATCGAAAGTTAACACATTATGGTTAATGTTTTATTGTTGTTGAGCGCATTATTTCTCTAAACTGTATAAGTTAAAGTTTCTGATAAACAGGAAGCCTATACACGGTCGCGTCATTTACCCGAGCCGAGTAAATGTCACTCGAGTTTACGTAGACGAAACCTCAGAAACGGGTATCGAAGCGAATTTTACTGACCCGGAAATAATGCATACGCCGTTGTGTTTACATGCATTTACGATTCGACAGCATAACATGCGAGTACTGAAATCCTTTTTCATATGTTTGTTGTTGGATTCATTGACTGAAAAACAGCGGATGAGTACCCGTCGTCAGCTAACAAGTTACGCATTGTCGCAAACCCGTTTGCTATTTACACGGCACGGGTGTCGTAGATTTGACGCGCCCGAAGGGGTTTACGCGTCTGGTGTCTTAGAACCTTAAGATTCGCAAAAGAATGCGCCTAACATATATTAAGAGTTCAGTCCATGCTTTAATAAATATTATCAACCCGTTTGTCTAAAAAATATCAATACTAACTGTCCGCTTCATAACATTTTAACATTTAAAATGCACCGAGCAACATGTTATTATGTTATGCATTTATTGGAAAACATTTTACCTGCCATCGTCAGAATCAGTGTTCAACGATAACGAACACTTCGAAGAGGAAGATTCAGTCAAGGGTATCATATTTGCCATATCGCTCTTAACATGGCGTGAAATATTGATCTTCTGCATAATTAGCCTTTATAATCATCACCCGATTAAGTGTCATTATTTTAATTAACAGGCTCCGTTGCTGCTACACACACAACGGCTCAACAATTAATAATTCATCAATCGATTTCTGTTCGGATTTACGATAAATGTAAATGACTCACAGATAAATGCCTTTTTTTTTACATGATACTGAACTTTAGATACGTTTCAGTTCAGGTTTATTTAAATGAGTTTCCAGAGATATGAGCCTTTTAATATTTTGTTGATACCGATAAAGATAGTATACAATATGCGTTCGAACGGTATAATGATAAATTTGGGATAACATATGTTCGGTCATTTAGAGATATTTTTTTTTAAATTGGAATTTAACTGTTAGCTCCGGCAAGCGATGATATCGATGCCTTATGCTCCTTTCACATAATAAGATTTCATCAGGACCTGCCGAACCACACTCTTCCTGACACGAAGAGATTCTGAACGGAGTTCGGTTTGTCCTGGAATGTCGAATTTGATATCTTTGTGGTGCGACATTAACTTTCGCCAGACACGCGCCAGTTGGAAACGAACTCGGATAAAATACTTCTACCAATAATTATATCAAACACTTCCTCCCTCGCTATTTCATGACTGCAACGAGGGAGGAAGTGTAGGTGGGTTTATACTCCATGTTAAGGGCGTACATGTATTTAGATAAGATAGTCTAGAAGGCGAAAAGCAAGAAGATGATGGGAGGTACACCTAGCGAGTAGTCTAACCAAGCTTGCTGCTGCGAAGTGCAGATGCTCCCCGACTTTACTTGAGGATGCTGTCACGGCCGTATTTCACGCTTTCCGCTTCGGAATCAGCTTCGGCTCTAGCATATATGCGTTTTTTATGAAAATATAAGAGTGGAGTTTTCTCAGCTTCGCGATTTTACTATGACTTGCTTCGGTTAAGCAGCGGTATGTTAAAATTTGCTAAAAGTCATTTACGTTTTTCATTTTCATTTATTTTTTTTTTTTATAAAATATGTCCCAATTACTCTAATAAATATTGAATGTTGTCAGAAGGCTTATACAGCACTTCCAACATCATGACCATGTATCTCAAATAATTTTGCTTCAATTTTCTATTGATAGTCTGCATAAGAGTCCACGATCCTTCACCACAAACATTACGAAGATCATCTTGTTCTAATGACCACACCATAACTCCTCCCAGTCCCTTAACTTTGGCATAGTCCACTTTTTTCTCAATCGATTGAACGTTATCGTATCCGACCCATTGGTTAGCGTGATATGCATAGGGCACTTGTTGTTGATTATCATAAACCACGGTCCATCCGGCGTGTTTAATATTTAAACAAATCTAAAGAAACCAATGGTAAAGATCGATTGGACAAAATTTGACTTTTTTTTTAAATACATACCTCAACGTACGATAGAGCTCCGGCTTCGCGAGTTATCTGACCAGGACTTCCCGGCCCCGATGATGGAGCTCCAAAGCCATGATTACTTGGATTGGCGAGAGTAAATGATCGACCGTAGAGTCCTATTCCTAAAACAAGCTTGTTGGGAGACGCTCCTGCTTGAATCCATTGTGTAATAATTGTGTCCTAGAATTCGATTTAATTTATAGTTATAAAAGTAAAAGACAACCTAGTTCGTCCGATAGCACTTACGACATTCAAATCAGGATTGTCGCCGTCACCTTGATGTAGGGGAGCATTTGCCCCAGTTTTACCATCCCAACTGCCATGCAAATCATACGCCATCATATTTATGAAGTGGAGATACTTATTCATATTTGAAACATCGTAGGATGCCTCTCGTCGACTTCGCGCACCACCTACAGCCGCTGTCAAAAGATATCCTTTCTGATCGAATGCAGCTCGAAGATCTCGTATGAAACTTATAAAATTTTGCTGTAATTATGATTTATACTTTAGGGCGCATTCAATAATGTTAAACCGAAGGCAATCGTGGAAGCTCTGCTTGGCTTATTAATCTACTACTGACAAATAGAATCGTCTCTTCAAAACTGGGTGCGTGTACTGTTCGTAGGAGGGTTCCCAGGGCTACACCACAGGCTCATGTGCTCTCACCTCTCTTATGGATCATCGTTATCAATAGCTTGCTTATGGACCTGGACAGGATGTGGTTCAAGGTCACTGCCTACGCGGATGATGTGAGCGTGGCAGAGTCTGGTAAATTCCCTGGCGCTCTTAGTGAACTCCTGCAGAGTGCCGTTTTGGTGATCACCAGATGGACTAATATGTGCGGTGTTGGCATGAATCCGACTAAGATAGAGCTCGTTCAGTTCACATGGAAACTAAGAATCCCTCCATCGATTTAAGGCGTAGTACTCACTTTCTCCAATAAGGCTAAATTTCTGGGAATAATTTTTGATAAGAAGCTGAGCTGTCAATAAAGCGACTGTCGCACTGTACTGCTGCAAAAAGGCTGTAGGGAAGAGATGGGACTTACAGCCTAAAATGTTGCATTGGCTGTACGTTGCTGTGATAAGACCCTTACTGATGTACGTAGTGATCGTTTGATGGGGAGAACCGGGCACTCATCTATCCTTTACAATAGGATGACCCCAGCTTCGACAGACTACGTCGTACACCTTTGGTAAAAACTTCAAAGTCAAGTCTTTGGATGAAGGGCTTGTACTAACAGACACAGACGGCTCAAAAATGACGTTGGGGTTGGCATAGGTGTGTACTCTACCGGGCCGAACGTTTGTTTATCAGGAACATTGTGTCCACTACGGACGTCACCATCCTCACGGATAGCCAAGCCGTGGTTAGAACAATGGAAACTGTGACAAAAACCTCTAAAACAGTTACCCAATGATGCTCGGCTCTTATGATGATGGAGGATTACTTCAACATCACACTCTGCTGGATCTTGGGTTACAGCGGCTTCGTTGGTAACTGTGGGGCGGACGAGCTCGCTCGTAGTGGCTCCACTACTGTGACTCCTACTCACTGTGACTGCTGTAGAAGCTGGACTGATGTGGAGGAGAAGGAAAGTGTTGTTCATCTGCTCTGTGCCTGTCCGGCACTTTCACCTAGAAGGAGGTTAGTCTTGGGATCTAGCTTCTTTATGCTCTTGGAGGACTTGGCTGGGGTAGACATTCACCTGCTGATTTGATTCATAGTCAGCTCTGGCTGGCGCAAATGATTCAGGGAGGTCTAGTGTTATGAATCAAGGGCATCGCAAACGAACCTAGCTATGGTATAAATGTGCCGTGATATTAATGGCAGCCCCAGTAACCTAACCAAACCTAACCTTACATTATGATTATTTTGAAAAGGTTTTTTGACGTTATGCCAGTTCAGCTACCAGTCCAGATATCAGAGCTGTCAGAAGTCCAGCTATTGCAAACCCGCCATCAGTCCAGCTATCTGACATCCCTTCAGCCTTGCTGTCAGACCTGCCATCAGTTTTGCTATCAATCCAGACATCAGACGAAACCAATCCTAAAAAATATGGAAAACGGATAACTCAACTGTTAGCTGAACCTAATAGCACTACTGATGGTACATAAGTCTAATAGCTGGTCTGATGACAGGTCTGATACCTGAACTGGCAAGACGTCTAAACATCATACTGATATACCTTATCTTGTGGTCGTCCACCGTTTCCTGCGGGATATTCCCAGTCTATATCCAATCCATCCAAATGATATTGTCCGATAAAGCTAACGGCATTCTGCACAAATTTCGCTCGTAAGCTTGGATTTTCAGCAACTATGGAGAACACTCGACCACCTTGATTCCATCCTCCGATTGCTACCATTACTTTTAACTGGGGATTGACTTGTTTCAGGGCGACCGTTTTGCTAATTCCGCCCAGACTTATGTCTAGCCATGGATCCAAAATTTTGACTTCAGCTGCTTCGGTGATTCCTACGAAACTGTAGATTATGTGCGTGCATAATTTAGGATTTAAATCGGTCGGAGCTACTTTTCCAATGCCTTGACGATAGTACGACCACGATCCATAGTAGCACACAATTTTGTCTGTAGAAGATAAGAAAAAAGTTGAATTAAATTAAAACGACTCTCTCTAAAAGCGATGAATAGTTTGCTCTCAAGTTTGATTTATTTTGATACTGAAACTACGAGTAAGTGTGGCACTCATGTTTACTTAGAGATTTTTAGACATTGATATCAGTTTCACTCCAGCTATCAGTCCAGGCATTGGTCCAACTCTCAGTCTAGCCATGGTTCCAGCTATCAGTGAAGCTATCTATTTTCCATAAGTTTTGGGTAGAGTTTGATGAAAAGTGGATGGCAGAATCGAAAGCTCGACTGATACCTGGAATGATGGCTAAACTGATAGCTGGACTGATTGCTCGATATTGGCTGGACTGAAACTGCTATATGATGTCTAAAAGCTACTCCATCATCAATTGGCTCGACAGTCCGACGCGACGTAGCATCGGAATTTGGCCGTCTGTATCCTTTTTCACCAATTGTCTGGCTGTAATCAATTTGTTGTACAAGCCCTGTCCGGTCGTTATATAAATCTCCAGCATATCGCATAGTTTGAACAGCTCATGGCTCCATTTCGTTCGCAAACTACTCCGAATACTCGCCGAAGGACCTTCTGTGTTCAGCATGTTTTCGGAGGCTTGAGTTAGTGTCCAGGTTTGGTAGCCAAAGCATAGCGCAGGTTGTATGATTGTTTATATGCGGAGCTTCGCATTTCTGCGCACATGTTTCGATTTCATTATAGGAAGTATCGAGAGAAAGTCTTATTCGCTAGCTGTATCTGTCGTTTGATTTCGTCTGTTTCGGTGGCGTCCTTTGACAGATTGCTACCCAAGTACTTGAAGTCGTCTGTGCATTCAATGTTGACGTCCCTGGTGTCTAAAAAGCACTTAACTCCTGAAAATCTAGAGTACATTTAGGGAAAATAAGAAATTGACATATTACCTGGCGCTCCATATGTGATTGCGACACTTAAAGCAACTAGAACGAATGCCAAGAAAAACTTCATCTTGCTGGGTCTGAATACAAATCACTACATCGAGAGTTCTTTACATATTCTCCAATTTAAGGAAAGAGAGCTGAATTTTCTGATATTTTCTTTTATTAAGTAGATAATCTGCAAATGCCACTCCCTGCTATTGATATACAATACAAGTACCAGAACCATGGAAACACTACTGCAGTAAAACAATGGACGCGGATTTTATATTTTAATAAATTTGTAGTTTGGGAAACAGGCTGTGTTAAAATGTAAAAATTGTCCTGCACAAATACGCTGGTACAGGAAATAGAAGGTTGCGGTAGCTAGAAAGGTAGAGAATCGGTTTACTATGCGAGAGGTTGCAGGATTGATTCCAGCAACGTAAATATTCGAACAGTTGATTTTCTCGCCGACTCGGCTGCGAATAAAATGAGTACACTAATTTGATAAAAATTAATGGAGTAAAGGCGAAACGAGCGTAATACAACTATTCGCCACCAATTAGTATCCCGTAAAAACAGTATCCGAAATGAAGTGCTCTACTATATTTCTGTTTCGCTGCGGAAGGGAAAGCAGAGTCTGTACCTATCTTTAGGAAGAAGAAAATAAAAAATACCTTCATTTTCTGGGTTTCTCAAGATCCGCCCTTGAAATTTCAGGCTACCAATTGGAATGACAGTTATTCATCAGGATCGATTTAATAATATTGACGACCATCAATTCATTCGGACTCAGGCTATATCGTATGTTTAAAACTTGGCTGATTAATTTGCAGCTACCAGTGTACATGAAACAAAATAATGATGTCATAGTAACGATGAAAGAATATTCAAGATTTAATGGTTTTGTAAGAAATTATTGTATTATTATATTAATCTTGAACAACGCGTTGTGGTTTGGGTCTTGGCTAATTCGGGGCGATTACTAAATAGTTTAGTTTCCTGTGTGCGCAGTCTCATAAACCGTGTGTTCTATTTTTCTGACTAAACTATTTAGTTTTTCTGCGAACTAAAAAGTTTGCCATGTGCGGGAGGTCTAAAGGTAATTTTTTTTCGGTTTTCTTTAATATTTCGGTTTTTAGTGTAAACATCGATATAATAACAGGGGAAAAATCGCGTAGTTTTAAAATTTTGCAAAATTAATAATGAATACATGTCCCGAAGTCTCCGTTGATAGGGTATCCAGAAGTGTAGGGGAGTGTAGTGTCTTTTTTCAATTTCCCCGGTCTATGGTCTAATTTACCATTTTATGGTATAATATATGATATATTGATGTATCTTGTGTCATGTGCTTTAATTTGCATTTAGAATTTCTTTTGAAGAACTCATCGTTTTTTAAATGATCAAGGAAAACCGCCAAAAAAGTACCATCTCCCCTATACATCCGGACCCCCTATCAACGGAAACTTTGGAGAATATATTCAGCAGACAATTTTTATAAAGTTTGCAAAAATTTCAAAATCATACAGTTTTTATACCCTAGACCTTATAATGTATAGAGAGGATATATTTAAACCCTAGACATTATAAGGAATATTGTTTTTGTTACGATGAAAATATGTAACACCACCTCCTTAGGTATGGTAATGTATATATATATATATAAATGATAAGACTAACCTCTCGATTCGACTTAGCTGTCTGTCTGTCTGTCCGTCTGTCCGATTGCACGATAACTTTCGACAGAATGAAGCTAGAAGCTTGAAATTCGTCAAATGTTCGTAGTATGATTTACTTGGTTGGTACTGAAAATGGCCGTGATCCGGCCAAGGAAGCGCCTGCCTCCGCTTCATATTCAAAGTAGTTAAATGTATCTATAACTCCCAATTGAATCAACTTTGGCAGATGACTCGAAAGGATCAATTTGTACTCTCCTGTAAAAATGGGATTGATCAGTTGAAAAATAACTGTACTTTTCTTACAATGAATCCCGCATTACCCTACTTTTACTTTTCTTTAATTTTTTACTGAAAATGGATGAGATCCGACCTTCGCTTCGCTTCGGCTACACTAAAAAATCAAATATGCTGCTCCGTTAAGTAGTCTGCGTTTTGAAATGCAGGCGGCGCAGGTGTCGAAGTTTTCGAACAGTTTACAGTTTCGGAAGCACATAAAGCTAATTTCCTGTCAATAAAATATCCGTTCTGTGTAATTATATGGAATAGTAAACATAGTAAATAATTTTGCTGCATAAAGGAAATTTGTCCGATAGTATATGTACTAAGGGTTTAAGTTTTCTCTTGAAATTTGAGTTGGCATTTGAAACTAACTAAACCAAGACACACTCCCAGCAAAGATATGCCCCGTTTTCGTGTTCGCTACCCTAATCTGCTCTCGATCGTTTTTTTTTTGTCGCTCATCCTGCTCTACTCTGGTCTGAAGGAAAAAAACGCAGCTAGTGTGTATTACATGACACAATTGGGAATAATAGTTCAATAGGCGCGTTTTTTTCAAGATCCATATAGAGCAGAACAGGTTAAGACCACACAATTACACTAACAAATTGATCTGAGTTGCTCTCGATAGAACGTTAGTGCAGGATTTCTATTCTGTTAAATAGTTCCACATTTGAAATGCAGGCGGCGCAGGCGTCGAAATTTTAGAACAGTTTACAGTTTGGGAACCACATAAAGATTCCTTCCAATAAAATGTTCGTTTTGTGTAATTATATGGAATAGTAAACATACAAAATAATTTTGCTGCCTGAAGGATCGACAACACACTCATTCAAGTGATTTACCTCAAATGGGTACTCAGTTAACAGGCGAGTGGCCCCAAAGTCTGACAAGTAAATCCCCTTTTACTGAAAAGACTACTTCCGCTCCAGGGCATTTTTCGGACATCTTACCCTGAATATGGATTAGTGAAATGTAAAGACCCTCGAACGTCAATCAAATCCCGGACTATGTTAAATGTTAAACTTTATCGCAAAGCTGACACTTATCAGATATCACACTGTATAGGTATACGCAGCACATACTACACAAAACCCTGAAATCAAGAATCAACTGAAATACGAAAAAAAAAAAAATTGAAAAAAATCTTGCCACAAATGATAAGCCGGCAGAATAATCAGAAATTGTTATTATTCTTACAGGATGGGCAAACGAATACATTAAAATGGAAATTGCGACTCAGATTCATTAGAAATATAATCAGAAATACGTTTCCAGTTACATTTGCTTCGTCAAGCTGAACATAGTATGGAAAAAACTATGATCAGTCGAGTATGGCTCGACAATAAGGCAATCGTAGAATACTGACCGCAGGAAAAATAAGTCACGAAAAATATAAACGACCCTTTTTTGAAAAGGGGCTTCATCAAAAAATTCCAGGACATTTTAGCACACACAGCATATATACGTACATATGTATATTTCAAATGCACAATTTATTTTCATTAATTTCATTCTATCACAATAAACGCATCACTCGCATATTCCGATACAATTACAGGCGTTTTTTAATGGCTGTCATCAAAGTCCAACCACCACCGCCACATACATTACGAATGTCATCGTGATCCATGGACCAAACCATAACCCCACCCAATGATTTCGATTTGGCAAAGTCAACCTTCTTTTGAACGGACTGAACGTTATCGTAGCCCACCCATTGATTGCCCTTATAGGCATAGGGTACTTGTTGTTGATTATCATAGACAACGGTCCAACCATTGCGGACATTTGTGCAAATCTATAAATGTTAGATATTATTTTCGGCTCAAATTTAAAAATTGTGTCAATTGTTCACCTCCAAATACGAAAGAACTCCAGCTTCTGCCGAGATGGTTCCTGGGTTTCCTGCTCCAGTAGTTGCAGCTCCTAAGTCATTATTCCGCGAGTTAGCCAGAGTAAACGAGTGGCCATAGAGACCAATTCCCAGTACAAGTTTGCTTGGAGAGGCTCCGGCTTGAATCCATTGATTAACAATGGTATTCTGAAAATTACAATACGAAGAAATAGATAATCTATCTTAGATCTTCCACAAACATTAACAGTCTCTATTCATACTTACAATGTTCAAGTCAGTATTAGTGTCAATTGAGCTGGCATAAAGCGGTGAATTCTGACCGGTTTTGCCATCCCAGCTACCATGGATATCGTAAGTCATCAGATTGATGAAGTGCAGATATTTATTGATGTTTGGCACATCATAGGCTTTTTCCCTGATACTGCGAGGAGCACCAACAGCTGCCGACAGAATATAGCCATATCTATCAAACGCTCCACGAAGTTCCTTAAGGAGCAGCACGAAATTTTGCTAAACGATTGGAAACATTTTGCGTTAGAAACGATTGATTGAAATTTGTGAAACAAAAGACGGGTGTTCTGAGTTTACCTTATCCTGTGGTCTACCACCGTTTGATCCTGGGTATTCCCAATCAATATCGAAACCATCCAACCTATGTTGACTGATGAAGCTCAAGACGTTCTTTACAAATGCCGAACGAAGAGACGGATTTTCAGCAACCGCGGAGAATTTTGCTCCACCCTGATCCCATCCACCGATAGCAACCATAACCTTAAGTTTTGGATTAATTTTCTTTAGGGCAACTGTATTCGCAATCCCACGTAGATTAATATCAAGCCATTCGTCTAAAATCTGTACGCCACCCGATCCAGTAATTCCCACAAACGAATAGATTATGTGTGTGCATAAATGCGGATTTAAATCGGTTGCAGATACTTTTCCATTGCCATTGCGATAATGAGCCCATGATCCATAGTAGCACAAAAATTTATCTGAGACATGAAAATTAAATAAATATAGTATTTTCGAATAATGGAAAAGTAGGTATTTAATGCTTAAAAAAACGACAAAAAAGGAAAACAAACAAAGATGAATATTCGTTGCCAAATTTGTTCAAACTGGCATTCTGGTTTCGACATCATAAACCTCCAAGAATGCTCAAACGCCAGTGACTCAGAATTGTTAGAAAATATCCATACTACAGGCCTAATTTCGAAAATAAGTAGTACGAATTTTAGGAAAAAAATGCATTCTAAGCTTTAGCGACATACCTGTTGCCGCATGGGCCAAAAACAGATTAGTTAGAGCTATCAATAATACCGCGAAGGCCTTCATCTTATCACAATTGTAAAGAAAAGATGACTGATGAAAATTGGGAAGCTTCTTTTATACAATATGGAAATCTATTGACGATTAATTATCTACAGGCTGATGTGCTGGGAAAAAATAGGAATAAGCTGTTTAGTTATATAGGTATACGACTTTTCAATTTAACGTACAGCAGCGCAGAATTTGTTTATCCAGTTTTTTAAACACCTTTTCTGCCACGATAATATTTAAAAAAAAATTCAAAATGCGTATACTCGTACAGTATGCACTTGTGGGTTTGTTGTTAACAAACAGTTATTTTTAAGTAAGATTGAAAAAATTCCACAACGTACATGGTCTTCGAAAATCGATAGCGGAAATCGCTGTCGCGAATAATCTTCAATATATTTCAGTAGTCCGGATGGCGCAACGGTTAGCTCGTTCGTCTTCTACACACTGGGCCCCGGTTCAATTCCTACTGAATCCAGCAGTTTTCGATAAAAACAAGTATTTACGTGTCGGACTATGAGCCCACTCAGCTGTTAAATGAGTATCTATTTATGGTGTAAATAACTCGGTTGGGCGTGTTGCTGATCACACACCTCTCCACAAGATACACCTTCGCAATCTAGAAAATGCGATGTTGCTAACTCATCTCGAGGCCATGGTTTAGATTGTGACTGTCGCGCCAGTTATTTATTTATTTATATGTTCGATATTATATAGATGCATTTAGTGATTACCTCCTTTATAGAATTGATGGTGATGCTACGCCAAAATCCACCAATTATTGGATCCTTGCACTGGTCGGATTATGTCCACTTTCAATACCAACCATTCTACCGAACAGGAACAGCTGTTTTATTACCATGGTTTTACCGCTGGTAACCAAGTCTAGTCTGACCATATGTATTCAATGTTCTTGCAATGTGCAAGTGCACTTGGTTTCATTCTGCACACCAACTTAGTATGCGTCTGTAGTTTGGCTCGATAACGCACCGAGCAATTTTTGCTTGCTAGGATACAAACCGACAAAAATAAACGACTCCATTAAAGTTTTTTAAGAAAAGGGGCTTTCAAATGCACAATTTATTTTCGTTAATTTCATTCTATCACAATAAACGCATCACTCGCATATTCCGATACAATTACAGGCGATTTCTAATGGCTGTCATCAAAGTCCAACCACCACCGCCACATACATTTCGAATGTCATCCTGTTCCATGGACCAAACCATAACTCCACCCAATGATTTCGATTTGGCAAAGTCAACCTTCTTTTGAACGGACTGAACGTTATCGTAGCCCACCCATTGATTGCCCTGATAGGCATAGGGTACTTGTTGTTGGTTATCATAGACAACGGTCCAACCATTGCGGACATTTGTGCAAATCTATAAATATTAGATATTATTTTCGGTTCAAATTTAAAACTTGTGTCAATTGCTCACCTCCAAATACGAAAGAACTCCAGCTTCTGCGGTGAAGGTTCCTGGGTTTCCTGCTCCAGTAGTTGCAGCACCTAAGCCATTATTCCACGAGCTAGCCAGAGTAAACGAGCGACCATAGAGACCAATTCCAAGTACAAGTTTGCTTGGAGAGGCTCCGGCTTGAATCCATTGATTAACAATGGCATTCTGAAAATTACAATACGAAGAAATAGATAATCTATCTTCGATAAACTTCCACAATATTGACAGTCTCTATTCATACTTACAACGTTCAAGTCAGCATTCGTGTCAATCGAGCTGGCATAAAGTGGTGCATTCTGGCCGGTTTTGCCATCCCAGCTAGCATGGATATCATAAGTCATCAGATTGATAAAGTGCAGATATTTATTGATGTTCGGCACATCATAGGCTTGTTCCCTGATGCTTCGAGGAGCACCAACAGCTGCCGACAGAATATAGCCATATCTATCAAACGCTTCACGAAGTTCCTTAAGGAGCAGCACGTAATTTTGCTAAACGATTGGTAACATTTGACGTTAGAAACGAGTGATTGAAATTCCAAAAAAGGGAGGGGAGGGGTTCTGAGTCTACCTTATCCTGTGGTCTACCACCATTTGATCCTGGGTATTCCCAATCAATATCGAAACCATCCAACCTATGTTGACTGATGAAGCTCAAGACGTTTTGAACAAATGCCGAACGAAGAGAAGGATTTTCAGCAACCGCGGAGAATCTTGCTCCACCCTGATTCCACCCACCGATAGCAACCATAACTTTTAGATTTGGATTGATATTCTTCAGGGCAACTGTATTTGCAATCCCACCTAGATTAATATCAAGCCAATCGTCTAAAATCTGTACGCCACCCGATCCAGTAATTCCCACAAACGAATAGATTATGTGTGTGCACAAATGCGGATTTAAATCGGTTGCAGATACTTTTCCATTACCATTGCGATAATGAGCCCATGATCCATAGTAGCACAAAAATTTATCTGAAACATGAAAAGTTAAATAAATATTTTCAAATAATGGAAAAGTAGATATTTAATGCTTAAAAAAAAGAAACAAAGATGGAGATTTATTGTCAAATCTACTGAAGCTGGCATTCCGATTTGAGTGCTAAAACGCCAGTGACTCAGAATTGTTAGACAAAATTCATACTGCAAGCCTAATTTTTAAAATAATTAGTACAAATTTTAGGAAAAAAAATACAACTAAGCTTTAATAACAAACCTGTTGCCGCATGAACCAAAAACAGATTAGTTAGAGCTATCAATAATACCGCGAAGGCCTTCATCTTATCACAATTGTAAAGAAAAGATTACTGATAAAAATTTGGAAGCTGCTAAATGCTTTTATACAATATGGAGCTCTGCTGATAGTTACCTATTATGCTAATGTGTTAGAAAGAAATAGGAATAATTTGTTTAGTTAGATATACGATCTTTCGATACAGTTGCGCAGAATTTGTTTATTCAGTTTTCTAAACACCTTTTCTGCCATAAAATCATTATATTTAAATATTTTCAAAATGTGTATACTCGTACAGTGTGCACTTTGGGTTTGTTATAAACGAGTTTTTTTTTTCTGGTAAGATTGGGAAAATTCAACATGGTACATGGCTTTTGAAAATAGATCGGAAAATTTATACATAGAATTGATGAGGATGCTACACCAAAATCGTCAGTTATTAGATCCTTCCATTGGTTGGATCATGTGCATTTTTAATACCAACCAAATGTTGATAGTAAATTTAACCAAAATTTCAAGTTGCTAGCTTCATTCTACCGTAAGTTATCGTGCGAATGGGCAGACGGATAGACAGACAAACAGACCGCAAACTCGATACAAGAGCATACGCTGATCATTTCCATATGCGTATATTACTATACCTACGAAGCCTCCTTTAAAGAGTTACATGTTTTCGTTATGGGAGGCAAAAGACCTGCTCTATAGGCCTCCACGTGGACGCCCCAGGAACGGCGGCTTTATTACCACGGTTTTACCGCTGGCAACCAAGTCAGACCATATTAGTTATGGTAAGATGATTTGGATAGAGGCAGAAACTCAGATAACCCGTCCCTATAAAACAATTGTCCAGAAAACTCAAGTCAAGGCTCGGATAAGATCGGATCAACGGCAACGAATAGGCAAGAAGAATTTAGATTACTTTCTTGGAACCTGAAATGTACGATCTCTTTATAAAACTGGCGCCGTCACAATGCTGCAGCAAGAAGCGAAAAGCTACAACATAAATGTATTGGCAATTCAGGAAACAAATTGGCTCGAAAATGGCAGCAAAGACACACACAATAGCTCGCATACAATATTTAAAAGCAGAAAACTTTCTGGAAAGCGAGAATTTGGAGTAGCCTTTATGGTAGATATCATCGAAATAATAAACGAAAGACTATGGACAATCCGCATGAAAGCTAAGTTCTTCAAAATAATGCTAATCAACGCCCATGCCCCGACTGAAGACAAAGACGAGGAAATCAAAGATGACTTCTCTATCATCCTGGAAAGACTCTTTGACTCTCTATGACGTGAAACTGATGGAAGATTTATGTGCCAAAGTCTCACAGAGGTACAAATGGAGGTCACAGTCTCCACGAAATATGTAATGAGAGCGGCCAGCGCCTCGTAAACTTCGCCAGTGGCGGAGACCTAGTCATCAGTTGAACAACATTCCCACACCCACGCATCCACTAACGAACTTGAGCTTCACCCGATGAACGTACCTTCAACCAGATAGACCATGTTCCATAGGAGTCACGCATCCTCGATGTACACACTTTTAGAGGAACGATTTGCGGTTCTAATCACTACTTGGTCAAAACCAAATACCGCTGTCGTATGTCTAAAGTTTACCCGAACAAGGCCAGCCACTTCCGAAAATTCGACATTGAAAACCTACGAACATCAGCAGTCGCGGTGAAATATGCTCGAGGGGGAGCTCTACTCACCCCTACAAGGCGCATGGAATCAAGTCAAGGACAAGATCCAGTCAGTCGCGGTCTAAATGCTAAAGATGAGAGCGATGAGAATCATTGACAAACTTATCAGGCAGGTCATCAGCTAAGTCCACTGTCATCAATGACTTGGCTCATGAATTCCCTTCGAAGCACTCATTGAGGGCAAATAATAATTCATCAAAGGTACATAAATGGGCACGTGTAAGTTAAATGTATTTTACTTTTGTTTTTTCTTCCGCTTCTCCTCGTCGAAAAAAAGTGGTCAACTAATCATCGATGGTTAGCATGGTATATTCTGTATTCCCAAAGTGTATTCGTACGAGATAAATGATCTTCTGATATGATACCAGAATTTTATGTACATATTTGTCATCTTCTCACGTGTCCTTATCTATACATATATAATAGTTTAAATTACTATTGAAGATAATAACATTACCATCAAATACGTACCGGAATATTTGATTTCTTTCACGACAACTGCTTTATAAAATGTACAACCCAGAAAGTCCATCTTAACATTCTCACAAAAGGGACATCATGCTGTGTAAATTAGTTTACACACATGGATGCAAACATTCTTTCTACACTGGAGTGTACACTACACACCTGAGAACGAATCGACAACTTTTTTGAATGAAGAAGAACTCATTTATAGGTGACCTGAGTGCCAGGTCCCAGGTTTTCACTATGGGTTTTATTTTATGGTTCATTAAGTAATTCAAAAGTACCAGTTTTCCAATAAATGTACTCGCAGGCACGTTCAAATATTGTTCGCCCGTCGAGAACATGGGTGAGAACATCATGCTGTGTCACATGCTACACCGACGTTTATTTTTAAGTGTACAATACGTGTGCATATGAGTGCTGCAGACTTGGCGATTGGTTGGCTGAAACCGAAAAAGGCAATTTAAAAACAATAACATCCAAAAATTGTTAATTTATTATTATTGTACAACGCTGGATTCAATTCAATTGATGCTTAATTGAATCACCATAGGTACAGACAAATCTTCGTATCCCGATATTTTGCACAAATTCATATGTAGTTATAAGCATACATATGGAAGCATTCATAATGGCTAACAAATTTTGAATGGGAATTTTGTGACGGAAACTCTTCTCAAACTACTGAACGGATTTTAATGATTATTACACCATTAGAAAGGTATTTCTTCAAAGTTGATGAAACTTAAGATGAAGCTGGAGATGAAATCATGTAGCAAAAACCCAAAATATCGCCTTAATATCGATATTACATAACTCTGTACTTTTACACCTGGTACATCAACTGATGTTCAGTATCCCACCCCATTTCTTAATTTAATATAAACTCAGAAATTATAGCGAATTAAAGCACATGGAAAATCTGTTCCTCTTTCTTTACTTCACACGTGTGCATTTGAGCGCTTTCTACGACAAGAAATAATAAGCTGTGGCTTAGTCTTACGACCCACACCACAGAGGAAAACATAATAAAAAAATAACTGGCGCAACAGTCCAATTTTGACCCATGACGACGAGGTGAGTCAGCATCATCTAATTTTTTAGATCGTGACGGTATGTCTTGTGCAGAGGTCTGTGATCAGCAACACGCTCAACCGAGTTATTTACCCCATAAATGGATACTCATTTAACAGCTGAATAGGCGCATAGTCCGACACGTAAATCACCTTTTTATCGAAAACTACGGCGGATTTGAACCGGGGCACAGTGCGCAGAATGTGAACGAGCTAACCGTTGCACCATCCGGACTACAAAGGAGGAAAACATATACTATTTCGAAAAATCATAAAATATGCATGCTTATATACAATTCGAAGGACAAAAATTCCCCATTCGGTGTTTTTTTTTTATTCTTTTTCGACTCAACTAAATGGGTACTCGTATTAATACCAATGAATACGTCAAAGGCATTGTTGAAATAATTACAGCCAGAAGTTATATGCGATTTTGCACTGCGCACAACGAGTACAAAAAAAAAACATCAGAAGGATAAACGAAAATTTCACATTCGACTATCGGTGTTATATCACAACGTATTTTTTTAGCTGCGTACATTGATTTAAGGTAACTCATTTTCATTCTATTCATAACTGATGACTTATATTTTCAGCATAATAAACTGCAAGCAACAAAAAAAAAACATAGAAACAGTCTGATGATCTCATTCAACATTATAATATACTTTGATCCAGATCTGCAAACACACTGTTAAAAATAAAGTATTTTTACATTTTAATTGCGTAATATCTTTGTCATTCTATTATATTCTACTATACTGTTAAAAATAAAGTATTTTTACATTTTAATTGCATATAATATTTTTGTCACCTAGAGAAAATAAATTCACATAAGCTGGACAACTGTTTAAATTTGTTTCAGTGCTCGAGTGGTAGTATTAATGTAAATATTTGAAATGAATGCACAGAAAACACACACAAAGAAAAAACTTTGTGCAAAAAATAAACAAAAGGCAGATTAGCATATGCAGTTGCTATGGGTGTGGTTAAAATTATTACAAAAAAAAAATGGTTTATAAATTAAAATACAATAAAAGTCCGAAGCGAAATACCCTAGACTTGTACAGACCTAGTGGTGATACCAAAAGTCCCAATTGGCAACGACCATATGCATTAAAAGTGGGTCTCTTATATGGCCAGTTCATAGGGGAGGTTGGCACTCATTTAGTGGGATCTTGACCATTCTCAAAATCAATTAACTAACCCATTCTACAAATATTTATCCAATTTTTCAAGTCGTTAGCTTCATTCTATCGAAAATTAACGCTTATTTGATGTTTCACTTGTAGGGAAGGTAGGGGTTCCTTGAGTCGGATCTTGCCCAGCATTTCCGTCAACCAATTAGATCACCCTAGAAACATTTAAACAAAATTTCAAGTCTCTAGCTTCATTCTATCGAAAGTTATCGCTTATTTGAAGTTTCTTTTGTAGGGGAAGTAGGGGTTTCGATGGTCGGATTTTACGTATTTTCAATATTAGTCGACTGGATCATACTACAAATATTTGACCAAAATTTCAAGTCGCTAGCATTATTTTGTCGTAAGTTATCGCTTATTTTAAGTTTCATTTTTAGGGGAGGTAGGGGTTCCTTAGGTCGGATCTTACCCATCTTTAATGCCAACTAAATCAATCTCACTTTCAAAATTTGACCAAAATTTCAAGTTGCTGGCTTCATTCTATCAAAAGTTATCGCTTATTTGAAGTTTCATTTGTAGGGGAGGTGGGGGTTCCTTGAGTCGGATCTTGCCCATTTTCAATACCAACAAAGTAGGTCTTATTAGCAACATTCTTTCAAATTTTCAACTTTCTAGTATCATTTTTTCGAAAGTTATCGTAATTAAAGGAATATTTAATTTTTGAAAATTTGTAGGGGAGGTAGGCGTTCCTTTGATCTGATTATGACCAACTTACATAATCTTAAGCAGCTTTTCACTTCAAGGTTACACGCCAAAAATCAGGTGTCTACGTCAATTGGTTCAGGAGTTATAGGCAAAAAACCTGAAAAGTAGGGTAGTACGGGGTTCTTTGTAAGAAAATTACCGTTAGTTTTCAACTTATCAATTTTATTTTCCCAGGAGAGTATGAGATTACCCTCATGAGTAATCTACCAAAGCTAGAGCTTTTCATATTTCTTTAATCGGGAGTTATAGATACATTTATGTATTTTACATATGTAGGGTAAGTAGGCGTTCTCTTGGCCTGATCATGCCCATTTTCAATAGCATCCAACTAGATCACACTTCCAACATTTGACCAAAATTTCAAGGCTCTAGCTTCATTTTATCGAAAGTTATCGTGCGAACGGACAGACAGACGGACAGACAGACAGACGGACAGACAGACAGACAGACAGACAGACAGACAGACATGGCTAAATCGAATCAGGAGGTGACCCTGATCATTTATATATATATATATTGCTATACCTCCGGAGCCTCCTTTAAGGTGTTACATATTTCCGTCGTGACAAAAACAATATATCTTATACTATAAGTCTAGGGTATAAAAATATTATTTTGTTTCGTGTTTGCAATTTTGTAAATCAATCTAATTGAAATTTACAAGATCCAGTATTTCTACGGTGGAAGGCGGTGAGGCAAAATGACTCTTGTTGTTGTTGAAGGCGAAATAAAAGAGCTATGCAGCACAGCACCTATTCAACAGACATCCGAGATTCTGTCTAAAATAGAAAAACCCAACCAACCAGTCCGAAGCGTATATACCCTAGACTCCTACAGACCTAGTGGTGATACCAAAAGTACCAATTAGCAACGACCGTATGCATTAAAAGTGAGATTCCCATATGGCCAGTTTATAGGGGAGGTTGGTGATCATTCAGAAGGATCTTAACCATTCTCAAAAACAACTAACTAACCAACACTACAAATATTTGTATAATTTTTCAAGTCGCTAGCTTCATTCTATTGAAAGTTAGTGCTTATTTGAAATCGCACTTGTAGGGGAGGTAGAGGTTTCTTTTGTCGAATCTTGCCCATTAATGTCACTAACCCATTAGATCATGAAACTA
Organism: Chloromyia formosa; assembly: GCA_964017055.1. NCBI lineage: Eukaryota > Metazoa > Arthropoda > Insecta > Diptera > Stratiomyidae > Chloromyia > Chloromyia formosa. Next base: position 151,505,009 of record OZ024815.1, on the reverse strand, counting down.
AATTTAAAGTCTCTAGCTTCACTCTATCGAATATTATGGCTTATTTGAAGTTTCATTTGTAGGGGAAGTAGGGACTTCGTTGGTCTGATTTTACGTATTTTCAATATCAGCCAGCTGAATCTTATTACAAACATTTGACCAAAATTATAAGTTGACAGCTTTATTTTATCGTAATTTACCGCGTATTTGAGGTGTCATTTGTAGGGGAGGTTCATTGGCTCGGATATTGCCTATTGCCAATAAAAACTAACTGGATCTTATCACCAACATTTTACCAAATTTTCAACTCGCTAGTGTCATTCTATCGAAAGTTTTCGTGATTAAAGGAAAATTTAATTTTTTGAAATTTGTAGGGGAGTTCGGCGTTCCTTTGATCTGACTATGCCCAACTTACTAAAACTCAAGAAATTTATGTTTCGGGGCAGACGGTGGAGAAAGTGGATAATTTTTGCTACCTCGGAAGCGTAGTTGCAGCAGATGGTGGAGCGGATGTTGATGCATTTATTAACTTTTATTCCGATTTTTCCATTTTGCCACTGGCAGCTAGGCACATTTGTTTGGGTGTCATCCAATGTCATCGACACCATGCAACGATCTTATGCGGGTAGCGTCCTGCTAAGTGCCATATAAATTGTGTGGTATGGATATCATGCCACCCAAATAAATGGACTTTATACGTGAACTTGGAGGAGTATGGGGTCACAGTCAAAATATCACTAGAACAAAAGCATATGTACGTGATTGGATTGCCATAGATAATGGCAATATGCGAAATCTCTTTTGACCAACGTGAGCACAATGTCCACCCTATGACATTATCAAAACTAACTTATTATTATATTCATCATCTCATCCATTGTATGTTTATGATTAACTGCCGAAATCACAACGAAAGTCTATCCTTATCGTACACATATTATTCCCTCTCAAAGGAGTCATTGCTCTGGTTGTTCCAACTTCTTCCCTTTGTTATTGTGGCCAAGGGACAAACATCCCAACATAGTTGTCGAAAAAATATCCCAGTGGTCCTGCTAGCTCTACGTATTCGAAAGAGTCGTAGACATAGACACACGTTCCGAGACTGAATGAACAATGTTCTGTAATGTTTGCGGCAAAAAGGAAAAGTCTTTACATGACATCTACACAAAAAGGATAATAGCATGGCTGAATGATTTCCAAATGAACACAAACACAAATAAAACGAAAATGTTATGATTCATCCGTCTCTCGAATATTGTGCGGATATACGAAGGCTGACAAATAGTTTACGAGTTCGAAAATGGCCGAATATTTTGTTATTGGCAATATAGTGGAGTATATTTTGCTTATAATGTGATGAGGCCTTTGTTACTGTCAATAAGCATAGTTAAAAATATTTCGATTTGATATTAAATGTCCATTTTATTACTTATCGCACACATAAAGACTTTATTGGACAATCGGAGTTTTTATGAGAGTGCAAAATTTTATACATAAAATTTAAACCATTTGCAACGAAGAGATTCCATGAAGTTGTATATGGAATATAGGGTTTTCACTTAGGCGTAAAATAGTCTAACCCCGGCCACACACTGTCGGACATGAACTCGAACACGAACATTGTACAAGTGTCCTTCAAATTGCTCAAAACATACTCATTTGTGTTAGGTGTGGGTCACACAAATCTGAAGAAAAAGTCCACTTGTACTATTTTCGTGTTCGACAGTGTATGGCCGGGGTTAAGAAAGGAGGCAATATAATGTACTCTGGAGTGGTTTCTCAGACAAGGCCAATCAAGCCTACCACGAGGCATGCCTTCTGTTTTCCAAATTTTTTTTTTTATCTTGGTTTGAGATTTACGTTTTGAGTAGTTGAGTTCAGTTTAAAGCCAAGGCTTCTGCTCTCACAATGGACGTTATGTTACGTAAATCGCAAACCAAAAAAAAACTTATGGAAAACAGAAAGCTGGCCTCATAGCATGCCTCACTGCTAGCCTCACATCATGCCTCACTGATGGCCTCACAGCATGGCTTGCGATGGGCCTCACAGCACGCCTCGGTGTAGAGACCACTTTATAATTATAACTAATCGATTCTATGTAGCAGTAACAGTAGTGTAACAGAAAATTTGAATCCATAAAACTGGGTCTGTCTCTTCAATGCCATAAAACCAAAATTCATAGCTGCAGCATTCAACAGAGACTGTGGTGACCATCTTTCACACTTTTTCTTTCGTACTAATGGGATGTGAATGGTCTTCCTTGAAGTAACAACTATCTGCCATGAAGTAGCTCTTTCTCATAAAAATTTTCCTGACAAATCATTTCACATACAATACGGGAAATATTCCGCTTTTCTCAGCAATGTCAATGTTAACGATCAATAGCGAACCAGTTGGTTTACTGTACAAACATAAAATCGGCCTATAATTCCTTGTTAAGCTTAATCCTTATCTAAATGGAAATTCTTATTGATGCCAGATGAGTATGTCTGTATAGAGACATAGCTATATTCGCGATAGATAGTGGAAAACTATAGATAGTATGTAATTGCAATAGTTTCATTCAATTTTCTGATAATAAACACTACCTGAAAAACAAAATATACACCACCGTATTTCTAATCCACTGAAGTATTTGAGTGTGAGATACTGTGAAAAGAAGATATGAACAGGTACACTTTCGCAGATTTTATGGTGGATTATTATCTGTTGCTGAATAAAAATGTTGTTCTCTTCCTTTTCATGAGATCGACACTTTCAGGGCCGGCGAAAGTGGGTAGTAAGTTTCAATAAGTACAAATAAAGGTAGACCTTTTCATGACACTGATTTCATTCTTGAGAATCATCTAAATTGCAATGAGAATTAATTCTCATGAAAAATTTAGGCAAAAAAAAAAATAAAAAAACAAAACATTGCATATCGTTCAATATTAAACGATTGATAAGAAACCAAATGGGGGATATAGAATTCTTTTCTTAAAACACAGCCAATCTCGCTGGAAGAAAATATTATAGTCCATTTACATTCTCGCGAAGAAGCACTAAGAAGAACGAGGCACGAGAATGTAAACATGTTGCTCGCCCTGCGCTCGTTGTTCCTCGCTTCGCCTCGTCCAACTTCGCTCTGGAGGCGAGCCACCGTGATACACCAGCACACGACAGCCCGAGTGCTCCATGTTCACACTCTTGCTTCGTCGGTCACATACGCGCAGTAGGAAATAATGCATGTATTAGGCCCTAACCAGATTGAACGCAGAATGCAGCAGCAGCGGCAGAAGCAACAACAACAGGTAGATATGTCATCGCCGCTGTGTCATCGCGACAGATCTACGTGTTGTTGTTGTTGCTTCTGCCGCTGCTGCTGCATTCTGCGTTCAATCTGTTTAGGGCCTTATACTATCATATTCGGACGCTTTTGTGGAAAGTTTTTCGTCGCGCATGGATTTTGGGGTTTGAAAGTCTATAAAGTGCACTACTATTTTATTTTAAGGTGCATTTAGATCTTTTCCAGAACACTATCTTTTAAAAAAAAACGTGGCCTATCTTGCTGGAAAAAGCCGATAGAACGTGGCTGATTGCGAATCTGAAGACAAATGGAAAAAAGGGGAGATCCAGAATGGCAACACTGTTTTTTATAAACACGGCCAATCTTGCTCGAAAGAAACTGATGATAGCGAATTGATTGCGAATCTAAAGTAAAAATTGCAAAACATCCAAAAATAAAGAAGTTTCTGAATGACAACCCTTTTTTTCAAAAACACCAATCTTGCTGGAAAAAGCTGGTAGAAGTTTTTTTTTTGGCTGCCAATTGCGAATATGAAATCCAAATGGCAAAAATGAAAGCAACACTTTTTTATAAACACGGCCAATCTTGCTGGAAAAAAATGGGTTGCTGATTGCGAATCTGAAGTCAAAATTGCAAAAAATCAAAAACTTAACGAGTTTCTGAACGGTAACCTTTTTTTCTTCTTCAAAAATACAGCTGAGAAAAGCTGGTATGGGGTTGCGCGAGTGGTTTCGCTTAATAAAAACTTGTGCAGACGATTTTCGAGGAAAATGGATCGAATCCGCGTCCCATTTGGATACTAATCTAGAGCTACGCTTGTGACTGTCACTAATAAAGAATACGTTTGAATAATGTTTGTTAAATTGGAGCGGTACGCCGAGTTTATAAACGTCCACCGTCGCATTAAATAAACGGTCCGATAATCAAACTGATATTTTCATCCGAATTTATAATTTATTTTCACCACACATGAGGTGTATCACTTGATATCAGGGTAGACAACTTGACGATTCGGAATTTAACCTGGATGCTACTCTAGACTGTCTTTTTGCGCAATCAGGACAGAGACCCTACACGATTACGCAAAAAGGGCACCTAGTGAAATTGACGTGTTTCGGTGCGACCAAAAAGTAGTTCGGATGGATAGTGAGTGGCAATCTTCAGAAAATCTCAAATGAGACTATACTCGTGTTTAAATACATACATAATTCCATACAATTCAGGCGGCCAAGGCCCGACGTCGGGCTATCACGCCACGATGATGATGAAATACACAATTAAATTTCAAAAAACTATCATATCATTGAAATATTCGCAAAAAAAACAAAGCAGTTCATCTATTATCATTTAGAATTGTTACAATCGGATCGCGGGATCGGCTCATATAATTTCGTATCTAGTCCATTTCGAACAATTTAAATTATTATCATCTCTCGATAAATATTTATCATTACATACAGATATAGATACGGAACATTATGGATTTGGCTTTAATGGGAGAACTCTCTCTATTGCATTTAGAGAGAATCCTTAATTGCGTCATTTCCGCTTTAGGTAGTCCATGTTCCGAAGTTTCCGCTTAAGAACCCACACATTTCCCTGCGTGGGTTCTAGGTTCTTACCACCTTAAGCGGAAATGACGTAATTAAGGATTCTGTCTAAATGGAATAGAGAGAATTCTCCCATTATAGCCAAATCCATGATGTTCCAAATTCACTAGTTTATTTCTATTAAATTACATTTCCATGGAATCCATGATCCATTTAAATAATGTTATACTGTTTGTACCGTGCTAATATCTGTATTAAAACAGCTACATACTATGTTCAAAAGCCAGCAGTCTGTGCTTTAGTGCCACTTTAAATTGTGCGACATAAAAACAAACAACAAATTTTCTTTAATTTATAAATAAACAAAAATAGTGCGAAATTAGGAAATCTGTAATTTTTTCTTGTAAAAACATGGCGTGTTTGTCAAGGTGTCCCCATTTTTTTATCGTTTTGTATCTATGTTAATCAAAGGTAAATAAATACATATTCGTATGTCTGGCAGACAATACAACTATGGTAGTAGATCAATGTTTGATTCTGTTTCTCCACTATAAATATTGTCAACAATCACTATGCTCATGAGTACATTCAGAAGCCGCAACCGTTGCGCAACAGTGGGGTGTCTTCTGAACTCAACTCACAGTGAGCAATTTTTGGTCAGTTGAGATTAAACTCATTTCACTACTATAGATGGTATCAACGCGGTCCATTTCGTAGAGAGAGAATGAACATTCGCCAAAGTTGTGGAGGAAAGTTGGGTCGGAAAGAGACCAAATAGAACGAAGTATCTATAATTTATTTCGGAAAGTAAGAATTTAGCCAAAGAAAGTTTGGCTTCATCAGGTGTAAGCTGTTCAATTGGTCAAAATTGTTGGCGACACAACGAACCCACGGCAGTTCAGTTACCAAACTTTGTAAAAAAAAAACAATTACAGTTTATGGTTCATGCCGGTCAGAAGATCATATAATGATCACGGAGCGGTTGCACATCCGCTTCACAACGGTCTTGGTTTTTCTGCACCTTCTAAACGTACTCATTGTTATGAATGATTTTATCACGTCGCGTCGTAGGAGCATGTTTGGTATTCGTATTCACAACAAATTGTTCACATCATCTAACCTAACCAAGCTGATCTTCTCCTTTGCATTTAATCTTTATTTGGAACAAGATCGCAAATTGAATTTTCGTTGAAATGTTGTAATTTAAACAAAAGCGATAACTAATAAATTTGTGAACCCTTTAATTATTATGTAGACGGATCATCTGACAGCAAAATGATCGCAGGTTGCTTCTTTCAACACACTCATTATGAGGAGGTATACGATCATGGGTGAGTATGTGATGTCAGGTTCGGTAAAGTTCTCCAAGAAAACTTTGAAAAATGATGAGGATCATCCAAAGGTTATAATTATTTTCGAACATATTATACTCCAGTGAAAAGGCCCCAAATACGAAGAATGCTCCTGAATTTGTTTTATGGTGAAATCTGTAGAATTTGGAGAGTCAGTCATGTGGGGTTCTATAGTCAAGAGGAGGTCACATCTCATTTCTCGTATTTTGTTAAATTCAAACTAAATTTTTTGATCGCCTCCTACGTTGTTCGAGTCTTTGTAATGAATGACTTTTCTAATGATCTATTCGGGTTGTCAATTCTCAGACATTTTTCAAAAATGTTGAGCAATACAGACACCTTGCGGTGTTGACGTAACATGTATAATGTGTGTAGGGGGGGGGGGGGGGGGGGCTTAAACGAAACCCACGGCGGGTGGCAGTTGTATCGCTTACGAGTCGACTCGTGTGCGTAGAGTTCGATACCGAGCCGTTCCGAAACTCTTCCATTCTTCAAGCCCATTCAACGACTCTTTTCAAACCGTAAACCTTTATATAAAAAAAAACTGTCGACGGTTTTTGTTAAAAGGAATATATTTTATATATAATAATATAGAAAATCGATACACTGTTAATTGACGGCCTTATGTGGATAATCCTAGCATTTTTCGTATATAAAATATTCGAAAGATTTAAATAATAAAATCATGTTTGGTGTCGCAACTTAGAACAAAGCACTGAAAATCCAATGTTTTATCAATGAATCCTCATTGTCAATTAACAATAAAGAAATACACATTAACTCCTAAAACTAATCGTCAACCTTATAGTCATGCTCCTCGTTATAAGCACCGCTATTCGTTGGATCGACTAGAACTCCGCGGCATCGTCAGCTGATTTGGCCGCCGTATCCCTTGACTGGGAGAGTGGACTGATTCCGCTTACGCCTGATGCTGATCTACTTTTTTTTTTACTCTGTGTTTTGAAAACTGCCTTTCCATTCCATAAGCTGAAATTGAAGAAAATTTTCAAATCGAATCAATTGATAAGTATAGTACTATATTTAGTAATTTACTTGTTTGTCATTTCCTCCCGACTCGAATTTATCACCATTCTGAGCACTGAGCGATGATCAGAAATAATTCTTGCTCTGTGAAATGACATTTAATTTGATCATGTTCACCCAAGCAGAAGTTGCTCGGTCACTTCTGAATCCGCTCATTTTCATCACGTTCACTTGAGGGGAAGTTCCTCAGTTCCTTCTGAACGCAGCCATTGTCGGAGGTACGCTATTATTTTGAGTGCGCACGGTCGCGTCGGGGGATTTTTCCGTATTCAGGAGTTTGGAATGATCCGCCCGCTGCCCGATAAACACCGGTGATTACTCGCCGTGACAGGAGTCTGATTTGACCCGCCGTCATAGCGTTGTATCGGCGTGACATCGCCGTGATTGAGTCCAAATATTACGAATCAACGAAGCCAAATCGTTACCCTTTTTATGGCAGAGACCGCTTTTAAAACAACTTATAAAAACTCAATTTCTTGGGTTTTGTGAAAACTCTCCCTGATGATATATACAGAAAGAATTCTCCAATTAATGCCAAATCTATTAATATTCCGCGAATTTAAGTATCACCATACACTATCCGACGAACCTAGTACAAATTTCCTCTGACACACACACATACTTCACATAAACGTGAACAAAACCGGTTCACTTGTACCATGTTCAAGATCAAGTTCGAGTTCAACAGTGTATGGAGATACTAATTGTCAGTATCTTCTAAATGGTTTAGTTGCCATCTCTTAGACGCCTTTTTCACTTCGGTTGTGAACTTCAATCGATTTAGTCAAAGCACAAATAAAATGAGCTGAAGCTTGGATAAATATTGGGTTTAGTCTATGGTTTGGACTAAACGTACCAAACTTTTCGTTAAAAATTTCAAATTCGCCGTAAAATCAAAATCTTAAATTCATTTCGAGCGTAGAACAGAATCAGCAGTATAACATAAATGTTCACAATCACCGTCGTCCTCCCGACGTCAGGCTTTGACCGTCAGTTCACACTACCTATACATATTTATTCACTCCAAAGGATACACGATAACAACTTTAATGTATTTCATCGTATTATGAATTTTTCGAAGCATGTAAGCATGCGGGCTAGACACGATGGACGATTGTGACAAGCTTGATAGGCGTATTCATGCCAATGGCATACACTCTCAGCTCGCAACACCTAGAAATATTATGATGCAAAGGGCCCTTACATCCAGATGATAGGTATCATCACCTCAATCCAGAAATCAGATATTTACTAGGGTTCGTTTCTGTTTCAATTCGTGCCCAAGCAGGTGCTGTGAAGCGTATATACCCTAGACCATTGTTTCTCAACCTGGGGGTCGCGGTTAGGTGTAAGGGGGGCCGCGCTCTGTCTAAAAAATAACTAAAGTAAAATAATAATAAACAATTCCTTTTATTAAAGCACAAATTAAATCACAAATTCAAGTATTGGGTTACAAAAATAAATACATTTCAAGTTATAATAATAAAATAAAAGATTAATGCGACGGTTGGTTTTGCTTTTCATTTAGAAGTATATCGATCCGTGGTTCGTCATTGCAAACAGACAAGCGTAAATTATTTTCAAGCGATAATAGCCGATTTCTGTATTTAGTTTTCAAAGCCACCATAGATGCAAAGCCTTTTTCGCATAAGTAAGATGTGGCAAAAGGAATTAATGTTTTTAAAGCTTCTGTTACTAGGCTTCCATATTCACCGCGTTGTGACAGCCAAAACTTGTGCAAATCTTGAGATACAAATTCTAGTTGTAGAATTTTGTCAGCTGATAATTCAATAAGTTGATTGTGGATCTCAACAGGTAATTGGGCAGCTACAACAACATTTTCGTCAAATGGGTTGAGGACCCATCGTTTTGAAAAATCATTCCCGTCATTTGGAAAATATTCCCTTAATTGAATTTTCAGTTCGTGTAAATGCGTTTTCATGTTATATAATACGCGATCAATAATTGCATTTTCCAAATCCTTATTTTTGTCAATAAATTCAGACGTTGCAAGGAATGCGTCAAAATTACGTTTTTCCAGGCGAGCTATCCAAATATCGAGCTTTTTGATGAAAGCATTGACTTTATCCGTCATTAGTAAGACATTTTTGTTGCGACCTTGTAAAGTATAGTATTCAAAATATTCAAGTGGGAGAATATATCACTTAAATAAGCCAATTGCAATAAAATTTCTTTAATTTGCAAAAACTCTGAAAAAGAGCTATTTTTGTCTGTAAAAAAGATTTTCAACTCCTCGCGCAATTCGAAAAGCCTCGATAGAACTTTTCCTCGCGACAACCATCTAACTTCTGTATGGAAAGGGAGAGAATCGTTTTTGGAACCCATTTCTTCGCACAATGTAGAAAGCAACCTAGTTTGCAACGGCCGGCTTTTTATAAAATTAACCATTTTCACAGCTTCAGATAGGACATTTTTGAAACTATCTGGCATTTTTTTGGTATCGAGCGAATGTCTGTGAAGGAAGCAATGCGTCCATTCCATTTGCGGCATAATGCCTTTTAACTTAACTATCAAACCACTGTTTTTGCCAGTTATCGCTTTGGCACCGTCAGTGCGTCAGTACATGCCGCAATGCATTTAGTCCAGTCCAGGTTTTCTTGTTGTATTGCATCCATAAAAACTTTAAAAAGTCCTTCGCCGGTGGCCTGACCAGGGATCGGTTTGCAAAATAGCATATTTTCTTCAATTGTTCCCTTGCAATTGTATCGGACGAAACATAAAAATTGAGCCAAGTTCGATACATCTGTTGATTCGTCAAACTGAATGGGAAAAATTTATCAATTATTTGACGGTAGACATCAATGGCCATCTCATTTATGCGTCTGGATATTGTATCATTTGACAGAGGAACCATTCTTAATTTGTTTGCTTCTTCGGAGCCTATCATTAAATTTACCATATCAATGGCAGCTGGTAAAATTAGATTTTCCGCAATCGTGTGAGGCTTAGACTCCCTGGCCACTCTTAATGATACCAAGTAAGAGGCATGAAGTGCTGCTTTCTCCCTATTACCTGATTTATTAATGTCAATTTGCTGATTTTTTAAAACCTGTGCTTGACGCTCGAAGTATTCTAACGGCTTTCTTTGTAAGGACGGATGTTTGGTTTCAAGATGGCGGGCTAATTTGGATGGTTTCATGCTTTCTGCGGATAGTACTTGATAACACACTACACATTGCGGCTTGTTATCGAGTGCTATAAATCCATATTTTAAATAAGTATCGTTGTATAACCTGGTCTTCTTCTTCATAGATTCACCGGATGTAGACGGTCTATCTCGTTTTGTTACGAATTTATCCATTCTGTTGCCTTTTTTTTAATAGTTTTGTATATCGCTACTGATTAATTGAAAAAAAAAACGTTCCGTTTGTTTTCGTAATTTAAAGTAAAAGACAAAATGTATTGGGCATCATGCGACGAAAATCAATCGAAGCATATGTAGGCAAAACAGACGCAAGGTAGCAGAAGTGACACCATAACAATTTTCTAACGACAACCACATTGCTACAATGTACGCAGCTGCCTTGCATTTGCCTGCAATTCGACTTTCTCTAAATTTTCATGTTATTATTTTTTTAATTTTGCCACATATACACTCCCCGACAATAGGATATCGCACTTAAAAATCCGACATAATTTTGTCTATCCTTTTGTCGCACATTTAACAGTTGCAATATGCTAAACTTGAATTTACCGTTTTCATTTGCCACATTTTCGGTTCATTGTTGCTAGCTAACATGCAGCATCACAAAATATTATTAAGTATCAAATTTTATCAAAATACACCCAACATACGAAAAATTGTATTGCATTTTTAAGTGCGACTATCCTGTTGTCGGGGAGTGTATGTCACTACCCATAAACACTGTTTATTGATTTATTTACCACTATTTTCACTAATTTATTAACGTTATTATCCATGAAACACTTCTTCTCGGTCTGTTTTTATAAAATAAAGGGCAAAAGAACTTGCACAAAAACGCTTTCTTTTCCTAAACACACTTTTTTCAAATCGAATGTGCTCGATTGTGCCAATTCGCTACAACTTCGGACTTACTACAGAAAAAACATATCCCGTCTCTTCCTGGAAATGAAATACTAGAGGCGATTTCATAATTCGAGTTCAGTCTCGTGTAAAAATTTTGTTTGAATATATACGTTAAATATGCGGAACTGTATTTTTGTGCAAGTATATCAGAACTTGCACAAAAATACAGTTTTTGCAATGTTAGTAATTAGTATTGCAAGAGTTTGATAGTAGTTAATATATTAAATGGGGGAGGGGGGTCGCGACGGTTTCATTTGATTGATTTTGTTGTTTAGGGGGGTCGCGACACTAAAAAGGTTGAGAAACAATGCCCTAGACTTTTACAGACCTAGTGGAGATACCAAAACTTCAAATATGCAACATCCATATATTGTACATTGAAAGTGTGGAGGAAACTATATGGTCGGTTCGGTTAGAAGTTAACTACGAAGGGAAGGTGGTCGTCATTTCAGACGAGTGAGTCCTTTTTACAGGTAGGATAATCAGGGGGCCCTAGGAAACAAGAAAGGTGATGAACTGGCAAGGAGAGGTTCCGGAGTTGATAACAGCCCACCAGCACCTATGCCACAATCACATCACAAACAAAATAAATGGGGCCATATGGCCAAACAGAACGGATTGTAGAGTAGCCAGAACCTTAAGGCTATCACTCGACCTTAGGAAGAGCAGGATGCTGTTCAAACTGAAAAGAAAAATCTGAGAGCGACTGTAGGTCCACACACAGGACACTGCCTTACCGCATATCATGCGAGTAGATTGGTATTGAACTCCAGCAACTTATGCAGAAGATATGCGATGGAAGAGAACATCATCGAACACACTTTCTGTGAGTGTTCAGCGCTAAATTGGAAACGCTTCAAAATCTTAGGTGTTTACCGCTTTCAAGAGTAAGCAGAGGTAGCCAGTGCCGCCTCGTTGGATCAGGTGATTCAATTTAGGGGAGTGGTCACCTGGCAACTCTTATAAGCCAGCGAATGGTGGCAAATGAGCCCGAATCCTTTGAAGCCGACCGTACCATTCGAGAAGATTTAAAACATACGTCGGACGTAGTTGCCCCATGGATCGAAATTCGGAATTATTTCCAGTCATGTCTGGTCCTAGTTCCTAAAGCGGGGAATATTCACATGTGCGAACAAAGGATCTCAGAGGCCCATCAGTTGTCTACACTTTTAAATGTCTTGGAGAGAATAATTGATACTTATACGCAACACAATCCCAGAACATTTACATTCAGTATCGGAGCATGCCTAGACTAAAGGCAGGTCGGTAAATGCAACGCTGCGTTCTATTCTGGGTCACATCAATTAATCTGTGGACAATAGTATTGAACATGGTTACCATTCTAGACATTGAAGGCGCCTTCAATAATGTCAACTAGACGCCTTAGTGGATATTCACGCTAACGCTAACCGAATTCTCATAATTTTTATACCCTAGACCTTATAAGATTTTGTTGTGACAAAAACAATATACCTTATAGGTATATTGACAAAAACAATATACCTTATAGGTATATTGTTTTTGTCATGACAAAAAAATGTAATACCTTAAACGGGACTCCGTATCTGTCTCTAGCAATGGATGCTTGGCCTGCTTCTTGTGGACATCCTAGCGGTTAACTCTGCCACTGTACTACGATAAAATCGGCTGTGACATGGCTGGGACCTCAGATTTTACTTATTTCGCAAGCATTAATAGATAACATGATGATGTTAAATTATCCTTAAACTGCTCTTTAAAAGTTCAATAATAATTCAAATTGCACTAAATCATACTTAAAATTAACTTAAATCTATCTTTTGCTTGAAATATTTTTACCTAAATTTCTTTTTCACAATCTTACGTTCTCATCTCCGTATACCCACAATAAGACTCCATTCGACTACCATCAATCTTAACATCAAAAATCTACAATAGACCCATATCATCTAGAACAAACCAGTCAATTTCAATAGCAAACAAGCTACTGAAACAAGGAACAACGCAATGACCGACGTATACATACGAGGATACCCGACAATTGAGTCCTGTACGTGAATACTTCAGCCGAATCGTCGACTAGAGTGGGTATTGCCTGGTCCACGAAAACAAAGGTTCCTTCCGGTCAAATCCGATAAATCTTCTAGGAAAAATTTCCGCTCCCTGCACTGGTATGTGATGGATGATGATGATTGTCCACCATACCGTCATCAACCGACCACCGCACCGGCACGAACACGACGCCGGTATACGTTGCTTAACAGACGAAAATTCATCGGATGCCATAACATGAAAAGTGTTGGGCGTCCCCGAATTACGCCCCATTGAAGTCAGTCTAGCCCGATCGCTTTCCAGTGTGGAGCCGGATATTTTTCTTTATTTTTCTACTAACCCTTTTTCAACCTACGACTTATCCATTTCTTCGTCGTACGCATAAAAGCGAGGAGCTAAATGGACACGAAATGCTGACATGGGTCGAATGCACTGGGGGAAAATCAGGACGCCTAATAAGGAGAGCATTATCTTCTATAGAGAGAAGAGGACTATCCTTGACAAGGAATTTGCCAGTCATTGAATTGATGTAAATAAAGTGATATCAGGCGTCCATAAATAGAGCCATTATGTACGAGTATGTGTATTGCAATAAATCATTTCCAGAAGGTTGAGTGAGAGAGCAGGTAAACTTCAAGTCCTTTTTCTTTTTATCATACTTACAAGTCTGAATGTTTGTCACGCACACATGAGCTCCTAAATACGTCAGAGTAAGGTAATTTAAGATAGACGGATTATGTACTTTGAATTAGTTATTTTCAAGAGAACGCTATCAACTGATTTAAACCTAACCTAAAATATTAAAAAAAATTGATATGAATAAAAATAGAAGCAAAATGCTGAATAATCTTCTAATATGTATATAAAAGTAAAGATTAGGTTTGTATGTTTGTCGTGCAAAAACTTTTAAAACACTGGGGCGATTTTCACCAAATTTTTCACGAGTGTATTTGGGGAGCTGGAATAGATAATAAGTTTTTTCGTGACCCCATATAGTAAAACCCCGTTTAACCGAACCCAGGAATGCGGCGTCATTTTCGATAATGAATTTTTTCATAAGTACTTTCGGAAGGCCCCGGTCTAAGGTGGTTCGTGACTCCAAAAATGATACCACTTACAGTTGAACTCCTATTAACCGAAAAAGTGGAATGACATTTCGGAAAACGAAATTTTTCACAAGTACTTTCAGGAGTCCGGGGAAAAAAATAAGGTGGCTCGCGACTCTAAAATGATACCACATACAATAAAACACCGATTATCCGAACCAAGAGAGCGGCGTCATTTGGGATAAGGAAATCTTTCACAAGTACTTTCTATAAACCGGAGAAGAAAACAAGGTGGTTAGCGAAACCCACCCCTTCCCGCAGTGCTGCGGTTAAGGGACCGTGAAATAAATTGGAAATTCATTCGATTTAAGAGAATTTGAAACCAACTCAGTTGCAAATTAATGCTGAGAGACGGTACAGACGTAAAATAGGATAGAACTGGCGGCATAACTCCGCCAAGAAAATCAGCTGATTTTCTACTATATCAGCTGAGCTTTCTACTGCATTATCATATTTTGAGCGTTACACCCGCCAGGGTTTTAATTTAGTGTCCCGGATAGTTAACTGGCAGTTTAACCAGACATTGAGAAAACGGGCCTTATTGTTTAAGAGACGATGGCTTCGACACGGTATTTTTTCCATCTTTCAAACTTGTTTGCGATAGCTTCTCCCCAATTAAGACACTCGTACAAACCACGAGAAAATAAGTATTAAGTGGTAAGGACCACATTCTACTCGTATGTGCCCTTAACCTCTACACCCATTTAGAAACCTGGGGCCAAACTCTTGAGAATACGCTTCTATCTGAAACTCACAGAAAAAAAAAATAAATTAATTAATTGGCTCAGTATCGGGATTCGTAGTCCTCCCATGTTGTTACTGATATTCATTTAGAAACAATTTGTTTAGCCGGCTAACCAAGGGGCAGATGTCCTGTGAGGATGAATTGTGTGATATAAGTTTCTTGGGTTGGAGATTTGAATTTAAATTCACTAAAAGCTTTATCGGGTGTTTCACTCCTCACGAATGAACTTTAGACACAATGTTAAGCTTTTTGTTTCAGGTATCCTTAAAAGGGGATCCGCCCGAGTTCTCTCCTTTCTGTTAAATGTGGACCTTGAATTCCGCCTTTGCACGTGGATGTGGAATGTGATTTTATGTAAATACTACGCGTAGGAATAGGGATAGGCTCGGATGCCCCACATAGGACGAATATACATAGCATACATACTTCCAAACAACTCAAAATGAACGGACTTTTGAAAAACTGACGTCGAATGACATTTCATTCTGGTTGCTTCCTTTAGTGTGCTGTTCTTAAAGTAGTTTAACGTATTCCCCGAGAAAGATATTACTTAGTCCAATTAATAGGCTTGCAAGGAACATGGATGGGATGCTTGGAGTTTTTTCCCATATGTTTGCACTTTGTGCCCTACTTGACTACACTTACGGTAGCTATAAAAAAATGTGCTTGATTAAAAGAGTCGGTATAAATACATACATATGTAGGTCATAACTGCTGGTAAAGGGCGCATTTTTAGTATAGAAAATGTCAATATGACATGGAAATGATTACGGCAAGATTTTTAAATTGATATTGAAGTCTTTAATGTTGTTGTAATATTGCGTTAATGAGGTAAAGATAGAGATACTACTGTAGATCGTTTACCTTCCAGCATTCCCTGAAGCTTGCAGGAGTTACCCTTCGGTTATTATTGTAACAACGGTCTGGAGAGGTACTGGTGAACGTAACAACATAGAACGAAGAAGCCATGAGCCATTCCGTGGCCAGCATACCTAGAGGTATAGGCAAGCGTTTTAGTACCAATAGAAGTCTATGTTATGTCGATATTTTTTCTAATGGACATTTTGCGTTTACAGCCTGAATACGACAGATATCTAGCGAGACCAATTTATGTCGTCATTTTTTCAGCGGATGGTGAGAGAAATACACAAATGTAAAATACATAGCTTGGCGGAATTTCATCAGCAAGTTGACGGAAATAATGATGGAAACGTTGTAAATATTTTATTTAGTTGCACATTTCATGAAATCATCGTAATTTTATTCAACTGTCGGTACAATAAAGTTTAAAGATTGGAGAAATGTTTTCATAGGTAACAGGGAGGTCATTCTCAGATTAGATTTGATAGTGCTCTTGAAACCACTGATTATACAAGTCTGTGATGTTTTTGGGTAGATGGGAGTAATACGCTAGACTTCCTAACTTCCCTCCACCCCATCGGCACCACTTTTCTGGCCGCTAAAGGCCCATTACATTGAGCGACTTTACTCAACTTCTGTCTGACATCAATAACACATCGCTTCCGGTACATATAGTGATATGGATCACAAATTATCTTGCTGGTCAGCAATCGTATATTGAATTCAGAGACGAAGAGAAAGAATTCTAAACTTAGGATAATTAAACAGGGTGTCCCTCAGGGTGGAGTCCTGTCACCCGCCTAGTTCAATCTTTACCTCTCAGGTCTCCAAGCACCACCTGACGGAATTCAGATCATCAGTTATGTGGACAACTGTTCTAACCTAGCGACAGGAAATAATATCGCTGAAATATGCGAAAGGATGAACAGCTATCTCCACGATCTCAACACCTTCTTCGTCAGCAAGAACCTGAAGTTGTCAGCCTCAAAGTCTACCGCAACTCTATTCACCACCTGGACAAAAGAAGTGAAGATACTGCACATCATAGTAGAAGATGAACTAATACCCACCACAAACCATCCGAAAATCCCCGGCATTACTCTTCAGAGCATGGCTACTTCCCCAGCCCATGCATCAACAGTTTGTAACAGAATGTGAGTCGGAAATAAAGTCCTTAAAGCTTTGACAAGAAGTTTCTGGGGTAAAGACAAAGAAACAGAATATGAATGATACAAATTGGAAAAACATTCAGTCCTGTCAGAATGCGGCCCTTCGCACCATCACAAGCTGTCTCCTGATGTCACACCAAGATCATCTCCACCAGGAAACAAAGACTCTGCCCATAAGAAGCCACAACCGTCTTTCGAAGTAATATTAGTTAGTTGTTATCGAAGTGATAATCCAAGTTTCAATTATATGGGCAAAACCCCACCGCCACTACACATCAGGCGCAACCTGAGGGTCCTTGAGAGGAAAGTCCAAAGAGTTAATATTTTGATAACGCCAACAATACCGACGCTAGATTTTGATAACACCAACAAGTCTGCCATTGGTCGCGGTGCTACGTGTGGAACAGGGACAGACTTCTCCTCCATATGCTTTCCCCTCCGGTAAAATATTTACAGACAACAGTCAATTTTTGAATGTGATATTCCCCTCCGGATCTGAAAAGTATTCAGATCCAAAAATTTACAGTTGTCCGTACGTATTTTACCGGAGGGGAAATCCTGACCCGCTCGTAGGACCGCACCCTTTGATGCGCTGCCTAGAGAGGAAGTAGTCTTGTCGTTATCAAATAGTATAGATTCCACAAGAGTTATCACTCCATAGAAGTTTCGCCTCTGCCAGGAGATTTTTATGTATTGACAAATTGTATAAACATAGTATAAACTACACAGTATAGATACACAAGAGAATCAATACATACAAATCTACCGCCGGAGGCGGAGTCAGCTTTCTTGTGAAGTCTATACAATTTGTCAATACATGCAAATCTCCAGGCAGAGGGGAAAGTTATATGGAGCGATAACTCTTGTTGAATTATCAATCCTCTTTGTCATTATTAACAAATTTTATGATATACGCACACACTTGAAATTCTACTTTGCCACAACAACAGCAACAACCACAACAACAACAACACTTGAACTTCCCCTTCTCGCTCAAAAAAGAACGAGACCTCAATTGGCACAGATCTCAATTACATGAACTTCAGCTTGGAAGACAGATGGGTGCTTCTCCGCAGTAATAGAGACTCTCTATGAAGGGCTTGGCATACCAACCCCTTAATTTTAGAACGTCTAGTAAGGATGTTATATTCAATTAATAATAAGGATGTTATATTCAATTAGTAAATTCCTGTACTCGCCCTACTGGTTACTACGCTTCGTTCGGTTGAAATTTTTTCTAGTCTGGGTCCTCTTACACGCCAGTTCTTCGTTCAATGAACATATTCTTTCATAATGTAGACATTTCTCCTATCTTTGGACTTTATTTTATACAAACTGAATAAAATTAATGTTGTTAAATTTAGCTTAAATGCCCTAGTGACTTATGGTCTACCCTGCACAAATCTAGTTCCTTTCTATTTAATAATATTTTTAGTATTTTTTTTCGAAACCAGGCTCGTGGCGCAATATTATTACTTCTTAATGGATCATTACCGAAAGACAACTTTTAAATTATTGATAATCCTTGTTACTACAAAATTTCCATCAGAGTATTAGGAACGGCTATATAAAAAAAAGCATTAATCCAAGGAAATGTCTCATGATGAACATGAATTCTTCCTCAGATTAATTATTATTCAATTCTATACTTTGAAGCTCATCGAAATGAATGACAATTCAAATCCTGGCCCTTATTAACACAAGCCATCCGCATTCTTCTTTGACAAACCTTCCACAGTAGTATCCTTGAAAATATGGAAATCCCGAGCATCATTGCTTATACTGCTCATTTTAATAATATTCACCTTATTTGACTTTGAAATAAGATCCCAGCATAATTCCTGGCTAAGAACGTATACACATTATGTTGGTCTCATTCACCATGCCTTTATCATCTTACAATACACGAGTACACTTTGAAATCCGGACATTCACCGGATTGTGTGTCTTTCATAAGCCAAAGGACCGAAATACAAATTACTCTGTCTCAAAGGTGGTAAAGTCCCCAAGGATAATATCTTCTCTAGAGTCCGAAGCGCTCATTCACACTTTGCCGAAATGTTCTAAACGAGTATGGTTACAATATGTAGAGCGTATAGTATTGTAAATCTTTTCACATTTCGGATACACTAAATCCAGGTATATTCCAAGACAAGTTTCAGACAGTAGTATAGAGCAAAACTCCCTGGAGTTGCCTTTATTGCAAGATAATCTCTTTGTTGAGAAATTGAGTTTTATGTGACGAGGTTAATTTACTCTAGGAAATCAGAGTAACGCCTCGATAATTATTATCGAGTTGAATTGCCACGACAAATTTGTATCTCAAGATACAACCTTATCATGTCAAGGTCAGGGGGGGGGGGGGGGGGGGAGTGCTTTAGGGGCACTCTACTCTGGATAAAGGATAGTGAAAGAATTCTACTCTGTTAAGTAGACTTCGTTTTGAAATGCAGGCGGCGAAGGTGTCGAAATTTTCGGGCAGTTTACAGTTTAGGAAGCACACGAAATTTATTTCCCGTCAATAAAATGTTCGCTTTGTGAAATTATATGAAATAGCAAACATACAGAATGGTTCTACTGCCTAAAGGAATTTGTCTGATTGTATATGTACTAAGGATTTAAGTTTCCTCCTGAAATTTGAGTTGACGTTTGAATGCTAAACTTAGCCAAGACACACCCTAGCAAATACATACCCCATTTTCGTCTTCACTACTCTAATCTGCTCTATAGCATTTTTTACCGCTTATAGTGCTCTACTCTACTACTACTTTGCCTTAACCCCTAGCGGGGCATAGCGCGTCAACTACTCCTGCGCGCCATCGTACTCTGTTCTGGGCAATGGGGCGCAACTCCCCAAAAGACTTACCCAGTACCTGACACTCCTTTGCCACAGATCGACGCCATGTGATTCGAGGACCCCCTCTTGGTCGGCCTTGGTTGGAAATGGGGTTCCATTTCATGGCTTGCAAAGCAATGCAGCTATCACTCTTCCGCAATGTGTGACCTATCCACTGCCATTTTCGCCTGCGTATCAATTCGTCGATTGGCATCTGACCCGTACGCCGACTTAGCTCTTCATTGGATATTGTTTCGGGCCAGAAAATTCTTAAAATTCGACGAAGACATGAGTTGACGAAAACTTGCAGCTTTCTGGTAACTCCTACGGAAACTTTCCATGTACTGCTCCCATACAAAAGCACTGATAGTACCAGGGAGCGAAACAGGCCCAGCTTGGTCTTGATGCTGAGATAACTGCTCTGCCAGATTTTGGACAGCATGCCGTATGCGCGTTTAGCCTGGTTGATACGACGAGCGATGTCCTGCTCCGTACCACCATTTTCGGCAACAATGCTACCCAGGTAGACGAAGTTGTCCACCTTCTCCACAGGCTGCCCATTAATATTGATGGCAATAGGTGTCCGATTTCTTTTTCGCAACGGCGGGCTAAGAACCTTGGTCTTGTTGGTATTAATCTTTAGCCCAACCTTGCTTGCCTCCCTCTCGAGATCTAACGCCATTGCGGACAGATCCATGATTTTGTGGGAGAGTAGGCATATGTCGTCAGCGTAGTCAAGATGTTGTAGATAAGATGTCAAAGTCCATTGAATTCCTCTGTCGAGTCCGGATAGGGCTGCATGCAACACATCGCCGATCACTATGAGGAATAGGATCGGTGAGAGGATGCACCCCTGCCGAACTTCACTGCGAATCTCAAAGTCCCCCGACACCTTACCTTTATGCAGAACGCGACATTTCGCGCCGTCATAGGTTGCCTTAATAATAGCCACAAGTTTCTCAGGGATGCCTCTCCTGCGCAAGGCCGCCCAGATAGAATCCCGGTTCACACTATCGAAAGCCTTTTCGAAATCGATGAAAAGCAAGTGAAGCGGAGAATCGTATTCAGCGCATTGCTCGATGATGATTCGCAAGGTGTTAATGTGATCGACACAGGAGAATCCGGATCGAAAGCCAGCCTGCTCTTCATCAATTGTGCTTTCTAAGTGGGCCTTTAGTCTTTCCAGGACGATTTTGGCTATTATCTTGGCAACGGCAGGAAGCACACAAATGCCTCTCCAATTATTACAGTCTGTGAGGCTACCCTTCTTTGGAAGTTTGATGATCAAACCTTCCTTCCACTCAGTGGGAAAGGTCTCTGTATTCCACGCTTTATCAACAAGTGGATGCAGCAAATCGGCAGTTACGCTTGGCGCTGCTTGATAAAGTTCGGCAGGGATGCCGTCAAGTCCGGCGGCCTTTCCTCGTTTTAGTGCAATAATTGCAGTGACTATTTCCTCTTTAGTCGGGGCAGTGGACCGTATACGCACATTTTGATGGTTAGCTAAACTATCTATATGAGGGGGAACTTCACCAGAGGTTACACGGTTCAAGACCGCGGCGAAGTGTTCTTTCCACCGCCTCATTTGATCTTCTTCCAAGATAAGTAGCTTTCCATCACTATCTTTCACCGGATGCTGGCAGGAGTTACGACAACCTGTAAACTCCTTGATGACACCGTATACGGCGTTTAAGTTGTTACTTCTAGCGGCTTCTTCTGCTGACGCTAAAAGAGAATTGGCATAAACTCTTTTATCGCGTCGCACACTACGCTGAACTTCTCGAGCTTTCTGACGGTAAAGGAGTTCGATGCTGCTTCGATTGTCGCCTGATGCAGCAGCCAAACGAACTTTCAGCTCCTTTCTTTCAACAATCCGCTGCCATGAAGCGTCGGACATCCAGGGCTTATTCCGGCAATCCGGGTTTGGGCCAAGGATGGTATTTGCGCTATCAATGTACGCATTTTTTATGGCATCCCAGTTTTCGTTTATGTCACTATCTGGGTGACTAGTTATCTCAGCCGCTTTTTGCGCAAGATGGTTATTATATTGTTGTAAGACAGCTGGATTTTTTAGTCGAGCGGTGTTGAATTTGCGGGGCCTGGATGTTTCGTCTCTGGGGCGGCGCACGGCTGCAATACGCAATCGAACATTAGCGATCATAAGATAATGGTCTCTTCCCATCCCAATATCGGCACCCTTCTTGTTTCGCACGTCCAGGAGGCAACTCTTGAATCTTTTACTAATGGCAAAATGGTCGATCTGATTTTGTGTTCTGCGCCGATCAACGGAGGACCAACTGATTTTGTGGTGGTCCTTATGCTCAAACATAGTACCACCGATGAAGAGACTGTGAAAGTTGCAGAACTCTACAAATCTTTCACCGTTGTCATTACGATCACCAAGACCGTGTCTCCCCATCACATGTCTGAGCCCATAGTTATCAGCGCCAACTTTCGCATTCAAATCACCCATAACCATTACAATGTCACCTTTAGGTGTTCTGCTCTGAACGGCGTTTAGTTCTTCGTAGAAGGAGTCTTTTGCCAAGACATTGTCGGGTTCAGTAGGGGCATAACATTGTATTATTGAGATGTTCCTCATTTTGGTCCGGAACCTGGCGGTCAAGACCCTGTCAGAGACCGGTTCCCAGGATAAGAGACAGTTTCGCGCGGCTCTGGTTAAAAGGAGCCCCACACCTGACTCACGGCGACTACCGGTAGCTTTACCGGAGTACAACATTACAGTGCTGCCCGTTGGAGAGATGAATTCTCCGCTGTTCCACCATCTTATCTCACTAACTCCTAAGATATTTAATTTATACCTCAGAAATTCACTCTCTAATTGAAGAAATCGTGCGTTCTGGGGACCTTCTGATCCATTGTCCAGGAGAGTACGCACATTCCAGAATCCAATCTTTGCCATTGTACGATAGCTAAAAGTCGTAACCGTTGAGTCAGTCCTTATCCGAGGCATCGTTGACGTTTCGTTAGCATATAAAGATTTCGGATAGTGCAAGTTGCTGGCATACACATCCTGTCCTTTGATTGTCGGTTTTAACGACAGGCCCTCAAAGGGAAAGGCCGTGGTATTTTTTTTTTCACACCCCACACCACAGGGGTACCTCAACCAAATCATCGCAACGCCATCACTGGCGGCTTGACGTTGGTTGGCAATGGTCAGTGACCACTGCCATTCCAGGGGGCGCCCACGCGGAGGACTATGGAAGAGGAATTTTTGCCCCCCTAATCTGCTCTATAGCATTTTTTACCGCTTATAGTGCTCTACTCTGCTATGTCAAAAAAAAACCGCAACAATTATGTGAATTAATGGAAGTATCGTTTGTAATTCCGCTTATTGGAAGAAAATTTTTAAATAATTCAAATAAAAAAAAATCGGGGTGGGCAAACGAAAGTAAAGGTTGGGCAATCCTGGGCAAACGAAATAGTCAAAAATACCGCTGAAATATGCCAAATTTGAAAATTTACCTCAAAAAAATTGTTTTATTGATAACTTTTTATTTAAGGGTGGACAAACAAAACATTTTGTTGGGCAAACGTGGGCTAACGATGAGCAAAGGAATTACCCAGCTTGCATTAGAAAAAAATCATATCGAGGTGCCGATTTCACAGACCGTCAACTTTTTCCATAATGTAACGTAACCCATTTTAGACACATCAATTAACATCAACTACTCCCACTCTGTGGACAACTGCCTTCGAAATTTTACCATTAAAACAAGGATATTCTCATGCCATAATTTAATAAAGGCAATTATGTATGTGCTTCGATTATAGCAATGATAGCTGTATCCTGAATGTTAAGAGTACTTTTTCCCAACTTTTCATACACTAAATGATTATGCAGGACATACAACTCTTTCGCTAGGTGAACCCGCTTGGCTCAATGTCATTGTTGATGTCATTAAATCTTTAATGAAAACATATTTCTCCATTATTCTTTTCGGGGTTTAAAATATAATTGTCGTATTGTAGTAGGGCGCGTTGAAAGAGAACCTACTTTTGTACCTTTTCATATCTGGCTCCAGGGAATGGGGTGTTCATTCGTACATTAATCACATCACATATTTAAATCGTAACGCATGAATAATGTGTACAGTTTGTGCTAAAAAAAAATATTGTCGACTTTATTTGAAAACCTATCATATTTTTTTATTTTTCTAATATACTTAATACAAGGATCCGAAAATGTTATTTAACGACGTACCTGATA
Source organism: Chloromyia formosa (assembly GCA_964017055.1). Lineage (NCBI taxonomy): Eukaryota > Metazoa > Arthropoda > Insecta > Diptera > Stratiomyidae > Chloromyia > Chloromyia formosa. Next base: position 151,480,750 of record OZ024815.1, on the reverse strand, counting down.
CACGTATAATATACAATAGTTGATAATGCTGATTCAGTGAAGATCTTCTCGAAGTTTAAAGCATAATCGGTATTGTTGCTAAACAATGCCTCCTAACGACCGGCTACCAATGAAGGTTCGGAGACAGCCTTAGGTCACGTTCAACTAGGCGGAAATGCGGCAGCATGTAAATTACCAATTGGAGGGAGTTCACTTGAAACTCAATAAAAAGTAAAAAAAGAATCCTAAAAATTTTTTTCTTTTCTTAAAGGATGCACCTAATTTTTTTATGATTTCGACGCCTTTGGCCTGGACCTTCGACCCTTGCCTTCAATTCCCATTCTAGCACATAATATTGCTCCTTGGTGAACCGATGAGCCCTTTAGCCCGTGAGCGATTCATGAACACATCTGTATAGAAGCTCTGATTTACCTAAAAGTACGATTGAGTTCGGGCCTGGATGTAAGTAGCCTGACTTTTGAAATCAAAACAATTCTCAATTTATCTTTATCACTAACGGTTCTATTAACAAAACTCAAAATATCGGAATGACCAACTTGTCTAGCAACGCGGGGCGGAAAAAACAGGCATAGGTGGAAAAATAAATAACTAGCGAAACAGACCAATTTTGAACTATGGCCTCGAGATGAGTTAGCATCATCTCATTTTCTAAATCGTGGTGGTATGTCTTGTGCAAAGGTGATCAGCAATACGCTCAACCGAGTTATTTACCCCATAAATGGGTACTCATTTAAGAGCTGAGTGGGCTCATAGTCCGACCCATTTTTATCGAAAATTTCCGCATTCAGTAGGAATTGAACCGGGGCCCAGTGCGTAGAAGGCGAACGTGCTAACCGTTGCGCCATCCGGACTACTGGCGTAGGTGGGAAGATGCTGAATATAAATTCTAGGTTTGCCAACACAAATTTTGAACGCGAAAACCAAAATAATGCACTTTGTCCTCATTAGTGTGACGAAAATGTTCATCGCAATTTTTAAGAGCCGTTAATCAAGAAGGTCTGAGCATTTATTTTGCTATTACGTTTTAGCAAATTTGGTGTACTTTAAGAATATACTTTAGGGAATACGAGATGTCAATCCATAACATTGAAAAAAGTGAGTTGTTGTATTAAAAGGGGGTTCCCAGTCAAAATTTCCAAACTTCGTTTTAGGTTCAGGAAACAAAAATGTTGAGTTACAAAAAAATTATTTCACCTTCAACATATTTTTTTTATTTTTAATATTTATTGGTCCTGGGAGGGGCTTTAGCCCCCTTAGCCCTCCCCATGGTTGCGCCACTGCATGGCGGGGTCAAGGCAATTAACAACAAGCAAAGCGAGTCGTGCGGGTTAGAGTGAAGCTTTCTCATGTTAACTACCAGGGTGCATACCACATTCACCATCTTCTCGCATCAGCAATCTCAGGTTCAGGTTTAGGCCAAACACTCGCTTGGTGGTCATATCCATGATTATTTAAGAGATCCGAAAAAAGTAAAATGCAGACATAATGCACACTCTGTATGTTAACGCCGATGAAAAGAGTCCCTAGATACGTATAGGACTTATTCATTGAATCATTTAAAATGGCATATTTTCGTATTCTGAGTATTCTTAAAATTATTAAAAATTCAATTCTCCTACGCAAAATCATTTTAAAGTTGAACAAATATGAACCAATTTTTCATTGCTGTATATTTGATACCTACACGTTACTGCTAACAAACTACATATCAGATTAATTATTAATTCAAGCATAGACATTCGAGCTCCTTAAAAATTCACACACGAACGCCACACAATTCCTCCGAGAAAGGAAAATTGAAAGCCTCCAGCATCGTACGGAACGGAGAAAATGAAGAGTTTATTAAGAAAACGTATTATTTACATATTGTTTATTTGCCTAATGTGGAATATTGTGCTTTGATGAACTTTTTATAAGGAAGATAGCAGATTATGTTGGTAGAAGTCAGTGGTTAAGTGGTCAGAATTATGAATCAATTAATTTCAAATACTCGAATAAGGATATGTACAGACATAACTGCTGTTGACTTTGTATTGAGAGTTCCCCATGTGGTGTGGGGCGTAAGAATAATGCCACGACCTTTCCTGGCATGTCGAAGAAGGCGACTTAAAAAGACGGAATGTGTATGAATGTCGGCACCATGCATCATTTGAAATCTCTGAACTCAAGAACACGTTGAAGCGGAGTGGGTAGTAGTGTGAATGTAGCGTAATACGGGATTATTGAGGAGAGGATGTGTGTTTTTTTTTTGTCAATTAATTATTAATTCTCCTCATCTTAGAGTACCTTCGCCAGTTAAGAATTTTACTAGAACGTATCAAATATCAAATTGACACACCCAACGTGGGTTAAAAGGGGGGCTTATTGTTCAACTATCGTGCCTCTTTCTACGCTACCATGCGAGTAGCCTTACCTCCCAGCTCCCACTCGTTGCATCACTATCCCATCTTAAATACGTCCCTAAATATGAGAAAAGACAGGTACGCACACCACACGGTCTAAGTACATATCGCGTCTCTTCAATGTTTATTTTTTTTTTTTTAATTCTATAGTACTTAGCCAAAAAAGAAAGCAGCCAAGCCCACTGAAAACATCTTACATAGATATCACTCATTACCAAGAATGTCCTTTTTCCTCACCAAAGGACTCAAAATGCCTTCAGAAGTAGTCTAGAGCAATCGCTTCAACACAGTCAATCATATGATACCCATTGTACCTATAATAGGTATATCACTTCATTGCAAAGCAAGAATGTCTTTTTCTTCAACAGAGGTCTCAAAACGCCTTCAATACCATTTCACTTGAATGTCCTTTTTTCCTCACTAACGGACTCAAAAAGCCATAAACAGTAGTCCAGTGCATTACAGAAGGAGTGATCTTTCAAAAGACTTAGGCGAGTAACTTTGGTTTGAAACGGCAGAATATACCGTTAATCCAGTCGATGACTGAATTTGCTGCCACCGTGCCGAGATCAGGGTCACCCAAGAAACCCACTGAGTTTTTTTTTAAGTTCGGACCACAGGAAGTGTTCGAACTAACGCACAAACACAAACGACATGAACATATGTATGTGATACATAGTGTAATTCTAGCCTTAGATCTGTGAACTTCCTAATATGTTAATGGTAGCAGTGAAAGCTCTCTCTCTTCTTGATGTGCTGGCCGGCTTTTCATGTGGCCAAAATGGTCCAGTAGAATTTCATTTTTGTGCGACTGAGTTTTCTTCAACAATCCTGCCTGTATTAAGGTTCTGATATACGGGACGCCTATACGCGATAGCGCAATTTTCACCCGTGTAGCGTAAACGCGATTTCTGTTTACACATAATTCGGGTAAGCGCATTTATGCTTCGGTACCCGTCGTCGTCTAAAATATTACGAACTGTCGCGTACCCGTTTGCTGTTTACATGTATTTTATCATGGATTTGTCAAGCGCGACGCGTTTACGCGTCTCGTGTATCAGAAGCTTAATGAAGGTAACGGTTTTCACGGCCAACATGACAGCCTTGGGCTTCGTCCCTACGGGCATACCGACTAATGTACTACTCTAAAGAATTTCTAGCTTGTTTCGATTATTTTTTACGATAGAAACAACACGTAACACCCAATTAGTATCGGAGATAGTTGTCGCGTTACTTATGAACCTTTTTCCTTGAAGTTTCTACAAGAATACAATTTGCACGTTTTCAATATACGAACGCAATAGCGTGTAAGCCATTATCGTTCAACAAACCAATTACAAGTGTAAACGTTGCTCTTTTGCTAATTGACGCCAACTCTCCTTCATTAGTAGCGAATAGAGTGAAAATCATAAAAACTGAAAAGGAAGTAAACGGAACGGAAGTCGAGCAATTATGAATAAAAAGTCAAATTAACATCTTGTTTCTTGGCATTAACATTTATAAACAGTCTTAATCTATTTTTGTCGGCCCTTAAGGATGCTATAGTTGTTTGAAAAGTCGTGTTTTTTTTCTGGCAGCGCGTTTAGAGGGATGGAAAACAGGGTTACCAATCAACGATATCCTTAACGTATCGTGTAGGCATGCAGAGGGATGTGGACGCGCTTGGTATTATAAATGGTGTCATTTTAGGACTTTTTTCTTCCCAAGCTACCAGTCTATAGGTTCAAAAGTACTAAAAGTAGTAAAAAAAAATAAGTACACTGGAAAAAAAATTACGTAGCGGAAATTCACTGATTCAGTGTGCCATTATGACGGTTTTTGTTTTCGGTGTAAATCTTTCTGTCTGGATATTTTTTAACACCTTAAGGTGAATTTCTAAATATCCGGAATGGATAAAAATTATCTATCAAAACGGTTAAAACAAATTATCCAAACGGCAAATCGCTGGATATTTTTTTCAATCGGCAAAAAGCTCGGACGTCAACCATTGTCACGGCGGGAATTGGTTCAAATCCCGCCGATTGGAAAAAAGAATACATGGGACTGTCGCCTCAACGCACTAGGCTACCGACTCACTGATAAGAAGTTACGTGTTTTGGAAGAATAATAGATCTAATATTATATAAATATTTGCACCACCCTTTGGAGTAATAACAGTTTTTTTCATTTCGCTATGTATTTTTTGTAACCATATTAGAACAAAAATTTCACGCTTTACACTAACAAAATTTTTCTATACAGAGCAGGTTGTTAGTGTAATGACTGTTTAAAAAAGCGCGTATTGTCTTCTACGTCAGGTAAATTTGTTATTTCTTTAACACCTATCGTGCGGTGTAATCCGGGAGTTTTAATTCACCGAATGGATAGAAAAAGTGCATTATCCTGCAACTGGGGTTAAACGGAACCAACAATTTTTTTAATGTGTATGATTTTGCGAAACAAACACACAACCGGTTGTTAGCAATTGAAATGACAAACGTGCATTATCGTCAATGACTGAAAAAAAAATTGAGAATAATGTTTACAATCATCGTATATAATGGCTGCTAAAAAAAGCATCTACAGAACAAGCTTGGAACCAGGCCAAGTTAATAATTTAAGTAAGTCAATATACTTTATCCCTATCGCTTTTAATTTACTAAATAGAAGGGGGCAGGAATAATAAAGTAGACCGATTATACACAATGACCCCCTATGGTTAAGCTTTCTATAGAGAAGGTTTTACCTGCTATATTATAGACACAATGGCCCAAAACCTTCTCTATACAAAGCCTGGAAACAGACGACGATTATTGTAAACAATCTGCCTACTTTGTGGACAGTAATACCCTTTCCATTTAGTACAATTAGTAAGGGGCAGGGACAAAGTAGATTGGTTTACCAGTTGGAAGCTACTGTCAGCGTGTATCTGAGCAGATACCGGCGATGGTGGCTGCCAGAAGATGGGTTTGAAAGCAATCGCGAGCTGTTTTCTGACCAAAACCACCATACGTTATCCACCCAGATACACGATGGCAATGATTTCTAACTGCCAGTTATGGGCTATTTGTGTGTAACGAGTATAACAATTTAAATTCACGATTAGCAAAACGCCAATGATGGATGGCGATGGGAATGAAATCACACAAATTAATAATATGACAAAAAAAAATTATTAAATAAAGCCGGATATTCCCTAGATACCGTCATTGAATCAAATGCTGCTCTGTAAACATCCAACAAACTCCATCATCCTCGTTCACCAACCCTTAAAAGCATTCAGACGCCTAGATTTATACATAATTATGCTCCATTGAGTTTTCTTAGCAAAATTGGAAGTAGTTTCGAGATCTAAATGTTACCTCATAACATGAAATTTTATCGTTCTTGTCCGCAGGACTATGCTACATACTTTCAAAAGGATAGTCAGTCGGGCATTTCATGGAAAATATTATTTTCGTTCCATCGAGAGATTCACCGGCAACCTGACTATGGGCGGCGTGGAATGGTGCGTCCATGGCTAGCACTAGGCTACTACTTTTTCCAGAGTATGTTTTCACTTGATTAAAGTGAATTCGTCCGAGATGTAGTGAATGAAGAAATATATTGTACATAGAGCTAAATACAGACGACTGAATGCAGCCGCTGTAAGTGTAAGAACAACAACAAATATACCTACATACTGGTATATTTCACTAAGCTTTACATTTTATCCTTTTCCTAATTAATACCCAACTGAATTTGGGTCGAAGAAAACGTACGGTGGCGGGAGAGTGGGGTGGGGAGACGATAATAGAAGATGAAATGTTTTCTTTTGAGCTAGAAAATGGAATGATGACTCGTTGGATGTAACCTTCATTAAAAGTTTTTACGACCGAAAGCTATTTGGAAAAAATTTTCAGATTTATATGGAGGAGAAGGTGAGGGTAATTTTAAATTTTATTATATGAAATTATCTGGTACTGGTGCTATAATAGAAACTAATATTACCATGCAAATTATGATTAGTGGAAACAAAATGAATCAGTAAATTTAATTGGAAATTACTTCACCTACACAAGGACGAATATAGCATCCTAACAGCCAAGGATATGTCTCTCCAGGGACCTGAGGTTTTCGTGCACTGTCTCTGGGGTTTTACTTCTAGATATTACAACGTAGGGCAATAGCTAATTCGCGGCTACTCATTTGGGCTTCATCTCGCAGCGCCTCTGCTTTCCTGAATTATCGGTGAATCAGGTTCACTTTTACACTCACTGTACAAGGTGTCCTGAAATTGGCGTATAAACGCACTGCTACCTAATTCCCCATTTCAGCAAAAAATATTAAGGAACATTTTTTCGAATTCTTAACCCTTAAGCTGATACAGGCACTTAAATTGTTTATAAAAATTGCCTACTAAAAAATTACTTAAAAAAATAATATCTGGAAAACATGCTAGCTAGAGGCGCTCAAATAAAACGTCAATCGTAGCCAATACGTCGTTCTAAAATAAAATACAAAATTTATTTGGTGAAAACCAGGTTAACCGCTTATATATAAATTTTGTAAAAAAAATTTTCATCACAATTTTTTATTTTTTTTTTATTTTGTGCATATGTAATGTACTTGTCCCGTTTTAAAAATTAATTCTCTATTTTATTATGATCAAATCACGATAACATCATTTCATCCTAATTTTTTTAATTGTTGGCAGTTATTGCCCAGGTTTTTTGTGTGTTGCAATGTCGAGCACTACGCCGATTTTACATTACTAAAAGCGCAATAACTGGAAAACTACGTAAGCTAGAACTCTCAAATAAACACCTTAAATAAATAAAGTTATCCCATAAAAATCAGAGGAGGAGTTTGTTGGTTGTGCCCTTTGAATATATAGCCATGGAATGAGCTTGTTCTATATGTCTCCATAGAAACAGTGGCTCCAAAATCTGGGTACTAAGTCGACATGTGGTCGACAGTCAGCTAACTCAGTAGACCGTTTAGAAATTATAAAATTTAAATATTGACAAGAATTGACGTTTGTTTATGCACAATTCGACAGCGCGGTCAACATTATGTCAATACCGAAACGCGAACTGAGTAGGCTGACTGTCGGCAATCTGACAAGAACTGACTTTTATTCATGCACAATTCGACAGAACAGTCAACATATGTCAATATCAAACAACAACCGAGTAGGCTGACTTTCGACTTATTCGCCAAATGTTGGAGCCAGAAACATACAATACAAGCTCATTCCATGGTTCTATGTTCTAAGGTTGAGCCTCTCTAAAATGCAGTTATTTTTTTGTTTGAAATTTTCCCTTTTATGACTTTTACTGTAATTTTCGTATACATAATGTAGAAGTTCTATTTCAAAAATCGAAAGTCTATTTTCTTATGGTCAAATCGTGCTTGGATCATTCTATCCTAATTTCTTAATTTCTGGCAGTTGCGGGCCTATGAATAAAAATCGTTTAGGTCGAAAATTTACCTTTTTAATTATAAAATTCAGATTGTATTAAGGGGGGGTCTCAGTCGAAAAAGACAGTTCTTTTATTTTTTGTTACATCTTTACTGCGGAAATATTGAGGCTAGCTCAATAAACTTTTTTTTTTGTTTGATTTATATAAGTTTTTTCTTGTAACAATCTGTGAATTATTAAATTCGAGTAAGCATTAACGAAATTATAACCATTGACTGCCTCATTTTTTCCTTACCGAAATTCATCTAGTTAATGTACCTTTTTACAAAAACTACTAAAGCTTTTTCAATTTTTCTTCTTTATATGTGTAAAGAAAAGAATACCGAACATTTTGTCGTTTTATTTATTCAGATCTATTTTTATTTAATTTTTGACGTGAAATTATTGGTGTCGAAAAATTTAACCCGTTTTCACAACCCTTTGAAATTTTTTCCCCATCTTTTAATAGGAATTTTTAAAAATAAAACGGTAGAATCTTCACATACTATTCAAGAACGGTTCATAAAAATTTGAACCCCGTAGGATTAATAGATGCCCAGAAAAGGTACATTTAAGAGGAAAAAACGTGATTTTTCAGGAGAGCACTTTTTCTAACGGATGATGTTTCATGATGTTTTTCAGTCTAATATCGATACTTGGGTTATCGCTGAGACCAGGAATGATATCTAATCGATCGGCGCGATCTTTTAAAACTTTCTTACTAGATGGTCCCGTTGCGGGGCGCGAACCGCAGAGACCGTGTTTCGAGTAGCAAAAAATGCCCGGTGCGTTAGCGAGCTAAGCTACAGACGCATACTAAGTTGGTGTGCAGAATGAAACCAAGTGTCACAAACAATTCCACTTCTTACTAGTGTTTTGTCGAATTCGAACCTACTGTGTTGTGTAAATTTGTTGCTGATTTTGCTTACACTACGATGCCTCGTAGCGGAAATTCGCTGTTTGTAGCTACTGAGTTGTTCAAGAAAATATTTTTTTTAAACAGATATTTTCACCATTTTTTACCAACATGACCAGAATGACATGGAGAATACTTTAAGCTAAACAAAAATTTTCATTTTTTTTTCGACTGAGACCCCCTGAGATCGATCTGACGACGATTGCATCGTATATGGGGGCTATTAGTAAGATATACGAATACGAACATCTGAAGCATTACTTCCTTCACTCGCCATTAATTTTTCTATTGGCTGACCACCAACTTCACTTCCGGAAAATACATAGTACGAGGGCGGCCTTACAGCTCAATATATCAATTTAATTTTAAATCGACTTACCTGTCATTGTTTTCACCTCGGGTCTCTATAACTATTGTTTTCCAATTTGTTTGACATAACGACACCTATGACACCCAATTGACGTTTGAAGAACTGTCACATATATATCAGGGCGACAACTTTATCGATGTAATGGCACGACCCAGCAGCACAGATCCAACGAGATCCAAAAACAGACCGGATCAAAGACCGGTCTACAAATTTGTATGAAGATCCAATGAGACCTGGCGAAACGAATGCACCTAATAGGATCCTCTCGTACTCAGTTTCTTAATTGCCTGGGTCCAGTTTAAAATTTTGCGAAAACAAACGATTCGGCAATATTTCTGTTAACACCAATTGTTAAGATGTGTACAAAGGCCAACTATTAGACCCGCCATAGACGGTGCGATCCATCGTCAGATCGATCTGACGATGGATCGCCACAAAATATCTGACGATCAAAATTATATGGAACTGCCAAAAAATCGTCAACGATAGTCACATACACTGTGCGACCGATCTGACGATCACAATATCGTCAGATCGATCTGACGACGGATTGCATCGTATATGAGGGTTATTATAAATTTACAATATAATTATCTAACACATCGCTGTTTGTTCAAGTGAAATTTTTTACTAAGCACATACATTCTGCGCAATGTTCACGTTGTTTTTCCCGGCGTTCATTTTTGTTTGTCATTTTCTACATAAGTATTTATCCTACAGAATTCCCATAAATCTCAAATTAAAGGTAATTCATATATCTAAAAACTCAATTCTCATGACTTTCCTCGAGGTGTGACTACTTTTTCCGATATTTAGAAAGTTGCATTACCAATGTATATTTTTGGTAAAAACAAATAAAATCTTTAAAGCTCTATTTCTCGGAAAGTGATGCTCGCACGAAGCTGATTTTTATATCAAAGATTTGAAAATTTAGTGCACTTTAAAAGATTTAGATAACTTTTTCTGTAAAAAGCTTAGTTACGCAGATGTTGCGTATTGAAACATTTTCTGGTATGATTTTACCAAAATCGTTTTTTTACGATATTGGCTTTTAGTCATTTTCTTTGCAACAAATGGGAGTATAGGATTCGTGCTTATAAGAGTTACTTGTTCAAAATTGTTGTTGGTAAACCTTAAAATTGTCTTTAGCAACTGAAATACCATTGGAATAAAAAAAAATTGTACGAAAGAATAATAATATTATTATATATATTAAAATAGCCGCTCAACCAAAAAACGTTATTTTTACCAATAAAAAAATCTCAGCCGAATTTTTGTTTTCAAACCCCGGATTCACGTTCAGCACGCCCAAAAACATAAAGGTACAAAAAAATAAAAAGGTCTGCAAAACTTTCCGTCTCGGCCGTTCATATGAACGGAAAGGTTGATGTTCATATATGTAGATGAAATCGCTGTGATGCTGATGAGTAAATAATCGCAAACCTGTATGGATTTCGTCAATTCGAAGCAACGAAACTAATAGCCGCCATACATTATCCGATCCGTCGTCCGATCGATCGGCAGATGGATCGCCACAAAATATCTGCCGATCTCCACTGCTCTCACACTGAGCGATTTTCGTGCGATGCGATAACGAATGACAATTCAAAAAATAGGTTATGATTCACTCCCAATCCAACCTAGATTCATTTTTGTTAACTATTTGGATGTGTGTGGTATTTTCGTATACCACATATTTGATATTTCAATTGCAGTGCCATTTAAATCATTAGAATCCTTGAAATTTCATCATTTAATAATTTGGTAATTTGACATTCACTTGCGATAATCACATACACTACCCAATCGATCGTCATCGATCGATCGCACGAAAATCGCACTAAAATATCGGCAGATCAAAATTGATCGCCCGATCGGTGCGATTTCCACATACACATGCCAATCCGTCGGCCGATATTGATTTCGGGCGACGGATCGGCCGATCGATCGGTGTGTGTATGGCACGTTTAAGATGTGTATCGATACCATTTGTGATATAAAATGGCTACAAAAAAAAGTATTCAATACTATCATTAGATGCAAAGAAATGGAATCGAAATTATGGGCAATGTATTCGAAATGAATAAAACTATTACTATTTCATGTCGTAATTGGAAAGAATTCAAGTAATTTACTTCTTTTTGCATTGTTCTGACTGAGGATGGGTGAATTTCCGCCATCATGTATACATCTAAACCAAAGTTTGACGTGGAATCGTACTGCCTAAAGCGAAAATAAACTTCAGCATTGGACTTCCGTTGTAATATGGAAACGGCAGTAAAATGTGAATTTCTATATAGTAGTATTGAAATTGATAGAGAAAATGAAAGTATACTGCGTTTACCGCTCCGTATACAGGGTGACGAAATGCCCTACCTACTGGAACAAAAACGCACCTACTATAAGCAAAAGCTAATGATTTATTAAAGTTCATGGAAATTTGGCGAACGATACTCTAATAGTATCGTTTATTTCAGGGAACACATGTTTCTTACAGCCTCCGCAGAAAGGGTATATTAGATTCGCCATGAAGTTTACAGAGGTGCGCCGGATTTGGCCCGCGGGCCACAGTTCGTCAACCCCTACTCTAGATCGTAGAGCAGTGACCGAACGAATACGGCCACCGAGCGCGTCGAAATCTACTGTGCTTCAGATATTGGATAACCCGATCACTCGACCGGGATAATTGGAGGAATGATATTAAATAAAATACCTTTTCTTTTCTCGGACAAAATAATTTACTTATAAAACAAAATCACATTTGATAGTTGTTGAATTATTGCGCAAAAATAATCTGCTTGTACGCAACGAGCTTTGACATTCGTTTGGTGGCATTTGTTTTCTTTTCCTTTTAAATTGTTCTAGTACTAAATATAATAATACACTTTAATTGAAAAAATTCATAATTTTACTGTTATCCCTATCCACGTTCCATGGATAGAATTGTAAGAATGTCGCTGAGAAAGAAAAAATTGTAACAACATTTCATGTGTGAAAACTAATGTCCTCTCAACGTTTACATTGTCATCATCAGTCAGAAATGCTTTAACGAATCATGAAGATATCAGCTAATATCGATGATTTTACATACATAGTTGCAACATGCTAAAAACCGGCAATCTAGCATTTTTTTTTAAGTTTTACACACATTTGACAGACATTAAGTCTATTGGGGAAAGGTATTGTCTACTCCTCGATATCAATTGATTAATTAGTTTGATCTAAACACACAAAATTTTCCTAAGCTGGCTTCATGGTTCACCTCATTGATGGATATCTTTTTTTTTATATTTTCGTCTTTCATATCACACGCACCGGCATTTATAAAATGACGTGGCGCACACATAAGAAAAATATATCAATTTCGGAATTCTAATCATGGGCGTATTAGATTAATTTGAATTAGAACTAGGAACGCTACATTTGAAAGTGTTTTGACGCTGTCGCACTAAGATCGTCCATACTTTTTCGTGCACTTTCCGTCATATCGTCAAGAGATTTTTTCGTTTGTGTTATTAGACCGTCTGTACTTCTTGCTGCGGACTCGGCAATGCCTTTAACTTGCGATGAAATCTGCAAAAGGGAAAGAAAATTCTTTAATACATATTTTATTACAGAGGAAGAGAAAACAAATGTCTTTAGAGTTTAGAACTAATACTACACTAAATCCGAGGATGCATCGAGATTTTTAGACGTTTAAACATAATCTTTAAATTAATCTTGCTTATGGAACACAAGAGCGTGATCAATTAAGCAGCTCTGTGAGAAATCACCCCAAAATAAAATAAAAAATGGCCAATTTTGGGAAGTTTTTCGGAATGAAATTTTCGCCCCAAAACCAGTCGACAAAATTGCCCAAAACTTATGGAAATATAGCCCCCAAAACCAGAATGGAAACTGACTTCAAAGCCCGATAAATGAACCCAAAATCCGAATGAAAAGTGGCAGCAAAATTAAAAAGACGTTAAACGATGATGAAACCCAAATCACAAAATTGAAGCTATAAGCCGCTTTCGATTCACCGGATTTAGACCATTTTCATACAAAACGACAGACCGGTTTTAATCCATGTCTCGTATGGGACCTCATCGGATCAAAGCTGAAAGCAAATTGGTTGAACGTCAACTTATTTCGCCTCCATTTAAATGTATACTGCGTCCGCAATTCGCTCCCAGAATGACGAAGTATCTGTATGGTGGCCGTTTAAGTTCGCTTGTCGCAAAGTCGTGGCTTCGTTTCGGTCTAAGATTGAAATCCAGTGAAACTCATACTCGGGTGATAAATTTAGAGTCGATTTATTCATTTTTTATTGACCACGCATTTCAATGGTGTCGCGGTCTCATAATTTGACCACAAGAACGACTGGCAATCGGAGGGCGAGAATCCTAACTCAGAAATACGAGGCCTGTATGATAAGTACCCGTGTTTACCGACTGACGGCAACACTGACGCAAAATGTTTATGCCATCATGTAGCGCCATCTTTACAATGCGAATGTGAAAATTTCAGACAGATTTATCGAGTAGTTTTTTTTTTGACAGCTGTTGAAATTCATCAAGTTCGTGTTTATTTGCAATCATGGAGAAAGAGCAATATCGATCAGCGATTCGATTTCTTTTTTGGATGGGAAGACGTGTGAGGAAATCAAAGTGAAGTTGCATGCCGTTTATAAGGACCATGCACCTTCGATGACTACCATCAGATATTGGTTTAATCAATTCAAGCGTGGCCGAACATCCGTTTTTGATGAAGAGCGCCCAGGCCGTCCGATTGAGGAGACTACGGAGGATATGGTCAATAAAATCCATGATATTGTGTTAGCAGATCGTCGGATGAAGGTCAGAGAGATTGCTGACAGTGTACACGTCTCAATTGAACGCATACAAAATATCTTTCACGAAAAATAGGGCATGAGAAAGCTATCGGCGAGATGGGTGCCGCGTTTACTAACAGTGGAGCAAAAACGGAATCGCATGACAACTTCGAAGCACTGTTTGAACATGTTTAAGCGCAATCCGAAAGAATTTCTACGGCGTTTCGTGACTGTTGACGAAACATGGATCCATCACTACACGCCAGAAACGAAAGAACAGTCAAAACAGTGGAGTTCACCCGGCGAAACTGCTCCGAAGAAGGCGAAAACGGTTCCATCGGCCGGAAAAGTCATGGCCACCGTTTTTGGGATTCGCAAGGCATCATCTTCACCGACTATTTGGAGAAAGGAAGGACAATCACGGGGCAGTACTATGCTGATTTATTGGATCAATTCAATGCTGAATTGATACAAAAAACGGCCTCACTTGTCACCATGACAACGCACCTGTTCACTCGTCCGCAATCGCCACAGCAAAACTGGTCGAATTGCGCTACGAATTGCTGCCTCACCCACCATATTCCCCTGATTTGGTCCCCTGTGACTTTTTCCTCTTTCCAAACTTGAAGAAATCGTTGGTAGGAAAAAAAACTCAGCTCGAATGAGGAGGCTATCGACACAACACAGGCCTATTTTGCGGAGTTCGATAAATCATATTTTTTGGATGGCTTGAAAAAGTTAGAATATCGCTGGACTAAACGTATCGAGCTGAAAGGAGATTATATTCAGAAATAAATAAAAAAATTTTTTTTGTAATGCGTTTTCTTGCCTAACACGGGTACTTATCATACAGCCCTCGTAGTTAGGACTACCTTCATAATAGTCCTAACTATTTCTGTTTAACGAAAATTATATAATTCATGGAGATTAGACTACTGCCAATAAATTCTCCACTGACGTATTTGTTTCGATTATCACAGCTCCGAATCTGTGGAGGTACTTAGCACAAAAGTGCGAAGTATACACCTGTGCTGCTGCTGATTGCTGACCGTAAGTAAACAATTACGGAAAATTCCTTTTCATAACAACGTGCTACTTGTACATGCACTGTATGTCTGCAGACGGTTACCAGACATTGTCAGTTTTGATTAAGACGCTCAAAAAAATTGCATACTGGTCGAGATCGCAATTCATTCAAGAGCGCGTGGGGAATATAATAACTGTTGCTAACTGCTGTCGCTTGCGGCTGGCAAAAGTCCAACACACATGTGTAAATTGCATATAGAACTGTTTAAGGAATGTTTAACGTCATACAGTCTTCATTATGTGACCTGTGCTCGTTCTGCATTGGTTGCTACACCGATATCTTGTAAGAAAGCTTCTCTGAAATGATTTATATTCATAGGACAGTCGTCTCTCATGATACCCATTGTTCTTATTTTATAAACTTTTTGGCTAAAAGATTGACAAAGAAAATTCATGAGTGAGCTAATTAGAAACAGTGCACGTAACGATTTTTTTTCTAAACGAAGTGCTAATAGAAATAATTTATAGCAATTTTCTGCGGCATCTTTAACTTGGTTCAAATTAGAAAATTACATTACATATGGCCCAACCCACCATCATAATAACATGACAGGGTGTAGTAGTGGCATAAAACAGATGCCTAAAACAAATTGAAATGCATTGAAAAAGATTTCGAACCATGAATTTCAATATATGTACCTCAAATATTAATTTTGCATCCTGAGAAAGTACATTTTCAAGCTACGTGGAAGACAAGAAATTGTCAGGTCGGGCCAATGCAACGTTGAGAATCGAATTAAGGAACTTGTTAGATCCAATCCAGCTAATTTCAGGTAATGTTCAGGTGTTTATAAGGGCGGAGCCGAAAGTTTGTCAAAGTGACCATGAAAGTTCGGCGAAGTTAGAAGCGAATGCCCCTCAACGAGCTGAGTGGCATCTCATGCTCGTTGCAGCTGATGTCCGAAATATGTGACCGGGGGTTTTGCCTGCTAGTTTTCCCTAACCATTACACTGATAAAGATATCATATACCTTGGGTGGTAGACGATACAATAAGGGCATGAAAGCTGGGTCGCACTGACCAGGAAAAATATCAAAAAAAAAAAAATTATGCAACACACGTCACAGATCGTTTAAACACTTGGCCTCTTATCTTAACCCAAACACAAAACCCAACCACCGAAATTCCGTCGCTATGGCAAAAATGTCGGAAACTCCCATAACAAACACAAGAAATGAAATTTAAACCTAAAACCGTATTTCCATATAAAACTTACCTCTGTATTCAATTTGGCTATGACCCATTCTAGACCTTGTCGACCCTTTCCAGCATTCACGCTAATTTTTGACGTCAACAAATCTTCCATATAACGATTTAGTGGTACACCTTCAACGGTAACTGTTGCCTCTTGTTTCAGGAGTGTTTTTGACGGATCTGTTGGATGTGGTGTATAATATAAAACTTCATCTACGGAAATATGTCTGCAGAATGTTAGGTTGATTGTTTTCAGTGTCATTTGTCGCTCTTTTGGATCAACTATGGATTTTTCACTAGCTAAACACACTTTGGTGGTGCCTAATATCTGAAAAACAGAACAAATTGACGAAATTAATTATTATATTTTAAAAAAAATTATATTATTGAAAACAAAATATATTGTCTGAGCATGTGATCTTCTGACAGTTTCGTAACAAATTAAATTTACATAGGCGAATTCGTCACAATATACTGTGTTTACAAAGTAATGATAAGAAAGTACACACAAGGTCAGTTTCTTGAACATCAATCTTACAACAATATTTTCTTTTAGTACATATGCACATGATTTCTTCCTTGGCAATGAACCAAGTACTTATCTATAATTAACTTGACGCCAAATTCTTCTAGGGTCACATATACACCCAAACTTAAAATTGATGGAAAAATGTGGGAATCAAAGAAAGTCGGAACAGTTGTCAAGAGCGTTTCGAGAGAAATGCGGAACCAATGAGATATGACCTTCGCGATGCAGAACAGAATTTGGCTTACAGAAAGTTTGGTCTTGAAAAAGGCCAGTATAAATTCGTGAGTCTCTCGTGAATAGAACAATCCACCCCAAAACCAAAATAAACAATCGCCCCCAGACATTTTGTTGTATGAGCTTGGGGCGATTTTTCATTACAAAAAATTTGTAATGAAAAATTTGAGGCGATAGTTCGCAAAATTTTGGGAGAAAAGTTATTTTTATGAAGTATACTACATACTTTGCCTTAACCCCTAGTGGAGCATAGCGCGTTAACTAATCCTGCGGGCCATCTTACTCTGTTCTGGGCAATGGGGCGCAACTCCCCAAAAGACTTACCCAGCGCCCTACACTCTTTTGCCACAGATGCCATGTGATTTTAGGATCCCCTCTTGGTCGGCCTTGGTTGGAAATGGGGTTCCATTTCATGGCATGCAAAGCAATGCATTTATCACTCTTCCGCAATGTGTGACCTATTCACTGCCATTTTCGCCTGCGTATCAATTCGTTGATTGGCATCTGACCCATACGCCAACTTAGCTCTTCATTTGATATTGTTTCGGGCCAGAAAATTCTTAAAATTCGACGAAGACATGAGCTGACGAAAACTTTCAGCTTTCTGGTAACACTTACGGAAATTTTCCATGTACTCCTCTCATATAAAAGCAAAGACAGTACCAGGGAGCGAAACAGGCCCAGCTTGGTCTTGATGCTGAAATAACTGCTTTGCCAGATTTTGGACAGCATGCCGTAGGCGCATTCAGCTTGGTTGATACGACGAGCGATGTCCTGCTCCGTACCACCATTTTTGTCAACAATGCTACCCAGGTAGACGAAGTTGTCCACCTTCTCCACAGGCTGCCCATTAATATTGATGGCAATAGGTGTCGGCGGATTTCTTTTTCGCAATGGAGGCTAAGAACCTTGGTCTTGTTGGTATTAAGTAGAAGAAGAAGTATACACTGTACAGTTGTACTGCCTAAAGCGGATATCCACTCCTAGGATCTCCCGGAGGTGTATTTCGAAGACCATGTGCAGTACATCCCCAAGCAAGTGACCAAACAGATATGGTTTTTCAGTGCCTAAATGGAAAAAATACGTATCGATCTCGTCCCCTTTGAGAGGACAAGATCAAAACGTTTTTTGAGAGCATTCGACGTCTAAAATGGAAAACTGGCTCATTTTGTATGAATCCGCTACAGGTAGTAAGAACCTAAAACCCACACACGGGGATTTGCAGTTCCTAAAGCAGAAATTCCCTGAGTGCAACCTCAAAGTTCATTTCCCCTTTAAGGAATTTACTAACCTCCGTTTTTCGTGCAAAATCTCATACAAAAACTGTCAAAAATCCGGTTGGCACGAAAATTTTCGCTCTTCTCTGTACTCAGTTCTTCACACAAAAATCCCATACACATACAAAAGTCTCCACACTGTTGTGAGCAATTTCCACACGAAAACAATTACTTTCCATTTTATTTCGTGTGGAAACCGATCATTACAGCGGTGATCGCTCTCTTTTGAGTGAGAAGGGGAAATTCAAGTGTAGTGTAGATCGCCGCGGATATGTGCTCGTGCTGTGTGCAAGTCTACACTGTCACTTTTTTCGTGAGAGAAATAATTGCAACATTTTCGCACGAAGAGGTTAGTAGAGTGGGGCGACCGGTAGCGCAGTGTGTTGAGGTATCAGTCTCATGTTTGACTACCGGCGTTTCGGGTTCGAATTCCGTCCACGACGACGTTCGTGGCCATGGATGTGCAGGAGGTGCATGCTGTCAACTGCATTTTCCGAAACCAAATTATGCCAACGAAACGTCAACTGGGCGACATGGAACAGTTGACGCGCTATGCCCCACAAGGGGTTAGGGCAATTGAGTATTTAGATGGTAAAACTTGTCATTCTTTCAAATTCACAATATAGATACGTATTTACGGGCATTTAGCCACTACGCCAATGCCTCTGTCTCGGCCCCACAAAGAGACGAAACAGATACGAGTTTTTGGCCATTTAGTTACTAAAACACCGTACGTTGTTGTGGTAGCGATGCTTCGAATACTGCAGTTCTCTTACATCGAGGGGATTTGGCAGCTCTTGGCCGTCGAAAAACGGGTTGTTCCGGTACGAAGAACCGGCTGCCGCAGGGACGAGAAAACCGTATCGATTTGGTCACTGACTGGGGTATGTACTAAACAGGGTTTTATGGACATTATAGACAACAATTGCACTATAAAAACGTATCGATCTCTTTTCCGTTTCATGCTGGACGAATCCACGGAGAAACACAATCCCCATCTACACTGTAGGTAGTGCCTAAAGCGGAAATTCTCCTCCTTCGGACTCGGGACCGAAGCGAAGCTAGTTCTTGGAGAGTTTCTTCATAGAGTTCACATTAATTCTGTAATTTCGCTAGAATGCCTTTTAAAGTATCTTAATTGAGTACTCACGACAGGCATTTATTATTTACTACTACTTCTACGGTAAAATATTGATTCAACTCAAAAAGTCTCAGTGACGTTCAAACATGCAAACTTGTAAGTAGCTAGCCCAAGAGCTAGCTAAAAAGTCCGCAATACTTGGAGCTATCGCGTCTTAAATTGCTTCAATCATGTTCAATTGAGGAAACGATTCGTGGTGAGATTTTTTTTTTGGGTTAAGGCTAAGTTACGTTGATAACTTCACGATTTTTTGGGGTTGCGCAAAAAGAGTTGAAGCACATGCAACAAAATGTATTGGATCGAGCTAATGTACGCGCGTGTTTTTTACGCCGCCGTAAAGCTTTATGAAACACAAAACTTTGCCGCGGTTCAAGGGATGACAGATTTGGTTCCCATTTGTTCTATGAACGATCGGGGACTTTGACAATACGTAATGCAGCGCAGTGACATGTATGCCTGTACTCCATAAAATGCCGCTGCCATGTTCATTAGCTATTGCAAGCGGCATTCCCTGACGCAAGATTTCAGCGTAAAATCGTCAAGTTATCACTGTAAATTGCTCTTTAAACGTGCCGACGTTCATGGTTATCGACTGCACCATGAGATAAGAGGGAAGCTGAAGCTCGGAGGTCGAAATTAAGATTTTCTTTTCTACACTTTAATGGCCTGTATTTACTGAAAATATCGCCTAGTTCGCATACCATTATTTCAATCAGAATGACTTTCAAGTTTTTCATGTCCCAAAATTCAAATATGTATATATATGTTACCAACCGTAAAAAGTATCAAGCAACAATCTGAAAAGTGCTCAAAGCCACCAAGGTCGCCCAGTCGCAAAGCAATCATATCACGTTGTTTCATATTCGTGCAACAAGTCTTTAATCTCCAACAGCTTTGTCTTGCCAGAAAACGAGCAAGATCTGAACTTGGCGAAAATGTTGTTGAACTTTTTTCTTTCTATCGTCGTCGTCGTCATCGCGCTTTAGCTATACTATAGCCGCTGCCTGGTCACTTGACTACTGAACTGACTGCTGCTTTGTTATCTGTGACGCGTTTCCGATAAAGTATTTACGATAAAGCGAATGCGGAGTGAAACACAAAAAAAAACATTTGTCAGACGCCTAAAAATACCACACAGTTTTGCGTACGTACTAAAATATTCAGGTGTGACGCAACCGAGAAAACAAGACAAGAATACGAGTAAGCGTGAAATATTCTATAATGGAGAATATATTCAGGTTCAGGAGAAGCCATTTATCCAAATGATGAATAAAAACGGCGTAGTATATATTTTCTGGTTAAAGGAAAAATCGTACGGATGGTCATGGACAGTCCCGCCGTTCATTCAGTATGACTATAGTTACATAATAAATTACCGTTTCGCTTGGCGGAAAGTGCAAGATTTACTAAATTTAGACGTAGTGTTTTGTCGTTCATAAATAGTGATAAATGCAGAGAGGAGAATGAATAAAATATTGTCAATCACTTCTGCGAAGTGTTTGTTTGACGCGCTATGCCCCACTAGGGACGAAGGCAAAGTAGTGTTTGTTTCTATTTGTCAATCAGTCGATTAGGAAAGTCTTGGCTAACATGATGTAAGGTCTTCGCGCTTGAATGAGCTGGAAAGGGTTATGAAATTCTAGCAAAAATAGTACCCGGCTAAAAATTATGACAATCATAGAACAAAGAAATATTTATCAGGGTGGATTTTGATAAGAGGTTCAAAGTCCTGTCTACTAATTCTATGGATCGACAAAAAAGAAGTTGATAAAAATGATAAGTCTGAGAAACTGAGACTCGATTTTTATAAAATTAGTGTACATTTCAATTTGCGATACTGTAACAATGAACGAGGAGAGTCGCATTATGGGTAATTCTGTAATGTGGGCAGAGAGCCTACTTCTACTTGATAAGAGACTGGAGAGTGTCGAATGAACGCTCCTTCTCTGATCACCGCTATCTGAAGTTTAGCGCTGCCGAAAATCCTGCAGCAAGTCCGCGTACATTGAATTACAGAAAGACGCAACTGGTCTGTGTTTCACCGCGTAGCTCTCTCAGAAGGGCTACCATCACTACTAGGTCAGCCCACTAATGCACAGGAGCTGGATGACTTGGTGCATACTCTGACGGGTTCAATTAATGTGGCAGTATATATGTCGTGCCCTGCCAGTTCACATGTAGGAAAAAGAAAACTAGCGTGATGGAACTCCAATATCTCCGAACTTAGAGCTGCGTGCAGGAAAAGTTTCAACAAAGCGAAGGTCACCAGTCCGAAGTCAGACTGGCAATCCTACAAGAGACACTTAAGCTCTTTAAAAAGGTGCTAAACGCAATTTATGGAGGAGTTTCTGCGAACAAATTCAAGGGTCCAGAGAGGAATCCAAACTTTTGTCGTCAAACCCATCTCTGCCTAGCTTTATACAAAAGTAGGACGAGACATGGACGTCCTCGAACAAGGAAACTATCGAGTTTCTGCTTGACTCGCATTTTCCCGGCTTGCTCACTCGAAGATAGCTTTACTCAGCGGATAGCGCCGTGTGATTTCGCATATTTCCCAAACTCATACGATATGCTTGAGGCCTCATCAATCCCTACAATTTAGATTCAGCAATCATCTTAAACTGTGTGGTGAATTTTTTTGATGCTTTCATTGGTGGGTGAAACTTTTGGTCCTCTCGAACCAACTCATCACCCAAACGGCTATGAGCAGCTCAAGTGAATGGAACGCACCATATGTTTACATATTTCGATACTTTCGATAATGTGTATGGTATGTACCAGTAATTTGTGTCATAAAGAGATTTGTGGATATTATTGTACAATATGCTCGACAATAGTTTGTTTTTTAATATTAAAATTTCAAATCAACTTACCGCTTGTGCCCAATTTGGAAAATACCATTTTGAACTAACCAGTCTGTGCGTATGTAAAACGCCGTCGACAACTTGTCGTTCAACAACATCTGTGCCAACCACTGCCGGATTCATTGGATTCGGATATTTTCGCCATGCCGCTTGAGCGACTGTTTCCCATGGATGACTGCAAGGAAAATAAATTATTTATTTGTTATATAATTTCTTAAGAAAGTCAAATTAAACTTTTTTGGATAGACTTTGTGAGCAACTTCATAATTCAAACTGAAATCTATCTTTTTTATAGTACATACTATAGAAATCATTCTAAATTAATTTAGAGACGTTTTCAATAGAACAACCAGTTACCTCCCAATTGGAGAGTGGGAGCCTCATTCATTTTATTCTGCTTCAAAAATTGATCATCACTCAAGAGAATCTCTAGTAAGCTTTCTATTTAATTCACAGATAATAATAATTCACGAGATATTTCGTTTTAAGATTTTGCCAATTAATCTTTGGCCCCATAAATTTGTAAATGCTCCACGTAGTTTTGACAATTTGGAAAACGAATGTCGTGAGGTGCACTCGTGTAAACATGTACTCGTATGTACATATGTACATAGATATATATGTACATATGTACATAGATATAAGCCGTGTTCGATTCACCCGGACAAGGATCCATCCCCATACAAAACGACTGACCGCGGTCTTTGATCCAGCTCTCGTATGGGATCTCATCGCATCAGAGTTGTGAAATGTTTGAAAGCCAACTTGTTTCTCGTCAATTCGCCCTACCTATGATTGAACTAGTTTACGACAGGTTTCATATATCAAGTGCACGTGTGCTGTGTCAAATCGAAAATTGTCGTATAGCTGTTGTTGATGTGCAAAACAAACACACAAACAATTCATAGAACCACTGATTGGACTCAGACATGTGACATGATGTTAGTCATATTTTTCGCAATATTATTGTTCTGCTTTGCTTTAACGAATAATCATAAAAAGCTAATTAGACACTAAAACAAAATGCTCTAGTTCTAATAGAATATTGCTCTATTATCTGAAGTTGTACGAAGTAAAGTATTCCCCTTTTCGTTCCAGATCGAAACATGGGGTGGGAAGTGTTGTAGAGCACTTCACTTCCGAGACAATTTATACGGAAAGATGCTAATTGGAAGCTGATATGGTCAGTGGCATGCAGCATTAAGGGAAAAAAGAGAGGAAAGGGAAAAAAGAGAGGAAAGGGAAAAAAGAGAGGAAAGGGAAAAAAGAGAGGAAAGGGAAAAAAGAGAGGAAAGGGAAAAAAGAGAGGAAAGGGAAAAAAGAGAGGAAAGGGAAAAAAGAGAGGAAAGGGAAAAAAGAGAGGAAAGGGAAAAAAGAGAGGAAAGGGAAAAAAGAGAGGAAAGGGAAAAAAGAGAGGAAAGGGAAAAAAGAGAGGAAAGGGAAAAAAGAGAGGAAAGGGAAAAAAGAGAGGAAAGGGAAAAAAGAGAGGAAAGGGAAAAAAGAGAGGAAAGGGAAAAAAGAGAGGAAAGGGAAAAAAGAGAGGAAAGGGAAAAAAGAGAGGAAAGGGAAAAAAGAGAGGAAAGGGAAAAAAGAGAGGAAAGGGAAAAAAGAGAGGAAAGGGAAAAAAGAGAGGAAAGGGAAAAAAGAGAGGAAAGGGAAAAAAGAAAGGAAAGGGAAAAAAGAGAGGAAAGGGAAAAGGAGAGGAAAGGGAAAAGGAGAGGAAAGGGAAAAAGGAGAGGAAAGGGAAAAAGGAAAGAAAGGGAAAAAGGAAAGAAAGGGAAAAAGGAAAGAAAGGGGAAAAGGAAAGAAAGGGAAAAAGGAAAGAAAGGGAAAAAGGAAAGAAAGAGAAAAAGGAAAGAAAGGAAAAAAGGAAAAAATGGAAAAAGGAGAGAAAGGGAAAAAGGAGAGAAAGGGAAAAAGGAGAGAAAGGCAAAAAGGAGAAAAAGGGAAAAAGGAGAGAAAGGGAAAAAGGAGAGAAAGGGAAAAAGGAGAGAACGGGAAAAAGGAGAGAAAGGGAAAAAGGAGAGAAAGGGAGAAAGGAGAGAAAGGGAAAAAGGAGAGAAAGGGGAAAAGGAAAAAAATGTTGGGAAGGAAAAAAAAGGCTGGGAAAAGGAAAAAAAAGGTTGGGAAAAGGAAAAAAAAGGTTGGGAAAAGGAAAAAAAAGGTTGGGAAAAGGAAAAAAAAGGTTGGGAAAGGGAAAAAAGGTCTGAAAAAGGAAAGAATTGTGAGAAAAGGAAGGAAGTGTGAGAAAAGGAAGGAAGTGTGAGAAAACGAAGGAAGTGTGAGAAAACGAAGGAAGTGTGAGAAAACGAAGGAAGTGTGAGAAAACGAAGGAAGTGTGAGAAAACGAAGGAAGTGTGAGAAAACGAAGGAAGTGTGAGAAAACGAAGGAAGTGTGAGAAAACGAAGGAAGTGTGAGAAAAGGAAGGAAGTGTGAGAAAAGGAAGGAAGTGTGAGAAAAGGAAAGAAGTGTGAGAAAAGGAAGGAAGTGTGAGAAAAGGAAGGAAATGTGAGAAAAGGAAGGAAATGTGAGAAAAGGAAGGAAGTGTGAGAAAAGGAAGGAAGTGTGAGAAAAGGAAGGAAGTGTGAGAAAAGGAAGGAAATGTGAGAAAAGGAAGGAAGTGTGAGAAAAGGAAGGAAGTGGGAGAAAAGGAAGTGTGAGAAAAGGAAGGAAGTATGAGAAAAGGGAGGAAGTGTGAGAAAAGGGAGGAAGTGTGAGAAAAGGGAGGAAGTGTGAGAAAAGGAAGAGTGAAAAAGTCTGGGGAAAAGAAAAAGTCTGGGGAAAAGGAAAAAAGAGTGTGAGAAAAGGAAAAAAAAGGTGGGAAAGGGGAAATATGAGAGAAAAGAAAAAAAAGAGGGAGAAAAGAGGGAAAACTGAGGAAACAAAGGAGCGAAAAAGGAAAAAGGAGCAAATAGGAAAAAAAGAAGCGAAAGGTAAAAAAGGAGCAAAAAGAAAAAAGGACCAAAAAAAGAGAAAAAGGGAGCGAAAAGAGAGCGAAAAAGGAAAAGAGAGCGAAAAGGGGGCGAAAAGGAAAAAAAGGGGGCGAAAAAGGAAAAAAGGAGCGAAAAAGGAAAAAAGGAGCGAAAAAGGAAAAAAGGAGCGAAAAAGGAAAAAAGGAGCGAAAAAGGAAAAAAGGAGCGAAAAAGGAAAAAAGGAGCGAAAAAGGAAAAAAGGAGCGAAAAAGGAAAAAAGGAGCGAAAAAGAAAAAAAGGAGCGAAAAAGAAAAAAGGAGCGAAAAAGAAAAAGAGGAGCGAAAAAGGAAAAAAGGAGCTGATATCTATTTAGAGGTAAAAATAACGGAATGAAGGGCGAAATAAACGAAAACGAGACAGAAGCTTTGTTGGAGACCCCAGACCGCCAGACCTAGTGTAGACCCTATGATGATATCAAAATTACAAATTTACAACGGCAATAGGCATTAAAACAGTGTTTCCTATAAGGACAGTTCGGACGAGTTTGCCGTGATTTATACTGAACTGGACTAAAGTTGCTGCACAGCTCGTTTCAATCTCAATTTAACGAGAAATAACATACATGAAAAAATCAGCATCAAGAGGCAAAACTTGAAACGCATGAAATATGGACTTGCGCTTCATCCGGCTAATTTTATCTTAATGGAAATGTTTTGTCGCATGGTTTTACGTATCATATTGCAGTTCCAATATTGTTGCTTCAAAATTAATGAAGTTACCCCAGTATTCACCCTGACAATTGTGCTACCAGAAACAATGAACCTTTGTATGGGAGCTAGGCATTGTTTTAAACAAAGTGACTTTTTTTTTGCTACAACTAAACAAAGGTTTCATCTGATGTTCGCATGCCAAAATCAGCCCTCTATGTGTGCATTCGTAGTCCGGCAGCGCTACCGGAGCATTATTACACCTTCGGAGCTCTACCGTAGCGCTACTATTCCACCTGGTGAATACATTTGCTCAATCGAACGGCTACTTAGCGGCTACTATCCCTTCGGAGTGAACATTTTCCACACTCCCTTGGCTTGGAGCACGCTACAAATTTCCTGGCAGTTGACAGCTGGTAACTGTGTCGTTACTTTTTAATGTTTGCATCAATCGAAAAGTGAGTGTCGGGAAACCAAACGATTTTGCATTCGTTTCACGGTTGTAGAGTTGTATCTTGTTGCAAGTTTGTTGAAAACGAAAGTTTTTGTGTTGACGAGTCGGCAGGTGTCAGCTGTTCATCAGAAACATTTTAAGCCTGGAGTAGTTGGTGTATTAATAAACCAAAGAATGCGGTAAGTAGCTACTCCCGAGTGTGTTATGGAGGCGAAAGTCGCTCGAAGCCGCTCCAATGTTTGGTGAATGAGCCCTATGGGATTTTGTCCAAGAGTTATTGGCAATAACTTGCAAAGTAGGGTAGCTAGGAATACTCTGTACTCTACATATACTCTTAATTTCTAAACTCAGCCAGTGATTTTGAATCAGTAAATTCTCAGGAACACGGCCAATAACAATCAACAAACCAAAAACTCAGATTATAGTCTGGTTATAACCATAACCTACCTGCAATATTTATAACAAAGTCCCAAATAACTGCTGCTAAGCAACCAACAGGTACACGACCCCACGATGCAAAGGAGCGGGGGGAACTTTATTCGACCAAAGTGCGAACTAGCACCGCTTTGGTTGAATCACTGCATTGCATCTTTTGCACTCAAGTGGCACATTGCTTTATTAGCCACTTACTGTCGTGCTGCTGTGCGATCGATTTTCGATATCACAATCGCGAATGACGCAAATGCTAAGCGGTCAATTGACTCGGGGCTGCAAAAGTCCGGCCATTAGAAGATTGCATAATGCTGAAGAACTTTGCTGCCGGGGTTGAATGCCATGTTCGCGGGCACTGACCCACCAATAATTATCGTGCCCATCTTATCTATCCACACGCGCTACAGAAACATCTTAGGAATGCTGCCAGCATGTGGCAGCCGTGCCACCCACACCGAGCGTGGACACCTGTGCATTACAGAGATCTTAAAATAACGCCAAACGAGACTCCATTGATGGAACGCATTGCGAAACAGCAATTCAGGAGAAACGGAAAGTCGCACAATAAGCGGCACTTTGCGTAGGTGACATTCCAAGAATGCTGTTATATCACCGACACGGTTCCGAAGTCCACGGCGGCGGGGAAGGTTTTCACTTCACTCCAAGTGCTGGATGCTTAACCAGTGAGGTTAGGAGCCACGGTCGTGAGCCGAATTTACAAAACACTTTAAAAGCACCGAAAAGTCCGTCACTTGAATGACGTGCGCGTCCTTGAACCATGCGAAATTGTTTGCGAAATTAACTGAACTTGAAATACGCGCACCGGGATGGGAATTTTATACGTCGTCTCTAGAAATTTCGCCATCACCTTCCGAACTGGGCGATGCGAGGAAAACTTACTTGAAAGTGTGTTCCGATGTCCAGATCTTCATTTTGTCTACTTCTTTGTTGTCGTTTGCTTCCGGAGAGAAGTAGAGGAGTCAATCGTCAAGGCACTTAGACGAGGAGAATCCACCAAACGAATTTTCTTTTCAGATATTTGCGATCCCGTCTCGGCGAAAACGCTCACTCACGCCGTCACACGAAAAATGACACACTGAACAAGAAGCAGAAAAACTTATGTCCAATTAGAGTGGCGTCGATGACGTATGGGAGAGGACCGGTAGTAGGGGAATGGGAAATTTCCGTGAAACAAAGCAAGTGAGAGCGAGCGGATGTTGTCGCGATGCAAAAATTTCCCAATTACGAATGCGATGTAGAATTGGGCGCTTCACTGAGAATCGGACGAATCGAATGGAATTTTCCGGGCTATTTCGACTTTTCTCCTCTTCGCGTCCGGAGAAATGAAGCACTTAATAAAGAAGTAACTTATTTCACACAATGACGAATGAACAGGGACACGACCGCTATGACCCCGGTTAGGTTACGTAGTCGTGATTACAAAATCGCAGTCGCTCGCAAACGTCCTACTCGCGCGCCTTTCGCTGCTCGAAAGAGCCGTTTGAAATGCTGACTGCAGGCAAGTCAAATAGATCATTTCCCTTTCAGGATGACAGCTTTTTGACATTTGCAGGTACTTGAAAATTTCCCTGTATTAATAATTTAAAATTCAAGCTTTTCTATTCCCACGAAAGGTACATTCCACAGAATCGAGAATTAGAAGGAAATAAAAAAAGCGAGAGAAATAATACAATTCGGCACAAGTGAGGAAGTAGGAAGGGAGATGAGAATTTGACATCTCATGTGCCTCTATGTGGACCAGGCGGGTGTTCCGCAGCAGAGAGACAAGATGAAATGTTATTGTTCACAAAGGAGAAGTAGGAGAGGGGATGACATCTCATGTGTTTCCTGTGCTTCTATATAGACTGCGTGGGTGTTGCGCATTGGTGGCCGCGTATCTCTCTGCTATTTTTTTCTCTTCTCCTTTGACTATGCGGGCTTTGTTCTCGATTTCACCGCTGATAAAATCAGAAGTCCACGAGTGAGGCTCCAAACACAGTCGGTTGGCTAAAGGCCGGTTGACACGATCAAAGTACACTTTGACAAAGTACGTTGACAACCTACTTTGAGGTTACTTTGAACGTATCAACCCCCTTCAAAGTACTTTGAAGTCTCTAGTGTCCCATCAAAGCAAAGTAGGATGGTGCTCAACTTTCCATCAAAGAATTGATTGTAAATCCACAAGTTCACAGAAAAAAAGTTGTTGGGGCGGGAAATAGTGAGTTGTTGGTGGTTTTTATTCAATTTACGGTGGTCTGAACAATGTGTTTTAGAATAAATTTCTTTGAAATGCTAAATCCAGCGTTTTTTGCAAGTGGCAAAGTGGTAATTCACAATGGTGGATATTCTTGCCAAGTCATACTTTGACAAAGTGTGCTTTGAGCATGTCAACTGACCTTAATCCACGTAAGGGATTGTACTGCCAGGGTTTGTAAATCGTTTTTAAATGTGTTTTTGATCGCCTACTCCTGCCCTTCTAGACGATTCTGAACCACGTCGTGAGCCATCCACCAAAAACATCCAGTTGAGGACGTTGTTAATTTGCGCTGATTCGCAGCACAATCACTCCACTATAAAGCCGGCCGCATCTTGGACGTAGGCAGGGCAGCGCAGCGCACGCATGGCATTGTTGTTGTAAAATCATATTTTGACAATTATTACAACAACAATGCCTTGTGCGTGCTGCGCTGCGCTGCCCTGCCTACGTCCAAGATGTGGCCATCAACCATCAAATATCATAGAACGGTGGAAATAGGGGGAAATGGAAGTTTGGTCGTGGTTGTGCTCGCCAATGGGTGGCCACCTTTAAGGCCAGCCGCATCTTGGACGTAGACAGCGCAGCACAGCGCGCACATGGCATTGTTGTTGTAACAATTGTCAAAATTTGCTTTTACAACAACAATGTCATGTGCGCGCTGCGCTACGCTGCCCTGCCTACGACCATAGAGAATGCCTATGGAAGAGCAATCCGCATATACTCAACACTAAACTATTTGAAGCAATTCCAGTCGTAAAAAGTAAAGAGAGAGACACACGCCTTCCACTGCGCAACACCCGCGCAGTCTATATAAAAGCACAGGAAGCACGCAAAATGTCATCCCCTCTCCTACTTTTCCAATTGGAACAATAACATTCCAGTCTGTCTCTCTGCCCCGGAACACCCGCCCGGTCCATATAGAGCAAAAGAGATGTCAAATTTCCATCCCCCTTCCTACTTCCTCACTTGTGCCGAATTACTTCGTTTCTCTCGCTCTTTTTCATTTCCTCATATACTCTCTCTTCAAAGCCTACGACCAAGACGCGGCCGGCCAAAAATGTATCCGCATTTCCCCCTATTTCCCGTTCGTCTAAAAAAATATTTTTAGATTCAAATATCCGACGTTCTGGCAACGTCCCCCGGCCATATGAGTTGTGGTCGGTTACCAAAACAGAGTACAGATGATTGACTCTGCGATTTGCTTACCCGTTTCCCGCCTGTTTTTTTGTATTCATTCTGTCTGAGATTATCATTTCGATTGACTGATTAGCGTTATCTAATACTATGCACACTCCCGCATTACGTCACGTGAAATCTTCGAAATGAGATTCCGTAAAATGTTGGTTCTTATCACAGCTATCAGTCTGATATCATTTTTATTGTGTGAATTTTTTATTTACTATGTGGTGCTGGCGAAAGTAAGCCGTCTACTCCAAAATATATACAGTTCATAAGCATAGTGATGGCCACCCGTTTTTTTTCTAGTGCAATTGGCCACAACTGCCCAAGGGGAAGTTGAGGAATGCTCAACCTGTTCGAGTGATGCTCTTGGCCGATACCCACCTGTTGGGACCGTTTCGAGGCCATTGGTGGGATAAGTTACGACGAGAATGGCAAATGCATCGGAGTTTCCAAACGGCCGTTCAGCTGTTTAGTCCGGAAGTTGTCTTTTTCTTGGGTAAATTAGTGAGTGGAAGCAATTGATGGGTGCAAGTGTTGACGGATCTCAGTTTTTTAGGGGACCTTTTCGACGAAGGACAATGGGTCGATCAAAAAGGATTTCGTGAATACGTTGATCGTTTTCAGAAGCTTTTCCAAACGTCCGCGGAGATAACGACAATAGGCGTGGTTGGGAATCATGATGTCGGATTTCACTACAAGTAGGAGCGTAATTCTGTCTGTTGAAAATCATGTGACGGCAAAATCCTTTCAGGCTTCATCCGATTCTGGTCGAACGATTCTACAAAGCCTTCAATCACACGGCCATCAATTTGCACTCGATTAAGGATGTCCATTTTGTGACGATCAACTCGATGGCTATGGAAAATGACGGTTGCCACTTTTGCAAGACGGCACAGAAGCAGTTGGCTCAGCTGCAAGGTACATTTAAATAACGTTTTTTTTTTCAAGTTCCGGTTGGAAAGTAAATTGATGGCTGATACGTATTTTTAGCCTTTCTGGAATGCAGTAGAGACCATTCAAGGTGTAGGAATCAGAATAAGTTGAAACTGGTCACGTATAGTCATCCAATTGTCTTGCAGGTAAGGATACACTTTAACATTAATTGGTTCCAGGTGCTCTTCGGCGAGTTCATACATTTTTATGAATAACTCATCGACGACTCCAGGAACTATCTCCCAATGAATTTCGCACTAGAGTATCCACAGCATAGTCTTTGAATTTAGAAGTCCTCTCATATCTTCGCATTATTATCGAAGATTTTGTTGAACATTCCTAGTTGACCGGGGACGCGTAGTGGTTCGCGTCTTTGACCAATAGTTGGTTTTACATTGAAATGATTTCGCACTCACCTTGCGTGGGCTCCGCGGCTTAAGGGGTTGCAACTCTCGCACCGACCTAGAACGCTCGCTTTATAAGCTATAGCGGCAAAGCCACTATTAGCCAAAACGCGAATCACCCAAGTCCCATTGACCGCCAAAAGAAACCGAAGGCGAGACCGACAAATTTACTGGAGCCATTGCCATGTCGGCAGTGAGATGAGAACCTCCATAGCTCCCTCATCTCACCTCGCTCTGCTTATTCGCAACGAACAATCCCTGGTAAACATCGCCAAAAAGTTACTGTTTGGAAAACCTTTCCTTCCACTTCTGTCAATTCAAGGCAAAGGCTATTCCAAAGTCATAATCAGAAAATGTTGGTCCCACGATGCTAATTCATTCATCTGAAATTGCAACACCGATTCTTACTACACCCTTCAGGGAAAGGTTGCAGACATGCAAATACGCCTGTTGTAGGGTCATACACTTCACTTCCACTTTGGAACTACAGACAACTGTGAACAATGTCATTGAAGCTCCCCAAAATAACTCCTTCCACGTTCGACGGATCAAGCGACGGATGCAGCTAGCAAATAAAACTTCTTTCTCGCTTCTTCCAATGAAATCGAAGCATGTACATAGAAATATGAAGCTCCGCATATAGGAAATCCGCCTACAACCTGTGCTATGCTATGGCTGCGAAACGTGGACCCGAACCCAAGCCTCTGAAAACATGCGAAATACATTTGAACCATAGATATATGTATATTGAACAGATCGGTAATAGTACTATCCCCACTCGGTACTTCAGGTTATTTTCGCACTGCTACGTTCGGTAAGTGTCGTGACGCCATCGGCCACTCACCCACAATTTTAACATCTACGAAGCATTTGGTCCCTCGGACCCCTCGGCCAAATGTTAATACGTGTTGTGCGTGTTTCACTGCGCAGACGCGAATATGTCAGCCATAATTCGATATTCAAATTTTTACCCCCACTCTGTGCCTATTCCATATCTATTCAATATATATCTATGATTTGAACGGAAGGTGCTTCAGCGAATTTGTGAAGAAGTTTGTGACAGAAAAGGGTGGCGCATCCAGCACAACCATGAGCTGTAAAAACTGTACAATAAGCTGAAAGTTTCGAGAATTTTCAAACTACATTGACTTCAATGAGCGGAGCATGTACAACGAATGGATGATAACCGCTTGCTTAAATGAATATTGAAAGGATGCATCAACAGAGCAAGGCTGCGAGGAAGACCGTGAGCTCGTCGCGAAGACTCAGTAGATGCTGACGTGAAACAACTGCTGGGCTTCCGAAATTAAAGGACGCGGTCACTTGACCGAGTTTATTGGAGGACAATGATCCAGGCGGCGAAGGCTGTAGCGCCAAAATGATGATGATGTGCTAGGGATTGCAGTATAATGACCAAAAAAGATTTGTTCATTTTAACTGTCAATGTAGTAATTTCTATCGCATGACTTAATACGAATTTTGACGTAAGTCCATGGCTTAATCCCGGATTAAGTCGAACGACACAAACGTAGTGGCTTTTACTTTATCAGTAATTAATCCGCAAGCCTCTTGCTTACTTATTTAATAACCTCTCTTCCTCAATATTCTTAGCATTTTCCTACCTTCCGCGAGTCTGATGAACATTGTGAGGAAAGCGACATTCCTGAGTTGGAACGATATCGTGAGAATTGGGAGGTTTTATCGAAAGAATCAACAGATCATATTGGTAATATTCCACTGCGTATATTATGTTTTTATTCAAATTGTACCAACAATATTAACGTTTTCCTTGTCACGTTTCAGGACGAACTTTAAATCCCCGATTGATATTCAGCGGTCACTCGCATCACTTCTGCAAAATCCAGAATCGTCTCCGAGTTGATGAATATACAGTATCGTCGTTTAGTTGGCGAAATAAAAATAATCCCAGCTTTCTTTTGGTAAGTTTTAGAGCGCGTCCATTCAACCGATCGGCTCGACCGCGACGACGTTACGTTTCGAACTCGAATGTGTAACGATTTGTGAGCTTAGGACGTAGGCTGAGCCTTGGTCGTGCAAACCGTGTCGCCGAACACTTACATGTTAAAACCACCACAGTCAATGACGAGGAGAAGTCGAGCTTTATAGCTAGCTCGGCTATCGCTAGTGTGGGCGGAATCGTATGTTGTCACTGGTTGCCTCACTCGCCGTTACGAAAAAAAAAAATATTTCTCGAATTTGCTCGAGTGTGGAGACGAAACGGGGCCCTTCTCATGACGGTAAATACAAAAAAGGCCAACGGAAAGCCAAAACACGTCACTGCGGCTAACAAGGGTGTCCCCCTGATGGCGTTGACAGCAATGGTCGGAAGTTCGTTGTTGTTGTACCAATGCCTGCTGGCGTTGACAGCCCTTACCCGTTGCTGATGAAAGGGTCGATCCGGTGCGTAGAACCGGCTGTCGTGGGAGCGTGCTACGGTTTGACATCTTCTACAGGGTTCTCAAACAGCGACCTAGGAGTCAGGTGCGTGGGTGCAGCTTGGCAGATCATGAGGCGTACCATCGCAGGCGGGACATTTGTTCGAAACGTCCCGGTCAATACAAAACAGTTAAGAGTTAAGAAACGAACGCAAGCCTGATCGAAGTTGGGCGAGTGTCGTTCTTGCTGCTCTCGGAAGCCTTCTCTCTTCAGGAGAAATGGCTGGTGGTGGTGCCGAGAGAAGTACATATGGACCTAAACCCGCAATTGATAATTGTACCTCCTCCTGATGTATTGCTGTGATGGCTGATCTGTAAGCGTCGTTGTCAAAGGGACCCCCTTTTATACCTTTGGTCATCCCTTTCGAGGTCCCCCAAATCACGCCTAACATGTCTTGGCGGCACCCGACGTCATATCCATGGGGTTAAAGTTTGGGTGTTTGGCAAGAAGTTTATTATGGTCCCTTGAAGGTATCATCTTGGTTTCCTGATACAGATGGTTCGGGGGTGACATCAGGAGACAACCATTTGCAGTAAAGAGAGCGGCATGTTGGCAAGCCTGAATAATTTTCCATTATGTGTCACAGAGATTCTGTGACTATGCAGGAGCCGCGTAGTTGGCCACTGATCTTCCGACTACTTTGTATGTGACGAGTAAAGTTTATTTGTCTTTGCCCCTGGTGCTATCAGCCAAGGCTTTGAGGGTTTAATTCCTACTGCGCATCCTTCCACATACGGTTGAGGCATGGGGAGATGACGTGGGCATGCTATCCAGAGTGACTTCAAAGATTTTAGTATGGTTCACGGCAGGAATAGGTTGATTGCCTATTGAGACCCAAAGTTGCAGCTTGACTTCCTTAGTCCAGGTGGTAAATAAGGTTGCCTCTCATCTCAGTGCTGAAACGGTTAAATTCTTGCTCATGAAGAACACATTGAGTTCTTCAAAATAACCGCTTATACGTTGGCACACGTCCGTGATACTATTCCCAGAGTGGAGCAGTCATCGGCATAGGAGATAATTTCGATTCCCTCAGGTAGTGCCGGGAGGCCAGATAGATAAAATTTAAACAAGGAGGGAGATAGAACTTCTCCTTGTGACACCTTGTGTGATCTTCCTAAGCTTCGACTTCTTGTTCCTGAATTCTGTATAGGATGGCCTACCCGCGAGATAATTGGCAATCCATTTGGTTACTTGCGTTGGAAGCGATGAAAAATTTAAGTCACACATAAGTGCTGGGTGGCTGACTGTGTCGAAGACTTTCGACAGGTCAAGTGCCATCAGAATTGTTCTGTGACATGGACGAGGTTGATTGAGGCCCTTGTGGATGCCAAACGTAATGGCATCCAAGGTCATGCGCCGGTGGTCTGGTAGCCGGACATGGGCCGCAGACCAGATAGGAGACGGTGTTGATCAGTGAGGAAGGTGTTGATATTTACATGGTATTATAACCCGAGGGACAGCTGGATGCCGGTGGAATGTATATGCTGTAAATTTCGATATCAACATTGTCCGATTTTATGGCCATCGTCTGCACTTCCATGGTGATATCGTTGTTGCTGACATCTATTTCCCGGTATTGTACGGAATGGTGAATGATGAAAGCAAGGTCTACTCCAGCGTTGGTAGTCCTGTCTTCCCTGATAATGGCGTAATCTCCATGAGCATTGAAGGACGATTTGGACTGCAGCTTCGTCCACTGTATAGCTCCAACTTGGATGCGTGAATGAGCACAGTTCGGCAATTTTATTTTGCAGCCCATTACAATTTAATTGGACGAGTTAGAGCGTGTCAAAAATGGCGGGTGCAGGCGCAAGGTTGTTTTGTTGGGGTATCATATTGGAACTATTCGCATGTGTCTTGGAGTTGACTGGAAGCTCGTCTGGGTCTCTCTCAATTGCCCTAACCCCTTGTGGGGCATAGCGCGTCAACTGTTCCATGTGGCCCAGTTGACGTTTCGACGGCATAAACTGATTTCGGAGAATGGAGTTGCCAGCATGCACTACCTATCCATGGCCACGGGCGTTGTCGTGGACGGGATTTGAACCCGAAACGCCACTAGTCAAACATGAGACTGATGCCTCAACACACTGGGCTACCGGTCGCCTCAGCTCGTCTGGGTGGTTGGATGATGAGGCGTGTTAGACGAGCTTGCTGGTTGTAGTCCTCTGTTCCTGCACTGACTGGTAGTAAAGGAAGAATTTCAGTGCCTGTGATGGTTTAATCCCGAGCAGTTCCTCAGGTGACCCACTCGTCGCAGTAGTTGCATCTCACTGGCGTCGCATTGGGGTGCAGCTCTCTGTTGCAAACGCAAGAGATCCATTGCGCCAAGATGTGTTGCTCCCAATGAACATGAAAAACGACACGAGCATGCACGATATACACATTTTCCTTCTTGCATTGAAGGGGTTTGGAAGTTCTTGGCCGTTGTAAAACGGGTCGCTCCGGTTTAAAGAACCGGCTGTTGCAGGAACGATGAGTCGAGGTCAACCGACCGGTAAGTTTAAACTTATGTATTCTAGAAACGCCATGGTCTGAACCGAGAAATATCTAGTAGTTAAATTAATGGATCGTGTCACCCCAATTATTTATCCCTGATTTTCTTATTCTTTTCAGGCTCAGTTCACAGCTGACCAGCATGCAATTTCTCTCTGCTATTTGCCACATGAAACAACCGTCATTCGACTCTACATAGCAGCAGCTTCTTTAAATGCAATAATTCTATTGCTGTTCTTGTTACAACTTCGCAAGCGGAAAGTAGAATAACAACTTTCCCAATTTCACTCTAAAAATTTTGTGATGATATTTTTTTATATAAAAAATAAACCGAGGAAATTCGAATTTAGATTTTTTCTTTTTATTTAATAGAAACGTAAAACACTATTGATGGCTTATGTATGATGCCAGCCATCGTTATCAAATATGTATGTAGAATATTAACGCCATGTCGAAAATGATGATCTGAAAGTAGAAAACGCGATAAACAATGAACATATTCAATAAAAATGAAATGATCGAAACAGCTTACCCTCCAAATGCGGGTTTATTTGCTGGATTGTTGGTGTTTTGAGCCAAATTGCCAAAGGACAATGTCTGATCCGACGCGCCCAATGATTCGAAGAGCGAACTCTTTTGTGTTGGAGGCGAAAAGGTAGCAGCCGTACTCTGCGCACCAAATCCACCGAATGTACTTTTTGGGCTGCCAAACGTAGCGCCACCTCCAAAGGTGGGGGCTCCGCCGAATGCCGGAGGACTGCCGAAAGTCGGCGGCCCTCCAAACGTCGGAGTACCGAAACCACCTGGCGATCCAAACCCGCTTTGAGCAACCGATGGCTGTCCGCCTTGTGCAAAAGATCCTCCCGACGTATTGCCGAAACCAGGCGATTGACTGAAAGCTGATCCGGCACCGAATGCTCCACTTCCAGCACCGCCTCCTCCAAACGCCGAGACACCACCACCGCTAAACGGAGACGATGCCTGTTGCTGCTGTTGCGCGCCTCCGAAAGATGATTGACCAAACGCTGGAGCGGATGAAAAGGCCCCGGGTTGAATGGGACTCGTTGAGCCGCCTCCGAAAATTGAACCCGGCGACGACTGGTTGTTGTCGCCGACACCAAAGGAACTTTGTCCGAAAAATGATGTAGCGGATGCTTGCGCCTGTTGCGGCGGTGATCCAAATACATTAGTCGATTCCGTTTTTTGTCCACCAAATATTGAAGATGTGGTGTTGGTCGTTCCTCCAAATAAACTGGTCTGTTGTTGTGCAGGCGATCCACCGCCAAAAATCGATCCTCCTGTACTAGTGGGTTGTGCACCGAAACCGATTGTTCCGCCCGACGATCCAAACAAATTTCCACCGGATGCGGGTTGAATTCCAGGTGAACTGAATAGATTGGTTGCTTGCGCGTTGCCACCACCGAATGGTGTCGTCGCAGTCGCACTTGTTACAGCGACAGCGCCACCACCAAACACTGACTGCTCTGGCTTGGGCATTCCGCCGCCAAACACATTGGCCGAGGCAGCAGCAAAACTGAATGTCGAAGCATCGGATGCAAGTGTCGATGCTGCTACTACCGATTGTGGAGTGCTGAATGCCGAAGACGTGGTACTTTGCGCTCCAAACAACGCTGAAGGAGTGGTTGTGGCCGCTTGTGGTGCGAAAATTGAAGGTGCTGTCGATGCAGGCGCTGTGGTGGGTGCCCCAAAAGCAGGTGCAGGTGGAGGACTAACTTGTGTAGACTGTACTCCAAACAACGGAGTAGCCGTAGCAGAAACAGGAGTTACTGCAAGATTAAGAGGCGCCGCCTCAGGACTTTTGGGAGTACCTGTCACGTTTAGATTAAGCGGCGCCGATTCGTCGGGGGTATTGGTCGAAGATACTGAGCCCGATATAGCCGGATTTACGTTGGCTGTTGTCGACGTGGTTGATGACGCCGTCGCTGGAGACAAAGAAGAGAAGAGTGGCGCTGAAACTTTGTTAACCTCTGGAGAAACTGCAAAGCTACTGGCTCCGAATACAGATCCGGAAAACGGTGACGCCGTACTTGATGGTGTGGCTGGAAAAATGGGTAAAAGAGGACATTTATGATAACTCAAGAGTATGTACACATTTTCCCGCATACCGTCTTCAAAAGTTGTTGGTTTGCAAATGTTCAGATTGCCGAAAAGAGAGTCAGTTGGATCGGTTGAAGAAGGAGCCGCGATCGTAGTAGTCCCTGCTGTAGTCGATGTAACAGATGGAGTTGTTGTTGAAGTTGTAGTGAAATTATTGGCCAACGCTGCAAAATTGAATCTACGCACAAATACGACAGATAAGACAAAATCATTCGCAAATTACATATTGTTCGATGATACTCACGATGATATGGGAGAAGACGAAGTTGTAGAGCCAAAATTGAAGCCGAACCCGGTGGTCGTTGTAGTCGTGGCAGCCGTTTCGGCTGTAACACCTGCAGGAGTTGAGCCCGCGGCCGTCGTGCTTGAATCGGCTTCTGTTTTCGTTCCGAATGGAATAGAAGGAGTCGTTGATGTATCCGAAGATGGTCTGTTTAGAAATGAGAATGAAAGTGCCGACGAAGCAGAAGTCGTTGCAGCACTCGTCTGAGTCGTTGCTATGGAAGCTGCGACTGTCGATGTTGTAGAGGTGGGAGCCTCCTTTTGTGAGCTAAAGATACTTGGAGCCGGCGTGGCACTTGGTGCGCTTTCAGCGCCAAATATTGTACCGGATGTGAACGCTTTTGATCCGAAAACAAAGCCGGTCGTTCCAAAGCCAGACGATTGACCAAAATTTAAGCCGCCGAAAGGAGCGGCTGGTATTTCGTCTGATTTTTCCTTGGCGTACGTCTTTGTTTCCACAGTGATTGATACTTGAGGTTTCGGTGTTGCCTTGCCTTCACCGGGCACACCGAACCCGCCGAAGCCAACCGGCTTCGCCTGTATAGTGATATTAGGAGGAAGATTCTTCGCGATATTTTCAATATTTGATTGTTGGAGTGGTGTCATTGCGGGCACAGGCTTAACGAGAGTTTTCTCATCTTTGGCGGTGGCGCCACCAAACGAAAACGCTACCCCACTAGAAGCGGAAGCTGCACCGAAAGGTGTGGGCGTAGCTAATGTACTCGCGCCGAAAGGTACGGCTGAGGTCAGCGAGGGTGTTTTCTGCAAAGGAAATGCACCGCCGAATGAAAGTCCACCGGCGGATGACGGCTGAGTCGTAGCGGTTGGTTTGACAATGTTAGTATTGAAAGCCAGCGGCGACGCTGCACTGGGTGGGGCTGCGAGCTGATGTTTTTCCATGGGCTTTTCTTTTTGCGGGATGGCGGCGAAAGCGGGGGGAGTCATGGCTGCAGGAATCGGCTTTGTGGGCGTTGGCTTTGCAATTGTTTGTGACGCTTCATATTTTATCCGTTGCTTTTCCATTTTCTCCGGTTTAGTAGATGCACCGTCGCGCTGAGTTGCTGAAATGAAAACTGGTTGACCCCTGACGATTTTAAAGTTGGTTTCTTACCTTTATCCATTTTTGTACGCATCTCTCGAACTACATCCGATTTCACTCCCAATCTCTCCGGACGATGTGGTTTAATCTCAACGATTTTTCGATTCTGAAGAATATTGCGTAAATTTTTGAGTTTCTCCTCAGTCAAACCGGCCGTTTCCGATTTCACTTGCTCGCTCAGGCTCATCGACAGTATAGAGTCCGCCAATGATTCGATATTCCTGTGAATACAATTGTAAGTCGATGTAGTCAAAACACATGCATGATTTCAACTTACACGTCATCTCTCTTGGCCGCATGGGGATCGATTGTGCTCTTCAGACCCAGACGCGATCTAATGTAATTTATCTTGAGTCTCTCTCGCGCCAAAATGTCCTTTTGCTTCAACAGAGTTTGGTAGACACCCTCCAGACTTGGTATGCGCATTTTTGTCTTGGACTTTCTGTACATGTCTTGATAGTTTGACCACTGAGCGTCTATTTGCTGATTGACAATTTGCAATTGCGCCTCGTTTGTGGCTAATAAACTTCTCAGCTTGTTAATCTGTCGACGATTGGTTTGATTCGAATTTGACAGAGTGGCCAATTCGGGGAGCCTGGATTAGACGAAAACAAATTAATTTCGTCGCCAAATAAATCAGAGGGAATCGCATACTTTGGATTCTGGAACATGTTTAATTTGCTCTTTGTCTCGGCTATCATCACGAAACACTCATTGAGTGAATTTCGCAATGCTTGAATGTCAGACGCCAAGGATTCGGTGCTTTCGACGGCCTGATTACTTAGCTCCTCCAATTCATTGAGCTGATTCACGACTTCTTTGGACTCGTCCATGTTGCCAATCTAAGTGAGAAACGTGTTAGTTAAAAATTGTTATGAATGAACTAACGCACCAGGAATTGGAATGAAATGAAAACCACCGCCCCAACCACCGAACTCAAACTTTTCTTTAAGAAGCCGCCCCAAATTTTGGTGCTGCCTAAAGTGGAAATCCTGAAATGTTTCAAAGTGAGCCTCGTAGTGCCTAAAGTGGAAATATTGGTAGGATCTGTCAGAGGGGACAATTACTTGAAGCCAAAATCTACTCGGGGAAATTCCACTGGAAAATCCAGTAGCAGTACTAAAACTTAGGCAATTTGTCGTCTTTCTAAAAAAAAAGGGTTTAGGGTTCATTAATTTTGGGGCGATTGGTTGTCTCTTTTTGGGACAAAATTTACATTTGAACTATCAAACATTTTTTATGAGTTCGAACGATTCTTCATTGTGAACAATTGCCCCAAATTTGTTGTCTTCCCCATTTGGTGCGGGGCGTAATAATAAGCAACATCATCTCCCGACTTATCGCAGGTAGGCGGCTAAATGGGAAAGCAGGAGGTACATGCTGCCAACAGCATTCTCCGAAATAGTTTATGCCAACGAAACGTCAGCTGGGTCACATGGAACAGTTGACGCGCTATGCCCCCACAAGGGGTTGGGGAAATTGAGTTCTTTTTCGCTCTTGGACCCATAATTCCTGGATCGTTGACGTTGATTCAAAGAGTCGCTGGCTTCCAATACTTACAGTAATATCGATATTGTTTGATCGTTTCGACAGATCCTTGAGATCTGCCTCGAACTGCAGAATATGAGCTTTTGTCAGCTCTTTGAGAGCCTGCTCATCAGTTGTTCCCGAAATCGATGTTTGAGCAAGATCTCTCCCTGTAGAAGCTTTTTGATCGGTGACCGTGAAACTTGGAGGCACCGTGTAGAGAGGTTTGTTCTTGTCTCCGCCTATATCAGAACTCTTGCTTTTCGCTGGATCTTGAGCGGCTGAAACGTGAACCAATCACTAACAAAGATAAATTCAAACCCACCAAATCAGTTCTTACCAATAGCAGCTGCTGGTTTGTTTGCGTCAGCAACTTTTGACTCCACGGCACTACCACCGATTGTCTGCCCAAAATTGGCATTGCCAAACAAAGGTTTTCCGCCAAACGGTGGTTGAGTGGCTGCTGCAGGTTTTTGGCCCACCGACTGACCGCCTCCAAAAATTGCCGGCATCGTGGCTGTACTAGTTGTCTGCCCGCCAAATATGCTACCGCCTACAGTCGATGGTTTAGACGACAGCGTATTCCCGATGAGAGGTGCTGCTCCTGTTGAGCCAAAGTTGGAGAACAAATTTCCCGCCGCATTCGGACCGCTAAATATAGGAGTCGTCTTTTTCTCCTAAAAGTAATCCGTGAATGTGTTGACAACAACAAACAATAAAAAGTCTCTGCGAATTATCTTCCACCTCTAATGAATTAGCAAAAAAAAAAATGGGATTGGGGGCTTGGGGAAATCTTCCCAAATTTGGGAGGAAAATTTGCCAAATCCCCTCAAAAATTTGATCTTAGTTTTGGGGGAAAAGTTATAATGACAATTATTCCCCCAAAAATGGTAGGTAGTTCGCGGAGCCCAATAAACAACACATACTACTGCTGGTGTGGATGTGGCCCCACCGGCGAGAGCAAACGACACTTCCGTAGTCGGTGGTGGTACCAAGTTTTGACTTTGAGGCGATACCGCCTGACCGCCGCCATTGTTTCCCCGACCTACATCAATCGGCTGGAAATAGCTTTGCACTGCAGGATTTGATATGGGACGTGGCGGTGAACAAAGACTCGGCGCATTTGCAGAAAAATTCAAAAAATTAAATGAAATAAACAATCCATGAGTGGACAGCATGTGAATCATCGGCATCACAGGAATTTTTTTTTCGGCTATCTCCAATTGATGCGTTGTGCCTGTCTCGAATGCGAATCCGACCGGGTACGTCTCCTGTTTATCGCTAGTCAGCGGCAATGCAATCCTGGCCTCGTCCGGTGTAATGTACTGTTTCCAAGTCGGGAAATCTCCCGTCTCTGTGGTGCCTAAAACGCCAACTTCCATGCTATTGGCACTAGCCATTAGTAGAATGTTCCATTGTTGGATGTAGGTCAGGAAGATTTGCGCATTTCGTGGTCCCGACGTGCTGTAACATATATCGTAGTAATTGATGTAGGTGGGTTGAGCATTTTTTGGTGCATTCACGATGTAGAGGGCTACGACGAGACAAATCATTTCAACTCGAAATAACGAAAAATTCAACAAACTTACACGGCGTCAAATCATCGCCCTGTTGTAAAAACACCACTGCAAACTGGTAGGTGGACAGCCACTGGATTGCAATCGTATCGAATGGCTCCTCGTGGATGTTTGGCGGACAAGCAATAGTTCGGGCCGGTTTCAAGTCGGGCTTATACTGTGTGAGCTTTCCGTGCGGGAAGCCAACTACAATTTGTTTCCCCTTAGGACTCCAACACGCACACTTGGCTCGCTCTTGTTTATCAATTGAATGGAACTCAAACGCGGCTTCCTTTAGAGTGTACGTTGATAGTGATCCGTCATTCAGAACAACAGCGAAAGTCGGTGCAATCACTGGATTCCAGAGAATTTGCATCGCATGCACGTTATTGTCGGCTGATATCCGCATTGTGTGCTTCGCCACGATATTCTGAAATGCAAATATTGGTGGAATGATGGGTCTAGGGAGGAAGCCAATGTGTGCATGTACTTACTGGTGTTAGGAACGTTTGGGTATCGAAGATGGACAACAGGGCAACCCCATTATGCGTGTAATTGACGGCCAATAGGGTGCCATCACAACTAATTGCTAAGTTATGTGGAATCCCTGGAAGCGGGACGATGCGTGCAAGAACTTCTTCGCCCGTCTCCTTGGCATCAACAAACTTCTGAAGTTGAATTACTGTGTGAGAGGACACCCATTAGATTATATGGTGGATTCGGCTTATTTGCATCGACTATAGTAAATTGCACGTTAAAAATAAGACACTTCCTTTTTGTCGATGAATTATTTTTATTCGTTCAAATACGTATCATATTTCGGCGGTCAGTTGCTACCTTCTTCAGTGGAGAGACATAAAACGAGCTGGGAACACTGGAAGTCCGAATAGTACTCACAGGCAGTTTTTATTTGATTGGCGCGCCGAGGAAATGAACCCCTGAACTCTAGATTCAAGCATCGTAGAGTGACGACTGATGGTCGCCTTTCTTCTTCTACAAAGAAACGAGCCTAATGGGATAACTCACCTTTGATTTCGGCCT
Source organism: Chloromyia formosa (assembly GCA_964017055.1). Lineage (NCBI taxonomy): Eukaryota > Metazoa > Arthropoda > Insecta > Diptera > Stratiomyidae > Chloromyia > Chloromyia formosa. The sequence goes on along the minus strand of OZ024815.1, from coordinate 151,436,647 downwards.
TGTGCTGATTGCCCAAAAAGATCAAACCGAATGGACTGGCCGTAGCCAAAAGATTAACATTACTTTTTACTTCACCTTCCGCTCTAAATATTTGCAATTTATCGTGTACTTTAAACTGGTAGTCCTGGTGAAAACAATCAAATTTCAATGAACGCCCAATAACCTCAACACTTGAGGTCAAAATCAATTTCCACTTACCGTAACATCTACCGAAGTTGGAGCTTCGGCAGCCATTTTTGTAGTAAGTTTAATTCTTTCTTAATTTCACAATGTACGAAAAATGTTTATTTACAACATAAAATCACAAATAAAAACAAAGTGCACAACTAATTCGCGGAACGAACGTTATATGCGCCTTTGCGACAACATTTGACAGTTGCCGGTTGACCAAATGACAGTTCGGTGCAGTGTTGCCGTAAGTTGCGTATTGTTGGAGTTGTTTGAAAATCATGCATTTATGCCCGAACCAGATTGAACGCAGAAGGCAGCAGCAGGAACTACAACACATGAACATCTGCTTTCGGCGCTGTTGCTTCCGCTGCGTTCAATCTAGGTCGCATATGGGAAATGTGTACTTTCAAAAGGTCGCCACACACGAACGCGCACACACAACCACGACCGAACTTCCATCGAACCACCAATTTCATAGAACGTGCGGAAAAAAAATTGTCCCCATTTTCGCTGTTCTATGAAATTTGATGGTTCAATAGAAGTTCAATCGTGGTTCAGTGTGCTCGTGTTTGGCGACCTTAACTTGGCATTTGGTTGCTGCTGCTGCTGCATTCTGCGTTCAATCTGGTTCGGGCATAACACAGGCAGATCTGCGTCCGCCGCTGTTGCTGCCGCTGCTTTCAATCTACGTGGCTTAAGGTCGCCACACAAGAACGAGCACAACCACGACCGAACTTTCATCGAACCATCAATTTCATAGAATGTGCGGAAAAAAAATCCCCTCATTTCCACCGTTCTATGAAGTTGATGGTTCGATGGAAGTTCGGTCGTAGTTGTGCTCGTTTCGTTAATGTGTGGTGACCTCTATATCTTGTAAAAACAAGATGACAGAGCTTCAATTCAATAGCTCTTGGTAGGTCCCTGGTTGAACGGAGCACTCATTCTCTAACCCCAGGTACCTGTAGTTTACCCTGGACGAGAGCGCAAATCGGTCTTCAGAAATCGCAAATAAACCGACTGGTGTAAATTTGGGGATTGCCTCAAACAGACAGTAGCCCTCTTACCGTGCCAGTAATGTAATAGGCACGAGCTGGACATTATGGCGCATGCCCTGGTCAAGACCGCTCGGTACTTCTGCCACCAACTTGTGCCAAGTCAGTAGGCATAAAGGAAGGATGAAACCTTTCTGGTGGAACGCTCGAATTGGAGAGCTAAAAGGTGATCACATGGAACCATGACCGAACTTCCATCGAATATCAAATAACGGTGGAAATGAGGATATTTTTTCCTATTGAGTTTGACGTGGTTCGATGCATGCTCACGACCAAAATGCTTGGCGGATATGTCGAGCTTAGCGTACAAAATTAAAAAATTGGGACTATTCAAAATTATCCGTAAGCAGAGGTGTCCGTTAGGAGAGGTTTAGTTTACTACTACTTTGCCTTAACCCCTAGCGGGGCATAGCGCGTCAACTACTCCTGTGCGCCATCGTACTCTGTTCTGGGCAATGGGGCGCAACTCCCCAAAGACTTACCCAGTACCTGACACTCCTTTGCCACAGATCGACGCCATGTGATTCGAGGACCCCCTCTTGGTCGGCCTTGGCTGGAAATGGGGTTCCATTTCATGGCATGCAAAGCAATGCAGTTATCACTCTTCCGCAATGTGTGACCTATCCACTGCCATTTTCGCCTGCGTATCAATTCGTCGATTGGCATCTGACCCGTACGCCGACTTAGCTCTTCATTTGATATTGTTTCGGGCCAGAAAATTCTTAAAATTCGACGAAGACATGAGTTGACGAAAACTTGCAGCTTTCTGGTAACTCCTACGGAAACTTTCCATGTACTGCTCCCATACAAAAGCACTGATAGTACCAGGGAGCGAAACAGGCCCAGCTTGGTCTTGATGCTGAGATAACTGCCCTGCCAGATTTTGGACAGCATGCCGTATGCGCGTTTAGCCTGGTTGATACGACGAGCGATGTCCTGCTCCGTACCACCATTTTCGGCAACAATGCTACCCAGGTAGACGAAGTTGTCCACCTTCTCCACAGGCTGCCCATTAATATTGATGGCAATAGGTGTCGGATTTCTTTTTCGCAACGGCGGGCTAAGAACCTTGGTCTTGTTGGTATTAATCTTTAGCCCAACCTTGCTTGCCTCCCTCTCGAGATCCAACGCCATTGCGGACAGATCCATGATTTTGTGGGAGAGTAGGCATATGTCGTCAGCGTAGTCAAGATGTTGCAGATAAGATGTCAAAGTCCATTGAATTCCTCTGTCGAGTCCGGATAGGGCTGCATGCAACACATCGCCGATCACAATGAGGAATAGGATCGGTGAGAGGATGCACCCCTGCCGAACTCCACTGCGAATCTCAAAGTCCCCCGACACCTTACCTTTATGCAGAACGCGACATTTCGCGCCGTCATAAGTTGCCTTAATAATAGCCACAAGCTTCTCAGGGATGCCTCTCCTGCGCAAGGCCGCCCATATAGAATCCCGGTTCACACTATCGAAAGCCTTTTCGAAATCGATGAAAAGCAAGTGAAGCGGAGAATCGTATTCAGCGCATTGCTCGATGATGATTCGCAAGGTGTTAATGTGATCGACACAGGAGAATCCGGATCGAAAGCCAGCCTGCTCTTCATCAATTGTGCTTTTTAAGTGGGACTTTAGTCTTTCCAGGACGATTTTGGCTATTATCTTGGCAACGGCAGGAAGCACACAAATGCCTCTCCAATTATTACAGTCTGTGAGGCTACCCTTCTTTGGAAGTTTGATGATCAAACCTTCCTTCCACTCAGTGGGAAAGGTCTTTGTATTCCACGCTTTATCAACAAGTGGATGCACCAAATCGGCAGTTACGCTTGGCGCTGCTTGATAAAGTTCGGCAGGGATGCCGTCAAGTCCGGCGGCCTTTCCTCGTTTTAGTGCAATAATTGCAGTGACTATTTCCTCTTTAGTCGGGGCAGTGGACCGTATACGCACATTTTGATGGTTAGCTAAATTATCTATATGAGGGGGAACTTCGCCAGAGGTTACACGGTTCAAGACCGCGGCGAAGTGTTCTTTCCACCGCCTCATTTGATCTTCTTCCAAGATAAGTAGCTTTCCATCACTATCTTTCACGGGATGTTGGCAGGAGTTACGACAACCTGTAAACTCCTTGATGACACCGTATACGGCGTTTAAGTTGTTACTTCTAGCGGCTTCTTCTGCTGACGCTAAAATAAATTGGCATAAACTCTTTTATCGCGTCGCACACTACGCTGAACTTCTCGAGCTTTCTGACGGTAAAGGAGTTCGATGCTGCTTCGATTGTCGTCTGATGCTGCAGCCAAACGAACTTTCAGCTCCTTTCTTTCAACAATCCGCTGCCATGAAGCGTCGGACATCCAGGGCTTATTCCGGCAATCCGGGTTTGGGCCAAGGATGGTATTTGCGCTATCAATGTACGCATTTTTTATGGCATCCCAGTTTTCGTTTATGTCACTATCTGGGTGACTACACAGTTAAAAATCTCGGTATTTTTTTTAAACCTGGTCTTGGACTACCACCATTTTTAATAATTTTAATTCTATAATCTAAACCCTTCCAAAGTTTACTTCTATTTTAAACCAAATTCGTAATAAATTCTAATACAATTCAAAGTTTACTTCCATTTTAAAACAATTTGTAATAAATTCTAATACAATTCAAACCTTTTTGTGTTCTTTTTGTTCTCGCATTATTTTCTAATCTAAGTTTAATTAAAAGGTAAACCCCACAAAGTATATTTTTTGAGTCTCAAGTCTCACTATAACTACTCGCAGTCAGCTCAAAATATTATGCTGCGTGGCCGAGTGGTCTAGGTCGCAACTCTACAACACGGAGTTCACAGGTTCGATGCTGCGTCATGGCGAAAAAAGTTAAAGATTAGCTGGCTAGCCTGCGATGGGCTTAATTAATAAAGGATTTGGAAGTTTAGAAAATTGAAAAAAAAAATAATGGAGAAAAAACTTAGAGGAGTTAAAAAAACGCAGTAAAATTAACATTTTTTCATAGATTATAATATCTGTAGATTAAATTTTAAACCAACAATTTGATTAAAAAATAATGCCAGAAAAGTTTAATATTTAAACCAGTGAAGTTTACGGAAGCAATTGTAATACTTTCATTTTATTAAAATCTAATACAATTTTGGTGTCGTCATATATGTAACCCGAATTAGCATTGATAATAGACCAGGATTTTTAACTGTGTAGTTATCTCAGCCGCTTTTTGCGCAAGATGGTCATTATATTGTTGTAAGACAGCTGGATTTTTTAGTCGAGCGGTGTTGAATTTGCGGGGCCTGGATCTTTTGTCGCTGGGGCGGCGCACGGCTGCAATACGCAATCGAACATTAGCGATCATAAGATAATGGTCTCTTCCCATCCCAATATCGGCACCCTTCTTGTTTCGCACGTCCAGGAGGCAACTCTTGAATCTTTTACTAATGGCAAAATGGTCGATCTGATTTTGTGTTCTGCGCCGATCAACAGAGGACCAACTGATTTTGTGGTGGTCCTTATGCTCAAACATAGTACCACCGATGAAGAGACTGTGAAAGTTGCAGAACTCTACAAATCTTTCACCGTTGTCATTACGATCACCAAGACCGTGTCTCCCCATCACATGTCTGAGCCCATAGTTATCAGCGCCAACTTTCGCATTCAAATCACCCATAACCATTACAATGTCACCTTTAGGTGTTCTGCTCTGAACGGCGTTTAGTTCTTCGTAGAAGGAGTCTTTTGCCAAGACATTGTCGGGTTCAATAGAGGCATAACATTGTATTATTGAGATGTTCCTCATTTTAGTCCGGAACCTGGCGGTCAAGACCCTGTCAGAGACCGGTTCCCAGGATAAGAGACAGTTTCGCGCGGCTCTGGTTAAAAGGAGCCCCACACCTGACTCACGGCGACTACCGGTAGCTTTACCGGAGTACAACATTACAGTGCTGCCCGTTGGAGAGATGAATTCTCCGCTGTTCCACCATCTTATCTCACTAACTCCTAAGATATTTAATTTGTACCTCAGAAATTCACTCTCTAATTGAAGAAATCGTGCGTTCTGGGGACCTTCTGATCCATTGTCCAGGAGAGTACGCACATTCCAGAATCCAATCTTTGTCATTGTACGATAGCTAAAAGTCGTAACCGTTGAGTCAGTCCTTATCCGAGGCATAGTTGACGTTTCGTTAGCATATAAAGATTTCGGATAGTGCAAGTTGCTGGCATACACATCCTGTCCTTTGATTGTCGGTTTTAACGACAGGCCCTCAAAGGGAAAGGCCGTGGTATTTTTTTCACACCACAGGGGTACCTCAACCAAATCATCGCACCGCCATCACTGGCGGCTTGACGTTGGTTGACAATGGTCAGTGACCACTGCCGTTCCAGGGGGCGCCCACGCGGAGGACTATGGAAGAGGAATTTTTGCCCCCCCCCCCCCCCCCCCCCCTGCCTGTACATAATTGTTGACTGTACATAATTGTATTCGTAAAAATTGTCTTGATCGGATGGGATAAATTTTATTGAAAAAGTTGTTAGTACAATGAAATTGTACATACAATTTATTAGTGAGGAAAATATTTTTTGAAGGGGCATAATGCACTACTTGCCTCTCTAGCGAAATTATTGGAGAGGCAGCTGCCCCCGCTAACCCCCCGGCTCCGGTGTCCATGGTCGAAGGAGAAGTTTCTTTTTATCCCGGTAACGGGCAGGAGCTCAGATTCACACCCGAAAGACCTCCATCCAATAGGCTTATAAATTTTTTTAAATTTGCAATTCCATGTAATTTCATAGTCTTTCGTATCAACTATTTGTAGTATCTCCTAGAACCTAGACAATTGTGGTTAGTATAAGTGGTTATACGAGTACTTTCTGTGAATTCTATTTTTACGTTCATTCAGGAAAAAAATTGACTGTAATTCAAATACTTTGTTGAAGATCCCTGAATATGAGTTCAGGGGAAATTTTCTGTGATCGATCAATTGCAAATACATAAAACAAAAACGCTGTAATTGTTTCACCAGCAAACCTGAAACCATTTAAAACCTTTTAGTAAGTTTTGAATGTAATGATGGTCGAGATATCAGCAAAACACAAAGCTCCATATCAATAAAATACCACAAAACTTAAAAAGAAAAAAATATATATTTATTTCTAATTTATTACGACCTAATATAGCATCTCTACAATGTTTTACAAGAAGACACTTATCGACACAATGTCGCATAAAAAATAGGACGAGACTGACAGACAAACAAGTATGTTTAACATTGTATGAATTGAACATATTGGAAAACGCAATTTTGACTCGCATATAAAAAATATTTATAAATTATTTTATTTAATTCTTCATTTCAACTCATTCGATTCACGTATCTTTTTGAATAGTTAGTCCATAACTGAAAAAAACTAAATGTCCACTAGTTTTATAATTGCCGATTTGAATCGTAAGCGTGTTACCAGCTACTTAAACGAAAACTCGCACGAGTGAATGGGTGGTATGCATAAAGTGAGTCGAGTGGAGTAAAGCTGAGTTGACAGAATTCCACTCAATTTTCACTGTGGAGCGGAAAGTAGTTTTATGCATACAAATTTTTCACTCGATTCACCGAACATAGCAGACTCAGGAATGTCCTCAATAGACTTCACTCTTGAGTATATCCTCATTATTATGCATACCACCCAATATGTAGCTGATAACACGAAATCGGGAGTCAACTTCAATCGATAGTTATAATATGAGTATTAAAACATTTGAAATATTTGCTTTCTTTTATTAAAAGAGAGCGTTAAAGCCCACATATACCTACTGAGCGATTTATAGGCCGGAACATTGGGTGACGGATCGTTTTATAATATAAAATCGTCCACGTCAATCACTGTGCGATCCATCAGGCGATCACAATATCGGCCGATCAATCGTTTAGTCTGAGGGCTTTTAGTGTTACATAATAAACAACTTCTGCGATTTGCTTTTCATTTTAAATTTTTAATTCAATTTTTTTCGATTTTCTTACTATTTATTTATTTTTCATTTTCGCTAAGTACATATGTATACTAAAAAATAGGACGATTGCAAGCATCGTTGTTAAAATTGTATTTTTTTTGGTTTCATTTTCTTTCATTTTGTTTGTTGCAATTGAATGAGCAATTGTGCACTACGGTGAAGGACGTCAAATTTGGCTAATAATCGAAAAATCACTAAGTGGAATAATTTTTTAATATTATCATTTTTTTTTTTTCAGTTTTTGATTATATAATGGATCTTACAAATTATCTACTACTTGCTAGGGTATTTTTTGTTTTAATTTTGGCTTTTTAGGTGGCTATCCTAGTATCTATATCTAGTTCACAGTGTCTTTTGATTTTCCTATGAAATTCGGGGTAAAGACATGGACAGTTGACTGGATTATGCTTGCGGAGAGCATACTGGCATAATGTGGTATACATATAAATAAATAACTGGCGCAACAGTCCAATTTGAACCACGGCCTCGAGATGAGTTAGCATCATCTCATTTTCTAGATCGTGACGGTTTTTGTGCAGAGGTATGTGATCAGCAACACGCTCAACCGAGTTATTTACCCCATAATGGGTACTCATTTAACAGCTGAGTGGGCTCATAGTCCGACACGTAAATCCCCGGAATCGAACCGGGGCTCAGTGCGTTGAAGGCGAACGTGCTAACCGTTGCGCCATCCGGACTACTACATACATATATGATATAAAATAAATAAATAAATAAAAGCAGCACAATTAAAAATACTCAAACAATTGCCTTTTTTATTTATGCATTTTGGTGATTTGGAAGCCTTTAAGGCCTACCATAGACGAAGCGATTGATCGGCCGATCCGTCGCCCGATATCGATGTCGGCCGATGGATTGGCCCGTGTATGTGGAAAATGCACCAATTTTGCTCATCGGTAGATCAATTTTTATCAACAAACGATGGGCGTTCTATTTCAAAGAGCTTCTTATTCCCGAACCCCACGTCTCGACGAGATTCCAGCTGAGTTGCTAAAATCTGGTCGAACGGGTCTATTAAATGCAATACATCAGCTACTTCTACGAATCTGGGAGGATCCCAGAAGATTGGCGCAGAAGGATCATCTGTCCCATCCACAAAAAGGGAGATAAATTGCGGTGTCAGAATTGCAGAGGCATCTCACCAGCCTGTACGAGTACGTGCTACAAAATAGTGATGAAAATTCTGGAAAATAGAATGACCTCTGATTTGACTGATCTCTTTGAAGGACCAACAGGAATAGAGCAAGGCGATGGACTGGCTTCGGCGCACTTCAACTTGACACTTGAACACGCCATCCGGGTAATGAATGCGTGCAAAAGCGGCACACTGCTCTTCAAGTCGACGTAGTTGATAGCGTACGCTGACGAAATCAACATCATGTCCCGGAACCTGCTCGACGCAGAAGAACTACTACTACTAAATAATTTTGACACGGCTACAAAAGAAGTAGGATTACGCATTAACCAGGACAAAACAAAAATAATGCAATCCCTTGTTCTTGATTGCGTCAGAACGAACGAACATTAACGTCGGGCACCGCAGCATCGAATTGGTAGACGACTTCATATACCCGGGGCCGCATCATGTAATTCGATGCGAATCGAATTGCTATCGGAAGTATGAAAATGGGATCTTGTAATTCAAACACGAATTTCCCCAATTTAAAAAATCATTGAGTATTCGCTTCTTATGAAAAATGTCGTATCGAATATACGATAATGGGTTAATTGATTTTCGAGTTAGAAGATACCATTTTTAACCTTCCGACCAATTCGGCTTGAATCGAATTACATGATAGGGCCCCTGGAAAGTAACCTGTCAAAGAACACCAATGTCGAAATCAAGCGACGGATACAGCTAGCAAACAAGACTTTCGGTCCTTCCAATAGTAAAATCGAAGCATGTGCACAGAAATACTAAGCTTCGCATATACAAATCCATCAACGAAAGCTCCTTCGGCGAATTTTTGGAGCAGTTTGCGACCGAAATGGATGGCGTATCCGTTACAACATTGCCATCTTAATATACAGGCCTCCGCGCAGCTCATCGAAACTTCTACTTTGACGTCAATTTGACATCATTTCCGCCTTGCCAAGGCAGCGGCCTGTATATTAGGATGACAATGGATACAACCATAAGCGAACTGTACGATGAGGTGAAAGTTCCGAGAATAGTCAAACTACAACGTCTACGAGTACAATGGGCGGGACATATACAATGAATAGACGATGAAATGTTGAACGACGCGTCGACGGAGCAAGGCTGCGAGGAAAACCGAGAGCTCGTTGGGCAGACTCAGTAGATGATGATGACGATCAACTTGCTGGGCTTCAAAATTGGAGGACGCGGTCACTTGACCTAGATAATTGGAGAACGATGATCCAGGCGGCTAGGGCCCGACGTCGGGCTGTTGCGCCACGATGATGAACTTACAGTGTGAAATCCACTGTAAGTATATTTTCTATGGCAGTTCCTTAATTTTAATGTATTATTAGTATACAAATAGGAACAAAGTTGCTCTATACCAAATTTTTATGGATGTCAAATACGGGAATTCTCAGACTACGGCGCAGATACATGAAACCATATGTATCCATAGAATTTGAATGTAGTGTGCAGACATCACCTACAGATAATCCCCGGCCATTGGAAGCCATTGTCAATGTACGAGTATATCTATGCGTATAGCGGTTAGTCGCAATGGTGGATGGCAGAAAATGGCTTTGAAAGCCATTGTGAGCAATTTGCTGGCAATATGCCCCGGGCCTAATACTAAGATTTTCGTGCGAACATGTGGTTACCTCTCACGCGAAAAAGAGAAATTGGAAACTTTCACACAGCAGATATTCACGGCGCTCTACACGACACTTAAACTTCCCCTTTTCACTCAAAAGAGAGCGATCACCACTGGGATGACCAGTTCTCCCGCGAAATAAAATCCAAAGGAATTGTTTTCGCGTGGAAATTGCTCACGCCGATGTGGAGCATTTTTCCAATGTGTGCGGTTTCGTGTGAAATATTTTCGAGCCGAAGTAGCGAAAATTTTTGACAGTTTTTGTATAAGATTTTGCGCGAAAAAATAACTGATTTTAGTACTAGACTTAAACACGACGATGTAAACTCTCTTCGAATACCAGTATGCTCATTATAACTATTATAAGCGTTTTAGCAAAATCGCGTTTATGTCAATATGGAAAAATAAAAACTTGCTTTCTACTATCTTTTGATGACAATCCCTAAGTCGGTATCACAAGTGAACGTATTTTAACGTTCAAACTAACACAAAAACTCAACGAAAATAAAAAAAATCAATGACCCAATGCACTGTAAAAATCCAAAATGAAAGTCAAACCCTTTGAAAAACCGAATAACACAAGAAGAAAACAAAAATGATAAACATTATAAAATCATTTCTTTATTATCGTGTACAGTCGTGTGTGTGTGTTTCTGTATGTTTTTTTAAAAATGGTTTCGCCATTATAGCGCGATTCTATTATCATTATGGTTGCAGTTAATTCGTTTTGCGTTTATTCTGTCTTAATTATACATATATGTATACATATTAATTTCTGTTTTGTAGGAGTATAAAAAATTGTGTTATTTTCATATTATTTCAATTTGTCTGTTGCATAATCATCTTGAAGATGATTCTTTTTTATGTGGTAGAAAATAAAGACTATTATACGCATTAGAATATTTACTATAAACTGTTGTTGTTTTTTTTTTTGTATTTTCGAGAGAGATAGGGAAAACAAATAAACGTTTTCATTATAAATATTCTTCTCCTAGTTATCGACACATACTTTTTACAAATGCTTTTGTTTGTTTTGCTGTTTCATTGTTTTTTTTATAAATCACAAAAAAATATATTTTATAACATTGCCACTGTTTGAAAAATAAAATATTGTGTTTTTTTTCTTTGAAATAAAAATACATACATACGTAGATATTTTCTTTCGTTTTATGTGTTTTTGTTAAAAAATAAAAAAAAAAGAATAAAATATAATTTATATAACTTTAAACAAAATATATAAAACAAGGGAAAATAAATTCTTTTTATTTCATGTTTGTAATGTAAGATTTCGTACACATACCATACATGAATATATTTATATTGTATATATAAAAAAATTGCAATCATATTTCTTTCCAGTTTCTTGCTTTCACTTAAAAATACAATTATCATTAAATTCTCAGTGAAAAGCTTCTGTTTTATCTTATCTCCACTGTCTTAATAGCATGACCATCACAAGTATTTTATAATTTCTTTTTTTTTCAATTCGTTCTTTTTCTCTTCACCTCTAGATTGAACTTAAATTCTAGTGGGTGCGCGCAACAATCGTCACCGCGGAATTTAAAAATACGTGTCTATGTATGTGAACAGGAACAGTTTGCGTGTGTGTGGCGTTAGGGGTAGATTCCTGCTGAGATCGGAGGGTCTCGAAATTGCGGTTTTCTGCTTTGGGAGGAATATTATACTTTGGATGAAAAATGCAACTTTGAGATTGAATCCAGTTCATCTGAATGATCATTTTTTGTTTGTTTTTCATTAGATGATGGAATTAAGGATATTATATACAAGAATTGAATTCTTGCAGTTTATTTTAAGGGGTCGAAAAGAAGAACTGGTTTTTGAAACATATGTCCCAACCAGGACTACCCATTCGTCCAGCTAATTGTTTGGCACAAAACACTTTAATGTCGTTTGGGTTCAATGGATTTGATGGATTAAAACTAAGCATTAAACATTTTCCCAAAAAAATGATCATTTAAATGGACGTCGTTGTCGGTTCAGCTCGTTCCTGCTCTAATCACTGTTTAAAATTTCACTACAACATGGTCTGTAATCGAGTTTCGTAAGTCGTTTTTTATTTTTGGATCTTATCGTAATATCGTTAGAACATACATATCTATATCACTACAATATGTTGTCTACTAAAGCATCTTAAAATCTAGTAGGCAACTAGTAGTAATCACGATAGAATAGCAATACTTCGTCTTGGACCACCTTGACTAATATTATCCATTGACGACCATTTCTTCATACCATTCTTGAGTGCTTCGGCCGTCACTTTATCCTGCATCACACGTGACATGGCTTCTAGTTTTTGTGCGCGTTCTTTACTCAACGGTTCCGTGGGAAACGATAGATCATTGGCTTCGGCCAATGTCCTTAAATCGAAATAGTATTTAGCATAAACGGATGACGGTACGTTAATGTTGAATTGTAGTAACTCTAAAAATTGTCTTTCCAGCTCATTCATATCTTCGACGGTAATGTCTTTAAGGATTTGGCAATAGTCGACGTTCCAGACGGCTTGATCGTCCCACACTTTACTCGCTAGCAATATAGCGCCCAACACCATACGTTTCCAATTGCATGGCGCTACGTCTAATTCGGCATAGGTTAGTAAACGTTCTAAATAGACTAGGGTTATGATAGCACATTCGGCTGTTAATTGAGCAGCATTGAATAGTGTCCGCACAAACTTGTAGATTTGTCGATGTTCCGGATTGTGAATATCGTATTCGTCCGGGACCGGGTCCCGTGTAAGCGGATGCATTCTTTCATCGAATATATCTAATCGTCGTTCGGATTGTCGATTCTTAATGTGATAGTAAATAGCTAAAGATACACATTTTACAGTATTCTTAAGATTTGGTTGCGATACAGTACTATCGTCCAGATAGATTGTCGAACAGGACGAGCTCTTTTTCAGACCCGTCACACTAATACTAGACGATCCATGCTGCTGGGCTATTTGATGTTGAGATTTTTTCCGTGTTATCACACCATTCTCGACTTTCGATCGTTCCAGGAAGATGGTGCCGGCCGACGGATGTACCGATGGATCGGCATCGCCATCTGCTTCCTCACGCTCCGATATATGCTGTATATTATTGGTGGATTGATTGCCTTCGGGAAGATGCTCTTCGTAGACGGGAACATCTTTGATTTTGCGTTCGGGCGGTGGACTTGAATAGGCACAGCATGAGTTCTTATTACCCATCGTTCGACTGTGGTACAGGCAGATTCAAATGTAACGAATCTGGTGGTGGACGTATGGAAACCCTTTCGAGCGGTTCAATGTGTTTTTTAAACTATTGACCGTTATAATTTAAATGTACGGAATATACATAAATATAGCTCCATTGCTTCATGCTTCACTATAGAAAATGTTAACGTTTTGTGATTTTGCTCTATTCGTGCTCTATGGGTGCTGCGAATTAGTCTTAAATTTTAAAGCTGAATAGTATATATTTCCCGGGAGCGCAATTGTTTCCTTTTCTGGTGTTTTTTAATTTCATCTACTATCTAATAAAAATCTTTTTTTCTTTATCTTTGTTGTATCTTTAAACTAAATTTCGTGACTAGGTTTAGTGCGTTATTGGGAAAACAATGTTATATAACAGGATGTGACTTTCTTATAAGCATTTGCCCATCTGTTTTCGCGTATCTAGCTTGCATATGTCGAAATCGTATCGTCGCTTGAAAATATCTTTTCAAGATCGTAATTTCATCAGATTTTGGCACTATATGCATGGCCTATTGTGAATATTTGCGGCTGTATCAGATGTGGTGGTGACAAATTGTTGTTCGCTGCACGAGCTTCAAGGTGGTGCACGGTGCCAGCATCCAGAGTGGGTATTATGTTTCTGCGAAAGAAAAAAATACGTTTGATTATTACTAATGGTGGCCGAAAGTACTAATTTCTATTTACGACTAAACCTGCTGATGCTAATAGTGGTTAGTAGCTGAAAATATCAGGTACAAGTACTAACTGCTAATTATTATTAAAGACATAACAATTGAAAAGTAAACCTATTTCTTGGGTACTTCCGCATCCACGGCGTTTGATTTTAACCCCTCTTATCACCATGGCGCTCTCCCTCCAGATATCATTATAATCATTAACCACTTCACAGTTTTACCCGAGCAGCACTCGGGCATCATTTTTCCCGTACACTGACGATTCCGAGTCTATTTCAGGCAAATTTTCTGACTTGTAGATAGCGATTTGCCCGATTATTTACCGTTGCCTATTTCTCAAGTAGTGGGGATAACATTGAACGATTTACACAATAACATAAAATATTTTTGCGGGGGAGTCGGTTGGCCTGCCGACAGCAGTATGTAAAAATCCGACTGTTAAGTGGTTAAAGATCGGCAAATTAAGAGGCGTAAACTCAAAAGCGCTTATCACAGATACAATGTAAACCGCAGTTGCTAGCATGCACCTCCTATCCGCGCCATCTTTATACTGACAAGCTCGGAGCACTGTGAGAGTTCTATTAGTACTCACAGGCAGTTTTTGATCACGCCGAGATTTGAACTCCGAGCTCTAGATTAGTATCGCAGAGCGGTGATCGAACGACCACGGCCACCGAGCGCTATCCTATAACAGGTTTCGGATGATGTTGTTTTCCTCAATGTACAGAAGCATGTGCACAGAAACACGAAGCTCCGCGTGTACATTATACGACCAGTGCTATGCTATGGCTGCGAACAACGCCATCTATATAGACAGGCCTGCGCTCAGCTGGTTTTGACACAATCACTTCCTTTGATGACGCCATCAGTATCCACAATCCAGTGGTCGGCGACTGATGGCGGCGAGTTCCCGGTATTTGTGCGTTCCGTGATTAGTTTTCGTTTTTCGCGTTCAGTGTTTATTTGTAAGTAAAATTTCATCTAGTGATCCGGGAAAACAAACACGTGCGCGATGAAAGTGTGTCGTGCGGTCAAAAGATGTATTTTGTCAAGTGTGAACTGTTCCACGATGCTCTGCGACTGATCCCCGGGGCTGCGGCTTCGACCAAATTGGTGCAAGTGTCCAGAAAGTGTGTTTTTAGAGGACTAAAATGCCGTCTGGCGCAATTCCAATTGTAAACACATGTCGTGCCGGGAACATCGTCGTGTGCAGTCACTGCCTTGGCATGGCCTTGGCGAAGGAAATAATGACGTAACGATCAGCTGAGCGCAGACCTGTCTATCTAGATGGCGTTGCTGCGAAGCATGGACCCTAACTCAAGCCTCTGGAAACATGCTAGACACATTTGAACGTAAGGTTCTGCGACGGCGCCGTTTGCGATCGAGATGGATGGCGCATCCGGTACAATCATGAGTTGTATGAACTGTACGATGAGCTGGAAGTTTCGAAAATCGTCAAACTACAACGACTTTAATGGGGAGGGCTTGTACAACGAATGGACGATGATCGCATGCCAAAGAGAGTAATGAACGCACGACGAGCCGACGGAGCGAGACTGCGAGGACGACTGAGATCTCGTTCGGAGAGCTCAGTTTATGTGAACGCCACGAATTTACTGGGCTTTTTAATTTTCCAACTCGTTTCTTTTAACCATGAGTCGGTCGGTTTTTAGCGAGTCGGTTCTTGAGAATTCGAGTACTCGGTTGTGAATTCTGTGTTCAGTTTTTTTTAAATGGTTTTTCAATAAGTCGGTTTTTTTACCGGTCATGAGTGGCTTTTTTTTACCATAAGCCCTTTTTTTATGATTCGGCTTTTTCGAAACCAGTACTTGGGAATATCGGGACCGGCACTAATGGAAGACAGGTTTTAGGAGCAGGCCTAGTTGAGACTAGAAGAATAGTGTCCCGTTCTTCCAGCTCGACGATGATAAATACGATGGCGGTGTTGTCGTGCCTCCACATATCTAAAATAATGCCGGAAGCTGATAGTTCCTAATATATAGAGCCCATTTCAAAGCAAAATAACGATATGACGTAAACCCACCGCTCTTAACTGTATAAGTATGTACATACTTCTTCCTTATTCTGAAGATTCTAATCAATCCAAATGCATGATACATATTCAATTAATTGATTATACCGAATAATCTATGTAGTGTTAATATCAAGCCTTTTAATTTAGCTGTCACTCACTAACGAACCAAATAAACAATATCGAAGAATTCGACGATTCTCAATTCACACCTTTTTTTTCAAATCTATGGAGCTCCAATATACATAATAGTATCTATGCCAAAATTTATAAAATAGCAAATATTTTTTTTCCGCGATATTATAAAATAGCCAAGAATGCAATACCACTCGCATTTTTCTTTAGTGATAACCGGTAGGCCAGGGAGTCGTCATTCGATTGTGTAAAGAAATGATAAAAACGAAAGAAAAATAAACACAACTTATGCAAACAATATCTAATTAAGTTTTCAGGTCGATATTGTGTATAAAGGAAAATTAAGATAATTTTTCGGTTTTGTTTGTCCGAATACATGATATAAATTTTGGGAGTCTATAAGTCTATTGAAATAAGTGTATCATTTCATTTATGTAAATTAGGGGTCATCGTCTAAATGCAATTAGCGTCCAATTAGCGGCTCTAAGTTTACCAATTCTATTGGAGGAGAAAATTTGGTATACGATAACATAGAAAAGCTGCGTATGTTTTGTTAATTGCAATTTTTTCGACAGTTTTCGGCATGAAGCGTGTGGCATCAAAGTTTGTTCCGAAATTGATGAATTTCGAACAAAAACAACGTCGCCGTCAATCGCACGGGAATTGCTAAATGAAGTCAACAACAATCCGGAATTTCTTAAAATGATCTTACAGGTGACGGAGCATGTGTTTATGGCATGACGTCAAAACCAAGGCCCAATCGTCCCAATGGAAGCTGCCTGAAGAGCCAAGGCCGAAAAAAATGGCTGAAAAAACCATAATGAAAAGTGAGTTCCAAAAGTGCTTCCAAGATTGGAAAAAGCGCTAGCACAAGTGTATTATATCTGAGGGGGATTACTTTGAAGGGGACAAAATCGATATATATATATTTTAAGAACAATAAAAATTTACACTTCATATGTAGGCGTATGTTATGCTATAACGAAAGCAGAGATCCCTTTAATCATTCATAAAGAATACAAATAATCTCAGTGTCATACCTAACAGACTTCAAAATTATATGTATTTTTCCTACGAAGCAAAACTTTGACTGGCATTGACGGATTTTTCACATTTTCTGTGCCATTAATTCTAGGGAACGGTGCGAAACATTTCTTACAAATATAGCAGCAGCCTAACCAACCATTTATCGTTTTGGTCCCCACGCAAAAATGATTACGTACATGACTACGTACAATATACCAACATGACACCATTATGATGTGTGTCCTGTCCTACCCTTGCCCTATCAATTTTTAATCACTGTGTTGTATGAAATTTTAGAATCTGTAAAAGTTAAAGTATCGTCTCGCGTTCTTCTACGATTCATAAAAATCGATTCGCTCATAAATGTCCGTCCAATCTCTCAAACGACCTCGTGGCGAACGGTTCCATTAAAATTTAAAAAGGACCTTCTAAACTTTTTTTGGCCCAGAAAAATATTTTAAATAATTTACTGTTTAATACATATCGGACCATCCTTTCCGGGTGATAATATGCCAATCGTTCCGAAAACGGAGCATCATGTCAACGTGAAATGAAACTGGAATATAGAAAGCTGCGCCCGCAATTTGAGGGTTTTGTAGTGAGCGCATATTTTGGGAAGGAAATATTGGCTCCTTACTCCGATGGATAATAACACCATAATTAAAATATCTTACTCACGATTACGTATCCTACATGTCAATTCCTAGAGAAAATACCTGCGTTTCTATTATGGAGATCATGTCTAACCTCTCAAAATGAAAATTTTAAAATGGGAAGTTGTGCTGTACACAGATATGTATGTATAAAACAGATATTTTCCGCCTTGTTCCTAGGGCGCTTCACAATGAAATTAAAAGGCAGATATTTTCCGCCTTGTTCCTAGGGCGCTTCAAAATGAAATTAAAAGGTATCATACCTTCTATAGTCTGTGTTGCTATCACTTTGATCCATTCTGCATTTACGACTTTGAAATAAGCAGTAAAACTTGTTCCGATTCCATGTTCCTATGAGAGGTATATGAAATATTGGGCCGATTTCACCCAGGAATGTGGTTAGATATCATTGAAAAATATGAAATTTGGTTACGATATCTTTAGAAATAAAAAAGTTTTTCTCACTAAAACAAACTATTGGACCGGTCGTTCCTATGGCAGCTATATGACGCAGTGATTCGATTCCGCTGGTTTCGGTATATATCCAGCGTGCAATAGAAAGAAGGCTGTGTTCAAAATTTCAGCTTGGTAGCTTTAAAACTGAGATACTAGTTTGCATAGAAACAGACGGATAGACAGACAGACGGATCGACTCATCTCGTCATACTGATCAAGAATATAGGTATATGTAAGCATATAGTTTATATGGTCGGAGATCCTTTCTTCTGTGCCTTGGAAACTTCATGATAAAGTTAATTTTCCATATCACATTCATGAAGATTTAGAATTGTGTCCCCGTTATCGACAGTAGCATCTGGTCACCCTTTAATACAACTAAAAATTAATAATTCTGTCATTCTAGAAAAGATAACTGAGGTTTTATTGTTTTACTAAGACGAGACTCTTTTTTAAGCGCATTTAGGACACAGGGACTGAAGTTGTTGTTTTCTTAAGTACACATGGTGTTTCACGCGAGTTTTACTACTACTACTACTTTGCCTTAACCCCTAGCGGGGCATAGCGCGTCAACTACTCCTGCGCGCCATCGTACTCTGTTCTGGGCAATGGGGCGCAACTCCCCAAAAGACTTACCCAGTACCTGACACTCCTTTGCCACAGATCGACGCCATGTGATTCGAGGACCCCCTCTTGGTCGGCCTTGGTTGGAAATGGGGTTCCATTTCATGGCATGCATAGCAATGCAGTTATCGCTCTTCCGCAATGTGTGACCTATCCACTGCTATTTTCGTCTGCGTATCAATTCGTCGATTGGCATCTGACCCGTACGCCGACTTAGCTCTTCATTTGATATTGTTTCGGGCCAGAAAATTCTTAAAATTCGACGAAGACATGAGTTGACGAAAACTTGCAGCTTTCTGGTAACTCCTACGGAAACTTTCCATGTACTGCTCCCATACAAAAGCACTGATAGTACCAGGGAGCGAAACAGGCCCAGCTTGGTCTTGATGCTGAGATAACTGCTCTGCCAGATTTTGGACAGCATGCCGTATGCGCGTTTAGCCTGGTTGATACGACGAGCGATGTCCTGCTCCGTACCACCATTTTCGGCAACAATGCTACCCAGGTAGACGAAGTTGTCTACCTTCTCCACAGGCTGCCCATTAATATTGATGGCAATAGGTGTCGGATTTCTTTTTCGCAACGGCGGGCTAAGCACCTTGGTCTTGTTGGTATTAATCTTTAGCCCAACCTTGCTTGCCTCCCTCTCGAGATCTAACGCCATTGCGGACAGATCCATGATTTTGTGGGAGAGTAGGCATATGTCGTCAGCGTAGTCAAGATGTTGTAGATAAGATGTCAAAGTCCATTGAATTCCTCTGTCGAGTCCGGATAGAGCTGCATGTAACACATCGCCGATCACAATGAGGAATAGGATCGGTGAGAGGATGCACCCCTGCCGAACTCCACTGCGAATCTCAAAGTCCCCCGACACCTTACCTTTATGCAGAACGCGACATTTCGCGCCGTCATAGGTTGCCTTAATAATAGCCACAAGCTTCTCAGGGATGCCTCTCCTGCGCAAGGCCGCCCATATAGAATCCCGGTTCACACTATCGAAAGCCTTTTCGAAGTGAAGCGGAGAATCGTATTCAGCGCATTGCTCGATGATGATTCGCAAGGTGTTAATGTGATCGACACAGGAGAATCCGGATCGAAATCCAGCCTGCTCTTCATCAATTGTGCTTTCTAAGTGGGCCTTTAGTCTTTCCAGGACGATTTTAGCTATTATCTTGGCAACGGCAGGAAGCACACAAATGCCTCTCCAATTATTACAGTCTGTGAGGCTACCCTTCTTTGGAAGT
Organism: Chloromyia formosa; assembly: GCA_964017055.1. NCBI lineage: Eukaryota > Metazoa > Arthropoda > Insecta > Diptera > Stratiomyidae > Chloromyia > Chloromyia formosa. The sequence continues at coordinate 151,416,526 of OZ024815.1, read as the reverse complement.
TTGATGATCAAACCTTCCTTCCACTCAGTGGGAAAGGTCTCTGTATTCCACGCTTAATCAACAAGTGGGTGCAGCAAATCGGCAGTTACGCTTGGCGCTGCTTGATAAAGTTCGGCAGGGATGCCGTCAAGTCCGGCGGCCTTTCCTCGTTTTAGTGCAATAATTGCAGTGACTATTTCCTCTTTAGTCGGGGCAGTGGACCGTATACGCACATTTTGATGGTTAGCTATATTATCTATATGAGGGGGAACTTCACCAGAGGTTACACGGTTCAAGACCGCGGCGAAGTGTTCTTTCCACCGCCTCATTTGATCTTCTTCCAAGATAAGTAGCTTTCCATCACTATCTTTCACCGGATGTTGGCAGGAGTTACGACCACCTGTAAACTCCTTGATGACACCGTATACGGCGTTTAAGTTGTTACTTCTAGCGGCTTCTTCTGCTGAGGCTAAAAGAGAATTGGCATAAACTCTTTTATCGCGTCGCACACTACGCTGAACTTCTCGAGCTTTCTGACGGTAAAGGAGTTCGATGCTGCTTCGATTGTCGTCTGATGCTGCAGCCAAACGAACTTTCAGCTCCTTTCTTTCAACAATCCGCTGCCATGAAGCGTCGGACATCCAGGGCTTATTCCGGCAATCCGGGTTTGGGCCAAGGATGGTATTTGCGCTATCAATGTACGCATTTTTTATGGCATCTCAGTTTTCGTTTATGTCACTATCTGGGTGACTAGTTATCTCAGCCGCTTTTTGCGCAAGATGGTCATTATATTGTTGTAAGACAGCTGGATTTTTTAGTCGAGCGGTGTTGAATTTGCGGGGCCTGGATCTTTCGTCGCTGGGGCGGCGCACGGCTGCAATACGCAATCGAACATTAGCGATCATAAGATAATGGTCTCTTCCCATCCCAATATCGGCACCCTTCTTGTTTCGCACGTCCAGGAGGCAACTCTTGAATCTTTTACTAATGGCAAAATGGTCGATCTGATTTTGTGTTCTGCGCCGATCAACAGAGGACCAACTGATTTTGTGGTGGTCCTTATGCTCAAACATAGTACCACCGATGAAGAGACTGTGAAAGTTGCAGAACTCTACAAATCTTTCACCGTTGTCATTACGATCACCAAGACCGTGTCTCCCCATCACATGTCTGAGCCCATAGTTATCGGCGCCAACTTTCGCATTCAAATCACCCATAACCATTATAATGTCACCTTTAGGTGTTCTGTTCTGAACGGCGTTTAGTTCTTCGTAGAAGGAGTCTTTTGCCAAGACATTGTCGGGTTCAGTAGGGGCATAACATTGTACTATTGAGATGTTCCTCATTTTGGTCCGGAACCTGGCGGTCAAAACCCTGTCAGAGACCGGTTCCCAGGATAAGAGACAGTTTCGCGCGGCTCTGCTTAAAAGGAGCCCCACACCTGACTCACGACGACTACCGGTAGCTTTACCGGAATACAACATTACAGTGCTGCCCGTTGGAGAGATGAATTCTCCCCTGTTCCACCATCTTATCTCACTAACTCCTAAGATATTTAATTTGTACCTCAGAAATTCACTCTCTAATTGAAGAAAGAAAATCATGTTTACCAATTTAAAAAAAAAAAACAGCATCCCACCTTTAGCCCCGTTCGAGACAAACAGACAGAGTTGATCTCTGAAAACAACGGTGTGAATCAAGTGACGGACGAATTCAAACAGCCACTATACAGATGATTCGCCGCGTGGGGCGTATAGCGGACTTCGTATATAAATGTACAGAGCGAATTGATGAGAAACAAGTTGACGTTCAACCGATTCACTTTCAATTCTGATCCAAATGTGATCCCATACGAGATCTGGATCAGCGACGGTCAGTCGTTTTGTATGGGAATGAGCTTTTGATCCAGCGGAAAGAACGCGTTGCGTTGTCTTCGTATTAAAATCGTATTTTCGGTTTGATCCAATTTGTTCGAGCAAAAAATGAGGTATAAAAACAGTGACTAAAAAATATTCGACCACTACTGAAATCTGAAAAAAAAATTCTTCCTTTTGCGATCCCTCATTTCGCTATGGTTACTTCAAATTGGAAAGAAGTACCAGAAATGGAATGTGCTAACCTTTGATATGATTCCCCATATGCCTATACCCGATTAAAAGAGAAAAATGCTCTCCACGCCCATTAAATTTGCTCTACTGCAACTAGAAGCTTTGAGCCACGAATTATAGCAATCCTCCATATTCCTACCAAATTTCATTCATTTAGCTTCAGCCGTTTAAGAGGTATTATTCTATGTACGGAATGACAGACATTTGACCGATTTCATAATGGTTTTGTTTTTTCTAATATACAAAACCCTAAAAAGGGAGACCCATAAGACGAAGCATTCAAGAGAGCGGGAAATGTCATCCGCATTCGGAAAAGTCAATTTCTCCTTACCTTATCGAACATACACATCTGTCGACTGACGGACTTCTTCACATTAGTTGCAAAGAGTAGGTTGATTTTTTTTTCGACCCGAAATATCCAAAAAGACTTTTCCATCCATTACCGAAAAGCAGCTACACGACTGGGCCGGGTAGATCAATAGCGGGGGCATGAGAATTCGTAAATGGCATGGAAATGATAAAATGTTCTTGTCGGTTTTATTGTAATATAAGATTGATAAGGCCGGAAGATAAGCGGACGATACGCTGATAAAGTGGGTGATTTATATATTACGTATTGTCTATCTGCGTTAATTGTCAATACAATCATTGCCGTTGATGATTTTCAGCCAGCGTTCAAGTGGGATTCACACGACAGATGAATGAGGATGATTGTAAATGGGCGGGGCGCATACAACAGAATAAGCAACAGGAACAGAAGCAACAGAAATTTGTTTTTAATAGTGTATTCTTTCTTAATTTAGTCGCTCGTTTTACGCTTATGATTGTCTGATTTTGGCAAACAGCAATGATATCACCCAAATGTGCGACCAAATAAACAGATGTCTTCACGAACTAAATTCCTTCTTCATCCATAAACACCTAACTTTGTCAGTTCCGAAGTCTTCCGCTAACTTGTTTACTACATGGACGAAAGAAGCTATAGTCGACAAATAGACAAAAAATCACGCTTGACAGCATGACAACCTCCTCGGCCAATGCGTCAACCATTTGTAACACAATGAAAAGCAGGAACAAAGTCCTCAAATCGCTAGCTGTTTCCTGGGGAAAAGACAAAGACACCCTAATAGCGACATACAAATCAATCGGAATATCAGTGGCCAATTATACGGCTCCTATCTGGTCAGGAAACCTGAGCGACACTCAGTGGAAAACTATATAGAACAGTCAGAAAGCTGCTCTTCGGACCCTTACAGGCTACCTCTTGATGTCGTCGCAAGATCATTTTCACCAGGAAACTAGAATCCTGGCTTTAAGAAGCCACAACACTTTCCTCACTTAGCAGTATTTAGTTGGCTGTTATCGAAACGACTACCCCAACTCTAACCTTAAGGACAAAACCTCACAAGCACGTCAGATGAGGCACCTCGAAAAGGAAGTTCAAACGTCCAAAAGAGTTCCCTTCGGTAACGCCAGATACAATTCGGCCATCTCAACACTGCATAGCGAGGAGGTGTTTTCTTCGATAGTGAACCTTAAACCAAATATGGTACTCATGGCACAACCGCCTGCCATGTTTCAGACGAAACTCGACTACCTAGAGCAATTAGAACTACAATACGTTGGCTCTACTTCGTTCTGGCTGGTACTCACGTCTGAGCAACTACAATACTTGTCTCGCATCGACAACAACAAGCTGTCAAGCTTGTGGCCTCACTTCGCTGATGTTGAGCACATTTTCAATTGTTCAGTGGCTCCCATGGCCTGACATCTATTGCTAGGAAAACTCTATTATACACAAACAAACGCATATTGGAAATCGAAACATTGCTACAACTACATTAGGCGCGTTCTTTTGCGTATCCATCGGTGTAGGGTAGGATCGATTAAATTTAAATTGAAACAGATGTACCGAAAAGGTTTGCATTAGACAACAATGTTGCCCTTGAATTGGTGTAGCACGAACATGGTGTCAGGCGGTGCTCACACTTTTAATCGCATTTTCGTCCATGGTTCCTTAAATGTCACTTTGACTAGCTAATTATTTCTTGCCCTAAAGTACTTCCTCGTAGTTTGCGGCGATTTTTAATGAAAAATCGATGAGGATTTGCTCATGACTCTAACGATTTCTAGACGTTAATCTATTGTAATTTCCATCTGTTTTTTTTTCATTCTTATTAAAGTATCTACTAGTACTCGATTCTACGGCACTGATATGCCGTAGAATAGAATGTTTTCTTTAGCTCCAGGGTTCTTAAAACTCTTTCCATTCGTGACTCCATTTTACCATGGATTTTTTGCGAGACCCCAATTGGAATTGGAAGTCGTTATGCCTGTGACGCTAGAATGCGAAAAATCCCAGGAGATTGTAAAACTATTTGAAGATCTTACGCTACAATGGATATCTTGACAGGACTGCATAAGGTTTGAGTTTACTGACGTACCAGTCAGCGCTATGGTGACCGCTTGGCTGTCAGTAAAGATTGGCTGCGTTCCTTAAAAGCAAGCGCTGAGAAGCGCATAGTACTGCATAGTATTTCGTTATAGAAACTAAACATTAGAGACAGCATGTCTCCAAAAATTAGGAAACTTTCCCATTGGGATGAACATTCTGTGTCCTTGACCAATAATGCTCGCACCCGTGACGGGGGATATGCCCTTAACCACCGAATTCATGGCCATCTATACAGATGGTTCTAGGGCCGACGAGGGGGTCGGGGTAGGCATTTACTCGGAAGGACTGGGGATTAACCTTTCATTCTGTCTTCTCGACTTTTGCAGTATCCTACAGGCGGAGGTTTCGGCGATCCCGGTAGTACTTCCTTGGCTGGGAAGTCATGTCAATTACTGTGAGGGACATCATGACATTTGCACGAATAGTCAGGCGGTGATTCGCTCACTCGAATCCGTCTTGACAACATCTAAAATCGTTGAGAAATGCCGCTCAGCCCTGGCAGAGATGGGTGGCTTCTTTAATATCACCCTCTGTTAGATCCCGACCCATAGTGGTTTTGCGGGCAAAAGGCGTATGACCTGGCTCGGGAGGATATTGCTGGGCGGTTGACGAAAGACGCAAGGACATTAAAATGCTATTTACCATGTTGAAAATTAACGATTAAAACCGCTGCTGAGGAAAGGGCTAATATAAGATGGCTCAGCGGCAACACATGTCAAACAACGAGGATGATTTAGCCGACATTTGATCCCAGCCGCTCTGCCACACTGTTGTCGCTAAACAGGAAGTCCATTAGCAGTGTAGTAGGGGATATCATTGGGCACTGATCAATGTTGTTGTTGTGGTAGCGATGCTTCAAATACATACTGCAATTCTTCTTGCATCGAGGCACTGATCAATCGAGGAGCACGCCTCGAGGCTCCGCATCCCTCATTCTGACTTCTGCAGGAGTTGTAGAGATTTGGATGAGAACGTTCTCCACCTTCTCTGTCATTACCGGCCTCGGCTGGCAGGAGAAGGAAATTTTTGGGTTCTTGGGTCTTTTATGATCTGGATGACCTTAGGAATATGACCGCCACAGGGCTCAATTATTACATCGCAAGCACAGGATGGTTTGATACGTAGGTTGCAATGGAGGTGATTTCTGGTGGTACCACAACCTGGGCCTGGACGTAGTCGTAATTGTGCTTTAATGCACCATGGTAGCCCTTGCATATAACCTACATCCCACCATAAGCTAACGATTCTTATGACTCTCATCAATTGCAACAGAATATCCTAAAAAAAACCAACTTTCTTCGATACTCGCAGTATGACCAAGACAATTTGCTACCAACGCTATCCAGAAGGAAAGGAAAAATACAATCCGCTTTACATGCTTCGACTCAAGTGAATCTGCAACCCACTTGACTTTTTCCTTGCAAAAAAAATGACTACGGAGAAGCTGCTTAATCGGTCTACAAAAACGCTGATGATTCGGATAGCCCCCTGGGAGGACTGAGCCTGGTAAATGAGTATGTAGAAAAGTTCAACAGTTTCTAGTAAGCTCTAAGTACAAGTGCCAACGCGTTTTTCCTAGGAAAAAGGTGGTACAAGTTATCCTTCGTCCAAGATAACCAGATTGTCTAATCGCCCTTGAACTTCGATGACTGCAATCTGCCATACCCTTTATTATAACTCATGGCCTTACATACGTGGAAATTGCCTTAGATCTAATCTGTTGCCGTTGATTGACACGTTGTATATTCTAATTAGCTGTACCATCGGAGTAAAGTGGTTTTTAGACACAAAATCAATCAGACCTGAGACCAACCACGAGACCTGCTACGCGACCAACACTGAGACCTGCTGCGAGATCACCAACGAGAGCTGCTGCTAGACCAGACATATGTTGTGAGGCTTACTACTAACCTTGAGGTGCATGCTGTCAACTGCATTCTTCGAAAGTAGTTTATGCCAACGAAACGTCAACTGGGCCACATGGAACAGTTGACGCGCTATGCCCCACAAGGGGTTACGGCAAATGAGTAGTAGTAGTACTACTACTAACTTGCCCTAACCCCTAATGGCACATAGCGCGTTAACTATTCCCATGTGACTTAGTTGATGTTTCGTTAGCGTAAACTGGTTTCGGACGATGCATGAACCTCCTGCCCATTTTGCCGCATACCTGCAACAAGTTGGGAAATGTTGTGGCTTATTGTTGCGCCCCACACCACAGGGGAAAGACAACGCAAACATCCATGGCCACGACGTGGACGGGATTCGAACTAGTACCTGACCGGTCGCATGAGACATTAGACTGCTGCGTCAACAAACTGAGCTACCGGCCACCCCAAATCAATGCCCTCAATGTTTGGGGCACTGCCGTCAGAAAAACGAATAGCTGGGTCTGCTGATCTCGTGGTCTTGTGTCTAAAAACCACTCAAATCTGACAAACGCCATTGTTTACTTATTCACGAGCATGTTCTATGTTAAGTGCGAAAAACTTAATTCCTCTATTAGCGCTTTGAAAAATTGCATCGTTCATGTTCATGTACGGTGGTCCACTAGTCAGGGGCGGCGTGCCCACCGTTGTTTTGCCTTCACTCTGTGCTCCACCGTTTCAACGACCGATAAATCGATTAGCATTACATTAACGAAAGTAAAAGCGTCTCATTTATGACTGTTGTTGTCTATTGACATTCCGCACTCTCTACCGCCTTATCAGGCGAAAATATTATGCTTACTTGGCGCGAATTGAACTTTTCAAATGTCTCTTATCTGGCGAGCTGGCTTCTGGTGCGGAAATACATTATTAACATTGCTCGTATCATAGGCCCTCTTTGTACAATAATATCGCACAGTTAAATTTTTAAACAAGCCGGATAGTCCGAGATCCCACTGCATGTTTACAGTCCCCCGTCGGCTTTACGTTTTAAAAGGGCTTTAGATCAAAATATTTCCACCCAATAATACTCAAATAGTAAGAATGATGTCAATCCAAATGTATTTTTTTTTTCGTATTTTTTTTTTTGATTTTGGCATATTTTATAATAATATCGGAAGTTTATGCGAAATAAAGGTACTAAGAGAAAGGGGTACTTTTGTATTAAGAAAATGCAATGGAACCACTTCGGGTAAACCCTCAGCGCGCAAAGTGGTGATTTTTTTTCTTTGGCCCATCGAAGCAGTCTCTACGGAATCGGACCAAGTTGACGCAATCGAATAAAATTTGGGTCGATCGAGACGTCTCGTCATCCTTTCCGCTGAAACGACAGCTTGCGTCTGATACAATACCCATGTTTCTTACGTGGTCTTCAGGCATGAGTGTCCAGTCAGAAGACCACAGATGACTCTCACCTTGAAAAGATGAAAAGTTTAGCCTCTTTCAACCCTGAGTTTATCCCAATGAGCAGTAGCTCCACTGCGCTTCCAGTCTCCGATAAGGTTCTTGACTGTGCAGATTTGAATCCAGCAAAAAGGGTTTTGGACCACAAAAGAGAGTAGGCGAAGCTGTTCTGGCTAATTTGTCAGCCTGCTCATTGCCATTGATGCCAACATGCCCAGGGACCCAGAATAATGTTACTCTATTAAGAGAGTCTACCTTATGTACGAGTAGTACTTTTGCAACTACACACGGTCGTAGATGTTATTGTCCTCTTTGACAGCGCTTTGATGGCCGGACTGTCAGTGAATAGCCCCCGTCACAATTAGGCATGCAAGTCTCTGAACTCTTCCTAGGACGGTCTGGCCAGCAGCAGTAAATGCTTTTTTCCATCATCCTACTGTACCATATTCTAATATAGGTTTGACGACAGCCTTGTAAAGACAGAGTGCTAAAGAGGGTTTGTTTCCCCACGTCTTGCCTACATATCCACAAGGTCTTAGTGGCCCTGTCCGTCACTACCCTGCGATGTTATTGCAGAGCAGTTTACTGTCGAGAGTGATGCCCAGGTATTTGCCGTGATTTCACATGGGTAGGGGATGGTTGCAGATTTTGCGACGTCCGATATGTCTAAGATTTTTTTTTCAAGAGCATGGAATGACAACTCTCTTGGAAGGGTTGACTCGGAATCCATTGCTATTACGCCACTATTGTATAATGCAAAGAGGTGATTCAAGGATGTCTGGTAGAACCTCCTCGAACTTTCAATTAATCAAAATCACCCAGAGTCGAATGTTTCGCCAGTATGTCATACCACTATGCACAAGAGGAGAGGAGATACGACTCCTCCTTGAGGGCAGCCTCGGGTTACATTAGCAAGGAGGTGACGCCTTCAATGCTGGTGTGATGACTCTTCTAGAAGAAAGTATAGGACCTACCCAATTTGTTGTAGTTGTATCCGCACTCTTTTGCTTTAGTGCTTTCTCGATGGCAGCGAATGTGTTCTCGAAAGCCCCTTCTATGTCAAGAAAACTTGAAAGAGCAGTTTCATTAGCCTCAATTGTCGGCTTGATCTCCCTCGCCAGGCAGTGGAGAGCGAACTCCATAGAATTTTCTGATTGATAGGTATACCGTCTTTCATTTAGAGAATTTCTCTTCAGGAGAGTTTGTCGAATATGCTCCTCCAAGATTTTCTCCATCAATTTCAACAAAAAGGAGGTTAGATTGATGATGATCTGTATGATTTAGTATCATCTTTTGGGCGACTTCCCATTTTGAGAATGAAGACTGTGTGAGGAATAAATCCAAGCGCGAAACTGCTGATGAATATAATCAAGAGATGTGGAGTCAGCGCTTCTTGCCCTTTGCGAAGAAGGACAAGGAATATTCCATCAATGCTTGCCGACTTGAATGGATGGAGAGATCTAATAGCCCACTTTACCTTATTCTCCGTGAAGACACTTCTCGCCGTTTTCTAGTGGTACAGGGTCGTCCCCCTAAAATTTGGGGACCAGGAAATCAGTACTTAGTGAAGGTGCAGTCTCGCAACTTTATTCGTATTGACAACACTTGCTCCATGTACTTCTTTTTTTAGACCTGATCTTATTGCATTCTGAAAGCGAGTTAAGATAGTCCTCCCAGCCAGCTTCTTGATTTGTTAAAGAGTTTCCTGGTAGTTTTCCTAAGGCATGAGAGTTCAAGATTCCACCAGGTAACTCCCCTCCCGTCTTTGATTATCTTTAGAGGGCAATTCTCTTCGTAGCAGTAGTGGTAAGGCTATCCAAGCTTTACCAGTTCGAGACCGTCCTATCGATCTTGCTAATCTCTCACGAGGAAATGTCATAAAGTTTGTCCAGTCCGTTAATTGCAGAACACGTCTCGCCCGTGTTAAATGAAAGGTCTCGATTTCCCAAATAAGAAAACCTCTTGATGCATCTCCTAATTATCCCGGAAACCTTCGGCATCAACCATTTTTACTCCAGCCAAAATAGATATTAAAATAATTACCCTACATTTGATTTTTTTATAGGTTAATCTATAGTAGTCGCTATTTTGTCCGTCAGGTATATGGTGTCATATCAAAGAGGACGTCGAGTATATTCTAAAATAGAACTGGTATCATTTTCCAATTCAAATGAAGGACAATGGAGTAGGGTAGAAATAAGAGTTTTTTGCATCCAAAAATGCTTTGTTTCAAATTCATGAATCAAAACTTGTCAAAAATATTGTCTACAATATTTTTTTTTTTTATCATTTAACAATGAATGAAACACAAAGTCGATGGGGACAGTAAACTTACAGTAGGATCTTGTACTAGGAAAAATATTTTGTTTGGGAATGTGTATACAAAAATATATCTGGCGATTGGAAATTAAATTTTTTGAAAGACTCAAATACAAAAAAAAAAAAAAAATAGGAACGGCGTGTGGAGTGGTGTCGATCAATTAAGAGCTGGAATGGCGCCGAAACCGATAGCGTGGAAAAGATAGTAGTACAGAACGAGTATTGACAAAATGATTCCATTACTTTATTGTGCACCGCCTTCATCATTTAATGAGTTCAATGAATGAATGAATGTTTAGTCCAACTCCAATGGATCGTTTCTATTACAACAATGCTTGTGTACTGCGTACATGACACATTCATATAAGGGAGCAGAATATACTCCCATACGGCACTGTTTTGATAATATTTATGATGCACCATGTCTGGAATGTTTTTTTTTGCCGAATGTAATGAGGCAGCTGGTTGACCGTGTCATTTTCCATTCACATTCTCATAAAGTATTTTCATGCCCGAATGACGGTGCATACATGTGTGGAAATGAAATGCGAATTCAATGATAGCGTTTATTTCAGTTTCTGGTAGTCAAAATAATTGATATGTATGGGATTCTCATGAAATCGGATGTTGCGTCATGAATATTCGCTTCCATTTGAAAGAGTAGTGGTGAAACTATAAAAATTGGAATGGCTGGTACATATTAGGTCGACAATTCAGCATTCCGCTTGCGGCAATACTGGTTTTCACCACGTTGCATTCCTTAAGTCTGTTACAGACAATGGCCCACCCCCGGCCATTTGAAGCCATCACCATTGTGTGGACGGGCGGATGGCGTTCAGTGGTGAATGGCGCGTAACCGTCATTACCATCAACAGTGATGGGCCATGGGATGGCCACAAATGGCTTCGAGAGCCATTTTCCTCCACGCGATGGCCTATCGCGTACGGTGGCCGTGTTCGTGCGGTCACCGCTCTATGATTTAGATCAGGGGTCGGCAAGCTTTTTAGGACAGTGGGTCACTTTCAACAGAAATATGTTTAGGCGGGCCGCACAGTAGAAAAAAATCTAGTGACAGGATACCGGCCGAAAAAATCTTCGGTGTTCTTTAGGAGGGGGTTATTGCACTGAAACGAGGAAAGGCCGCCGGACTTGACGGTATCCCTGCCGAACTTTATCAAGCAGCGCCAAGCGTAACTGTTGATTTGCTGCACCCACTTGTTGATAAAGCGTGGAATACAGAGACCTTTCCCACTGAGTGGAAGGAAGGTTTGATCATCAAACTTCCAAAGAAGGGTAGCCTCACAGACTGTAATAATTGGAGAGGCATTTGTGTGCTTCCTGCCGTTGCCAAGATAATAGCTAAAATCGTCCTGGAAAGACTAAAGGCCCACTTAGAAAGCACAATTGATGAAGAGCAGGCTGGCTTTCGATCCGGATTCTCCTGTGTCGATCACATTAACACCTTGCGAATCATCATCGAGCAATGCGCTGAATACGATTCTCCGCTTCACTTGCTTTTCATCGATTTCGAAAAGGCTTTCGATAGTGTGAACCGGGATTCTATATGGGCGGCCTTGCGCAGGAGAGGCATCCCTGAGAAGCTTAAGGCAACCTATGACGGCGCGAAATGTCGCGTTCTGCATAAAGGTAAGGTGTCGGGGGACTTTGAGATTCGCAGTGGAGTTCGGCAGGGGTGCATCCTCTCACCGATCCTATTCCTCATAGTGATCGGCGACGTGTTGCATGTAGCCCTATCCGGACTCGACAGAGGAATTCAATGGACTTTGACATCTTATCTACAACATCTTGACTACGCTGACGACATATGCCTACTCTCCCACAAAATCATGGATCTGTCCGCAATGGCGTTAGATCTCGAGAGGGAGGCAAGCAAGGTTGGGCTAAAGATTAATACCAACAAGACCAAGGTTCTTAGCCCGCCGTTGCGAAAAAGAAATCCGACACCTATTGCCATCAATATTAATGGGCAGCCTGTGGAGAAGGTGGACAACTTCGTCTACCTGGGTAGCATCGTTGCCGAAAATGGTGGTACGGAGCAGGACATCGCTCGTCGTATCAACCAGGCTAAACGCGCATACGGCATGCTGTCCAAAATCTGGCAGGGCAGTTGTCTCAGCATCAAGACCAAGCTGGGCCTGTTTCGCTCCCTGGTACTATCAGTGCTTTTGTATGGGAGCAGTACATGGAAAGTTTCCGTAGGAGTTACCAGAAAGCTGCAAGTTTTCGTCAACTCATGTCTTCGTCGAATTTTAAGAATTTTCTGGCCCGAAACAATATCAAATGAAGAGCTAAGTCGGCGTACGGGTCAGATGCCAATCGACGAATTGATACGCAGGCGAAAATGGCAGTGGATAGGTCACACATTGCGGAAGAGTGATAACTGCATTGCTTTGCATGCCATGAAATGGAACCCAATTTCCAACCAAGGCCGACCAAGAGGGGGTCCTCGAATCACATGGCGTCGATCTGTGGCAAAGGAGTGTCAGGTATTGGGTAAGTCTTTTGGGGAGTTGCGCCCCATTGCCCAGAACAGAGTACGATGGCGCGCAGGAGTAGTTGACGCGCTATGCCCCGCTAGGGGTTAAGGCAAAGTAGGAGGGGGTTACACGCTCCAAAAACCAATCGTAACTCAACAACCAGTTTGTACTCCTCTATAATTTTACTGATTGTGATTTATGATGATTGTCAATTAACACCTTTATAGTTAATTGACAATCAATAACGACATTCCCACAGAAAAAACGGATGGTAAGCTTAAGCTCATTCACTATGGCGGCTTTCACACGGAACGCATGATACACGAGATTTTAGCAGAAATCACCAGTGGCGAGCGAGCTTTCTATGTGAGACGATTAATTTAAAATGGCACTTGTATAGAAAGCACGCTCGCCACTGGTGCTTTCGGCTAGAATTTCATGTATCGTGCGTTCCGTGTGAAAGCCGTCTATCAGTTTAACTGACGATATTCCTACGGACCAGAATTTTGTAGGATACACTGACGAAAAACTTGTCTGAATAACAGACGTAGGAATAACTAACGATAATTTGAAGCGCTGACGAGAATCTGAAGGAACCTCTGACGATAATCTGAAGTGTTGGTGATTTTTGTCTACAGGTTCTCAGCGCGACGGTTCAAATTGTCAGTTATTCCTACAAGTTTCTCGTCCATTTTTTCCTATAGAAATATCGTTAGTTTGACGCACATGTGCTTCTTAAGACATTCAAACGGAAAAAAATAATTGGAATGCCGCATAAATGCATGTGAAAGTGTTCTTTCGCATCCCTGACACTCCGACAAGTTTCGTGGTTTTGATGACGTCTGCCGCCGCAAATGGTCTGCCATAAAATTTTTCCTTACGAGTTGACTATTGCCTATTACAATGCAGAGACCGAACATTAAGCAAATGACTTTTTTTTAACAACAGGCACCTGTAGTCAAACTAGCTATTCCTTGTGTAACCAATCAAATGCTGTTTGGGGTTATGTATTAGAACTGTGACCAAATCTTTCGGCTTTTTTCCTTTAGCTCTGTTATGGACATATCTTTAAAACATACAAGTGTGTACATGTGTGCGTTTGCAGAATGCTCACGTTTTTCAGATGCATTAACTTAAAGCACATATTCGTTATTCGCTTGGCGACCCGCCAAAAGCATAGGGAGAGCCACTGGTTGCCGACTCCTGATCTAGATAATGTATCCTTGGCGTGAACAAAAACTGAGTGTGGGTGCTAATAGAACTCCCGCTGCGCTTCGAGCTTGTCAGTATAAGGACGACGCGGATAGGAGGTGCATGCTAGCAACTGCACACCCGAAAAGTAGATATGTGCTATCGAACGTCAACAAGGCATAGAAATGCAAGAGATGCGGAAGCGCCCATGCCCCTGGAGGAGTCAAGTCAATTAACATGAATTCTTTCACTGTCGAAGGTTTACAGGAAAACGGGTAGATTGGAGATCGAACTTTGCAGTGACCTCAATCCACAGAACATAGTAGGGCACATGATAAGTTTGAACTCAATTGGGAGGCAGTAACTCGCACAATATGCGACATCCATACGGAACTGAGGAAAGACGAGAAGAGACGAAAAAAGACGCAAAGGATTAACGACTGATTAGCCAAAGCAGCCCTGCGACGCAATATCGAGACGCAGTTCCGTGGGGAGAATGGTGGAGTAATATTAGATTCACACTGGAGCCAGATCGTTTGATCTGAGTCAGTTCGCTTGATCTGAAGCTGTCAAATACATACAATTTTAAACTCACCACACCCAGATCGAATGATTTGCCCGCAGTGTGAATATGAACTGAGAGGGTTGAAGCTTTTACTGGGTACGTAGTCGCACACTGACGATGAAATTACCACATTTCAACCTTCAACTGTTTTTTCCTTAATAGCAAAAATTATCTAAATGGTGGTTATCCTTATATCCTTTTCATTTCCAGATCTTTAGGTCGAATTAAAAGCAATTCATATCAAATGTTTCCAAAATAAAAGAGGTTGAACCATTTGACCATACTTGGCCGCCCATTGAAACAAATGCTTGTCTAAAAATATTTCCCCCCATGGGTGATAAGATAAGCAGCACCCTCCCTTCGTTATTAGGATGGTGTAATGGCCGTCATATCGTTCTTCTTGAACGTTATTTCAGTCCTAATGTTACGTCACAATTTGCCATTTGATATTGTCCATGGAGTGGAGTGTGCTAATTAAAATAATTGGCCAGGATGTCCCACTTTTAGTACAGTTTGATACAATTGCAGATTTATCTCTCGTAGCAATGCGAAAGTCATGGAATGTCGACGATAATTATTCATTTTTGGTTTTGTTTTCGGGTTGAGAGGCGAGACGGAAGTGGGTTTCGCTTCATTCGTATAAAAGGAGGGAAACCCCCTCTTAATGCAATGCGAAACTCAACTAATTAGGTGCACTTGGTGTTCTCGATTTTCGACGGTGAAAATGTTTTTTGTACGAAAATAATTCTATTTTTAGTTTCGTTTTTGATTGTGATTGGATTCTTATTTGGTTGCACACAAATGAAGTTTCCGTGTACTATAAGGACTAATCAAGGAAAAAATTTAAGTATGTACAGAGATAACCAAGATGAAAATGTTGGTTCGAAATTTGACGTTGTGGACATCCAGGAATTTTTTCACTCAGTACTTTGAAGAAAACAATAGTATTAGCCGGGTTTGTTTGTAATCTAAACAGAATAGAATAGCAGCAAAGAAACGAAACAGAAAGGCGAAAGGGGAATTCAGGAGAATTTGAGTATTTTCTCAGTTCAGGGTGAGTCTTGGGTTAGTTTGCCTTCAAATCTCGGGATATCTTGTGCATCGCGGTGGCTCACATCCGAATCGAAGTCGGACGAGGCGAGACGTGGAACAAGATCAGGGCGAGCATGTTTACATTTTCATGCCTCGCCCTTCCTCGTGCTACTTCGCGAGAATGTAAATGGGCTATAACGGTACACCTAACGATGTTGATCATATATGTATTCAAGCAGCTCCCACGCCATCAACAACAAGAGCTCTGTGGGAAGCTTCAGTCGAAATCCTAATTTTCCTTGGCCTCCTTAGTTTCTCGTCTAAGTCCTTTCTAAGAAAGTTTGCTCTTCTCCTCCCGTGGTCGGATTTCAACCAAATTTGGTACATACGAATAGGTCCCTTGCGTAATTCTAAGCATCATCCGTTTTTGGTGCTACTGCTGGTGGGCGTGAGGACAACTGGAACTTCTTGGGTATGACGTCAAACAAAAACCAAACCTAGCAAATTTGGATATTTTCTAAAAGGCATTTTGTTCTAAATGAAAAACGTTGATTTTTCCTAAGACGGGATTCTTTTTTATTTATTTGTAAATGCGCATTTCGGACACCAGTTGTGTCCTTCTTCAGCACAATTCAACTCTCGCACCGGACACAGTCATTTTGTTGTTAATTGCCTTGAACCCTGCCGGGGGATGAGCGCGTCAACAACTCTAGTATTTCTATGCCTTGTTGACGTTTCGATAGCATATCTACTTTTCGGAAGTGCAGTTGCTAGCATGCACCTCCTATCCGCGCCGTCTTTATACTGGGAAGCACGGAGCACTGTGAGAGTTCTATTAGTACCCACAGACAGTTTATGATCGCGCCGAGATTTGAACTCCGGGCTCTAGATTAGTATCATAGAGCGGTAACCGAACGACCACGGCCACCGAGCGCGAATCCTTTAGTCAGGACAACAGAGCCTTTCTAATTAGCATGGGACGGGACCAAAGTACCGTTGATCATCGCTACTTTTCAGACTTATGTTTTTTTGAATGGCCAATCATTGGAGTGGCCAAGGCCCGACGTCGGGCTGTCGCGCCACGATGATGATGATGAATCATTGGAGTGCCATATTTTGGAAATTATTTGTCATACAGAGAAGCGAATGGGCTGAAGTTTATGATAAATTATCTCAACAACTAACACAGAAAAATGCAACAACTGAAGAAGGTCCGAAATGTTTTTCGGGTTTTTTGTCCTAACAAAATAAAAAACAAGAACTACATCACGCTTTGCTATTTCAATATCTAATTTGACTGCTCTATATGAAGAAATGCATTTTAAGATTCTTTCCTAAATGTTAAAAAATGCAAGATGTTTCACGTTGAAAGGAACGTAACCGATGACAGCTTTTTTCTAAGATGCAACGGATCATGTTGTTGACCCCAGTTAAAATTCGACAAAGGTCAGAGACCATCTGTGCACAGCTCACTTGGAATCTAAGGCTCTCGACGACGACCAAATAGCTGCTACTCGCTGAGCTATGACGAATTCCTTGCCGCATTTGGATTTGAGTATGTACGCGTTGTATGTTAAGTAGGAGCCGTAATTAGAGCAAATTTCCAAAACAAGTTTAAGCCCCGGTGGTGGTGTCGAGGCGTTCCAGCTGAAGAGCGCAATGCAAACAGATCAACTTGCAAAACAAGAACAGCAAACGCACGCACTGCCCACTGAGTGCACACATGTAGTCAAGTAGTCGATTTCAATTCATGTCTTGCAGAAGACGAAGTGCTAATCCAATAAGTCTCTCTGGTGTGCATCGGGCACCAGGTTTTCAGTCAGCCTGACCCCCTCGCCCACCACCGCCAGCTACACTAGCAACTTGTCTACGAGTGCTTTCTAATCGTTGGGCATCGGCCGAGGCCATGTGCAACCTTCACTGGCCAAGATCACCGGCCAATTTACTGGGACTTGTCACTGGCGCACTTTCAGCGAGCGCTAATTGGCAAGCACCTGCGGAATTTCGAGGAGCTCGTCGTTGAATCACGCGAAATTCTCGAGAATGCAATGACGTTAGAAGTCGACAGCGGGGTGAAAAGTGCGAATAGTAGCGAAATTATCTTTTCGGTAGACTAGGGGACCACAGTGCTGGCTATTTTTGTCATACTGTGGAGCGGCTGCAGAGGACAGATTCCAGAGGACTGTACAGGAAGTCACGTCTCGTTAATTCTGAGGAAGTTGCGGTAACTAGTATTCCAACAAACCTTTTTCTCATTCGAGCAGTCCGCACGACAGCTTCACATGTTCATCGATTGCCCCTGTGCCTCAGACGACGACGATGACGACGCCGCTGGCCATTCGACCGGCATTAATATTTCAGTCAAGATCTCAATACTCGCCGCAGTCACCCGTCTAATGAAAATTTCATTTCATAAATAAATCAAATTAAAAAAGAAAACAACTCTGCACGACACTGCACAACCACACACACCAGGGGACACTGATTTTCTATCAAAAGCGCTGCACAACTATTAGCTCTTGAACGCCGAAAATTCACTTTTATGCGGAAAATATTAACACTTTTCAACTGAGCCGGCTGTATACATCGTTGGCGCGTTTGCGAGATGCTTTCTGAGGCGAATTGGAGCGCAAACTGCTCCCCGATACGCTCTAAACGATGGAAATTCGCGGAAAGTCTGCACCTGGCTGCCCCAATACTAACCATCGACAGGGTAATGAGATATCCAGAGATATCTGTCAGCCATGTTTGTGATTTGATGTTGCCCGATGTGGCGGGAATTCTTTGCAGATGACAATTCGGGCAATTTGTGTGACCGGTGGGAAATTCTTATCAGTACCATGGAGTGAATGTGTGCGTTCAGAAGGAACTGAGCAACTTCCGCTCAGCGAACATGTTCAGAACGAGCGGGTTCAGAAGTGACTGAGCAACTTCCGCTCGGGTGATCATGATCAAATTTCACCGAGCAAGAAATATTTCTGCTCACTGATCAGTGCTCAGGTTCTTCTTCTTCTTTTTCAACCTCACGCTCATGTTGCGAGTTTCCGAGTTTTGACAGTTATCAAATTGGTTGTTGTGTTTTCGCCGTTTTCGGCTTCTAGTTCTTTGGTTTTCGGGTGCTTCTGAATTTGTTTTCACGTTGTTCGTGATTTTTGTAATGGACAGAGTGGGATTCATGTATTTTCCACTTTTCGGCACTTGAAGTCTAAAATTGTCATCGTCAGCTTTCAGCTGGTCGATTTGTCAGCTGGTGAAGTAGCGTTCAGAAGGTGCAGACTCCAAACCGAGCAGCTCCGGAGCAGCTAGCGAGCAGTTCCGGAGCTACTCGCGAGCGGTTTCTGCTCTTTTGCCACCTTCTGAACGCACTCATTGGGTAGTGCCGGAGATGAATGGTGTTGTCGGAATGGCGGGATTTTTTAAATTTGAAATTTGATGATTTGACGTTACGGAACTGGAAATGTTGAATTTTGTGTGGACAAAAGTGTGGAAACAGGTACATACATAGAAGACAAAGTACGATGGCAGTACATTCCTAATGTGGAATTAGCCAACCGACCACGTATCTAGCCTCACCTGTGCGGCTCTGCGAATGCAAAGGTTATATCAGGAACAAAGCAGCGCGTGGATCACAGGAGAAAAAGAAAAAAGGTACATACATATGTATTTGAAACAGAAGGTCTCAAGGAACATTCATGTTTCGCGAATATTAGGAGAATTCTCTCTACTGCATTTAGAGAGAATTTTTAAAATGCCTTAATTACGACATTTCCGTTTTAGGTAGTCCATCTCCGCTTTAGGTGGTAAGAACCTAGAAGCCACGCGGGGGGATTTGTAAGTCCTAAAACGGAAATTTCTTGAGTTTTGTGAAAATTTTCTCTAATCAAATAGAGAGAATTCTCCTAGTTTTTGCGAAACAGGAATGTTCCAAAAATTCATTGTAATTCGATAAGTTCACAGAAAAAAGTTGTTGGAGCGCAAAGGGATATTTTAAGTTTCCGGGGCCTGGGGTGAAAAAAAAAACACTTTTCACTCGGATTTTTTGTTATTTATCGCTCGCGTCACCCTAAAGGTCGCCACCCATTGACGAGCACAACCACGACCAAACTTCCATCGAACCATCAATTTCATAGGACGTGTGGAAAAAAAATTCCCCCTATTTCCACCGTTCTATGATATTTGATGGTTCGATGGAAGTTTGGTCGTGGTTGTGGTCGTCAATGGGTGGCGACCTTAAGACTCGCAAATTTGCAAAAAAAAAATATTTTTTTTTTAATTTTTAATATTTTTTTTTGTTTTTAATCTTAATTTTTTTTTTCCTTATTTTTTTTGTTCTAATGATTTATACTGAATGTTTGGTATGTTTAAAACTGATCAAAACGCTGTTGCACGCAGAGCGAGCGAAGCGAGCGTTCATGTTTGTGCGATACTGAGGGTTGTGACCCCTTAAGCGCGGAGCGAGCGTAGCGAGCGGAGCCCATGCAAGAGGATTTGAAAATATTTACATTTTCCATGCTTCCAATATTCCAAACATTCAGTATAAATTCTGAAAAAAAAAAAATTAAAAAAAAAACCAGTCCGAAGCGTATATACCCTAGACTTGTACAGACCTAGTGGTGATACCCAAAGTACCAATTGGTAACGACCATATGCATTAAAAGTGAGTTTCCTGTATGACCAGTTTATAGGGGAGGTTGGCAATCATTCAGTAGGATCTTGACCATTATCAAAATCAATTAACTAACCCATTCTACAAATATTTGTCGAATTTTTCAAGTCGCTAGCTTAATTCTATCGAAAGTTATTGCTTATTTGAAGTCTCACTTGTAGAGGAGGTAGGGGTTCCTTGGGTCGGATCTTGCTCATTATTGCCACCAACAAATAAGATCATGCTACAAACATTTGTACAAAATTTCAAGTCCCTAGCTTCACTCCATCGAAAGTCATCGCTTATTTGAAGTTTCATTTGTAGGGGAGGTAGGGGTTCCTTAGGTTTGATCTAACCCATCTTAAATACCAACTAACCCGATCTCACTTCAAACATTTGACCAAAACTTCAAGTCGCTGGCTTGATTCTGTCAAAAGTTATCGCTTATTGAAGTTGCATTTGTAGGGGAGGTAGGGGTTGCTTGAGTCAGATCTTACCCATTTTCAATACCAACCAGATTGAAATCCTACAAGCAACATTTTGTCAAATTTTCAACTTGCTAGTGTCATTTTATCGAAAGTTATCGTAATTAAAAGAATATTTAATTTTTTGAAATTTGTAGGGGAGGTAGGCGTTCCTTTGATCTGATTACGCCCAACTTACTAGAACTTAAACACCTTCTTACTCCAGGGTTACATGCCAAAAATCAGGTGTCTACGTCAATTTGTTCAAGAGTTATAGACAAAAAAACCGAAAAGTAGGGTAGACGGGGCTCTTTGTAAGAAAATTACCGTTAGTTTTCAGCTGATCGATTTTATTTTTTTAGGGGAGTAGAAGATTATCCTCACGAGCAATTTGCCAAAGCTAGAGCTTTTTATGTTTATTTAATCGGGAGTTATAGATACATTTAATTATTTTAAAATACATATATAGGGGAGGTAGGCGTTCTCTTGGCCTGATCACGCCCATTTTCAATACCAACCAAGTAGATTATACTTCCAACATTTGACCAAAATTTCAAGTCTCTAACTTCATTCTATCGAAAGTTATCGTGCGAACGGACAGACAGACAGACAGACGGACAGACGGACAGACAGACAGACAGACAGACATGGCTAAATCGAATCAGGAGGTGATCCTGATCATTTATATATATACATTGCTATACCTCCGGAGCCTCCTTTAAGGTGTTACATATTTTCGTCGTGACAAAAACAATATACCCTATACTAAAAGTCTAGGGTATAAAAATAAAACGCGAGTGAAAAGTGATTTCCCCAGCCGGGGCCCCGGAAACTAAAAGGTTGCCCATGAGAAAGTTTTCTACAAATTTTGAACAAAGCCTTTGCTCATGTGCGGTAGGTGCAAGAAACCTCATTACTTAAGAAGACACAGACGATGATGCTGTTGTTGCCGCTGCCATGCTTCTGCCGGCAATGTGTACGTCTTGTGAGCGGGAGTTTCATTGCCGGCAGAAACATAGCAGCGGCATCAAATGTGTCTTGGGTAATGTGTCTTCTTACACCTACCTTACATGAGCTAAGTTTTCTACGAGCAGCAGACGTTGCTGCTGCCGCTGCTATCCTTTTGCCGGCAATGAAATTGTCGCATCATACTGATGAGTTGCTGCATTCACTTGTTGATGAAGTGTAGGAATTCGAGATTCTCCCCACTGACTGGAAGGAAGGCCTTATAATAAAAGTATTCGATAGAGCCTGACTATACGTGTATATACTTGGCATTTCTAGAGTTCACAATGTGACATCCGAACCATGCCAAAACTTCTGATACCGCCGAAACTTCCGCCTGGAAAATGACACAGTCAAACGAGAAAAAAAATAAATGTAATTTTTAGCCTCTGCGAGTATACACCCACACCCCTCCCTCGTCAGTTTTAGAGCCATCCGTATAGAAGTCAATAGAATCCCGTTCTGAGGGGACATTATCCGCCCAGTGACACCGCGAAGGAACCAGGCTTGTAAAGACAGAATAGAAGCACCAAAAAATGCACCATTGCCATAAGCGATGATTTTAAATAGCCATTTGGGGACATTCCTGTTTTGCGATTAATAGGAGAATTTCCTCTATTGTACATTTAGAGAGAATTCTGACCACAATCAAGGAATTTCCGTTTCAGGAACTACAAATCCTCCGTGTGTGGCTTTTAGGTTCTTACCACCTAAATTGGAAATGCACCACCTAAATTGGTGAAGTTTTGAAGCCGAATTCAAGGATTTTTGAAAATTCCCCCTAAATGAAATAGAGAACTCTCTTACGTTTTTTATTGGCGAAACAGGAATGTTCCGCCATTTGTTCTCCCTTTTTTGTTTTTTTTTTTTTTCATTTGGTTATTCTACGAATTTAAAACACTGTCGTCGGTGGAAACCATAAACCTAAAAAAATAGACATTAATAAAAGACGGTAAAATAGTTTTTACACAGTTCCTATGTATTTCAAATAATTCAATTCAACAGAATTATCCAGGATTGTTCGTATATTTGCTATGGAAAACAGATTATTCGAAAAAAAAAAGTATTCCCACGATCTTATGTGAATTGCGACATAAGGGACAATGCTATTCTTAAATAGGTTTGCTTTATCTTATCGGCGTTTCCTTTTGTTTCCCATGCATTTAGCTAAATGTATCGCATATATCGTATAGTTAGATCCAGCCTAACTCATTTTCAATTTTGAATTGCAAATATAATAATATGTCATATGTATACATCATTATAAACAGAAGTCAGTATAATTCTATGTAAGAAGTGGACATTGCTTTGTTTTTGGTAATGTAAATTAAAGAAAATTTACAACACTTTTACTCGAAAGAAATTTCCGTGTCTCTACAAATGTCTCTATTATTTGAATTTTTGTTTGATCTTCTTTGTTTCTACAGTAATATTATTTTTTTATTAGTGGCATTTTCTTTTTATAAATTTTTTTTTTTTTTTTTTTTTTGTGATTTCTTTTTTACATTGGTCAGATTCTGTTCTGAACCTTTCTTCATCAAGCTTTAATTACAATCGCATTTTCTTTTCTTTGTTTACTTTTTTTTATTATTATTATTTTCTATAAGAAATTGTAAGAAAATAAGCTACTTATTTAATATTTTTTTCTCATAATCCTTTATTCTTTGCTATTTATGCTGATTAGATTCAAAATTTAAGTCATTTTTCATGCATATATAAAAAAGATTCAGAGTCAATCCCGTGTGTACATTCCGTTTTTGCAGTGCCGTTTCCGGGTGTGTGTGTAAAGGATACGAATGAGCTTTGTAAATGTTGAAAAAAAATATAAATTATGTTAATGAAGTTTGCGTCTATGACAATTATTATATGTATATGCTTTATTGAATCTTTTAATTATTAGTTTGAATCAATGTTTCTTTCATATTTTGTTAAATTTAATTATTAAAATATATATGCAATTTGATATCCTCTATAAGTTCACGTGATAGTCCATTAATGGGCTTTGTGGTACATACAGTTTTTTTGTGGATTTTGTTGGTTTTTTATTCTAAATTCTATGAGCCATCAAATATGTATGTAAATAGATTAAAAAAAAAAATATTCGAAAAACATTGAGTTCCTAATTTAGATTTTTGTTGTTTTCTTTTTGACAACTGCAATTGTGACATTTTTAAAATATCGGGTTCACACTGGGCCAGATCACTTCATCTGCGTGCAGATCATTTGATCAAGGCCAGATCGAATAGCAGATCACTTGATATGGCGTAGCTAGATCTGCCGAAGATCAAGCACCGAAATTGAGATTTTTAAACTAACCACACATGCTGGAGAAAATAGATTACAAATTCGGAATGAAGATATCTGTTACAAATAAGATTCCGAAAAATTCGGAACTGACGATAGATGTAGGAGCTCGTAGTGTGGATAAACTTCCGAAAGATATCCGTCGCTTTGCTGACACTACTGACTGAAACCAAGACTAAATGCATCAAAAAAAAGTTCCTCCACTGCTGCCATGACTCTGGCCGATTGAGTAGCTAAGGCCGAAAAAGGAAAAAATGCCGTTAAACTGGAAGGTATATCCTGTACAATGACGTAGGATTTTCGAAAAATATCAAAATCTAACTAAATGGCGTAGGTATGAAATAAAAAGTCTGTTTTCTTACCTATAAAATGGTCGTATATTTCATGCCGCTAACAGATAGTTACAAATTTTTGCAGCTCTCCGGTTATCCTACTATTGGTGAAAATATATTGTTAGTTCAAGGTCAAGCTGAAAATAATGAATTTCTTTTCTTAAAAAGGGCCTCTTTTAATTTATCTGCTCGGGTTTCCTAAATTTCTCTGTGCGCCTCTGATTAATATTACGTTTACACTATACCGTGATTACTTCATCTGCACCGACTGATTTAATCTGCAACTGTCAGATACATACAATTTTAAACTCACCACACCCAGATTACGCAGCAGATGAAGTAATCTGGGGATAGTGTAAACGTAATTTAAACCCTATAGTCTAAGTGTGCTGGTGCGTTCAGTGCATAGAAGCGTCAGTCTAATGTCTGACTACGGTCGTTATGGGTTTCCGCTCACGACGTACGTGGCCGTGGATGTTTGTGTTGTCTTCCCCCGGTGGTTCGGGGCGTAATAATAAGCCACAACATCTCTAAAATGGGAGCAGGAGGTGCATGGTGGCAACGTGCATCGTCCGAAACTGGTTCATGCTAACGAAACGTCAGCTAAGCCACATGGAATAGTTGACGCGCTATGTGCCACTCGGGATTAGGGCAAAGGAGTAATAGTAGTAAGTGTGCTGTACTTGTCATGGCAGCCAAAATTACCTACCTACCTGCCTAGCCCAGTACACCGCATCGCATTTCGAGTAATAAACCCGATACGATTATACCGTGGTGAAGTCAAAGAAACACTTTTTGCTCAAAATTCGTAGTATGTACTTCTTTCTTAATTGTCACCCATACTGTTTTTCAAATATATTTTTTTTTGTTTTGTTTCGATAATTTAATTTCTACCTTAATAAAGCTATGATCCCAATGTCAGCTGATAATGGTACCTTACTGCTAAGCTATACTACCATTGCTCAACAGTATATCTAAAAGAAAGAAAGAAAACTCTTCCTCCCGAAGGAGAAAGAACGTGCACGTATAGGTTATGTTTATGTCATCGCAGTGATTATGTCCTGTCCACTATTATGACGAAAAATTTATGTTCAAAAATCCCTTCTTCAGGCTATGTTTTTTGTTTTCTCACATTACATGAAATTTGCTGACTAAACGGAATAATCAATAAAAATAGAGAAGTATTATGTAATATTCTTTAAAATTTTATGTAAGACTGTCAAAATGTGTACGCAATTTTCATTAAAAAAGTTTGTGTTTATTGATTAAAGAGAATTTCGATATTTAAAAAAGCTACAAGCTATATCAATGTGTGTGTATATCCTTCTCTATCTTTTAATTTTTAAACGTTTTTCAATAAATAAATTTTACGGCGTTTTCTTTTTTTTTTTGAGTGTGTCTACATATTTTGGGAGATTTTATCATTTTAAATATAATTTGGAGTTCTACAGGAAAAAAGTGGTTGCCTTTTGTGACAATAGGAAACAGCATTCTAAACATCACTTCACTATATGTTAATATTAATTTTTATATTTTCTAGGGTTTTCTATAATCTTTTGGTTTTCTTGTTATTGTTGTTATTATGGATTATTAAATTCATAACTGTTCAGTGGAGCAATGGTGAAACTTAAAAGATGGTCCCTCAATCAAGCGTGTTAAAAATTCGTTAAATCATGTTAGAGAAGAAAATGATAAACATTAAATCTTATCATGTATTTTTTGTTTATGATTTTTATTGTTTTATTTGCTTTGTTCAAGATATTAAATTAAATATTGTTAGGTATATTATAAATATATTTTACATCCCATTGTACATTCTGCAATTAATTATGAAGTATTCTTCTTGTTTTTGTTAGTAGAATCATCTTTCTTGATTTTGTTTTTTTTTTTTGTTTTCTACTCATTAGTATCTTTATTATTTTAGTTATTTTTTGTTTTATTTATATTTACATGATTTTATTTCGTATAATAAATATATGCTCATATAAACATGTAATCAAGGTTTTGGTGTTTTATTTTGTGTGTATGTGTATTTATTTTCCCTAGTTTTTTTTTACTGGAACGTAAAGACATATTTTTTTCTATTAACATTTTATTCCCGAAACAAAAACAAAAACTCAACAAATCTACAAATATAATACATTGCAGTCAAAATGTGTTTTTAATATAATATTGGTTAAAAATGGACAATTTTCTTGTATATAAATTAAAAACGAAAAATTAAGTGTTTTAATAAAAAAAACAACGCACTCGAAGATGTCGTTTCGATCATCCAATTTAAATTTATATGGAATTTCCTAAGTTGTTTCGCGTCCCAGATTATGGAAGAACATACTGGCAGTAACGCGGGCCTGTCGGATGCTCAAGCGCTGCTCAGTAGCCACAAGGAATATCGGAGTTTTCACGCGGAGAGCCAAGCCGCTGTAAAGGTTCTAGAGGCGGCGACAACGTCATCTAAAATATTAAAGCGATGGCGCCGGCAGCTGGACGACTTGGTCAGTATCCACAGCACACTCACCCTCCTTTGGGCTCCAGGTCACAGGATTATAGCAGGGAACAAATGGGCCGCTCAACTTTCGAGGCTACAGGCCAGTGGGAGAGCAGACTGAGTATCCCCTACAATGAGCACTGCTGTAGATATGAGGATAGAACGGAGAAGGAGAATCTGACTTCCCTTGCGAATGCTCAGCACTAGTCAGGGCGCAATATCGAGCTTAACGCGATGCGTTCTATGTAAATACAGTAAGGTTTTAACACACGAGACACGTAAACCCGTCGGGCACGTCAAATCTATGATACTTGTCCTGTGTAAACAGCAAACGGGCTTATGACAACGCGTAACTTGTTAGCTGACGAAGGGTCCCTGCGGGTACTCATCCGCCGTTGATGAATCGATGAATCCAACAACATACACTTGAAAAAGGAGGATTCTAGTACTCGCACATATGCTGACGAATCGTAAACGCGCCTCGTGTAAACACAACGATGTGTGCATTATTTCCGCGTCAGTAAAATTCGCTTCGATACCAGTTTCTGACGTTTCGTCCGCGTAAAGCCGGCTTACGTGTAAGCACTAGTTGCGTTTATGCGACTCGGGTAAAAATGACGCGTCCCTGTATCAGAACCTTAATGCTGTCCCGCTTAACCTTATTTCAGTTTAACGGTACTGAACTAGTACAAGTTTTGTTTCTTTGCAGAACGAATGCATGTTTATTGCGTCACAAGTGATTTTTTATTGATGAATAAAAGGATAAACAAATTAATAAGTTTTGTTATTCTCTCTTGTCTACCATTATGTACATATGTATGTACCCGTTAGGTACATATTTATCTACAAATTAAAATGACTCATTTAACGCTGTTTCGTTTAGCGCTCCCACTTTTTGGAACGTAACCCCCTCGTTAAGGTGTCAGTTCCCAGGCCGCCACTGAGCAACTTACTTTTGCGACTGTGAAGAAAAACTGTCATAACGGAGCAACATTCGTGTGTATTTTAAAGTTTAGGGGACCGTCAAATGCACTATAGTTGTACGACTGTATTTCCAAATAAAATACACACGAAAAGTGCTCCGTTTTGATAGTTTTTTCCCAGTCGCAAACGCAAGTCGTTGAGTTGCGGCCTAGGAGCTCACACATTTAAGCGTTAAGCGGGGTCTTACGGTACTTCGTTTTCTCAATTCTAGAATTTGAACCCCTCATCTTTTCAGTGAAATCAGCCCTAATTGGATAGACCCATCACAACTGGCCTTCTAAAAGAAACTTACCCATTCAAAGCACCACAATCCGCATGGCCGAAGCTGCGGGAATAAGGATGAGAAACGAACCCGCACTTACTTTCTTTGCGAATGCCCGGGCCTTGCTAGGGCCAGACATCGAGCATTGGACAATGCCGTTCTTGATAACCTTGGGAATGTGTCGGGGTGAGGATCAGGGAACTGCTATATACATATTTTCTGAACTCCGCCGGTTGGATCTAGGCATCATAGCATTCACTGTAAGTCCAAACATTTTTTTACAACAGATTTACACGAGGTTTGAGGTTACAAAAGGCTAGCGCACTGAGCTACTCCCCGAATAATAATAGTCGGTGTTATTTTACATACATAATCAATGAAAGCGAAATGTTCGATCAACCGTTATAAATATGATTGTGTAATGCTGGCTTAAAACGTCTGAGTATATTCAACGCCCAATGTGGATTGGGTGTGATATTGTCCGGTAAATGAAACCAAAGTGGGCAATCGAATAGGCGCATGGTACAATTATTTGCAAGACGCAACAATAAAAACCTTTTTGGACTGTATCCCCAGGCTACCTTAATCTACCTTAAGGTTAGCATACGCTACTCCAAGGTATGCTACGTCAGTGAGAATTCACAGTAGAAAATAATCGAGAAGCTTGAAAGTATTCGACGCCCAGCGTGGGGTCCTTGTGATGTCATCTATTCAATAAGCAATCGAATAGCAATCACAAGGCACATGGATCGAAAGCTTTTTATACCTTTTTTGAGTATATAACCACCAACCTCTTGATGATGATACTCTTCGAGTATTTCATCAACTACTCGTTCTTAATGAGTACTTCAGCGATACTAGTATATTGAAAAATGTCGTTATCTAACTCATTGGTGTATGATTTGATATTTATTCAGCTTTCTTCTTTCTTTTAAAAAAGAATGTAGGACCGCTGGCGTATCCCCTCCCGCCCCTAAAAGCTATCTACGCCACTGTAGCCACCGGAGCCACATTGATTTGATTGAATATTCCATTTTTATGTTTTCGATCGCTAATTATTGGAATACAGCAATAGTATGGTACCTAATTAAACAAGCAGAACATATCTCGTAATTATAAAAAAAAAAACTCTACTGAAATTTGTTTGGGTCGACAAATTAAATTCAAAATCTATTAAAGTGAAGAGATCTTGGGACTACTTACTTAGCCCCAATCTTCAAAGTACGTAACGAGTGGCAACGGCGAGAAAAATAAATCTATTCATACCGTACGCCTCCTTCGGTAGACGTCTCCCCATCGCTTGTCGCTCAGTGTTTCAATTCATCTATTATTTTTATCCCGATCCAATGTCGTCCTGTAGGATGGCCGTTTCTCCGCCCTCCATGGTATAAGAAAAACTCCCGGGTTGGAAAAATAAATTTTCGAGAAATGTCCGAAAAAGCGTTTCGCCTAGAGCCGTATTAGTAGAATCGAATGGACGGCGCGACGCAGCGTCGGGGAAGACATGGAGAATATTTCCCAGATAAAATGTCCTTTTACTTTGATATTTATTTGCAGTCGTGTAACAAATAATTTCCTATTAACGAAGACAATTTGCCATGACGACAAAGAAAATCTTATTAGCGCGCTATAATTTACTGATGGATTTTCTCGGTGTCGTTTGTTAGCTCTACACCCACCCACGAGGATATAGGCAACAGGTTGAAAGGCTGAAAATAAAATCTATTTACCTGTGCCATGGCAATATACTTCCTTCTTTTTTTTCGAGTACTCGTACATGGCCGTCTCAATTTGCAAGAATTAAATGGAATTAGATTTGAAATGGCGTAACTGAGTGTTGTTACTGTTGTTGAGATTCACGTACGCATATTTGATGTTTGATCCTTTTGAGGGTTGTTCCAATTAACTGAATTTAATTATGGTTCTTGTGGGAATTCGATTTGATTATTATTATGTAATTCTGTTGCTAGTGAAATTTAATATATACAGTGCAGTGCACAAAAGTTGCTTAAACCAATTTATTTCCTTTTTCGAAAAAATTGCTGGAAATAGTTGGTTAGAGTGCCAATACTTTATAGATACAGGTCTAATAACAAAGTGCTTAGAATTAGTATAAACTTTTTGAAAGAAATGAATTCAGTTGGTGATAATACCATAATAAGCAGTTATCCCACGAAGTAGTGAACATTTACCATTGAAAATAATCTGAAATTGGTCGCAAAAGTCCGAAATGTAAGGCAGTGTGGTTTTATACTTGTATGTATAATCAGTGAATCCTAAATGGGAATCGGAGAGGTGCGTAATGCCGTTAGTCACAACCTAACTTAAATGCATTTTGTAAAATATTTGTTAGGTTTTAGAGTTTGCACCCCTAAAAACGCACAATCTGCACATATGGTAAAGGCGAGCCTGTTTTTAGGCAGGATACACATTACACTCGGTTCTTTCATTCGGGCAAAAATCCGGATTCAAAAGAACGACCTAGATGAACTTACGGGCGAATTCATACAGCTATCATATAGATGATTCGCCGTGGTGGAGGCGAATTCCGGACTTCGAAATATGTAGAGCGAATTGCCGAGAAACAAGCTGGCGATCAAATAATTGACTTTCAACTCTAATACAGATGTGATCCATTACGAGAACTGGATCATCGACGGTGAGTCGCTTTGTAGGGGAATTTGATGTTGATCCGGTGGAAGAAACACGGTTATTATTTGTTATTGCCTGAGCCAATAAAACATTGTCACTCTACGTATTTCGAAGAATTAATGCGAAAAAGGTTTGACCGTGCTTTTTTGCAAAGCACTTTATATATGTAAATAAATGTTTTTGTTTTGCAATAGACCAATTAGAAGGCATCTTTAAGCGCGTGTAAGTTAGTTTTATAGATATCATCAAATAAAAAAAACATGAAAATCTTTTTTTTTTATTAATTATAAAAAATATTACTTTTGTGCATTCTTTTTGTTTATTAATTTCGCTAATATGAAACATGATTTGTTAAACTAATTTCTCATAATTTGTTTCGCTAATACACTATTCAACAACTATATTTATTTATTTCATTTTTTTTCTTTATTTTATTTGAATATTTTTCATCAAACATTGTTTCCTCTAAGATTTTATTCATTGCTACAATAAATGTCTACTTTGAGGAATATTCTCCAAAGCTTCCCTAAATATTTTATTACTGAGTTCACATTGTTTCTCGTTCTTTTTGTTTTTGTCTTCGTATTGTTATAGATACAGCAAACTTTCACCGTGATATTATATTTATTTTCTACGCACCTAAACATGTATTTCTCTTAAACGATTTTCTTTTTCACTCATCAATATATTTTTAGACTCTATACAACCCAATAATACACGAAAGATATAATTTTTCAACAATTCCATCCTCTTTTTTTAAAGAAAATCAAAGGAAAACTATTTCCTTTAAAAATAAAATTTTACATAATATCCGTATTATTTTATTTTTAATTAACAATGAAACACAAGAAATAAATAAAATATGTATAATTTTCAAATAAATAACAGTCAGAAGGCAAATACGAACAACTACTATCTTATAATTTCCTTGTCACATCCATTCACCAATAAATCTTTTGAAGTGTTCTCATTTCTTTATAGGGATCTAATTGTTTCTTTGCATTACTGCCTAATCAAGGTAGGTTCTAGAAAAATATTTTCTTTTCGTCTGGAACAGAAGAGGAAAGAAATACAAACAAAACAATTTTATTTACTTATGTTATTTATATACAAATATGCATTGCCTAAAAGGTAGTATTTGCTTTAAAGTTAAGTTATATAAAAGTTTCTTATCTTGTTTATTTTTTTTTAGGGATTTTGCTTTTTTTATATATAAAATTGTATTTTTGTTTTTGCAAATCATAAAATAAGTCGAGAGATTTATTGATCATTACAATATGTTTTAATCTGTTCTTTTTATCGGTTGCCTAACATTAGCATTGAGTGGTTTTGTGTTATTTTCTTCAACCATGGTTTTGTGTACAAGAGTAGTATGGATTTAAAAGAAAATGCAGAGTAGAGGAAAAATTGTAATAAATATAATGCACTAATCGTTTTGAGAATTTTCCGTCTCGTTAACATTTTCGGTTAATGATTGTTCGTCAGCTTGTGCTTGCGCTGCTGCTAATGCTCGGGCTTCAGCGTCTAAAATTGTGAAAAAATAAGGTTATTTCAATATAAATGATTGTTTTGTGAGTTATTTTTATGTTTAAGAGATTAATTGATAATGCTACTCGCGCTAGGAACAGACTACGACGGGGCAGACGGGCCGCATGCATGCTTTTATGTATATGTGTCATCAAATTGTAAATGCCAAGTTGGGTCATCAAAGTGGTGCTCATTAAATCGTAAATGTGAAGTTGTGTCATCCAAGTTGCGGTCAACAACTTGAAAATTTCCAGTTGATCATCAAAGTTGGGTTCTTCAAATTGTAAATGTTCAGTCGAGTCATCAAAGTTGTCTTCATCAAATCGTAAATGTTAGCTTGAGACATAAAATTGTAAACGCCATCATGGATCATCAAAGTTATATCAGCGAAGGATACCAATCGCTGCCGAAAGCGGCACGCCTTTACAAAAAGACAGGATGATTCTTTGGGCCGTATAAATAATCTGTAGCAGATGGTAGGTAGGTAAGGTTATAGGGCTGTTCCGACAGTTGGAGCACACGTAGTCCACTACTGGATCCGTTGGCATGCTTTCCAATGAGGAAATGGCCAGTAATAACCAACACTGCCAATATGCCTCTTATCCAGCAAAAACAACCCTGAGGAGTGGCTAGCAGTCTACGCCATATTTGCTTGGCTACATTACAAGTACTACCAGTACTCCACCTAATGTTTGCCTTCGCAGTCGTAGCAGCCTTTAAAAGCCAGTTTGCAAGCTTTCGAAAACTACCATTGATCTCACCAGTAGTACCCTCGCGTGTCAGCTCATCAGCCCTACAGTTACTGCCAAAACCGCTGTGGCCTGGAATCCAGCAATGAGTTTTTGGTAAAGCTCCCAAACTTTAAATTTAGGTACGACATTCAACAAGCGTTTTCGAATTAGCCGCAGTAGAATCAAGCGATTTTTATTACCGACTGACTATCAGTATAAACTAGGTCCCTAGCCGAAATAACATTATGCCCCAACCGTAAAAATTAACTGAAATACTGTTGAAGATCAGTTCCTTTGGTTAGGACAATAGGACTTTCTTGGACATAATGGAATAAGAGCGGAAACCAAACCTAGTAAACACGGGTATTTTCGGCAGAAGTTGAAACTAGTGCTATGGACATATAGAAAATGAAGGACTTAACGGACATAAAGACCAGAAAACACTTGGGATAGGAAGGATATAAAGGAAGTTAGTGGCATAATGGACAGGAATGACGTGAAGGACATAGGGAAGCAGAGTCAACTCAAAGTAATTTTAAAGGTATATTTGCTGTTTTTTGCACAACGGAGTAGGATAAGTATAAACATTACACTAACAATACTGTCCCCGATAATTCTAAATAGACAGCTGGTACAGGAAACCTGTTCTGTAAACGACTTTCTAAGTTGGAATATTCAATTCAATCTACAACACACTGGACTGAGCAAAATTATTTTTGCCTGTACTATCTGTCGATTTCCTATGAATAACATTTTCACCTCAGTACTTTTACGCTTGCTTTTTGACAGCTATTCTGTTCTGATCGATTGAAATCAGAAAAAGGCGGTTGTTAACGTTTTGCAACAACGAAATTGAAGCGACACATTATAACCTATGAACGGCTTTTCCTAATCATTGCAGTTATTTTAAACCTTAATGAAAGGACATTCTCCCTGAAAGCAAACCCGATCTGAAATAAATAAAATCGTAATGAGTCACCGCGGGTAAGGAAATCCTTCCACGATGAAAAGTCTGTTAAAGTTACAATTATTGTGCTTGTCATAATAAGCACTTTCGCTTAAGTCCTTTTCGATGTACTTTGTTGCTAACTCGTCTCACTTTTTTGTTTCTTAAATAAAAGATGCAATCAAGTGACAAGAAAGTATAAACTTTAAAACAAACATTCTGAATGACTTTCACACACTTTTTCTTGATGGTGAAAACCCCCTAAAAGTTTTGTACTTTCAATTTAACCTTTCCGCGACTGTGAAATTTATTTTATGTACTTTTTTCTCATTTTGCGTTTTCAGTAGCAAATTCAACTCAAAGGCATTGTTCCAATTTCACTTTATTTTTGGCACGGGAATGGTCGTGTCAAGCAATGCAGATCGGTTTGAAGAAAGGACGGGTTAATCCCCAATGGTACACTGAATTCAATTATTAATTTTAGGGTTTTCCCTAGTTGAACCAACGTAACAAGCGCCCGGGATATTACAAAAAAAAATCCATTTCCCAGCGAGAGCGAGAATGAAAGGCGAGTTTATGAATTTTAAATTGGTGGAAAATCTTCGACATCATTGAACTCGTAGGAAATTTAGGAAATAGTAAGAGGTGAGGGTGCAAAAGGATGTTAATTGAAAATGTCAATGTTGGTACGGTTTTGGTTAATTTTTATATTGTTTCCGCATAAATATAATATTTAGGATTCTATGAAATAATAACCACTAGTACCTCTTTTGTGGTCTAACACTTCCAGTTAACCAGGCAACGCATAGTGGTTTGCGTTTTGACCGATGGGGGGTTGTAAACTGAGATGATTTTGCAGTCCCCTTCCGG
Source organism: Chloromyia formosa (assembly GCA_964017055.1). NCBI lineage: Eukaryota > Metazoa > Arthropoda > Insecta > Diptera > Stratiomyidae > Chloromyia > Chloromyia formosa. The sequence continues at coordinate 151,381,837 of OZ024815.1, read as the reverse complement.
TTGCTACGCGAGCTCGGCGGCTTTGTACAAAAATTCGCTAATGTGAGGTAGGTGTAAGGGCGAGAAATGGTGCAAAATTATGCAAGAAATTTCAAAAACAGTGTTTTCTCAAAACGCAACCTTCAATGGTGCTGATCAAATGGCAAAATTGTTTCTTTGAGCATCGTCAAAGAAAATAGTTAAATTTGAATTGCTTATTCTAATATTTAATGTATTTTACTAAAAAAACTGACCACTTATACCTGACGATGCTTTATGACCTGAAGTTCCAAGTGCCCTGAGGCACTTACACACATTTTCTCCCCTGATGATTAAACGAAAGAACAAAAGAACCCGTGGATGATATTTTTGAACTTATTGAGCCATAATTACTCTAGAAAAAATATCAGACTTTTTTTCTTATTTGTATAGAAAACAGGCTTAGAAGGTTATGTTTCTATCGTGGTTGCTTACGTCATTCTTTAATCATGGTATAAGCGAAATACACACTAGGGACAACGACTCCCGACGACTGCTGAAATTCTACCTGCGGACCGAGCCGATCGTGGTGTCAGAATCGAGCAGTCGTCGGAAGTCGTTGTCGCGAATGTGAATTTCGCCTTAAGAGACTAGTTTCGAAAAGAGCTGTTTCTGCAAAATTCTGCTTTTTGTAAATTTCTTAAAGCATGATAAAAGAAACCAAAATCATTCATAATGGTGTAAAAGCGATTTAAGAGAGTTTGTGTTTCCTGGAATCTCCCATCTGCCGATCACTTCTCAGCTATATCACGAACAAAAGAATGAACGCGAGCATTATATCCTTTACAGTATTAGGACGAGGTAGCGAGGTGCATTGAGGCGTCAGTCTAACGTTTCGCCGGCTTCAGGGTTCGAAACCAGTCGTGGCCATGGATTTCCCAACTTGTTACAGGTAAATGTAGCAACATGCATCCGAAACCAGTTTATGCTAGTGCAAGGTCAAGTAAGGTACATTGAAATTATGCCCCACTGTTACTGGTCGGGCAAACAGTATAGTTAGTTAGGTTAGGATGCGCTATAGGTTGTGTCGAACACATTTCAAGGCTCCACACATTGCAAGTAAGATTTTCAACTTAATTCCACATATGTGGGCAATTTGCATTCTACGATGCCTGTCTGTACATGAATCAGTACATACAAATTAGTACATACACATCACATGCGCTAAATTTACGCGTCGTTGCTTCGAGGTGTAAGACTTCCGGAAAACTAAAAGCTTTTCAAAGCATTTCCGTCCCATTGACTTAGTAAGCTTTTTGAACATTGAGGGCAAATTTAAAGTGCAAGATGTTATCACGTCAAAATACTTACCTTTTAAAGCTTGCTCCTTCCAGATCTTCATATTCTCCGTTAAACACGTCACCCAAGGTTTTCGTATTCTAAACTTCTCCTTCTTCTGTGATTTTCCATCCTCCGTAGAAGCTCCATTTTTCTTCGAGTCGATCTCTTCCCGGATCGGTTGACATTGCTTCATCGGTTCGCCCGGTTCCAAACTATTATTTTTACAGGCAATCGGCGCAATTGGTGCAAGAATACTCTCCAACATGTCCGAGCATACGCCCATGCTGGGATCAACAATGAATTCAATGAAACCGATTTGTGATTCCGCCACCAGGGTGTTGTTTCTATCACATAGCGGACTAAAGGGCAATCCAAGCTCCCGCTCTAGATCGCCCTGCCGGAAAAACTCCTCGAGCAAAAGCATCGTCCATCGATGATGTAAATTCCATTTTTTCGCCGGATGCGAAATATCACAACAGTGCAAGACTAAGGCTAACGCCTTGGATTTATCTACAGTTGGCTCGGCAAGCGTAAGCAGATTGCGCATGTTTTTCAACTGTTGAAAATGAAACGACATATCCGTTGCCAGAACCATATCAATTATGAGCGTTCTTAATTCACGAAATTCTTCGCGCGACAAGTTCGCCAGTACGTTGCAATCATCCTCCTTAAGGACACGAAAAGCCGCACTGACATGATGATTTTCAAGGACGGCTCGATCATTGTACAGCATGGCCGTTTCTGAGCCCGACATTACGTGAAAGTTGTTTGTTGTTCCCGTGTGTTCATAGTCGTGTATTAAAGCTGCCAGTAGGGTTGCGAAAATCTCCAAATCCGTAAGCCAGTGCATCAGGCCCGTTTGACAAAGGATATGGTGCACCGTTTGTGCTACATCGGCGGCATGTAAGTTATTATGATATGGATTGCGAAATCGGCAGTAGCCTTCTTCGATCTTATTTAGAAATGTCTCTAGGGTGAGGGGCGGCACTTTGAATTTATGTATCATACCATAACGATTGAGCAAATCATAACCTAAATATTTGATAGGTTGACCGTTAGCCGCTTCGGCCAGGGCAAACACATCGAACGACCAGTCGTCCAAAGTCTGTAAAAGAGAATTATGGAAATATTTTATATAACATTAAAATATATTCGAATGAATTTTATTTTACTATTAACTCTGCATGCAGGTTCGAGTCTGAGAATCGAGTCGAGCTTTTCACTGTGGATGAGCACCACTGCCACTGCTTTTTTGTTAGCACAAGCCCCCTGGTTTCATCAACCGATGGATCATACTAATCAGGTGCTGCCTTTGGTGGACGAAACCAGGAGTGAAGGGTGGAAATGACGTTGTATCGACAGAGGTAGTGGTTCTCATCCAAAGCGAGAACGTTGGATTAGTAGTGGCCCAATCCACTCAACTCGATTTTTAGAGTATATACACAGTAAAAAAAATATTTGGCTCCTTTTAATACCAGTCATTTTAATTCAGGAACTATGGGTCGTGAACGACCTCGTTAAGGGACTTAAGTTTCCGAACTAAACTATGCTCTGCGTGAGGGATCAGGATAGGCCACGCTTTTGCATTCTTAAAAAACTCTCTATGCCCTTTTCTAGTTATACCACACAGCAATACTGATACTGTGATAATTAACTTGGAAACCATACTGGATCATATCCGTACCTGCCATACGACCACTTACGAATTCTCCCCAGGGAGGCTATTGCACTATTTGTTTGTATCTTTTTGATCGTCACCTGCGATCGATGCAGTGTGGTACCTTGCACTCATATGGCGATACTTCAGTATCGGATACTCGGTAATTGCACGACCGGAGACTAGGACATTGGACACGCTAGTCTCCGAGTTGCTATAGCTTGCTCTACTTCATTCTGCAAAGCGCACTGAATAAATGCACATACGGAGTCCGGAAGGAACTGAGTAGGTTGATAAGAGACTCACAACTTCAGTAGCGGCCGTGAGAAGATGACGGGCGACTACAGTCCCGAGTTTCCGTCTCCCAATCGCCGAGTATCCGAGATTTGATTATTGGCATGTGAGCAAAGCCTAGCCGTTGTACTAAAGAAGTAATCAATAGCCCATGCTCGATTCCCAGACCGACGAACTAAAAGTAACCAGCATTCAACAAGGCAAAGTCGTCAAGAATTTAGTCAGATTGAATGGCCTACAAAGGACATATTACCAAATATAAAAAGGGACTGCGGAACGCGAAGTGGGGTTCCAGGAGACCCTGCAGATGAATTGAAAAGTCGAGCGAAGCCTCTAGGCACATGAAGGTGGCACAGCCTTGTGCAAGTCTATGTCTATTTTTTGAGGGAGAAGATTCGCTAAACCATTTCTGGCTTCGAGCCCTATAAATCGACCGGATCTGAAGGTATCATCCTAGCTGTACAGCATTCGTCTGATATTCTCTACCCCTGGATTTACATCCCGAGAATGTGGACAGATGTCAAGGTGGTCTTCACATATAGGCGGGTAGGAGTTCTCACACAGGTCCGAAGGGCCTTAGACCCATAAACCTATCGTCTATACTACTTAAAATGTTTAAAAGACTAATTGTTTTTCACTTGCGGAGTATCATACATCCGCATCTTGGAGGAGGAGGAGAGGAGAGTACTTCTCATTTGCTCTGTGAGTGTCCGGCTTTGGTATTTTTGTGGATGACAATGCTTGGAGCACACCTCTATACCAACTTGGGGACCTGGCGATGGTGGATGTTGGTCAGCTAAATCGGTTTATTGTCGGCTTTGGCTGGTTTAATGGTTAGGCTGGACGGGAGTCTTTTACTTCTGGTGGTATCACAACGGACCCACTCGTGGTCTAAATGTGGGTTATCATGACAGCCCGTAAACCTAACCTAACTTAACACCACTGGCTGGACAATGCGCTCTTTTTGTCCGTTAGGTGAACTAATACTTCTGAAATTCACTGCACGATAGGGTTTTAAAATAATCGCATAATACCTTTACTGACGTTACACAAACGTTATTAATACCGAAGTTACTAATGTAATGGGTCAATAAATATTTATTACATTAGCTCTATTCCCATTCCAAAACACGTATCGTAAATCAGTGATTCGGTGAATTAGTGCGCTGAGGAGTCGTCAGTCCGACGAATTTTTCCTTCCGTTCATGGTATCAAATCCTGCCGTAGCAAAGGTTACTGTCTAAACTTTTTTGCCAACTGAAAAAACTGCAGTGATTTAACGTATGGATAATTCCATTTAACGATTTTATTTTATCTATTCGGGATATGTTGAAATTCACCTATAGGTGTAAATAATATTCGCACGGAAAGTATTTTGTTTACAACGAAGAACGAACGAACCGTCACAGACACACCGAATCGACGAATTTTCCCTAAGTATTTTTCCTTTACTGTATTACCCATTTAATGAAATTTAATAATAGATTTGAGCAAAATCCTCCTATGGTCTGTGCTAAATTTGATACAACGATCGAAATTTAGCAGGCAGGCCATTGGATAAATCAACATTACATCAAAAACTTTAAAAGAAAAAAACCCTCTAAATCACCTACCTTTAAAACTTTCACCACTTCCGGTGGAAATTGCATAAGAGCCGAACTGGAAACCCTACGATATATTCGATCAACGAATATACCGGCTCGTATTGCATGTGCGACTGAACGAAATTTCGGTTTTTCGTCCGTTTTTCGTCGTGTTGTGGCCAATTGTCTCGTGAAGGTGGACGCTAACCATTCTCGAACCTCTGGAGGCACTGCATCTGGTTGTACTTCTGACAATTCGTCATCTTCGTCGGCAAGTCTCCTAGAATTTTTATTTTTTCGTTTTTTTTTTTGTTTTCCCGGGAGGAAGAGAGAGAGAAAACATGAAAATAAAGAAAATGCCATTTAGTAAATTTGACCGCTGAGAACTCCAAGCGAATATGTTAATCAAATTATTATAAACTTTGAGAGAAATCAAAGTAAGCTGTAGTGTAGTGTGAAAGTGTGAAAAAAAAGTGTTAAATAACTTCTCTCTTTATTAGTTTTAGTAGAAGGTAAACAAAAAATTAGAAGTATATATTGGGTGAGTTGCAGTCTCTTGTTTTTTAACTGCAATGCAGGGTTACAACAAAACATGCTGGACAAGATTTAAAAACAACACATCGAACATTTAGTTAACAATATCCACACAGAAAACCGTAAAAATTAAGAATATGTTTTCAAAAATGTTTGCCACTTCTAATTAATTGTAAATGTATAGTCTAGGTGTAACAACAGGAATGGCCAAATTCTTTGAAATCATTTCCTTCTACGCATGAAATATACACTGAATAATGCCAGGATGTCTATATACAATACTTACAACATAAAACTCTTGCATGGACATGTGTGCCAATATATACCAAATGTAGTCTTATGTACTATTTATATGGGAGATTGTTTAAATATTTTGAAATAATTGTGTTTTGTCGGTTCGTATATCCGCATATACTTCTGTCTACTTTAGTCTAAAGCTCGGTACACATGGTGAACCAAACGGTCCGCGACCACCATCGAACCACGTCAAAATCAATAGAATAGTGGAATGAAGAGATTCGCTTTTTCTACATGTTCTATTGACTGATTGACGTGGTTCGATTGCGCTTGCGAACCATTTGGTCCGCCATGTGAGTCGAGCTCACCGGTCGGCTCGATGTCGACTCGGTTCTGCTCGACATCGACAGTATATACTTTTCTCCGCACACAAGTCGACTCGGAATCGGTGCGACTGCAGCTCGACCTCGATCTCGCTACATACATATGTATACACATAATACATACACACATAATGACCTTAATATCATCACCCAGTCATGAATGCCTTGCCATCGATATTCAACCATCCTCCTCGTCCCGAGGAACACTTAAGTTTTGCACGAAAATCAATCCACGAAATATTATAGAAACAAAATCATTTCACACACTTAATTGTGTATAATTGTGTTTCTGGTCTGTTACATGCAGCCACACTTCATTTTAAATTTATTCGGCTCGCTCGACATTTCTATTGCAAACATGTCGCATGTGTTCCGTATATGACTTCCCATTCAATTACATTGGATACCGAGAGTAATCCGTTAGCGAGTTTCAGTCGAGGTCGAGTCGACCCGAAAGTGGGTACAATAAGATTAATAATAGACTTTAAAAAAAAAAAAAACAGTTTTGAATCCCAAGCAATTTAAGAGTTCCAGTAATTTGAAAAATACCAGTCCCTTGAGATAATCACTCTGATTAGAAAAACTGGACCCCTCCGTTCTTAAAAAAAAATTCTCGATGTTGTAAAAGGTTTTTATAATTTCAAATGATGTCTCATAATTAGAAATAAAAATTTTCTTTCCTTCGTTTCTTTGTTTAGAGGTTGCGCATACGTCAAGCGTTTTTTGAAAATTTTTGATGATCCTTCTCGTCACTAGCTCGCTATTGTCAAGTCGATTTTTTTTACGTATATAAGTACGTATACGTATAATAATAAAGAGTTTTAGCAAAACATACAAACCGCTTGTCGTTTACGTCTTTGAGTGCCGGAAAGGTAATGCGTGTGCGCACGGAATTTGTTGTTGTTAAAAAAAAGAAGAAGAAGATGTCGTAATACGATAAGCTCGCTTATTTAACGTTGTCGATAAATTTGTGTTTGGCGTTGGCAAAGTTGTACATACCTTTTCGACACTCAATGATGTAAACGACAAGCGGTTAGCTCTAATTAACAGCTGGACGTAAAAAGCCGTTCAATCGAAACGTAGTGCAACCAATAATACCAGCGGCACTTGTAGTAATAAGAAATTTTCTTCCCAGAAGGCAGTGAAGACAAGTGAGATTTCCTAATCTAGATGTAGAACAAAATTTAAAACAAATCTCATCCCAAATATCGTATTTTCTGTACTGTTTTTTACCCAGTTTTTTGGTATCAGTTTGATTTGTTTCCTAGACATCCTTAATCGGTATTGGATGCCTAGGCTACATTTGAGGCAATTAAAAATAGAACATAATACTATACAAGAACAGTATTCTTCTTCTTTGTCAACGGAATTTCCTAAGCCATCTAATCCATTCATCTCGGCGGGTTCGACCCGTGGTCTAACGTAAGTTTTCTGAACAATTTATTCATTTTTAGGGTTTTGTAGTAAAACAAAACCCTTATGAAATCGGTCATGCGTCCGTCTGTCTGTCTGTCTGTCTGTCCATGGAATATCTCACGAACCGCTGAGGCTACATGTATGAAATTTAGTGAAAATATGTAGAAGTACTATAATTCTCTGGAGAAAGTGATGCATCGTTATAGGTCAACTTTGAGGGGGGGTCCCCATAGAGGGGAAATGAAGGATGAAATTTTTTTTTCATTTGGTATAGGCAAGTGGGGTATCGTAAGAAAGGTACCGTCAAGTACATTTCATTTCTGGAATTTTCTTTAAATTTGAACAAAGGGGAAAAGAGGGAGAGGGGAAAATATGTGATCCGAGTTTGTCCCCCCCCCTTGCATTTCGAAACCGTTATACTTAGAGATGTGAAAATTTACAGAAAAGCGGCATTTTACTAACATAGAAAACTATAAATAATAGAATTCCAAAATCTCATCAAAAAAGGTTAATAATAGTATATTTCTATTTTTCCAGTTAGCACACCCCTGCACCCCTTAAGTACACCCGAGGTCAAAAATATTGATGGCCAATGATAACCAACACCATAGGCAATAATGCCTCTACGTTTCATTACAACCATGTAATATTTAACAATAGTACATTCACTTAAAGTTAGGCATTTTTACACTATTCATACAAAAAATACACCTACCGGCTTCAAAGGTGCGAGTACTACTTGCATGTTGTTTTTCGTAGTGCGAATCGCAGTTATTGTTACATATTATGGTTAATCACATTTATGAAAGGGTAAAGATTGGTAGGGGGTGATGTGTGATAATTGGCCAACTGTAACGGGCGGTGGAGGGGAGGGTGAGGGTTAAAATTAAGGTCAAATTTTGTTTATCGACTGGTATAGGCAAGTGGGGTGTTGTGAAAAAGGCAATGTTGAGTTTACTTTACTTATATTTGAAAAAAGGGGAACAATGAGGGAGGATAAATTATTAGATCGTAATTTGCCCCCCCCCCCCTTGCATTTCCAGACCGTTACACTTAGAAAAATGAAAACTTCCAGGAAGGTGGGTTCCGAACAGTATATAAAATGGAAAATAATGGAATTTGTATATCTCCTCAAAATAGGTTAATAATAGTTTGTTTCCATAGTTACAGTTAGCGCATCCCTGCATCCCTTAAACACGTCCGAGATCAAAAGTACCGATGGCCAAGGATAACCAACACCATAGGCAATAATATCCGTATGTTCTAAGTTTCGTTACAATCACGTAATATGATTGGGCATATAAGATACTATATTATGGGTCAGACATTTTATTTTTTTTATCCATCTAAGTGGTACCAAGAAGAGCAAGGAGCCGATACTTACATACCAAAATAAGTACTTGCTACAAAACCCTCGGATTGCGGGCGTAGCCCTCTATATTCCGGTTTCATTTTTTTTGAAACGAGTCGTCAGCTCATCGTCCCAGGAATAATATTTAAATATATGTATACGGTATATTTCGGTAAATCACAAAATTGAAGAACAGATTCTTTTGCTCAAATGGACAACGTCAACTACTCATATGTACATTGAGCTCACACTAGCGGCTAAATCATTTGATCTAGCCGGATCACTTATCTGAAACTGTCAAATGCATACAAATATGACGTTTCTGATCAAGTAATATGCCAAATAAAGTGATTTGGCTATTAGTAAGAAACTAATATAAGACCACGTCCACACTAAAGGCTAAATCACTTAATCTGACTAGGTTACCTAACCTCAAACTGTGATATACCTATATGTACATGCAAATGTGACGTTTTTGATTAAGTAATTGACAAGATAAAGTAATTTTCCCGTACAGTGTTATCATGATGTTACTCTACAAATGAAGACATAGAAAGTGCGTTTGCAGTATAAACCATAGAAGTGATTAAAAAGAAACAAACCAAGATCTTGTTGCAAATAAATTGTACACGTCAGAACCCATTTCAATAAAAAAATTTAATTCCACAGACTTAATTTTTTTTAAAGTGAAATTTGGAAAGAAACGTGTACTCGTATCTTTATAAAACTTATTAGTTAAATATTTTATCTCCTATCGTCTTTTTCCAAGAATGCCAATCGATTCGCTAAAAATTTATCCAAAGGCACTGAAAAAATTGCGTAAAAACATTTTTTTGTGTGTAGTATATGACCAGCATGTTGCTTTTAATTATGATTTTAATTAGTTGAACAAAAGAGAGCAATTATAACACAATTATTAAAATCGATATTGGTGCCGTTACATGAGATATGATTGCTTTACAATAACTAATATCGAGGCAATTAGAATGGAATACTCAAAACAGTGAAATGAAATGAGAACTTAATTAAGCGGGTGTACTTTATTTTTCGCATTTCAAAGGGTGCTCATTCTTGGTACGCTCGACTTGAAATAAGCAATGGGACCAGAGGAAGGGAAATTTCATCGATTAAATGTTACACAATAATTGCTGTTAGCAGTAGACATCAATAGCAATTATGAGTGTGCGAGAGGGAAATTATTAGGAAACGTATAGAAATGTGATGATCAAGAATGACTGTTGCTTCAGGGTTTGAAAAGCATTTGAAGGTTGTTTAATTAGTGAATTATTATTTTCTACCCCCTCCCCTGTGGTGACTAGACGGACTCGGTAGCCGTGTGGTTACGGTCACCGCTCTAAGATGCTACATCTAGAGAGACGGAGGTTTAATCAGCGGCACGATAATAAAAACTGAATGTGGGTACTACTAGAACTCCCCCAACACTCCGAGCTTGTCATTATAAAGACGGCGCGGATAGGAGGTGCAACTGAACCATCCGAAAAATATGCTATCGAAACGTCAATAATAATGTAATGGAGATGTTGATGCGCCCATATGCCTGGAGGAGTCAAGGCAATTAATTAATAACAACAACTGATGAGGGATGTAAGAATAAGCCGCAGCCCTTCCTGACTTGTAGTGGAAGTTCATTAAATGGACAGGAGGTGTATGCTAGCAACTTTCATCACAAAACATTTTTTATATGCTAACGAAACGCGCTATGCCCCACAAGGGATTACGGCAAAGGAGTGTCTACTGAGAAGGAAAATACAAGGACAATGCGGAGTAGCTAGCAGTGTGCGGAGCTTCGCATTAGCAAAGAATATGTTGAGATGATCTCGGTGGCCTGTAGACGTCGCCGATATGCGAGATATTAGTCAGTAGTACTGTTGAACACACATGTCGTTGAGATCCATATTTTCCATTTTAGGTCACGAAAAATCGGCAATCATCGACCTGTACCTCTCGTTGGTGACAGTTAGGGCAGCGTCAGCTTCATTTTGGAAGAAGTGCGGACCAATAAACTCGCCCCATCGGACCGAAATCCACATAACACCAAACAGTGACTTTTTTTTACTGCATTTGTATGGTATGATGGGTCTCATGGGGATTGTTATTTTCCCAAATGCGACAATTTTACTTGCTTGACATAGCGATTTATAAAAAGAAAATGGGCTTCGTCCATTCCGTCCGAAATCGGGACCTACTTCCAACTGCTCTAGTGTACTAGAGAGGGTGGGGACTCCTAGCGTCTCCGGAGCTATCATCTCAACGGAGAAATTTGCAGAAAATGGTTTAAGTTTCAAGGATGTATCTAAAAGTATTTTTACTCGCAGAATGTTGGGACATACAGTGGGCCCCGCTTATTATGACCACGTTTGGGCTGAGCAGAAGTCATAATAATAAACGGACGATAACATTAAGCGAAAATGGCAAATTAGATAAAAATTTCAAACAAATAGTCGTTACACCAGAATTAATAACGTAGATAGAAATACATAACTCATTTATTTACTTTTTTTTGTTATTATTACATTAAGTTACTATGTATTCGTAATACGTAAATAGGAAAGTTATTAAACAATATAATGCACAAATTATATGATGCTTTATTTGGAGAAGTTATCCAACTTGGATTGCTTAGGGCTACCAACATTTTACGATTGTTAGGCGGTTTTCCAATGTCACTTCCAACCTTTTTAGACTCCAACTTTAAATCTTCCAAATTGCCGCATGTCTCGTTATCTTTAGCGTGACCACAGACTGTCGAACACAAACATGGTGCATTCTCTTCGGTTTTGTGAAGTGTGTGTCTTGGGTAAACTAGGTATTTTTAATTGTTCAGAAAACTGCACGTCATAGTGAACCGAAATGAATGGAAAGACACCATATTCCTCGAGGACAATTATCAAAAAAAATACAAACCAGGCCGAAGCTTTGCTTTGCTTTGCTGTATATTCCGAAACGTATATACCCTAGACTTGTACAGACATAGTGGTGATACCAAAAGTACCAATTGCCAACAACCATATGCATTAAGAATGGGTCTCCTATATGGCCAGTTCATAGGGGAGGTTGACACTCATTCAGTAGGATCTTGACCATTCTCAAAACCAATTACACGGGGGAACAGCATTTTGTTTATTTCGATTTGATATTCATTTCTAGCTAATTTTTGGTCGTAGAATCCGGAAATGCTAACCGTTTTTCTCCTATACATCCAGTTTTTGAGATACAGGGGGCTCAAATTTTGGCCCCCATACAAACCTTCCCTTCATTGAAATCAAAACAAACGAAACTCGTTACAATTTTTTTATTTATAAATTTTGATTTTACATCTTAACAATATTACCTAAGAACTAAAAAAAAAATTATGGCAAAAATTTTCGTTTGTAGCTTTTCCTGGAGTGTTCAATTTCAGGACAGTCCCGTTTTATGCTCCAACAATAGTCCGCCATCATATTCGCATCCCATCTTCCTTGATATCGAGTTTCCATGATTTTTAAATCTTGATGAAATCGCTCTCCCTGCTCATCACTCACAGCTCCAAGATTTTCCGGAAATTCATCTAGATGACTGTGTAAAAAGTGGACTTTGATGCTCATATTGCAGCCAAGCCTTTGAAAACTGTCCAATAGTTGCTCGACTACTGTCGCATAATTCGATGCACGTATATTGCCTAGAAAGTTTTTCACTATATTCTTAAATGCCAGCCATGCTGTCTTTTCATTTTCTTCCATTGATTCAATAACATTTGTATCTCTAAGAAGCTGTCGAATTTGTGGACCGTCAAATACACCAGCCTTTATTTTTTCGTATGATAGCGCAGGAAGTGCCGACAGAATATACTTAAAACAATTGCCTTCTGTTGGTAAGGCTTTCACAAATTGTTTCATCAGGCCTAGTTTTATATGCAACGGCGGGAAAATGATTTTTTGTCGATTTTTTGTTTTAGTACAACAAACAATCACTTGTGTGGTTAGAGGGCTCTCGCCATATCATTGGCACACCAAATGGCAACTGAAGTCGTTCTGCTTTCGTCCAGGACCTCAATGTGTGACAGCACCTGCACACTTTATGAGGGACCCACCATTTATCCTGATTGCAAATTGGGGTTTTGAAGTAGGCAAGATATGCCTGGTGAACAAAGGGGCCTATTTTTGTCCTCTGACTTAGAAATGTATAACTGCCACATATATAGCAAAATGAGTCCGGAGCGTTGAGACACTTTCGACGAGGGATAGTAGAGGCTTCCATTACACAAGTTAAGAGCACAATAATAGAGTAATATACTGGAACAGAGGCTTTTAAATACATTTTTTTTTACATAAAAGAGCCTTAAAAATGGCCGAAGAATTTCACAACTTTTAACAAACAATCCAGGTAGCGAGAAATTACTTTTTTTTATTGCTTTTAATTTTATTGTATACAGGTACTAGAAGGTCCTGCACAAGGATGCAGCCCCGTACCTTTTTTAAGGGGGCCTTTTGTAATTTTCCGTAAAATTAAAAAACAAACGATATCTCGAAAACCTGACGTATAGGGGAAAAACGGACTGCATTTTTGGAATCAGCGAGGCCGTTTTACTATAAATTAGGTGCAAAATTCAAAAAAACAGAAAAAAGTGTCAAAATTGTTCTCCCGTGTTATCTAACTAACCCATTCTACAAATATTTGTCGAATTTTTCAAGACGCCAGCTTCATTCTATCGAAAATTATTGCTTATTTGAAGTTTCACTTGTAGGGGAGGTAGGGGTTCCTTGGGTCGGATCTTGCTTATCATTGCCACCAACCAATTAGATCACACTACAAACATTTAAACAAAATTTCAAGTCTCTAGCTTCACTCGATCGAAAGTTATCGCTTATTTGAAGTTTCATTTGTAGGTGAAGTAGAGGTTCCTTAGGTCAGATCTTACCCATCTTGAATGCCAACTAACTTAATCTTACTTCAAACATTTGACCAAAATTTCAAGTCACTGGCTTCATTCTATCAAAAGTTATCGCTTATTTGAAGTTTCATTTGTAGAGGAGGTGCGTGTTCCTTGGGTCGGATCTTGCCCATATTCAATACCAACAAAGTAGGTCTTACTAGCAACATTCCTCCAAATTTTTAACTCGGTAGTATCATTCTATCGAAAGTTATTGTAATTAAAGGAATATTTAATTTTTGGAAATTTGTAGGGGAGGTAGGTGTTCGTTTGATCTGATTATGCCCAGCTTACAGAACCTTAAGCAGCTTCTTTCCTCAGGGTTACATGCCAAAAATCAGATGTCTACGTCAATTGGTTCAAGAGTTATAGACAAAAAACCTGAAAACTAGGGTAGTACGGGGCTCTTTGTAAGAAAATTACCGTTAGTTTTCAACTGATCGATTTTATTTTCCCAGGAGAGTATAAGATTACCCTCACTAGCAATATACCAAAGCTGGAGCTTTTCATGATTTTTTAATCGGGAGTTATCATCATCATCGTGGCGCGAAAGCCCGACGTCGGGCCTTGGCCGCCTGGATCATTGTCCTCCAATTATCTCGGTCACGTGACCGCGTCCTCCAATTTTGGGAGCCCAGCAGCTGCGCGGCGTCCACACCTACTGAGCTCTCCCAACGAGATCTCGGTCGTCCTCGCAGTCTCGCTCCGTCGACTCGTTCTGCATTCATTACTCTCTTAGGCATGCGATCATCGTCCATTCTTTGTACATGCCCTGCCCATTGAAGTCGTTGTAGTTTGACGATTTTCGAGACTTGCAGCTCATCGTACATTTCATACAACTCATGGTTGTACCGGATGCGCCATCCATCTCGATCGCAAACAGCCCCGAAAATTCGCCGTAGAACCTTACGTTCGAAAGTGTCTAGCATGTTTTCGGAGGCTTGAGTTAGGGTCCATGCTTCGCAGCCATAGCATAGCACTGGTCGTATAATGGTTTTGTACACGCGGAGCTTCGTGTTTCTGTGCACATGTTTCGATTTCATTATGGGGAGAACCGAGAAAAAAGTCTTATTAGCTAACTGTATCCGTCGCTTGATTTCGTCAGTTTCGTTGGCGTCCCTTGACAGGTTGCAACCCAGGTAGATGAAGTTGTTCACGAACTCGATGTTGAGGTCCCCCACGTTGATGCTCGGTTGTGCAGGTGTCCTTGTCACCGATTGCATAATTATTTTAGTTTTACCCTCGTTAATACGTAATCCAACTTCCTTTGCAGCGGTATCGAGCGTATGCAGAAGTTCTTCTGCGTCAGCCAATCTTCGGGACATGATGTTGATGTCGTCGGCGTACGCTGCTAATTGTGTCGACTTGATGAGCAGCGTCTTGCTGTTGTCCATATTCATGGCCCGAATAACGTATTCCAGTGCTAGGTTGAAGAGCGTCGGTGCCAGTCCATCGCCCTGTTTCAAACCAGTGCGTGTTTCAAATAGATCAGTAAGTCTATTCTGGATCCTGACTTGTGAGACGGAGTTGGTCATCGTCATCTTTGTCAGTCGAACTAATTTTGCTGGTATACCAAATTGCAGCATGATGTTGTACAGTACTCCACGATCGATACTGTCGTATGCCTGCTTGAAGTCGACAAAGATTTGGTATACGTTTACGTTGTATTCCCAGCACCTCTGGAGTATCAGTTTGACTGAGAAGAGCTGATCGGTTGTGGAGCGACCAGGTCTGAAACCGCTTTGATATTCGCCAATGACTCGTTCTGCGTACGGTTTTATTCTATTTTCCAGAATTTTCGTCAAAATTTTATAGGACGTACAAACTAGTGAGATGCCCCTGTAATTCTCACACCGCAATTTATCTCCCTTTTTATGGATTGGACAGATGATGCTTCTGCGCCAATCGTCTGGGATCTCCTCGTTCTCCCATACTCGCAGGAGTAATTGATGTATGGCATCAACTAGACTCGTTCCACCGGGAGTTATAGATACATTTAATTATTTTACATATGTAGGGGAGGTAGGCGTTCTCTTGGCGTGATCATGCCCAATTTCAATACCATCCAACTAGATCATACTACCAACATTTGACCAAAATTTCAAGGCTCTAGCTTCATTCTATCGAAAGTTATCGTGCGAACGGACAGACAGACGGACAGACAGACGGACAGACAGACAGACAGACAGACAGACAGACAGACATAGCTAAATGGAATCAGGAGGTGACTCTGATAATTTATATATATACATTGCTATACCTCCGGAGCCTCCTTTAAGGTGTTACATATTTTCGTCGTGACAAAAACAATATACCCTATACTACAATATAAGTCTAGGGTATAAAAACGTCTCTCAGAAGCAATACCACAAATGATCAAGAGTTCTGCTTTATGTATTGGCAAAACACACATTTCTGGATGTCCAACATAATGTAGACATGTACCCTACATTGAGTAAGTAGAAGCTGAGAACTTTGCAGAATTCTCTATTAAAGTATTTTATTTCTTTGCACTTACAAGAACATATTTTTTTCCAGATTCCTCATTTTTGGCGAATCAATTTCATATTTGCTGAAGTCAAATTGATAATTTCTCAAATCAAATTCATAATTTTTTAAGCTAAAATGGTATTCTTTAAAGTCAAATCAAATATTTTTATGAGAGAGTCATAATTTTTTTTAGTCAAATTCATAGAAAACCAATTATTGCGAATTATTATTCGATAATAATCAATATACAATATATGTCGCGCTCGGTGGCCATGATCGTTCGGTTACCGCTCTACGATACTAACCTAGAGCTCGGAGATCAAATCTCGGCGCGATCAAAAACTGCCTGTGAGTACTAATAGAACTCTCACAGTGTTCCGGGCTTGTCAGTATAAAGACGGCGCGGATAGGAGGTGCATGCTAGCAACTGCACTTCCGAAAAGTAGATATGCTATTGAAACGTGAACAAGGCATAGAAATGCTAAAGATGTTGACGCGCCCATGCCCCTGCAGGGGTCAAGGCAATTAGAGAGAGATACAATATATAAAAAGGAAATGACGTTCATATGTCCGCGGTAGTCTCGCGAATTATTCAATGGATTTTCATATTTTTTTTTAAATGTTCCCTATGGAACCATCCACACGTTTACAATGAGGTGGTTCGCGACTGCATACATTCAAACCCCGTTTAACCGAACTTAAGAGAGCGGCGTCAATTTGGATAACAAAGTTTTGAATAAGTACTTTCGAGGGGCCGGGAAGAAAAATAAGGTGGTTCCCGAGCCCAGAATGGTACGACATACAGTAAACCCCTGTATTAACGAACCAAAGAGGGTGGTGTCATTTCGGATAACTAAATTTTTCACAAGCACTTTCAAGAGGTCGGGGAGAAAAATAAGGTTTTTCGTGAACCCACAATGATACTGCACACAGGAAAACCCATTTGTTTACTGATCGACATTGGTGTCAAATCAATTGTTTTCGGGGTCACTAAGATTAATGGTGTTGGCATTCTGAAAGCTCAGTGTCCTTTCCTCGGTTGTGAGTAGGTATGAATGTTTAAATTGATTGAGATAAGTATCAAAATGTGAGCGAGCAAAGCGATCACTAGATAAGAGAGCACACTTTTTTCTTATGTCCTGTTACTGGAAGTGTTTAGAGAATGGTTTGAAAAAAAAAAATAGGGATAGGTGAAAGAATAGGAAAAAAGTAAAAAGATTACCTATGAAATATAAATACATTTTAAACGGTTGAATAAAGAATTTGTTCTTTCCTTTAACGGGTGGTATATCAAACTCATGTGGGATAATAAGCTCTGCGTGTTTTGGACATGTGACACGTAGGTACGCGCGTACATAATTGCATGCACATGTAGTTCCGGGTACAAATACATATACGCAAATTGTTGTAATTTATGTTCATTTCGAATGGGGCGCTAAACCACCGAATCACAAAACCCACTTCCATCTCCCACTATGGGAATATAGATTAGCGTCGGATCCCTGGTTCTCAGTTAGTCTCAACCGTATATGTAAGACAAATTCAAGAATATTCAAGTTAAATTTATAATTTGTTTAAGATTAACAATTTTTCAATTAAAATTATTTTTAAAACCAACACGATTTGAACAAAGTTGATCTATTTAGGCATAAAAATCTGCATATCATGAATAGAAAATATCTCGGTACACATACTCATAGAATTATGTAAGAATTGTACATGAAGATGCCGAAATTTGGCGATGAAAAAATGAGGATGCAAATATACCCGTTTTCCACTATATTAGCAACAGTTTCTTGTTACCCGGAATTTCCCACTTTAATTGGCAATATCCGGTAATCATTTAATGTTAATCTGACGAATGGAACAAATAATCGGCTTCAATTATTGATCCATGAAAATGAGCGTTCCTTCTTTATTGAAAGGGTTCTTCATTAATTTTAAATATAATG
Source organism: Chloromyia formosa (assembly GCA_964017055.1). Taxonomy (NCBI): domain Eukaryota; kingdom Metazoa; phylum Arthropoda; class Insecta; order Diptera; family Stratiomyidae; genus Chloromyia; species Chloromyia formosa. The sequence goes on along the minus strand of OZ024815.1, from coordinate 151,363,711 downwards.
GCAATGTATTTCTCTTTTATGTTTTTGAGAGCTTTTGTGATTGCTATAATGGGAATTGTATCAAAGAATATTGCTTTCGTGCCGACGATGTCCTGAACGAAATGAACAAGTGAACAATGCTTTAATGAAATCATTAAAATTTAATCAATTTGCCGATCCCAATCGTCCAACGTAAGTGCATAAATGGAATATTGAGGCCGAATATATGATTTTCAATGAAAATGTGCAAGTACGAAAGGAAACATAATTATTCGAAGTAAATAATACAAACATACAAATACATGTTTAGGTATAGTATAAATAGAGATACCTTTGCTTTTTCTTCGCCTCTTGTGCACGAAATTGTATTATGAACTGAATCAACTCCATACTAATGACACTTTGACGTCTGCGTCCATTTTTGTTTAATTTACTCATACGGAAAATACAATGACACGTGGAACAATCTAATCCCAGTTAGATACAGACACACTACGTGTATATGTAAATTAGCTTAGCAGGACTAAACACACACGACTTCCAATTGGCTTGGAAAGGAAGAAAAAAGAAACAAACCAACCGCTGGCCACGATTCTGCTCCTATGAAAGCTCATTAATGACTGGCAGCACATTAACGGAATAGTTGCCTTTAATGAAGACAATCTAAAAAAGTCAAGGTTTATTACAACTGTAGCTATTATACCTACAGTATTCATGCAATCGCTAAATTTCTCACCCTACAGAGCATAAGAGCAAACAGGTAACGCGAACGTCATTAATTCCTTTTCCGTGATCGGGGATGCCTTGCATATACGAGTATTCTGTCTATTGGAAATTCGTTATATCTTTGTGGGTCAGGAAGAAGAAGAGTCAAAAAAGGAAGCCATGCGCAAAAAATGCTCAACAGGGAAGAGATATTGACTGTAATCAGCGGGGATCACTTAAGAGTGTTTTTTTACGTTTCTGTTTGTCAAGAAAGACTTTGTGCACGTCAACAGTGTGTGAATAAAATTAAATGAATTCCAATTTCAAGTTACAAGGCAGCCTCATTGTGCTTACTTGGACCATATCATATCTATCCCAAATTACCATCTCCTTTACGAAAACGCTATGACTATAAAGTGCTGAAACGTTCGTTCAGGAAGAGGAAATTCCAGTCAATTCAAATGAAAGGAGGTGAATTAGAAGAAGAAAACTAGGCTGATGAATAGACGCAACGAGAAAAAGGTTTCAAATGGTTTTAAACTTAGCCGTATTCACTATTTGTCAAGCAGGATCAACAAAATATACATCAATATAAAAGTGTTAACTCACGTTTCAAGTTTATCTTGCCAATTCCACAAACACAAAACTGAAATGAATTGTGTCCTGACATCCTTTCTTTCAATGGACTACTAAGTTTTCAGTGAATTAAAGGTTTTAGACGTAATGCCAGTCCAGCTATTAAATCTACATCAGGCCTGCTATCAATCCTGCCATTAGGCAGGCAGGTTTGATAGTAGGCCTGATGGAAGGCTTGATGACCAAATTGATAGCAGGCCTGGCGACAGAACTGGCAGTATAGCAGGATTAATAGCTGAACTAACATTACGTCCAAAAGTACCGTTAAGGTTCATCTACTAGCTGAAAGCATATTTCAGTTTTTTTTTAACAATTACAAACTATGAGAATGTGCATAAAATGCCGAGTTAGTATTGATATCGGTTTGTAATTTTAACTTCTGCGGAAACAGAGTTTTGGGGTAAGGCAGAAACCAAAGCTGAAGATGATTTCGCCTCTCGGAGGTGCATGCTAGCAACTGCACTATACTAGGCATGCCTATGCAAGCGATGTTGACGTACCCATGCCCCTGGAGCGGTCAAAGCAGTTAAGACACAGCTTCACGCTTTGATTCTGATCATCAAGCGAGTAGTTGGGCGTAGATAAGAAGGGAAGTGGGTTGATGGGGTTATTTTTGTTGCCCCCTCTATTCTTCCGCATCCAAAATAGGCCTACTCCCTCCTTTTCTATATATCGCTCGTCAGATCACAATTTTTTTCGGGAGGGAGTGGCGACAAAATTATGGAGTGGTAGAGGGGTGAGCCAAAAACTCGAGGAATCCGGAATAAAAATTATAAAATTTAACTACTTTTAAATATCTGGTTCTCAGTATTTTGTCCTTTATCTCTAATGTTTCGTCAAAATAGCCTGAAATTCGACCCTTGACCTTTTTTCATGTCTAGAAAAAGGTAATAATTTCTTGCTGCTACATACCTAGACTGTAGCTAAAGAATCTCACGATTTCAAAGCAAACTTTTTGTATGGCAGTTGTCAAAACATGGGCGACCGGTAGCGTAGTATGTTGAGGCATCAGTCTCATATTTGACTACCGGCGTTTCGGGTTCGAATCCATGGATGTGCAGGTGTATGCTGGCAGCTGCATTCTCCGAAACCTGTTTATGCCAACGAAACGTCAACTGGGCCACATGGAACAGTTGACGCGGTATGCCCCACAAGGGGTTAGGGCAATTGAGTACTGTTTTGTCTTTTATCTCTAATGTTTCGTCAAAATAGGCGTATTTTGGGTATTGTATTTGATTTAGATTAAGGCCTTTGATAAATAAGTCCCTGTTAGCTAACAGGCAGTTTAAGAGGACATTGAGAAAACGGGCCTTAGACTAGCTATATTAACATAATAGCCGCTTCTTTCCTTTTCACCCAAACAAAAGCTCATTCCCATACAAAGCGACTGACCCGTTTATGATACAGGTCTCACATCGAATTACGTCTGGATCAGAGTTGAAAGGTTATTGGTTGAAGGTTTGTTTATAAAGAGATCGGGCATCAATGTTGCCGATTCAATTTGTGAAATCCACTAAATCCACGCAGAAAATCCAAGAAGTAATATTGTTCAACAAACTGTAACTATTCTTACCAAAGAATTTTACAATTAACCGCACTTTACATACATTATGCGGCATGTTTGGTTGCACGCTCTCTTTCGTGACTAATCATTCGTTTTGGTGTCCCATTTGTTCATTTCCAACTCTACTTCATGGTTTTGGCTCACATAACAGGATACTAACCAACCATACCTACAATCCGAAAAGAGACGAATTTTACTTTTGCTTCTTTGGCAAAAACAAAAAACTTAGTTGGATAGTTGTTTAGCATTTCTCAAGTTTTATTAAAGTCACTAAAGAATTGGTACACGCCATTCGCATAAATACTTTCAATGTTTGAGAGTGGGAACTCTTTTTTTTGGCTTTTATGATTAATCGGAGAAAGGTTAGGTTTTTGGTTTGGTGCATTAGCCATTAAATTGATTACTTCAAAAGATATTGTAGTTTGTTTTTATTTATGGCTAGAGTTGTTAGTTGCTTTGCCATTTTTTTCTGGCCATTTCTTTTTATTTGGATAGTTGCGTTAATAGATGTGAGAAGGTGCAGATAGGCCGCAGTTGCTCGATGCACAGAGATTCGATTTGCCAAGCCAGAGGTCGCCGGTTCGATCTCAGCCCCGAGCATATTCGAACAGTTGCCTTTCGCGCCGGCTTTCAGTAGACTCAGCTGCGAATGAGTACATTAATTTTATACTGACCATTAACTTGCTGATTACCATCATCCCGTAAAAACGGTCTCGGAAATGAAGTGCTCTACTCTCCTTCGAACCCCTTGTCCCATTTCGGAACGAAAAGGGGAATACCATTAAGATTTTTTTTTCGGTGTAAGTAAAATATTTGCTGTGCGGCTATTATTTTTAAAAATGTAGATGAATTTTATAATATTTCGAATGGATGAAATATTATCCATTACATCGGTTGAAAGATTATCTTTATGATGCGCACTTTTATTTAATCGGCCAAACAATCGGACAATACAAAACTTCTTCTTCTTCTTCAAAACCCGCGGGATTCGAAACCCCGAACGGAGGCGAGGATACACCCAGCAAACCCCTCAACGCAATAAGTGAGCCGACTCACTAATATGCAGATATGTGTTTCTAGAGAGGAATAGAGCTTATATAGTATAGATATTTACACCATCCATTTGATTAATAATACCGATTAGATTTGCTTTTGGTTATATACTTTCTGCAACCAATAAATATAGGCTCCTTTAAACACCAGTTACTGTATAAAGCCCTTTTTCTATCCATATGGTGAATCAACACTCCAGGAATATATCGTACGATAGGTGTTGAAAAAATAATACCTTTATCTGGTGTAACAGACAATATGGTTACAAAAAATACATAGCTAAAAGCGAAAATAAGTTATTGCTCCGATGCGAGGTGCAGATATTTCGTATCTTCATATCGGTGAGTCGGTAGCTTAGTGCGTTGAGTCGTTAGTCCGATGTATTTTTCCTTCCAATCATGGGTTCAAATCCCGTCAATTGTTGGTGCCTGAGGTTTTTGCCGATTAAATAAAAATTCGGATTCACCGTATGGATAATTTGTTTTAACCGTTTTAATGGATAATTTTTCATTCATTTGGGATATTTTGAAATTCACTTAAAGGTGTAAAAATAAGATCCGCACAGAATGTATTTTAATAGCAACGAGAAAAAAAAACCGTTATAATGGCACACCGAATCGGTGAATTCTCGCTAGGTAATTTATTGTTGTACATATTGCATTTTACACCATCTGAAAATTGAATACCCCACGCAAAGATATAATATTTTAAACAGCAATCATGCGGTGAGTTTCAAGAGCAGGGGCGTACTGAGGGTTTCGAAACCTCAGCAATATTTCGTTCGGAGCTGAATTGAATTATATAATAATAGAATTAATACGGATTTGTAACAGTGGTGTGCGGTGAAATTTATTCTCAGGGAATCGTTGGAAAGAATCAATGCTTTAACCAATCCATAATAGCAACAATAGCAGAAAATTACCGGAATTAGTCCGCGCCTAATGTGGAGTCAATACGATTTTATCATGATTTGGCTTGTCAAATAACACGAAATGTGCAATCGGCTAACCACGCGATACCTTCAGTCGCACAACACAAAAACCGAAAACTTTAAACATCTTCCCGTAAGCTACAGTACAAAATAGTTGGAAAACTGTTGAAAAAGATATTTGAAAATATTTGGCGCCCAATGTGTGACCGGAATGGGCCACCGTGGTATCGTTAGTCGCAGGAAACAAAAACCCAAACATTTTCAGATCTTATCTGCAGGTTACCTTTATCCATAGCATGGAACTACTTAATGTTTTCGAAAGTACTCAGTAGTAATTACTTAAAAAAATACTAAATACAATACTACTTAAATATTTCTTTAAATTATTTATTTAATGCAATCATCAATTTATTTTTCCAGAGATATTGAGTCCTCATTACCTATTTTCTCAAATATTAGTCGCGTCCTTTTCGCTGGATCACAAGCTCATTCTTAAACAAAACGACTGACCGTCGATGATCCAGGTCTCGTGTTGGATCACATCTGGATCAGAGTTGAAAGTGATTTCGTTGAAAGTCAACTTATTTCGCCCCTATATATATACGCTTGTATACTGAATCCGTAATTCGCTCCCACGCGGCGAATCATCTATATGGTGTCTGTTTGAGTTTAATGTTGGTAGAGTAGTGCCTGCTTCTATGTGCTAACCTTACGATGAGTACCTGAATGAATGTCACTTATGTTCATTCGAATTAAATTTACAATGACAATTTACAGGTTGGTCCCTTGGTAGATTTGACCTCTAAAACTCATCCAGGGTCTCCAGGGCTTCGATAATATCATAGCAAACTTTCCAATGAGTTTGTTGATGGCATCCATTGAGTATTTCATCTACTCGTTCTCAATGACTGCTTCCAATATATGTACACAAATTGAAGAATGACATCAGCTAACTTATTGCATGTATGGCTTGAATTTATAAATTTTTTTAAAAAGTTGTACGAGTATTAGGCTTACGAGTTGAGAGTTGATTTTCACTCAAGAGGTGACTGGTTCAAAACCTGTCCCACGCACATAAAACAATAGTGCATACGATAAATCTCCTAACTCCGATAAAAGCTATCTACGCCACTGATGCCGTCTGAATACAGAAGTACACGAATGCATTAAGGGAGAAATAATCGAGTATCCCGGAAACTCAGCTTTCAAAATAAATTTTAGCTTCAGCCACACTCAACGCGCTCGCACGAAACTAATTCAGAGAAAAATTAAAGAAATATTGATTTCAGTCAGGCTCATCACGAAGTAATTCATGGAAAAATCATACAGGAGTAAGAAAAAAAGAAAATATCCAATTCGAAAGCACCTTGATATCTAATCAGCAGTTTGAAGAAATTTTTTTTCACAAAGTTGGAGGCCACTGAAGGCGGAAGCCTCCGCATCTCGCGGACCTGGCTATATGGATGGCAAATATCGCATTATCCATCCGCTGCGCGGTGTAAAGAGGAGCGAATTTTTTTTAACGTTCGTAAAATGATCATATTTAATATTAGATTAATTATTAATATTATTAGGTCATAGTTAATATTAATATTTAATGTAAAAATACCTGAAGGTCACAATGCGTGCGTTGAAATATATACTCAAAGTTAATTCGTCTAATCTGTGTTTATGACATAATCCTTAGCTTAATTATCTAAAATCTCATCCCTTTTATATTCAATATCTCATTTGGTGATCTCTCGGACAATCAAGACTCGTAAAGCATGTCCCTGACCTAAATTAATGGAATACATATACTGGTAAGATAATTACACCTCATTGAAGTTATTTCTTCACGGTGGTCGGTGACGCGGCGCGGCGTGGTATTCCATTCTATCGGAATTCTATTCCATTTGTATGATACAAGTATTTTTATCCTGGAACAACCGCTGCGCCCATATTTCTTACGCAAATTAGCCGGCACGCTGTTGACCCATGTTCTATGTTATTTTTACTTCTTGCCTTCTGTAGACATTTACGGTCCGGGTCAGACAATACGTTCAGGGGGTAAGGAAAGTCCAGAAAAAGTGGTGAGTTCAACACGGGATATAAAGTAACAAGGAGCAAAAATGGGACGAGTTGTGTGTGTACTGAGAAGAAAAAAAAATCGATTTTCTAATTGATATCATGTTTCTGTTGTTTAACCGATAGCTCGGTTGGAGGAAATATACGGGTAATAAGATGAAGCAATATCTAAAAATATTCGTCGGGATGGAATTATTCAATAATATTTACGCTAAATGAACATTATTGCTCCTACTGACATTTGCACTTCTTAGGACTTGAGGGGGTCGAATGTGTAGCACTTATAGTATGTGCTAATTGGGTTTGGTGTACTGTTTCGTGGGGCGTATGATACACATGTATGTTCCGACCTGAATCAAACTTGGTGCACAGCTTCTTTGGAAGACCCTTAGTACAACCCGGCAGTGGATTTTTGCAATTGCTACTTATCTAACGGAACTTTGTATTGTGTCTAAAACAGTAAGTATCTCCCTTTAAATAGTTAGGCGTAAGTTCGTTTGTGTGGGCATATCTCATAGTCCAATCTAAACCAAATTTGAGATTTAGCTTCCTTGAGTGGTTCTAAGCACCACCCGATCACTGCGATATGAGTCATTTGGTACTGGTGTCCGTGAATTGAACATCAACCTTTTAGTAAAACGGCAACCAAAACTAGCAAAAAAAAATTTTTAATCGATACAGTGTACTCGTAAACAAATTGAAAGTAAATACAATCACGTGTATTTTCATAGGACAACGAACCAAAAGTACCGATGAACATCGCAACTTTTGACATGGATATGTCTTATAGCTGGGGGTCATCCTAAAAATCTGTCCGTCACACGAAATGTCTGTTTTTCTACTCGGGGGTCAGAAGAGGAAACAAGCCCATTGAAAATTTTTCCGAGTTCTATGAATGTAGTGGCCGATCCTCAGTCAATCCGAGTCAGTCATCAAAGGGAACTCACGAAAATCGAAAAACTTCGCATCATGAACTGACTAAACAACCAGGCACCCATAAAACAAGTCAACATCATTCAACTGCCATCCCCTCGTGATTCAAATCTGCTCACAACACCAGCCACATCCAGACAACCTGTCTGCCTCACTCGTGTACAGCGCTATGGCTCCTCCTTCACAGCAATCTTTTTGTTTTCATCAATTAGTCACTAACCTGACTCAGTAAGAAAATCGTTGGGGTAGGTCGGGAAATAGCTTCAACTTCACACACACACACACATACACACACACTCGTATGCAGGCAATGGAGAGACGGTTGAGTCGAAGAAGTTCAATGGATGGGCGTTGCTTCGTCATCGGCGACAGTGCGAAAGATATGCTTGCTCCGCGGACCTTGGACTACACTTCCGCGGCGGATCCACCCCTTTCTTGTGATGGCCAATCCCATCCAGCCGACTGAAATCAGTGTCACCAAGGTCACCAACGTGTTTTTCCCGTGGATGTAAGGAACTTACGACCGTACTCGTATCGCGCATACTGCGTACTATCACGATCGATGATATATCAACTAACAGTGCACAATTCTGATTTAGTGAGGAGAATAGTGCAGATGATGCAGTTTTTGCAGCGCGGATAACGTAAACGCTAATGCAATAAAATTGTGTTGTCGCGCTTACCGTCTTTAGACTTAGACGAGTACTATCTAAGTATCTAATAGTAAGTGTGTTTAGCTAGACCGCGGCTTGACGCGATTGATCGCGGATTGACGTACTAACGAAGCACAGGCGCATATAAATATGCAGAGTGTATGATCGATTGATCCACACACGGGGCAACGGTTGGGTTAATTTGTATTCCCCTGTACACTATGCGGGACGGTATGTCTTGAAAATGATACAAAGTATCTACACTGCATGCAGATACAATACATCGCTACATCTTATGCCTACCGAAAGCGTGGGACGTGTTTTGTCGAATGAATTCATCGAGTATAACTATACTGGGATCTTTATAAAACTTACGTCGATATCTTCAACACAACAGGTTCCACGCAGTCGGTAGCCAAAGACATATCCATGTTCCGATGTATCTGCATGCAGTGTAGATACTTTGTATCATTTTTGTGTCATTTATTTCTCCCGGTCTTAGCAGCCTCCATTTTAAACCAGCTGGTTGAATGTTTCATACAATTTACTAAATCATCCAAACATCGTGTTAATATTAGCACAGCAGATGCCATTTTTCCACTTGGCTAGACCATAAAAGATAATTAAAGTTTGTGGACAAAAAATTCAAATAATAGCAACATAATCAATCATTTCGTAATTACGATCCAGCCGTTATTTTCAACTTAACATTTAGAATGGTGCCGTGTCACGGTTCATTATAAATGTCCTTCTATTCTGAAAATTGGCAACAAGGTTTATGGTGGATATTTTTATTGGCCAAAGCCGAGATAAATACTGTGGAGAAAATGTATATAATCTTCTACTCGTAGCTTCTAGGAAGATTCAAAAAAAGGATGGATGGTGGCGACACGTTCGTCTTTATGATTTCCATCACGTAATCTTAAGATTTCAGGGTAACAAGCGGAAATATTAACAAGGTATTCAGATACTAAGAAAAGGTGTAATTCATCATTTGTACTCGTATAAGAAGTTGTGTTAATTATGTGTCTTATGGAGAAGATGAGTTCATGTCTATGTGTGTCTATGGAAGTGAAACATACGGAAACAAATCACAAGCGAAACACAATTATATGGTGCTTTATTCTCAACTTTTACAGAAAGGAAGATTAGGGGGTAAGGTTTTACGAGATAAAGTTTCGTTGAAACGTGGCGTATTTGACAGGATTTTTATGAAACTTACAACATTGTCGCGCTCGGTGGCCGTGGTCTGTCACCGCTCTACGATATCAATCTAGAGCTCGGAGTTCAAATCTCGGCACGATCAGAAACTGCCTGTGGGTACTAATAGAACTCTCACAGTGCTCCGAGCTTGTCAGTATAAAGACGGCGCGGATAGAAGGTGCATGCTAGCAACTGCACTTCCGAAAAATAGATATGCCAGCGAAACGTTAACAAGGCATAGAAATGCTAGAAATGTCGTCGCACCCATGCCCCTGGAGGGGCGCGTATCTTCTTGGCGTGGCAGCGAAATACAAATACAAAAAAAAAGCAGCATTCTCAATGCCAGACATTTCGGAGGGTGGAAAGTATGTGCCAGACGGCAAAAACCTTTTACCCCAGTCAAAATGACTATAAGCCCTATCGTACTTGGATCAATTTCCAATGTTCTGATTTTATTTTCCATTTTTAAAGTGGAGTTCAGGGAGGATTATACGGGAAGTGCTTGTGAAAATAAGCTTTCAGTACAATCTCGAAATGAAAAAAACACAACAAAAAGGGTCTTTTTTGTGTTTTTAAAAAACCCTAACGAAAAGCATGATGAGACCTAATGAAAAATCGTCAGTAAATTCATATAAAATGTTACAATAAATTTTTTTTTGCGCATCTGAAACAGTTTTCGAGATAACCGCGAGAAAACACAAAAAATAAGAACATATTTGGTTTTTTGAAAATATTTCGAAAAACGGTTAATCATAGGGAAACATTTTTGACGCCAAATGAAAGATCACAACAAGATCCATAAAAAAATGTTTTAGCTATTTTTTATGTGTCTGAAATAGTTTTCGAGATAACCGAAAACCGATAACGGGAAAAATTCGATTATATCTCGATTATTTTCCGAGTCATTTGAGCGCAACGTGTTTTGGTTCTAGTGGCGATTTTCGCAATGTCATATTGACGAACGTAGCGATGTAACCTGAAATTATGCTGAAGTTGGGAAAAATGTTCACGAATCATCCATCACAGGGGACGAGAGTTTGGTATACGACCCGTTGAGACAAAAGTCCAATTATCACCGTGGATAGGCAAAGGAAAGGATCTTTACACAAAAAAAGGTACTGGCTAGGCCATTAAAGAAAATTCAGCACAGACGTTAAACATGTGGCACTCAAATAGCAATGACCCGGTAACTAATTGAGATATAAACAATCTGTCAATTACGAGCAAGGTAATGACAATTACAGTGCTGCCAATCGCCCGTCGCTATAACGATCCATGGACATGTAATTTTAACGTTTGTCTTCACATTTTAACCCTCTACAACCGCCACACCCACCCTCGGAGTCTTGCCAGATTTCTCATTCACTTATTCCTGCATTACAAAGAACCCATGGTGAAAGCTCTAGTCTTGGTACTTATACCGTAACAGAATCCGTCGCGCGCTCCCCAACTAAAAGCTCCATATGCAGTAAGTATGTAGATTTCATATTGAAGCAAACTATCAGACTTGTAAATTAGGCAATAGTTCATTTAATTGGAAATCGACTTTAAAGATTTGGATTTTTTTATCTGATTCAGAAATCTATTTAATATTTAGGTCGGAAATTTATTTATTTGACAAGGAATTTCATGAATTTGTTCTGGACTTTTTTTTATTTGTTTGTTTGTTTTTGTTGTAGAAATAATCGTTTGAATTGTATGAATAATATTTGACTAGTTTCTTTGTCTTCCTAGCTGTTATTGAGCTGCATTCAAGATAATATTCTGAACAAACACCCATTTGATAAGAAATTTTTAAATAAAAAAAACATCAAAACAAATAATATATATTATTTGAAATTATGTTTATTCACAAATACCTTACTTGATATTGACCTAGGTCAAGCTATAGGTATGTCTTGCAACAGCATCTCTTTTCAGGACGACTGTTTACATTTAAGTTACCTATAGTTTGTTATCAATCAATGTAGTTACTTCAACTTACCAGTTTTCTTTAAACAAATATCTAACTGTTAAATTGTGCATCAATTATCAACTTTTGTACCGATGTCACACTACAAACTCCTAAATTGAAGACATTTAAGCATTTATTTAATTTACTTGTATAAACATAATAGCAGGTTCACACCTCACAAACTTTTTTCTGCACGGGAGAATGACTGAGATGCCTATACTTGTATGTGGACTCGTGCATAATGTAAGTTTGTGCGACATGGACCCACCGTAACATCAATCTAACAATTTATTTTATATCACATGACACCGACATTCGAAACAGGCACAATATAACAAAACATACACATTTTTTTCGGGAGTTTTAGTGCGGGAGCGGCTTGAGGCAGACGATGAGCCTCCATATCGTGGTCTCTCATGAAACCTATGAAAACAAAAAATCACAACAAAAATAAAAGCAATGCACATTATTTTAACGTATTTTCATTTTGTTTTTAATTCAATCAGCTCAGCGCTTAGTTCGGGGCTTAATATCACCGAGACAATGTTTTACTAAAATTCACCAAATCTGCCGAATGAAATTCCTAACACATACATAGTTTCATAAAGTTTTTTTTTAGTTAATTAAGTTTATATCTCCCTAAAGTTTCATTTAACATACAAGCACATTGTTCGTATAGTCGGCAAGCAAAATATTACACGATATATTCCAGTAGCTTAGACTTAATTGGCTGTAATGTCTAATATCAAATAGCAGAGGATAATATTGTAAAACCTAATTGGATCCTGGAATCTGTTTAAGATGTTGTACATATCAGTTTCTTAGCAAAGTTTTCCATTAGTTGCTTTGTTAACCATGTATCAGTATATAGGTATATACCTGTGGCAGTGTATGCGAGGGGGTTGACATTCTCATCTTATGGTTATTAAGATATCTTAGGTAGCATATTATATTATCCTTTTCGGTAAATCGGTAATACGTCTCCAATAAAAAATATTAGAAAATATCTAAACGTAGAATCTAAAAGCTAGCTGCCACACGAGCATACAAAGTACACCCGTTTCGGCATTATTTTCAACGTTCTTCGTAAAACTATAATACATTAACTTCAATTGAAGAGTTCACACACACGCACCATGTGGCGAAGAAAAAGGCCCCTCAACGAGCTACGGCCTATTAGAGGAAGAGGGCATTGAGTCAGAACGGCTCACAAGCGCGGCGAACAGGAAAGATCTATTGTGCATGCTGTAGCTCAGTTCGAGAGACGTGGGCGGGCCTTCGGCGCTCGTTGCCCCTGTCATTTACGTCTTAATAAATATTCATTGGCCTGGGGAAGAGGACAGAAACTGGGGAGGCAAAAATGGGGATTAAAAAAAAATTGGGCGATAAGGATGGAATGGTTAGCGGACGGCTCAGATACCCTCGCGCTTGCATCGGGGTCCGGGCGTAATGGGACTTTCGGCCTCTGGTTTCGTACTACCGACAGATCATTACTCACCAGATGCTGCTTTCGATCTGTCGGTGAAAGCAGCACGATTAGACCAGAATATGGTTCATTACACATTCTCACAGAATCTACAAATAAAAATAATAATAATAATAAAAAAAATAAATACAGCTCTAAATGCGTTCAGGCAACTTAACACCTTTATTTTCCACTGAATTCTCCTAAAACGATATTCTGCCTATTTAGTTCGTCCTTAAAAGATGCTTCCAGCGTAATTGGATTGCTTCATTGGCGAAAACTTGTTTATTGTTCGATGAAACCATCTTCGTCCCGTTTTGCAAAGCAAAGAAACTCAAACAATAAACGACGCTAACAAACAAAACTTTATTAGCCACAAAACAATTTAGAACGCGTTAGACAAGAGTAAAATGCCTGATAGATTTTCACCCGAGAAGACAATCTCTATTGTGTATAGAGTGGGGAGGTTTGGTGAAATTTGAGAAAAACTTTTCGCCTAAACAAAAAGCGGACAACAACATTCCATCAGAACGGCGCAGTGGAGTAATAAGGCGACGTTCACATTGTCTGCTATGTGATGCGACGTGATGAAGTTTTTTGTAGAGTTAGTGGATGTTCACACTGCGTGCGATGCCGAGCCGAGCCGGGTCGAGCGATGCAATGCGATTACAAGCTTTTAAAGCAAGAAAATGGAAAGTCTTCAATTTTAAATGGAATCACGCTTTGAGTGTACACACTGCGCGCGATGCAATGATGAGCCGAGCGATGGCCCGATGTTTTCACAAACTTCTTTGCTTTTTCGTGCGAGTACCAGCTGCTGATTTTTTGCGATGGAATTTAATGGGCTTTGCGATGGAGTTTATGGGCTTTGCGATGCTTTGCGATGTGAAGCTTTTTGGAGCCAGTATGGTGCAAGTACGAGCTGTAAAGTAATATTTGATGTAAGATCACACTGAAAAAAATGCATGTATGTCTGCTTTTATACCCTAGACTTTTAGGCGCGGCGGTGTGGCAGTGTATACATGAAAATTATGAGGGTCATCTCCTGATTCGATTTAGCCATATCTGTCTGTTCGTTTGCACGATAACTTTCGATAGAATGAAGTTAGAAACTTGAAATTTTGGTCAAATGTTTGTAGCATGATCTAGTTGGTTGGTATTGAAAATGGGCACGATCCGACCGAAGGAACCCCTACAGATGAAATTTCAAATGAGCGATAACTTTCGATAGAATGAAGCTAGCGACTTGAAATTTGGTTCAAATATTTGGATTTAGATTTAGTTGGTTGGTATTGGAAATGGCCAAGCTCCGTCCCAAGCAACCTCTACGTCCCCTACAAACGAAACTTCAAATGAGCGATAACTTTCGATACAATGATGCTAGCGACTTGCAAAATGCGACAAATATTTATAGTGTAGGTTGTTAGTTGATTTTGAGAATGGGCAAGATCCTATTGAATGAACGGCAACCTTCGCTATAAATGTTAGTTCAAATGTAAATATCCAAAATTCGAATGGATGAACGATGAAACTTTTCATTGGATCCACGCCCACAGCTCAAACTGACCATATGGAAAATTCACTTTTAATGCAACGGCCGTTGCCAGTTGGAAGTTTTGGTATCACAACTAGGTCTGTATAAGTCTAGGGTATATACGCTTTGGACTCCGGTTTTGATTCAGTATGGCTCAAATGAAAGATTATTACCACCGTAATAAGGTCGCGTTTAGAAGGCGTGGTTTCACAAGTGGTTTGAGCAGCGGGCACCGCTGCATATAAAGGCATTGGGCAGAAGCGGCGGTTTACATATTTAGTGCCGGTGCACATGGACGTCCAAATGCCGTCTGACGCTGCGTCACTTTCAATCGGATAGGAAAAAATACATTACGGGCAACGAAACGATGCCCATGGCCGCAGATAGCTATCAGATAGCTATCGGCGGCATTCTGCGATCTGGGATGACGCTGGTTTCTGCTCCTATCCGCGTCACTTCACGCGTCCGCATATCAATTTTTAATAAGCCGGCCCACATACATTCGAACCCGGAACACGGACACGGTCACAATGTCTGATTTGTATGATGTTTCTTAAACCATTCGCTTGAGGATCACTTTAAAGTGCCAATTAATTAATTGTTAATCGTTGATCGTGACTACTACATTTGACAATTAATTTTGAAAAAAAAAATGGTGGGGAGCTCTCAGCTCGGACGGGGGTTTGTAAGGGGGGTGAAAATGGTGTTAAAAATGCGATATTCCTTATATTTTAGAAGTTATGGCCAAACAAACAGTTTATTTAAAACTAAAAATAACATAAATTGTAAATTCAGGTTCGCTATTATGTGGAACGGCTTATATAATACAGAGTGACGCTGTGTCCTATCGCATCATGTGAATTGAAATGCAGATAGATATCAAAGAGGGAGGAGCTTAAGTGACGAGGCGTCCGGCGTCATTTGGACGTCCATGTGTACCGGCTCTTACACTGAATTCAAATGCAATCTCCCCCCTCCACAAACCGCGGCGGTGGCCGCGACGGCGAGTCGAGCGGTTTATACATTCATCGTCCTAAAGCCGCCGCGGCTGCCGCTTTTTGCGTTTATACACAGCGGTGCGCCACTGTTCAATCCGCTTGTGAAACCTCTCGTCTGAGGTCGCGGAAGAGATGATGAAATTCACCAACACTGGCCTTTCTTCATTAATGGGATGCACCCAATGGCGACACCCTCCCATTTTTAGAGCACTGTTTTCAAACAGAAATAAATTTACTGAGTCAAGCACAAACGACATGATGTCGAACAGATTCTATTCCTTGAACTAAATTGGTCTCTACTCTCCATCATTGCGTGCAGTGAACATCCCAGATCATCTTTGCATCGCAAGCCATCGCTCGGATCATCTTTGCATCGCAAGCCATCGTTCGGCTCGGCATCGCACGGCGTGCAATGTGAACACCCACCACATCGCATCGCTCGACCCGGCTCGGCTCGGCTCGGCATCGCACGCAGTGTGAACGTCCACTTACGATGTGATGCGACGTGGAGGGTGTTCACACTGCACCCTATGCGATGAATGCGATGATTGTACGATCGATCAAAACGATGGGATAGATACACGCGATGCGATTACGCAAGGTTAAAGCAAAAATCTAAGATAATTTAATTCAAGATAGTGTTTTGAATATTTTCCCTTTCGTCATAGCAAGTCATCGAACGGATCGGCATCGCATCACATCACAGGCAATCTCAACGCCATGTAAGGAATGAAAATAGTCTTGTCTTACTGATCCAGAGCATTAATTTCTATTCCTAGGAGACTCATTACATCACAAAGTGGTTTGCGATTGAATTTTGGTAATCGCACAATATCTCCCTTCATAGAAAGTCTTTGCACGATTGCATAAATAAAAAAGACTTCCCTTTTCTTGCAATGTTCGCTTCTAATCGCAAGTCATTGCACGGCAGTGTGAACGCTGTGTAAGGGATGAAAATAGGCTTGTGTTACGTTTCCCCAGAGCATTAATTTCAATTCCTAGGAAACTCACAGTGGGTATTTTTCCATTTTCCATACCAATGTACATACATATATACAAGATTTCATCGGAATACGGTTTAGATACTTTGACTGTGCGATAGCCCCAACCTTAAAAAAAAGAGAGCAACGTTTGAAGGGCCGAGAGAAATCTGGTACGTATGAGGTTCCTAAATTGACTCTTTCAGCAACAACTTCAATTCATCCGTTTGCCTGCCAATTTCCTGCGTAATAGAAAATCACAGGTTTCCAACGATACTGCATGTATAGAGAGATAGAGCGTTACGATTTGTAGCAAGCTGAGAAACTGACAAATGGAGAGAAAAAAAAAATTCTCGCGTCAATAGTGCTAATCCCATGGGATTGATGACTCCACTGGAGATATAGCTGTCGGCTTGGAAATTCCACGCAGTGACCGGGAGTTTGATGGGGAAATTAACGATCCCATAAATGACTGCCTTTTCATCTTCTGCTTCGGCCGATTGGAGGTTATAATGTCTCGGGGAAAGGGATTAATCGATTTGAACCAGAGCAATTGATATATCCTATTGTGAGGAGATTGATTTTTGTACTGTTCATTTCAATTTTCTTGGAATGTTGTATTGAGATGTAATCGATAGTTTTTTTTTATTGGATGGTGTGTGTGAGTGTGAAATTTTGGACATAATTAAAACAATAATAAAACAAGTTAGCTTTCGGCTAGTCAAAGGAAAAATGGATAACGTTACCCTCATGTCGGTTGGTAATAAAATATGCATCAAGGTGTAGAGGCCTGGGCAGGGCCGTCCTTCCTCATCCAAACTTGTCGCAACACACTGGCAGGATAGCCCAGGGGTGATGTTTCAGGTCGTCGCTTTCATCGCGTTTTTCGCTAAATCAGGTGTCAAATCAAAGGACTTGCGGTCCTCTTTCGGAGAAACCAATCCTGCCGCGCAAAAGCTTGCCGGAAGTGGGTGGCAGGAGCAGGCAAAGGTTATGCTTCAGGTCGACGAGCAACCCTCATCGAGGTGTCAACTTAAAGGTCTTGGTGTCTACTTTCCGAAAAACCAATCCTGCCTCACGAAATCTTGGCGGAAGCAGGTTAATCTGTAAAAATAAGTTTGGTATGACATTTATTATTTAGCGGAAAACGCGATGAGGGTAGTTCGACGACCTCAAACATCACCTTTAGGTTATCGTGCCAGTGTGTTGCGGAAATACTGGACGAACTAGGATCGGATATTTGGGCGTCCTGCCTAGGCCTCTACACTTTTATGCATAGTATACTACAGCCGATTTTTTTACTTTTTTTTTAAATTCATTAAAAGGCATTTCTGGCCGGATCTGCATAGGCAGGATTGATATTCCGTGATTATATATATCAAATCTATGTACTAATTACAGTCCGGAAAGAAAGCGCGATGAGCGTAGTAAACATGCGGTCGTCTCCCGGCCTATTTATTGTTCTTTTAATTATATCTTATAATTTCACACAACTAGTATATTTCCAATAAAAATGAAAAATTTCCCTAAAATCTTAATCGAATTTTCGGCTTTCTGAAGAAAGGATTTGGGACAAATTTGGTATGTAGCTTTCTTGTATG
This sequence comes from Chloromyia formosa, assembly GCA_964017055.1. NCBI lineage: Eukaryota > Metazoa > Arthropoda > Insecta > Diptera > Stratiomyidae > Chloromyia > Chloromyia formosa. Next base: position 151,345,455 of record OZ024815.1, on the reverse strand, counting down.
ACTGTAAATATCACCTTATTACTGATAATTAACATTAATAACTTTTATGCTACCTTTCAATGCTCTGGTTATGGTAAAATGTATTGTTAGCATTTTAATATATTATTTAAAAAACCCGGTTTAATCTTGGATGAATCAATTGTTTGTATACCTCAAAAATATATATCGCCGAAAACATTGCAATCATTTTTCACCAGAATGCATTTTCACGAACTTTTACAGAAAATTGGAGGAAAAATATAATGCAATTTCCCTTATATCCGGACATTCTTTAAAGAATCTCATATGTTGGTGTGTACGTACCCGCACATTACATTGCCAGGTTTCCTTTCCTCCCAACTGGGTTATAGGAATTTGCTACAGCAAACGTGCAAGGAATTCCGTTTGGTTGACTAAAGTACTCGTACCAACATATTCGTATAACATATTATTTCAACGTGTGAAGAAGTCTTGAACAGATATACAATTTGAGAAAGGGAATTGCATCACAAGGTCCCAAAAAAAAAAACAGTCAAGATGGAAAAATGGTTTGCGGAAAAAGGAGTCAAAAAGAATATTGTGCAACGATGTGTGCCAGTATGAATACATTACCGCAATCTGCAACAGAGTCTCCCAGTCCTATAATCACAAGCTCTGTCTGTTCTCAAAAGAGCATTTGTCATAAAGATTCTAGCGATTCTGTCAAGAATTGCTGTGAAATTGCATAGCTTGTGCAACTCCTGCAAATGGGATTATAATGACTTTTTGATTTATCTTGCTTCAAATGCAGCTACTTGGAGTGTTATAATTGGGATTTCAGATTTGATTATACGCGTATACTCGGCACGAGGCACCAAACCCCCAAAAAGCTATATCCAATCCATATTCAGGATTAGTCTATTTATTTTATGAATACATGAATGCTGTGTTAATCGAATCAACTCTGGACTGGATTGCTTAGACAGTAAGATTGTAGGCATTTTAAGCCTTTTGGGTACTCTCACTACTTTCGTTCAATGCATTTGATTTTGATTTCAATATTTCATTATTCGATTCAATTGAAATTCTAGATACATTATACTCACTTTAATGCTATGAACTGCTTTGAACGGCCATCGCGACGATAGCCCACTCTGATGATATCCCACCGATGATGGTTCAGCGATGATAAAAATAAAAGATGTGTTCTGCTTAGAGAGATAAATGCGATAACCGCTCCACGATGATTGAATTTCTGTTTGTATAAAGGAGCTCCTAGACGATCAAGCCGCTTGATCAAAATCTAGTGTCAATCGATTGAATCAAGCGTGATTGACCGTCTAGGGACCGGATTGGTTCTTGAGCCAAGCGTTGACGGCGATTGATAGAAAGTTTGATTGACTCAAGCGGTTGCTTGGCCGTCTAGGTCAATTTGGCAATTTTTATCAAGCATTGCGTAAATCACTCGATAATTGCTGAGCTATGCCGCACATGAATTTCAGGTCTTCCACACCCATGCCAGAAGCTAGGTATCTTATTGTGAGAGAAAGTTTCTTAGTTGCAGGAATCGATTCACGCATATATGTATCCTTCTTCTCTATTTTGAGCCGTTCTGACTTCAGTACAAAAATCAAAATTCTCTTGGTTTTCTAATTTTTAATGAGGTTCCTGTAGTCTTCTGGTTTCGTATCGCGGAGAAAAACTATCATAAAATTCTTACAGTATTCTAAATACTAAAGTTAAATTACAAGAGTAGAATTCTTCATGATGGCTATTATAAGACTCTAGAAGAGATGAGATGTCTCTGAATTGCCTGACTTTAAAATGATCCGTCAAACTTTTCGACATCAGCTTTTGTAGTTCAAAATAACGTTAGCGTAGGTAGTCAAAGTGCTTTGTCAAAAGGTATTTTGAATATATACATATATTTATACTGGGTTGACACGATCAAGGTTCGCTATGATTTTTAGACAAGCAGTTGACACATTTCACATATGAATTACCACTTTGACACATGCTATAATTCCGGATCTTGCGTCACTTGCTAATTTACTTAACACTACGTATATATTAAAGATTCAATTAAAACGAGCCAATATCTTTTCAGTTGCGTCAAATATGACAATTTTATTTTGATCAAATTTTGAATACAGTCCAACTCCGCGTCTAGCTCGGTTCAAATAACGCTGAATGTTAGTATCAGGTTGATTGGTTTACAAAGTGAGCCATCAACCCTCGCATCAGTAATTGTATCGGGTTTAACGTATGTATCATAGTTAAAGGTACCTTCAAATTGTGTTATTAAGTGAGGTCTTACATAATACAATTTAGACATTTATTTAAGCTATTCATAGATAATTAGTCCTTAAGTTAAGCTACTGGAAATCGTGAGAATTATAGTACAATCCATTACTAATACCAATTCGAGAAAATTGACAAGTAGCTGTCCGCCAATCCTATAAAATCCATCGTCAAACATTTACAAAAATTTCTCTTACTTCTCTTATATCCTCCTTCATGCTCCTAGTAATCAAAACTTCCTCTTCACTTTTACAACACACACACACATCCTTAAAATCAGAAAACCATGCATAAGTGTATCAGTATAGTAAAAAAAGACCAAGTTCTTTCTTTTGAATATTTACAATGTCGAAACTGTCACGCCCACACACAGGGTTGGACAATCAATGTAAAATCTAAAGTAAAACGGACACAAGGCATGGGACGGACGGCAATCTAGGTATGCATGTAACATACATTTTAGGGGACAGCATGGCAAATACGTATAATACAAGTAAGAGACAGTTCACTGTTAAGGACAGTCTGCACTGGATGGTAAAGTTAAAATTCATGATGCACATAAAACATGAGACACTATGGCAGCGTATGTTTAATACACATCAATGGTTTCATATGCGTGTAGAATGGAGAAAACTATGGGTTTTAAGATAAAAAACAGTTGTGAGGTGAGTAGAAAAGAATTAATTGAAAATAAGTTGAAAAAGTGGTAAATCTTTAGATTCAATTTGTGAAAAGAAAAAATATTATGAAAGAAAGAAAGGAGAAAAGAAATCATTTTCAAAATTTCATTTGAACTTGTTAATAAACTATGTAGTCTTATGTTTACATAGAGTTAAATTGACAAAAATGGTTTTGTTAAAATACTAAATATGGTTTTAATATTCAACTTAGGTTTTGACTAGTACATTTTTGACATGGATCGGGCCCAAACTGGTGTACGCAGTCGTCGTCGTTGTATTGTAGCGCCATGGCCCAAATTACAACTAGCATTTGCACTAGACGTTGGTGGACCCGTGGGTCCACTATGCGTTGGCGGGGCAGTTGATGGACCCTTCGTTCGGGGTGCCATTCCATCATTTGTACTCGATTGATTGCTACAACTGTTGTTGTTATCACGTGAGGAGGCACCATCTTGACTTTTGTGTTCGTTTTATTGTTCGATAAAGTGTTTTTGGTTTGATTTTTTTTTTGTGTTTTGTAGAAGTGTATGATGTCGAATTAAAGGTGCATTTTTCAATTTTTTTTTCGTAGCAACAATCGAATAAAATTTTATCGTCATGACATGAAACGTTTTAGGAAAGTTAGCGATGAAAGAGAAAGGAATAAATTATTTTAATATTTCACACTCATGTGTTTTGTTGGATTTTGCTATTTTTATCTATTGGGTACCAGGAGTTACTGTTCTCTTTTTTTTGTTTAAAATTGTATGGAACTTGATTGAACCCTTAGAAATTGTCGTATTCTGTTTCATCTGCAAACATGTTTGCAACATTTTTGAAATAGTATCTAAGGCCAAAAAAAAAAAAACGAAACAAACAATTCGTATATGTATCCGTACATTACATATGTATGAGTACGCGTATCTAATACTTGATAAAGAAAAATCAAAATCGTTGTAGGACTTGCGAAAACTATTATGTGTAAAATGAAACTGATTTCGCAAATGATTCCAAGGGCAACAGGGTGAGAAGAGGACCTAGAGCAATGATGCGAAAGAATGAAAATGAAAGTCGTAATTTTGTTTTTTTTAAATCGTAAAAATCGTTCATTGTAAAAACCATAGTGAGAGAGACAAAATGCACAGTCGATTAAATTGGGCAAGTTTACTAGCAAGCCAACTCAGCTAGCCGGCAACTAGTTGGAAAATCATCTGGCCGGCATCTCAGCTAACAGCCAGCTCAGCTAGCCGGCAACTCAGCTAGCGGGCAACTCAGCTAGTCAGCGACTCAGCTAGCGGTGTTGTTATATTTACACACAACTTTTCAAAATACTCAGAAGCCAACCCAGCAGAAGTTTGCATCCGTGGCACACACACGAACTACAATAGTTCCGTCCGAACTACTTTAAAACGGTTTAGTACAGACTTTGTCATCTTTGATCAAATTTCCAGAACTCTGGAGAAATAATTTTATTTTATTTTTTATTTCCGCCGGCACCCTGCTATTTGCCATTTTCCCCTATAATCGAAAGACAAAAATCAACACAGAAACTGCCGCTCGAGAATTGGTATCTCAGTTTTACTGAGCTAAGCTAAGTATACTATATACTATAGTGCAATGTGTAAATGTCGCTCTCGGTGGCCGTGGTCGTTCGGCCATCGCTCTACGATACTAATCTAGAGCTCGAAGTTCAAATCTTGGCGCGATCAAAAAATGCCTGTGGGTACTAATAGAACTTTCACAGTGCTCCGAGTTTGTCAGTATAAGGAGGGCGCGGATAGAAGATGCTTGCTAGCAACTGCACTTCCGAAAAGTAGATATGCTATAGAAACCCCAACAAGACATAGAAATGCTACAGATGTTGACACGCCCATGCCCCTGCATGGGTCAAGGCAATTAACAAATGTGAAAATACAAGTACATATTTTTTGAAACTGAACTGAGAAACCGTAAATCGTATTTTCGATTTAAAAAAAAAAATTTTATTCTAAACCTTTTCTAAAATCGTCAGATATGGTACTCATAGTACCTCTGGTACCCAGCGAACCACCTGACTGGATGCCAAAGCTATGGTATTTATACTTAGTCAATCCATAGTAGTACCACATAATCATGTTTCCCAGTCCCATGTAGTGACAATGACACGTCTGTATAGTGCATAGACAGCAAAAGCGAGACACTTTTGACCTCCACAATGATTCAGCCAGAGGGTTTTAGACGGTCATATCAGTTTCAATTCTCCCATAATTTCAGCTATCAGTCGAGTTATCAGTTGAACTTTCGGTCGAGCCATTAGTTGACTCATTACTTGAGCTATCAGTGGAGCTGTTAGTTGAGCTATCAGTTGACCTACCAGTTGAGCTCCCAGTTGAGCTATCAATTGAGTTGTCTATTGAGCTTAAGTTGGGCTAAAGATTAACACCAACAAAACTAAGATTCTTAGCCCGAGCGATGCCCTTGTCGTCGTATCAACCAGGCTAAATACGCATTCGGCACGCTGTCAAAAATCTGGCAATGCCATTATCTCAGTATTAAAACCAAGTTGGGCTTGCTTTGCTCCTTGGTACTACCTGTGCTGTTGAACTGGAGCAGCACATGGAAGTTTCTGTAAAAAATAAAAGAAAGCTGCAAGTTTTCGTCAACTCATGTCTTCGCGTAAGGGTCAGATGCCAATCGACGAATTAATACGAAGAAGACAGTGGATAGGTCACATACTGCCGAAGGGCGATAGCTGCATTGATAAACATGCCATGAATTGGGACAGAAATCTCAATGACGGCCGACGAAGAGCGTACCCTAAAATCTCATGTCGGCGAACTGTGGCGAAAGAGTGTGAGTCACTGGGTAAACCGATTACGATGGCATGCAGGAGTAGTTGATGCTCTATGCCCTACTAGGGGTTAAGGCAAAGTAGTATTTGCTAAAGTTTTCAGAAAAAAATACCAGACTTCAATTTTGTATTTTTATAATAAACAAAAACACGCTTCTGCCACATTCCGTGTACCTTCCGTGTACAAAAATAACTTAGAACTTATGCAACGGAAACTAAGCCCTTGCTTTAAATATGAGTCATTGGCTTCCTAGCTCATGAGCCGCCACTGGAAGCACCACGAATCGATAGAACTTATCGTCAAATATGGGAAGTGGAAACGCTATCAGGAGATTCGACTGACTAATTTGAATGACAAATCTCTGCCGACATAGGTACCAAGGATGGTGCTAACTAGATCAACCTCCCGATTTTGAAAATATGAAGATAATTTACACTTGCAACCGTACTCGGGTCGTTACGAAACAAAAATGTCAATTACAATACATACTATATAATGGAAAGAGTCAAAATCAAAGAGCGCATCGTAACAAAACTTTCCATGTAAATATTTGCATACATTCTACTACAAAATGTTGTCCGACAATTTCTAAAGGTTCGTTCAATTCCTGACACAAACCAAAAATAACAAAAAAAAAAAAAAAAACGAAAAGTGGATAAAAATTAATTTGCCAATCCCTTGTTGTAACAAAACGGAAAATTTTCATTAGCATTTTGATGCGTTGTCCTAAGCAGAAAAGTTATAAAACCTTTTTCCTGATTTATTCATGAGATCATAGCATCATATTTAATTTCAGCTTATTTTATTCTGCCACCATTTCATAATCACAAAAACTTCTATCATTCGTGGGGCTTCTTCTTAAGTATTGTATTGTATATACTCGTATAGTAGAAATATCTTGGCCTCATAATAGCCTAACTTTCCGGGAAAAAAAGGCGAATACAATTTACTTTCACCATAATTAATATTAATTTTTTTCTCGCGAAAGAATTTTACCTGTGCTTCTTGCATCTGTATACATAACCGTATATATAAAATTTTATTGCCTCACGTATTTTTAAGGATGAAGAGGTTATTAAAGTAAAGACAATGAACGAAAAGAGGCTGGAAGAACAATTTTAACATAGAGAGAAACTTGGCGTTTTTGATTTATAAGAAATTGATTTAAAAAGCATTCTGAACAGGAACAGCAGAGAAAAAAATTATTTATATAACGATATGATAGCATTAACATAAAAAGGAAACGTACTGAGAGAACATAAACTTGTTCTTAAAAATTCGTAATAAGGACGGACACGCCACTAAACGAAAGATTAAGATGTAAAGGCATAATGTTTGAAAGCAACATAAAAAAATATGGAATTGAACAATAGGACTATGCATTGATAGGCAAAAATTACAATTTCTTTGATATTTTTCCGTTCACTAAAAGAATTTGAGATTTTCGCGTATTGACTTGGAAAATATACTTTCTGCGTGAAGACAGGAACATTTTTAGCAATAGAAACGTTTTTTTTGTAACGTTCAAAGCTAGTAGTCGAACAATAACCAAAATCAAATAGTTTTTGTTACAAGGCAAGAAAAAAATCATTCCTACTCGCTAAGCATGTATGTATTTAATCACTTTAACTTTTGTTTGTTCTTCTATAACATTCTTATTTTTTTTTTCAAGTATTGTTTTTTTTTTGTAAAAAGCGTCTTTTTGAAACACAAAACATGTAACGAAAACTTACTTATTTTTCAAATCATTTTTACGTTTATGCCCCGTTTTTATTTCAACATTTATATTGTTCGAATCTGTAACAGGGCTTCTGGAAATATAATATAGACATTTTCCATTTTCACCATGCACATTCTTTTTCGTTTCTCTAGAAAATTCAAGGCCCGACGTCGGGCTGTCGCGCCACGATGATGATGATGAGAAAATTCAGTAGCATTATGATTAAATGAAGAAAGTAAATGGCAATACCAATATTAAGAATATATCGGTCATAACTGTTGAAAAATTTCTCCGATTTCCGCTATAAAAATAGAAATAGATAAAGGTAAAAAGAAAATAACCGAAAGATAATATTTTAAGATAATAAAAATAGAAAAGGTTAAAATTCTGGAAATTGTTCAACAGATAACCCGATTCGAGAATAATATAAATAGATTTTATGATCTCATGAAAATAGATAGATTGCGCGGAAAAATCCACCTCATCATAAGAAACAAACGTAGTCCTAGATGAATTATTTGCTACCCTTATATAGTTTCAAAACACTTTGTTTTATTTTAGACTTATTCTAAAAATGTATGTACATTTTAATATCAGACACTATTTTAGAAGTTATGTACTAATAATGTGAATTTATAGTTCGGAAAGTAGTTTCGCTAATACTTACTTAGTTTCATCTATAAATACAGCCTCGAGTACTCGAGCTGCATAATGCAAAATTTTTCTGCAGTACTTCAGCGGATATTTCACCACTTTGTAAAAGCCGCAGGAGATATCGTAATCTGGAAACAAAAGAGATAAAAAAAAAATCGTTAGTAAAGTTTACCGAACTTTAATCTAAACGCTCAGTGTGCGGTTAATGTGGCATTTTCTTTTCATTTTTAAGAATGGCGACCATCGTTTCGAATTACGAGCAAGGTTTAGGTAGCGGGCGACCGGTCGCTCAGTACATAAAGGCGTCAATCTCATGTCTGACTACGATCGTTATGGGTTAAAGTCCCGTCCAAGGCATTCATGGCCAAGAATGTTTGTGTTGACCCCAATTTCTATCAATAGCCTTCCTGCAGTTTATACTGCTGCAGGGTATATGCGATATTGGGGTTAAGGCTTTATTCACGTGCTCCTGGATGTTAGCCTTCCAGCTAAGCTTCCTATCGAAGATTTCAACCAGGAATTTTAATTTGTCAGTAAGGATCAGGCTCACACCCTCCCAGCAAAGCAGATTTTACTGGTGGCATCGCATGCTTATATGAAAAAAGAACAAGTTCCGTCTTAATGGGATTAACCCAAACACCACAATTTGCTGCCAAGTTAGTTAGCAGGGAGAGAGCATTCTGCAAAAACCTCACTGAGAGTACTGGGGAAATTCCCCGAGATGCCAATGGCAACATCATCCGCATAGGCAATCTGCTTGTAGCCCAGCTGCTTTGGTCAAAAAACAGCTGATTTGTAGTAACGGTCCAAAGAAGTGGAGAAAAGACCAGATCAGTAAAATCGCTCTTGATAGTATGTTACAGGGCCGTCGAGAGAAAATCCGGGCCCGGTACTCAACCTTTGTAGGGACCCCCCATATATGGCGACCGGTAACTCAATGAACAAAAAAAAAAAAGGTCAAAGCGTATATAATTTTTCAACTTATTCAGAGTGGTCTGAAAAGGCAAGGAGCAAAAAAAAAAGCTCAGTGCGTAGATACGTTCTTTTTTTTCAATTTTGCAAATTTTCGGGCCCCTGAGAAAAACACGGGCCCGGGGCGTTTCGCCCCTTCCGCCCCCCCTTCTCGACGGGCCTGTGTAGGACTATTGCAAATTGTCGATTCGTCGAGGTCGATTCTTGGATCTATAATTTTTTATTGACTTAGAAGAGTAGGTAAGCGCGAAAGTTAGAAAACTTCATCGTTTTCTTGTAAGCTTTGGATGCCTTCAACAGTTATAGCGGACCTGCTGAGGTCTATGTGAGCTGTGCCCATTTACCTAATATGACTTCCGCAAAATACTCGGTTAGGCAAACTGTTGCGAAAGACAAAAACTAACCCTATCATCCAAGATTCCGGGATTCTCCGCAGAAAACACGCGGAACACTACAAATATTTTGTATCGAAAAAATAGATAGAAAATAGATAGGCAATCGGGATAGAATTCCTCTATTTACCTATGTATATTCTTCAATCTTTCTCATTGATGAGTAGAGGGTAATTATTGCCGAATGGGATTCATTCCTATGGAGAATTATAGGCGAAATCCGTCGAGGAATTTGAGAGAGTTTTGGCTTGCAGGGTAAATAAGTTTATCAATTGCTGTCGGAGAATTATGTTTCTTTTTGGGTTAGGGTCTCAAGAGAAGTACAGTCGAACCCATTAATTAGATTTTTAGTAACAAAAATTCAATCCAAATGTATTTTGCTGCTTGAGATGTACTCCGTAAAACCGAATTGTAAAAAAACACCAACCATCAATTTGACCTTAAAGCCATTGGTAGCTCAGTGGGTTGTGGCGTCAGTCACATGCATCACCGGCGTCGGAGGTTCGAGTCCCGCCGTAGCCATGGATATTTGTGATCTGTGTATTTTCCCTATGGTGTGGGGGTACATGGGAATAGTTGACGCGTGGAACAGAACGACATTCCTCTAAGTTGCTACAAGCTGGATTATACGTATCAAGTGAAACTTACCTCATTGCAGCCTTATCACATGCATCTGGTGTATCGACGGCAGGTAAAGTTTCGGTCGTTAAATCGATAGTATCGACATCATCGCTTACGTTCGACGATGTGTTATGTGAACCGCCCGTAGATTCGGCCGAACCTGTTCGATTGCTCGACGTTTGAAGAGCTTGCATATCCGCACCACGATCGCCCGACAATGTCGAATTATCGTATCGTTCGATTGTCCTTACGGTTTCGTCGCCACTCACAACGGACACGTTTCGTATCAATTCCTTACAACTATTCAAACTATTGCTATCATCGACAACGACAGTGGCTGGTAGATGCGGTGACGATGGCTGGTGTTCTTGTGACGGTGATGGTTGCTGGTACTGGTGATCAGGTTGATATGATAAGTTGCCTTTTCGACTATTCGAACGACGTACAATGGTCAGTGATCCTTGTTCTAGAAAGAAGATAGAAAAGGAATTTAAAAAAAATATCGATTTCTTATGAGAAGTGCTAGATATTTAAATGTAAGAAACTGTAAAGATATTATAGACCGAATTGTCGACAGCTTTCGATAACATTTAATTAGTTTTTCATGACTAACTATATACATGTGATAAGGTGGGAGGTGTACACATGTTAGCAACTACACCAACCGAAATTTATATAGGTCCGTTAAGCTGGCACCCCTGCCACCAAGATTGACGTAATGTTACGCTAGCACGCCCTTTTTTTATTCAACATCATCGAACACCAATTTGGTGAAAAATTAAAGTCGCAATTAAATGCAAATTTGCCGTTCTATTCCGGAGTTTATTGCTCCTGCCGAATTTACATACATAATACATTTGACACTAATCTCTGTCATTTTCAACTTTATTTTGTTTTCACTCCTGCTCGTTCCCATATGCGGGGAGGGAGTGGAAACTATGGCATGGGGAGTGTATTGTTTGCATATAAATTTCCCATGTTGCAGTTGCTAGCATGCACCTCTTATTCGAGTCGTCTTTTACTGACAAGCTTGGACTGCTGTGGGAGTTCTAACAATACCCAAAGGCGCCCATGCCCCTGGAAGGGTAAATGCAATTAACAAACAAACTCATCCCTTGTGTAGTGTGAGGCGAGCTGCGGAGACTATGGCGCAAGGAGTGCCAGTGTCGAAATCAACACGCAACCTGTAGATTTGACACTAATAGTAATTTTTGACATAATTTTTTTTCACACCTGATCAAACCTCATGGGGCAGGAATAAGGACTACATCCAAGCGAAATGCTAAAACCTTTTATTGGGTCGCAATGCAGATGTTTATGAAATGTCTGTGAATATCGATCGAGCCGTTTGGCTTCAAAACACGAACATACGAGTACATACAGAAATCTATTTTATTTTCATAAAAAGGGACCATAAAAACTACTTAACATATTTAATTATTCATATTTCTCAATTTTCATCTACAGGAACTATATCCACAGTTACATCCTGTAGCAAATTATATTCCATGGAAGATTCTGTCTTCCGACACTTATCCACCATATTTCTCTACAGTGCTGAAGTTGTTTGTAACATAAAAAAAAACACATTGTTTGTTTCTTTTAAGTAAACACCACCTCTAGCACTGCACCTTTTCAATTGAAAACCTAGAAAAGGTTGTCAGCTTATTCGAATCAAAATTCGTTTGGCTTTGCAGTTCATGGAAAAGCTTTTTCACACAAATTGATTCAATTAATGTTTGAGTATCTGCACTTCTACAGTTCGCTTCCTCTTCTACCAGATACGGAGAGCATTTTGCTTGTTGACGATGCTAAGCAAAAGTACCAACAGTACTTAATGCTTGCTTAGCTTATTCGTTGCAGTGTGGCAATGATTGCATCCTGTATCTTCACTCACACTGCTTTATTCTCTAATTCACGAGTAGTTCTTCAAATTTATCCTGACGATGCCATGCCTGCAAGCAAACAGACAGACTAAAACAGGATCAAGTCCTTGTCAAAGGCAAAGTTTGCAAGCCCAACCACTATTTAGCCATTTGTAAAATGTATGGGATGGAAATTGAGCAGTTTGCAATTTACTTGTGCCCCGAAGCCATGTTACGCTTGTACTACGAGTATATTTGTATTATTTATCAATTTTGTCATACAAAGAAATGTACAGTAGCCTAGTTACGAAAGTATCTATTGAATCAAAAATGAAGTTTAAATTTTGAACATATTATTTGATTTTTTTTTGTTTCAAATATGCAATAGCCACATATACTGAAAGTGTATTTCCTATATGGTCGGTTTGAGCAGAAATTAACCGATTGAGCTACGATTAAAGAACATTTGTATGGAAGGTTTACGCTATTTGAGACGATTGAGTTAATTTACCACAACTTTATAGGGGAGATAGGAACTTGTCCACTCCCAAAATCAACTAACTAACCCACACCACAAATAGCCAAAATTTTAAGTCGCCAGCTCCATTCTATGGGAAATATTTGAGATGCCATTAGAGGAGGTGGCCTCCCATTGGCACGACCATGTTCATTTTCAAAACCAGTGAATTGGATTCTTTTACAAGCAATTAACCAAAATTTCAACTTGCTAGATTTATTCTATCGAAAGTTATCGCATATTCGAATAATCATTTGTAGGGGGGGGGGGGGGGGGGGGGGGGGGTTAAGGAATCGGTGAATTCGGACTCTAAGGGGAAACCCGCGGAAGCTTCGATGAAACAACACCTGCGATCAGAGGAGAAATCCTTCGACGAAAAAGGGTCGACCGGAGACCGCGACTTGTTCATTTAGGAATGTTGCCACGAGTCACCTAAACTAGAGTACCTCAAATGGTGGCTCGGTTAAGACAGTCCTCAAACTCATCTCCGAAGAACTGCTAGAGTTCGTCATGTCATCGGAAACAACATCATGTTGAAGCAGCGCCGCACGGAGTGCCATCGGCGTTAAAAGAAATTAACTAATTTAATCAGGGTTCAATATGCATAGCCTAGAGCGAGGGGCAAAGCTATGAGTACTTTGGCGGAATTATGTTCATCTCAATCCTTTTTGCGGCTGATGAGTTTTTCTTTGGCGGGAAGCTTTTTGCAACATAGTTGCTTTTGCAAAATTGATATTACCTTGACAATCCTAGTTATGATGAGAACGATACGGGATTGGTGAGTTTTCAACCTGCCGTCACTCCCGAACCGCTGCTGGGATATTGGAACCTCTGAGACCGCCATTAAATGCTTTCGGGAGGGGGAGGTTTACTAGAGAAAACAAAGAGACACTTTGCAGCATTGGAAGGCCTGGAACTAACGACTCCAGGATAAGTCAGTGAACAGGTAAACCAACTAAAAAAAATTATTGTATCGAACTCTAAAGACGTTTGCCCGGGGAAGGCCATAACGAAAAATGCCGCCCAATGATGAACTTACGGAATCGAGACGCAACGCACAGAGTGCATTCAACAACGCAAGGCGGTCCGATAAGGCAGAGGACTGGGACCGATTCAAAATGAAGCTATCTCTCTCAAAAAGAAGATAAGACAATCTAAACGTGAGAGTTGGAGAGAATTCTGTGGGAACATTGAGAGATGTACAGGGGCTGTGCCAGGCTTAAAAAGATCCCCATATTTGCCCTACTTCCTACGAAAGGAAAATGGGGACGGAGCGAACAGAGGATCCAAACGAGTGCCTCGACATGCCACGCTGGGATGAACAACCAATCATAGCCCAGGTGGCGTCGAAACAACCGATGAAGGAAGTATGAGACGAGGAAGAAAATGAGTGGGCAAAACGCACAATCAAACCCTTCAAAGTTACACGGATCGATGAAATTTCGCCAGTTATGCTCCAAAGAGCTGAGTATCGTGATGATGGACCTATCATCACAATACTGCAGCACATTTATAGCATTTTCTTACGATTTGGGACAATACCCGAACAATAAACGAAAGCACGAGTGGTCTTCATTCCGAAACCAGGCAGGTTGAATCACTATAATGTGAAGGACTTCAGGCCAATCAGCTTGATATCTTTCTGCTAAAAACATTAGAAAGGTTGGTGGTTTCTCACATTCAAAACTCGATCAATATCGGGAGACTCTGTGTTAAACCAGCGTGCACATCTTTCGGGCACATCAGAGAAAACGGCGCTACACAAAGTAGTCGGGACGATAGAAAAATCTTTACAACAAAAGGAATTTGCGCTAGCAGCCTTCCTAGATATGGAGGAGGAGGCTTTCAAGAATATCATTGTGACGAGCATTATTAATGCTATGACCCGTTACGGGGCTGAACCAACCCCGAACACTTGGGCGTCGGATTTGCTCAGGAACAGGAAAACCGAGGCCAACTTATTGGGGGTCAAAAAAGAGAAGACAAATAAACGGCTCACAAAAATCATGGATCGTTAAATGCAAATAGGATCCGATACGATAACAAAAAAAAAGAGGTTAGTAAAATGTCTCTTCAATACCCAATTACCCTTAGCACAGAAAAAAATTCAAACAAATACTCGTATATAAGGCTCATCGTGGTAAATTGCTCAGATGAGATTTAAGATAAATTCTTTTCTTTTATGATCCAATAAAAATTGTAATTGTAATTGGTCTATCATATGGGAAAGCTATTTCTGTATCATATCCTCTGAATCAAACTTAAAATCATAAAAAAACGGAAATGGGATTTTCCTAACACAACTACATGTACACACATCATTTTCTTTTCTTTCATGGGGGAACATTTTTATCAAATGATGAGATAAGACGTAGCAAGAGTTCGTCGCTGATTGTCAGGTATACTCGTATAGAAAAGTTCTGGAAAACTCATTTTCTTTTTCGGAAATTAGATTAATATGATGTCGATAAAAGATTATATAAGGTCAAAATTTACAAGAAAATACTTTTGCATCAGTTTTGCTACGGTCTTTCTTTTGTTTATGGGGGGACTTGGACTTGGGCAATAAACTTTGAAAGATATTTAAGTTTGATGGAAGAGATCAGTGAATTGACGAGAACTCCCAAAATCTATTATCGATATAAGTAGTATACTATATCTTATGGTGCATCGTAGTAGACAGCTTGTGTGGCAACTTACCGCTATGGGGTATCCAATACAAGGATACACTGATGACTTAGTGATAACTGCTAGGAAGAGGTTTGAAGAAGTCCTAACGGATATTCCCCAATCAGCCCTTAACGTAGTACAAACATGGTGTAATGACAACGACCTTCGAGTCAATCCGGCGAAGGCAGCTGTCGTTATCTTCACAGGGAAAAGAAGTATAAGATTGATGAGATGTCTTTCCAAGTAGAGCTCCCAAGTACTCGAATTGTTACTGTCGATAAAAAATCCGCGTTTATGAATGTTGTTTTTTTGTTTCTTTTAATCAGCACACAAGACGATTCACGAGAATACCTGGACAATGGCGGCCAAAAGTAAGATCAATAGGTGGGGAGTGTGTTTATGAGACTACAACCACTCAAAAGCCGTGAAAACACGTTATTTGCTATCAAAAATGACATTAACTGTGATTTCAGCTCAAACTATTTGTAAATGGTTGATGATGGCTTAGTTTCCAGACATCCGGTAGAAATACCGCTATTGACAAAAAAATCGTAGTATAGTTCCGGCGATTAGTAAAGCTAGATGGTGGGTTAGTCTCGATTTGGCATGGTTTCTGATGCAGAAAGTGGACAGGCTTCACTGAGTAGTTTTCCACTTTCTCTTCACGTCCCAAAAAATCGATCAACATCAGTCCAGAAATGGCCTAACTGGGACTAGAGTGGATGGTTGACGGCGAGTAAATCACTGGGAGTGACTCAGCAAGCCATCTCGAAACGCCTCAAGGCCATGGGTATGATTCAGAAACAAAGAAATTGAGTTCCGTACGAACTAAAACCGAGAGATATTGAACGACGATTATTTGCATGCGAACAACTGCTTCAAAGGCAGAATCGGAAGGGATTTCGACATCGTACCATACAGCCATACAGTGTTTTGGATGTGAATGCTTAAGATATACAGATAAACCTGGCTTGGGTTAAAAAATGGAAAAAAGAAATAAAAAAAAACCCAAAACAAAATTCCAGACCTGTGACGTTACTCTCATAAACGGATAACGTTTTTGTTTTTACCAGCAACTCTTTGACGAAAGACAAATTGAACAAAATTCCTTGTGAGAATTGTATGTTGAATCGCCGTAGAAATAAACAAGATCACATTGCATTCCTTGTCACGCAGCATGCGATATGAGAACGCGCAATGACACGCCAATGCGCTTGTGATTTTTTTTTTTAAATAGTGCGTAATGACGATCAGGCCATCAGCACTATTTCAGTTCATATCCGTCTTAAATACATACTGTAAAGGAGCTATGAAGAATTTCTTCTTAAGTCGAGCGTAGGGAAACGTTGGAGACAGTTTGTGCAGTCAATATGAAGTATCCTTTCTTATTGCGGAAAAGTTCTATGTGTGTACCTCTATTTACATGCATGCAGTCAATATTCCTACTCTTCTTTGTGTTATGAGCTCCTACAGATCTCGGGAAGCCGTTCTTGGTAAAAGAAGGCCGCCATTAATCAGCTTCTATCTCAGTTGATATTGCTTAATGAACCGAGGTCGTAGCTAAGCGATACGGTGAGAGATCAATGAAATATTACGACATCCTGTCGATCTATCTTCCCAACTAAAATCCGAATAAGTTCTGATGATACGAGCACTTCCTGTTGCATAGTACCTCAAACTTCTCAGTAACTTCTCATCAGCTGCTACCTCGAATTGAACAGTAACTTCACATCAGCTGCTACCGCATATTCCTGTCTATTTGGAATTGACGAACACTTGATTCAATTTCTTTCAAGAGATACGACACAGTTTGCTTCGGCATTCAAAACCTCTACAAGAACTCGTTATCTCTCCAAACCTGTGGTTTGGTCGTTCACGGAAAATTTTCGGTCGAAATCAACTAATCAATTGATTATACGACGAGGGCCACCTACGACGACATGACAATTTATTATGCTATTTTAGTTGGAAAACTTATCATGCTTATGCCTAGAACTAACTTTTTCTTATGGCATATACAAATACTGTCAAAAGTTTTGTCCTGTTGACAGTATTTGTATGAAATTTCGCACGAAAAGAAAAGTTTAGTACTAGGCATTACACTTGAACGCCTTGCTCGACTATTCATTTAATTTCCGAAACTTAATATGTAGATACAGAAGCTCAGTCACGTGGTTCTTTGATCCCAATTTTCCTTAAAATGAAATCCTATGTCGTCCTTAATTAGGTACTCGTATACGAAGTAACACGACACGTTCACTTTTATCTCGTGTGTGTCTTGATTAATTTTAATTATGAGTAACATAAAAGTACGTACATACTTGCTCTGTTTCGGCTCCAATAATTCTAATGAGTGCAGAAAGGTGTGACTAAGTATAAGTGTAAACATTATTACCTTCATATCTTCCCAATTATTGGGAGTACACACACTAACAACATATTTGGCACAATATGAACACAAATCCAGGAAACCGGAGGATTTAATAATGACGCGTTGTTGTTAATTTTATTCCTTAAACACGATTTTATACGAGTATGTACGGAACATGTATGTACGAGTACGTTCATAATAATTTATTTGTGAAGTAAGTTGTAACACTTGTAGTTAGCCTTGTTTTGGTCTCAGATCCAGAGTAAATGGAAAGCCACGGATCGGCGCATACGGATAGCCGGCGAAAATGGGGACGAATTGCCGACTCATATAGAAATAGATAGAGATGAATTGCCAAGAAACATGTTGACGTTCAACAAATTAATTTTCGACTTTGATCCGAGAGAGACCTGGATCAAAGACCGGTCAGTCATTTTGCTTGAGAATGGATCTGAGACGGGGCGAAATTACACCATAAGCTGATAACAGCTTTTTTCGTCCTTTCTTTTAACCGTTTTTCGGTCTCACTATCTTTCGAAATTTTCCTTGTGGACCTTAATTGCTCAGAGCTCCTGTCGTCCTATCTAGTTTAGTTAGCGCGCATCTTCGAGTACTAACGTATATTATTTAAATACTCTAAATCCTTTCTGAAAAAAGTGGAATATTTTACCAATTTATTCGGTTCATTAAGAAATCGATTTTTTCCGGACTTTTAAGCGTCCCCCTGCCAACTGGATCTGCGACTGGATATGTTAACGTCACTTTCGTGATACCAAAAAATCGGATATGTTTCCCTGTACTATATTCATCTCTCTCTCTCTCTCTCAATTGCCCTAACCCCTTGTGCGGCATAGCGCGTCAACTCTTCCATGCGGCCCAGTTGACGTTACGACCACGACGGCATAAATTGGTTTCGGAGAATGCAGTTGCCAGCATGCACCTCCTGCATATCCATGGCCACGAACGTCGTAGTGGACGGGATTCGAACCCGAAACGCCGGTAGTCGAACATGAGACTGATGCCTCAACACACTGCGCTACCGGTCCACCCCCGGCCGTACTATATGCATCAATTAAACACAATTCAGTTTCCTATCAAAATTTGTTCAATGTTAAAAATTATTTTAGGACTAGGGTAGGGTTTCAATATTCTGTCCACTTAAGAGTGAGTTGTTAGCGATGTGATAAAAATATTTTCTATGGAACATTCTGGTATTTTCTTTTTGACTCATTCTACGAATTGCACATTGACTGTTGATAAGTTCAAGAATCTGATCTATTTACTCTATTCTTCTATTTTTTAACATTTTTAATTTCAATAGACTGACAATAGGCGTGTTTTTTTTTTGGGAATTTATCGGGTGTAGGGTAAAATAGCACACGCGTTACACAAACAACATTAGCCTGGATGGCTTAGTAGCGTGGCTACCCTACACTCGATAACCCCTCAATAACTTCCACATGCATGACACATAGACCTTAGTGTCGTGTGGAATCTAATATGTTGATGTTGGCATGCTTTTGTTTTTGTCAATCAGCCAAGTTCATTCGTAAACTGATATTACGTCTTGCTCTGATAAGCCCATGCCTATTATTAAATAATATATTTTCAATAGGATTAAAACTAAAAATTGACTAAAAAATTAATTAACTAAAAATATCAATAGAAAAAAAGGAAAAAAAGATAAGAATTTTCTGGGGATCGAACCCGCGACCCATTTGGATAGAGTTGCACTTGTGGCTGTCACTGATAAATAACTCGTTTGAACAACGTTTGTTAAGTTAGAAGGGTACGCCGAGTTTATAAACGTACGCCGTAATTTAACCTGGATGCTACCCTAGAGCGTCTTTTTTTTTGTGCAACCAGGACGGGAACCCTACACGGTTACACAAAAAATGTCAAAATGAATGAAAATTAAAAAAAAAAAATGAATAGCTAAACAAACAAATCTGATGATGTGACTATCCTTTTCATGACATTCTTAGTTAACATCCAGGATAATCAAATGGGCTCCGCTTGCATTCGAGTATATTTTCATTTGTAATTCTCATCGTCCATACTCTAGGTAAATATTGATTTCGAATGCACACACAGTACACAAGAGCAAAATGTATTCATCACTAATCACAAGTTTATCTTTCCAGGCAATTAACCATGCTAACGAGTCAATGCATGAATGGGTATATTTGCTTGGCAAATGATTACTCTGTTTCTTTTAACGATTACTGAAAGGGCTGTGCTGTACTAATGTCCTGTGCACATTTCAATGTCATTTCAGTGTCTGGCGTCTCCATACAATCTAATTCCAAGGATCGCGCTCAATGGTCTAAATAAAATCGTTTTATTTTTATGAAGAGGATTCCCAATATTAAACCATGCGTATTTTATGAGTACATACATATGTATATGGTTTACGTACGTCCTAGGTAGCAATAATCACGCTGGGGATGTCACCTGATAAACTTCTATGCGATTATGTATCATACATTGTTGATGTTGAAAAGGAAATTGATTTTGATTTAGGATGGTATTTAATAGTTCCAAGTAGAATATGTAATTTCGTTCAAGAATAAGTCTTTTGTTATAAACCTATATAGGTGCGTTTAGACTTAGTGAAACCACTCGCGAAACTGATGCGCGATGCATAATTGCGCGTAGTGTTAACAAATATTAACCATAAGGAAGATACTCTACTTCATACAAATTAACGCGACTGACTAGTAGTTGCATATATGTATGTTGGTTCCCATATGCGTACACAAAGGCGTAATGCCAACTAACAAGCATGCTCACACAATGAAACTTTATATGCAGTTGTCATCACTGAAGTGTTGCCGTCTCTATCTCTCTCTTTAAAAATAAAGTGCTAGTCCAGGTCAATGACTTATCTTGGCTCCCCACTACCACCAAAATGATCAGCATTTAAGCAAATTATATCCAATGCTAATTTAAGTCAATGACTTTGCTTAGCTTTCCACTAAAAAAAAAAATAATTGCATTTAGGCCAATTCTATCCAGGGTCCCTGGTTTCGTTGAGTACAATCCATCGTGTGGACGTATACGGTATATGGCGTTTAGGTTGTTGGTTCTAGCGGCTACTTCTGCCGGACACAGTAGAGAGTTCGCATACTCTCTTTTATCGCGTCACACACTACGCTGGACTTCACGAGGTCGTGCTTCCAGCTGTTTCCTATCAACAATCAACTGCCATAATGCGTCGGACAGCCAAGGCTTATGCTGGCAATCCACGTTAGTGCCAAAGATGGAATCTGCATTTTTTATGGCATCCCAACTACTTAGCTCAGCTGCTTTCAGCGCAAGATAGTTGTTATAAAGTTGTACGGCAACTGAATTTTTGAGTCAGGCGGTGTTGAATTTGCGGCGCCTTGACCTTTGGGCACTAAGACGACGCACGGCTGCTATTCGCAATCGAATATTAGCAATCATAAGATAATGATCTCTCCCATTGCAATATCGCCCCTCTTATTTCGCAGGTCCAGAAGGCACCTTTTGAATCAGATCTGATTTTGTGCTCTGTGCCGATCAACAGAGGACCAACTGATTTTGTGGCAGCCCTTATGCTTAAATATGCTACCGATGTAGAGACGGTGGAAGTTTGCAGAGCTCTACAAATATTTCACTGTTGTCGTTTCGGTCACCAAGAAAGTGTCTTCCCGTCACATGCCGGAGTTCATCGTTATCAGCGCTTACTTTTGCATTCAGATCTCCCATAACCATTACAATGTCATCTTTGGGTGTTCTGCTTTGGATGACGTTAAGTTGTTCGTAAAAGGAATCTTTCGCTACGAAATTGGCGGATTCAGTTGGAGCACAGCATTGAATAATTGTGATGTTTCTCGTTTTGGTTCGGAAGCTAGCTGTCATAATTCTGCCGGAGAACGGATCCCAGGATAAGAAACAGCTTAGTCAGAGTAGCTCTTGTTAAAATAAGCCCTATTTCTGTCTCGCGGCCAATATCGGTAGCTTTATGGAGTACAATATTAAAGTGCTACGCATGGAGACATAAATTCTCCGCTGTTCGTCGTAACCAGTGAATCAGTCCTTATCCGAGGCTTGGTTGATGTTTCGTAAGCATATAAAAGATTTCGGATGGTGGACATGGACATCTTGTTTTTTTTCAAGTCGCCTTCTACGACATAACGCGAAGGGCCGTGACATTATTCTAATGCCCCACACCATAGAGATATGAAAAGTACACCCAGCCGCTGATGTAAAAAGGAGCCATATATTTTTCACTATCTATAATAGTCCTAGTCGACTAAATCAAACGGGTAAGATAAATGCATCATGTTAAAAGGAAAAGAAAATAAATCAATTTCTGAAAAGGAGAAAATCGATCTTGAAGCATTCTCTTCAAAATCATGATTTGTGTTTGATATTATTTTTGCATTGTGTTTTTTTTTGTTTATATTTCAATATAACGTCTATGGAGTCAAGTTCAAAATAGCCCCATCAAAGAAAAAGGCAATTCCCAAAAGAATACAAATCACGCAAACAGCATAATTGAGAATAATGTTTCCAACGTGTATCATGTCCATTCCGTCTACCTTTAATATATAAGCACTACGGGATACGCACACATATGTATGTATTATATAAGAGTATTTTTCAATGAATTTCATGCAAGGATGTGCTCGGGACTATCATGCTCGACTTTAGTAGACGGGATCCATTAAATACACGCGCACACAGTATTTTTTGTTTACTTCATTGCAGGGATGCCGCGTTAGGGCCCATTGTCCGAAGCTCAAACGTAATCTAATGAAATTAGGGTTGCGTACGGCAAATGTATATATATAATAATTCATGATTACGGCAGGATATTCGTGCGGAATTCTAAATCAAAATGCGTTTTAAAACGAGATATGGGATACAAGGCATAACCAAGCAGGATGATGGAAATAGCATAACTACAAGGGTCGGCAAGATGAAGAGCGACATCTAGCAATAGGATGAAAATTGAGGATGGTAATTGGTATAGTACTTACTTGACACTTGACCGTTAAGAGGACATGGACTATTTGAGCTTGTTGGACTATTAGTTGACGTTAATTTGTCATTTCCACGTCGTTCGAATATCGTCGACGAATCGTCTCTTTCACTCTTATTTTCAGGAGAACTAGCAACTGAAAATACATACAAAAAAGATGGAAAAACATTCAACTCACAGTCAAAATGAATCGTCTTACATTAGTCATAGGTTGTGAGGGTGTTCTGGTTATATTAATGGCGATCATAATAATGGCAATCGTAAAACATACCATGAAAATGTCGGTTAAATAAGAATAAATGAGTTAATACGAGTATGGGACTGGACAATATGAAAATAGGACGTTGTGGCAATTAAGCATACGTTTTTATACCCTTTACGAAGTAGGGTATATTAACTTTGTCAGGAAGTTTGCCACGCACAGAAGGAAACATCTTTGACCATAGGTTAGGTTAGGTAAAATGGTTGCCGCTATCGCGAGTCGAATTAGGCTTCCAATTTAAGCCCATTTGCCACCCTCCGCTGGTTTATCAGAGCTGGAAGTGAACAGCTTGCTAAATTGCATCAGCTGATCTAACGAGGCAGAACTGGCGATCTCCGCTAGTTCTTGAAAGCGGTAAGCGCCTAGGATATTGAAGCGTTTCCAATTTGGGGCTGGACACTCACACAAGGTGTGATCGATGGTGTCCTCTTCCATCTCACATCTTCAGCATAAGTTGCTGGATGTCATTCCTAATATACTCGCATAAGATGCAGTAAGGCTGTGTCCTGTGAGCAGACCTACCGTCATTCTCAGCCTATTTATTTTGAGTTTGAGCAGTATCCTGCTCTCGCTCAGATCGGGTGATGGCCACAAAGTTCTGGCTAACCTACAATCCGTTTTGTTTGTCCAGTCGGATTGTAGTTTAGTCTATTTGGCATCGTCTATTTTGTGATGTTCTCGGCTCCCGAACCTCTCCTTGCTAGTTCATAGCTTTCTCGTTGCCTGTGACACCACTATGACCGGGCACCCACATAATCCTTATGTTTAGCTTTTCTGTCTTCAGCCTCTCTGCATAGGTTTACAGTTCACGAAAAGCATCTACGTGACACTAGAGCCAGAATGACCGCCCTATTTGCGTCGACACAAATCGTCGTCATCCTCGTCGAAGTTCCATGTATGGATTCTACCCCCATGCGTATAGCATGTAATTCTGATTCGAATATGGTCGCATGGTTCGGCAGTCAATACGACTGGCTCAAGTCCAGATCCGCCGAGTCGACGCCCACAAGAGATGGGAACGGCTCAAATGCTCGTGAATTCCTGTTGGTCATGTAAGAGCAAAAAGGCATTTTTTGTTGTTGGTGCTTTTCAATGCAATTTTTCAATGTTCAGTGCTTTGCTCACCGTTCACGTGTAAACGAAGCATAAGATTATATTATATGTGCAATATACATACATATGCTCAAAAAGTGTGTATGAGTATGCTCATATATGAATGCTCACTTTATTTGTGGATCACTGAGCATACAAAAGTATGTGCATTGCTCATACAACGTAATCGCTTTGAATATCCGTTGCACATACACTATCCTCAACCTTACACGAAAATAGTATGCTCATACAAGAAAAATGGCAGAGCATGTTTTTTTGTATGTGTACATGCATCCTTTGCGTTTTTTCATTCGTCCGGGCTCTTCCCGTGGTACAATCTTATCCGAATTTGGTATTTAGCTTTCTTAGGTGACCCTAAGCATGGCCCGGTGGCAGCAATTTCGGTTTACGACTTGACTAACAGTATATCGTGATCATTGGAAAGGCTTAGGTGAGTAAACACAGCAGATTCAAACCAGAGTTACTCGCCTAAGTCTTTTCAAAGATCGCTCCTCCAGACATTTTCCGCGGTCCGTTTTCAACCAAAGATGTGTAGCTTCCTTGCGTTATTATAAGTACCACACAGTGATATTTTGGTCTTACTGCAGGTGTGCATCAAGACTTTCTTGATCATGAAATAAAATAGAAAGCAATCCCAGCATGGGTATTTCTTGAATCGGGGCGATGAGGACAATGCACTGGAAGGTGTTGAAGGCGTTTTGAATCCTTTAGTCAGTACAAAAGGACCTTTTTGGGCATGCCATTATGGGTATTTTGTGATTTGGGGGTGAGACCAGTGCCCTGGAATACTATTCAAGGTATTCTGAGCCGTTTGGACTGTACAAAAAGACGTTCTTGCATAACAATTTGTATAATTCAGTCAGAAGAAGCTCAAGTTTTCGAACTCTCGTTTCCCACTGTGGAACTAAAAGGAGTGTTAACTGGGTCGTAATAGGATTAGTACTAATTCGTGGTGTGATTATTCCGACCGGTACTAAATATGACAAATGTCAGATGTTCGTTTGCTATTTCGGTTTGAAGAGCATAGTGTATGTGCTAGAATTGCTCATATTAAAATTTGCTTAAATGCGAGCAAACTCGATAATGACGCATATGCACAGACGTGTTTTGCATTGCATATATAGTGGAATCTTAGCTTAAGTAAGAAAAATAAAGGACACATGGGGCATTTAGATCTGATCACTTCATTGAGATCATTTAATGACCGCGACTCTAGTAAATTTGATTGGAACTAGCATGGTAGCGGCACCATCTACATAAATGCAGCCGCTCCTTCTGGTGGACTTTGTTTCGAAAAAGTTAAAAATCCTTCCCCTCGATTTTTTTATCCTGCGGTTAATACACATATATGGGCGCTGAGAAAATACTTTTCTGAGCCGAGAAAATTCTTTTCATAAACTCTTGCAAGGGCATTAACAATTTGTATAAATATTTTAAATGACAAACAAAACTTCCCCAAATTCACTCTCCGGCCATTGATTTTTTTTCCTGGAGAAGTCTCGCGTCATTCACTTTGATTGAACAGTCACAAACAGTACGAATTGTCGGTTTGGCTATGATTTTGGGTTATAATTTATTTATACTTGTCCTCCATTGGGTAATGACATTCCGTCTAGTGTACATTTTGAATAATTGATCCTGTTTACTCCATATATCTTAAATGATAGCCTACGGATTCAATCCTTAATTCGAACTTTATCAAATTGAAGGCAACGTAACAAATATCATGATTGTTTTCCTAATATCGAATTACTGTCAACATCATCGTCCATTATTCGTCATCTATTTATTCAATTCCATTCAAGTTTCCAGCTAAGCACTTATATTCTGTGTTAAGTCACGTCGTAAGCGTTTATTTTATTGATAGCATACGATTATAGCTGAAGGAAGAATGGAACAAGCACAGTGAGACTTTTCTGAAATATCTTTTCGCCTTCCCATATCCCAAAGCTGTTTTTTTTCTAACATACAAAAGCTCATTTGAATATTTCCTTGGAGATTGTTAGTTTAATATAATCTGCCTGAAAGTTAAGGAATAGCATATTCTGGGAAGATTGTACACGGTCTCTAGTGTCTAATATGAAACTTTTTGATAGTTGTGTTTTGTTTTTGTTGTCCTTGGCGTAACGTCATAGAGACAGTAAAGTAGAACGTCAACAACTACATAGGTTAGGTAAAAGGGCTGCCATGACACCACAAAATACACACAAACCACCAAAGTCACCTAATTGAACCTAGGTTCCATCTAAACCAGCATGAGCTGACGATATAGCGAGTGAGCAGTATTACGTTCGTATCCCTCAGGTCCTCCACATAACGCAAAAATCGGGAACCCAGGAATTTTTTCCGCCTCTCAGCAAAGGCCGGACACCGACAAAGAAGATTGAGAACGCTTTCCTCCTCATCCACGTCCTCAGAACTCCTGTTATAGTCGTTCTGAGGAATACGGAGTCTCGAGGCGAGCTCACTGATAGGACAGTGTCCTATAATAACTCCTACAGCCCTACCAATGTGTTTTCCACTCAGTGCGAGCAGAGGCAGAGCAAATAGGGTCGAGTTTCGGCATCATCTTCGTCGTCTGGCACGTATCGCCGTCTACCGATCTTATGTTCGCTCTCCCAACCGTAGCGACTTTAATTACAAGTTTGCACAATGCGATTGGCATTTTGATGTCTAAGCGGGCCCCGCCAACAGTACCGGTTGTCCCCTCTCTAGCTTGGTCATCTGCCACCCAGTTGCCCGCGAAGCCACTATGGCTCGGTATCCAACAGAATGTAATATTAAAAAAAAAAAACACCTCTCTCCTCCAAGGCTAAGCAACAGTTCATGATTTTTAATGCAGTCAACGGAAGCAAGCCGAGTACCATGTCTAGCCCGACTGACTGAGAAGTAAAAGCCCTCGTCTTAGCCAGGACATCTAGCTTTTGTACCTTACCTAGTAGGTTATAATAGGCCGCTACTCGAAGTGCTGTTCACCACAAACTTATTCCGTGCAGTATTATCGGACGATAGGACGTACGACAGCTGTATATATCCAATATACAGCCTTAAGCTGGAGGCCTCAGTTTCTACCTATAACCTTTTTGCACGAGTAGAGCGCAACAGTAAATTTTTTGAACCCGTTCTTCAATATTGAGCTTCCACTATAAACACCGCTACATACCGACGATGTGCCCAAGATAGCATGTGTCGCTTAGATGTTAGTAGCATGTTGACGAGTTTGGAAAGCGACTCATCAGCCTGGAGGGTAAGGAGTGGTTGGATAATCCCACTAGGTTTAATATTATTGAAAGCACCCTCGATGTCCAGGAAATCAACCATCGTCTATTCCTTTTGATCAAGAGATTTCTCAATGTGACTGACCAAAGAGTATAGAGCTGTGTTCACCGACTTACCATTTCAATAGGTACGTTGGAAGGTAATACATGTTCCGATTCGTTTGTTACAGTTTCAAAAGATCACACTGATCCCAAATTGGCCGCCTGATATTTTACAGTTCAGCATAGTTCACCCTACAGCTATACGAGCTACAGCTACTAGTATCCCTATGCTGTTCCTCCCATTTCATTCAACGAGTACACATCCAAATTCTTTATTCCGTCATTATAGTAGATGCCTATAACAATGAAGTCAAACACACGTAATGCATAGACTTGAGTGAGGAGGGGTAATGCTTACGGTGATAAAAAGAGTCATTGAATGTTTATCATGGGCATATCTTTCTGCGTTTTACGATTTGTTTCATTGCTCTCATATTGAGCACATATGCTTGATGAGAGCTTATATCCCATAAGAATCCAATGACGTATATAATACGACTTTTTGGCTTTATGCTAACCAAGTTTCGCCCAACACTTTGCACATGTGATCACAATTTGCCAGTGTGAAGTATCTATTGTTTATGAGAGGCTGTCACTTTCATTTATATTGCTTCATCATGCTCTCCTAATCTGAGACTGTGGAGAAAAAAACAATCGTAACTGTGAATTGAGTGCTATATTATCGAGAGAATCTGATTTTCCATTCATTCTTGAATACATACATACTTCAAATTTGAGTACAATGGTTTTCACCATGGAAAAATGAAACAACTGATATAAAAAAAAATCAATACACAAATGCCCTTTTTTACTTTGTCTTGACCACTATTTTTATTTACAAAGTATAAAAGTGCATTTGTTTATAAAATGAATTACCAAATTACAAAGTAGACAAGTCGTCAATCGAGTCAAAAAATTGAATACCCATCCAAGCATTGGGTTCCGACAAAAGTATTATTTTCGTTTCCTAAAGTGCAAGTACACTGGTGTCATAGCACATTCAAATTTAATCCGTCCAATCCAAGGCTGTACTCCAGGTTTCCGAACAAGGATTCTTTCAGAACAAACGTTGTCAGCGTCTCGCCCAGCCCCCTCTCGGAGGACCAGACCACTATCTTGCTTTTGTTCGGTTCTCTTCCACTGGGGTTTAAACACTAAGTGTTCCTACCCAGTCTCGAATCAGGGTTAACAGCTCAGCTACTAGAATGCGCCAGATATATAGAAGTTGAAAATGAGAGGTGTCATATTTTTGCGGATCCACCATCAAATTGCACATCATTCCCTTCCATGGTCCCCATGTTTTGCTTCTCCTCCACCATTTTTGCTCAATGCTGTCAGTGTTGATGTCGCTAAAAGCGAGCTCAGAGCCAGCATGATATTCCCGAAATTACTTCGACGAGCGAATTATTTGTAATACTACTATCTACTCGATTGCCAGAACATCCAGCTTCTCGTGTCAACAAAAATCATCATAAACGCTCGATAAATATAATGCTATATGTACGAGTATATACGGATATGTATGTAGATTCGAACGTAATATTTTATTCATAGTTCGCACTTAATGCGAATCATGTCACACACTTGCCACAAAAGAGATTGCTATTGCTGTCATTTGTTCACAACCCACCAATCCCTTTTCGTTTTCGATGTCAGACAGATTCACAGGATTATGTAAAAAGTCAACAAGATCTTGTGTCTAGGCCAGAATCTATTCTATTATCTCCTGACTTCATTAGCATTCATGACAACATAATAGCATTCCTTCTTCCTATTTTCTTTTTTGTCTTCATGTCTCCGGAATTATGTCATAGCAAAGGACAATTTCAC
Organism: Chloromyia formosa; assembly: GCA_964017055.1. Classification (NCBI taxonomy): domain Eukaryota; kingdom Metazoa; phylum Arthropoda; class Insecta; order Diptera; family Stratiomyidae; genus Chloromyia; species Chloromyia formosa. Next base: position 151,316,388 of record OZ024815.1, on the reverse strand, counting down.
CCTCATCATATGTCAATTTACATTCTCCTGAAAACTCATAAACAGACATGTATGTTTTCAGTGCGAAACGAAGTACCACACATGCCTAACGTACTATACACATAATACATATGTTTCTCTGGAAATTTCGTAAAATATGAAGAAACTTGAAAGACGTTGGTAGATACATAAAAGGATAAACGATACATATTTGCATCCAAGTCGATGTCTGCAGTCCTTTTGTCTTTTGCTTTTGGACTTCTAGAATAGATAGATTCTAACTTCCATCATCGATTTTGATTTGTTTGATTTTCAAACAATGCGTGCGATGCGGGGACGTCGCACTACACGCATTTACCGCATCGTTATTTGCCCGCATTCAACGCACCGCAACGCACACACCGCATTGTCCGTATCTACGCTCGACACGGCGTAAGTATTGACCGTACAATATACACATAGATCCAGTGCATAAACTTAGGTTGCTTGTACCAATCGCTTTCCTACATGTGTAAAGAGCAGCAGTGGCCTTCCTCACACGCTCGTGAATGTTAGGTTTCCAACTTAACTTTTTGGAAAAGATTACTCCAAGGAATCTTGCTCTATCTGCAAATCTAATCTAGTATCTCCCAGCATTGGGGGTAGAACAGGAGGAATCTTATAATTCCTGGTAAATAAAACAAGTTCGGTTTTACCCGGGATAATATTAAAGCCACAGAAACTGACCTACGGAGTAAGTTTAGAAAGGGCATTCGGTAGCACCCTGGTGAGGACACTAGACTAGAGAACTTGCCTCAATAGCGACATCATCTGCATAAGCAGTAACATTCCACCCCACTCCTTCCAGGTCTAGAAGCAGTCTATTGACTTAAAGGTCCCAAAGAGGGAGGGATAGAACACTGCTCTGTGGAGGGCCCCTTTTGACACATCTGCGCTTCGAAGATGAACCCAGGGAAGTGCGTACTACCCCCGATGTAAGCATCATGTTTGTTAGTTTGCCAACAGTGCACCGGTAATAGCATCCGGCAGGACGTAGCTAAAGGCGCCCTCAATGTCCAGACAGACGACCAACGGAAAATCCTTGTAACTAAGAGATTTTTCAATACAGCAGGGTTGCGTCCACCGATCTCCTCTTTCAGTAAGCATGCTGAGAAGAAGATAGAAGTCGCGGTTGAATACTGCCTCGTAGAGAGACATCAATTAGGCTTTCTAACAAAGAGAGTGGTCTCAGATCATTGGGTCGCGCGTTCGAACTCCCGCGCGATAAAGACCACTTCGACCTCAGTCCATATACGAGGACTATATTGGTATCCAGACTGAAGATGGTTTCAATCGAAGACAGTACGATATCTTGGCTGCGCTGCAGATCGGCTGGTACAAAACCATCAGGCCCAGATTTGAACGAATCGAAGCTAGATGTAATAATTAATATGTATGTATTCAATTTTTGAACACTGGCATTTCCTTCGAGGAAAATCTCTCACATCCGCTTTCAGGTCGGTGACATGAGGTGAAAACTTGACCTAATTTTAGAACATACATACGCAAATGTGCATACAAAGGAAAAGGATTTAGAGTCACTGTTATTTATTTCCATGGAATGACAATTGACACTCACCTTCACAAAAAAAAAAAAACAAAAAACAAAACAAAAACAACGCAACTTAAACATTTCAATGAAAACGAATTATTTTAAATTAAACCTTATCGAATGTTCGGCATCCACTAATCGTTTTATTCCTTCAATTCCCTTTTCAAAAGCCCTAGTTTGTTTTAACGCAACAAGTAGACTTACATAGGCTTAGGACCATGTACGAATACGTTCGTGTGACAAATTGAAGTTTGTCTCCATTCGTTTGAAAGGAAAGGATTTCATTCAATTTACTTCACCAAAAAATCGTCTCTCCGTATGAACGTTTGGTATACACACATACATACCAATACCATATTTTTCCTCATATACGAGTATGTCCTGCCACGCATTCACAATCAAATGTAAGAAAAATTCCGATTGAGCACAGAATATAGAAAGTTATTCCAAGATTTCGAGAAAATCCTCGGTATTTCGTTTGAAATTATATCCAAGGGCGATTGGCTTATTGGCTATAGAACTTGAAGGTGAAGAATTTCAAATATTTAGTAAATTCGTTCTTCAATTTCATATACATGTGTTTAGATATGCATTGTATATACTTATATGGCCTTCCGTAGCGGTTATTTTTTTTGTGGCATTCTTTTGATGTCAACCGGAAAGTAATAAAAACACATTTTTGCAGAAACATTTCAAGGAATTTCAAGTTAGCTGCCAGAGTATGAAACATTCCGTGAATGTTTCCTGCGGAAAGTTGATATATGAATAGCAAAGGTACGAATATGTAGACAAAAATGTCTAAAGGAAAATTTGAACAAGTATGAGAAGATTGTAGAAATTGCGTCTTAAAACAATTATCCTCCATATGCAAATTACGTATCCGCATTTTCGTGGAATTAAACCCAGTTTAAATTTTGTAACCTTGGCTTGAATTTAAAAAAAAAACTGAAAATTCCTATTAAATTAATTGGAGCCGCATTACTAGTGAAATCTTTTTTTTATTATAGTTTCGAGAGGATTGTTAGAAAAAAGAGATTCATTTAAATAGAATCAATGAATCCCGTCCCTTCAAAAAGTGTGTCTAACCAAAGAACCTTTAACGTTTCTCTTAATGATTGAAATAATTAAAACACAGAGCGTACTACAGATTCCCAAAGGATATATTATACGTAATGTAAACCACTGCCGGGTGGCACAGGATCTGCTTTAGCTGACCATCAGAGAGAACAGAGCAAATATTGCAATTATCTCTGATCAGTATAAAGATCTTAATGCCTCGATATGGGTTTCAGACAAACGCAAACAGGCAGCGGGCATGTGAAAGTCATAATTTCCAACGAGACAATTTTCCTGCGTACACAGTGGCAAAGTCCTTCAACCGACTGTCTTAGATTGTGGAGGAAAAGGTCTCTCAGACCGACAATACGGCTCCCGCGCCGGCTTCCGTTGATGCAATCATATCGCTTACAAACTTGGCAAAGCATGCACTGTGCGAGCGTAAGTGTTGTGTTGTAACCGCATTGGAAATCAAAAACGTCTTTAATTTCAGGAATTGGAGGTATATCCATGCTTCCTTAAATAAGATTGGAGTCCCGGATTATCTGGCAAAAATAATAAAAAGCTACTTCTCAAATCGAGTTCTTCAATACGAGACTAACGAAGAACCTAAACAAATATATAACGTGTCAACAGGTTTTCCCTGAGGATCCGCACTTGGTTCACTCCTGTGGAACATAATATGCATGGATGTTTCCGTCATTAAAGAGGTGAAAGTAGTTGGATTTGCGGATGATATAGCGGTCGATGTTGCCGCTAAGGATCCACAATATGTCAAGTCTACTCCAACGAGGCAATCACAATTATCAGATTGCGGTTGGAGAAGGTAGGACTGGAGCTGGTGTAGCGGAAAACGGAGTCCATTCTCATGAGTAGTTATAGAAAGAAGAAGGTATCTGATTGCAATGAATGACGCGAAGCTGACCTTTGGAGAAGGCGGTTATTTCCACTATGGCTTTGTCGAGAATGTTCGGATTATTTTTGACAAAGCCGAGGGGCCTAGAACGAGCAGGAGGCTCCTGGTATCCAGAGTAATCAACTCTATTCTGTTTTACGCATCACCAGTATGGGGCGAAGCGCTTCCCCACACTTGCAACACCAATCCAATCCAAAAATATCAGCTCGGTACATAGAAGGAGCGCATTGAGAATGTGCTGTGCATACCGAACAACATCACAAGAAGCGGCTTACGTCGCAGCTGGAATGTTTCCGATAGATATTTTGGTGGCCGAATCGTGTAAGCTTTATGGTTGTCGACGTTCCGAGGCTTGGGAGGCGTCAGAAGAACGGAGAACCACAGAGAAAGGATCATGGCTATGCCAAAATGGCAGCAGCGGAGGGAACAGGCAATAACAGGGCGTTGGACGTACGATTTTATCCCTAATATCGAGTGGTGATTGAATAGAAAGCACGGCGAGTTAAACCACTACCTAACTCAGTTCCTCAAGGGGCATGGGGGACGCCGAGAATATTTATAGATTTAAGTTGGACGACTCAGCAGTATGCCTCAGATGCAAGGGAGTCGCGAAAAACACGAAGCACGTGTTGTTCCACTGTCCAAGGTTTCATAAAAAACGGCAGTACCAGTGACATGAACGAGCATATGCTAAAGAATATGCAAAACTGGGAGGCAGTGAGTCGCACAATATGTGAAATTAAATAACTCAGGGGGGGGGGGGAGAAGAAAAACTTAGATCTGCACGGCGGAGTGACGGCTAATTAGCCAATGCAATCTCTGCGAAATAATATCGACAGGTGGTCCCGCAGGGAAAAATGGTAAGAAGTAAGGTGGTTTTGGGTGTAGTCAGTAAATATCCCATAACTCATGATATATGCGGTAGTCCGCTTTATGAGCAGCATCGATATCTTTGACAGATCCCTCAGGTCACCTATCAAAAAAAAAAAAACAAGATTTACTATGTCGCAGCCACAGTTGTCATTGACATTTATCTCACAAAATTGCCTTGCATTTTCCCCGCCTTAATGGCTCCCTCTATGCTGTGTCAATGTCAAGCAACCAGCCAAGTATCTCAGAAAATCCACCGCCAAGTGTCTCTTGAGCAAGAGTCTACAAGTAAAATTTGAATAATGCGAATATAAATGTGGGCAAATAAAACATTACAGATTACATACAGAATATATTCCGCTCCCAGATTATTCGTACATTCGTACTGAGAACGAAAAGATATGCCTCCTACTTAACATACTACACTAGCACTGGGACAACCGAGAGTCGCAGCTCACTCGCAGCCCCACTTGATGTTATTAAAAACGTGTTATGAATGGGGGATGTGAGAAAATTCACTCTGAGAAAAAAATAATTAAAGAAAATGGTCTCTGCTTAGCCGTCAAATGCACGGGGCGGCAGATAGTGGACGTCTGTTGTCAAAATAAATTTCCAAATTCGTCTAGCAGAGACTTATCTGTTTCTTTGTAGAGACAAATTTTGTGTATAGAGTGGAATCATTTAGCTATTTAGAACCTCTCATCTACCGCGGTTATGTTGTGAAGCATATTCAATTTCTTCAAAACGAAGACTTCTTATTAGGAGGTGGAATGCGGGCAGATGTACGCGGAGTTTAAAACAAGTTTTCAATTTGACTGTCTTCAATATGAACATTAACCAAGAGGACACCCTGAAAGTTCATTATCAAATATTGTTCGAGGTAAGAAAAGTTTGTCACATTCACATTGTTGGCTAGTTTTGATATGTGTAATGTGTACTTGCATGTTTGTTATGTGGTGAAATAAAAAAACATCGATGAGTCACATTCATTGCTGTTAATCAGACAGTAGAAATAGAAAACGTGATGACCTCTATCTTAGACTGATAGCGCTGATAAATTGACTTTAATTTATTATGAACAGGAAGGATTATCTGCAGTGATTATTTAGTGCTGATCGGCCGTTCTTTCATTGTTGTGACAGAGAAGGCACCGTCGTTAAGGGTCGGTTTCGAGTGAAACGACGTCTGTTACGGAGGTACTCGCAACGCAAAGTATCGATATCAAACACATTGCATAATTAATTGTAAATTGGTTGCTCTAGACCGAAATTTATTGCTCCTGCCGCTTCGCCATAGTTGACGTTTATCTATGGCGTTGCTAGCGTAACATCACTTCAAGCACCCCCATTTTTTAATACGGCGTTTATCGACGCTGACTTAAATGTACCTTTTCGTTTGTCATGATACATGCATAAAATGTATTTACAGATTCGTTATCTTATAAAATAAAATCAATGCCAGAATTGAAAGAATTCACGAATTACCAATATTCATGCAAAGCCATCAAATTTATTAATTTTTTGTGCTATCGATTGAGATGAAATTAAACTTTCGAGATCAATTTTTGTGTAGCGAACACGCCTCTTTCAATTTACTTAATACATACACATACTCGTATATTTGTAAAATACAATACACATACTTCTTTTTCTATTATAATAACTTCAGAGTACACGGTCGGATAGTTTGATTTCAATTCAAATATGTACTTGGCCATTTTCATGTACGAGTATGTTCACAAAATTAGCACAAGCAAATATCCAGGACAAAAATAAGGGCAGAATAAGTGATGTCAGTTTATCCAGTTGAATCCTTGTTCCTATACCATCCTAGTGTCGCATTGCGTATACAACATAAGCGGTGAAAATCCATTGGAAAATTGTAAATTGTGTTGGCAGAAAAATTTCAACCAATTTATCATGACGCTGAATCGGAATGCAATAGTTTTCAGTTCAGATGCGAATGTGGGCTGGCAACATTTTGATTAATACTCGAAAGTAAAACTGCAATCAGTTTAAGAGAATTTGTCTATTTTGATATAGATTTTTTTTTATATAATTTATTGTCGTTCAATGCATGAAACTATAACGGAATTATATTGCACAATACATCAGTATTTTCAAAAGAGCCGATTTTAAACAAAGATATGAAAGAATGCGGGTAGTTCAGGAGGCGCAACGTTTAGTACATTCGCTTTCTATGCACTGAGCCACTTCGCTATGTTGAATGTCGAAGAGTTTATATCTGCAATGATCTGGCGCAGCTCGTTGCCTGCTTTGTGTATTTTTGGCTAGCTCCTGATCCGGGGTACCGATGGGGCATCTGTAACTCCGCGACGTTCTTCACAACACTGCTGGATTCCTTCAAGGCCTTTACCACTCTTTTCACTAACTCTGGTAGCGAATTGGTCCAGAGCTTGACGGTTTCACAGCTCTGTTGCTTAATAGTTCTTGATTGGCGTGATTTTATTATTTTTTCGACGCTGCACCTCGCATTCTCTTTGTCCTTGCTGGTAAGATGGCAGATGGCACCTTCCACATTAATTATGGTATCCTCAGTGTCAAATCTGCCCACTTGTGCATAATTTAGTACTTTGTTAGCTTGGGTAGTTAGCCAAGTCGAACAAGCAAGCAAGTAAGAAGCCAAAAATGTAACTATTTAGTTAGATAAGGAAGGATTGTGTAATTTTAGAGTAGTCAGTGTCAAAAAATTGAGGAAGAGAGCAAGTATGTAGCTCTCCAAACAATATTATATTCGATTGAACAGTAAAAAATCTCGTAATGGAAACGCGTTGGTTTGGTTGTATTCAATTTTAACGAGAATAGGACACGAAGAAGTTAACGTTTTCATATTTAAAAAAAGTTAATTACATTGCGATTTTATGTAATCACCGCTAATGAAACATTAATTCTCTTTTCACAAAGTTTTAATGCTTTTAATTACGACCATAGGTAAAGAATTTTTTTATTTTGTTGCATGTGCATGCTCAAATTAGGTTTTACGGATATGAGCAGTATGTATAATGCCCGAACCAGGTTGAACGCAGAAAGCAGCAGCAGGAACAACAACAGGCAGATCTGCTGTCGCCGATGTCGTTGCCGCTGCGTTCAATCTAGGTCGCTTAAGGGAAATGCATGCTTTCGAACTTGGCATTTCGCTGCCGCTGCCGCTGCATTCTGAATTCAGTCTGGTCCGGGCATAAGAAAGCTGTGCCTAACAGGAATAATCAAACTGTTTCTCATAAGTTTTATGGCACGTATACATTATCCTAATAATGAAAACACTGAATATGAAGAACTTAATCAACCATCTTTAACACTTTACATTTCTCCAAGTTGATCTTTGACGAAAAATAAACTTCCAGTCTGTTGCACATCTCGAAAGAGAACCCCTTTTAATGCGAATTTCCATTTCAGTCCGTAAAAAGTTTTCATGCGATAAAAAGTTATCTTCAAATTTAAGTATACCCATCAAATCGTGCGTAAAGCTGGCTAACAAGCTCCACTTTTATCCACAAATTTGATAATTTTCCTGACAAATGTATTCACACTGCCGGTATATATAATTTTTTTTATAAACATCATCTAACTTTTTAATTCTGTTTCAATAATTCGCATAATTCTAATCCAAATGCTACTTGCAGTGTATGAAAAAAAACTACTCTCTGAATAATGACTGTCAATTCCCACGAGCAGATACAGTCATCAATGGCAGCCAACCGTAAAATTACCACATAAAAATTTAATTTATTTTTCAACGAGTTTTGTTACAGCACAGTCACAGGTAGTAGAAATGCAGCGAACAGAATTCAACTATGCCTAGCGGTAAGAATACGCTTCAAATCAGTTGCAAAGGTCGATCATCCAATCGCACGGGCAATTTGTTTCTCTCCATAGTGTTACATATTGACAGATTTGGGAATCTACCTATACATAGAACGTGTGAAATCAGTGACTTTTCAACTTGACTTAACATTCTTTCGAACTCTTTCAGAAAAGCCATTTGGATTAAGGATTTCATGCTAAATCGCAAAAGTTTATTCCTCTCAAGTTGAAATTTTTCTTTGCGGATGGTGAATCAGGAACAGAATTTCTCATAAAATGAAGAGAATGTCAATAATTGTATTATTTTTGGTGTTGAGCACGTGCCGGTGCGATGATGTGCTAAACGGAGATTTGGAATGGTGGCAGAAAACAATTTTTTATCAGATTTATCCGCGCTCGTTCATGGATAGTGATGGCGACGGTGTTGGTGATTTGAAAGGTAAGTACAGTTCAGTGTTTACTTGATATTTGCTTAGTTAACTTACTTATTAGTCTATGTGTCCTCCGCAAGTCGGTTCCTGAGCATGCAGGTTGATTTTAATATACGGAGCATCGAGTACAAGCTTCGGTTTACAAGTTGGATCCGACGAGTTTCATCGCCATTCTCTGCTATCTTCGTCCCAAGGCAAATCAAGTTGTAATAATATAATAATACCCTTTCGAGAATGTGGTCGTCTCCGTCTGACCTCCGCGGAGTTTAACCTTTTTTTTGCGGGAATGGGTGATTGGGTATTTTTTTCTTTTTTGATGTGTACACCAACTTCCTTCGCTGCTTGATCAAGGGAGAGGCAGGTGTCTTTCGTAGCCACCGGTGACGTTGACAGGATAGTGATGTCATCAGCATAGCCCACTATTTGGACATTTGTGATCATTAGGATCTTCGTTGCGCGCACCGGAAGCTTTCGTATCAACTACTAAAGTACTATGTTGAATAGTTAGGGCCAGCCCATCTCCCTATTTTGCTCCAATACCCGTGTCAAAGGCATCCGTCAGACTGTTTTTAATTCCGACCTGTGCTTTTAAATCGGACATTGTCATCGCGGTGAGCCGGACTAATTTTTCCGGCATTTCAAGTGTTGCTGATCTTATATAGTCCACTCCGGTTGATTCTGTCGTACGCCCGTTTGAAGTCAACACCTATTTGGTGTTCATCGGTGTTGAATTCAGAGCATTTTTCAAGCAGTTGCTTTACCGTGAGCAGTCATCAGTCGGTCGATCTGTGGTGCATACTCAATGTGCAAGCGAACTTACGCCAGGCCTTACTCTCGGGTAAAACCTGAGAGTAGTAAGATATCCAAAGAGGTCATCATCATGCACAGTCCATACATTGTTGTATCACAAATTATTTCCCTTCCCCTTTTTTCTCTCGACTGTCAATTGCGTGGGGTCACAAACGCGATCAAATGCGACAATTAAAGCCGATGAATCACACTTGACTGCCGAGAATACAACTCTTCCCGGAAGGAGAAAATGAGCATTGTCCATTGGCTGGTTGCGGTTAGGTGCACATCTGTCACACCCTGCTGACCATGCCACGATGAAGACATCAATCAATGCGCTCATTTAAAAAAAACGTGCTCAAAAAACCGTAAAAAACAGGTATTCGAGCCGGTGTTCAAAAAATCGGGCAAAAACTAGCTCATGGTTACAAAAAAAAACGATATTAGTACCGGTACTGAAACGAGTACCGAGATTAACGGGATACCGCTTGTAATGCCGGTACTTACAAAAACCGAACAGGCTTAATTTGACGTGATATGGGCCGTTTTCACATTGTCTGGTTGAAGTTTATCCTACACGGAAAGAAAAATTCATTTTCATTTCAAACGTGCGCTGCGTTTGAAGTTCGCATTCGTTTGAAATCTTTCAATTCAATATCATTTTGTTTAAATTGAACGAAATATCAGTTAATACAAACGAATTTTAAAAAATGTGTGAATATTCACGCATTCAAATATTTCGTTCGAACCAACAGATTTCATTTAAACGCGGTGTTATTCATAGTGAACGCTTTTGCGTTCATTCTGATTAGTAAAATAATCATTTCATCACATATATTTTCTTTTGTTGGCAAATGAATAGACATGCATTCAAAACGAACGGAAAACGCGTTCAAAACGAATATGGACCCTGTTGAAATTGCCTTTAGCTTAAGAAACAAACGCATTCCTTTTTCATTTTGAACGCATTTTACGTTCAACATAAAAGTCAACGCAGTCGACTAGTGTTTATATGTTTATGCGTTTCATTTCATTTCCGTTATATAGTTTGATAGTTCGGACATCGATTTTTGTGCGCGCCGCGACAAATTAATTTCGCATTTTACTTTCAACATAAAAGTCAACGCAGTCGACTAGTGTTTATACGTTTCATTTGATTGATAGATTGATATAAAAAATTAATTTCTTGTAACAATGTCCGATAGTAATATTGAAATTGTGTTGTTAGAAAATTTTGTGATTACCGAGAGTGATAAGCAATTGTTCAACCTATTAAAATCGTGGGATTTAGAGTGTGTTTTTACTCAACTTAAAGGTAAGGTAAAATTCTTATCTAGTGTAAAATCTGAGAATGATACTTTAAGAAATAAAAAAGTTTTTCTCACAAAGACAAATTTTTGGACCAGTCGTTCCTATGGCAGCTATATGACGTAGTGGTCCGATTCCGTTGGTTCCGACACGTATACAGCGTGCAATAAAAAGAAGGCTTTGTACAAAATTTCAGCCTGATAGCTTTAAAACTGAGGGACTACTTTGCATAGAAACAGACAGACAGACGGACGGACAGACAGACAGACGGACAGACAGACAGACGGACAAAGCTTAATCGACTCGTCTCATCATACTGACCAAGAATACAGGGTTACTGGTAACTCGACGTATTCCTTGCAAGGCGTTATAATAGAGTCAAAATGCAACAAAATAAAGTCACAAATGTTCTGCCGATTTTCAGTGGTTACTGAGATATTTAAATTTTTAGGTTTTTAAAAAAGAAACACGGATGTAGTCATTTAAAATAAGAATTAAAAAACACTACTTAGTAACTGGGTCAAAACTTTTTTTCTTCTCTTAGCCAACATTGTGGCAGATACTTCCCAATCATTCAAAAATTATTCACATCTCGAAATTTTTAATTTAAAATACTTAAAAAAAAAATTTACAATTTTTTTTTACTTATTTTTAAATGTAGTATTACTCAAAAAAATTATATGACACAAAGTGTACAAACCATTACAAAAACATGTCCAGTATAAACAGTATTTTAAATTAAAAATTTCGAGATGTGAATAATTTTTGAAATTTTGAATGATTGGTAAGTATCTGCCACAATGTTGGCTAAGAGAAAAAAATAAGTTTTGACCCAGTTACTAAGTAGTTTTTTTTAATTCTTATTTTAAATGACTAAATCCGTGTTTCTTTTTTAAAAACATAAAAATTCAAATATCTCAGTAACCACTGAAAATCGGTAGAACATTTGTGGCTTTATTTTGTTGCATTTTGACTCTATTATAATGCCTTGCAAGGAATACGTCGAGTTACCAGTAACCCTGTATATGTATATAGTTTATATGGTCGGAGATGCTTCCTTCTGTGCGTTGCAAACTTCATGACAAAGTTAATATACCCTATCACATCCGTGAAGGGTATAAAAACTTTCGTTGTTGCTTATCCGCTTTTAGGATACATATAGTATATGCAAAAAAAATTTGAGGTGCCCTCCACCCCCTTCGCGCAGACCCGAGGGTTAAGAATTTTTAATGTTTTTGTAGTAACTTGCTCAAACAAAGTAGTGAAGTCAGTTTTTTTAAGAGAACTTATTGACTAGGCTAGATTTATCTCGAATAAAAAATAAATAGTCCATTTGACCTGAACATATATACAGATGCCGGCGTTGGGATAGAAGAGCTTCAATATATCACCGAAAGCCATATTGCCGAAATATTTCCCGGATTCCGATTAATCGGTACCAAAGCCAAATTTCAGGCTAAGTGGAGGCACTGGCATAATCAAGAATTTGGTGTAACTGTGAGTACAATATCTTTAAAGGTTGTAGAATTCAGAGAATGTCATCAGCCTTATTTTCAGAATTTTCAGAATGATGACACAAAATCTATATGTTCCGATGTTATAAATTGGGTAAATAAATTACCAGCAACTCCGTCATCCGGAAATTCTACCATCACTTCTACGGGGAATTTGGACACTACAGAGGTAAAACAAAGTCCTAAATTAAATAGTAAAAAATATTGTTGATGTTATTTTTAAGACAGAATGCTTAATTTTTTTGTTTAAACGGAATGCGTATTCACAGATCTGATGTATCTGAAGAAGCATTCCGCCTAGAAACACTCGTTTATTAGCCTATTAACTTTGTTACGTTTTTAATTATCTTTCATTTGAGATATACATATCTAATGAAAAATGCTTGCTCATATAGGTAGACATTAGAGCGATCCTGGAGGAAACAGTAAGAGGGAAATCAGTCCTCCAATACTATGATGAAAATAAAAATTTAAAACCGCTGCATCAGCAAATTTTGGCGAATTGTTTAATCGACTCACTGACCGCAAAAAAAGAAAGGCTTTCAACCGACGACTTAAAAAAATTAAGCGAGAAAATAGCACAAACATTTTCTTGTGAAAATTCGGTAAATGCAACGAAATCACAATAGATTGCGTTATGCTTAAATTTTTTCATTTTCAGAAAACATATTATACACCACGTTCAATAAGCAACAGTCATCCTACCGGCAAACTCCATGACCGCTATTTTAATAGCAGAAACCGTTTGAAGCGAAAAACTATTTCCCAGCCTTCAACATCAACTTCAAGCCTGTCCACTTTTGAAAACCTTCCCGAAGTTGATGATACGTTGGGCAAAACAATTCGGGCATGGTTGAAATACAACAACTCCCCTTTGGAGGATGTGCTCCATAAATGGAAGCAAACATTTGCCTTGCGTCAAATTGAAATTCGCAAGCCAAGCACATCACTGGAGAGTCTCATAACGGAGTGGCCCTTATACAAAAATGGCAGTATTGGACCCAAACTTGTAAGAATTACAACAACAACAGAATTTACAACATCTAAATCAAATGTAATACTTGTATTTTCAGATTTCACTAGATTTTGAATGCCTTTACCCTGGAAAGGCTGAGAAAATTTTCGAAAATTGGAGCCTTTTCGCCGTCCAAATAATTAAATATTTTAAGGAGACAGTCAAAGACAAGCAGTCACTGGAACTACTGTCACAAATAAATGACGATATTTCTGAAGGTTTGTGAAATTTTCCAGTGCGTTTTAAATTTCAAATGTCACAATCACTTTTAATGAAGATATGCATTAAAAATAATTGTAATATTTAAAATATTTCATTGATTGTAACTGAACCCTCTTTCTTTAGCCGTGACAGTGTGATGGTATTTTAAAGAAAAAAATTGATTTGGTGAGCAAAATCGAAATTTGCCTTTCCCTTCAAATTCAAAGATACAACTGTTCCAAATTTGAAGAGATTTTAAAATCTATTTTTTGATTGATAATTTCTTAACGGTATCTTCAACTAAAAAATCTGGCAAGTTAACAAATTGATCTTTATATGCCATTCAGAAGATAACACCATAAGGCAAATTTGTTAGTTCAAGGTAGCGATTTTGAAGTTGATTCAAAGTTTGAACTGTTATATCTTTGAATTAGCGGTAATTTCTGTAACCCAGGAAAAGCCGATTGATATGAAATTTTATGTAATTTCAGGAAGTGAGATCAATTCTCGGATTAAATATTTGTGGGAGTGGAAAATTTTGATTTTGCTCGCCAGTTTTTTTTTAAACGATTTATGAAAAATGCTATAACTCTGTAATGGTTAAAGATTATTACTTATTACTCTGATTTACCCATTGCACTTATCGTATTACTTAATAAACAGGGTGAGCCATTTATGATGGGAAATATTTTAAGAGTCGATAGTACTGTTCATTTGCGTCATGCGATCTATTTTCCTCAAACGTAACAAATGAACAGTACTATTTATCCATCATGAAGGGTTCACCTTGTACATAAAGAAATGCGATCAGTGCAAAGGATAAATCAGAGCTAATTCTCAAATTTTCACTGATGCATAATTATTTATCCTACAGCACTTTATCCAACTTTATATTCATATAAATGTGTGTGTATGTTTTTTTTTCAGATTCGCGAGATTGTATCATTATTCAGTTACTGAATTCGGTCATCTTGCCTACAACAGCAACAAACGATAACGACAGAGGAGGCCCAAGTAAAAGGAAAAAGATTACAATAAAAGATGCAAGGGAATCGCTCATTATTCGAATTGACAGCATTAATTTATTTCAACCGTGTTTGGAAGACGTTAAGGACAGGTTTTACAAAAACAAAATTACATTACAGCCCTTCATTGTTGTTGTAGGCAAAAATCTTAAATCTTTAGAAGAATTTTACGTTTGCGTGGATACATTTAAATTTAAGTGTTCATCATTCTTATCTTCGCTGGATACATGCTTTAAGACCTTCCATGTATTTAATTTAGAGTATCCTGAATTTTGCAGTGGAGCATGGATATTCATTCAAAGATATTTCTTTGACTTTACATGTTCAAATGAAAAACCTTTTCCACGGGTTTCCGGGTTAATTTCTTATTTGAAAAATTTAACGAAGTGAAAAACACGATCTCTGATATCTTCTATAGACTACTAATTGGACAAGATCCCACTACATTAAGGATATCTCTCATAAAAAAAAAGCAGATAGATGCAAGAATTTGAAATGCGATCTTAGGCTATAAAATAGATCTTGAAAATGTATACCTGCTCTATATGTCAGAATATTTTTAATTCGGTGATAGATTTAATAAATCACCTTAAAAGTGACCACAAGATTCCTTGCTTTAGTACCTACAAATGTGGTCAACATAAATGTTACCAATCTTTTAGTAGTCGAAAGGCATTCAAGAAGCATTTGATGATGACACACAAAAATATTGACACTAATTCTGTTCCAAAGAATAGAACTGATATTCCTGATTGTAGATTATTATTAAACCAACCTGAGATTCCACCAACAAATAATTTGGCTATAAAGTATGAATTGGAAATTAACGAGAATGAAAATTTGAACACTGTACAAAAGAAAGAGGAGGCTTTAAAAAAAATAAATAGTACTATAGTGAATTTTTCGTCCGATCTCTACTCCAAATCAAATATAAGTAGAAAAGATGTTATCACAATTCAAAATAATGTGTCAGTCATTACTAAATCCATTGTAGATTCCTTGATAAGCTGTAATATTTTAAAGTTAAACGCTAATTCAACTGATATTGTTGAAGCTTGTTTGAATCCGTTTAAAGATATAAAGTCTGAATATCTATACTTGCAATTTATGTCGAAAAGGGGTTTATTTAGCTATCCCATATGCCACACTATAAATAATGAAATTCACGAAACAACGCGAAACGGAAAATCCACATTGGATGAAGTCTCCTCAAAAGGATATTTCTTATCACTCGATTTCCAAATAAAAAAGTTCTTCGAACTTCCTGGGGTTCTTGAAACTACATTAAAAAATATTGAAAATTTACCAACAGGCAATAATATTAACAATTTTATTAATGGGGATTTATTCAAAAACAAAAAAGATATAATAGGAGAGGATAAAATTATAATTCCATTCTTTTTGTATACTGATGACTTCGAGGTAAATAATCCTCTCGGCTCCCATTCGTCTCAAGACAATGTTTGCGCCATCTACTATAGCTTTCCAGTATTACCGACTCATCTTCTCTCAAGCCTTGATTATATATTTGTTGCTGGGTTTATAAAGAGCAGTTTTATCTTTGAGTTTGGGAATAGCTCATCATATTATTATCTTATTGAGCAGATAAAATCGCTGGAAAGTAATGGGTTAGAGGTTACAGTAGAAGATAAAAAGTATAAACTGTATTTTACGCTAGGACTAGTTTTAGGCGACAATTTAGGAATTAAACAATTATTGGGGTTCGGGAAATCCTTCAACATGCTCAGATATTGTCGTATTTGTGAGAGGACCAAAGATGATCTTCGGAAAGATTGCCTTGAATATTCTTCTTCTATCAGAAATATAAATTCATATAACAGTGATTTGGAAAAAGATGATTACAAATTAACAGGAATCAAAGAAATGAGTCTCTTTAATAATATACCTTCTTTCCACGTTACTGAAAATTTCTCGGTTGACATCATGCATGACCTTTTCGAAGGTGTATGTAATTACGATCTATGTCAGGTTCTATTAAGTCTTATAGACAGTAAAATTTTTACTTTAGAGACCCTAAATTACAGAAAAGGAATGTTTGATTATGGTATCACAGAAGAAAAAAATTTATCTCCTACTATTCAATTAAGTCGATTAAAATCTAATAATTTAAAAATGTCAGCTCGCGAAATGTGGAGCTTCGTTCATTTTTTGCCGCTTATCATAGGGGACTTAATCCCATCTAATAATAAACACTGGAAACTAATATGCATTTTAATAGAAATTGTTGATCTCGTTTTAAAAAGTACTTTCACCTTGAATGACATTAATTTATTAGAAAAAATGATAAAAAAACACCACCAACTTTATATTCAACTTTATGGATCCCTTAAGCCGAAACACCATTTTTTGGTGCATTACCCTTCTACGATTAGAAAGAGTGGTCCGCCAAAATTCTTATGGTGCTTTCGCTTTGAAGCTAAACATAAAAATTTAAAGAAATACGCTCATACTATCTCATCAAGGCGGAATATTGCATATTCGTTGGCGCTCAAATCTTCCTTACAGTTTACCCACTTTGTAAAAGACAATTCACCTTTTCCGATTGATATTGTTCACGATACAATTCCAATTTCAAATGTTCGTGAATATTCAGCATATTCAATACTATTATTTCCATTACATATTGAGTGTAGTTCGATTTTGGAAAAACTTGTTTATCGTGGAACAGAATACCGGAAAAATTTGTATTTATCTACTAATAATAATAATCGTAACATGTTACATTTATACAAAATATCCCATATGGTTGTTGATACTTTTAAGAATATTTTTATTATATGCTCTGAAATAAACATCATTAAGTTTAACAAACATTACCAGTCCTACGAAGTGGGAAGCAACAAAAATGTTTATGAAATTCACAACATTGAGTTTTTCGACAGTTATCCAATGCACATTTATACTTTATCCAATGGGAAATGTTTTCTAAGAAACAAAACCATATAGGTCCTTTATATTTTTATTTTAATGTTAATGAAGGAAAAGACTCATTGAAAAAAAGAGTATTTATTGAATTTAATTTAATATCGGAAACAACTTAAATTCTCGAGTTGTCCTTAAGTTTGAATCAAATTCTGAATTTATAAAAAAAAAATTAACTGCCACTGACATATATGTACATGTATTTATTATCAACCAAATAAAGTTTAAATTTGTTTTAACTTTTTATTAAAATAAAAAAATTATTGAAATGTTTATTTCTTGAATTTGTCCCAGTTGTGTGCAAAGCAAAGTTTAATTAAAATCCTAAAACTATTAAAATTCTTATTTTCACTGACATATACATATATTTGATATCTACAGAATGTTTGATTTAATATTTTGTCTAAATTAAATATTATATTATCACAATTATCAAAAATTACAACAAAACATATAATGGACTAATGTTTTGGTATAAAAAAAAGCGCAATTTCACTTTCTCAATACAATAAAATAAATATTCATTTATAGAAAATCATTGTTTTATTTATATTTAGATAAAAAGAATCAACTAGCAGTCTTTTTAGCTAAAAATTTAGAATTCGTTCATCGCTGAACAGTGAACGTTTAAATTGAATACAAAACTCGTTCGTTACAAATGTTTCTAAAATGCTCAATTTGAACATTTTGTATAGTCAATAATGAACACTGCGTTCAAAATGACAGGATTTGCGTTTGAATTCGAACTTTCAGTATCCTTCGTTTTAAACGTTTTTCGAATTTGATCTAAATGCCCAACTTGTTCCCTCTGACCATTTAACGCTTTCAATTTGAACGAAAATCAAGTTCATATTTGAACATTTAATATAATCAGAGTGAACACTTGGTAGTTCAATATGAATATTTTTGCATTCAAAACGCTCGCGTTTATTTTGAACATTCGATGGTTGTTAAAACAAACATTTTCGCCATTGGAGCCTTTTTGAACGCTAAAATGCTCAGATTGAAGCAGTTTTTCATTCAATATGACATGTTCATTTTTCTCCGTGTATAGACAAACGTGCACTCATCCTCCAGTTAAAAATTTATCGGACAATAATTCCAAACAGCTGATACGGGCTACTGAGATTCTGACAGCTAGAAAACAGTTCTAGCGTTTCCACATTCAAATAAGACAATTAAACTAGAGCAAAAGGAGTTGAAAGCAACTCCGCCGCAAATTAATGCTGAGAGACGATACAGACGTAGAATAGAATAGAACAGGCGGCAAAATTCCGCCAAGAAAATCGACTGGTTTTCTACTGCTTTAGCTGTCTACTGCATTATCATATTTTGAGTGTTGCATATGCTAAGGTTTATTTTAGTGTCCCGGATAGCGAACTGGCAGTTTAACTCGATATTGAGAAAACGATCCTATGTCCCACAAGGGTATAACCAACAAAAATAAAACTACTGAAGAAACGCAGATTTTGTGTCTTTGCGTCTAAGAAAATGGCGTCAAAATCACAATTTTTTTTTTGGGATTGGTAATTTTTGTTGGGGGTTCGTGTCATCAATTTTTCGGAGGATAATCCACTTGGGGTAAAGCTCGCGGTGCTAAAGCAAACTAATTGATTCCTGCAACTCGCAGTAAAACATCTTTTACATTTCAGTTCTTACTCACAAAAAGTTGTCTTATCCTTCAACAAACTATTTGGAATGATATTATTATTAACGTCATTAGCTACCAACAAATATATAGTCTTATGCCATTTCAGGTATCATATCAAAATTGGGACACTTGAAAGAGAGTGGCATCGAAGCAACATGGTTGAGTCCTATCTTCAAATCTCCAATGGTCGATTTCGGATACGATATATCCGATTTTATGGATATTCAAGACGAGTACGGTACCATGCAGGATTTCGAGGACTTAATCAAAGAAGCTAATAAGTTAGGTAAACAATAACTACTAATAATCGAGATCCTCAGGTTCAGATCTCCTTATTCTCTCTTATTCCTTTAGGAATTAAAATTATCCTAGATTTTGTTCCCAACCACTCGTCCGATCAAAGCGAATGGTTCAAAAAATCGGTAAAACGTGAACCGGGATATGAAAACTTTTACGTATGGCACGAGGGAATAGTGGGTGAGGATGGAAAGATCCAGCCACCAAACAATTGGGTGAGTGTACCTTGTACACCCATACGCTTATATGAAATAATTTAACCTTTCTAATGGACATTTAGATATCAGTTTTTGAAGGATCCGCGTGGACCTGGAATCAAGAGCGTGGCCAATACTATTTGCATCAATTCACAGCCGCTCAACCCGATCTGAATTTTCGCAATCCCAAGGTACTTGAAACCATGGACAATGTTTTACGATTTTGGCTTGATAAGGGTGTGGCGGGCTTTCGAGTGGATGCCATCAATCATTTGTTTGAAGTTGAAGATTTTCGCGATGAACCGAGAAGCGGAAAGCCCAATAATCAATCATACGAATATCTCGAGCATTTTTATACGAAGGATTTGGTATTATACCTATATATCTTCATAGTTGTCAAGCGACAAGTACTAAAACTATCGAACCTTTTTCTTTAGCCTGAATCTTATGAAGTTGTCTATTACTGGCGTGAATTATTGGAAGATTATCAAAAACTGAACGGTGGCGAGAGCAGAATTATGATGACTGAAGCATATGCTAATATTACTTCAACAATGGACTTCTATGAAAGTAAAACTGAAGTGCAAGGATCGCATATTCCCTTCAATTTTCTGTTAATCACGAATCTTAATCAAAACTCCGATGCTCGAGATTTTCTGTTTAATATTCAGCAATGGTTATCGTATATGCCACTTAAGGGAATAGCGAATTGGGTTTTAGGAAACCACGACAGACCCAGAGTCGCTTCCCGTTTTGGATCTGAGCGTGTTGATAGTATGAATATGCTTTTGCTTACATTGCCTGGAATAGCTGTGACATATAATGTAAGTTATTCGATATTTGTTCAACTTTCAGAGTTACGTCTTTGTTGAGCACAACCAAAGACACAACCCGTTGCCATAAAACAAGCAAATGCGGATTAATATGCGGGCAGACTAATCATAAAATGAAAATTTTATTCAAATATCATTTTCTAGGGTGAGGAAATAGGTATGGTTGATCACAGAGATATCACGTGGGAGCAAACCAAAGATCCTGCTGCAAGACGTTCAGGTTTTTCCGAAGATTTCAGGGAGATATCGCGAGATCCTGTTCGAACACCGTTTCAGTGGGATGATACACAAAATGCTGGTATGAATAATTTTGATTGATTTCCAAGCAATCTATGTTAACCTTGCTTCTTCACCAGGATTTTCAACGGCTACGTCAACTTGGCTTCCAGTTCACCCGAATTTTGAAAATTTGAATCTTGCAAAACAGAAGTCGGCCGAAAGAAGTACATATAAATTATACAGAAAGTTAGCAATGTTGCGAAAACATGAAACACTGCAAAAGGGCACGTTTACACCATTGGCACTACGACGGGATGTCCTGGCATTTAAGAGGTACGTATGCACTTGTTTATTGTATTCAAGGTAAGACTAGACTAAATATTTCTGATCCCAACAGAGAACTCAAGGGTCACGATACTTTCGTAACGGTCATCAATCTTGGAAGTTTTGAACAAATTGTAGATCTTCGATATCTGGGAGGATTGCCCGATACACTAGTAGTTGCTGCGTCTGGTTCAGGATCAATATATCGCGAAGGGTAAGTAACATTGAATACATTGCGTGTTTGCATGTTTTTGTATTTGTCTTACGTTGTGTTTGATTTGAACGAAAAGGGATAAACCCACTACGGACAATTTGAAACTTGGAAAATATGAATGTCTGCTGTTAACAACAAGGATATTGGAACAAATTGTTTAGTTATGCGAATTAACCAGTGTTGCTGTTGTTGTAATGCATTAATTTCTGAAATATTAAAATATGTTGTTTGTCATGATTCGTCGATTGTGTGTTTTAATATATTCTTACAGCATCCAGAATAACAACAAAAATAATATAAATTTAATATTCACTTTTGATTTTAGTACCCATACGATCCTTTATGATATGTTCAAGCTGCAAGGGGCGGCCGTGTTTTCCACAACACATATAGACCACAAAAAGGCCCCTTGTGCTACCACCGCGTAATCATCTCCAGATGATTTTGATTTTCTTTTAAACAAGTATATTCAAATCATACTCTCTTTCTCTCTCTCGAAAAAGCAATGTTGGCATCAACCTTCTTCATGTCCGAATTAAAGTCCCTTAAAAGTTTTTCTTTTTAATTTTCTGACATCCTTTCATATTGTCCGCAATTTACCCAATAAAATTCTATCACCATTCTTTTGAATAGCGTGCTTTTCTTATGCATATTTTAAACGTGCCAAACTATCCATAAACGACCGTATTCTGCTTAGTATTCTGGTTATCGTAGTCCATTAAAAGTTTTCGTCTTTTAACCTACCTAAAATATTCATTAGACTTTTTATCTATACATCCTATACGTGAAAATATTTCTTAAGTGTTGTCAATTTTACTTTGACATGTAGTATTTTCGACATATACATACATACATATTTAATATTTTGCAGAGAATATTAGATTCTTGACCTCTTAGAAGGTATTTTTCCAATCGGTGATGTTTTTTACTTTGAAAACTTGTACTTTGTTTTGTGATTGCAACTCAAATTTACTAAACTTCTCGAAGTTGATCGAAAAGGTATAGATTGATTGGAAAAATATTGTAGTATTAATTCTAATTTGATGCTAGTTAGTAGTCCGGATGGCGCAACGGTTAGCACGTTCGCCTTCAACGCACTGGGCCCCGGTTCGATTCCGGGGATTTACGTGTCGGACTATGAGCCCACTCAGCTGTTAAATGAGTACCCATTATGGGGTAAATAACTCGGTTGAGCGTGTTGCTGATCACATACCTCTGCACAAAAACCGTCACGATCTAGAAAATGAGATGATGCTAACTCATCTCGAGGCCGTGGTTCAAATTGGACTGTTGCGCCAGTTATTTATTTATTTTATGCTAGTTTTATTTAACTCCTCCATGGGCATGGGCGCGTAAACATCTCTTGCATAGATATAACTTGTTGACGTTTCGATAGAATATTTTTCGGATGGTGCAGTTAATAGCATACACCTCCGCTTACGGACAAGCTTGGAACGTAGGTACTACTAGAACTCCCACATCTAGTAGTACCTACAGGTAGTTTTTATTGAAGCGCCGAGGATTAAACTTATGATTCTCTGGATATAGAAAGATGTAGAATCGTCGAGCGGCGACCGAGAACTTACGATTACTGAGCGCATTCCGAGCATAAGCCAACAGAATTTTTCGCTTAGACTACAGTGGGAGTAAAAGCGTAAAGCCGAGCTAAAAGCTAGACCGGGCTTAAACATGATAAATACGAAAAAGCACCGATCAAACATTTTTATACAGAAAAAGCGTGGTTGCCGATTTCGAAGCGTAAAACGAAAAAGCTTATGCCAGTACGCAGTACGCTTTGGTGGGACCAGTGTGTATCTTACATTCACCCACCTCTTCGCATCAGCAATCTCAGTTACAAGCTCGTTCCAAAAACTCGTTTAGTAGTCATAATGAAGGCGTGAAGCTGAAACATCTTAAGCTTCAGCTCGCACTCTGAACAGGCCCGAAGGCACATACATTCACGGCCACCTTTTTTATGAGTTTGCTAGGGCTTTAGGGGATAAGCCTTCGATGCGTAAAGGAAATTAAGGTTGAATGATTAGGAAGTACCGCACATTCCGCTTAAACTTTTGCTGGTCATAATTACTGGAGAATACAGTACACTGTAGGCTGTTCTACATTTTTATTGGTCGGATTAAAAAGGAGGCAACAAATTTACCGGTGCGACAGAATCTGATTTCAAGAGTATGGAGGTGGGTACGACTGGTAAGCCGGGTGTTATACGTAAAGACAGCAAGACCAGGGAGTAGATCAAGCATCTACAGCACAGTTTGACCTGCACCCGCCCAAATATAGGAATTATATTTAAGCCTAAGTCTTATATGGTTTTTTGTAGATTTGTATTTTTTTGCAGCAGTTAAGAAAACCTAGATATTTTAACGCATTTTTGGCAATGCCAAAATGTTCATTCCATTTGAGTTTGCTGTAAATGTTCGTGCCTAGGGAAGCTGAACCCAGATTGCTCACGCTATTAATAAGGTTAGTGTAGGAAGCAGGCGGAGCACACAATTTATTGAAGATTAAACAACATTGCGTTTTGGAAGCATTGAATACTACTCGGTTGGATTTACCTCAGTCAATGATTTTAGAAATATTGTGATTCAATGAAGCATACATGCGGTCTCTGTTGATTGTAGAAGCGTTCCCGCGAGAGACAGCCACAGAATCAAAGGAATATGCGAAATCGAGGGTGCTATCGTCGGCAAACTTGTGGATCGCATTGGACGTTAACTACAAATTTTTATTTCTATTGCATATACCTATATATATTTCGGGAACGACTTACCCCCTTCTTCACGTAAAGGACAGGGGCATCGAGTGGCGAAAACCCCGCCCATGTCTCCCGAACTGAGCTACAGCAAGCACGGGCATCTTCGGGTGCCCACCAAGCCGTCCGCTACAGCTTATATTCGTATATAAAATTTTAGGAAATATATCACTCTTTCAAAAAGTTGTAAATTACTTTTCAGTATGACACATGCCTCAGAAGTTGTTTTTAAGCAATGTTTACATTTGTGTTTTGTGAATTAATTTTTTAAGCACTGTTCCATGTGAACCAGTTGACGTTTCATCAGCATAAACTGGTCTCGGAAAATGCAGTTGCCAGCATGAATCTCCTGCCCATCCATGGCCACGAACGTCGTCGTGGACGGGATTCGAACCCGAAACGCCGGTAGTCAAACCTGAGACTGATGCCTCAACACACTGCGCTACCGGTCGCCCCAGTTTTCCATAAATTATTTCCGTTTTTCGGACGAATTGAAAGTAGTCCGGGAATGTGAACCAGATGTATTATTTGGAAATTGTATACTGGAGCTGTTACGGAGTAGACGGTTGCCCCGTTCGAGGCCATGGTTCAAGAATAGAAGGTTACGCAAAGAAGTGTGCAACTTTTTCGTTCTCTCTGCGCATGACGTCACAGTTTTACTTTTCGAAAGCTTTCCGTGAATTTGTTAGGAAATCAGATACTTTTTTATAGAGAATTCGCTTACAAATCTTCAGTTTTAATCTGATTTTCGTGAAATCTTGAGAATTTGGCCTCCACAACTAGGGGAAAGTATATGTTTACATAAGATTTCAAAAAACTACCCTCATCCCCCTTCGCACCCCTAAAAGGAAATCTGCGAATGTATCTGCAAATTTATCTGCGATTTTATTCCGATTTTGATGAAATTTTTTATATTAGATCTTCAAGGCTGGGGGAAAGTTTCTGTCTAAATTGGATTTTGGAAAACCGCCCCAATCCCCCTTTTCACCCCTAAAAGGAAATCTGCGAATTTTCCTGCAGTTATAGTCCGATCTTGGTGAAACTTTTCATATTAGACCTTCAAGGCTAGGGGGAGGTGAATGTCTACACAGTTTTTCAAAGAACCACCCCCATCCCCCTTTTCACCACCAAAAAGGTATCTGCAAATGTTTCTACAGTTTTATTTTGATCTTAAAGAAATATCACATATTAGACCTTCAACGCTAGGGAAAGGTGACTGACTACATCGAATTTCTGAAAACCACCCCCTCCCCCCTTCACCGCTAAATCTCCAAATGCGCCTACAGTTTTATTCCGATCTTGATGAAACTTTGAATGTAAGAGCTTCAAGGCTAGAGGAAGGTGAGTGTCTACATAGATTTCCAAAAACCAACCCCATCTGTCTTCCCACCCCTAAAAGGAAATCTGCAAATTTATCTACAGTTTTATTCCGTTCTTTCTCCCAGCCTTGAAGGTCTAATATACAAAATTTCATTAAAATCGGAATAAAACTGTAAATCAATTCACAGATTTCCTTTTAGGGATTAGAAGAGGGATGGGGGTGGTTTTCCGAAATCCTATGTAGACAGTCACTTTCATCTACCCATGAAGATCAAATATGCAAAGTTTCATCAAGATCGGAATAAAACTGTAGATATATTTGCCGATTTACTTTTAGGGGTGAAAGGGGGGGGGGGGGGGGTGGTTTTCCGAAATCTTATGTAGACAGTCACCTTCTCCTTGCCTGTAAGGTCTCATATACTAAATTTCATTCAGATCGGAATAAAACTGTAGATAAATTCGAAGATTTCGGTTTAGGGGTTGGGAAAGGGGATGAGGGTGGTTTTTGAAATCTTATGTGAACATTAACCTTCCACTAATCTTGGAGGTGCATTATACAAAATTTCGTCAAGATACGAATAAAATCGTATGTAAAAATGTAAATTTACTTTAAGGAGGAGGGGCCATAAAGGGGGATGGGGTGGATTTTCAAAATGGCCTACAGACAGTAACCTTCCCCTTGTTGTGGAGGTCCAAAATACAAAATTTCATTAAAATTAAAATAAAACTGCAGATTTGAAAGCAATTTTTCTTTAAAAAAACATGAAACTTCGTACAAAATACACGCGCTCATATGAAAAATTGAAACTGTGACGTCACGAGCTTTTTCTATCGTTCGGTGGCTGAATAACGGACCTGCGCGTTGCGTAACCTTCTATTCTTGAACCATGGTTCGAGGCAAACGAACAGAGGGGAACTCAGAAAAGAACGGTCTGGATCGAGTGGGTGAACTCAGAGAGCCACCATACACACATGATTCGCCGCGTGGTGAGGGCGAATTGCGAACTTCTTATACAAATGTACAGAATGAATTGCCGTGAAACAAGTTGACGACTAACCAATTCACTTTCAACTCTGATCCAGATGTGATCACATACGCGATCTGGATCATCGACGGCCAGTTGTTTTGAATGGGAATGAGCTTTTGATCCAACGAAAAGAACGCGGCTAGTAATAATAAACAAAAAAGCTCTGAAGGAATATTTATTTTGTTCCCGGTTCTATTTTTCTGCTTGGATGACAACAGCGACGCAGCGAGCGACATTGTCAATTGGTTTATGTTTCTATTCAACTGTGCATATTTTCAAATTCTTACTCTATGGATGGAAATTTCACCACCGGTAAGTTTCACATATTTTACGATGAAACTTTTACTCTGACTATATTGTCGTGAGCAAACAGTAAAAACAGACAATGGTAGACACTGGACACAGACACCGTAGAAAGTTATTACTATTTACCTACCTTTGCCCATTACTCCTTAAAGGCCTAGCTGACATTTCGTTGGTATATAACAGGTTTCGGATGATGCATGTTGCTGGCATACACATATCTTGTCCTTTTAGTCACCTACTTCTCGTAGTAGGCCGAGAAAGCAGTGACTGATTTATACGCCCCAAATCACAAGCGGAAGTCACCAGAAACAACTATGGTCACGGCAGAATTCAAACCCACGAACCGGTAGAACAAGCGTCCGATTGACGACTCACCGCACTGAGCCGCCGAGCGCCAAGGATGTTATTGCTAAATATAAATTCTTATTGATTCCTTTTACATAATTTATACTCAGCTGAAGAATTTATTACTTTCGAGAATGTCTTTTGAACGCCCATTCAACTCAATTTCATTCTTATAATGCAGAAATCTACTGTAATCAATATCAATCATTATAATGTATGTATGCTCGTATATTTTCCGACGCACCGCTATCATGGAAAATTCTAAGTATGTTGATGACCATGATAATGAAATTTGTCGGAGTCTAGCTTTTATGTTCAACGGCTGAGCCCATCTTCAAATGTCGACGCTGAGCATTAACAATTTAATGTGAACTTGTTGATTATAGTGAGCAATTTGTCTAGAACAGAATAACTGTGTTTCGTAGACGTATTTTAATGAAGTGCAATATCATGATGTACTCTGCGGTAATTTATTTTGTTTACTACTACAATGGAGGTCACAGAGAAAGAGGGGACATATCGCACCTTCAGTCACTAAAATACAAAAATCAAGTTGCTATAGCCTTTGGATGTTAGGCATCCAACATAAAATGTTCAATAGGGGACGAAAGTGGAGATTACACCACGATGTTTTTAATCTTTGTATGCCATCTTTATTGCAAAAATCACTCGTAAAAATAAGAGTCAGTAGTGGTATTAGAAGCAGTCTGACTGAAATTTTTGACGAATTTTTGCTGTTCGTGAGGATTTAAGCACTTAAAAATAAATAAATAACTGGTGCAACAGTCTAATCTGAACCATGGCCTCGAGATGTGTTAGCATCATCTCACTTTTTAGATAGCGACGGTGTGTCTTGTGTAGAGGTGTGTGATCAGCAACACGCTCAACCGAGTTATTTATCCCAAATGGGAACTCATTTAATAGCTGAGTGGGCTCATAGTCCGATACGAAAATCCCCTTTTTTACCGCGTTCAGTAGGAACCAAACCCGGGCCCAGTGCGTAGAGGGCGAATGTGCTAACCGTTGCGCCATCCGGACTACTACCCCATAAATGCGTACTCATTTAACAGCTGATTGGGCTCATAGTCCGACACGTAAATAACCTTTTTTTATCGAAAACTACTGCATTCAGTGAGAATCGAACCGGAGCCCAGTGCGTAGAAGGCCAACGTGTTAACCGTTCCGCTTTTTTTAAGAAATTTATGATGCAATTTCTAACTTTTTTTTCTGATAGGACAGAAATAAAGGACTTGAAGTTAATTTGATTTTTGTAAAATAAATTTTGAAGGTTATTGACAAAATTTTAAACAAAAATTAATTTTTTTTCTGGTTACATGCATTTTGGCAATCTGACTCGGTTGAAGTTTTAACTCGCGGAATGCATTAAAAGAGGGCGAGGCACTGACAATTTCGTTTGTAAGCCAATGTATGAACCACAAAATAACCTCTAACTTCATCAGGATACCGTGTCCTGTAAAGAACCCGATATCCAAACGATTAATCACGAAGAGCAAACGGATATAACTTAAGGATGAAAAGCGTTTCCGGGGAGTCGGGATGTGCTTAGTCATTAGTCGCGTTCAAAACAACCCCACAGAGTTGATCTCTGCATCGAACGGCTTAGATCAAGTGAGGAGCGAGGTTGAACAATTGATGCATGTATAAATATAATAAAAGCACTTTAATAAAAGGGGAAAAAAATCCCATAAATTGAATCTTCACCATCGACATATTCTTGGTCAATATGATGAGACGAGTCGATCGAGCTTTGTCCGTCTGGTTCTGTGTAAACTAGTCCCTCAGTTTTAAAGCTATCGAGCTAAAACTTTGTACAAAAGCCTTTTTTCTATTGAACGCTGTGAATATGTCGGAATCAACGGAATCGGACCACTACGTCTTATACCTGCCATAGGAACGACCGGTCCAGAAAATTCGTCTTTGTGAGATTTTTTTTAATTCTTAAGATATGTTTTTACATTTCACATTAATCAATAGTATCTTTAGTCAAATCATATTCCGGAATTTGGTTGGAATTGGACTACTCTATCATATATGTCGCAGTCATACGAACGACCAAAACGTTCTAAAAGCAAGTTTTTGTCAGAAAAAAGCTTTATTTCTGAAGGTATCTTTACCAAATTTCGTATTATTTAATCATATTGACTGGCAAACCACATTCCTAAATTTGGTAGAAATCGGCCAACTATTTCATACCTCTCATAGAAAGAGTGAAATCGGAACAAGTTTTACTACTAATTTCAAAGTGGCAAATGCACCATAAGTCACAACGAAGGTATTATACCTTCGGCAAGCTACCCGAAGGCCGCACCATGAAATAAGACATTTGGCAATAAGCCATTAATGGATAATTTCGGTTGAAAGCGAAAGTGGCCATGCATGTATATTTTCGCTTTCGTCGACATACGTTACTTCGATTTGAAACCGATACTATTCATGCATGGATTATTTCGTTTATTTTCCGATGAATACTTCCGGTTCTAAACGAAAGTATCTATGTATGTATATGGATTACTTCGTATGACTAATTTCGCCATGGCTTATTTCGGTGCCCCACGGCACTCTATGGGTACAACAGTCTTTTTTGAGGGCTCCGCCACTTTCGCCATAGCTTATTTCGGTTCCACGATGCTAACATTATTTGGTTTTTTTTTTCGGCTTGAAACCGGGAATGTCTATGCATGGACACTTTCGTTTCACACTCAATCTTCAATTTCGTTTAAAAACGGAAGTCAGTATATGGCTATTTTCGCTTTCGTTCGGATACTTCACTTCGATTTGAAACCGATATTATCCATGCATGAATTATTTCGTTAATTTTTCGATGAATACTTTCGGTTCCAAACGAAAGTACCCACAAATATGGATTATTTCGTATGGCTTATTTCGGTGCCCCGCCGAAGGCAAGCTTGTTTTTTTTTTATTATTTCAAACATAATACAAAACATTTCTTTTTCTTTCATTTTCACAGTGACATGGTACGCATTGTATTTTTGAAATTATCACCAAATGACAATGTCCTATTCAGATGTGCTGTCGAGGAGAAAAGGTACAATACGTAATTCGTTTTTAATTACATATAAATGTATACAGGGTCTCCCGCAACTATCACATAAGCGATGTTGCGAACGATTCTCCATATACGAGTATTTAGCTGCCACCGGCATTTTTTTTTTGTGAAAATTTCCTATCTCGCATTACAAATAAACTCTCAATCTCAGCGAATCTTTTGCCCTTATATCTATTCATCTATCTATCTATTCATCCCATAAAAATCAGAGGAATATTGTAGTTTATTGATTGTACTGCTATGAAACAAAAATTTTTGTTTTTAATTTTTCTAAATCTTGCCTTGGAATTTACGTGTCGGAGTATGAGCCCACTCAGCTGTTAAATGAGTACCCATTTGGGATAAATAACTCGGTTGAGCGTGTTCCTCATTACACACCTCTACAAAAAACACACCGTCACGCTCTAGTTAAGGAGACGATGCTAACTCATCTCGAAGCCTTGGACCAAAAATTGAACTGTTATTTATTTAGCAGCTAGAAATTAAAAAATTGGATAAAATGATGTTAACTCGATTTGATGATACAGTAAAATAAAGAATTAATTTTAGAAACACGACAAATTATGAATGAAAAAAGCAGGAAAAATGTGACGGAATTTTTTTTTTCTTTAAATATTCATATTTTTTATTTTTTGCTCAGAATGACATGGGGAATCGTTTGACACACCGCTTATGTGGTAGTTGCGGACACCTTGTATATATTTCAACCTGCCCATAATTATTGATTTTGCATTTAAATTTTATTTACATGAATAACGAAGGCAACTGAAGGCTCAACTAGTACGTACTCTGCTATCTGTCTTGCAAGCTACGATTGCATTAGGACTTGTCTATAAATTTTATAAAAGCAGTTTTCGAACAAAGTTTTCCATATCATGATAATATCTATTTTTTACGGTAAAAGACAATATTTCAACTTTAAACTATTACATACTCGTGTATACTTGTATTTCAAATTATTAAATTATTCAATAAATTGCGGATCACTTTTTTTTTTAAATTAACAATGTAAATATAATTAGAAATAATATTCTACATAAATATAGTTTTTTGATAGAAAGAACCATGGTATGAAGTTGTTTTTTTTTATTTCATTATTTCCCAGTAATAATTTGCTGATTAGGGAAAACAACACAAACATCAATCGCCACGACGAGTGCACTGCACTCGAACCCGCAACTGACGGGTACCATGAGACATCAGACTGACACCTCAACGCACTGAGCTACCGGTCCCCCAGTCTCTGAATGTACAGCGGGTTATGTTATTGGTCAGCATCTTGTTTTTATGTTCAACCTGCAAATTTGTATTCTTGACAAAAATGTATAAAAAAGATCAAGGAACGCAGATAGGATTAAACGAATACCCTCAGAGCAACATGTCGAATTCCGGCCTTCCTGACAGTCAAAATATACTTCCAATCTGACGAAGCCATCCCATTGACTACTGCTTCATATCGTTCGCAAATCCAACTCCAAAATCACCAAAAAAAAACAAAATTCTTTTTAATTTTCTTAATTTTTAGTTTTTTTCCTAATTTTTTTGTTTTAATGATTTCTCCTGAATGTTTGGTATGTTTAAAACTGATCAAAACGCTGTTGCACGCAGAGCGAGCGTTAATGTTTGTGCGATACGGAGGGTTGCGATCCCTTAAGTGCGTAGCGAGCGGAGCAAATTTTAGACGTTTACTCATCATTTATTTTTCTTAAGGAACCAGCTGGCATTTGATCGCATAAAACAGGAAATAAGGAAAAAAAGATACTCGTATAGTCGCTATAGTACAACAGTATATGTTGAAGCTTTAGTGGCCCGGCTATTTCATTTTAAAAAGTGTTCAGAAAAGCAATAGCATAAAACACTTGGGCCCGGTTTTTCAATGTCCGATAAAAGTTTAACGTAACCATAACGCTTACCGCCACCTATACTCCGATTAAATTTAACTACACGAAAAACACAAACAGATGATACCGGCATGCTGAGATTTGACAGGTAGAACTGTTTACGTTTGCACATTGAAATCAGAACGATTAAACTGGTCATAAAGAACAGAGTTCTGGATGGAAGAGGATTTGGAACCAATTCGGCCGGAAATGAATGCTGAAAGACGGTACAGACATAGAATATAATTGTACATACGGAAGAACTCCGCCAAGAAAAACAGCTGATTTTGCCACAGCGATGTCATATTTTGATTGAGAAGAAAGAGATGGAAGGAAATGAAATATAGCAAGAGAAATGAAGTATTTTTCTTCAAGGGAGAAGTAAGAGAGGAATGCAAATTTAACATTTTGATTTGTGATTATTTGGACCGGGTGGGTGTTCCGACATAGAGGGACAAAAGGAAATGAAATTCGTCGCAAGAAGGAAGGATGAGGGGGATGTGACTTTGACATGTTGGTTCAAATCAAATGGTGACTATATGGACCGGTCGAGTAGCGGACGTATATCTCCCTTTACCAGATCGTATGTAGTGTAATTACTTCAGGGAATTTTGTGTTTGCGGAATTGAGTATTGCTATGCATTACATACCAGGATAAAACGCTTCGATAGACTAATGTGAATGTCTCGGTAATCGTAAGTTTAGCTGGACATTGAGAAACCGGTCCTTTTAATTCTATTGGAATAGATTGATCGATATATATTTTATCTGTTGATGAATGTTAGAACTACAGATGTTTACCATGATGTGCTGCATTTCACATATATTTCACTCTCAATAAAAGTAAATATCAAAACTTAGTATTCAAAAAGGACACCTCCTAACAAATCAAATCTGAAACTAATCATAAAAATTCAAATAAAATCCACAGGGCATTTCGAAAAACAGTTCCAGAAAAATGTATCAATCTGTTTGTCTAAAATAAGAACTCCGTATGTAACGACACAGAGCCCTCATATACCAAATCCGTATTCTGTCCCGAATGTAAAAAGTTAACGTGCCCAATTTTATATTCACCATAAATCGTATGCAAC
Organism: Chloromyia formosa; assembly: GCA_964017055.1. Classification (NCBI taxonomy): domain Eukaryota; kingdom Metazoa; phylum Arthropoda; class Insecta; order Diptera; family Stratiomyidae; genus Chloromyia; species Chloromyia formosa. The sequence goes on along the minus strand of OZ024815.1, from coordinate 151,283,363 downwards.
CGCGTCAAAGCAATGGTTTAAACATCATTCGAACAAAGACAACGAAAATCACACACCATCATGTCTGAAGGGTCTTTCTTTCCGAATTTATATCCTTACAGCATCTGCACGAGTGTAGCGATAACTTGAATAGAAGGTATACAACCGTATGGATGTCTGTAGCGAACACTTTCGCAATGGAAAGCCGGCAAAATTGCTCCGTTGGGAACCATTCGCTCAATCCCTTTGGCGCTCAAACGTTCCGTCTTACATTAAATCGAAAAAAAGGAAGAAGAAGGGAACTTGCAGAGCTAAGGATAATGTAATCGAAGTTGTGATGTCTAGGTCGAAAGTTGGGATTATATAATGTTTTTGCTTTTGTTGACTAAGAGATTTTGATTTGACGTTGCCCAAATCAATTCAGACAATAACGGACACGGCCATGGCCCTCTCCGTTTCAGTTTGAAGTTTTAGTTCATTGTAGCAAATACTTTATACTCGTATAACAAAAAAATATATTTTACGATACGAGTAAATTTTTTTTACGTTGAGAGTCAAGTTTCAGAAAAAAAACGAAAAGACTGTTTTCTCTCAGTTTTGTATGGTTTTTGAACCCACGAAGATTAAATTTAATGGAAAAGTTTATCAGAGTCGGTGGAAAGTCCAGTGTTTGGAAAATGTTACTATTTAGATTATTTGTTGAGAGTTCCTCACACTAAACCGATTTTTTCGCTCTGAATTTTCATATAGTCTGTACTGGATCCGTTGCTGAACTCTCGAACTTCTTACAACAAGACTCTTCTCGGGCAGAGAGGATCGCTTTAGTGACACTGACAGGCATAGGTGAGTAGTGAACCTCGTGGGAAAAAATCCCATCGATAATCTTGGAGGAGGGAACGGTGCTGGTCACCATCATCTCGCCATATACAATAAGTGCCTCGACCCTGATAAAATTTTTTCCGGTTATGCTTAAGCAGTTGCAAGACGTAGTAACTCCATGGCTAGTAGCCATGCTCAGAAACTAGACGTCACTTAACCACGTATGCATGGCTTGGAAGCGTGTACGTGTCGCGTTTATTCCATAAGCACGCAGATGCTGTCCTGAGTCCGCGAAGGAGTTTAGGCCTGCTCCAGACAGTAGCCCATCGCTGTCGGTTGCTAACGTGAATCTGGGCAGATAGCGGTTTGTGGCAATGAAGGATGCCAGCAATTGGCTTATAATGGCTTTCAAAATCATTTTGTACCAAACGCCACTGCCACTAACTGCTATACGCGACAGTTCTGCGATGAGCAAACTTAACACACCCACCACACAGATACTTCGGCGTCGGGGGGGTGAATTGTGGACTCAGTATACATTTAGACGGAGGCGGAAAAAGTTTATGTTAAACAAGACTTGGATGACTTAAAAGACTTAAGCGCTGGTCATCTATTGTACATCGCTTCATCAACAGTTCCGGTTAGTTTAAATTACAATGGACCCAGTGACGCACCCCCGAGAAATAACATACAAAAATGTCGATACCAATGGTTGTACCTCATACAACGGTGCACACCTAGCGCAAGTTGGGTTCTTCTGACTAGCAAACAGCCGAATAAACCAACCAACCTATCATTATATCCACTGATTTCTTTTAAAAAATATTGCGCCCTGTGTATGAAATATACAACCAAGAAAACCGTTATGTTCGTACTACCTAAAGCGAAGCTCACGAGCTAAAATGAACGTTCCTGCGGCAGCCGGTTCTTCGTACCGGAACGACCCGTTTTTCGACGGCCAAGAGCTGCGTAGCCCCACCGATGCAAGAAGAACTGTAGTATTTGAAGCATCGCCACCACAACAGCTCAGCTCAAATGCAGCTGAAGAACTCCTCCAATAAGGACTTCTGATATATTTTTTTTTTTTTGGGAATAATTCACTGGACAGTTTGTAGAGCCGAAGCTACGTGCCAATTTGGTTCAGATCGAACCACGCCAAGTGCTCGGAAAAATACACTAACGAGCACACAGCATGCAATATCTGAAAATGGAATTTAAGACACCAATAGGTACTATTAGCGTACGTTTATACTATGGCGGTGGCGGCGACGTTTTTTTTCCGTCGAAGCAATTAATGGCTAGCAACACATGGAAATGAATGGGAACGTTGTTATTAGGCGCGGTAGCGTTCGACGTTAAAACGTCGAACGTCGCGTCCAAAATTTTTAACGTCGCATGTTGGCGGACTGGCGTTCGAACGTCGACGTCGACGTCCACTACAAACACATGCAATTATATGGAAGAGTTTATATTACGACGGTGACGACAGCGTTTTTTCTTGAATCTTTTTTATAATTACATGCAATTACTCTTTGTTGTGGTGGTTTAGTAGGGATATTGTTTTGCGGATGAGGATGAGGGTGTGGATAAAAAATTGTTCGATCTCGAGAATGCGGAGGAGGATAAGGATATTTGATAATGAAAAGATGAGGATACGGATAAGGGTGAGGATGGAGATATATTTGTTGATTTGTTTCTACATGTGAAATATTATGTAGTTGTGAACATGAGAAGCACATCTGCTTCCAATGCACAAAGCAGCAATATTCTCCGTCTATCCATGATGTAGGCTCAAGAAATACCGAATGATTCCACGTACGTCGTTAAAAAACGTCGTAATATAATCACAAGCCAACGACGTTTTTTTAAGGTCGAACGTCGACGGAAAAAAAACGTCGCCGCCACCGCCATAGTATAAACGTACGCTTAATATTAGAAGCTTAATACTTTCTGATTTCTTAACAAATACCACCAATCTTTTTTAAATATGCACTTTAGTACTCTTTAGTACACACTGTCAGTAAAACGTCCTCCTTTGTGGGTCTCGGCCCAACTTGTAACCAGCAAAGAATCTGAGAACATTAAAATAAGGAAGAAAAAAAGCTTTCATATGTCCTGTCGCCTCATCTCCGCCATAAAGCAGAAATCAATAGAATCGGATTGAATAGTATCAAAGCATTTAAGAGGCCTATTTGGTTATTCACAAGGCGAACAAAAGTATCCTATTCTCGTTAGGCGGCCAAAAGAATCGTGCCTTCATCTTATATTGAATTTATGAGCCAAGACAAATGATTTTATTGTTCAAATTGAAGAGGCAAAAGATGCACGAGCCAAGCGGGATTGAATCCTAGTCCTACAGTCAGTCGTGACAAAAGGCAAAATATCACATCGGAATAAGGTGGAGGAGGCCGTTGTTCTGTGTACGTGTAAGGTCTTTTATAAATCTCATTGAAGCGTAGAGTTCCCGCAAAATCCTATATAAAAAGATTTTTTTTTCATTCTGATATAAGCCAACATGTTTCTCTGGTAGTTGGTTCGAAAAGAAGGAAAAATTTAAAGAAAAACACTGAAGACTTTTCAACAGCTCACTGTCTATTCATGAAAAATATGAAAAATTTGATGAAAAATTGTCGGTAAAGTCTGTGTTGGCTTTAGATGGTTTCATATAATTGCCTTGAAACATATTTTCTTTTAATGGTATAAGGTAGCAAATCGAGATCTTATATGAAAAGTATCTGTTAAATATACCAACTTTAAACTGGTTGCCATTTACATACTCCTCTTACTGGCCCATTTACATGTCATTTGAATACGTAATGTGAATTCAAATTCCGAGCTTTCAACCAATTCCCAGCTACACTTTGGCTCCGGGTAAAATACAAAATTGGAAAATATCGCTGGGAATTCTTTCCTCTCAGGAAACGGCTTTACATCACTTACGTCCTGTAGTGGTTTTATTTCAAAATCATTAGCATATTTCTGTAACCCGTTAGCACTTTGTAAGTGTCCTTGATGAATGGCCTTACTATAGTCAAATGAAAAGGAAACCCTTTAAAATCAGGACATTGGACTTGCTTGCAAAATTAACTAAGGTATGCATGCATGCACATGTCAACGAATTGTATGCGAAACAAAATGAACAGCCTGCTGTCATGCAATACGAATAAAAATATCCTCATAAAGGTAATACTGTAAATAGCGCTCCACGGAGAATTCTTGGGTCGTAATCCATTTCGAAACATAAGGATACCACAAGACACAAAGGATTTAAGTGCGAATTCATGGTTTACGAACTACAGCAGAGTGCGTCAATTTTAAAAGCTTATCGGCAAGCAAATAGACCAATATATACTCTGATTCTCTTCAATAGAGCAGGATATACGCAGTCTATTTTAATATTCTACGAGGCGATTTGTTAACGGATGCGGGTAATGGATTTTTCGGCAATCCGAATGGCATACAGACCAAACAATGGTGTTTGCTCTTTCATTAGAAATAGAGGAAAGAATGACTAAGGCAAGGAAGTGACCTAGTGTCATTATAACGTCTAACAACATCCCCCGCATTAGCGATCGATGTTATTATGTCATCAACATGCTTCCGACAAAATGATGTCTAGACAATTTGTATGCTGACGACATTACAAGCGTCACTCATTCGCAACTGGAACATAAATTGCCTACGACTTTTAATGTTTACTTTTTCTTCCTATTATTATGAATACTGCAGCAGCGTTCATGGTCGTTTTCTGATGTCCTTGCGAAATGGTAATGAATTCGGTCTCGTGGACAAAAGAATTTGCAAAGTCGCAAAAACGCATTAATGATTACTCACGCTCCGACAAGATCCAGTGCCTTAATGGACAATTTGTTCGAGGATTAGAGTAAAAAAACGAACAATAAGCGCTTGAAAATGGTGAAACTCATTGTTTCAGACTTGCGCTTCGCGGACATATTAAGGATATTGATTTAGATTTTCCAAAGTTACGCAATGCACCATGAAATAATTCAAAAGTTTTGAAATAATCCCTGAGGCTGTGGTTAAGGTTCAAAGGATTTTGTGGTTAAATATGGAGTTTCTTACGGCAACGTTAGAGGACTTAATTATTCGAAACCGTTGAAGAGAAAATCTCTTCATTGGAATTATTGGAATCCATATCGGTTATATGTGTATATGTACAGAGTCCATTGTTAAAATTATTTGGTACATATTTAAGTAAGGAATTTAATTAATTCAGGGGTTCAAGTCAAGTTTTAATTTTACTTTTACTTTTACATGCTCCGCGAAGCATTTTCCATATCAAATCCTTTCCAAAATTGCACAAATATTTCTTAAGCAGAGTTCCCAAGAGGAAGAGATAAATTGAGAAACAAAAAGCTCAGTTTCAAGAGTGTTGGAAGACTTTTCAGTCGAACAGCAAAGTACTGTGCCTGTCAAGATCTTTGCCGCTCGACTCTGAGCAGTCTGATATAATGTGATTTTCAACGAATGAATTCGGCCAATGACATGATTTTAAAGCAATGAAATGATGTGACTACGACTGGTAGCTGTAATAGTGACTGCGCGTGTTTTGTGTAATTATATGTGAAATACGTGCCAGTGTTTTGTTTTGTTTGAAAAACTTTTGTTGATACGTGTGAACAAATACGGGTTTATGTTTCATTCGATTTTTGTCGACGAACTTTTGTCGCCCGACTTTTGCCGCTCAATGGGAACGCTGCTTATTAATTTCCTTGCATGTCCATGCCTTGCAGACGTTTCGATAGCATATCCACTTTTCAAACGTGCAGTTGCTGGCATGCACCTCCTATCCGCGCCATCTTTATACTGACAAGCTCGGAGCGCAGTGGAAGCTCGCTTAGTCCCCCACAGGCAGTTCTGTTAACACCGAGAATGCTCTAAATCGTAGAGCGATGACCGAACGAACACGGCCACCGAGCGCGTCACCAGTAAATTTCACCATAAAACAGTTGGGCTCCTTTTCGCGACGTGACAAGTCCTGTCCTGTTCGCTGGTGCATGTCTTCGCGAAGTGGCCCAAGTCAAATCATTTGAAGCACCGCTTTCTGGGTATTAGCTCCCTAAGCCGGCAACTAGCCCGCCTTATTTTTAAATTACGTACCTTCAGCAGCTTGCTTGCAGCTTCGACAAGCAGACAAATTGTTTCCCCCTGCGTGTTACCATACGCTTTTTACTTGGCTTTCACCGAATCTGGTTGGATGTTAACGTCGAGTTGCGCTTGATAGCCGTACATATCTCTTCCTTAGTTGTGACCTCATCTATATCCCGTCATTGTAGCATAATCACTTGACGTAGAGTCTTCACAATAACTTTAGTACCCAGAATATCAGCCACCCTATTTTGAAAGCCCTCTGCCATTTTTGGTTCGTGAAAGAAACTTTCTCCTAATTCTCCTAATGCCATTCATCCAGACACGTGGGCCCCTGAATAAATTTAGGACTCGAAACTCAAAATGCATATCGCAGGGTATGCAAAAGTAAAGTTAAACCAGATTTGTGCTTCCCTAAAATGGTGATGATGCAAAATCTGTTATTCATAATTTTTGAGGATTTTTTATTTTGGAAATTCTGGATTTTAGATGTCTCAAGTTATAAGTCGAAAAACAAATTAGGTTTGAAATCCCGGCGTAACCTACACTTACTACGTCTTTTATTGATTGACAGGCTTGAAACGCGGTGAGAGTTCTAATAGTACCCACATATGCGTGCCAAATATTTTTCCTTGACCTCGGTAAAACGTTCTTGAGTTTTGCAAAAATATTATTCTTCTTTACTGCTGACCGTCCCGATCTCGTCGTAAAGTGAGTCTTTTATAGAACTGCGCAAACTAAAAATTTAATGTCTGGCATCGGAAGTACCTCCGTGGACGACAGCTCTATTTGTAGATTCCTTGAAAGTCAGATTAGTGCAAAATATGTGGTTCCTTTTAACACCAATTGCTAGATAATGTACATTTTCTCTCCTTTCGGTGAATTAATACTCCTGGAATACACCGTAAATATTTACATACATATGTCATATTAGTCTTATTCACTCTCTGAAACACCTATCTGCATCTCAGTGAGTCGGTAGCCTAGTGGCGGCGAGGTGCCGCGTCGTCAGTGCGATGAATTCATCCTTCCATTCGAGAGTACAAATCCAGCTGTAGCAGTGGTTGTAATCCTACCTTCTTTTAATTGAATAAAAATTACGGGATAATTTCTTGTAACTGTTTTCATGGAAAATATTTAATCCATTCGGGACATTTTGAAATTCACTTAAAGGTGCAAAAATATTATCCGCACAAAAGGTATTTTATTAAAAATAAAATGTCATAATGACACACCGAATCGGTGAATATTCCTAAGTAGTTTTTTTTATTGTGTGATGTAAAAAATTATCGAAAAGAAATATGTGCCTATAAGTTGCAAACTGTAATGAAACTACAATACATCCGAAACAATGTGTAAGGCAAGAACTAAAATGACTTACTTTAAGCTGCAACTACAGAACAAAAAAAAAAAACACAAAAACGATTGTATCCCAAGGTACCTGCAAACTATCTCCTCAATGAATTTTCCCAAAAAAAAAAAACAAATGAATTATACCCCCAAAAATGATGGCAGTGGGGTGATTTTTCCTATGTAAAATCACCCTAAATATGGGGTGATAATTCGCAAAAATCCCCCAAAATCCAAGTATACTTCTGCGAAATCCGAAAGCCGTGGTAACTCGATGGGTGGAGCATCGATTTATCAAACGAGAGGTTGCAGGTACAATTTCTGCCACGAACATATTCAAAGAGTTCTTTTTCCCGCCGGCCTCCAGTCAACTCAGTTCAGAATGAGTAAATTGATTCGATTAAAATGTAATGCCAGCTCAAGTAACAGCTGCCACTAACGGTCACTTGCGCTCCGTTCCCATGGACACCCTCTGTTTATGATACACTTCCATAGAGAAAGAAGAAACACAGTTTTTCAATTTTCAAAAGTACCAACTACAATGGTGCACTGCCTCGATACTTTCAAAAATGATAAATTAGAGTTGAACATCTTTCGTAAATTAGTAATTTCAATTCAACCTGCACTAATTCTATTGGATGCGAATTTAACTATAGTAGGGTAAATGCAAACAATTTTATCTTTCTGCGTTGAGGTAAAATAAACGATAACTCACACGTGTCGGACCTAAATGACATTATTCTGAATTGCCGACTATTTGTTTTAGGACCTGAAATTCCCCAACAATCCAGCATGTGCCTTTCAACAATCCAATCGATGTGATATGCGTATGAAACATTTGCACCAAAGGCTACATACTGAAAGTCCCTGAAATAAATTAGTTGACAGTACCAATCATCAAAACCACCTTCGACCTTTTGGGTGTTCAGAGTTGTTGTCGCTTGCCCTACCAGGTAATATGAAGAGCACGTATTCAGCACGAATCTGCACAGTATAATCACATTTTGCTTTTGGGATTCCATATCCTCCTCGCATATACCACCACATCATATCTAAAAGCCTTTTAGCTGATGAGAAATGTCAAGGTAAGATACAGGCAAACAGATTCAATTTTCATTTAAAGCAGTAGTCCTTTCCGACATGAGATGTGTAATCGCTTGCGTACATTGTGCGGTCTCAGACCTGAAAGTCCTTTTTGGATTCTCGACTGATAGCCTGACCCACTGAAATTGATGTTGAATTGTATTTGGGAATCGCCATCTAATTCATAAATCACCATGAAGGGTAATGGGAATTGGAGTACTGAGGTTTTCTAGAATCTATCCCATGGCTTTAAATTTAGGATGGATTTTCTTTTCACAATGCTGGTACATAATGAATACGCTCTGAATCAGATTATCATGCGAGATGTCTGCAAAATTGAATAAACATCTACGAGTATTTTAGAAAAATGACGCTCCATTTCATTAACTTCAGAACTTTGAAATCTTTTGATAAAGAGGCCCGCATCCATCGTGAACACAGAATGATTTGCCCCGAATTATCTATCATCACCTATCATTAGCTAATGTATAGTTCTGATTCTGATCACCCCTTGGTATCCGTATCTTCAGAGAAAACGAAAAATGATTCGAAACTCTCTCTCCCTCTCGACAAACTTTTGATGCTTCGTTTAATAAAGGAGTTGGTCAAAAATAACATGAAAGCTTATGATAAAGATCATCGTATCTATGAACTTGTAATGAACTGTGAAAGATAAAGTGTCCTTTTTCGTCTTCGGTTTTTCTCCCAACCAGACCAAATTCATTGTACAAAGGGACGGAAAAAATGTATCCTCGAAAATTATAATGTTCTCACAGCTCTTATGCTCGACTATATCCGTACATACTTTCGAACTATTTTTTCGTTTCAGGAGGGTTTCGTTTATAATTAAAATATCTGTAGCGGAAATGTTGTTATTAACCCATATCCGTCAGGTTACTTGAATCACAACATAGTCAGATAAACAGAAGCAACATTCTGGTCGTTTTGCGGACGACAACTTGCGATGGAGCCTGATATTATGTCGGCACGAAACCGGTAATAAAGAGCCATAATACTACGGAAATATTACTTCTGTCCGGGATATGCGCATCCATCCGCGTTGTACATATACGAGAATAAACATCACTTCGAACGTTTCCGGAACGACTTTACACATGCAATATACGAGTTCATATAAATGTATGTGAAAGGAGATAAGTTTTCTTGCTCATATATAATGGGTGGCCAGGATTTTAGCGTTGGCTGAAAAATTTGGCAATTGTGCACATAGGGGTACTTCCTACATATTTTATTTTCTAATTAGGAATTTAAAATAATCCTATGTTTAAGAGCCAGCACTCCAAGAAGATGCTGCTACGTGGGTCTATCATATACCTTTTTTTTATCAGGGGCTGTAAAAATATTATATGTTACGTCGCGTGACCAGGGTGGCGCGAGGTTCGACGATTCGTGACGAAGTGTGTCAGGGGATTGTAAGGTTCGACCGGTAGCGGTAGCTGAGTGCGTAGAGGCGTCAGTCTCATGTCGGACTATCGGCGTTTCGGGGTCGAATCTCCCAGTGGGCATGGCGCTTAAACTAAACTGTCCTGCTCCGTTCCGCCATCTTCGACAACAATGCTACACCTAGATAAAATGAATTTAACCACCGTCTTCACAAGCTACTCATTACTATACTAATGGCAATAGGACGAGCTGGATTTCTTGTTCTTCGCGACGGCGTCAAAAATTGCGTTATGTTTTATGTGCACAGGAAACAAAAAACACTGCAACATTGGATCTATTGTGCTATTGCCCTATATCTGGGGAACCAGTCTGGTTACTGAGATGGACAGGTTTAATCGAGGCTTTGTCCTCAGCCTTAGGGAAGAACCACGCCGAAACACTCGATCCGGTGACATGCAAGTACTTCACACTCACAATAAAAATACGGTTTCTAATGTGGCAGAAAGGTAGCCCACAAACAAACAATTAAAAAAAACATACATTGTGTTAGACACCCCCGCAAGGACGAAGGTTAGTTTCAGGGTATAGATGGTAAGATGCGCGCGGGGTAAATGTGGGCAGGCGCGGAACTGGATGTCGTAGCGAAGGATGAAATTCCATCTCGTTCGAGAGCGCCTGTCTGGTTACCACGTTTCGCTGACAACGCGGGTGAAGTATTCGAACCCATTCCCATGTGCAATTACGACTTTCCGACCTATGATTGGAGCGTTGGAAACTCCCGATGCGCAGTTACAGTGATCAATACGGATACTCTGGCTCTTTTGACAAGTATGAATAGGGTTTGGCTTGTCAAAATTAAATTGCGTGTCCACAAGAGTGACATCAAAAAAGCTCAAAAGGTATTTGTGGAACCCATGAAAGAGGATGGGACTGACAGCAATGTAGTTATTGAGTCCATTAATATTTTAGTTCAGGTTTGGTTACTTTGGAGGACTCTTTCGGAAATGACGGGGAGGCTGATGTTACTGTGGTGGTAGTAAGATCGAAGCAATAATTATCAATTTTGTTCAGAACAACCTCCGCCGCGCCGTTTCAAAGCAGTCTCTGTTGTTATTCTCCTCCGCTTGACGCGCAGTGTGGAGGACATCACATTAATTCAGGAACCCAGGATTGTGGGGGACCTAGTCAAGGGCCTTAAATCTACTATGTACTTATGTTTTTTATGAAAGAAAGCCCCGGTCCCGTATTTCTTGTTACCTTCGACATGCACAGATATAATATCATCAACACTTATTCAACTATGCATTTGGCATGTACACCGAATATGTTCGACCAAACACTTAAAAGCCGCATCGCTTCATACTAAATACACAAAAGTCGTACTGATGGTCGCTTTTACCATCGAACCCCAGCTATGGTCGCTTAGCCGCTTCTAGTAAAACACACCTTTAGGGCGTTAAGTCACACGATCTGGTGGATCAATTCGCATCGCCTCTGCGTGAAACTACGCGTTCTATGAACTTTTTTGAAATACATATCGCCAAATGTGTGGCACGATGGCCCCTCACGTTGTAACTGCATGTTGACAAGGTTCATACATGCATATAATGCAGGAGTAAAGGGGACTAGCTGGAAAGCCTTACGATATATCTTACCGTTATATTTGTTTTGCGTTTCCATAAAATGCTTACCTGCAAAAGAGAATTGGAAGAAAATGGTTATGAATAATGGACATACAATCAAATAATATAACATTCACTTATAAAATAAATGTTTATCCTAAACTACATATTTTCATTAGAAGAGTGGTCACACATTGTCAAACACGAGCACGAACATGGTACAAATGTCCTCCGAATAGCTCAAGCCACACACACACTAAAGAAAACCGGTCCGGTTGTACCATGTTCGTGTTCGTGTTTGACACTGTGTGGCCAAGGTAACGAATTTGATAAGGGATCAATTTTATTTTTAAACTCAAACTTATTTTAAACTAAAACTCAAAAACCTAACGAGAAGTAAATTCATCAGTCAACTGTTATAGGTCCGATACATCAAAGCCACTTTATTTCACGACATTTTCTCTGTGGCGTGGTTTTTTCTTTTAGCCATGCATTCATGACAATATTAATCATTGATTCAAGACTACCTCAAAGTTTTTTTTTACCTTACGTCAATTAAATACAAATTAAGAGTGTAAGTACGTAAAGGATAGGGGCAACGAGCGGCCAAAACCCCGCCCACGTCTCCCGAACTGAGCTACAGCAAGCATAGGCTGCTGCTTAGCTTGTTGAGGCGCCTATTTCTTCGCCAGATGGCATTGCCCGACCTTCACGGTCACCAAGCCTTAGGCTCCGTCCCCACGGGCATCTCCGGATACCCACCAAACCGTCCATTAAAAACTATCGAAATAATCGACAAGCAACCTTTCAATTCGTGAATGCATAAACGATAAATTAATTATCGAAAATTCATAATCTTGAATAGGGTTTAGAAGATGCACACTTATGCGGAATTGCTCAGTAATTGATTTTGCGCCTCCTGAACAAAATGTACCATAAGCTGTGAAATTTTTGTCAAGACTTTATAACACAATTTTTGCATGTGTGTTTACAATAGTTTATTTTCCCCCTAGAAAGTGACGACGTGGATATCACCTGTGAACTGTCAGAATCATTATCGCTCGGCAATTTAAGCAGACATATTTCCTGCTCGATGAAATTGGAACTTGTTCTTGTTGTTCAACTAGGCAGGGGAAATTTACTCCATCGTTCCGAAACGATTGCGCCTTCTGAGCCCATCCATTGCTACATGAAAAACAATTTGTCCATTTCCCGGAAACTTTTCGGAAAAATTACTATTAATAATAATATTTTAATTATTTAGTTACGCTAGTACACATACATACATTCCATTATTGCTATACATTTAGAGTAATAAAAAAATATAAAACGTATACTATGTGTCTAGAATAGAAACGTACCGGAAAAGTATTCCCTAAACAATTCCGAGTTCAAAATAACGAGAATGCTTCATATAGGGCAATTAAATTGTGTCAGGCACACATTTGTATGGGATTGTTATGGTGGATGTGAGCTCAGTCCCTTGGAGATTGACCAATTTATTTAAAATTATATATTTGGTTAGCCCCATGTACAAGCCAGAATTTGGTTTGTCGAATGGCGAAGGAATTTCAGAAATGGATTGAAATTTGCGGTTAAGATTTTGGATGCAATGGCTTTTTGCGGTTTCGATTCGTTTCACTCGTCAATGTGTAATCGATTGTTTGTGCGATGAATCTTATACAGTGGTAGTCATCGTTTCAGATGACATGGTCATAGCCGAATGATATTTACATTTGTCTTTGATCGACAACTAAGTGGGTCGAAATTCTGCTCTTGTGACGTCTTAGTAAAAAATACTTCCCTACTACAATATTTTCAATTTCTCATCTTCATCCTATTCAATTTTATAAGTGAGTTAAGTTGCTGAAATAGCCTCCGGACCGTTGCGTTGCCCGTGCTTCCATTCTTCCATTACAAAATTGTCTGCATTGAAACCCCTGCAGGTTTTCCGTCTCTACTTCTCAACCCTGAGAGTCAAGTTAATTAAATTTTACCAGAAACGGAATCGTCTTACCAGTGGTTAGTCAGTTAGCTGCAAATATGGTAGAAGCAGAAAAACGAAGACGTTTAGGATACTCTTAGTAACCGTCTGCAATTTGAAATATAAATTTACATCTCCACAAGAAGTGTATTGTTGGATGGAAACCGAAGCAAATGACGAAAATTGAGTTATAAAGCTTTGCAACGACCACTCCAAATGTTATCCATCGTAACAATATAACGAGAAACTGCTCCAGAGCACAAGATATTACAGAATGCCGAGCAGAGCGTCGTTTTCGACATTGATGCTTATTCAACCGAAGGACTAAGAATTATTTTTGCTTAAGCTACCCTTGTACAGAATGCAAGCAATTTTAATTTTTAAGTAGGATTGCATTGGAGTGGAAGAAAGGTTGAATCTGGTGGGTAATCCGTTAGTCTTTTTTTGTGGAAGAGTAGTATTTATTTAAGGGGTTAACCAATAGCGACCATATTTTGCGTTTGTCCAACTGAATAGAAATGAAACATAACTGGTATGTATAAGAGTCAGTTAGATTAAATTCCTGTATCAAATATATTAGGCGCGTATTTTTTTACAGCAATGCAGAGCAGGTTACCACCATATAATAACTCTAACAACTTGATCTTATTTGGTCTCATAAGATCAGTGCAGGAATTCTAAATAATTAAGTAATTCTGCGTTTTGAAATGCAATTGGCCCAGGTGTCAAAGTTTTCGGGCAGGTTACAGTTTGGGAAGCACATAAAATTCACTTCTTGTCAATAAAATTTTGATTTTGTGTAATTATATGGAATAGTAAACATACAAAATGATTCTGCTGCCTGAAGGAAAATCTGTCAGATAGTATCAGTACTAAGGATTTACGTTTCCTTTTGAAATTTGAGTAGACGTTTGAATGCTAACTAAAACAAGACACACTGTCAAGCGAAGACATTCGCCATTTTATTTTCACTATTCTGATATGTTCTATATAGTTTGTTTTTTTTCTTGATCCGCTCTACCCTTCTCTGTAAAAATAAAGTGCAGCTACGATGTATAACGAAGAGATGCTCGATACATTTCAAGTATTCATCGGAAAATATACTTCAGGAAAACACCTGTCAGAATCACTCTTTGCTTATGCCCAGTGCACATTACACACCCAAATCTAGATATATTTGAAAGTCCAGACACCTGTAGTGGACTGATTGGTGGGCATCCGAAAATGCGAAAAAAGACCCCCTCAACGAGCTAAGCAGAGGCCTATGCTTGTTGTAGTTCAGTTAGGGAGACGTGGGTGGGTTTTTTTTTTTGAATTTCTTTAATTTTTTATACACCAACCCGAGGTTGCCTCGGATATATATAAAAATAAATTACTTAAAATTAGTAGGGAGTAAAAGATATTTCGGTTATCGTCATCTGTTATCTTTGAGCGTTCCCATGTGCCTTTTGATTGCTTCTTAATTTTGCACATATACTCGTAAAGGACTATAATACATTACTATCTGTCGCTATATAGGTATAGTAGCTCCAGTGAACGAAAATATTTGCGCATTATTCACAATGTGGGAACGATCGTTAGCCGTTGTATCTGAATTAATCCGGTGAGGAAAATGAAACCCGAAGCAAAAAAGACTGCACGTTCCTTAGTTCAGTAAGATCGGTGGAATGGAACAATTCCAATATGGTCTCTGACGCGCGCGGTGGCCGTGTTTATTCGGTCATCGCTCTACGATCTAGTCTAGATAATGGAAGTTCGATCCTCGGTGCCAACAAAAACTATTTGTGGGCACTAACAGAACTCTCACTGCTTTCCGAGCTTATCAGTATAAAGGCGACGTGAATAGGAGGAGCATGCTAGCAACTGCACGTCCGAAAAGTAGTTGTGCTATCGAAATATCAACAAGGCATACAAACGCAAATAGACGTTGATGCGCCCAAGCCACTGGAAGGGTCAAGGCAATCAACAATAACAATATGGTCTCTGATCAGCTTTCTGCCCGACAATCGATCACAATGCTGCCAAAATCTGCAGGAAAAGTGAAATCGCGACAAAACCCACGAAACGGCTCTGCATGGCGCCAACAGGTCTTGTTAAAAAAAACGTCGTCGTCATCTTGATAGGAGAACTTCCCGACACTTCCAACATATACAGTGAATGAATTTGCCGTGCTGAATGTAAAATCGTATTCCCCAACGTAATCCAGCGAGATTTGAAACGAATTACTAAGATTTGAGAGAAATTCAGCGAGATTGACACGAGTTCAGCCAGATTTGAGTAGAGATTTTTCGAATCCCTTCCAAATATAGATTTGGGAAAACCCATCGGATCTTTTGTTCGATTTGGGAAAATCTTGAGATTTTGTCAAATTTCGTGGAGCGTATTTGGTTAGATAATTTGTAAAATCTTAGTTTTGCATTGATTGCATTTTTTTACCTTCATATGAACTCCCTGTAACACGATTTAGGTAAAATTTAATTTCAGAATGTATAATCGGGATCATAGGTAAAACCAAGAAAACCAAAAAATAAAAATATTTCAAATGTAAAATGAGATAGATTTTTGAATCAAAAATACACTCCACAAAATTTCGTATACAATTAGCATGCATATCAATGTATCAACTTCAGATTTGCATTTAAAAATTTCATTTATAAAGTTGAAATTCCCACAATTTTTTTTCAGCATCCTGAACAGATGAATATCTACCTCATGTTGAGGAATTGTTTGGGGCGTTGTTTTGCAAATAAAATTGCTTATTTATGTAGCTACAAAAAATACCCTCGGAGTTGGATCCAATTTGTAACAATAAAAACGTACATGTGTGTGGAACAAACTACCAACTTACACACATTATAGCGTATGCAAACTGACATATGTATGCATAACCTTTTTCCAGGGATTGTACGCCTCTCGTTATTTATATGGGAATTCCAGTAAATATCCACACGCTTTATGCCTGGCTACAGCAATTTTGAGTTCCAGCGAGACAGTGAATTTATGTTACAAATTACGTCTGGGGGATGTAAAAATGTATAAAATGTGGAAGTAGAATCAAATGAATTGATTGACAATGCACTTAATCCAAAAATGCCAGAAATGAAATGTGTGGATTAAATAAATTAGCTAAGTGAGTTTTCACATTCCATCTGATCATTAAATTAAATAGGCATAACGAGGAGCAGGAGAAACTTTGTCCATTAAAATTGCAGAATATTAACTAGTACTGGAATTTTCTGTACCTGCGCCCCTCTTCCAGTTATCCCGATGCTAAAACATCCTCAGTGAATCAGCTAAATAACCTTAATTGAAGTCGCTCCAGTTTCTATTAAATATTAAAGTGTTGCCATATTTAAAAATACTATGGTGGTCGTCAGTTTCGGGTACGACACCACACCTTATAGTCGCCATACCCCGTTGAACAGGAGGTCGACCTCAAACATGGTACGAATGGCTTAAGACACATACCTATACACACTTCACACAAATCTAAAGAAAAAGGTCCACTTATTCCATGTACGAATTCGTGTTCGACAGTGAGTGACTAAGGTTACAAATTTCCACTTTTCACATCCCACCAATTGTAAATCTCATCAGTTCAAATTCCCGCTAATTGAAAATTCCGCCAGATCAAAATACCGCCAATTCAAAATATCGGCAGTTGAAAATTCCTCCAGATCAAAATGCCCCTAGTTTCGCGGGATCTTAGTCTGACGAATTTTTTTTTCAGAAAAGGAGGGAGCAGTCGAAAGATCTGTGGCCTGATGCCGTCAAACCATGGACTATAGGCAACCTAAAAATATGTGGCCGATTTGATGTTCAGACTGCCTGACCCACTTGGCGTTTCAGGCTGCCTGCAGTTCACAATCTTAAGGCTGCCTTACCTACTGTCGTACCAGTATCAAAAGTGACAACTCAGAATTTTTGAAGAATTCAACGTTCCACGTGGCTTTGCCGATAAGTAGCGTATAAACTCTCCGCCAGATGATTCGCCATTATAATCCCCAGCAAAAAATTAAAGATTTTCCTTTCAATTCCTTAAACCTTAACATATTGAGTTCTAAGGCTAAAATTCCGACTCTCGCTGGTGGCGCGACCAATTTTTTTTCTTCTGTAGAAAAACATTATTTAAAAATTGTTTTTTTTTTTTATCGGTGTTTTTTTTTCTGCATGAAAGATACCACCTCGATCATATGATCGCCACTGGCTTCGGACACTTTTTTGAAGAAAATTTATTTTTGCGAGTTAGGTCAGATTTAGATAGCAAAAAAAAGGGAAAATAATAAAAAAATATTCGATTTTTCTGCATGAAACTTATTATCTTCGAAAATTTGGCCAAATGCGCTACTTGCTTGACTTTTATTGCCCGCGTGTGAAGAAGATTCATTAGATGCGTTTTTTTAACAGCTATGCAGAGCAGAGCAAGTTCAGACCACACAATTACTCTAACAATTTGATCTGAGCTGCTCTGGATATAAGGTTAGTGCAAGATTTGAAGATTTTTGAATTTATCCGAAGCTGCTCCAATCTATCGCTCCTATCCAAATACAATGATTTTACCAACTGCGAAAAATAGTCAGTTGTTTTCGTAATTACTTGTTTAAGTGAAACATCTATCCTAACATTTATATAATAAAATTAAAATAACTGGTGTAACAGTTCAATTTGAGCCATGGCCTCGAGATGAGTTAGCACTCATTTTCTAGATCGTGACGGTATGTCTTCTGCAGAGGTGTGTGATCAGCAACACGCTCAACCGAGTTATTTACCCCATAAATGGGTACTCATTTAACAGCTGAGTGGGCTTATAGTCCGATGCGTAAACCTCCTTTTTTATCGAAAAATACCGCATTCAGTAGGAATCGAACCGGGGCTTAGTGCTTAGAAGGCGAACGTGCTAACCATTGCGCCGTCCGGACTAGACATTAGGCGCATTTTTTTTTCAAGATCCATATAGAGCAGAGCAGGCTAAGACCACACAATTACACTAACAATTTGATCTGAGTTGCTCTCAATAGAACGTTAGTGCAGGATTTCTACTCTGTTAAATAGTTCCACATTTGAAATGTAGGCGGCGCAGGAGGTGGAAGTTTTCGGGCAGTTACAGTTTGGGAAGCACATAAAGTTCATTTCCGTTATAATAAAATGTTCGCTTTGTGTAATTATATGGAATAGTAAACATACAAAATAATTTTGCTGCCTAAACGAAATTTGTCCGATTGTATATGCACTAAGGATTTAACTTTTCTCTTGAAATTTGAGTTTACATTTGAATTCTAACTAAGCCAAGACACACTTCCAGCAAAGACACGCCCCGTTTCCTTGCTCGCTACGCTAATTTGCTTTCGATCGTTTTTTTCGTCATTTAACCTGCTCTACTCTGCTCTGTACGCACCTATTATATGTTTATTCATATTGAACAGACAAACAAATGTGAAGATTTTGGGGTGTAACATGAAGAGCAACTGTGAATTCAAAAATTTTATTAGTGCAACTGGAGCTGTTACATGGTCTTGATAATAAAATAGTAAAGGTCTGGATAGTTTTTCTTCTCATTTTACGCAATTTTCTATCATCGAAGAGTTTATTTCTATTGGTTTTTATTAACGATTTTGGTTTAGTTGCGCTAACAGGATTATTTGAACATTCAATGCAAATTTTGCACATAAAGAATCAATAATTTGCGGGTTTTTTTCCTCTTATTTTCGTCCGTTCCTTTAACTAAGGGCTACTACTAACTACACCAAATTTTAATTATTACAATGAAAAATTTGATATTTGCGACTACGTATTATTAATAACTACACAACATTACATGCAACAGAATCAAAAATGACAATATACTACTTTAAAGAAAAACAAGTTATAATTAAATTAACTCCTTTTTTAGATAAAATAGGAGAATATAAAATAAAATGAATTAAGGGCAAACATAAAAGTCCTGAGTTAATAAAACTATGATGGGCTCAAACTTTATTTAATATTTTTATATTTAGTTAAATAAAACGTTACTGATCGCCTATAAAAATTGTATACTTTTTTTTTTGTATAATATACAATATTTGAGAGTGCGAAAGAAATTTCTATATGGAAATTTTTTCTATTTTAGTTAATCGAAATATTTTTGATTCCAACTGAATCATTAATTTCGAAAAGGTGTCGTATAGAGATAGAGATGAAACCTTTTCGAAATTCATAATTCAACGGTATTACACAAATTATACATCAACAAATTTCTTACTTAGTAAACATATAAACAAAAATACCTGAAAATTAAACACACCATTTGTAAAAAATCTACTTGTTATTTTCGTCCTACCTATAACGTATGAGTAACCGTCCAAAGTGAGTACGCATTTTCGCGTCGCACCAGCACCGGGCGGATATCGCAGCGATCGCGTAAATAAACTTCGCGGATACAAAGGTGTTTGTCCGATTGCATTCGATTGACTCTCGCCACCGCCAGCACCATCGTCACCGCGCTGCTGTTCGCCAGTCAGAGCGACAGCGCCATCCAAACCGAGTGTATCGTCCTGCTGATTGCCGGACTGATTCGAGTCCGAACTCGTTGAAACCGCACTTAATCGCGACGCGGACGCACCCGAAACCGAACCACTTGAACCCGGATCCGAATTGCACTTATGCACTAAATCCTTGGGTCGCACAACACATTGCATTTCACTGCCTTCTTGCGGTAAGGGATTCTTGCTGAACGTTGAGCTTGAGGCACGATTGGAGCCGCCTCCTTTCTCCCCCATTATTTGATTACCCGTTTTGAAATGATTTTCCGCAAGGTCGAACCTACGAACGATGTTTTCAACTTTCAACGCACCATATTTCAATTTTCAGCATGGATGAAAAGCGCCGGAAAATAGAACGAGGCGTAACTTTGGAAAATAAAGTCAACAGCCGTTTTCATTATTTCACTTCATTGTCATTTGGCTGAATCGAGTTGCTGCCTCATTTCGAGATAATAATCGTAAATCGTAAATTTCCTTTCATATATTTTTTTATGTCTTTTTTTTATAAGCGTCTTCGTATATAAGTGTGCAAAATATTCTTGATTTCAGTGCCGAAGCGCTCAAGCGATTTATTTTTAGTAGATTGTCTTCTTCATATAATGTGGGAATTATCTGTCACTGCGTGAATCCCAGATTTGTTGGACTATTTTTGAAAATCTAATTTTCTTATCTTATCGCGCAAAAGTAGCGAGGGGGGTGAGTTGGAATTCTTCTTTCCGTGTGAAAGATTCAGTAGGATCATTGGTGGTAGCTATAGCAGCCAGGCAGGTGAAACGATGTATCAAATATTTAGGGGAAAACGCATTTACTTTTAATACATACACATAAATTTACGTTAGGGAGTCTACACCCCCTACCAGAAACTTGGTAAACAGAAGCACGACATTTCATATGTTGGGATTGATGGCGATATAATGGAAAAAGGTGAGGCAAGCAGAAATATATTGGCCTGACATCAACCTTCCGGCTACCACTTCGTCTTCTCCGAATTCACAGCAATTCGCGGAATATCCAGGAAAACCGAGTCGACAAAAAAAAATCACGAAAACGCTAAATCAATTTAGCAGTATACTCCGTGAATGTTCAAGGATCTTTGTGGATGCCCTGACATGAGCTATGCAGAGTGTTTGACGTATTTTCTTTGGGATTACAAAAAAAAAAGACACAGATAATACTGTCGTCCTTGTTATACTTTTTTTTGTCCTATTCAGTTTGCTATTCTCCCTTGGAAGATTTCTTCACCGCAAACGGCAGGTGCTTTCCCAAATAATTTTTCCGGTAACAAAAGCTGAATACGATGACGACAGTTGAGTTAGTTGAGAAGTTGTCATTTCCCATGCTGCTGTTGATGGGTGTCAAAATATTGACAACAATTCCGTACTTTGCGAGGCATTATTACGTAATAGAAGTCACAATAAAGCACGTGGTAATTTTATTTGCGGATTAAATATATTATACGAGCAAACGGTGAAACGCGTAAACGCGATTATTCTATTGCACAAAAAACGTAGAACCTGCCGTCGAATACACCAAAACTTCCTATATCGATGATGGGATCCTCTTCAGTAGATCTTTTCACTAAACACTTTTTGCTTGTTATTTGAATTAGGGATAAACTATAAGAAAATATAATGTGCATTTAGTGAAAGAGAAAAAAAAAACTTTAAAAACAGAAACAGGAACCAAATAAACGCCAATATATCAGAGGCTTCTAGCCAAGAAAAATCAATTCGAAAATTCATGGAAAATATATAAAATTTTTTTTTCTCTCTTTAATTATTCAAATGAGTAAGGAAAGCTAACAAGCGCAGAAATACTAGGTGAATGTTTTAACACCCATTTCCCTGGCTGTGAGGACAAGCATACTTCGCTAAATGGCCATATCGTACAACGAAGCAACGTCCCGGGGCTATTCACATGCAGACGTGTATGATGGGCGATAAGCTCATTCGATGCGTTCAAATCTGCAGGTCCGGACGAAATCGTACCTGCAATGCTGTAAAACTCCATGGACGCTATAACACCCATACTAAAGGGATGTCTCCGACTTAGCTATGCACCTCTGGTATGGAGGGTGTCTAGAGTGGTTTTCATGCCTAAATCGGGCAAGAGCAGCCACAACTTAACTGGAGTTGTAACACTGAAGAACGAATCAGGAACGCCAACATTGTCTTCTCCGCCTACAAAAGTTTGCTGGGTAAAAGGTAGGGTCTGAAACCGACTGTCACACACTGTGTTACATGGCTATCGTAAAACCCATTCTAACATACGGAGCTGTGGTCTAGATGGCAACACACAACACAAAAACCAAAACACAGAAAATAGAGAGAGTACACAGACTTTGTTACTTGGGGATTACCGCTGCACTGAAAACCGCATCCTCACTACTTCAGGAGACACTGCAAAACCGGTCTCCGATAGACTTATATCTACGGAATGAGGTAGCTGAATGTACGCTAAGGCTCAGGGAGGCAGAGTACTTCAGACAAAGGCCACCTATATCTACAGAATAAGGTAACTAAATGTACCCTAAGGCTCAGGGAGGAAGGGCACTTCAGACAAAGGCCATATGACCATCGAAGAATTAGAATACAACCTAATAACACGGACTAAACGAAACCATAACAGAGTTTCAGGTAAACTTCAAAATTAGAACACCTAATAATACCGATTTAAGCGTGGACGTGGAAAGACTCTGAAGCTTTTTACAGACGGTTCCAAGATGGAAGTCGGAGTTGGTACAGCAGTCTATTCGCCAGAATTTCCATGCAATTTACCCTTCAGGCTGCAAGTGCAGCATATTCCAGGCGGAGGTGCTTCGAATTCAGAAGGCAGCCGAAGCGGTTACATCGTCTCGAAAAAAGGGTACAATCGTCATACATTCGGACTGTCAGGCTTTAAAGGCGCTGCAGTCCGTTAGCGTCAAGTCGAAGACAGTACGTAACTGTCTAAAACACTTACTTCTTTGACCTTTACCTTAGAGCTTTTCAAATGGATTTATTAAACATCCGGAAGTGGTACAAGGAAAACACTATAAATACTGGAAACTAACAATCTGATTTATAAAAAATTTCAGCCCATTAAATTTACGACATATGCGCTCATTCCCAACCATCTGTTACGCACAAACTGTCATACGTAATTCTGATTGCCATACATATTTAATCCCCATGAGTCCCAAAACTGTTCTTTGAGTGCGAATGATGTATGTGATTCCATATATTAACCACCATCAACATTCATTTCCACACCATGCAACAAATGCTTCTGCATAAATTATTCAGCCATAAAATCTGTAAATTGCATTTCAATGTTGTAATGAATGTTCCCATTCCCATCTAATTAGGCAACAATTCGAGTACGCGAGCATGTGCGCATTGCTGCATATAGGATGAGGGTTGTCGTTTCATTTTTTATGAGAATATTATTATTTCTGTAAAAGAGTATCCAAGAATTGTATGACAAGTTTCCCTACTATTAAGCGTGTTCTTTTCTACTCTGGGAGTAGATTGCTTCACGTTAACAAAACGCAATTACAACAATTGCCCGAACCAGATTGAATCCAGAGCGCAGCAGCAGCAGCGAAATGTCACTACACTTGCATCTTTTTGTCGTAAAAGTTGACGCATCTTTTCACTGCCGTGTGTTTGCGTCGAAAAAACGCAAGTGCAATGTCATAAGCATCGCATTGCAAAAATCCGCTTCCATAGTCCTCCTTGTGGGCGCTCCCTGGAAGGGCAGCGGTCATTGGCCATTGCTAACCAAGTCAAGTGGGGCGACCGGTAGCGCAGTGTGTTGAGGCATCAGTCTCATGTTTGACTACCGGCGTTTCGGGTTCGAATCCTTCACGACGACGTTCGTACCATGGATGTGCAGGAGGTGCATGCTGGCAACTGCATTCTCCGAAACCAGTTTATGCCGTCGAAACGCCAACTAGGCAACATGGAACAGTTGACGCGGTATGCCCCACAAGGGGTTAGGGCAATTGAGAGAGAAACATTCCCCCTGTGATATGGGGCGTAAGAATAGTACCACAGTCTTAACCTTTGCCGGCCGACACAGCACAAAGGACAGGATGTGTATGCCAGTAACTTGCACTATCCCAAATCTTCTATACGCTAACGAAACGTCGACTATTTAGGTGGTTGACGCGATATGCCCCACTATATGGTAATTCAAAGAATTAGTGGCAGTTTATTATCCCATATACTATACCATGAAATAATAGGAAAGGCACAAGGAAAACGGCAGCGTGACTTTCGGCAATATGTAAGTAGCGACATGGAAATCGGTTAGTTGTGTTTATCATTCTATTTGGGGATTCTAGCCAGTGTCGTTTTTGGGACGTTTTTAGTAACGTCATATAAGGAATTAAAAAAGGCAAATGCCTGTAGCAGCTACACTAAAAACCCAAATATTTAAGAAAAATATCCCCCTTCGACCCCCTCTATCCTACACCTCAGGACCCTCCATAAACGGGGATTTTGGAGCATGAGGACTCTCCACTTCAATTGTGCCAAATTCTAAAACTATACAATTTTTGTTTTCCTATTTTTCATTCCTAGCGTGGACTACCCGTTAAGTTAAGATTGAAGTAAATCATCTGCAGACCATGTTTTCTTCCTTTATTGCGTATTATTCCAAAAGTTTCAAACTCGAATGTATCAAAGAAACACACCGTTGGAAAGCCAACACATAGTAGATGTAGAGGGCCCAAAATATTCCTTAGTGCGGTACAAATTCCGTACACAATTACACCCATCATATAAAGTTGTCTCTATTCACCTAACCACATCGCATCGGTCGCCTCACCGCATGGCGTGGTACCGCATAGCGTCTAGTGTGAACACCCTCCACATAGCATTGCACCGCAAACAAACATCATCGCATAGCAGGCAGTATGAACGTCGGTTTGAAGGTATTATTATTTGGGTCCTTTTAGAAGATATAGAATTGTACGAGAGGAACTTCAGTCTCCGTTTTTCGACATTCGTTACCCTAACAAAGTCAAATTAGCTTTCTAGGATCTTCGGGACCTTACTATTTTTTTTTAAATCAAAAGAAAATTTAAAATTTTTCGTTATCGGAAGAACCCTAGTATTAATATTCCGTGATTTGAAAATACATAGTACCAATTTTGATTGGATCCTTGTGACCGTTGTGACAACCCTTGCTATACATATAACTATAAGATGCACAGAAGAGTGCATCATAAAATTCACCAGGTATACGCTTCCAACGATATGATTAAGGACAATGTAGAAACTTTCAACACATTTTTGAATTTTGGAAGAAAATTGTAATTATTCACACTGTTAAGCTATGATGCAATATAACTTTCTGCTCTATCCTAAACAAATTGCTTGTAATATGTTAGGTGCCATAAATAAATGTGGCTAATTGATTTGCAGGCGTCTTTGCTTCATACAATAGCGAATTGAATAAATGATATATAAATAATGAACCGGATATCATTCTCATAGTTGCCAGTGATCAAAGAACGCGATTGTGTAAACACACCGAGAATAGTCTCTATCGGACTAACGTATTGTATTATGTATTGATGCCTGCTTGTTCCATTTCGAGAGGATACCAACTAACGTGTCGATTCGATGTACTATACAACATTCGCGAGGTATACGTATGGTAATATGATTTAAGGGTCAGCTCTCTTTTTCCGACCTATAATAAAAACTGTTCTCAGCGACGCTCTAAACGTTTATCGCAGCTCCAACATAACCGCACCCTTAGTCTAAGTAGCACTGACTCATCTTAACAAATAGAGCACCTTATCACAACAATAATTTCCAAAATTTCCATATTCCATATCCGCAAGATCGTAAATATGAATAGTACATACTCGTACGAGTATTTCCAGCAAATGCCATTCCCCAGACATTAATAAAATTCGAAAATGAAGCAATAATACACAGGAGAATGAAATCCTGAGCTTTAAATTATGCAAACAATGTAAGGATGAACATTTTAGCTGACATCAGTGTATTTGATGCACTCATTCATTCATGACCATGACCAACAGCATAAAATTTGGAAACCGTCCCTAATCCCTATCGTGAAAATTTATGGCTTTCTTTAGATAATGAATACCTAATATTGAAGCTTTATCGGGCTTAAGGCACGAAGCAGACGAGGATGGAAAGGGGACGCAAGCTAAAGAGCAGAAAATATTGTGGTTGAATGTTCATCCTCCTCATTGTTTTGTAGCAGTTGGTGGAAATGTTAATAAACATTTTTAGCTTCACCTTAAATAACTTTGCGGTAAGCAGATTTTTACAACAGAAATGCAATTACTTTGTTGCGATTTTTGAATAAGAGATATGCTTTTGTTCGTAAATTTAAATACAAAGTTGAATGAAATTTGTGTTCGTTGAAACAGGTTACTGAACAGCCATCATTCATAAGGAGTCCGCGGGCTATAGGCTAATGCCTGCTACAGAGAATGGACCATGACAGGCAATTGGAAGCCATTGTCATCGTGATTCTACGCGTATAGCGGATAGTGGCAGAAATTGCTTTGAAAGCCTTTAAGGTCTAAATAGACATTCTCATGGGAATGGTATCATGAGACTGATTTCGTTCTCGAGAATCATCTAAATATCAATTTGAACCATGGCCTAGAGATGAGTTAGCATCATCTCATTTTCTCGATCGTCACGGTCTTGTACAGAGGTGTGTGATCAGCAACACGCTCAACCGAGTTATTTACCCCATAAATGGGTACTCATTTAACAGCTGAGTGGGCTCATAGTCCGACACGGAAATCCCCTTTTTTATCGAAAATTGCCGCATTCAGTAGGAATCGAACCGGGGCCCGGACTACAATAATAATCATTCTTACCGGCGGACTTTTATAGAAGTTTATTTTCTTTTGCTGAAAAAACATTAAGAAAGGCACTTTTTTTTTAAATCTGAAGCGATCGAAAACTGATTTTGCAAAAGAAAATAATCAAAAGGGTTCGGTGCATAGCTGCCGTGGGAACGACTATTAGGAGGTCGTTTGGATCGCTGATTGGGAGCCTTAAGTCATAATTGCAAAAAAATCCTCATGAAAACAGAGTTGCCATTCTGGGGTGGGAAACCCCAATTTTTTTTTCTTTTTTGACTTCAGATTCGGAATCAGCAACCTTAAATTACCTTGTAGTTCGAACCAGCCCGATCGGAAGAGTATTTCCCCATGAAAACCGGGTTACCATTCTGGAGTAGGCAACTCCAATTTTTTCTCCTTTTTTTGACTTCAGATTCGGAATAAGCGACCTACAATTACCTTTTAGCTCAAAGTAGCCCGATCGTATTTCCCCATGAAGACCGGGTTGCCATTGTAGGGTGGGTAACCCCAATTTTTTTTCTTATTTTTTTACTTCAGATTCGGAATCAGCGACCCAAAATTACCTTGCAGTTGGAACCAGCACGATCAGACGAGCATTTTCCCATGAAAACAGCCAAGTCGGACATGTGCTCAAAACCATCCTCACTTGAAACATACTCACGCAACATTCACATTAGCGAAATCGGAGACTGAGTCTCATGTTTCGGGTGAAAAACGCGTTCAAACAACGCGTAATTTTCCCTCGTTAAACAGTTACTCGAGCGGTTTCGCTAAACCTAAAGGCACACTTAATAGGACGTGTCATTTTGTTGTATAAAATTTTAGGGTTTTGTGTTCAACCGAAGTGGTTTTTTGAGTTTTGTGGTCCTTAAAATTGCAAATTTTTGCAAATTTAAAGTACACGCTGACACCTTGGGGATTTGTTTTTTTTTTTTTTTTGCCTTTTGTACTTCACGGGACGTATTATTTTGTTGAGTAAAGTGGTTTTAATAGTTTTGTGCTGCTGTGCAGTATAGAACCCTAGTATACCAGGGGCCAACACAGAACCCTAACACAAAAAAAAAGATCACTATCATTCGAGGGAAATCAAGGAATTTTGCAAAAAAAAATTGTTTTGAGTAAAACCCCAATGGGTTGCAACAGGGCCAAAAATCACTGCACTGCTTCAAGGAGTCACTATATGCTTCGAATTTGCATAAACTGTAATTTGAAGCACTAAAAACCATTAAAAATGACTTGGGTTCAACTCGAAACCCAAATCTTTTTCTCAACAAAATAACACGTCATGTTAGGTATAAAAATCAAAATCACAAAAAATGGAAATTTGAAGCACGACAAAACCCTAAAAACGTTCGGTTCAATACAGAGCGCTGAAATTTTACTCAAAAAAATAATACGTCCTGTTAAGTAGAAAAATAATGGGGTACAGTACCCTAGAACCCTAGTACACAAGCAAATTGCATCTTTTCGACATGATTGCTTAGACTCTGTAAAAAATAATTCCCAAAAATTTACGATAATCCAAATACGATTCGCATAACCATATCCAATTAACTAAACATCAAAATTATAGCGCGATGACATTCTCACATGAGAATGTCTAAATACGTATGAGAATGAATGAGAATATTCTCATGAAATTTGTTCTCACCATATTCTCATGAGCATGAGAATAGCCGTGCGGGTAAATAGGTTTGAGTTTGTTCTCATGAATGACGCAATCCAAAAAGCATTCTCATAAGAATGCGATAGAGCAATAGGCCATTGTCTTTAGCAGTCATAAAAATTGTTTTGTGATATTAAGTTGTGAAGACAACTCAATTCGTTGTTTTGCTGGAATCAGTAGATTTTCAATGCAAGCAGTTTTTCTTTGGATCAAGGGGGTTGGTGTCTTCAAAAAATACATACTTTAGTATTTATTAGTATGCCAGAGACACACGCCCTCTTCCCCGCAACACCCGCTCAGTCCATGTAGAAGCACATTAGATGTCAAACTCACGTTCCCTCCTCATACTTCTCCTTTGTGAACAATAACATTTCATTTTGTCTCTCTACCCCGGAACATCGGCCCGGTCCATATAGCCGACACATGAGATTTCAAACTCACATAAGTTTTAAGGTTACGCGCCATCATTTAAATTAGACGATCACAATATCGTCAGATCGATCTGACGACGGATTGCATCGTATATGGGGGCTATAAGCAATATTCACTGGATAGGAAGAAAGTAAAACAAAAATGCAGCTAATATATTCGTATCGCAACACCTGGAAGCACTTAAAACTCTTTTGCGAATAATATTGTGTGCGTTCAGAAGGAACTGAGCAACTTCCGCTCAGCGAACATGTTCGGAACGAGCGGGTTCAGAAGTGACCGAGCAACTTCTGCTCGGGTGAGCATGATCAAATTTCACCGAGCAAAAAATATTTCTGCTCACTGATCAGTGCTCAGTGCTCAGGTTCTTCTTCTTCTTTTCAACCTCACGCTCATGTTGCGAGTTTCCGAGTTTTGACAGTTATCAAATTGGTTGTTGTGTTTTCGCCGTTTTCGGCTTCTAGTTCTTTGGTTTTCGGGTGCTTTTGAATTTGTTTTCTCGTTGTTCGTGATTTTTGTAATGGACAGCGTGGGATTCATGTATTTTCCACTTTTCGGCACTTGACGTCTAAAATTATCATCGTCAGCTTTCAGCTGGTCGATTGGTCAGCTGGTGAAGTAGCGCTCAGCAGGTGCAGACTCCAAACCGAGCAGCTGCGGAGCTGCTCGCGAGCGGTTTCTGCTCTTTTGCCACCTTCTGAACGCATTCATTGCTTCAATCCTAAGAGAAGAAAACTTGTGTCTTCGTGATAATTACGAATTTAAATAATACATTTCACTGTTACATATGACAACAACACATGAGTCGTCTAAGGGTGCTTATTAGAGAAAATGTTGTTTTGAATAGTATATACTATATTTATTTGACACCTTAGTAATTTGATGAGTAAACAAAACCATTCGAATGCGGTGATTTTGCAGCTAAGATCTGATACACATACTTGAAGGTTTCCCACATGTTTCTAATGACACTAAAACATAGAGCAGCCTTTCTTGAGCGACTTAATCAAATTCATTGTGCACAAAAATATTCTCTATTTTTAGTGCATCATAGTACATACTACAGAATGGGAATTCAGATTTCTTAAATAACAATTCGTGTTAAACACTTTATCAAATAATTTGGCTAAAAATAAAAATAAATATAAAATAATAAGAACAACACTACATACACATGATAATGGCGTCTCCGAATGATACGAGTACAATTTGTTTTACTATTGTTACATCAGGAAAGCCATACACATGTACAAACCGACAAATACGCTTAGATGGCAGCCAATCTATATTATGGATGTATCTACTACTTAGGCTACGCGCATATTGGATCGCGTTCATGTGTTTTCTGTCAAACGGGTTGAATCTTTGATTTCTCAGCAAAGAAGCGACTCTGTCAATTTGATAAATAATCGGTTA